>OW386289.2:112593413-114064246 GCA_936432065.2 Rutpela maculata
ATTCAATTTTCTATCGTAAGACATTGTCAATGTCTCTCTTGTATTTCTTGGGGCTTGGTGTTTGGAGTTTACTCTTTATATTATTTATTTATTGTTAAAAGTGCTCGGTGTTGGGACAGTCACTCTGTATTTAGTGAATACTAGTCAGTGACATAAATAGAAACGTTGAATACGTGACATATCGTGAGTTCAGAGTTTACCGAAATAACCAGTAAAAATTAAAATAACCGGTAATTATCGTCATGTGTTTTTTGTCCTGATAATCGGTTAACCGGTTAACCGGTAATGCAATCCCTAGATTACATGCCTGCACAAGCTGTGATTACACCGTTTTTCCCGTAAGGGCAAAATTCGACCATTCAACATTTTGACTGCAAATATCAAGATGCCTTCTCCTCTCTTAGATCAACTTGTAAGGTTTCCGATAAAGCAGAATCTACTTTGAAAGAGACATGTGAAATAAATAGTCAACAAAAGTGCAAGGATGGTAATAAAGCAAGAATTCAGTTGTTTTTAGAATGGAATAAGCATAAGAATATTTCCGATCCTTTCAGCCATAAAAAAGATGTATCCTGCACTTTTGCCTGGAAAATAAGATCCGCATAAGACATTAACTCCGGAACAAAATGATTGAGACATTACTGAAAAGGGATGCTGCTCTAAGTGGAACAGCAGACCATATCTCCCTAAAGCTCTGGAGGAACATCAGGAGGAGCTATAGGAATATTCTGAAAACTCAGAGGCAGAAGAGGATTTCAGTTCGGAAGATTCTGAAAAAAGTCAGATGAAGAGTATTTGTAATTAAAACAGTAGTTCTCTACATACTTCTTTCGTTTTAAATTTGAGATTCATATATGAAATAATCTATTTTATTTTTCACTTAAAAAAAATTATAAGTAAAATTTTCTTGTTTTGAGAAACTAGATTTTTAAAATACTGTTTTATTATCGTAGCTTATTGTGTATCGCCTATTATATTTTCTGAAGTAAACCAGAAAAAATACGTTAGGCGTGATTATTTCGCGTACCGGTGTATAAACAATTTTTAGAAACCATTTTTACATATCTTGTATTACCCAAATTATTCAATAGTTCAATGAGTTAAGCCCACAAAAATATTGTCTTATGAGGGTCTCCTAATGAAATATCGAAGCGAACAAGTTTGGAAAAGAAATTTTCATTTACCCTTGTAAAATCTGTCTTGAACTTAGAAGAGTAGTTCTTGATGTGGGGAACCAATAGCAGGATAGGTCCCATCACTCTTAAAAGACGCATATTTTAGAAATCGACGTTGAGTCCTTTCCAAATTTTGTATGTGTGCATTATAAACTGGAAACAGCAGATCTTAAAATGTATGCTAGTGTGGCAGCCATTAATCGGCATACATTATTAAAAGTTTGTAGATCTGACTTAATAGATTTACGTGTGTTAATGAAAACGGCAACCTTTACGGTAGTTATTTTAATTTCATTAGTTGTAAAAATTGTCAGTTTTATGTTCGTAATTGTTTTTTATTGTTTAAGTGTTCGAATTATATGATAAATAATATTTTTTATTGTTTTACAAAGGTAACTTCAAATGTACACTTGCTTTCAAAACTTTCGCGTACACATTCAAAATTAAGTAACAAGAATTTGGCAAAATTTTAGCTGTGTGAACGGATAGTTTTGTGATTAGGTTAAAGATGACATTGACATTTAATTAAAACGAACATAAAAATAAATACTACTATACTAAAACTTGTAGAACAGTGCTTTTATCTAGTTCATAATGAGTAGCAACCCTTCTCTTCTAATTTAGAAAGCATTAAAACTTTGTCTTACTCTGTCAGTCGAGGCATTTTGACTTTTCAAAATTTCAAATGTCAGAGTTCATTAATTACAACAGCGAAAAATAGGTGTACGTGAAAGTTTTGAAAGCAAGTGTATTTAATTCATAAGATTTGAAAAATTCATTAAACATTATTTTCTTTTAAAATTATTAAATTAAATACAGATTGTCCCACTTAAAGAACTGAAATGTTCAAGTGATTACAATTATTTAATATGGACAAATGGCAACATTTGCCTCGAAAATGGTTAGATTTATGATTTTTTTTTATAGAACATAATCTACTTAGAAAAGAATTTTCTTTCACCTAAATCGCATTTCAAAACTTCGCCCATCGAAATATTTCTTTAGAGCCCAGCACCATCTACATCCTGATATACTCGAAAAACAATTATTATATTCAAAACTAAAGCCCTCCTTATTTACTCTACAAAGTGGCTTTTACAGAATTAAAATATCCCTATTCATTTAGAAGATATCTGGCCTGAGAGTTTTTATTGGGACACCCCGTATGCAGAGAAAAAAACGCCAATTGAAATAAAAAAAATAGTGGTCGAATTACATCGAGTGGTTTAAGGCTAGGATTTTGCAGAGTGAGGGGGAAATATGCGTTTATTTTCGACTTATTGTAAATATTTAAAAAACTACACATAGTATAATCTTAAAACTGCTTTAGATACTTGCTATTGATCTAACGAATACAACTATATATATTAACCTCCCCACAATAAAATTGTGGGAGGTTACTACAATTAGTCCAAAATCGAAAGTTGAGATAACATCAAATCTTTACGTTTTGAGGTCCCAGGAACCCAAAAAAGTTGTTTTTGAAAAATGTCTGGGTGTGTGTATGTGTGTGTGTATGTATGTTAGCACGATAGCGGCGAAGCTACTAAACGAATTTGGATGAAAGTTTGCATGAGGGTTTCTTTAGTGCTCCAGAAGATCTGAAAAGGTTTTGGTTGAGATCGGATTACGTTTAGTGCCGTTTTGGCACAACAAGTTGTTTATTTTATGATTACTTACAATTTGTAATTGAACCATTGAAAAGCAGTAAAAATTCCGATTTCAACGATATATCACACTTGCACTTTCTCGATTTGGTTTCCGAGAAAAAAATTAAAAAACAAAAATTTCACTTGTTTTGTCCTCAAAGCAGTGCAATGTACAGGGTGATATTCTAATAATGACAGAGGTGTTCAGTGATTTCGGCTGATAACTCGGGAACGGTTGAAGATATCGAACTGAAATTTGAAACGTAGGTATAAATAATATTGTAGACGGACGGATTACGAGTGAATTAATAATACACCTACGTCACATGACGCCTCATGACGTCACAAATAAGAAAAATTCTTAGAAACCGGTACACTAAAAAAATATTTCTACAAGACGAGTCACGAATTTTTTTTTTTTTTTAATTTCCAAGAAATATCAAATTTTCGGAGAAATGTCACTTTTCAGAAAAATGTCAGATTTTTAAAAAATGTCAAATTATCAGGAAAACGTCAAATTTTCGGAGAAATGTCACTTTTCAGAAAAATGTCAAATTTTCGAAAAAATGTCACTTTTCAGAAAAATGTCAAATTTTCGAAAAAACGTCAAATTTTCCAAGAAATGTCACCTTTCAGAAAAATGTCACCTTTTAGAAGAATGTCAAATGTTTGAAAATTGTCAAATTTTCGGAGAAATGTCACTTCAGAAAAATGTCAAATTTTCGGAAAAATATCACTTTCAGAAAAACGTCAAATTTTCAGAAAAATGTCAAATTTTATTAAATGGACTCAAAGGAAAATTCCCAAAAAATACTACGGGTCCATTTGTGGTATAAGTTCTCTGCTAGTGTGTGTTAAAGCGTGCAGACTGTATGCTGAGTATTTTTGACGTGTCAAGTGCATCGAGAGATTACAAGTTTTTTCGACGTTTATAAAGCACACGGATGGTGTGAGAGGCCATCCTGAACCGCTTACAAGCCCTACAAGTGTAAGCAACCCCACCGGAATGCTTTCGGTGAGTTTTTTCCAATAAAACTTTAAAAGTGACAGTGACAGTGACATTCTTTTTTAAATCTATTTCCGCTACTTCCGGAAACATAACCTAAAAATAGTACTACATAACCTAAAAACAATTTAAGACATTGGTACCAGCCTAAACATTTTTCGAAAACCAAATTCCCCAGAGAAATATTGGAACCAAAAATTTGACAGCTATCACTTCCCCGACCGATTTAGTGAAAAATTGGTCGAAGCCAAAAGATAAAACAAAATGGTATATCAAACTTAAACGATCCACCATGAACACTACCCTGGCTACATCTGGCAGGGAAGCTGTCCACCAAGAGTTATATGGTTTTTTCCAAATATGGCCATCCATCCCATTACCAACGAACAGGTTTTTTCGTTTAGTTGTTTCCCGTATCAATAATCAAAATTATTAAGTGCTCTTGCCTACGAACGTTTTTACAAAATTGCGTTTATTTTTATATTAATTTTAGGTCCATGTGGACACATTATAATTTTAACCTAGTCTTTAAGCCTGCCTACAGAAGACAGGAGCTACTTTTCTATTTTTCTCCAAGCCAAACCGGACCTACCCCGTCCAGCCTCACACTCGCCACGGCGGTGTTCACCGTGGTTGTCTGGCTGGCCCCGGGCTAGGATCCGATGAAGCATATATTTGTATTAAAAACATTGAATAAAATATTATAGTTGTGCAGACTATAAATTTAACACTCAAGTTCTTAGGTCCAAATCCCACCGAACGCAAGACTTTTTTTCTGATTTAATACGAAAAAATATTTCAACTTAATAAATATAATTAAATGAGATCATTCATATTGTTTAGTGCTCTTTTCGGCTTCAAAGATTCACCGGGTGGGGAGGTTCCAGCCGCTTCCAGTAGCTGCCGATTTTTTTTATGATAAATTTCTGTTATATTTAAATATCGTAGTTTGTCAATGAAAATAGTGCCTAATTTCATTATTAAAGTATGGCATTTGCCTATATACAAAATTAATGATAAGAACTATATATGGTTAGAGCAATGGGAAGTATCTGAAATTATTTTAAAGATTATACCATTTATGATTTTATAAATCTTTATAATAAACCTAAAATAAACGCATATTTCCCTCTCACTCTGCAAAATCTTGGCCTTAAAAGTTATGACGGTTTCAATTTGGTGCTCGTTTAGAGTGACCCACTTAAAAGTACTCTAGGTATAAAATATCGCGAGAGATCTTCCAGTGAGGAGCAATAACGTCAACTTGAAAGTTACCTTGTTGGGAGCACTTCCACAATGTCCGGTTTATTCTGTTTAATGACATGTATCAACAGAAAATATATTAATGCTCTCTTAAAATTATCAGTTTTGCTATCCGTGCCAAAATATGTAATACTTTATCTGTTTCCTGAACATATCATTTGATAATTTCTATCATCATGTATTCGCTCTACTAATGAACTGTCATTTCAAAATATAAAATAATGGATTTTCTTCGAATCGCCGAGTAATCGATATGTTTGTGCCTCTTTTAGGATGTCATTTTATATTTCATTAACGTTGTTTCCCCAAGTTGTTTCAATAACACTGTGCAGTATCCATTTAGACAAGCAAAATTGTGGGGCAGCTCAAAAAAATGTTTGACCCAAATTGAACAATGGAAATGGATGCAATCGATAAAATATTACCAAAGATAGAGTAATTCTCTACATTAATTTTAAACAACCTAAAAAACATACTCTTCGCCGATTTACTGAGCTATTTATATAATTCTATAGGCTACTACTCTTCGCAGTTTTCTTGTAAATAATGTTAGTTTTTGGACATTCTAAATTTTGTGATACCAACTTTGTTGGTGAAACACTCGTTAGTATAAAAAATATATACCGGGTGGGACATTTAAGTTGACAAACGCGAATAAATTGGAAACAAAGAATTTTCAAGAAAAATGTTTCAGACAAAAGTTATCCGAGGGATCAACCGCGCCCAAAATTTTGTACACCAAATTTCCTCTTTGATGAAGATTACACAGATTTCCTTAAGATTTCCTGGGATTTCCTAAAATTTACTAACATTTCCTCGAATTTTTTTCAAAAAAATGTTTGAAAAGCAAAAAATTTCCTGAGATTTCCTAAGATTTCCTCGGATTTTTTCAGATTTCCTCGAATTTGAAAAGCAAAAGACGTTCTGAGATTTCCTCCAGATTTCCTGGGATTTCCTAAGGTTTCTTCGGATTTGCCCCTCGGTTTCATCATTTGAAAAGTGGGATATAATGGCTATATTTTTTTAAAGTTTAGCGGATGACTTTAAGGTCAATTGTTAGGTTGGTTTTCTTTTTTGCTGAATGCTGCAACTTTTTTATTTTATTATATATAAAAAAAGTGGCATTTGCAAAAAAGGAAAAAACTTAACCTGAACAACTAAACCCTATGTACACAGTTTTTTAAAACTTTTAATAGAACTGCAGCACAATTTCTGTTAATTACGTTAAAATTTTTAAAAAGCTGTGTAGACGAATTTGAGGTTAGTTAGTTGTAGAGTTCTGGTTTTCCTTTTTTGCAGGTAGCTGGAACTTCTATTTATTGTATTAGACTTTAAAAAAAGTTGCAGCCATATGCAAAAAAGAAAAAGCAATCTAACCAGAACACTAATCCTAAAAGTCCATGTACACAGCTGTTTAAAATTTTTTATACTATTAATACAATAAAAAATAGTTGCAAACATCTACAAAAAAAAACAACCTAACACGAACAACTAAGGTAAGGTCAGACACAGCTATAAATTTATGGTGTCACGCAGATATTACACGCACCGTTTGATTGGAATTTCTCTACCCCCGATCGAAAGTGGCGCTAAAATCCGGTTTTCGGTGAAACGGCGCGTGAATAGAATCGATTCCGACTTCTCGGCGTTGATCCGAATCTTCCACTTATCGTAATAAGTCGTGGCACGGGCCAAATGTGCCTTCAGCAGCATATTAGCCGCTTGCGTGTTGTGTGAGTGCACGTACATAGCTGTGTCGTCGGCGTACTTGGCAAGGTTCGAATTCGGGAACTCCGGGAAGTCGGAGATATATAAGTTGTACAGCTTTGGCGACAGACACGACCCCCGAGGGACGCCCGCCGAGTTGACAGTTTATTATTCACTCTGACCTGCAGCGATCTATCTGACAGGAAAGAGTGAATAGGTTTGGTAATGTGCGTCGGAACGTCCAGCGAATTTAGTTTGTAGAGTAATCCCGGGATCCATACGGTATCGAAGGCTTTCTCAATATCGAGGAGCACCATGACGGTACTCTTCCCGAGGTTGCATTGTACCTTGACGTCATTCACGGTCCTGATGACCTGCTGCACAGTGCCCCTGCCCGCCTGAATCCGAACTGGCACTCGTCGTCGATGTGAAGTTCATCCTGAGCAGCGTCTAATCTGATCAGGATGACCTTCTCCACGAACTTGGAGATCACCGACAGCAATGAGATCGGTCGATAACTGCCGACGAGCTTCGCGTTCTCGTTTGCCTTCAGGATTGGCACGACCACGGCGCATTTCCACTGGCTGGGCCAGTGCTGCAATCGCAGGATCGCGTTGACAATGTACGTCAATTGCACAATGCCTTTTCTCGGGAGATATTTGAGTAGCCTATACTCGACGCCGTCTGAACCGGGGGCCTTGTTGTTCGGTAAAGTCCGGACAATGCCCGCAACCTCCGGGGGGGCTTGGCCATGACTTTTAGAAATTCTCGTTTGGTCAATTGGATGTCATGGCCAATCAGTGCGTTTACGTCGTTTTCAAGTTGTTTGGTATCTATATGAAAATGGTCAGCTAAGTCGTTTGCTTTTCATGATTCCGTCATCGACGTCTGTCCGTTTGGTGTTGTTAAGGCGGGTATGGCCTCCCGCGTATTTTTCATGGCCCACGACAGCTTCCACAGCGAGTTGTCTCGAGGATTCAACGCTTCCAGCCTATCCCGCCATTTCCGGTTTTTTGCGGTATTGATGGCGGTCCTGATCTGCCGTTGCAGCCTACCCATTTCGACCTTAGCGTCGACATCGCGATATCGCTGCCAAAGCCGTCTCAGTCGATTTTTCTCGCGTATGTCTTATATGACCGCTGCGTCGAGTCGGTCCATACCCCAAAATATTTTAAACTATACACCTTTATGTCCCCTATCACCTCGTTTTTAAAAAAATTCCCTGTCTTTTATAGGAGAGCCAGAATATTTGGACAACGCGAGTTAAGACATCCTTGTATACAGGGTGATTTACCAAATTTATCAGTAGGTTGTCCCCACCGACCGAAGTTAAAAAACTGAAAAATTTAAAAAATTTGCCCAAAAAAATTACCTTATTTTTTTGTAGGAATGCGCCTATGACGTAACGCGGTCCAGCCATATCACTTCCCCTCCCCCTTTATCAGACTTGGGACTGACAGCAAAGCTGGAGAGAGTAGAAATTACTGTTTGGTTTTAATCACACTACAAAAATAGCAAAAATTAAAATAATTTTTGTAGAATACATCACAGTATAAAAGGTAAAAGCAATGAAAAGTCAAAGAAAATATTACATTAAATGCGCTATTCTAAGCGCCGAATGGCGTATTGAACATCGATCTACGAATAAAATTTAAAATTTAATTTTAATAGAGTCAATGTCTTCCGACACATTGGCCAGTGAACTCTACAATAACAAGTAGGATATTTACTTAAACCCGTCGATAATAAAAAAACACCAAACTTCGGCCGTACTTTGCATCTGCTGCGGCGTTCGACCGAAAGCAAAAAATTCGCCACTTTGAGGATGCGCCAGCTTAACTTTTTATGCCAATTAAGGTAATGTTAATATTTCCTACATATTATTTCCCAACTAAGTTCCCCGCCCTCACTCTAAAATTTTGTATGGACTTTCCCACATATAAGACTAGAACGCCATTTTATTTTCCGCATGTTGTGATAAATCACCCTGTATATATAAAAACACGCATGCCTCGAATTGAGAACCTCCTCCCTTTTAGCTTATTTTAAAGTAGGTTAAAAAATAACTTATTTTACAAAACTAATTATTGATAATAATTAAGTTCCACACGAAGTGTAATAGAATAGTAGGTGATTGTCAATGGTAATATAATTGATGATTATAATTGAAGACCTAAGTGGATAAAGGTGTTATGTCACACTTTAAAGTTTTGAGTAAATTAAACAAAACGGTTTTGAGTTGGAACTTATTTATTTTGTCTTAGATTCAAATGAATAATACCTCATAAAATAGATAATTTTGGGTTATGTTCTTTTGTTTACACTAATATTAAAGAAAAATATCAAGCTGTTATGAAACTAGATTTTTCTGTCCAAAACTGTGTACATCCACTAAAATTACTGGTTGTATGTATGACATGGCGCCTTTAAAATTAAAAAGTTTCTATAAAATATTACAAATTTAGAATTCACCGTTTATTGGGCGTTAAATCTATATCGGGGGTGTTCAAAAATTGCATAAAGTAATTTTTTTTTTAAAATGCGACATAACACCTTTATCCACTTAGGTCTTCAATTCATAGTTGTCGTAACTTTAATAGAGTAGTAATAAAGAGTATAAAATAACGAAGTTAGATGAATATATAAACACAACATGGCGCAGTCTTTGAGGTAAATATTTAAAGAAAAAAAATAGAAAGAAATGGTTCTTAAAAATTAATAGAGAAATATTGTATTATTAGTCTTCTACACATCTGTGTTTTTGATATTAGCCTCCATAACAACTATGAATTGCTAGATAAGTTTTGAAGGAAATGCGCCGGAAAATGCAAGTAAATTCAAATAAGTTTTTGATAATTATTATAAGACAATATCATTAGTTTGTATACATTGGAATGGTTAAAGTTATAACAGGACATAAGCCTCTATATAAAAAATCATTATCAAAAATAAATTGTTCTAGATTTCAACGATTGAAGCTAATATTATTAAAATATGATAGTTAGAATACCTTCTAGAAAAATGTTGCAACATCATATTTTTCTGTGCTTAGTCGAAATTCCTTGCTCAACAGTATAATAAAACAGATTTTATATTAAGCATGGCAGTTTTCACGTCTCTAGCGATCACGCCGCAAGACAGATATGATCCAATTTCAATACAGATCATTCTGTCATTCTGTTTAACTTCTTATTGACCGACATTCTGTGATCCATGGCATTATTCTCTTTTTTACTTATATACGAAATTTGAAATAAAAATTTTAAGTTAGCGAAAGATATTATATTTACAAGATATTATATTTACATACACACATAGACATATATATTTTTCTCTATTCTTATTGGGATGCTCTGCCACATGTATTCTTCCAAACAATGTCTGAAATCTACGAAATAATACAATTAACCAGTATTTTACTGGAAAATAACCTCTACGCCTATGACTTTTACGTCAAAGGATCAGTTTGACAAATAATGAATAAGAACAAAAATATAAAAATGACGTATTTTGCTGACGTTTCGGAAAACGTGTCTTTATATTTTTGTTCTTATTCATTATTTGTCACAACCACCCTCTAACTGATCCTTTGACGTAAAAGTCACAGGCGTAGAGGTTATTTTCCAGTAAAATACTGGTTAATTGTATTATTTTGTAGATTTCAGACATTGTTTAGAAGAATACATGTGGCAGAGCATCCCAATAAGAATAGAGAAAAATTAAGAAAATGCCACAACCAACGTTTAGACAATATTTAGACCTATATATACATACACACATAGAGACGCGCAGATATTTATTAATCAATATTCGAAACCGGTGTATTATGAAATGGATTTTTCAGTGATTATTACAAATTTTTATCCGTTTATAATACCATTTTTTGACTAAATCAAATGGGTATAATAAAACGTATTTTAATGCAATAGAGTTTTTGAGACAACCTACATAATCCTTTGATAGAATTTTTTTGTTTTAACGTATTTAAATGCTTGCCAGAGATTATGGAAGAAAGATTATCCTATTTTACGAAATAATTAGTTTCACGTAATTAATTCTAAAAAAAATTCCTACGGCTCTTTTACGACTTTGTGAAACGGGAAGCAGTTAATTTTAATTTTTGTACTTTGTGATTTTACGTCAACATCACGTATACTTTGTATAGCTACTCTAGAATAAAGTATTTGTTGATTAAAATTAAAACTGCCGATGTCGTAGTGAACTAAATAAAGCCTTTGTACCCATTATTTTTCCTGAAATATCTGTTGAATAAACACAAGGCTTTATAAAACTATAAACGCCATGGGGTATATAAAATCAATACGGAGAAATTCCTATATTAGATTAAAGTAACAATTTTTCCAATTAATTAAGTACCTATTCATTTGTAGTGAATATGATATATTTTTTATGAATGCAAATTGCAATTTATTTGCATTTTATGCAATACGAGACATTTACAAGATGGTAAAAAGTTAGAGAATATTATTTAGGTATTACGCAAATCACAACTTACACACTTTTTTATTTATTATAAAAATACCCACTTTCTGTATATTGTTGCCCTAATCTGGGCACGCTAATATACTAGTTAGGTAAATACTTTAAAACACTCATTATTGGAGAACCAATCAAAACAACTACTCTTCTAGCTAATACTGACGAAGTATTGAATTACATGATAGGATTCTTAGCATTTTAAAGAAAAAAATATATTGAAAATACTTAAATCATTCACACTTTTTTTTTTTTTATTTAATATGAAATTATCTACTTTCTGTATATTGGTACCTTAATCGGGTCACACTAATATACTACTTAGGAAAACACTTTAAAACACTCATTATTGGAAAACCAATCAAAACAACTACTCTTCTAGCTAATACTGACGAAGTATTGAATTACATGATAGGATTTCTGGCATTTTAAGGCAAAAAAAAAAATTTAGAAGAGTAGTTGTTTTGATTGGTTTTCCAATAATGAGTGTTTTAAAGTGTTTTCCTAAGTAGTATATTAGTGTGACCCGATTAAGGTACCAATATACAGAAAGTAGATAATTTCATATTAAAAAAAAAAAAAAAAAAAAAAAAAAAAAAAAAAAAAAAAAAAAAAAAGTGTGAATGATTTAAGTATTTTCAATATATTTTTTTCTTTAAAATGCTAAGAATCCTATCATGTAATTCAATACTTCGTCAGTATTAGCTAGAAGAGTAGTTGTTTTGATTGGTTCTCCAATAATGAGTGTTTTAAAGTATTTACCTAACTAGTATATTAGCGTGCCCAGATTAGGGCAACAATATACAGAAAGTGGGTATTTTTATAATAAATAAAAAAGTGTGTAAGTTGTGATTTGCGTAATACCTAAATAATATTCTCTAATCATGATAAAAGCAAATAAATAAAAATAATTGATTGTAAAAAAAATGGTAAAAAGTTGTTTTCCAACTCCGCTGAAAAATTTTTCAAGGTTTGCAAAACTTTTGTATTGTTTGTTTTCGTGCTATTAAAAAAATAGTTTTAAAATTTCAACATATTGTCACATGTTTGGAAATCAAGACTAAATCGATGTATTTTTTATATTAAAGAGTGTCATCTGAAGAAATAGAAAACTACCATCAAATTTTTACACTGTGTATAATCTCCAAATTATTTGAAAGTATTATTTACGATAGAATTATTTCATTTACAAAAAGATTTAATGTTCTTACGGCCTTTCAACGTGGTTTTGCCGCCAAAAAATCGACAGAGACAGCAATTTGTTACTTCCTAGACCACGTATATACCTACCTAGAAAGTGGCAAATTTGTTGTCTCGATAATGTTCAATTTAACAAAAGCTTTCGATACCGTAAATAAATTTTTCTAGGACCGAAACTATATAGTATTGAAATAAGAGGGAATTTACTATTATGAATTAGTAAAGACATGACAGGTAGGGCTCTAAAAGTACAATTTAATGACGTATACTCAGATACTCATGACATCATGTTTGGAGTACCTCAGGGCTCTATTTTAGGGCATCTACTTTTCATATTATATACAGCCTTCCGAATGACCTAACAGCAAATGATACCAGCAAATTCAATAGAGCAACTACATTCACTCGTTAATCAAATATTTCAAGAGATCACTATTTGGCCTCAGAGACTCAGAGATTTTAAATACGAAATCGGAGAGTATATTACAAATTGGATAGTATGTTAGTGTTAGCTAGAGGAAGAACCCTATTGTTTTTTGAACAAATTCAATCAGTAAATAAAAAAATTATTAATTATTTAAATTTGAAAACATTTATTTTTATTTTTATGTTTTTGTAATTGAAATGAAATCTAGTGAAATGATATTTTGAATGATTTTAATATCTATTTATACGTTTTACTAATTTACATTTCATAATATAATATCCAACCGAGGAAATATGATGAAATTACTCATCGCTTATAATGTAAGAATGTACATTACATTTTAAACATGGCAGGTGGTGGTGTAGTTCTTGCTCTTTTAATTCGGGACCCAAAGGTCCCGGTTTCGAAACATGTAGGGAATTGTTTTATCTTCTACCTGCCATTATTGACCGAATTAGGGCGCGTCACGCTAACGTGACTGTTGCGCTTTAATTTTATATACAATGTTCAAAATATAACATAAATGAAATACAAAAACCCCATGTACAATTTAAAAAATTAATAAAGAGATTTTATATGGAAGATGAGTACGAAACCTACGTAGGTTTTGCAAGCAATTCTATTTTTTTTAGAAATCTGTAGTTTTACTTTATTCCATAACTAAGTTCGTATGATAAAATTAAAAATGCTTACACTCAAAGAAATAGTATGGGTAAATACAACAAAAAAAAAATGGTTAACTAACAATATCGTTAATTTTGTTAAACCAAACTATATTGATGGTATTTTTAAACAAGAGGTGATTGTTATTTTAATTAATAAAAAGTTGTAGTACAACAAAACAAACATTAACTTAAAAAATAGATGAATAAGACTATTATTTTGTTCGTCTGACTATTATTTTGTTGAATTCTGTCAAATTAAGATAATAGTATATTTTATTTTTAACTATTATCGAATTGTAATTCTAACCCAGTATTAGTTCGCTGTATTATTGTACTTGGTAGACAAACCAATATTATTGTCGTCTTCTAGAAGTTCTAAAAGAATTACCATAAAATTTGCTTGCGTACCACGTAGTCTATTACAGAAATTATTCCCAGATGACGCCACATACAAATCACTGACAATAATCAATCATGCATTATCTTATACTGTTATGAATTTATAGAAAATGAATAACATGATTGCAATGTTCAAATTTTCTCAGGTCATCGATATATTTGGAAGGATCTTATAAACGATCTCTAATCTTTGGTTTGGATGGTCTGATGTCTTAATACTGAGATTTTGGCTAACTAAAAAAAACTTCATCATACAATAAAGTGTAGATCAACCTAAAAAAAAAACAAAGTCGTTGTACTATTTAATTGTAGACCAAATGGAAAATGGTTAGTGAACATAAAAAAATGTCATTGTTCTATTTAATTTGTTACAAGAAGATATCATTATTAAACCACTATTTGTTTACGAAAACAAATAAAGTTGTATGACTATTCTTTTCTGATTGATTTAACTATGAAACTAGATAGGCGCGATTTCATATGCTCTTTTTGGTTGAATTTACCTATCATTTTCTTTGAGTGTAAAACTAACATTTACAAGAAACTATGAAGAGCATCCTATAGAATGTGTAACAATTATATAAAACACCCAGTAAATTGACGAGGAGTATAATGTTTCCTCTACTATACTTATCTTTACTAATGTGTAGGTTATATTATTCTCGTTGTTTTATGTAGATATTTTACTCATCCCTTACATTCACTGATTATTACTTTGGAAGTGGTCATGTTAATTATTTCTATTAGCATCTTTGATATTCTCATAGCTTGATAAAATATATTGGAAATGGCGAGAAATATATAATTTATTATAACTCTACAGACCATATAAAAGTGTGCAAATAGCACAGATGTCTAAGGTGGGCTAGACATGTGGCAACAGGTACCCATATCAATATGATAAAAATTGTGATTGAATCAACACCTCTGTAAAATAAGAAAGAGGTAGGTAGGATATACTTCAGATAGAAAGATGGGGCCGAATAGAAAGCCTGGAGATAGTCACATGGAATTAGGAAAGGGCTGCGTAAAGTAGAATAGAAAGGCAAAAAGCTAGAACAGCTCAAGGTGACTGTGGTACTAATGATGATGAAGACGATGATGGCGATGATGATGATGATGGTGGTGTTATGACGTAGATAATAATGATGATATCTTTGTATGTACTGCCATCACTGAACAGTTGCGCACCGAGCAGTGAGTGAAGTGATTGTGATAAATAAAAATGAACAAATTGGAAGACAATTAAGAATAGTTTATAAAAGGCTTGGAGGGGACTGGAATCTTCGGTGTGACGCTGCCTCTAAAGTAGTCCACAAACACCAAAACATGTGACCTCTACAATATTATCACTCCACACGCGTTTCGTTAATTATGTTAACATCATCTAGGGATGATTAACTTTAATCGTCTACCTCGGAGGTAGCCTATAAAAGCTACACTAAAAGAAATTATATTGCCTCACTCCTCCCCTCTGCTAATTAGCGACATCCTATATAAACTTTTACGTTGCTTAAAAGCCTACAATGTACTATATGCTTTTGAAACATTTGAAAACTGTATCATGTTGTTAATTTGCCGATTGCCCTAATGTCTGAAAATCACTGTTTGAATCAAACTACCGAACAGGTAAATCAGAAATACAATAGGTATCAATTTCTACACGTAAAATTTAGTTATTGTATCTCAACTTTCGTGAAACTGCAACATCGATATTTGTTGCGTATCTATTTTCAGTAGGTAACCGTTTCAATTTCAATAGTGTGGTGTGGCTTATATTGGAATTGACAGTCCGCGGTTGCGGTTTTTAAGCCTCCAGTCATATACCAACTTGAAACTAGAACAAACTACGGCCATATAAATTTATCAAAGTACGATTATTTTCGGTAATATAAAAAAACAGCTGCCCAATATCTACATATAACCTTGGTCCACAAAGGACCCGATGATATCTGAATTTACCGGATGCACTTCTGTGAAGGAAAAAAAAAATAATAATGATAAATTGACTTTATTTTTTTAAATTTACAAATTTAAAAAAAACTGCGAAGTTCAGCTGCGCTCTCTTATACTTCACCTATGATGAACTAATAGAGAGGAAAACAAATATAAAATTCAACATTCACTCATATTAATTAAATCACCATGTTTAAATAAATATTTAATAAAAAATTACTTAAAAATCTAATTCCAAAACGTCACCTTATTAGTTGTGACGAATTATATTTTATAAATGACTTGTGTTCATAGGATTGGTTACATTTTGAAATTATTTATACCTAACCTAACCTAGAAGTTAGTTAGTTAATCTTTTTTGATATTTAATATAATTATGATGTTAAAGCTACCAATTAATTAAATAACAAGGTCAATAAACACTTTGGTTTGACATGTAAGTAGTGACATTGTTGTAAAACCTTGGAAAATTGATCTCTATCGAGAAATAGAAAAATTCCGGCACAAGCGCCGAAGTTTGGCGTAAAAAGACTTTTTCACGTCTACGAAAACGTGTTGTACCAAAAATAAAAAATTCGAAACTGCGCCCAATTTTGACTGAAGGAAAAGCTAATTAGCCCATAAATGAGTACATGTGGACGTCTCCGTTCGGAAACGAAGTCATGGTACAATCAAAGAAGATCTACTGTAAACTGACCAAGAAGCGAAACTTGTTTTCCATGATGCAAAATTTGTTGACATTGACGCCATTTTGGGGGGGTGCCAACAAAATTATTCCTGTCATATTGTCGCGTCATACTATAATTAATTATATTTATGTCAATAAAGTTAGTTCATCTTAATATGGTAGCCGATTAGAATGTCTCATGTGGACAATTAATATCTAAAAATTCAAATTAGATGAAAGTTGCACCACTTTATCATTATTTACAATAACCAGCGGTATTCAAGTTTAAAAAGGTCCCACACAAAATTAATGAGATTTGGCTTTTGGTTGAAATTTTTTGCAAGTTTGGTGATAGGTAGTTTTAAGTATGCCAATCAAAAGTTGTAATGGACGCAACTCAAGAAAATCCATGTTTTTTTCTGTAGGAGGTTCCGAAGACGGTAGGGTGAAAATAGATGTTATATTTCATATATTTTGTATAAATGTGTATCACATATGTGTGTGTCAAACCTCTACAACTTATAAGTTCAACACTAGTGCTATATAGAATACTAAAAATTGGATGTCAACAGGCGTTACCCAGAAACAACGAAGTGAACGTGGCAGATATACATTCCTCTGGGGTGCTTGATTACCACATTTCCCCTGGTATCTCACGATGAGGCGCTCGTGTCCGTAAATCCTCACACACATATGAAACGCATTTATGCAAAATATATAATATATAAAGTGACATCATATCACTTTATCGCTTTTGGAGGCTCCTGGAGCAAAAACTACGAGTTTCCATGGGTTGCATCTATTAGAACTTTTGATCAGCACATTTAAAACTACTTATCCCCAAAGTTACAAAAAATTTCAACTAGAAATTAAATCTCATTGATTCTGTGCGGGGTCCTTTATTAACATAGTTTTAAATTAATAATTACAAAAATATTAAAATAGACATAAGGGCACAGACAGGTCAACGTTAAATAAATGAAAACAAGATATAGAAAACAGATCTTTTTATTAAATATAAAAAAACACCTACAATCCAAATACAATGCTGCCGTAACTATAAAGACAATACATGAACAATTTTTCTTTGTTTTCGTGGAATGCTCTTTTTAACGTATGAAAAATTCTCAGCCTACAAAAGAGTTTCATGACATATTCTCTTGGAAAGTTTTGACAGGGTGGTATGTAAATAATTTGACGGAACTAGGGTTGCCAGACCTAAAATTGGAAAAGCCGGACTTTACTTATAAATTTAGCCGGACATTTGGTACAAAAAGCCGGACAACATTCATTCGCCATAAAAAAATTATTAAACTATAAAATCAGTCTTTTAGTATGTTTTATTAAACTTAATTTAAAAATGAATATTTGTTACATGGAAATAGAAAATTCATCGCAAAACAATAAAATACCTATATCTATAAAAAAGCGACTAAAAAAAAAACGAAAAAATCACGTATGAAACTAATTCATACAATATCAAATGAAACTTTGGTAAGTATATCACATAAAAAAAAACTGAGTAATTCATTATAATCATATAAAATAAAATAACTTTTATTAATAAAAAAAATGTCTTTTTAAAACTTAAAAGCGCAGAAATTATGTACATTTATCATTTGAGCCTATTTTATCAAGTAAGTTTTTTCTTCACGGATCATATGGTAGAATTCTTGGCAACTTATTAGCCCATATAAAACGCGGAGATTGACGCTCGGAATGCCCCCCTCATCGAGACCACTTGCATTGTGTGTTTTTTGGGTCGCTGATCACGAAAATCGGGGTCCTGTAGCTCTGAAAGTAGTGCGTCACCTCTAAAAATGCCAAGAACCACCCCTTTTGGGTTTTTTTCACGGTAATGTGAATAATAATGCAAAATAATGTTATAAAAGTGTTAATTGTAATGATATTTTGCCAGTTCAGTATGTTCATCTAAAATAAGGACAAATTTAAAGCTAAGGGTTAACCAGAGGGGGTAAAACTACACCTAAATTGACGTAAAATGGAAAAATGATGGAATTTTTTTTTTCACTTTTTGATTTGAGTTTAGATTAAAGAGGATTGCACAATGAAGAATATTTTTGGCAGGGGTGAAAACTACCCCTATATCGCCTTTAAATTGAACTAACTCTTAGAAAATAAGTAGAGATGTATACTTTTTAGTTTGCTTGTAACTTCTGATAAAATTCCGTCGAAATAAATACTAAAAAGTTTACCCCTAAAGGGGTGAAAACTACCCCCAAGCTTGCAGGGAATTGAAAGGGAAGGTAGAAATATTCTTAATAAATGAACATGAATATTTTTTTACAGTATTATTCACATTACCGCGAAATAAAAAACAAAAGGGGTGGTTTTTGACATTTTTAGAGGTGACGCACTATTTTTAGAGACGCGGGACTCGATTTTCGTGATCAGCGACCCAAAAAACATAACATACAAGTGGTCCCGATGAGGGGGGCATTCCGAGCGTCAAACCCCGCGTTTTACATCAACTATATTTTTAAATTGCACTGTAGGAACATCATTTTGGCTATCGTATCTATATGTAGTTTATTTCGTTCTTTCGAACATTGGGCATTTATTAATGAAAATACTCTTTCGATATTGGCATTGTGGCCTGGATTAGCAAAATAATACTCTGCCAATATTAATAATTCGGAGTAAAATTCCGTATTTTCCAGAAAGTTAAGGCAAAAAGCCGAACAAAAGCCGGACAGGCCGGACATGTTAATTTTTAGCTGGACAAAATTGTAAAAAGCCAAACATGTCCGACTAAAGTCGGACGCCTGGCAACCCTAGGCGGAACAGATCTAAAAGATTCCGACCCACATTTGGCAAAATAGCGAAATGTTGAAAGTTATTTTGAAACTCAATTTCCATATCCCTCACAAACCTCAGAAACCCCTCACCTGGCATGAACAGATTCCCAAATGCATCCTTATTTTTTGTCTCATATGTTTTAAAGTCGCAAAAAATATTACTTGACGTCAGATCTTTAGTTTTTTTACTTTCTTCTATACAATAATCACAGTCTTTATGGACGTTTAAACACTTTCTGAATAAGTATCCACAAACGTAGCTAAGTGCATTTTCTATTAATAAGTCCAACTGCCTAAAATCGGTACCATCATCTGTTGCTAATACTGAACTTTCTTGATGTGCCACAACACTTTCTACATCGATTACCGTGGTGTTCTTGGTGTTTTATAAAGTAATTTCATTTAATAGAACATCAAAGTCAGCCTCACAATTTGCTCTTTCGCTGTGTACAATGTAGTTTAATGAGAACAGTTTTTTAAAAATATTAATAAATTGTTGTGGTGTGGGGTTTGTGTTATATCCACCTCGGCCTCTTACAGCACCAAAAAAATTTTCCAAACAGTCTTGGTTAAGGCGCCTTGTTAGCAAAAAGCGGAATCCAATCTCTTTCAAATCCTGCCACAGTTGCTGGAGCGCATTTATGCAAATGCACCACCCTTTAAAGCATTTAATTTTGTTAGTTATATCTTGATTTTTGTTGTTGCGAATTTTTATGTCTTTTATCAGATCCATCATCTGCTCCAAAAATTTAATTTGAAATGTAGATCCCATAAATGAAAGATTATGTTTTTTTGCCCCTTTTGTTTTTAGAGAATTGAACATATCAAAAAATTTATCAAACTTCTCTAAGAAAGTGGCTGTACCCTCGGCTTCACTGGGCAATGCTTGTAAAGCCACATACGTGGAGATACCAACGGCAACTGTCTCGCTAATTACTTGTGTGGCCAATTTGACTCGCATTCGTTCAAATTTGGTGGGATTTAAATGGCTGTTGGTCAATTTTGGAGCAAGTCTTAAAGGCCTTTGTTTATCTGAATTGTAAAATGCCTTTGCCATGAAGCTGAACTATTGCGATAAGATATATTATGATTAATTAAATTATTCCTAACACATTTTATCAAATGTGGAGGATCAAACATATAAAAAATTTTCTTTTCTTCAACAAAAAAAAAAAGGATTATCTTCCGTTACAGACAAATTATTCGCCAATTCAACAAAATTTGAACCTGCATCGGTTATAAGTATTCTGGGATCAGCTTCAGAAATGTTGATTAATTTGTCCACAGTCTCTTTAACTATGTTTTGCAAAAGCTTGCCTGTACACGTGGTATTGGAGAAACAAAAATGCTAATGGCTGCTTCCATTTGGAGTATAGTCCCCTGGCCATTACCACCATTACAGACTGTGCTGGAGAAAATGACTTCCCACTGCCTTCATCAGACAACCCAACAATTGCATCTTTGGGTAAATTATAAAATAGACCTGCTTTCAATGACATTTCATCGATGCATATCGAGCAGACCCGTTCTTTTTTATCCAAACTCTTCATTTTTAAACGGAGAGCTTCGAATACAAAGTCATTGAAAGAAGGCTCAAAATCCATGGAATGCGTCATTTTTGGCAAACTCCTGACCGAAGGTAATGTAAAAGTTTTTCTCAGAAACCTATAAGCTTTTGGGCTGGTAAAATATAATTGCAAAGCAAATTGTTTGAAATTTTTATCATATCGCCTTCCTGGCCCCTTCTTTCCAGCTACATTGACTTGAGCTTGTACAAATTTAGATGTATTTTCAGGGAGAAATTTGTCAGAGTTCTTTGAATTCTTTTACAGTTATTTTTGGCTTAAATATTCGCTGCCTTTTCAGTTGTTGCTGTTGCATTCTACACTTATTTCTTAGTTTTCTTTTCCTTGGAGATGAACTACTAAGATCCTGTGTAGTTTGTGTTGCAACCGGAGATGTCAATATAGGAGTTTGGGGTCTAAAAAATGAAACAATTATAGAAAACAAAGTTAGAAGGATAGTTTAGAATATTTTACCTTGAATCGCTTATATTCACATTAATTTGTTCAGTGCCAGATGTGGTATCTGATATGGATGCTGAAAGGTTATTCCTCGACGGTGTGTTAAACGAACATGATGGTTGTGGTTCTTCGATATTTGCAATATTTAAAATATTTGCAACATAAAGGCAAGGCCTTGCATGTGGTAAAAGCCTATTGTGTAGGTCATTTAGGAACATGCTATTTTCAAAATGTTTTGCACATACCCTTAACTTATTATAAAAGTAATTAACCTCCTTGTCTGCAAGTTCTTCCCTACTGCACAGCTTAAGCCATTCCTTGCATCTGCAAAACAAATTAAAACAATTACTACAATCGAATTAATTTAATTTAATTTTTTTCAGCGACAACATTCCACTAGAAATCCTATTGTTAATTCGTATGTATTATGACCTCCTGATTACAAAAAAAGTATTTGTGGCCAAGAATTCCATTTGCGTCAAAAGTTATATGCACTTTTTGACGCGCTTTCACGAATTTTCAACTTATCTGCTTAATATATCTTGTACTCGTAATCGTATGGGAATTTTAAAAATACTGGCTTATTTGAAATAAAATTCTTAAAAAATATAGTCCTCCCCGATATGTGTAGGTCAATCCGCCATCTTGGAAAAAATAGAAAACACCAAAAATGTCCGAAAAAAATCAAAATTGAATATCTTTTCGATAAGAAAGTTGGCTGAAATAAAACTCATTTATGGTCAAGTATAACGCACTAAACCTGGACGCTGTAAGTCAAATGGAACTAAAAGATGGTGGATGAAATACATTTTTTAATTCATCGTCAAGTATCAAGGAGGCATTGTGCATCACTTTTTTTCTCTTCGATTGTAGGTTCTTTTAGGTACTTTAAGGAGGTAAAGTTCAGTTTTTTAATTTTCAAAAAAAGTGCATTTTTTACAATTTTCAAAAATACATTTTCTTTGTCCCTCCTTTTTTGCCCATTTTCATTGAAAAAAAAGAAATATACTATAGGAAGTCTCGTATAACTAAAATTTAATACTAAATGAAACTTCATTAATTTAAACAGGAAATTTATTAAGCATACGCATGGCAAACCAAAGAATTGGGTGAAAAAAGGCAAAGGCAAAGAAAATGCATTTTAGAAAATTGTAAAAAATGTACTTTTTTTTAAATAAAAAAGTTGACCTTTATCTCTTTAAAGTAGGTACCTAAAATAACCTACAATCGAAGAAAAAAAAAGTGACACTCAATGCCTTGATACCTACTTGACAAAGAATTAAAAAATTTGTTTCGTCCGCCATCTTTGATCATTTTATTTGACTTACAGCCGGGTTTAGCAAGATTTGTAGATTTGCGGGTTTAGTGCGTTATATTTGACCCTGATTTGACCACAGATGAGTTTTATTTCACCCAACTCAGGTGAAATTGCTCCTTATCGAAAAGATATTCAATTTTGATTTTTTCGGCCATTTTTGGTATTTTCTATTTTTTTCCAAGATGGCGATTGACCTATACATATAGGACAGGTCTATATTTTTTAAGAATTTTATTTCAAATAAGCCGGTATTTTTAAAATTCCCATTTTGATTACCTACTAGTACAAGATATATTAAGCAGATAAGTAGATAATATCCGTGAAAGCGCGTCAAAGAGTACATATAATTTTTGACGCACCAGGAATTTTTGGGCGTAACTATTTTTTCCGTAATCAGGAGGTCATAATACACAAAAATCAACAATAAAATTTCTAGTGTAATGTTGTCGACGAAAATAATCAATCAACTGTACTAAATAGTTAACTAATAAGAATTTTTTTAGAAACTCGCACTTAGAATCTTGAATATTAATTATTTACCTGGTCAAATCATCTTTAGGGAATCTAAAAAAACTTGTTCTTCCATCATTTCTCGTCTTACAACACTTTACAGCACACGAATACCCACGCTTCTTAGTATGTTCCATTTCGAAATTCAAATTTTGAGGTTAACAAATAAGTTATAACAACTCGAATGATACACTCGTACTAATCTACCTGACGTTTCTGGTAAACCTGCGCATTGAAAATAGGCTTTCACCCTCCACGGACAGTTTCGCTTCTTGGTCAGTTTACAGTAGATCTTCTTTGGTACAATACCTTTATTAGGTTACTTGCCGTTAGTACGTTTTCGCGAGAGAGCAGGAGAGTCTCATGTGACTCATATACTGCTGCTATGCTTGTGAATGATATAATCACAATTGGAACTATAAATCTAGCCGCAAGCAAACCAAAATTTTAGTAAAATATTTTTACCATTAATCCAAGTCAAATTGCTCTCGTACGCTTCTGGGAAGTTCTAAAATTATGCGTGCCAAGTCGATTACTACTACATACTGTTCATTGTATGATGGTTGAGATACACGTCCTTTAAAGAAAGCGTCTGCCCTTGCCATGTTTGGTAGACAGATTCTTACAAATATTAGACTGCATATTTATTGTACACTTAAATTACCTCAATAAATGGTAATAGCTGAATTTCTACATTTTCTTGATTGAATTATCAACTTTAGGTCCAACCTCCCGTGAGATTTTGCGTATTAGGTCGACAACTGAATGTAAGGGCCCACACGTCTGATATTCATAACATCAATCAGATCACAGAAGCTGAGGAGAGGAACTCTAAATTAGTAGTTAGGATATCCAGAAGTGATAAATCAATAAGTAATGTTAAATATAAGACCAATGCCTTGTTAAAAAGGAGGAGACTGTTGAGGGAGCAATTAGAAATCCATGAACTTATACCTTTCTCGTCCATTATAGGACCCCGGTTCTAGGTCGTCTCTTATAACATAGCCGAACCCCACTGAGAGTAGAAATTTGCAACAAGTCGAAGGGGGCAGCGCGGCTGGCGCCTTTCATAAAATAAATAGTGTCACGTCCTTCAGACAACGGAGATGTTCTTCTACATCATTTTTATCCAAAAATATTCAACATTTGAATTTATATCTGCTTTAAAATGATTATAAATGATTAATAAAAAATGTAAAAGCACCGTTATGCCAGCTGGACCTGACACTTGACATGTCGAAAAAATGTTTGAATATTTTTGTCTTTATGGTAGGAATTTCATACCCAGAAAAAAACAATGCCGAAGAAACGAAGGAATCAAACGAGAGGTATACTCTATTAATGACCAAATATGCAACTATAAGCAAAAATGGAGGAACCATTTGGAACGAATTAGCGACAGTCGAATACTCAATCAACAAATTATCGTCTAGGAATAACATGAGCAATCAGAACGACTCCAACAATGGCGATGGAGGCCATCCGAGGACTCCCACCCTTGCAGATGAAAGTGGAACTGGAAGCCCGGAAAGCAGCGAACAAACTGCTCAAGAATGGACTGTAGAATGCAACGGGCAAGAGGCAGGAGTATACAAATTCGGCAGAAAGTCTTCTTCTCCGAATATCTGACAACCCTGTGTAGGGAATATTACCAAATTAAACTTACTAACAACTGGACGCAAATATCAAAATTTGTCAGTATTTTATTAAACAAAAACCCTTATCAGTTACTTGCATGGCAAATGAAGAAAAAAATTGTAATAAAAAAAGAAATGGATGACTCCACATAAGTTTGGTTATGTGAATATTTTTTCCAGGTGGGTACTCCTGACTCGTGAAATAAAATCATTTCATATGGTGAATAGAGAAATCTGCGTAGACATTTAAATAATTTTCAGCTGTTCTGTAACTCATGCATAAATAGCATTATTATGTCAGACCCCATTCACAAAAGTAGCTAATTAAAAACGATTCGGAAGAACAACAGCCAAGTAAGAGGTTTGCTCTGATGGGATATGGACTTCATTTTAACACTCTGTCGATAATTCTTCCAACTTTTAACACACCATTAGAATTTCACAATATACAACAGTATAAACGGAAAATTACTTTCTCAGCCCATATTTCATAATATTATAAAACGGTATTTGTACCAATGTCATAAAATAAAAATATTTACTTTTGTAGTATTGTACTGTCACATATACAAGGAGCTTCAACATTAGGTAGATCCTCAGATTTCAATAAGATCATTTTACATTTTATAGATGTAATAAAGCTGTATAGTGGAAGACCAGACCCTCTGAATTCGACACCCTCTATACAAGTCGCGAACACCCACCTAAAAAATAGGTAATCTAATGTAAAATATCCTGCTAAACTTGATTTTTGAATTCGCTCATTGATTTGAGATTGCCAAAATGACCAAATTGGCAATTTTCTAAAAAAAATAAAAATTATGTGTTATTTTTTGTTTTTCATATAACACGTCATATATTTTACTTCCACGTCCAGTGGACGTATAGTAACGACAAAAAAATTTTTAAAAATTTTTATTGTCCAAATAGGCTTAAAATGTCATGAAACGTCGAGATTTTAAGTTTGAGAGAAAAAAAAAATTTCTGTCTGTCGGTCTGTCTGTCTGTAACTTTTTTTTGTGCGCACGTTTACTCTGGAACCGTTTAAGATATTGACTTGAAATTTGGTACACATATGTACTTTAATGAGATCTAGACCTAGATTATATTTTCATATTGTTCCGTCGAAGGGTTGGGGTAAATTTGGGGTAAATGGGTAAATCAAGCAGGTACGAGTCCACGAAATTGGTATTTAGTATATACAAGAGAAGCTAAGGTCTCAAAAAAAATGTTGGCATTAGCCACCCCCATTACCACCCCCACCCCCTTATTAAAAGGGATGAAAAAAAAATGTGATTAAGTGTATGTACAGGGACCAGAAACCTCAAAATATTTTTTTACTTCATCCACCCCCCACTACCACCCCCCTATCACCACCCCCACCCCACTACCGATGTGGGGTATCGTTTTATGGGTTTTTGGGGTAGAGGATTTCAAATATTATATTATTAAAGCTCCATAAACAATTATTTCCACATACAAAGTTTTTTTTTTGTGAGTGACTTGGATAGAGAATCTGGATGTGGAAGTAGTGATTCCTTGGGCAGCGGTTTTTTATTTTACTTCAGAATTTTTTAATTTTTTTACATAATATTCTGTAACTATTCTTTGATATGTTGAAAGTAAAAAACTTTACCTAAAAAATAATTTTTTGGCAAAAAAAATAACTTTTCTTTGACGCAAAATCTTTAAAATTTGCAAAGTAAAATGTCCGATCGAGGTATCTTTTTTATTTTTGAAGTTAGGTGCCTACTATAACCGAAGAAAATGTTCCGAATGAACTAAATAAAAGCTTTTATAAGAAGTTTTTTTTTGAAATTTTGCTCCTTTATCGAAATATTCATTGGTGGTTTCAGCGTCCGAATGAATGCGCGCTACTATGAATCGGCCGCAATCGTTTATACTATAATTCTCTCTTTAAAAATAAAAAAGTTACCTCGATCGGGTATTTTTCAATGCAAATTTTAAAAAACCGCGACAATAGAGGGTAATTATATATTTTTTTAGGCACTATATTATTAATTACTCTATATTCTTTGCCGTCAGCCTGTCCAAGAATATTGGAGGGATAATGTGTAAAATGTTGTTCTAAATCGGAATTAAAATAAAAAAGATATGATGTGTTATGTGCAAAACAAAAATTGACACATAATTTTAAAATTTTTCAAAAAATTGCGAATTGACCGATTTGGCAATCTCAAATTAACGAGCGAACTCAAAAATCAAATCTAGGTCATTTTACATAATATCTGTTTTTTAGGTGGGTGTTCGCGAGTTGTATAGACTACTTTTAAAATGCTTCCGACAGATTGGCTGCTCTCCGACTATGTAGCTCTCCTTCTTATTCTCAACATTTTAACATTTGTGATCTGTGCATTATTCTACTTGGCCGCCCTTTGCTGCATGGTACGCCATCAGTGTTTTCGTATTAACAATTTTCTGACATTCTTTAGGCTTATGGGTATTTAGTCTAATCAGTGGGGAGTTATGCCCTACAAAAGGTGGAATAGAAATGATTTTGATATGTTGTTTAAGTCGAGACCCTGATGAAAAATACAAGTTTTCGTCCTTGGGGGAGGAGGAGGAAGACGTGAGTCGCCATCTGGATTAAAAGGTGCAAAACATTGTTTTTTTGATACCGTGTAGCGTTCATTGTAGAAAGAAGCAAGATAAAATTTGCTTTCTGTTGTGGAATTTTTTTTCCAAAATCTCCTTATCCATGCTGCCACCTAACAAAGCAACGGGAAAGCGTGCTCTAGAGTCTACGATGTCTTCAGGTTTCGCATCCTGATATTTGAAGAAGCCAATAATATCATTCAGTCTTGTTTGTTTCTGAACAAACGACCAAAATTTTGATTTTCCTTGGCTAAAGAGTGCCGATGTTGTGTCGCAGACCCTAAACGCATGGAGGAACAGAATGTTCTCAGCGGTTTATTTATGCTATGAACAATTCGCGAAATACAGTCTTTCAGCAGTTTCGCTTTCCCCCAGGTTTTCGAAGATAGATGTTACTTTGCGATGGTGCCAATGCTATTAGCAGAACAAGGAGGTCGACGCCTTCGCCAAGGATGAAAACACTATCAAATGTTGAGCACAAGGAAATCGCAGCATGTTCGAATTTAGTTTTCAGCAACGAAATAAGACGATCTTTATTGTTTTCACTGGCTAAAAGTCGTTCATTGGAAACTTGAAATGGCATTGCTTCATCGAAAAGAACATCCGTGGAAGTCTTCTTCTTCGATCGGAGAAGTCTTTCTTTGTATTTTTTTCCTAAAACAATGGCAAATACTCTTGAGACATTGTACTTTAGAGTAGTGCTGCGGTTAAGTGGCTTTGGGATAAACTAACCTAAAAATCGCAGATATTACTTCCACATCCAGTGGAAGTATAGACACGACAAAAAATTTTAAAAAATTTTATTGCTCAGATAGGCTTAGAATGTCATGAAACGTCGAGATTTTAAGTTTGAGCAAAAAAAATGCCTGTCTCTCTGTCGATCTGTCTGTAACTTTTTTGTGCGCACGATTACTCTGGAACCGTTTAAGATATCGACTTGAAATTTGGTACACATATGTATCTTAACGAGATCCGGAACTAGATTTTCATCTTATTCCGTTGAAGGGTTGGGGAGTTAATTGGGGTAAATCAAGCAGGTAAGAGTCCATAAAATTGGTATTTAGTATATATAAGAGAAGCTAATGTCTCAAAAAAAATTGTTGGCAATAGCCACCCGCATTACTACCCCCACCCCATTATAAAAGGGGGGGAGGGTGAAAAAAAATTATTTCATCGTAGATGATCATTCGAAAGCTTACTTTAAAGAGGAAGATTAAATAATGTATTTATTAGAAATAAGTTGAAAAATTTTTTGAATCTTATACAACCTCAAAAGTTGCCAAAAAAGTAATTTTTTAAGTACTTAACCTAAAATATTTCAAGATCCTGACACGATGGGCCAATTCTGAGGTCAGATTCAGCGCGAAAAATTACTTCGGAAATTGGATAATGTTAGGTTTAAAACTTTTAGGTTTATGACTGTTATTTAATACATACAATGTTTCACTTATAGGTTATATTAGGTTTAAAGCTGTTAATTAGGTTAGTCTGAATGCATAGGAATAAAATCATGTGGATAAAAAACTATCCTTGTTTTTACCTGTCAGTAAAATAATATTTACTTACAAGTCTAAACGCAACTAGTGACGAGTATTTGGAATATCGTAATTTTTACATCAACCCCCGTTTTCATTCCTTTGAAGGATCGATAGGATGCGAGTAAGATTAAAAATGAGATCAGCATCAAAAAACCCTGAAGAACAACTTTTTATCACTTAAACGTTATTTCACTTGAATCTCGAATTTTCACCACCTTATTAAACTTTCAACCTATTTTATCTCCTTAAAAGGGTTATGGTTTATACGTTAAAAACGATTCAAGAAACTTATAAGCAATTAACATAAGTTAATTGCTTATCATAAGATCCCAGTGGCGGAGCTAGGGGGGGAGGGCACGGGGGCACGTGCCCCTCCCCAGAAGTGAGAAATATGCCGTGTTAAGATGACCATGTCCAAGAAAAAGACATCCATAACAAGAGCATTACTATGAATTTTCTTCTGGTGCCCCCCTCCCACAGAAGCCAATCCTGTATCCGCCACTGTATGATCCCATAAAAATGAAATTGATATCCAATTCACATGAACACTACTTCGTTTGTTTGTGACTCTCGACCAAGGAGGTAAACGCAGAATAAAGAGAAAAAAACCGCTGCCAAAGGAATCACTACTTCCACATCCAGTTTTTCTATCCAAGTCTCTCACAACAAAAAAACATTTTTACGTGGAAATAATTGTTTATGGAACTTTAATAAAATAATATTTGAAATAGTCTACCCCAAAAACTCATAAAATGATATGCCACATCGGTAGTGGGGATCGGGGTGGTGCAGGGGGGTTGTGGCGGTGGATGAAGTAAAAAAAAAATTGAGGCCTTTAGTTCTTGTATACATACTAAATCGCATTTTTTTGACCTCCTTTTATAATGGGGAGGGGGAGGTGGCTAATTCCAAAAACTTTCTTTGAGACATTAGCTTCCCTTGTATATATTAAATACCAATTTTATGGACTCTTACCTGCTTGATTTACATATTTACCTCCATTTACCCCAATTTTCCACCCAACCCTTCAACGGAATATGATGAAAATATAATCTAGTTCCAGATCTCGCTAAAATACATATGTGTGTGAAATTTCAAGTCGATATCTTAAACGGTTCCAGAGTAATCGTGCGCACAAAAAAGTTACAGACAGACCGACAGACTTTTTTTTGTTGAAACTTAAAATCTCGACGTTTCATGACATTCTAAGCCTATTTGAATAATCAAGTTTTTTAAAAAATTTTTGTCGTTTCTATACTTTCACTGGATGTGGAAGTAATATCAGCGATTTTTAGGTTAGGTTCTAACGGATATCCGTCAAAAACAATGATTCTATGTGTTACTGTGCTGCTCTCTCTAAAGATGAAGGAAAAGGACAGTCCTTTTTAACCATTACAAAAAGAACAAAAAAACACGAGGAACGGTTTTTACCTGCTCTAGGAAACATCTACTACGAAAAGCATAGAATTAAACTTTTCCGTAAGAAAATGTATACATGAAAAGAAAAATCACTGAAATTTTAAATAGGTTCCCTATATAATCTCACTGTGATGTAGAAAAACGTTAAAAACAATGAAATCTAATTTTTTCATAGCTGACTTACAAACAAAAATGGAGTTTGACGATTTTTTTAAGAAAACTTCATTAAACTTGATATTCCCACCACTGTACCTCGTTATATATACAATAAAAATGTATGTAGGAAATTTTGTCCTCTTCAACTTTGTCTGAAATATTTTTCTCGTAGGATCGAGCATTGCCGAGTTATTTCGAAACAAAAATTGCAGCTTTCAATCAAGATGGCGACTCGCGGCAACTAATTTGAGAAAATAATTTAGAATAAATAACCGGAGTCATTCTGATTCTGTTTGCGAACATAAAAAGGTCTTTTATTTACAAAAATGTGTGCCATCCTTGGAGTGAATTAATTGTACTGCCGCAATATAGAATTCAAAGCCATCATTAAAAGACATTTATCTACAAATATCAAAGAAATTATGTTTAATCAACCCTCATCGGCTGAAAATGTTGGAAAACAAAAGGTAAATAGGAAAGTAGAAGAAACTGCAATTACAAGAAAAATTTCAATATCGACTATATAGAAAATTATGAACAATCCTATTTTAGATAAAAAAGAGAAGTGATGTCTGACCGCAAAGTTAGATCACAGTGATAATGATTTTGCTCTAAAATCATGATACAACAGTTTATACAAAACATGATAGTTTACAATATTCTAGCATCACCTTGTATGAGGCATATGGCCCAATTTCAATGTGAAGTAGTCTACCATGCTAATTTACATATATTCCAAAATTGAAATAAAAATTATAAATCTAACAGAAGTTATCGTGCTTACATGAAACGGTCTATACATATACACACATGCATACATACACACGGACTTTTCTTGTGTGACATTATTTAACATTTGAGTTCAACGTGTTACAAATTTATGTACAGAATTTTGTTTCTACAATGATTATTACAAAATTTTGTCTGGTTATAATATACTTAGGTATAGTAATGAAAGACATCTGTAATTATCGAGTCTCCCGATCATTCATTCTTTTCCTACGAAGAACAAATATATGCTGCTTACAAGAGAACAATAGATTCGTCTGAAAAATATTTCCAGAAAGACAATTAACACCGTTTGAAAATTAAATCAATAACACTATTCAAATTGAGATTTGATCAACGAGACGTTAATTTTAAATATCTTGTCAAGGTTTCGCTATCCAAGAAGAAAAATGTAATACATTATGTTCAGCAAGGTGTAATTAAATGATTACTTAGATTAATGGTTAGTTACGTAAGGTTATTAAAGAAACTTTCAAATATCATATTAGCCAGTCATTTTCTGTTACACAACAGAAAAAGTTCAGTACAGTTAGTTAAATTTTTTGCCCTATAAGTTAGGTACCCGAGGTGAAAATATAAATCACATAATGGCATTTTAGAAATGCCATCAATTACGGACAGTGATCCGTTCCATATATTTATAAATACTAAGCGAGACAGCTTTTTAAGTCAGACGAATTTAAACAGTATTATTCGTTGTTGCGCCCAGTTTGCTCCACAGTCACGTATGTAACATGCAATTACAATGTTAATTACTTCTGTACCGGTGCCATTTAGAACACCGTATTTGGTTTAGAAATGAGTGTTAGTTAAAGTGTAGAACTGATAAGGTTTTTTACTAGACTTGTTTTATTTCTTATTCTTCCACTGAACGGAAAATCTTTAAATAACAGCACAACACAGTACGGCCAATAATACGTATTTGAAAACTACCAGACTAACCCCGTCGAGTTTCGATGGAGTGGGGATGTTTAATAATGTATCCCAGAAATTATTATTTAGAGGCGCACGCTTTGAACTTACCGGCACTCACATTTTCAAGAAATTCGTGGCCTTGTTTCAACGTAATGATCTCACCTCTTCCTAGAGAAATTCATAAAAACAAAGGAGTACCGTATCTTACTCATATTTTCAAATATATACCCTCAGTCGAATTTTAATGGACCAACGTCTTTTTCACTACAACTAAAGCAACTACATGGCAAATATTATTGTTTCCCGTAACATTTTTTCCTGAATTATTTTTTTGAGGTGTTCAACCTCCACATTTCTCGACCAAAAAGTAAAAAAAATGTCATGGCAATAAGCACCTGTTACCTGCTAAATATTAATTTTCTCAGTCAAATAGTTTTTTAGATACAAGCGATTCAAAATAAGCGATACGCCACCTACGGTGCCGATTACGAACTACTTTGTGTGAGATGACAAGTCAAAACTTTCATTGTTTGCTTGTGTCATAATAATTGTTTTGCGTTGTTTTTATTGTCGATTGGATTCAATTAAAATTGAAAACAATATGAATCAATATTGTTGAGTTCCTCAGTGTTCGTCTTGGGCAAAAAAAACCAACATTTGTTTCCCGAAGCCGGAAAACACCGCGTGAAGATGGATAACATATTTTGGGGGACGGATTTTGTGGACAGGCTAAAAGCCTGGATAATAAAATTAAAAATTGGAAAGCCAGTGACAAAGTATATGAAGGTTTGTTCACTTCATTTCACAGAAGGTGATTATTTTTGTATGTTGAGGTTAAGGTTAAATAAACATTGTCTTATTTTTAGAACACAGTAAAAAAAAATAAAATCTTGAAAAAAACAACAGTCCCATCAAGAAATTTACTGTAAGTGATAATGATGCTATTCCTGGATCATCCAATAGGTCTGAATGATTTCACAGAAGGCTTGTGTTGGCAGAAACGGCCCCCGAAACGATCATTCGACGATCAGTGTGATTGTGAAGAAAATGAAAATACCTAAGAAGATGAGAGTTTATTGCAAGTACTACAGGCACAACCTGATTATGTTGGACCAAAAAGTTTTCGTGACTTCCAAGTTCAAGTAAATACTCCGGAAGTATTTACGTTGTATACTCTGTTAACAATAGATAGTAAGCTGAACAGTTTTACTGGACTTAACAGTTTTAAACTCCTGGACACAATAGGAGGTAGTGCAGTCTGTTTTTAGAGACAAAAGAGCTCGTAGATTAACAGTAAAAGAGAAAATTGTCTTACTATTTACTAAATTAAAATGTAATTTGTCTTATGTTACATTAGCTCTTCTTTTTGGTATTTCAGCTGAATTATGCAAGATTTTTTTTTATTATTTATATCGCTTTAATAAAATCAATTGCTATACATATATTTTCATTGAAATTTATTTATAAAATACCTTTTAAATCACCAAAAATACAAAGATTTGAATGTAAACAAAACACATATCACATAGGAATTAGTTCCGATGTCAACCGCTCAGGCGCTGCAATCTTAATTTCAGACGCGTATAGAGCCAACAGACCGACCGACAAGCATCCCTTCCCCTGGACAGGAGTCCTAACACCACATTCCACCTGTTGTTCCAACCCGAATCGAACCCGCTTCATCCGACCGTACATTCACCACGACCCTGCGACGTGGTTGTGCGGTCGGCTCTTAACCGGGATCCGACTCGGGTGCATTTTTGTATGTTAAATAATTTAATAAATCTGTTTTGATTTGATTTGATTTGGGCTGAATGACTGAATTGAAAGACCTAAATTTTCATAGTCTAGCTATAGTTTAGTAATATAACGATTTATATCGGATAAAATTCAGAAAGTTTTGAAAATTGGTGGAAATGTTAAGGATAGTATAAGAATTACTAAACCGAAAAGTTCCCACCCCCAAATAGTGTGCTTCATCCCCTAGGAGGTCGTTTCCACCCCCATTTTGAGATTTTCTAGATTATCTCGGGAACGGTGCATTTTTGATAAAAATACCTATGTACAAAATTATTCCTTATAAAATTCTCTATCAAAAACGTATCTACATTTTTTTTTTCCTAGAATTAATAGTATCGTGGGAAATAAGGCACACACATAAGTTCCAGTTAACACAAATTTTAATCTTTACTATAATCTGCTTTAAAGTTCAATGCTTAACGCAAAAGCAGTAGCCACTAAACTCCACTTAAAATTATAATAAATGTAGCGCTTCCACTCTCTCACCCCTAAAAAATATCGTAATTTTTAAAGAAGCGAGAATATTGTATATTGTACTTGTTGCCACGCCACCACAGAGGTAAAGTAATTGGCGCGGTTTTTTTACGTGGTGTCCCCTGTATACCTAATCCACTAATTATCAGAAGGTTACCTGCGTTAATTAATCTTCGTCGTCTTCCATAGATTCGGCATTCATGCATGCTTGTCCGTGGCAATGGTAACACATTGAGGAGCAACGTGAGCCTGCTCTTCTGCAACTGCACCTGTTTTCACACCCTAATTTGCATGAACATTTAATTTAAAAACAGATTCGGGACCTGGTTCTTTAGTTGTCAAAGTTGAGGTTAATATACCGCCGACTTTTTTCCATCCCCAATCTGTAGATTCTAGCGTTATGTTTTTCCATGTTTGAATTTGGTAAAAAACGCGATATGAGTGTTGTCGAGCAGCAGCAGAAGTTGGTGGTAGTTTTGATAACATTACAGTATTGTTCGCTTTACCAACAAGTCTGTTAAAAAACATAAATCTGTATAGGTACATCTAGACTTTTTTCTGCGGAAGTAAAGTTGTATAAAGCTAGAACAAATCGCTTTCCTACGTATATAATTTCTTCATGACTAGCTTTTTCATTATTAAAAGTTTGCACGATGTCTTGTAAGTCATCTCTTTTATTAAGCACATTGATTGCATTAACCTTTTCTTTGGAAATAAACGCTGAGGTCATGTCACAACCGCTAATAGCGTGTGCAAATAATATTGTTTCTTTACAGTTTTTTTAAAAAGTTGAGGATTGTAAATCTCTTGAACTGTAAATCCTTTTGCTGGTATTACCTTGTTTTTCTTTTAAAAATGTCTTTGTCGGAGGGAGAAAGAGCAATAAAAAGGACTAGCAGGTCAATATCTTGCCGTACGACAACAGCTGTGTCGAACTTATAACATTTTCGATGGCAGTTTGTACTATTACTAAATCGGTTCCTTCATTACTAAATTTTTTCACTAGTTCTGCAATCAAACGTTCTTTGTTAAACAAATTACTAAGGAACTTCTGCTGTGTTTCAGAAACAACAGTGTTTGCATCAAATATAATTTCGGGACGGGTTTTTTGCAGTTTTTTGTTGTTTTAGGCTCTTCGTGCTGTTTGCATTATCCAAATGACCATTGAACACGACAGTTACTCTATTACCATAACGTTTCGTTATGTAACTAACGTAACTGTTGCGTTATTAAATTCTCCTTTTTTGGTCATACTACGTGGCGAAGCAAGTATCCTCCATCAATCAGATACCTACTCACTAATTTCTAAAATATGGTCTCGTTCTGGAACAGTATTAATAACCTGGTATAAAGTTGCCTTATTAGTTTTTCTCATTAGGCCTTCGTCATCGAAAAGGGAAAGAGGTACCGAAGCCAGTTCAAAACTGAAGCACGTTTTTAACCCCAGACTCGAATGAATTGTGCAAATAATTCTTTAAAAATTGCGATATTTTTTAGGGGTGGGAGGGTGAAAGCGCTACATTTATTATAATTTTAAGTGGAGTTTAGTAGCTACTGCTTTTGTGTTAAGCATTGAACTTTAAAGTAGATTATAGTAAAGATTACAATTTATTGTGTTAACTGGAACCAACCCTTATGTGTGCGCCTTATTTCCCACGGTACTATTAGAGATTACTTTTTTAGGAATTGGAACCATTGTAGAGGGTGTCATAAACTAAATTCGATAATTAAATTAGGGCCACCCTAGTGTGTCTGATCACGTCATATTTTAAAACGTACTTAAGAGATAAAAAATAATATTTAACACGTAGTTCACCCTGTTGCCAAGAAATAGACCTGATAACTTTCAATGAAAAATATATAGGTTGAATACAAGAGAATAAAATGACAGGAAAATAATATCTAGAATATTCCAGACCGCTTAGGATTTTCACATTCCACCTTCCGTTCAGTAAAATAAGAGTTAATATTGTAATATATCGGACAAAATTCAGGAAGTTCTGAAAATTGATGGAAATGTTAAGGATAGCATAAGAATTAGTAAACCGAAAACTTCCCATCCCTAAATAGTGTGCTTTGTTCCCTAGAAGGTCGTTTCCACCCCCATTTTGAGGTTTTCTAGATTATCTCGGGAACGGTGCACTTTTTGATAAGTACCTATATACAAAATTATTCCTCATAAAATTCTCTATCATATTAAGTATCTCTAGCCCTACCTAGAGGATACTACATCACAATCAAACGTTTATTACATTTCAAAGTAAAGAAAATACTAAAAAACACAAAGAAAATAGTTATAAAATTTCGCTCACCGCATGCAAGTCCAATAATTGAAGTATTTCATATAATATTTTCGATGGAATAATTCCTTTAAACTCTTTTTCGTTCTCTTTAGAACTCGTCAGAAGGACATAAATCCAATTCGAAATATTATATGAAATACTTCAATTATTGGACATGCATGCGGTGAGCGAAATTTTATAACTATTTTCTTTGTGCTTTTTAGTATTTTCTTGACTTTGAAATGTAATAAACGTTTGATTGTGATGTAGTATCCTCTAGGTAGGGCTAGAGATACTTAATATTATATATATTAGCATGATCAGACTTGAATCATCAATATATAGAAAGAGTGGTTGTTTTATTGCTTTTCATGCTGAATCTTGATATGGTAGGTGTATGAAAGAGGTCGACAAGTCACCGTAGGGGGAATTTTAAACAATATGGCGGTATGGCGGTATGGGTCGCGTGCGCGTGACGTCACAATCTGAGACCTTAGGAAAAACAAACAGAAATTCTTTAACTGTCAAATGGTAACTGATTGAAAGTTTTCGTAATATTATTGTTTCTATGTATATTATACATACAAAATGACAAGTTTTTGGTTTATTATTAATTGTGGAAGTGTGACAATCCAAAACAATGCCAGTTTTGGTAAAATAACCTCAATTTACAACCAGAAGAAGTTAGAGGTTAAAAGACTGCAACTGATTTCAAACAATTAAAATTAATGATTTTACGAGAGTCTTCCAAGCATTTTATCAGTGGTACGTTGTTGCATATTAATGTAAGAATTTGATTTTTAACGTGGGTTTATGTTGTAGGAAAAACAGCCGTATTACAAGACCATTACGATACATCCCGTTTGAGCATCCTCTCTTAAAAAGGAATACAATTTAAAACCCATATCTGAAACTGAAAGTGCTTATAATAATAATAACTGTTGCTCACATAAGCAATAAACAATTCATGGTAAAGAAAATTAACATTTTATATTGGTTTGTCAGTATTTTTAATAATTATTTCTTGTTTAAATTTTAGTTGGGCGAAAGGTGTGTGGAGCTGTGCCAAAGGAGAGAAAAGTGCAATGGTAGAAATTGTTTTAAATAAAGTACACTCCAAGAAGGAAATTTGCAGGCTTCATAAAGATATTTGATAAAGGAGGTACATAAATTAAGAAAGGAAATTCAAAGTACCTGCGGCCGTCAACAAGTGCATGATGCAATGTGCCCTTTCAAAGTATATCGTGTGGTGTTTAAAAACTCATTGTTGGACTATTGAACACTGAAAAAGTTGAAAATTAAAACTCTGAAGTGGTCTACGGTCAGTGAACACATAAGCAAAGTCTGAATTGGCTTTGTTAGTGTTGAATTGTATAGCTAAAAAAGCCCTTCAAGTTAAATGTTACTTATTGCTTAGATAGATATTACTATAAAGTATATATATCATGTTATGTTACATTACAATCATTTATTTTTTGTTACAATAAATAACTTATTTAGTAAAGATATTTTGTTTTACTTTCAATTACAAGCATGTACCTATGTACAAGTTCGACGTAACTGACAATTTCAATTCACTGCTAACAATATATAGTAGTAGGAGTGATAAATAAAACATAATAAAAAGAGGATATTTAATAAAATGATAATGAACAAACGAATTACATAAAATTATGAAAGACAACAATATATGAAAAATAAAATTTTTACAGAAATTACAATGGATTGTATAGAATTGTGTAGACGAGTGGTAACCACTGGAAGAAATGCATGTCTTACTACATACTTCAAATGGTTTATAGCACATCAGTCTTCATTAGTTAATCTATATGGTGTCTTTTTCACAAAATTTACGGCGGTTAATACCTTGATCATAGCCGTGTTTACTGCTAAAAAACTAAAAGGAAATACTTCCTTACAAAGTAGTGGACCTATTTTGTCTAAACTTAAGACTTTTGAATGCCTTGAACTCATCCTTCTCTCTATACACTTCTCTCAAAAACCAAGTAATTCGCAGTATCTCTATGTGTACTATTTGGAAATACATCAATATTTACACTAAAGCATTTTTTTCTCAAAATATAAGGATTTAATTCCATGACAGCAGTATACCTAACCCCTACATCATGAGAATATTCTGCAAAATACGAACTAACCGTATTTTTTCCTGTCGAACAAAATTGAGGATATAAAAGTAACAAGAATAGCTGCAGATGTTAAATAATCCAACATTAAACTTTTAAATGGCACAAACACAGTAAAATTCACTCTAAAGAAAATCATTCAATATGCCGATAATTCAATGACAGCTGTTTGTTTTTCCTAAGGTCTCAAAATCTGTGACGTCGGCGCACGCGACCCATACTTGTCACTGTCACGCGAGTTGATTGTCAGCCGAAGCAGCAAGAGTTGATCGCGGTCGATTTAAAATATCATTGAATCAGAGTATTTGGGATTGGCCGGATGCAGTGAATTATGAGTCGATAATTCACTAAAGTGAATTATAGGCACCAAAAAAATGCTAATAATTGTCATATAATTAAATAGGTGTAGAAAAACCATTTTATTCCATTTAATCTACAACTACATTGGAATAAAAACAACACTCATTATTGTCGAGAACATTTAATATGTAGTATAATTACTGAAAACTTATAAATATAAAAATAAACTTCATGTTTCATAATATTTATTGGTGGGAAAAAACATACTTTTTTTAAAGAGAAATTCAGTCGGCCTAAAAAAACTGACAGGTTTGAAGGTGGACGACAAAAATATTAAAAATGTACGTAGTTTTAGCTTTAATTTGGTGTAAAATTCAGCTCAAAACTCGATCACGTAAAAGTTCTTTCATAATCTATCTCTTTATTTGATCGGCCAGCGCTATCCTACAATATATCATGTAGCCGACCAATTTATTCCATTTATACTCATTGAGATCTACAAATTAATAAAAGAAAAAAATCGAAACTCAATCATGTAATAGTACAGTTCCAAAAACCACCGGAACTCTACTGCCACGCATAACCCGACAGGAAATGCCGTGGACGACAATTGCCTCGTAAAAGTACTAAGGATGAAACAACTCTACATAGACAATTCAACTCGAAATTCGATGACGAGGCGTTTTTGACGTGGTCGCCCGGTCTATTAATCAAACCCTCACTTTTCAAACATGATATGATATCTTAACTTACGTCCTTCTTGCGTACGAAACACCATAGAGCCAGCATAGGAGACATTAAGGACTTTTAGTATGTTGTTTGCCACGCTGAATGCAACATTTCCACTAATTTACGGATTTGCAATACTGTCAGCTCTATAGTTCTCATATAGTTTTCATTTGTATAGTGTCACGTACGACTGATTAACAAACTCAAAGTTTGCTCATCTCGTTGCCACTTCCCTTGTTTATTGTAAGTAAATAATTTTAACAACATAAATACAAATGGACAATTAGTGTTAAAAGCTAGTTTATAAGTACTACAATTGAACAAAAAAAGCGATAACAACGCAAAACGGTTTAATTTGATAAACAAATATTAGAGTAAAAATAAGAGTGGTTATAAAAAAAGGTTACACAGATTGACAGTATACAGCGTGTTTTAGTACATAATAATAATAATTATTGGCATCAGACACAAAGTTAGAGGAAAAAAAATGATCGTGTTTTAATTGGTTTTTCATTTTTTTTATTATTATACACGAAGTGAAGTGTATTTTCTTGCAGGTGAACTGTATATTGATCACTGTAGTAATAAAATTTACAGCACCTAAAATGGAAGAAATACTCTCTTATCAAAGATTACACAGCCACACAAAAAAAAGTTCAGACCCAGAAACCAATCTTTGTGTATTTTGACCTCCTGAATTCGACGCCGTTATCAGAACTTAATTTTATCGTTGATTTTTTTAATCTTAGATTTTATCTTGAAATAGCATTTTCATCGCAAAAAAAACGACCAATAGATGTCAGATAAGCTCAAAACTAATATAAATTATGCTATATATGTTTTTTTTCCCATTTTGATATTTTCTTACCAGTATCGGTCATACAAAAGTAACAGCTTTCTTTAGTGCTTGGATCAGACAATCTAACTGATCTCACAATCTTTAAATATTTACTGTTTTTGGTATGTTCCAACGCTGAAGCATAATTCTGCAAGAATTACAAATAGTATTTGGTGCATACTTGACTTTATCAATATTTTCCTGCACCTTAAAGCATATTTTATATATACTTTTTAGATTGTTAGTAAAAGACCTCCGGGATTTAGTAAACTCAAAATAGCCACAGACGAAACAGAAACAATCTTCCATTTCATTCCAGGAACTATCGTAGATTCAGCATCAATTCTAGGAATCTTTAAAATTAGTAAACTTGTAGCATTATACTCAACAGTAGCCAAGCCACGCACTTCTGAATAGTTGCTGTCGTATCATGACGACGCCTGCGGGCCCGCTTGCTCACCCCGACAAGCCGCCGATACTGGGCTTCCGAAACCCTGCACTGTAATCTTGCCATGGAGGCTTCATATGATTATCCAGGAACTTCCCCAGAACAATTCTGTTGCCTGCCTTTGCCACGTGGAGGTGTCCTGGTCGCAAAAATAAGCAGATTCAAAGAAATAAAACACACTTCTGTTTACATTTCAAAACCATTTTCATATTTGATGAAAGCACTGTGGAAACTCATCATTATATACCAAATTCGAAATGACCCCGCAGAATCCTTATGGGAAATGGCTTTCGATCAAATTCTTTGAAATTCTGGATTCTGGTAGTCCTTGATGAGTACATTAAAAGTCTCCATGGGCACTAAGTCCTAAAAACTCATGGTTTTATATAGGAAATAGCTTTCGGTCAAACTCTTTGAAACTCTGGATTCTGGTAGTTCTTGATGTGTAGAATGAAGGTTCTCAAGGGCACTAAGTCCTAAAAACACATGGTTTTGATATATATAGCCCTCTGAAGTTGGACTTTACGTGCATTCTGCAGCATAGTTAAGAGAACTATATCTCAAAACTGTAGGTTTTTATGACTTAGTGCCCTTGAAAACTTGTTCTACACATCAAGAACTATCAGAATCCAGAGTTTCAAAGAGTTTGACCGAAAGCCATTTCCCATAAGAATTTAACTATGTTGCGGAATGCACGTAAACTCTAACTTCAGAGGGCTATATCTCAAAACCACGAGTTTTTAGGACTTAGTGCCCTTGAGAACTTTTATTCTACACATCAAGAACTACCAGAATCCAGAATTTTAAATAGTTTGACCGAAAGCCATTTCCCATAAGGATTTAACTATGTTGCGGAATGCACATAAAGTCCAACTTCACAGGGCTATATGTCAAAACCATGAGTTTTTAGGACTTAGTGCCCAGGAGACTTTTGATCTACTCATAAAGGACTACCAGAATTCAGAGTTTCAAAGAATTTGACCGAAAGCCATTTCCCATAAGGATTCTGCGGGGTCCTTTCATAAAAATTTTGAAAATCTAGACGCACAAAAATTTAACACATGGAATATGTAGAAATTAAGCATAATAAGATTTGTCAAAAAAAAAAACGAATTAACGATAAAGATAAAAATAAAAAACGATAAAATTAAATTCTGATGGCGACATCGAACTCAGGAGGTCAAAATACATACGGATTGGTAGGTCTAGTTTCTGGGTCTGAACTCTTTTTTGTATGTGTGGCTGTGTTATTTTTCCTACGAGCGTGCGGAAAATAGCATTTCCTACAATTATTTTGTATGCGGGAATCAGCTAAACTAAGCAGAATTGGAAGTACTTGAAGAGACAATTGAATAAAATAGCTCAGAAGAAATCGGTGACATGCCCATGTAAGTACAATCGGAATCTTTTTGGCCAAATTTTTATCATTGTCCATTCAGAATTTACAGGAATAATTCTCAAACATGTCTAAACTAAAAGAAAGGGTTCTCCATGAACCACAAATTCGAACAATGTTGAAGGACGAGAACTTCATTTCAAAAATGAATAACAAAGAAAGACCTGCATGGGCCAGCTTTAAGAAAGTTATGCATATATTTCTGAATGGTGAATCATAAAGATGAAAATTATAGAGAAATAGTAGCTGATATGGCGGACAATGTTGGTAACATAGAATTTTTAGTGAACCTCAAGTTGTACTTTCTACATTCACGTGTTGATTAATTCTCAATGAATTTAGGAGATTATAGTGAGGAGCAGGGGGAAAGATTTCAACAAAACATCAAGAAAATGAAGTGTCGATATCAAGGGAGATGGTATGTTAATATGATGGCCAATTCTTGCTGGACTCTGAAGAGAGAAAATATCTAAAAGGGAGTGAAACGTAAGAGAAATCCCCCCCCATAGACATTTTAAAGATAAAAGAGCCCGACACCATAAAAGAATGAATGTGTAATAATGGAGTGTATCTTAGTACCGTTAAAGTAGATAAAATTAAAATAAAGCGGAGGTCCAGCTTCAAAGTAGGTATACGATTTTGAAGTTTCAGATTATAAATAATTATAACTCGAAGCGTTTTTCTGTCTACATTTTTTGGTTACGGAGAAACGGTCACCTGATGGGGCTTTGAGATCTCCTTCGGATTAAGCGACCCCAAAAATATAAACTAACCGTTTTTGCAAAAGGTTTCAGTGGTAAGAGTTATAGTTCAGTGCTATTTTTACCGTTTTATGACTATTTTTTTAGGTTAGGGAAGAACTGTTAAATGATGGGGCAAATCCGACATCGCATTAGGATTCAGCGACAACGAAAACACAAACGATGTGACGATCTAGTCTGATGGACGTGACTTTTTTTTGAAGGCCTGTGATTATCAATCAGGTTAGAAAAAATCTATTACCTTTTAACCAAATAAATAATGTTAATGTAGCAAAAGATATTCAGCTCAGTGTCTGTGTAATCCAAAATGTCTCACAATAAAAAGTAATATAAATAGATAGACGGTAATTAGAAATAATTCGGATAAGAGATAACTAAGAAGTTTCTCAGTTAACTCTAACTATTTATTATTAACACTATTATTTCTTATTTAACAATTGCTTTCCTGGACAAAGCCCTAAATTTTACATTAGTCCGTATACACCTACGGCTTCACTTTGGTTTTAGAACTCCATTAAAGAAACATTATACAATACCACCAAATACGCCTACCCTTCATTTGTGATCCAGTTGGCGAAAAGACTTTGTTAAGAAAATCATTTGGCGATAGATACAATCCATATATGTCAAAGATATTTTTAGATGTTTTAAAAAATATATGTATTATATTGTTTTAAACTGATCGATGATCCATCATTTCGCAAACCAATGTTATACCGTGTCTACTAAAATATACGAATCCGACTCAGCGGCGCAGTGCTTACGGTGTTAGGCTTGCTATTACATCGTATATAACAGTAATAAATTAAGTTGAATCAGCAAATTCATTTATTTTAAATTATATATAAAAAATTAAAACGTAAAAGATCCTTTGGAAGTTTACAAGAATTCTTTTCGTTCATCGTGTCTGGAGGTATTTCGCCGCAACATCAGGCCGCCGCGTAACATCGTTCAGTTAACTCGTATGTTGTCACGTAGCCTTTTTCAATAATGTACACTATAAAATAAATACTATAGTAAAATGTCGTGTACTGAATAATTAATAAAATAAAAAGTATTTAAATGAAACCTGGTTTAAACCAAATATCACAGATGAACTTGTATCACTGGCAGGATATAAACTCTATCGATGTGATCGTCCTATAAAGCGAGGTGGCGGTCTTGCAGTGTATGTTAGAACTGAACTCAAGTCGCGTATTATTTTAGATATAGCTATGGTTGTCTGTTATACATAAAAACACTAAAATCGCAGTCGGTTCTCTATACCGGCCGCCTGATTTAACGGAATATCAATTTTTGACTGAATTCGATATTTGCCTGAGTATTATTGCACCGCAATTTGACTTTATACTGTGCGCAGGAGATTTGAATATTGATTTTTTGCAAATTGACAAAAATAATTTTCATCATCTAAATAATATATTAGATTCCTATGATCTTAAGCAGGTAATTGAAAAACCTACTAGGTATTCTGCTACGTCCGCCAAACTACTGGATCTTATTATGTGCTCTGAACTTAAATCTGTCAAACGTTAATATTATAGATTGTCCGTCAGTTTCCGATCACTGTTTAGTTTCTTGTGAATTTGGTAAAAATAATAATAAAACTACACCCTCCTTATACACCTTTCGCGACTTCAGTAAATTCGTTACTGATATTTTCAAAATTGATCTTCTAAATACTGATTTCACACCTATACTGCTTGTAAATGATATTGAACAGAAACTTCAACTTTTTAATAACATCATATTACAGTTATTTGATTTACACGCTCCGATCAGGACTGTACATATTACAAAAAAGAAGTCGCCGTGGCTAACTGATACTCTGAGAACCATAATGAAGTTACGCGACAAGGCCTTAACTAAATATAAAGCTACAAGAAATCTACAACATTGGAATTATTATAAAAATCTCCGCAATGAGGTTAATTATGCGATCAAGAGGGAAAAGAAAGCTTACTTACAATTCAATATTAGCAACTCTCGGAATATGTGGAAAGTGCTTAGAAATCTTGATATCTATTCAAAAAAACCTAATTCCATCCCACATCATTTGTGCAACCCAACCCTTATTAATGACTTCTTCGTTGCGTCTAGTACTAATCACAATACACCTGATAACAACACAGTTAATTTCTACTCTAACAATATGCTTGGAAATACTAAGGAATTTAATTTTGCTTTTACCTCGGAACTTGATATCTATAACAAATTATTATCAATGAAATCCAACGCTATTGGAGTAGATAATATCAGCATTACAATGTTATTACACTGCTGTCCTATCATTTTGCCTATCATTACACACATATTTAATTTCTGCATCGAAAATAATGTTTATCCTTTGCTGTGGAAAAGATCGAATATAATCCCCCTGCCTAAAAATTCTAATCCAGAAAGTCTCAGTGACTTACGGCCCATTAGTATTTTATGTACAATTTCTAAATGTCTTGAAAAAATTTTGAATGAACAAATACGCTCACATTTACGTACGTACGACATTTTACCTGAAAACCAATCTGGGTTTTGAGCTGAACACAGTTGCACAACGGCTCTTTTGAAAATAACAGACGATATCTACTCAACCATTGTTAATAATCGATTATGCGCACTAGTACTACTGGATTACTCCAAAGCCTTTGACAAAATTAACCATCAATTATTATTAGCTCTTCTCCATTATATAGGGTTTAGCAAGAATGCTGTACTTCTTATTAAAAATTACCTACTTGATCGCTCTCAAAGGGTAGTAATTGGCCACGACGCGTCAGACTCGGCTCTTATTACCAGAGGAGTGCCTCAGGGATCAGTTCTTGGCCCCTTACTATTTACCATTTATACCTCTCAGTTCCATAAGTATTTTAAACATGTTAGCTCACATTTTTTCGCTGATGACATACAACTATACATGTCATTTGATGAAAACGATATTGATGATGCTCGTGTAAAAATGAACGACGATCTCAATACTCTTTTTACCCTCTCCGATAACTTCTGCTTAAGTATCAACCCTACTAAATCCAAAGCTATGTTGTTTGGTAGGAAGGCTGTTCGTAAAAGGAATCGTGACAACATTCCCTTATACATCGGTGATGAGATCCTAGTTTATACTGAATGCGAAAGGAATCTGGGCTTTATGTTGGATGTCAACATGAGATTTGGGAGGCATATCTCATTAATAATTAGAAAAGCTTTCTGCAGTCTAAAACTAATTTACTCTAACAGGCACATCTTAGACAAAAAATCCAAAATCATCTTGTGCGATTCACTTGTCCTCCACAATTTAATTATGCTGATTGTGTTTATGGACCATCTTTGCTTAAAGCTGATAGTAGACGTCTTCAACTCATTCAGAACTCCTGTGTACAGCTAATTTGTGGACTTAGGAAACGCGAGCATGTCTCGCACTATATTGCTGAAATTGGTTGGTTAAACTTAGAGAATAGACGACTACTTCATTTATGCACGCTTTATCATAATATAATCATTACGAAAGAACCTTCCTATCTCTATAAAAAAAGATAGGCTTCGTACAACGGTACATGATGTTAATGTACGCGGAAAAAATTCTCTAACGTTACCGTTGCACAAGACTTCTCTTTATAGATCATCCTTTTAGTTCAACATTGCTAAAATTTACAATAAAATTCCTGAGGAATTAAAGAAACTGCCTGTTAATATTTTTAAGAAAAAAATGAAACTTGCAATATCTGATGGAACATTCTCTGTTACTTAATGTATGTGGATTTTGGATGCGTAATTGTGTGTGTTCTATCTCAGTATCTAGATATTTCGGATTGCCAATTTTTGTGTTTTTAGGCGTGCTAATAACTGTGCCAAAATTTATGAAATTGTTATATATTTTTAATTATTATTTATATATTCTACTGATTATTGTGGATATACTTGTGTTCCTCCATTAGCTGTGCTAATGGATTGCTTAATAAGTTCATTGTACTGTGATTTATTAACCAATCTTGTATGTTGTTAATACTTCACTTGAATTAGTATTTAATTAGTTTTGAAGGTTGAGTGTAAGAGCGCTGCTTTTTCGATGTTCACGTTGAACAAGTGCGAATTCTGCCTTTTGCATTCAGGCATAATTATATCGTATACTGTTATCTTATTCTTTGTATATTTCAGCCTGGAGCAACAAAAGCATTTATTATTATTATTATTATTATTAAATTGGAATTGTTAAGCTTGCGACCACGGGGTCCCGGGTTCGAATCCTGGCCATGGTATGGATGTGTAGTGGCGTTTTTCGCGTGTTGACGAGATGGTAGCAGTGGGCTAGGCCGCAGTTGTGTGCGAGACAACACGGTTAGTCGCTCTGCTCTCCTGAGTTGGAGTCTGAGCTGCGGCAGATGGCAATGTCACAGGTAATGGTTGTTGCCTATGTGTGACTGTCCTGGTTAGCTATAGCTAAACTCCGCCAATCGAAAATTTCAAATATTAACCCGAATACACAAGTTTTTTGGTAGTTATTAATTAAAAAATCTTATGAAATATGACGTGGAACGTTGTTGGAGGTTATTTTATACCTACTAAAAATCCCCACGAATCTGTTGGGGGGTACTTGCGATAAATAGCCCTTATTTTGAATTTTGACACTTAAAAAATATATATCAATAACTCGAAAACGACACATTTTTTTGAAGAAAGTTAACAGTAAAAAAGTTTTAGAGCCAAAATATACTTTTAGTGTCGGTATTAGTTTTACCCCATTATTTACAAGGTGCTATTAAAGGCCGATCCATTAGCCTGAAAAATTAATATATTACCATTTTTCACTAGAAATTGCTAATAGCTGGAAAACTAGGCCTTTTAAACCGAAAATAAAAATATATATATTTAGAAGAAAAGACTTAAACATCAGTTTTTTATAAAAGGGTCTTAAAAATACCAAGCCGCAATAGTGCCATTAAGTAAGAACATATTTACAGAAGCATATATTTAATAATTATTTAATAATAATTAATTCAAGATGGCGACCATTTCTTTTTGCAATTTCCAACAAACGGATTTGTGAGGATTCTCAGTATGTTTAATACATTTTCGTTAAGAAACTTCTGTATTTAATTTTTCCCGTTACTGGGTATAATTGACCTAGAATTCCTGGGGTATTTTCTCTTAGCGCTTTGGTCCCTTCGATTGATTTGAGTGCATTCACTGCAATCTAGATGTAAAACCGCTACCCAAGGAATCACTACTTCCACATCCAGATTTTCTATCAAGTCATTCACAACGAAAAAATTTTGTATGTGGAAATAATTATTTATGGAACTTTAATAATATAATATTTGAAATCCTCTACCCCAAAAACCCATAAAACGATACCCCACATCGTTAGGGGGTGGTAGTGGATGAAGTAAAAAAATATTTTGAGGTTTTTGGTTCTTGTACACACACTAAATCACAATTTTTTTTCATCCCCTTTAATAATGGAGTGGGGGTGGTAATGGGGGTGGCTAATGCCAAAATTTTTTTTGAGACCTTATCTTCCCTTGTATATACTAAATACCAATTTTAAGGACTCTCACCTGCTTGATTTACCAATTTACCCCAAATTTACCCCAATTTACCCCCGAACCCTTCGACGGAACAAGATAAAAACATAATCTAGTTCTAGATCTCGTTAAAGTACATACGTGTACCAAATTTTAAGTCAATATCTCAAACGGTTCCAGAGTAAACGTGCGCACAAAAAAAGTTACAGACAGACCGCCAGACAGACCGACAGACAGAAAATTTTTTTCGCTCAAACTTAAAATCTCGACGTTTCATGACATTCATGACATTAAGAATTTTTAAAAAAATTTTTGTCGTTACTATACTTCCACTGGATGTGGAAGTAAAAATAAAAATTACTTTATAAATCAAGTTTAAAAAAAAACTGCAATCGTACTTAAAATCGTCTCCAGAATCAAAAAATGTGAAAACATACAGGGTGTTCCATTTAAAATTTAAAAGTTGGGATCGTTTCCGAAAAAACCGGATGTGATAGAAAAGTGTTCAATAATGAAATTTTTTGTATTTATTATCCTTGTTAAGTTTGAGTCTTTGGGACTTCAAAACCAGAAGAGCAACTAATATAGAATAACGTATTATAATGTTAATTGTCGGCAAACGCATTAATCACTGCAGAAAAAATATATACAGTGTGTCCCAGGATATATGTAATGGACCAAAAATTTCGGAATTTTGGAATGGTATTTGGGGATTGAGTCCTGCTTGTTGTAAAACTAAAGTATACCAAAAATGACTTGATTTGGTGTTCTACAAGGTGTTTTGTAAGCAAAGTTGTAAAAATCACCACTAATAAAGTACCTTTATTTTTCAAAATATGAAAAAATTCCACTAAGAAGAGTTATTTAGAATGCAATTTTATACCTCTATACCAAAGTTCAGGAATATAAAATTATTTTTTTGAAACTTCCCATTTTTTCAATAAATTAGTATTTTATTTTGAACCATTCAATTAAAACTGCACAGAAATTATTTTTTGTGAATTAATATTTAAAGTTATGTAGAAGCTAAAAGTAGGCTCTGAGAAAAGCAGTGGATACTCATTTATCATTTATTATTGACATATCTGTCAAACGTAGTTAATATTATCCTTAATTTCTGTTTCAAATTAACGAACCAAGCATAAAAAAATTAACGAACCAAAATTTAAAAAAAATAAGTGAAAATGGTACTCACAGTGCATGAAAAAAATTTATATTGTGCAATGCTACGGAATTGGCGGTGAAAACTCGCTAAGAGAAGTGGTAAGCCAATTTAATTTGAAATTTCCAAAGACTGCTTTGTCACGTACTCAGGCTATGAGAATAATTAAAAAGTTTCTGGCTACTGGTAGTGTTCTTAACATGAAAAGAAAAATAAAAGCATATGATGAAGACAATGTTGGGGCTATTATAGCTCATGCCTCTGTTATAGAAAATCCTAGGGTGCCACTAAGCGAGAGATCAGCTCTTAATAATATTAGTAAGTCTGAAGTCCAAAGAATTTACAAGGCAAAGAAAATTAGGGCATATAAAGCAAATTATAAACATACGCTTGAAGAGGGAGATGACGGCCGTAGGTTGGATTTTTGTTTGACCATTGGAGAAAAAATCATGGAAGAGAGATTTGTTCATCATTTCATAATTTTCTTAGATGAATCCAAATTCACAATCAATGGCGTTGTTTCATCTCAGAATTGTCGGTTTTAGGCTTCTGAAAATCCAAATTTTAGAAATCATTGTAGAAGACAATATTATAAAAAAGTGAATGTGTGGTGTGCCGTTTCTTATCACGTTGGAGTTATTGGACCTTATTTCATTGAGGGAAGGTTAAACCAGCACACTTATTTACAGCTTCTTGAAAGATTTTCTGAGGAACATATAAATATGCCTTTAGTTCATTTTCAACATGATGATTGCTCTGGCCACTCCACAGAAATGGTTAATCGGTGGTTGAATTTAAATTTTGGAGAAAATTGGATTGCCAGGAATGGACCGATCAAGTGACCGGCGAGATCTCCAGACCTATCAATATTGGATTTCTTTTTATGGGATCGCCTCAGGCAGTTGGTTTATGCTGAACCGCTTCCTAACGATGTAGCAGTATTGAAGCAGAGAATAGGGTTTTCCCAGAAAAAAAAATTATTGCTGAAATACTTAATTCACGTAAAAAAATGATTTATGGCATATTTATTATCTTTTTAATTTCACTAATAGTAACGAAAAAAAAACTTAAAGTTTGAAAGTTCATTTTAAACAGCCATAAATTAGCGCGTTGTGACGTCAACGCCCTGAAATCCAATAAAAAGTCGGCATAAGATAGCCGTGAAAAATATAAAACAACCTCTATTTATTGACAGCACTTTTTAATTATTATGAGTTGTAATGGATTATCAAAATGCCTAAAATAGCTTGTTTTGTACCTTTGTGTAATAATATTAGTAAAAATGCTCCCTCAATATTATTTTTGATAGTACCACTCAATATTGAAAGACGAAAAAAGTGGTTTTCTGCTGTAAAATCTAAACAAATATTTCATCTGGGAAAAGATTTAAATTATTCACCATTTCAAAATCTACTTTAGGTAAATTATCAGCAGCACCTTTAACATATCCCTCTTCCACTTTACTCATTTTGATCGTAGAATTAATAAAACATAAACCAGAAACTGATAAACTATTTTCACTCCAAACAATCCAAACATCAAAATATAAATAAAGTTTTAGGTTAATCATCTGATGTGAATTGTCAATGCAGAAGCGGGTGAAGATTAAGCCTAAACTACAAAATATCAACCTCCGACGCTTTTACGAATCACTTGTGTAGTATTTATCTGGATTCTGATTGGCCAATATTTACAAGTCCACTGCTTTAGACCAATCACAGTACAAACAATAAAAGTGGAAATTCTGAGGAGTTTTAGAGGAAAGGTTCCTTTAACACACAGTTAGAACCTATTATTAATTAATTATATCCATAATCTCATTGGTTTTCCGGGCAGATACGTCATTTTGGCGCGTTCAAATGCCCGTTTTAAAAAGCCCTGAAATTATCAGCAAGTTGTTTCAACGATATTTTCTTAGAAGTAATTCTTATTAGAAAAGTAAATTGTTGTAAATTAATAGAATGTATCAATATATCATTTTCACGACATAAAATGTTAAAATAAAATTAGTGGGAAAACCCTATTACACATGCCGTAATCTCCATACCGTTAGATCATATTCGAAACAGTTTTAAGGACTTCAGGCGAAGGATCGAAATGTGTGTGGATGTGGGCGGTAGCTACGTCGAATAATAAAAAAATTGTAAACATTGTTTTGTATTGGTCAATAATTAATTTGTTTGTGAATCTGTTATGTTTTTGACATTTCTTACTTGTTATAATTTTTAAACCTCATTAATCTTCTGTTAGTAATTGTTTCTTGTTTTACAATTAGTTAGATTAACATTATACCTTCTTACATCTCGTATATTCAATTTTTTATTTACCAATAACCTACTTTTTGAGATGATTAACATTTGCTTCTACACAACTTTAAATATGAATTCAACTCTTAATTCGCAAAAAATGGGAAGTTTCAAAAAAAATAATTTTATATTCCTGAACTTTGGTATTGAGATATAAAATTGCATTCTAAATAACTTTTCTTAGTGGAATTTATTCATATTTTGAAAAATAAAGGTACTTTATTAGTGGTGATTTTTACAACTTTGCTTATAAAACACCCTGTAGAATACCAAATCAAGTCATTTTTGGTATACTTTAGTTTTACAACAAGCAGGACTCAATCCCCAAATACCATTCCAAAATTCCAAAATTTTTGGTCCATTACACCTCCTGTTACATCTATCCTGGGACACACTGTATACAAAAAATTTATATTCATAACTATACTCCTATTATTTCATTGATAAAACGCAACAAACCCAGAACCATTAAAAAAACGGTCATTGAATATGATGATGTACTGAATTCATTAATCTTTTAATCAGATATCGATAGCCATGTGTGGGTGTTTACATCTAAATAATTTATTTAAAATTATTTACCTACCAAAATTATTTAAATAAGTTTTTATCATAATTAATACATTAGAGTTACCTTTTAAATGTCTAAGTTGTTTACTTTCCTATATGAATTATAATCTCATATTTACCAGACCATAAAATTAATAAAAACTGACCATTACATTAAGATAAGTAATCAACAACTAATATTTTATGTTAATTGGTTCTGTTTTCATTAATGCTCACATTTAGTAAGTAATACTAGCTAATAAAAATCTGCCAGTTTATCTGGAGGTAAAATGTAACATAAAGGAAACTTTCTCTTCAGTATGAATCTTCATATACAATATGATTAACAGGTATTAATTATTCCTTCTCACAGTGCTGACCTTCTGCCTTGTCCAAAAAATTATATTAAAAACGCAAAACTATCATTCTGCATCCAATATTTTCTGTCTGTTTTATATTTAATGTGAATATAATAGCAACAAAAACATTAAACAACTAACAGTTGAATTATATTAAGTGCAATAGGCGGAAATGGACGCGAGGCTACAAAAAAAAATGTGCGCAAAGCTAAGTCGTCTGACGTCAACTACTAGTCGTCGTCTACTATAAGTGTTTATGTTTAAGTTCTGAAGTTGGATGGTTAATGCATGAAGCAAAATACCAGCAAGAAAGAGTGGTGTTTTATACCAAAATGTTCTAATACATCCACTAAAACCCCTTTATAATCCAGTGCAATTAGGTTTATACCTCTGAATCCAGCTATAGTGAATGGATTTGAATGATTTTTTTTTATTGGATTTCTAATGCCATAAACTAAAAAGTTTACCCATTGAAAATTACCGCAATTTCGAAAATCCGTGAATTTTTTGAAATCTCAACGAGAAAAAAAATTATCGGAATTTTTAAATATATATTTTAAGAAAATAATGATTGTTATAGTTTTCTAGGTTGTTTATAAAGAATATGTAAAAAATGAAACTTTTTAAAATTAATTTGAAGATGATAGAAGCTCCAAAAAGCGAAATAAATGAAAGAAAAGTTAAATAATAGGTACAAATACATATGTTTTTTTATAGAAAATGATTTATTAACAACTTATTCTAAATAATAATTATCATAAATTTTAATGATATAAATAATTATAGATTTTTATTACAAGGATAATCATGTAAACTAATTGTATAGAACAATTTAAGCCACTTTTTCTACATCCTTTTACTTTCCGTGGTCCAGTGTTGTAATGTAGAAGCTATGACGGGCCCCTTGGCAAACTTATGGTCCTCGTTAAAATCCCTAATAATAATTTAAAAAGAAAGAAAGAAAGAAAAAATAAAAAAAAGAAAAAGAAAAGAAAAAAAAGAGAAAAAAAAGACAAATAGATAGAAAAAATAAATAAAAAACGAAAGAAATAAAAAAATGGTTTCATGTTTATTCAAATGCATGTGTATATAATCATATATAAGAATTGGTTTAATTTAGTTAACAGAATGTTAGTTGGTTGGTTCATTGTAACTGGTACTACTGAATTATATATTTTTTTTCTCCATTCTTTTGGCAACTTATCATGTCCCACCAACAACTGTACTTGTAAATACACTCTTTTTGTATGTTCTGAACTAGCAGCTAGTGTAGATATCAATGAAGCCAAGTTGACACAGGTATTTTTACTTGTAGCTTTAAGAAACGATTGGTATCGAAAATTATTATTTTTTATTTTATTTTTAAATTTGCTAAATTATTCGAAATACGTACAGATTTACAAGACGCTATTATCTTTACTGATGAAAATTTTGACGTAATATTTTGCAATCGGGTACTTTATGCATTTTAGCATTATATGGTGCTTCAAAATATCAAGAAAATATAAATAATTTTCGATAGCGAAGTTGTTGATAAATAATTTTCTATAAAAAATTGATGTATTTGTATTATTTAACGTTTCTTTCATTTATTTCGCTTTTTGGAGCTTCTGCCATTTTCAAATTAATTTTAAGTTTCATTTTTTTACAAATTCTTTATAAACAATTAGAAAACTACCTCATTATCCTCTTAAAATAAATATTTAAAAATTCCGATAATTTTTTTTTCGTTGAGATTTCAAAAAATTTTAGTTAATTTTGTTTTTTTTAATTTACGAATTTTTGAAATTGCGGCAATTTTCAATGGGTAAATTTTTTAGTTTATGGCATTAGAAATCCAATAAAAAAAATCATTCAAATCCATTCACTATAGCTGGGTTCCGTCATTTTCATTTATAATGACTAATTGCACTGCACTATTAAAAATGTTTGTGACTGTTCCAATAGCCCTGAAAATAAGAGAAAAATGATTTGCAACAGCTCGAAGGAATGTTGAAGGAGTATCGGCTGTGTATTTCTTACTAAGCGCATTATTAGTTTTAGAATACAATGGCATATAGAACGAGTGATAAAACATATTCGAAATTTTCAACTTTTAAGTCGCCATGCGGTAATCAGTACAGAAATGATTCAAAAACTTGACATTGCAATGAAAATCGCATGAACTGTAATAAAGCTGCAATAATACCCAATCGGTGAAATGAAATGTCCATATCCTTCAGTTACTACACAAGTAGATGATGAATAAGCAAACTGTAATTCAATTTCTTCTTTTAAAATAAGCATAATTAATATTGCTCAACCGCATAATTAACAACTAGGTTTAGGTTCGTGTTGCTTGCTAGTAAATCAAAAACCATTTGCATTTTTACATGTGGTATACTACGCAAATCGACTTTCTGATAACTACATTGCATATCAAATTTTAATAGACATGACAGATAAACTTACACTAAGTTAATAATATTTAATACTACTGTCCTGTGCGGTGTATTATAAGTGCCGTGCAGCGTGAAAGCGGAGCTTGTGTCTAGTATCTGACGTCAGACACTGTTTCTGGACATGAGATAATCGAAGAACTTTAATTTGGCGATTACACATGCCACAAATTTTTGTTTTAAAAAATTCTTTTACGTATATACTGTATGATTCCTTAACTTGTCATGTGACAAAGAAAATTAATATTTACTTTTATGTCCACACCCGCTTATTCAAAATAAAAACACATAAATAAAAACTATTTTTTTTTCTTATTTTTTTATTTGACTTCATATTTGTAAGGTAGTTGAGGATTAGAACTCGCCTCATCCTGTAGCTAGTTTAATGAATGTAGATTATTTCTTTACTCTTTCTATTACTTCGTGTGGCAGGATCCTAAACTGTAGAGTTTATGACGAACTTTCAGACTTATCATAAAAGAATTATTTAGGAGTTGGAGATTTCAATTGTTGTAATCCAATAAATTAAGAGGGGCGTTGAATGACAAATGAGTCAAAAGCGTCGAAAATCGGAAGTAGCAGAAAATTATGTAAATTAAGAAGATTTAGTAATAATACAGGTAGAGACATGAAAGTTTCTTTTACGCTATCTTCATAGTCATTAGGATGTAAATTTAGATTACTCTTATAGACATAAACTATGAAATTTCATGCTCTATGAGTACAAAGAGTCTCGCAGGTTAAGTAAGTGTTATTGGGCCCAGTGGCTTATTAGGCTATTCATTCACATGAATGTTGCTTGTGACTAGGGCTGCTCAATAAAATAGATAATAAACCTCTGTCTCCTATATTACCAGAGTTATAGCAACCCTTAACTTCAAAATTAGTTTTTTTTGAAAACTATTGAAGATAATTTAATGAAATTAATGACATTGATATAAAATAGCTTTATATTTTTTCATTTTTTTACATTCCTATTACATCATTTAGTATATTAAAAAAATTAATTTAATTTTTGAGGTTGTCGTTTTTATATAAACCCCTTGAATGACACCTCCAAAAAAAAGTCTAGGTTATTTAGCACTAACATAATATTAAAAAAATTAATTTAATTTTTGAGGTTGTCGTTTTTGAATGACACCTCCAAAAAAAATTCTAGGTTATTTAGCACTAACATAATTATCGTGTGTAAAAATTACAGAAAGGTCAGATTGGTGGAAAGTGCTTAAAAATATATAAACTTAGGTAATGAACAATAACACAGGCACACAAAAAAAACCTAAGTGTGAAGACCTAGACCACTCAATTCCTTCTCATTTCGATGCTAATAATTGAAAAAATATACTACTACTTTTAGTTTGGCTCTCATTTTTTTTGCTTAACAAGTATTAATTTTATTAGACAATATGGTTAGGCTATTATTTTAATCAATCCACATTAATATCTCCTCAGGAAAGAACACCAGCAAAAAATGTTTCAGACAATAGTTGTTCCGTTCAAAGTGGGCCATGCTTTCGGCAGAACGTTTTTCCACCTCCACTTCTGATGAGTGGGGAGTGGGCTAACATTTGTGCTTTTAATGGCACCCTCCATTTTTTTTATCGCGTATTCTGATTCTACGGGAAAAATTACAAACTTTTGTTGTTGTTTTTTTCTCCCCCCACTCTGATGACCGGGATGGGAGAAATTTTCAAAAACTTGCAGGCGCACATCTCTCAGCTAGGGCATTCTTAGGAAAAATGTTTCAAACAAAAGTTGTTCCGTTCAGATAGGGATATTAAGCAAAAAAAAATTCAGAGCATAAACTAAAAGTAGCATTATATTTTTTCAATTATTAGCAACCAAATGAGTAGAAATTCAGTGGCCTAGGTCTTCGCACTTAATTACTTCCACATCCAGTAACGACAAAAAAATTTTTGAAAATTTTTATTGTTCAAATAGCCTTAGAATGCCATGAAACGTCGAGATTTTAAGTTTGAGCGAAAAAAATATTTCTGTCTGTCTGTCGGTCTGTCTGTAACTTTTTTTACGCACGGTTACTCTGGAACCGTTTAAGATATTGACTTGAAATTTGGTACATGTATGTACTTTAACGGGATCTGGAACTAGATTATATTTTCATCTCATTCCGTCTAAGGGTTGGAGGGTAAATTGCGATAAATGGGGGGTAAATAGGTAAATCAAGCAAGTAAGAGTTCATAAAGTTGGCATTTAGTGTATACAAGAGAGGCTAAGGTCTCAAAAAATTTTTTGGCATCAGCCACCCCCACCCTGTTATTAAAGGGGATGAAAATAAATTGTGATTTATTGTATGTAGGTACAAGAACCAAAAACCTCAAAATATTTTTTTACTTAATCCACCACCACTATTATTTTTTTTATATACTAAATGATGTAATAGGGATGTAAAAAAATGTAAAATATAAAGCTATTTTATATCAACTTTTTCCATTAATTTTATTTAATTATCTTCAATAGTTTTGAAAAAGCTAATTTTGAAGTTGAGGGTTCTTAACCCCATAACTCTGATAATAGGTTTATTATCTGTTTTATTGAGCATTTCTAGTCATAAGCAACATTCATGTGAATGAATAGCCTAATGAGGAAAATACCACATAACCGGCGAAACTCTTTTGATTGAAAATTTAAGATTTTGTCCACAAATATTTCTCCGACTTTCATTCTCTGTAACTTTCGACGTTTATTTATATTTCGATAACATTTTGAGAAACAACAAGGCAAATTTCATTTTAAATCAATAACTTATATACAAGTCAGTGTTGTCAATATATATTTTTTTTAATTTCAAAAGATTATATATACTCTTTCCTGTTCCTAACGACTTTCACTATTGTAGTTATAGTAAAAAAGATGAGTATTAATTTATCAATCTACCATCTATTAAGTCTCCCTCTGAATATTTCTTACAAGTTGAATCATAGCGATATTTCGCTCGATCCAAAATGTTCAAAAGTCTGAATTCATCAAATAACTTTGACTGTGTTTTCATTTTGTATTGACGACAGATGCCAGTTCATCAAAAATAGAATCTAATGGCTGTAAGTACCTGTCTCTATAAGGATATGGTGAATGATTTGGCGGTTATGAGGACCTAGTGATTCTCACAACCATAGGTGAATGCTCAGTCGTGGTGTAAACTATTATTTAGGAGAATGTTAAAATTTTCCGTTGAAATCGTTTTTTTGACGATATCTCTAGAAGCATAAAGGCAAAATTCTGAAACTTGGCATGTGGTTGTCAACCATTGTGTTGTGACGTCGTTAGGCCCTGGTAATTTTAGGTCAGAAAACAGCAATCTTCAAATTCTGTAAAATTATGGAAGTCCGTTTAAAAATACAGGAAAAATATCTGTTGATAAATTGTAATAAAATGCACCATTTCCTTTAAAACATATTTTCATAAACTCAATAAACGAATGATCGAAAATGAGATAAAAATCTGTAAAGTATTTAGGCAAACCTTTTCTCTCTATTTGGCAACTTTTACTTATCAATTATTGTATATTTTTGCTGCACCCCATATATTTTTTTCAGTAAAGTTAAATTACATTTCTTTCTTGGCAGTTATGTTAACTACCTGGCAAATATTATTGTTTTCCGTAACATTGTTTTCCTTATTTATGATTTTAGCTTGACTAGCCGCTTGCACTCAAAATAAACCAGATTTCTTCCTTGGTAATGAGCGTCGATTACCTGTCAAATCATGTTTTTTTTATGTATAACGCCATCGGACAGACAGATAGATAGACTGAATGATCTTAATCGTTTTAAGATGAATTAATTAAAGTAACGGTAAGAGAAAATATTTTTTTTGTTAAATAGGCTTAGAATGTCGTGAAGCGTCGAAACTTTGATTAAGTTTGAGCAAACGAAAATTCTATCTGTCGGTCTGACTGTCGGTCTATTAGTAACTTTTCTTTAGTGCGCACGATTATTGTGAAATAGTTTATAATTGGTTTATATTTGGTACACCTGTGTGTATATCAAAATCTGGAACTATACCTTTGCCGGAAAAGAAGAATAGTGAATTAAACAAACACTCTTTTAAACCTAATAGAACAATCCAAAAATATAAGAAGAAAGAAACAAAACTATAAAAAAAGAAAACCATGGGTAACAGAAGGTCTTATAAATCCTATAAAAAAACGTGATAAATTAAAAAAAAAACTATTAGAACACCATACCGACATTCTGGAAATGGAATACAAAAACTACAGAAATCATCTAAACACACTCTTAAAAAAATCAAAAAATAATTACTATAAAAATCAAATACTAGAAAATCAAAAAAACATAAAAAACATATACAAAATTATTTCTGAGGTTACAAATGAAAAAACTGTTAAAAATACGGAAATTCAACTCGTTAATAATAATGGCTTAGCATTCAGTGATACAAAACAAATGGCCAACCATAGTAACGAATATTTTGCTAATGTAGGAAGCAAGATGCTGGAACATATAACTGAACCACAAAATTTCAATATTTCCTTACACAATTCATTACAATCATTGTACCTTACTCCAGTTACTACAAATGAAATAATAAAACATATACATAGTTTAAAGAACAAAAGTGCACCTGGAATTGATGGAATTACAACGGAAATAATCAAACTAGTTCACCCTGAAATAGTGACTCCTCTCGTTCATATTATTAACCTTATATTTGAAACTGGTTACATCCCACATCAATTTAAAATTTCTGTTGTTACACCTATACACAAATCAGGAAACAAAACTCTAATCTCTAACTATCGACCCATTAGCCTCATAAATAATTTTGCCAAAATATTCGAAAAATGTTTGAAAGACCGTCTGACAGTTTTCCTAACGACAAATAATATATTACACAAAAATCAATTTGGCTTTGTAGAGGGTTTGGGAACGGTAGATGCAATGTACGAGGTAATAAAAGAAATCACAAATAATTTAGATACGAATAAAAAATGTATTGGGGTATTTTTAGATCTGGCAAAGGCATTTGACACGGTAAACCATAAAAAGCTCCTTAATGTGTTATCACACTATGGGGTTCGTGGTACCGTGTTAAATCTCTTTAAAAATTACCTATCCCATCGTGTACAACATGTAAGAATTAAGAATAGCCTAAGTGACCCAAAATTAATAAAAATGGGAATACCACAAGGAACAGTACTAGGACCAATCCTGTTTACTGTTTACATCAACTCCTTGCTAGGAACAAATATAAACGCCAAAATTGTGTCATACGCAGATGATACAGTCGCCTTGTTCAATGGAAATACGTGGGAACATACAAAAGAAAATGTAATCGAAGGCATCGAAACAATAAAAAAATGGCTCGACAAACACCAACTTTCCTTAAATGCTGAAAAAACCAAGTACATTGCATTTACAGTAACAAACTGTAACAGGCCAGAGTTCAACTCAATAAAGATAAACAATCTCCAGCACAAAATAAAAGAAACTGACGAAATGAAATACTTAGGAATTATTATAGACAAGCACCTAAAATGGACCCAGCATATTAATTACATAACAAATAGGGTAAGAAAACTCATTTACAAATTCTACCAACTTAGAGATATTTTAAACAAAAATATTTTAATAATGATTTATAAGGCATTTGTGGAGTCAATTTTCAGATATGGTATACTGGTTTGGGGTGGTCTTTATACAATATCATTAAAAAAATTAAACATAATCCAAAATACCATTTTAAAAATTATGTATAGCAAAAAAAGAGATTACCCAACAAAATCGCTTTATAAAAATAAAGAAATTCTTAATATTCGATCCTTGTATATCCTTAATGTTTGTATTTATATATATAAAAGGGATGAACTAAAAGTGTATGTTGATAGTCAATATAAAACAAGAACTGCAAAAAAACAGAGCATACAAATTCCTATCAGTAAAAAAAATATAAATCAAAGATTTCTTACATACTTAGGTCCAAAATTTTATAACACATTGCCAAAGAACATTAAACTTGTAAAAACGGCTAAACAATTTTCAAAACTTTGTAAAGACTACATATGTATTAATTATCGGGAATTTATTAGGTGGTTGGAAACATAGTACACTAATTAAATCACAAAATCTTTCTTGTTTGCACGTAGGTTTGTGCTCATGTGTATATATGTATATGTAAACAATAGCAGATGCAATCATTATCAACCTTGTTCGTATTTTGTATTGTGTCATATCACATCTTGTCTATGCTTTTTTATTTCTATTTTTCGTTATGTTATATTTCCTTATATCTTCACATTATAGGTCTCGCTATAAGTATAGTTTTATAGATATATCATAGGTATAATTACATAGGTTAGTTAAGTTATAGTTAGTTATATATATGTTCACCTAAATTTATTCTTATATTTTGGTAATACGTATACTCTTAGCACGTAAGAATTAAACATTAAAATATTAAGCACATGCAGGCGTTAAATCACCTAGGTGCACAAAACATTTTAGAAAAGAAAAATTATACAGACGTTTTAAATGTTATGTTATTGCCATGTATAAAATGTATGTATAAATAAATAAATAAATAAATAAATAAATAAACTGTCAATACTGGTAAGAGGCATGTCATTGAGCGACGTTGATTTGTTAAAAATTATTTTGAATTACACCCCCTTCAAATTTAAACGCCAATAAGATCTGTTGCATGCACTGATCACGTTCATTTAATACTATGCTCCTTTCACGGCTAGGGTATAGAATATACAGGGTGTTTCGCAAGGAAACGGGCATGGTTTAACTGCAGATAGATGATATTGGAGGTAATCAGAATCACCTCACCATAGAACAAACTAGTTGGACACACGTTGCTGAAATACAGGGTATTTCATGTATTTTTGGAAAAATTTCTTATGATTATTACTTTGTAAAGGAATGGAATAAAATGTTCACATTTAGCACATTTAATATACTAGTGATCATGAATAAGTACATGTATGACATAAAAAAGAAAATCCAGATCTGGACATAAAAAAAATGTTTTTGTTATTCGTCAAGAAAACAGTATCCTGTATAAGTATGTTTCTTTTTAAATTTCAATATATAATTCGAAATGTACATAATAACCCGAACAGAAGGGCTTTATGAATTTTTTTGACACACTTTTTTCGCCTTCGAAATAAATCCCACTAACACACTATATGAGACTTGAAAAAAATACCGATTAATTATTCGAGCAAAAAATGCTTCCACAATTAAATTGCGCGTTTACTTTTTTTTAGCAATATAATTATCATGTTTTAATTACCAATATGGAGGGGTTCAAGTAATTTAAAAAAAATGAATGTTAGAATCAAGAATTTTTTTTCTATTCATTTATTATAAACTAGTTAAACATCAGCATAACATACTTATTAACAACAACAATATCGGCAGCACAAGTTGCATATCAATAATTCACGTACACATAAAATAATAACAAAATATCAACCAAATAATTGTACGAAAAACAAAAATGCAGATATTGTGTATTTTCAAACTAGAACTATAATTCAATTCTATGTTCAAAATGGATATTTTCTGGTATGGTTCACGAAATGACCTATTTGATCTGCCTATCACATCTGAACTGTTTCTAATTTCACTGCGGCATTCAACAATTCCTCCCTGCCATTAATGTCCACATTGTATACTTCACTCTTTAAGCGATCCCATAATGAATCATCTCCATGTTTGAGATCCGGAGACCTTGCCGGTCATATACAAGGACCTTCGCGACCAATCCATCTGATTGGATAAGTATCATTTAAATGATTTCTAATTTTATTGGAGAAATGCGATGGGACTCCATCATGTTGATAGAACATACCTCGGATACTTACATTTTCTAAAAGATTCTTTAACATATGTTTAAAAAACCTAAATTTGAAATTCTTATCTAAACTAACTTGCAAAAAGAATGATCAAAACAGACCAGAATATTTACACATGCGCGTTGTCAAAATTCAGATATTTTGAAAAGCCGCCACCTCGAAATCAATTTAGCCAAGTTTCTAAAGTTTGGGATCGAATCCGGTAGACTAGATCGTAAGTAAGAAAGAAGATATTTGACAGCTAATCTAAGATAAAAAGATCAAATAGAACGCCTAACCAAGTTACATATCTTAAGTTTAGCTCAGTTCACTGGTAGAGAGAAAGCAACTATTGTTTAAAGTTGTCACATCATTTGCTTACAAGTTTTACAATAGTTTAGAATTTAGAAGTTTAGCTCAGTTCACTGGTAGAGAGAAAGCAACTATTGTTTAAAGTTGTTACATCATTTGCTTACAAGTTTCACAATAAGTTTAGAATTTAGAATATGCATTTTCGAAAATTTTAAAAATACACTTTTTTAAAATAAAAAATTGAACTATCCCCTTAAGACCTAAAAGAACCTACAATCTACCGTTCTATTTGACTTACAGCGTCCGGATTTGGTGCATTCTATTTGACCATAGATTAGTTTTATTTTTGCCAACTTTGGTGATATTCTTCCTTCTTACCGAAAAGATATTCAGTTTTGATTTTTTCGGCCATTTTTGGTGTTTTCTATTTTTTTCCAAGATTGCCATCTTGGAAAAAAATATTGACCTATACATATCGGACAGGTCTCTATTTTATAAGAATTTTATTTCAAATAAGCCAGTATTTTTAAAATTCCCATTTGATTACTAGTACAAGGTATATTAAGCAGATAAGTAGATAATCCGTGAAAGCGCGTCAAAAAGTGCGTATAACTTTTGACGTACCAGGAATTTTTGGGCCCAAATATTTTTTTCAGGATCAGGAGGACTGCACTAATTGTGAAAGTATTATTTGCGCGTATCATTCATCGATGTTTTTTCAAGTCTCATATTGTTATTTAGTGGAATTTACCTCGAAGGAGGCAAGTGTGGCAAACATTAATAAAACCATTTTGTTCGGAATAAGCTCTCATTGTTACCACTGCAATACATTTTTCAAGCGCTTTTCAATGATGGTACACTTCTGTGCAATAAAATTGGAGACAAGTCGTATGATAATTTTTGCAATATTTTAACTGTGTAAATCGGGTTTAATTATATTGAATAGCAACGGTTTGAATATACAATGAAAATGACATATCATGTTGACATTTTCATAAACTATATTATGTATTATTAATAAAAGACGATTCAGCATGAAAATATAATAAAGAAGACCTAATTATATAAATAACTTAAAATTTCGACGCAATATAAAGGAGACACAATAAACTTAAAAATAACAAAAAACAAAACAGAAAATACTGAAATTGACTTTAAACATTACAATATATATTTTTAACATTAGTCATGCTACCATCGCGAAAAATTACTTCATTTAACCGCTAAGGAACAGAATGAATTAATTTTCTTACAAACTGGTCATCATTGGCCAATTTCTCCCAAGCGTTTGAAATTGTATCCCATATTTCCTCTGAATTTTGAGGTCGAAAATTTCTTTTGTAAATAGTTTTAGTTATAATACTCCATACATTTTCTACGGGATTGATATCTGGACTATTTTCAATCCATGGTAATGTTTCTATATTATTGTTCTGAAACCAGTTTCTTACAATATTAGCAGTATGGACAAGACAATTAATTGTCTTGTTGTCGTATATAATTTTGCGCAACAAACCTTCCATCAATTTTCCAACAAGTTCCCATTCCATTATAACTAATCCATGCCCATACATTTACACTGAATCGTCCAGATCTTTGGGTTTCGCTCACATATGGTTCTTCGAACCTTGAATTTCGGGGTCTATAAACACGAATGTGCCCATCATAAATACCTTTTTCTGAAATCGATCGGCAATGTCCACATTTTCGGCGCGATTTCAGATCGAAAAATGCACAATTCCAGTGTTTTAGTCCGTTGCTAAGAAACTTCAGAAAACAGACCGGAAAAGATTCTTTGCCAAGCAACGATGAACAAAACTATACGGGAATGTTACTTTCCCGGCCTAGGCCGGGAAAATAACATTCCCGTACGGTTTTTTATGTATATTTTAGACAGTAAATAAATACACGCAGACAAACCAACTCACATTAAAACTGCATTTATTAGTAAGCAGTTAGATTGCAATGAAGAAATGTTATGCATTAATACAAAATCCTTAATTTATAATAATATTGATAGTGATTTCAGAAAAAATAGTATGTGTACTTCGTTGTGAAAGCACATTCCCGGACTCCGATGCTTGTTGGCCTCGGCTAGTGCCTCGGCCAACAATTTGCATCGTCGTCCGGGAATGTATAGCTTTCACACCTAAATACACAATATATTATTTCATCAGTAAATACTACTCTATTTCAAAATGCTATCTATATCTCTGTAAAAAAATGTAATTTAATGCAAATAAGTCACGCGATTAATTTCTTCAGCCGCTACTTGATTCATCAAATCTGAGGACTTAATTCTTCGGCACGCTGTTGATCGAGAGCCAGGAAAATTTGTGGTAGCTTTAGCGAGTCTTGCGCAATCAAAAGAATTTTCTCTTAAATATTCCACAAGAGCTGCATCCTCTTCATTACTTGAAACTCTCGGGCGAGAAGATCGTGCCTTTCTGCTAATACTTCCTTCTTGTTCTCAGCGTTTCTTTACTCTCGAAACAGTATTTTTACTAATATTCATATGCCCTGCAATCTGTCTTATAGACCAACCATCTTCTATTTTGCAAATTATTCGAATTTTTGTGCGATCATCTAAATGACATTTTTAAATTAAGTAAATTAACAAATATTTATTCTGACAAATTCACTTTTGTTACTATGGAAATAATATATGTCCTCTTTAAACTATACAATATTTCATGTCCCCAATTTTATTGTACAGAAGTGTACACGCAGAAAGTTAAAATTTTTGAGTTTTGATAAGGTAGTAGGTGGAAGCGACTCACTTAATACAATATTCGAATTTCCCCTTTCATATCTTTCAAATGATTACGAACGATTTTAGCGGAGTCCAAGTTTTCAAATTGTCACCCTGTATATGGGCATTAAGTTACATTGTTAGATAGTAACCTGTAATATAATACATTGAACATTATATGCATTTTATTGTTGACGTTATTGCATAAAAGTCAGAAATCCAGGAAATTAAATTATTTATAATTATTCAAACTGCAATTTCCTACACGTAACTTTTAAGTAGCTTGTTTATTATTTTTAGTATTAAGTTTTAAACCTTTGTTTGCTATAAGATAACAAACAAAACAGGCCCCTGCTATTTTATTGTATGGAACAATCACAAAATCATTATTTCACATTAGTCATGCCATAAACAAAACGAGCCCATAAATTTTGTGGGTATTTTTACGACTATGCATGGAAAGCCTGAAATAATGGTCCATGCTTAAATTCAACTGTCCGAGCAAACAGAGGCGGAGGTTCGCATGACAATTTAATGTATTGATGGGATTTTAATGTGCTATAAATAATTTCACATATCTAACATATATAAGAACCTCTTAGGTCCGAGTTATTTTGGGATACTGACGAAGCTTCTTATTTTCACTGTAATCTGTTTTGTGCACGATTAAATGTAGAATAAATGTAGATTTATTATACTCTTCGCAAAAAACGAAGAGTATATTGCATTTGATCGGCACATTTCTAAAACCGATAATATCGCTTGTAAAGAAAAAATTTTCATATCATTGTATTAGTGAACGAATTCTGAACAACTTTCAAAATGTCCTTCTGTCCGTCCGTCACGTTTCTTGTAAGCACAACCACTTAAGAAAGAAAAGTCCGATTATATTGAAATTTGGAAAGTAAGTTAGTGTTAGCTAGAGGAAGAACCCTATTGTTTTTGAAGAAAATCAATCAGTAGATAAGAAAGTTATTAATCATTTAATTTAAGAGAAATTATTTTCTTCATTTTTGTCGCTTGTACTTAAATAGAGATCTTGCGAAATGTTATCCCTATAATATTGTTTTTGTTTATAGATTTTACTAATACATATTTCATAATAATATATTTAATGCGTTGAAATATGATTCTCGTAAGATATATACCACAGACATTCAATTTCCGTAGTAATCTGTGTTGGTCCAGTGGCTAAGCTTTTGGCTTGCTGATTGGCCATGATATCCAATTGACGAGACGAGAATTTTTAAAGGTCATGGTCAAGTCCTCGGAGGTGGCTGGCATCGTCCGGACATTATCCAGGTTCAGACGGCATCGAATACAAGCTTCCTAAATATCTCCCGAGAAAAGGCATTGTGCAGTTGACGTACATTGTCAACGCGAACCTGCGACTGCAGCACTGGCCCAACCAGTGGAAATGCGCCGTGGTCGTGCCAATCCTGAAGCCGAACAAGAACGCGAAGCTCACCGGCAGCTATCGACCGATTTCGTCGCTGTTGGCGATCTCCAAGTTGATGGAGAAGGTCATCCTGATCAGATTAGACTCTGCTCAGGATGAACTCCACATCGATGACGAGTGCCAGTTCGGTTTCAGGCGGAGCAGTGGCTCTGTGCAGCAGATCGTCAGAATCGTTAATGACGTCAAGGTACAATGCAACCTCGGAAAGAGCATCGTCATGATGCTCCTCGATGTTGAGAAAGCTTTCGATACCGTATGGATCCCGGGACTGTTTCATAAACTACTGGACTTCCCCATGCACATAACGAAACTTGTTCATTCTTTTCTGACAGGCAGATCGCTGCAGGTCAGAGTGAATAATAAACTATCAACTCGGCGGGACATTCGCGCGGGCGTCCCCCAAGGATCGTGCCTGTCACCAAAACTATACAACCTATAGTTGTATAGTCTCCGACTTCCCGGAATTCCCGAATTCGAACCTTGCCAAGTACGCCGATGACACGGCCATGTACGTGCATTCGCACAATGCACAGGCAGCTAATATGTTGCTGAAGACTCACATGGCCCGTGCCACGGCGTATTACGACAAGTGGAAAATTCGGATCAATGCCGAGAAGTCGGAATTAATTCTATTCACGCGCTGTTTTACCGAAAATCGGATCAAACATCATTTTCGATCGGGGGGTCGCCACATTCCAATAATACGGTGCGTGAAGTATCTAGAGGTGAACTTGGACAAGAGACTGAGGTCTACATAAAAGACACAGTAAGCAAGGTCTACTCTATGTCCAGAAATCTGTATCGACACGACCGCGACAATGAGAAAACTCCCGAATTCTCGAACACAAATTTATGCGCCTCATCTCTGGTTCGGACAGATACACTTCCCTCAGAGATCTATATAATCGTTGCCACGACATAACGCCACTAGCGGACTACGTTCAAGAAATCTCCCAAAAATTCTATCAATTCAGACTGGGCGATAGTCCACTAACCCGCAACATAACACGAATCAGACAGCATAATGCGATCCTTTTCGATATCCGACACCCCCTACCATACCAGACATTGCCTATCTTTCGGCTACCTCTCTGGCCACACTTTCCTCTACAACTTCTCCTTTCCCCACCTTTAATCTTCACCAAAACCTACATCTATTCCCCCTATTTGTTTTTACCTTTTTTGTTCCTTGTCCATTTTTGTCTCTAAATTCAGTCTCCACCAATATATTCTTAATAAACCAAAATTTCACATAACATTACACACTTTTAACTATCCACGACACTTTCCTGGCGTCAGGAAGACTATCAGGATGGAATTGTCTCAAACGGGCTTTTTCGTTGAGTTTTGTTTTCCCGTGCCAGCAATCAAAATTTTTAAGTGTTCGCGTGTGCGCGAAATTGATAGTTTTTCAGTTTTAATTTTAATTATTTTTAAGTACCCTGGTGTACTACGTTGCACGATATTGTTCAATTTAAACCTTTCTCCATTAGGCAGGAGTTTTAACTCACAAAATAATTTTCGTCACCGGCAAACCGGACCCTCCCCGCCCAGCCTCACACCCACCCGGCGATGTTCGCCGTGGTTGTCTGGCTGGCTCCGGACCGGACTCCGGAATGGCGCATATAGTATCCTGTGAATATTAATAAATGCTTGTTGTTGTTTGTTGTTGTTGACTTGCAATCCAAAGATCGTGTGTTCGAATCCCACACAGGTTGGATTTTTTTTTTCAATTTTTTTTTCATATATTTTTTTTTCACAACAAAGTTGGTATCACAAAATTTAGGATGTCCAAAAACTAACATTATTTACAAGAGAACTGCGAAGAGTATCCTATAGAATGTGTAACAATTATATAAAAAATTCAGTAAATCGGCGAAGAGTACCTACGTTTTTAGCTTGTTTATCTCTATAATACTTTCTAAATACTTTGTAATATTGCACATCCTGTTGGGATTGTGCTCTATTCTCACTCGCGCGTCAGCACTCAATTTCGCAGATAAAAATAATTTTTAAAGGGTTAATTTTACGAGGAATCGATTTTAATTACAGCTTTTTGAAAACTACTCTAAAAAATAGTACCATGTTAGATTGATTCGTATTTTTTAATTTCTAAAATTTCAATTGTATGTCTCCGTCACTTGGTATGTATGTAGTACGTATGTACAGGTCGCAATCAGTAACAGATCTACTTGTTTTCTAATTACTTTGTTTTCTCTCCGAAAATAACCCTGTTGAATTTTATAATGGTCTATTGAGTAGTTATTATAAATAATATAATATAATAATTTTTTCGTTTAACTCGCTCTAACTCAAGAGCGGAACGTTGAATTGGTCTTAAATTTTTATCATATTGTCACTGCATTTGCTATTAAAATTTGTGTAGAAAATATGATTTTTCTTTAAGGCCATGCCGATAAAATGTAAGAATTTACGCTGGTAAATAAAGCAAGTGGAAAACTTTTTATCTTTCAAAATAAATTTTTCCAGAAAAAAAAGTTGTATACTTTTTATAGGATTTATCCTCTACTTTACGAATCGTAAAGAATAGTTTCAGTGTTTTTATGTCAAGTAGATTAAAAAATATAAGCCTTCGTTTTTGATAATTAAAAGTTGGTTAATGTAATTTTAAATACCACCCACGTTAAAAAACCAAACGACTCTACATGGAATGAAACATAGTTTTATTTGCATTTGCAAAAAAGGGAATCTCTTTTGATACGCTGACAATTTTCCCATTAACATTCTTAATTAAAACAAATCTTTACCCTTTTTTATGTTGGTAAACATAAACGGTTCGGTAAGCTTGGGTAAATAAGTACATAAAGGAAAAATTGATTTAAAACCAGTCATAACTATGGAAGAGTGAAATAAAATTAATTTTCATTTAATCCCCCAAGTTGCTTTTAATAAAGCATACATACATACATTTATACCAGGTGATCATCACAAAAACAATGTTTTAATTGGGCGCTTATAACTGTTTTAGCTTTTAACCAATTTGAATGATTCTGAACTCAAATAATAGACAATACTAAAAACTTTTTGCTTTTGCTCTCGATGAAAAACTTTATCTTTCTGTTACAAGATTCTGAATCCCACCTATTTAAGTCGTTTACTTTTTAGTTCCAGTAGATTAAAACAACACCAATTTTAACAGATATAATGTTAACCAAGGCGTCAGACAGGGCTGTGTTCTGTCACCAACCCTCTTTAACATCCATAGTAAACACGTGGCACGGCATGTGCTGGAGGACATGGTGGAGTATAGCTATAGACGGAACGAAGATTTCTTAATTGCAGATGATACCACCTTAGTTACAGTAAACGAATATTGTCGCATATTCTAAAATACTACGTACATATTGTTACATGTTCTACCCCCAGAGACATCTATGAGCGTTCCCTCTAAGTTCCATGTAGAAGTAACAAAGAACAATTAAGTTAGTTCGGCAATCATCTGAGAGATGACGCGGCATCTAGAAACATCTAGAGAACTGCTAGAAAGATCCAGAACTACTTACCCAAGAGTATAAAAGCAGAGTGAGTGGCCGCGCAAAGACAGCAGTCAATCCCTGCCAAAGTTTCCAAACAGACCGATGACTACCCCCGGGGGTGACAAGCTGGCAAAGAAAAAACACGAAAACAGAAGAGCACCAGAAGTTAAAGGCCTTAGCGAGCAAGGTAGAGTTGGGCGATTCGACTCTTTTTAAGGATTCGTACCAAATGAATCCGTATCAAGAAAAGATTGGTATCGAGAGATTCGTATGATTCGTATCACTTATTCCATGATATTAAACAGTATCATGTACTGATTCGTACCATTCGTACTATTCGTATGTTTCGTACCACTGATTCCATGATACGAAACAGTATCATGTACTGATTCGTACCATCCGTACTATTCGTACTCACACTGCTTCCACTCCACAGTGTTCAGCATAGATTATAGAATATTATATGTGGTGTTAGTTAGGGCCAGAGTATTATAATGTTATATTAACCGTACAGTTTAAACTTTTAGGACTTCGAGCACCTTCTATTACATTAATAATTTCGTCGTCGTCATTAGACATCAGTAAAAAGATAGCGTTTATTTAGCCATATTATATACATATTTGTACATTAGTAGCAAGTAAACTAAACAAAAAACAATAACCAAAAAAGTAAAAATATATCACAGATTTTGTAATTAGTACGTTGCGTATAAAATGAATGCTATCTTGCAGTAGGTACATTGATAATACATAATAATAATACAGTAATAATCAAATATTTCGAATATATCCATCATATTACATATAAAAACAGGGAATTTTTTCAATTAAGAGATTTAAAATACTCATGTATTTTAAAATCTGAAATCTCCAGTTTAAACGCGCGGTCCCCATCCACCGTTTGAAGTTTAACCTTATACAGCTGGCCCAGTATCGCATCGCAATACCGGTACCGAAATTCCATATTCGTACCAATCGTATCGGTGATACGAAATGTATCAATCGTATCGGCGATACGAAATGTACGAATCTTTTATTTTTGTGGGATTCGTACCATTCGTAAAACTGCAAGGATTTGTACCAATGATACGAATCATACGAGTACTACCCATCTCTAGAGCAAGGTCGAACAAGCCAGGACCCAGGAAGGTGGCTCGAAATCATCTACACCGATCACATTTGTCAGTGGGGGCGATACAAAGTAAGCTCGCCCACCCTGCACGAGGCCGGTCCAGGTCCACAGTGATGTACTGGGGTAAAGGACAATAGTCCTGCCCGGCCCCAGACATCCCAGACCGTCATCTTTAGCCAAAAATATTGGTGCGCTGAGACAGTACAGTTCAGATGGTCAGATAGTTTAGTACACAGTTGAGTTCAGACAGTAAGATCAGAAGTAAGCCAAGTGACTGAATAATTGAAGTATAGTACTGTTTATTGTAATTAATTGTTGTAATCAGTACGTAAGTTAATAAATCAGTGTTTAGTGTTACCCTGGTGTTATAATCTCCGGATCCACGATACAGGGTGTTTACAAAACGGATCTAAACACGTAACAATTTGTGTCAGAAGAGGGATTATAACAGAAGATTTCTGGATTGTTCGAGAAGGTTCCTACAGTGTTCTTCTCGGAATTAGTTGTAACACTAAGAATTGACTTACGGGACGTAGTGTAAGGACTATTTTTGAACTGAAAACTGTTAATAGTGCGGTTTCGCGAAAATTTCTAGAACATTCTATTCGGAAACTAATGGAGATAATCGAATTCTTTCAACTGGAAAGTGATATAGACATGAAATAAGACTTGTTACTACATTTTGAAAAAAATGTAGTATAGGTTTTGTATTTTTCCGGTGGACCATCGAAACCCGTAAAAAAACGTCGGATCGAAATGAAAGTCGTATCTATCGACTTGAGAGCGAATTTAGAAAATTCCGTCCGTCGGTCTGTCGGTCTGTCGATCTGTCGGTCTGTCACGCTCAACCGCCCTAATCCTTTTTCGGATTTCGTTGAAACTTGATAGGAGGCCTTTAGAAAACTTTAACGCTGGAAGCTCGGCTCTGTTCGGAAATTGGAAGTACCCGATATAGACGTTTCAAATTTTTCGGGAAAAATTGAATAACTCGGTAACGGGCAGTAGGATCGAGATATTTCAAAAAAGAGATGGTGCCGCTGGTAACGATCTACAGATAAGTATACCAGAGACTATGTCGAAAAATAAATGGAAATTGAATTTTTTTGTAAAAAACTGGTTTTCTCGAAATCGGGCTAGGCAGCAGATAACTGTCCAGGATGATATTGATCGATTTCGATGAGACTTGGTGGGATCAAAGGTACACGGCCACAAATGAACCCTATTACTGGCGGCCCGAATCCGTTGACCGCAAGTATTTTTTCCAAGGCCGAGTATGATTTTCCAAAGAAATTGAACCGAAGGTCCGATTTTGATTTTCAAAAATGGCGATTGTAGGGCTCGATTAAGTCTATTAGGTGAGGTTTGTGAAAAATTTGACAAAACAAAATCGAACCTACGAATCCTGGAAAACTTGATTTTTTCGATAAATTCTGCAAATACCGAACAGTTTCCTAATAAAAATCGAAAATTAAGTATTCCGTCGATCAACCTCATAACTAGTATAAGGGACGAACCTTTTTGGGCAAAAAATCTGAAATAGAGTTTTTTCGAAAAATTAAAAATAAACGAGTTATTTACAAAGATGCATGACCACGTCCGGTATATCAGAGTGACAGTCCGCCCGAAAATAAAATCGTAAGTCTGAAATCACTCCGCTGATGTTTCTGCATTTTATAATTTTCTATTACTATATTCTTGAGTGAAATTTTGGAAAATTAAGTAATAAAAATATAAATAATATATAATTGTCCATAGAATTATTTAAAAAAATATTACAAATAGATAAATTCTCCGTGCGATAGATACGAATGCAAAACAAAACAGGCTTTACTATGAAACAGACTTTGATATCGTGCCTTCTCAAAAAAGTCTCTATTTTGGTAATACACGAAATTATCTATAGGTGTCCAAACCAAAAAAAATGAAGATCGTACCGGGGAAAATTCTATCTACTATTATATCTATTCTTTCAACCAAGGGGCCCAAGTATACATCCTTGAGGCACTCATTGCAATACAGAACCTTGAAAGTTTTGTAATACTGCGTTTTTAAAAGTTGCTGTCGGCGACTTGAAATCTAAGTAAGAAACCGCTGCCCAAGGAATCACTTCCACATCCAGATTTTCTGTCCAAGTCACTCACAACGAAAAAATTTTGTATGTGGAAATAATTGTTTATGGAACTTTAATAATACAATATTTGAAGTCCACAAAACGATACCCCACATCGGTAGTGGGGTGGGGGTGGTGATAGGGGGTGGTAATGAAGGAAAAAAATATTTTGAGGTTTCTGGTTCTTGTACACACACTAAATCACATTCTTTTTTCATTCCCTTTAAGAATGAGGTGGGGGTGGTAATGGGGGAATTTTTGAGACCTTAGCTTCTCTTGTATATACTAAATACCAATTTTATGGACTCTTACCTGCTTGATTTACCTATTTACCCCAAATTTACCCCAATTTACCCCCAACCCTTCGACGGAACAAGATGAAAATATAATCTAGTTCTAGATCTCGTTAAAGTACATATGTGTACCAAATTTCAAGTCAATATCTCAAATGGTTCCAGAGTAAACGTGCGCACAAAAAAAATTGCAGACAGACCAACAGACAGACCGACAGACAGACAAATTTTTTTTTTTGCTCAAACTTAAAATTTCGACGTTTCATGGACATTCTAAGTCTATTTGAACAATAAAATTTTTTAAAAATTTTTTTGTCGTTACTATACTTCCACTGGATGTGGAAGTAATATGATTGAACTAGTTTGTTATGTGCCCCGTACACCATAGCAATTTAGTTTGCCTAACAAAATGGAATAATTAATGGTATTGAAAGATGTTGACATCAAAGTAGAACTACCTTTAAATTTGAATCAAGGGCATTAATAAGTTTAGATACTGACTGCACAATAGACAATTCTTAATCATTTTGTATTTAGTAAAAATGAAATCACTCTGTTGTAAATGATTTTTTCGATCATCTTAGAGAAACACTGTGAGATTTTCAACGCGGGCCTTTTTATATATGGGAATTGTTTTATTAATTTTTAATTTATTTGGAAATATTTCTTTCAAAAAACAATTTTACGATAACTTTTTTTATTAAATAAAAAATAATGCTAAGACACATAGGTATGTATTTATATACGTCTCTAGCCCATCAGTGTAATAAAATCTTATGCATCTCTGACGGGAATCCAAAGTTTACAAAGGGTATAGCCGGAAAAGTTAGGGAAATGTGCCCCCGCACTTACTGAGTTAAAATGGCTTCCAGGTGATGCAGTTTATAGAGTATATTACACGGTAAAAATTTTAACCCGCTACTACCCCTACGAAGGTGGAAAAAAAATAATATGTCTTTAATTATTATATATTTTTTTCGGTTTCTATGCAACCGATCGATTTGAAATTTGGCACGAGTATTGCTTGCGTGGAGATAACTTACTCCAAAAAATAAGGTCATTTTATGACCATTTTAACCATCGGAAAAAAAATATAAATTTTTTTAGAGGACAAAAGGGTGGCTACCCTTCGTGGTACAATCACCATTCTATGATATATTATGTCTTGACACTTTGTGATTATCATACTAAATTGTCAGATTTTTTGTTGTGGTGGAACAATATGGAAAAAAATAAAATTGGGCAAAATAAAATATTTACACATGCCTCTTAGTTGTAACAGTTAATACTTATAGCCTTAGTAGGTATTGTTGCATATCTACAACTGAGCGTGGGTGCCAGTGCGATGTTGCCAAGTCTACTTTTTCCCCAGACGTACGGAAATTCGGCACGATCTGGCATTACCACTTCTGAAGATTCCAGGGTTCACCCCCAGGGGCGAAGTATTAACTCTCTAGGAGCTTGGGGAAATGTTTAGCAATGAATGATGTTCTTTGTAATTACTGTCGCATTACGACATCTGAAAAACGACATACTGAACCAGATGAAGAAAGTGAGGGAACGATCGAAGAAGACCAGCCTTTTGTGCCTTCGACATCTTCTAACACTACAATTAGTGACTCTGATGAAATAATGGAACTGCCATTGCAAAGACTCGTTGCTACACATAAATACTATTGCATATGTGGTGATGGTAAAGCACTGACCGTAATACCCACTACTGTGTGACTACAGTGCTATCGAAACAAACAAATATACATCCCCGAGGCAAAGATTGCTGTAAAATACATTTGATTTTTTCCCCTCATTTTTGGCCTTGGATGGATTCCATCAGCCAGCTACGCAGATGGATAATTTTTTATCTCAGTAAACTTAAGTCGTCCTGATGGATCTCTGGACGCGAAATGTGTCTATATTTGATTAAACATCTCTTTTATGAAGACGTTGCTCATCTGGAAACATATGCCAATTGTAGCTCGATTCCTAGATCGGATTTATGCATTCTATTAAATTCCTTAACCCCAATAACATAACAACTCTAAAAGGCTCTACAGAACACCGCAGTTTATCAGACTATCTTATTAGTTATGGTTATTAATTACAACCTTAATAATATACCATTGATACCATTCTGAAGATGGTCAGCTTCCTAGCAAGTTCGCTGCACGCTGGCACCATATCGAACAATTTAGTAATGTAGGAGGTCTTTCTGTTATCATTATTACTACCTGTTTTCAGTTCTAATAGAAAAACAAGGACGGAAGAAGTTCTTGTACTTGAATTTTCCAACAGTGAGTTTAATTCGTAAATGGCACGAAACCGTTAAGCCTGTAAACGTTAATAATTGCTTCGCTGATAAACCGCAGTGGTCTGCAGAGCCTTTTAGATTTGTTATTGGGGTTAAGGAATTCAATAGAATGCAAAAATCCGATCTAGGAATCGAGCTACAATTGGGATATGGTTCCAGATGGGTAATATCGTCTTCATAAAAGCGATGTATGTATTTTACATCAACGACTGCCTCGGGGATATACATTTGTTTGTTTCAATAGCACTGTAGTCTCACATTAGTGGATATTACGGTCAGTTCTTTATAATCACCACATATGCAACAGTATTTATGTGTAGCAACGAGTCTTTGCAATGGTAGTTCCATTATTTCGTCAGAGTCACTAGTCATAGTGCTAGAAGATGTCGAAGGCACAAAAAGCTTCTTCGATCGTTCCCTCACTTTCTTCATCTAGTTCAGTACGTCGTTTTTTAGATGTCATAATGCGATAGTAATTACAATGAACATCATTCGTTGCTAAACTTTTCCCCAAGGTCCTAGAGAGTTAATACTTCGACCCTGGGACCTCCAGAAGTGGTACTGCCAGATTGTGCCGAATTTCCGTACGTCTGGGGAAAAAGTAGACTTGGCAACATCGCACTGGCACCCGCGGTCGGTTGTAGATATGCAACAATATCTTGTAAGACTATAAGTATTAACTATTAGAACTAAGAGGCAAGTGTAAATATTTTATTTTACCCAATTTTATTTTTTTCCATATTGTTCCACCACAGCAAAAAATCTGACAATTTAGTATGATAATCACGAAGTGTCAAGACATAATATATCATAGAATGGTGATTGTACCACGAAGGGTAGCCACCCTTTTGTCCTCTAAAAAAAATGTATATTTTTTTTCCGATGGTTAAAATGGTCATAAAATGACCGTATTTTTTGTAGTGAGTTATCTCCACGCAAGCAATACTCGTACCAAATTTCAAATCGATCGGTTGCATAGAAACCGAAAAAAAATATATAATAATTAAAGACATTATTTTTTTTCCACCATCGTAGGGGTAGTAGAGGGTTAAAATTTTTACCGTGTAATATACTCTATAAACTGCATAATCTGGAAGTCATTTTAACTAAGTAAGTGCGGGGGCACATTTCCCTAACTTTTCCGGCTATACCCTTTAACAAAATCCTCGAATCGTAGGTACTACCAAGTCAAATAAAATAAATGTAGATGCAAAGTTTAGTTTATCTGCTTTTCTAGCTTTACATGTCCTCTTATCTTACGCTTAAGTGACGTAACGACGGAACCCTTCGAACTTAATCTAGGTCTAATGTTTCATTCTCCAGCAAACTGTTACCTTTTATTAGCATATCTCTTCGTCGCACTAGCGTTCCTAAAAAGTTTAGATATCGTTATCAGGCCCTTTCAAATCTCCCAACTATATTAATTATTAGAGTAGATAAACGAACACTAAAAGCTTAATCAGTTAAAGCATACAACATTAAGCGATTTTTATTACAGGTCATTTCAAGGTTGACAGATAGTGGTTAGTATTTTTTATTTATGTACATAATTACCCCTGAAGGAATTATTAACCGATTTAATTTTATGGACAATTTCGACGATTGTACAACATTTTTATTTTTCGAATTAACTCTAATACACATACAATGTAATGTTTTTAAATTTAAGATATTTAACTTAAAGTTCAAAAATGTACTTAAATGTTTTAAGTCAATGCTTAAGAAGAAAAAAGCATATACAGAGTGTTCCATTCATAGACGTCTAAAACGAACGTGGTGATAGAGGACCCCGATAACAACAATATTGACCATGATGAGATTTTAAAGATTATTGATGTAAAATTTAAAAGGGAAAAGTTAGTGTTATGTGGAGATTTCAACATAAATCTTTTACAAGATAATAATCAGACAAAAGTAATTTTATGACTCTTACATACTGATAACATTTCTCAAACAATATTTGAGCCAACTGGGTAACTAAACAAACGTCCTCCCTCTTAGATAACATATTTGTAAATTTTGATGATTTCGAAAATTGCTCAGTTGTAACTTGTAACTTCAGCCTTATCAGACCATCATGCTCAAACTGTAAATGTAAAACTTAAAAGGTAATTGAAATAATAGTCCAGTAGAATTAGTAAAAAAAAGACTGAAATTTATTGTAATTCGTTTCAGGATGCCACGGGGATTAAACGATAGTTTTATTGATTACGAACATGGCCCTGAATTTGGTCCACTTTTTGACCGCCGGAACATTGTTTATTTAACGATTTATTGTCGACTTTTTTAAAGATAACTCAAAGACCTTTGGCGACAGGTTTATCAATTTGTAGATACTGTTAGAACTTTGAAAAACGGTTAATTTAAGAGATGTTTCGTTTGAAACGCTTGAAAATTTGTTTAAATAATTGCAAAAAACCGCGAAAATTTTAGCAATGTGCAAATATTTTTCATTCTTTAACAAAAGCACTTTGGTGCTTCAAACTTTGAAGAAATATGTCTTTTATTACCCCAAAGTTATCCCTAAAATTTAATCAAAAAATTTTAATTAGTTTAAGAGATATTCAATTTGTTTATTAAAAACATAAACAATGTAAAATGCAAATTCACCCAGTTCCCGTTGTCGTAGAGGGTTGATCTGGACATCCTTTTTTTTTTGTTGAGACTTATACTTTATGTTTTCATTAATGGCAAATCAAATTTGCATTATTTTCAACTCAAAATGGCGTTTGAAAAAGTGTCACATATTGAGGTTAGGTTTTTTGCTAATAACTTTTAAACAAATGAAGATTTTGCAATATCGTTCTCAGACCTTTGTTGCGCACATTTTCAAAAAAAAATGACTCTGTAGCCTTATTAGAAGCCGAGATGATTTTTTTAAAATAAATTCGTAAAAAATTTTTTAACAAAAAATAATTGTTTAAAACAAATTATTGTTTAATAAGGAAAAAATCGACATGACAGATATTATTATTTCATCACGCTACCTCAAATTAAAAAAAAAGTCAAAATCGGAGAAACGGTAAATTTTTGGTTGACGGATTTGAACTCGTCTCAATCATTTTATGAACATGTTACAGATATGACTCATGCTTCTCACTCCCGTTCTGACGCTGATTTAAAATTAATTATTATTATCGTTGCAAATTGAATTTTTTCCCCCAAACTCAGTTTTATACAAAGATATACTATTAAACCAGTTGTTCGCCAAGTTTCTGCTGTTAATGTTTATTAATAAACAAATTACGAATTTATTAAAAAAAAAATTATCTCGGCTTCTAGTAAGGCTACAGTCATTTTTTTTTTGAAAATGTGTGAAAAAACCCAGCAACAAAGATATCAGAACGATATTGCAAAATTTTCATTTGTTTAAAAGTTATTAGCAAAAAACCTAACCTCAAAATGTGACATTTTTTCAAACGCCATTTTGAAGTTGAAAATAATGCAAATTTGATTTACCATTAATGAAAACATAAAGTTTAAGTCTCAACACAAGAAATGATGTCCAGATCAATCCTCTACGACAACGGGAACTGGGTGAATTTGCATTTTACATTATTCATGTTTTTAATAAACAAATTGAATATCTCTTAAACTAATTAAAATTTTTTGATGAAATTTTAGAGGTAACTTTGGGGTGATAAAAGATATATTTTGTCAAAGCTTCAAGCACTAAAGTGCTTTTGTTAAAGAATGAAAAATATTTGCAAATTGCAAAAATTTTCGCGGTTTTTTGCAATTATTTAAACAAATTTTCAAGCGTTTTAAACCGTTTTTCAAAGTTCTAACAGTATCTACAAATTGAAAAACCTATCGTCAAAGGTCTTTGAGTTGTTATCTTCAAAAAAGTCGATTTTTTGGAATTTTTCAACAATAAATCGTTAAATAAACAATGTTCCGGCGGTCAAAAAGTAGACCAAATTCAGGGTCATGTTCGTAATCAATAAAACTATCGTTTAATCTACGTGGCATCCTGAAACGAATTACAACATGCATATTTGCTAATTCCACTGGCCTATAATGACACAGGTATCAAAAAGAGTCTTTACAAAAAATAAACTCAAACGGTATCGACAAGAATTGGAGTCTGTAAACTGTGTCCCAGTCTCCTAAATTCTCATACAACTAACGAGGCCTACGACATTTTTATAAATAATCTTAGAAATACAATCTTCCCCAAAAAAACGGATTAACTTAAAAAATTCCAGAAATTGGATTACAAGTGGATTAAAGGTTTCATGTAAACGGAGACGTTTTCTATATCAACAAACAATTATGGGACAAATAAACAACGCAACTTTTAAGCAATACAGAAAAATTTTGAAAAAAGTGATAAAGCAATCTAAAAAACTAACAAATTCTGAGTTTATTTCAAATGCAGAAAACAAAACTAAAGCCACTTGGCCTCTCATAAAAAACATTACGGGAAAACAAATGACGTGAACAAAAACAATGAGTTAGAGAATTTTAAGAATACAAACTCCAACGCAATAGCGATACCAAATAACGCAAGCAGCAATTTTATAAATTCCTGCCCAGACACAAACGTAAATTACAACAAAATTACACAATCCACTTCTAGCATTTTTTTTAAGTCCCGTAAATGCTTCTGAGGTCTTCAACTGTATGAGAAATCTAAAAAATAAAAAATCAGTTGGGCATGATGCCCATCTTATTGCACACATTAAAAACTTAAGTTTCAGTTCTGGAATTTTTCCTGAAGATCTTAAAATAGCATACGTAAAGGCAATTTATAAAAAGGGAGAGGAGGACGAGTTTAAAAATTATCGACCAATACCGCTTCTTTCAAATATCAGCAAAATTATTAAAAAACTTATATATGTGAGAATAGAGAATTTTTTTGACTAAATTCTATGTGACTGCCAAAAAGGATTTAGAAAGGGAGAATCTACAATAACAGCAATTTATCAAGCAATGGTAAAAATACTTGAGTCTTTAAACAAAAAAAAAATGTTCAGTGAGCCTAGACATTTCTAAAGCCTTCTACAGCGTGGACCACAAAATTCTCTGCAAAGAAGCTGAATTTGTTCGGGATCAGAGGTGTGGCTTTACGACTGATAGAGTCATATCTAGCAAATAGGAAGCAATGTGTGGTGGAATGGGAACCAAGTGGTGATATAAATAAATCTGAAATGGTATAAAGTTCAAAAAAGGAGTTCCACGGGGTTCCATTCTAGGGCCCTTGTTTTACATTTTATACACAAATTAAATACCTATGATTCTATATGCTGATGACTCATCACTGATCTTTAGTGAAGTCTTGTCAACTAAAGATCTCCGAAGTGATGAGCGCTATGGATATCTGGTAAGTATCTGTATCTCATAAAATAAGAGAGATATAAAAAATTTGAGAAATTGCTTTTTTCTCCATAAACCAGTGACTAAAGAAATGCGGATCAAAAAAATTTAAAATGATTTTTGTGGAATCTCGGGAGTTATAAAATTTGATAAAAAAAACATAGCTTTCTTTCACACCTTGTAGATAGTAGCGTGCTTCAAAATAAAATCTTTCTAAAAAAATGTGGATTTAAATTCGACCTAAAAAATTCGCTTGGTTCATTTCAATTGTCCAGCAGTTTAGATGAATAATATTTTCGGTTTCTTATATTCTTTTTGCAATTCTATTTTTCTTTTACATTACTTCATGTGGAACTACTGCAAAGATTCTGTCTTTCCAATAACTCGACATGAAGAAGTCAACAGGATTTAAATCAGGTGAACACGTTGGTTATCTTATTGGTGCGCTTAAAACCAAAAAAATAGTAATTTACAAAAGCTTTGATACAGCACGGGTATTTCTAGTAATTTTTTTCTAAAAATACAGATAACCCTTATAAAATGCAACTAAATATTTATAATTTCTTATAGCACCCTGACAGAGATGGGCACTACTTCAAGTAAAAGTAGTATAAATTGTACTTCAATTACTTTTTATTAGTTGAAGTATTTTACTTCAAATACCCAAAGAAATGTGTACATGGTACTTGATACTTGCAGATATTTTAGAATAGCACTTAGTACTTGTTAAACGACATTACATTACTTAAAGTACTTTGCAATTTACTTCAAATATTTAAAGTACTTGATCACTACTTCAAGTAAGTTTACAATTCAGTTGAAACCTGCAGAGATTGGTAAGAGCAGTTATTCGTTGTTGAAAAAAGAGCAATTGCCTTTAGTTTGTATTAGACAGACATAGCGTGAGGGTAATAAACATGTAGTCCTATATTGAGAATAAACACTCTCATTATGTGTTAATGGTTAACAAAAATAGAATATTGTATTTGGTTTGTGTTTCTGCACTAATAGTCTAGGAGATAGCTCGATGTATGGGGCCTGGGATATAACATTGGCATTGCTGTTATGTTTTAGTAAATATTTTAGTATTTTATCTTACGTGAGTCAGACCTCCCCCCTGCCTGTTTTGGCGCTAGCCGCCACAGAAAATATTCAATTGTGGAACAGAGTATAACACTTTGGGGCTTGGTGCTAATTGAAGGGGGCATCTTGCCTATCAGCATTCGATATATGCCAACATTTTTTCTCCGTGCAATTGGCAGCACTGGCTACATCAATTATGGCCAAAATTGAAACGTAGTAATAGTATAATACAGGGTGACAATTGGGAACCGGATGTTTTTTGAACGCATAGTACGGAACTTAGCGTGGTTAGGGAAGGGCAAATGCGATGTTACTACCTTTGTAATGTTATGCCATTTCAGTAGCTACTAACAGCCATACGAAAAATGTTTCATAACAATGATCAATATGTACTCTAAATAAAAAATTAAAACTACAGATTGTTTAGAAATTAAAGGAAAGAGATTTTGAAACTCGTGAGGATCTCGTGAGGATTTCGCTACGAGAATAGAAGTGATTTTGGAAGATAATTTAGGTCTGCAGCTTCTAATGAGCGACGAAGCTCATTTTCATTTAGATGGAGCAGTTAATAAACAGGACTTCAGGTACTGGGCTCCTGAAAATCCACGACCTCTTCATTCTGAAAAAGTCACAGTGTGGTGTGCCATTCGCCCTACTTGCATTATTGGTCCCTATTTTTTTAAAGAAGGTGATCCAAAATTTTTTTATGCCGGAACTACCCAGAAAACGGATAAATCCAAGGAATGTGTGGTTTCGGCAAGATGGTGCCACGGCACATACTGCCTACGCATCAATGAATGTTGTCCGCAATATGTTCCCAGGAAAACTCATTTCATATTTTGGAGATGTGCCGTGGCCCACAAGGTCTCCAGATCTGTCAATTTGTGATTTTTTTCTGTGGAGGTATGTGAAGAGTCGTGTATATGCTCACAAGCCCCATAATTTGGCCGACTTGAAGAATACCATTCGTCAGAAAATTATGACTATTGATGAAGCGATGTTGGAGCGTGTTATGGACGATTTCATCAAGAGGGTCGAAAATTGCATCCAACGCGACGGACACCATCTCGATGACATTATCTTCCATACTTGATACACATCGTAAATGGCATTGTGTAAGCTTCATTATTATTATTTTGCAAATTCTTTGTGTAACACTTATTTCAAAATCGTCGAATATATTCATGTGGCTGTTAGTAGCTACTGAAATGGCATAACATTACAAAGGTAGTAACATCGCATTTGCCCTTCTCTAACCGCGCTAAGCTACGTACTATGCGTTCCAAAAACATCCGGTTCCCGATTGTCACCCTGTACTTTCTGATCAGGCGAAAAATTTTCGTGGTCAATGCTCATTGCGGGAAAACCATGTGCCAACATTTTCTGCTTGCCCATTTTCTAAATTTTTGGCCAAAAATTGGACTTTTGGCCAAAAAAGGGCTACAACTGGTGCTCTTCAAAAAAATATATTGGCACCTCCTCAAATTTGTAGTTTCTGTACCAAAGAATAGTCTCTGTGAGTACCAACATTTTTTTCTTGAAGAATAGACTAGACTTTTAACATTTAAAAATGTTTACTTCTAGTTATTTTAGAATACATTAATGAAATGGAATGTTATGTTTTTTAGGACCAAAATTTTCTCATTTAGTAAATAAATAAAACAAATTCAGAAAACTCTATGAATATTTAAATATACACTAAATATAAAAAATATGTCAATGTACAGAAATATTTACACATAAAGATTGGTTTAGATAAAAATAAAAAATTTAAAGGACTTGAAGTAGTTAAATGTACTTGTAAGTGTTATAGAGAATATTATTTAGGTATTATGCAAATCACAACTATCACACTTTTTTATTTATTATGAAAATAACTACTTTCTGTATATTGTTGCCCTAATCTGGGCACGCTAATATACTAGTCAGGTAAATACTTTAAAACATTCATTATTGGAGAACCAATCAAAACAACTACTCTTCTAGCTAATACTGTCGAAGTATTGAATTATATGATAGGATTCTTAGCATTTTAAAGGAAAAAAATATATATTAAAAATATTTAAATCATTTATTTAAATTCACACATTCACACATTTTTATTCAGTATGAAATTATCTACTTTCTGTATATTGGTATCTTAATCAGGTCATGCTAATATACTACTTAGGAAAATACTTCCTGGCATTTTAAGGCAAAAAATATATTGAAAATACTTAAATCGTTTATTGAAATTCAGACAATTATTGAACCTTACATTCTATTTGAACCCTAGAAAAGTTGTACAAGTTTTTTCGAACTTGTTAGTTCTCATCAGTAGAGTATAGAAACATTCATTCATTATTTACAAGCCTATTCTTGATTTATTTTTACAATTAATTATTTTTTATTTATTTGCTTTCATTATGTTTAGAGAATATTATTTAGGTATTATGCAAATCAAGTGTTTTACTTTTAGACCGTACTTAAACAGTAACTTGATACTTGATACAACAAGGAAATATTGGAAGTATTTAAATGTAGGATTAAATGACTAATTGAAGTAGTACAAGTAGTACTTACATCCAAATTTGCAAGTACTACCTCGAAGTACATGATACTTGAAGTATTCTGCTTTTTGAAAAGTAATTGAAATTTGATGCAACAAGTACCCCAACTAACTATTTGGTACTTGATACTTGAAGTAATTTAAATGAGTACTTTGCCCATCTCTGCACCCTGAACAGGTTTTTAAAGGATCTGAATCAATAACTTGCTTTTATTACTATCTGCCTTTACCAAATGGAGTATGGTCAAGGCTCGGCTCCTTAGAACGAGCTCTTCAGTACCTTTTTCATTTTCAAATCGTAATGAAATATTTTAGTTATTTTTCCATCAAATAGAAACAAGCTGAGGGAAGCGTTTAACTTAATTTAACTTTTTTTTTCATCTCTATCGATAAGGGCCACACCATTAGACAAATCCAATAATTAATTGTCATATAATATCTCCCAACTCAATAATTCAATAGCCGTCAGTTCCCAATCCATTTGCCTTTTAGGCTTATTCGAAGAAAATCCTAAATAAACGCTTACTTGTTAATTCCCTATGGTGAATGTATCAAGATCGATTTACCTTCTCAGTCGATTACCTTAATCGGTTTAAACTGTTTGAAATAGTTAAAAACCTTCGTTTAAGCATTTGCAGACATATTAATCAAGTGCTGTCGTATACTTACTGCAGAAATTATCCGATTTCTTGACATATGGTTGTAAATTAAATCTAAGATGTCGATAAGAGATTAACATAAGCCTACATCGGAGTTTAATTGAATAAGTTTGTTGATTTATGTATAGAAACTTATTAAAATTTAGAGAAAGACAAACCGCCTTTTTGAGATCATGCCAGTATTTCTACCTCAACGGTAGAAGAGTTGTCCTTTAGTTGGCGTTATTAAAATACTTTGTAGTAGGTAATCATTTAGTATTTACTGCATTCGATTATTCTCAGTTTGTTAATGGTATAACTTATTACTTTGAACAACTTTCCTTACTCGATGCCATACCCACTGAAAAGATATACGCGAACCTAGCAAAATTTTAGTGATCTGAAATTCAACATGGTGCTAGATCTCGTCTTCTTATAACATTTCGATGTCTCACTTAAATAAAGCATAATAGTTTTTGGAATATTAAATATTTCTAAATACTTCGTGTTATAACCGTTTGAATTTCATCCTTAAACTCCGAGAGTGTCAATCTTGCAAAAGTGAAAAAAAAAAACAAAAAATTCGTCCTCCATTTATAATCATAGATGTCGGTCTCCACCATTTTTTCGTTAATGTTAATATTTATTGAGGTATTAAAAAAAAAGTTACGTTTCTTCGAAAATACCTCTATAGTTTAAAGTGCAGTTTCTTTATGAAGCAAGTGCTTCAAACGGACACCATCTAGATGTATATATTAACGGAAAACAGAATATAAAAAATAATTCACTATTAGATAATTACAGTAACAAAATGGTGAGGCTTCTATTATAATAATGTGAAGATGCACATTGTTTTGGTCATAACTCTTTTTATGCTATAGAAACAAATCAAAAACGATTTACTAATAATCTTTAATTTTGGCTTTAGAATTTTTGACGTAAGTGCTGTAGTTTCGGACATCAATTCATTTGGAAGTTATATAGCAAAAATAGTTTAGAATCTTTTTTCTCAAAATTGTGTTCTCTTTCACTATTTATCATTTTTCTTTTAGGTCACTATATCTTATACATTGAGACATATATGTTTTTCAGTTAAGTATTTTAAGTCCTTAAGCATGTTCTACAGACATATTATCATCTTAAAAATGATAAACGCTAATAAGTAAGTACACCTACCTCAACAAGTTTCTATTCAATATAAATTTCTTCAGCATAATAAAGTGGACATTTCTTATTCAATCTGTTATTCCTAACTGATTTTCTACGATGAACTAAAATATGTTGAAAATTCCTACGCATTTGTACTTATACGTATGCCATGTCAGCTATATCTTAGTAGAGTCATTTGGTGTCAAAAAGTACCCAAACTTCGGACTAATTCTATAGCGGCTTGGAATTTCTTTTCTTGCGGGTTTTAAACTTTAGGGCATCAACTTCAAATATTAAAAAGGAATAGAGGATGAAAATTTAATACTCACTCAAGTGTTAAGAGTTAGTTATTGAAAAAATTCATATATACGTTTTTGAGGTCGCTGATTACGAATCTGAAGTCAGAATTTTAAAATTCGCGATTGCATCCCTATATATGGCAGATACAATAGGGGTACAATCGAAGAATTAGCTATATTTTTGTTTGTTTTGAGCAAATAGAATTTTTTTTTGCGAGTTCTTATATTTTAGGACATAAAACTTATATATTAATAAGAAAAATGATTGCTCTTACCCCAAAGAAGATGAAAACCAGTCCTAAAGTCAAAACATCAATAAATTAACGAAGTACTGAGAATAAACTAATGAAAAGTCGCTGATCCTGAATGTGAAGTCAGAAATTAAAAATTATATGTTGCACCCTCAATATGGCCGATATAATAGAGGTAAAATGGACGAATTAATTATTGTTTATTTTGAGAGATTAGGACTTTCTTAGCAGCTTGTTACATTTTGAGACATAAAACTCATCCCCTAATAAGAAAAATAATTGCTCTTACAATTGAGAGTGAAAACCACCTCTTAAGTTAAAAAATAAGTATAAGGGAAGTACTGGGAATTTATTAATGAAACTAACATTTATTTATTTTAGTCACTGAGTAGCTGAAAAAAATTTGTTAAACAAAATTTTCTATAAAAACCGCTGCCCAAGGAATCACTACTTCCACATACTGATTTTCTATCCAAGTCACTCACAACGAAAAAATTTTGTATGTGGAAATAATTGTTTATGGAACTTTAATAATATAATATTTGAAATCCTCTACCTCAAAAACCCATAAAACGATACCCCACATCGGTAGTGGGGTGGGGGTGGTGATAGGGGGTGGTAGTGGGGGTGGATGAAATAAAAAAATATTTTGAGGTTTCTGGTACTTGTATACACACTTTTTTTCATCCCCTTTAATAATAAGGTGGGGGTGGTGTGGTAATGGGGGCTGGCTAATGCGAATTTTTTTTTTGAGACCTTAGCTTCTCTTGTATACACTAAATACCAATTTTATGGACTCTTACGTACCTGATTTACCCATTTACCCCAAATTTACCCCAATGTACCCCCCAACCCTTCGACGGAACAAGATGAAAATATAATCTAGTTCTAAATCTCGTTAGTACAAAAGTATGTGTACCAAATTTCAAGTCAGTATCTCAAACGGTTCCAGAGTAAACAAAAAAGTTACAGACCGACAGACAGAAAATTTTTTTCGCTCAAACTTAAAATCTCGACGTTTCATGACATTCTAAGCCTATTTAAACAATAAAAATTTTTTGTCGTTACTATACTTCCACTGGACGTGGAAGCAAAATGTAAAAAAAGGCAGTTTGCTTAAAGTCAATGTAATATTTTCTAATTTTTGGAATAACCTGTATAATTTAAGTTTCACAACTTCTTATAACTTCCTAGGACAAACATAACTTTTTATAAAGAATGAATTTTTCTCTGCAAATCAAAAATAAGAAAATTTACAAGAATGTGTTACCCCATCCGGGGACACAAATTGTTTTCTTATTTTACAACTAAACTCCGTATTTAAGCTTTTCTTTATAATTGAAAAAACTTTATTAAACAAAATTTTCAATAAAAATGTAAAAAATCTAGTTTGCTTAAAGTCGATATTATATTTTCGAAAGTGCTGTATCCTATCAGGGGACACACTGTATATTGATTATAAATAAAATTATATTATTAATGAAAAATATATTAACAAGTCTATATAAGACACATAAAATATAATAATATAAATGGTTGTGGGTAGAAATAAAGTACCAATAATTTTTATCTGCCTATATACAGAGTGGTCCATCTAAGCGGAAACGTTGACATAGCGGCTTTACGGTTGTAGTAGGAAAAAAATTAGAATGCCAAAAAGATGGTATTTTTTCCTGGCATTCCGAATCTGAGGTCAAAAAAACAATAGAACATCAAATGGTGAAAATATTCGAGAAAAATATGTTTCGAAAAAAAAAACACCTTGTATATTTCTACTGGAAATGAAATGTTGTGATGTTATCAATGATAATAAGTATTCAAATTCAATATTTGGGTTCCAATTGGTCGCAAAATTGCTGATCAAACCTGTATAATTTTTAAAAAATCAGATTTAGATTTTTTTTCTGATTTCAACGATACTATATTTGATATACTTGCTACAGATAGTTTTGTATTCAACAAATTAATCTCGTCCCTTATTTATTGTTTTATTTCATCGATGTTCCTGGACCGATTTTTGTAGACCCTATTTTCTCGAATATCTCAGGATAAATTTGGGATCCAAAAATTGCAATACAATACAATTTCAATAAAATGGTTTTAGAAATGTGCCGATCAAATTCAATATACTCTTCGTTTTTGCGAAGAGTATAACAAGGACACACTCTTCACGCTCAGGAATCTTTCAAGTCGACTTTATACCGTGCGTGTAATTTCCCATTAGGCATGTACATTCACGTGGTGCGAGAGATCTGACAACACCGGCAGCCGTAAATTCGTCCGTCGGTGGGGCATCCCAGCTCTGTTATTTCATTTCAGCCAGCTGGCACACGCGATGTTGTAGTTCTTACTCCCCATGCCTAGCCCGCGACTACACACACGGTATAAACCCACACAATTGGACACCACGGTTGAACAAAGGGTTGAACAAGAGGAAGACAAGAGGAAGACGATTCTAAACCTACGCTAATCTATAACTGCATTCTTATTAAATATAGGAAGTCCAGAACAATTTTACACAATGGCGGGTTTTAATTAATTAGAGCTACCATGTTAAGTTTGTAGTTTATATATTCAATGATTCATCTAATATACCTGAAAATAGATGGTCTAATTGTGGAATCACGCACCCATCTACTCAATGTAAATAGTTGAATATATAAATGTGACATAAACACCAATTAGTAAATTTCTCTATTTAGGCATCATCCCCAGAGTGCCGTACTTCCTTTGCGAAGCATTTCCGGAAACATGCCTATAGGGACTTTCTTTCTATTGACGCGTATAAAATCTTCCCCTTAACGGACGAGAGTCAATTGCCTGTATAATGTTTATGCCCACACTAAAGGTATTTATGACGTCCCTAGATATCAACCGGGAGCAGTAAAATTGAGATAATAAATTAATGTAGTAGGGGAATTATTAAATTGAATTTATGTAGTTATAGACGAAAACAAGATTTCTAACTTGAGATTAGCAGATGGTACCATCTCCGTTTCAATAAGTGAAAGTTAGCTCATACAGCTATTCGTCCTTAAAAATATGCTCTGAGTACGGTTTGAAAGTAAATGCAAAACTTGTAGATCGAACAAGTGAAAACTATCCAAACACGTTAAAGATTGGTGTGTGTGAAGCTGAAACTTGTTAATAATGCCGAAAATTAAGAAATTCAGCGAAGTAGGATCGAAAACTTTCCATTTTGCTTTTGGTTTGATAGAAATATCACCAAACAAACGGTTAGCTTGCTAATGCCCTAGTTTTCTTCCTTTTCGTTCATGTCCTTAACACATGGGCTACTAGGAAGGCAGACAGACGCTGTATTCATACTTTCGAGATATCTGAGGACGTTTGTTAGGAATCCCTTGATTAGACCATCTCATCATGAACTGGATTCTCCAAGAAATATGGCTGCCCAAAGCGTCGTACTCTCTCTAATCCTATCAGTATTTGAACACATCAATCGGAAAGGGGACAATATAGCACGATTAAGAGTTAATGCCTTATGATATATCTAGTACCATTCTATGAAAATTTTCCAGTTATTTAGAACTGGGGGCTCGGACATTATAGGAGGATAATATATAACTACGGAATAATACCTATAACTAATGCACTACACGGCGACAAGAAATAATCCCTAAAAATTGAAACGTGATGATAATATGCCCAAATCATAAAAAAGGAGACATATTGGAATATACCAACTATAGGGGCATAACACTCTTATATGTGGCCTACAAAATGTTGCCCGCGCTACTCTGTTCAAGACTGAAACCATATGCCGAAAGAAATAGTAGTAGTAGTAGTACTCGCAATATTGACTTTGATTTATTAATAAATCATTAGCTCAGTATGCCGAAAGAACAATTGAACATTACCAAACAGGGTTTCGTAGTTAAGTCAGCAATTGACCAAATTTCAACCCCGAGACAGATCCTAGAAAAAACACAGGAGTATGATATAGACACCCATCACATTTTTATAGACTTCAAGGCAGCCTACGACACAGTTGACCGAGCACTATTCTATTCAGCAAGGACTGAGTTTGAAATACCAAAGGATTTGGTAAAGCTAGTAAAAATGAATATGAAAAGAGTAGAATGCAAAGTACAGGTACAAAAAGAACTTTCTAGATATTTCAACTCCAATAGTAGAAGACTACGACAGGGAGACGCTCTGTCCTGTATACTCTTTAATTTCGCTCTGGAAAAAATCATAAGGGAAGAAGGAATAACAACAACAGGTACGATATTTAATAGAAGTGTTCAAAGCATATGCTGATGACGTTGATATATTAGGTCTAAATCTAAGAGACGCTAAAGAGGCTTTTCTAGCTCTAGAAAGAGCAGCTGGGAACTTCGGGCTGCTGATCGATCGGTCTAAAACTAAATACATGCTGGCATCAGCGAGAAACAGAAGAACCAGACCTATTGATATCGGCCAGTATGAGGTTGAAAATGTAGAGGAATTTGTCTATCTTGGGTCAATGGTAACTAATAACAACAATATCCAGACAGAAATCAAAAGGAGGATACTGCTAGCGAACAGATGCTATTATGGACTCCTTCCTCAGCTTACCTCCCAAAACACTTCAAAAAAAACGAAGATACTAATTTATAAAACCCTCATAAAGCCAGTTTTAGTGTACGGGTCTGAAACTTGGTCCATGACGCACAAAGAAGCACAATGGCTGGAATGTTTTGAAAGGAAAAGTTCTGAGAAAAATGTATGGAGCAGTATGTGAAAACGGGTTATGGCGGAAGAGATGCAACTTTGAACTATAACGAATATACAAAAAACTAACCAATTTGTTAAAATTAGCCATATAAAATGGATTGACATGTCATGGGAAGAGACGAAAAAGACCCATGAAAAAACAATGTTCAGCCGGCCAGAGGGGGCAAGGAGAAGAGAAAAGACCAAAAACACGACTTTTAGATCAAGCTGAAGAAGACCTGCATATATAGGAATCATGGTATGGAGATGGCGTGCGTTAGACAGAAACGCCTGGAGATGCGTAATTGATAAGAATAAGGCCCACCAAGGGCTGTAACGCCAAAAGAAGAAAAATACCCATAACAAATGCTACTATCTTTTGATAGATATGCGGCAGCTACGTCTTTCTCTAGTTGTCAGGTTATCGCTTTGCGTATTGACCAGATGCGATTAATTATATTTCAAATAGAATTATTGTGGCTTGGCAGACCTCTTGGGATACCTCCACATAAGGTAGATACCTGCATTCCCCAATTTCTGATACACCCAGTTGGCTATGTCAGGAAGAGGTTCCTAGTCCCAAAACCCACCACATTCTTTCTGGTTATAGTGACTTTCCGGCCTTTCATTTCAAGACCAGCAAAAGATACGACTAAAACGAATGCGCTATCACAGACGATCCAACAGAGTATTCACTTGTACTAAATATGCCTACACGAGGCGCCTTATTGCAAATAGGCTGCTACCTCTCTTAGACTGTACTAAACTTCTATTCTCTAGTAAAAAATGAAAACTAGAAATTGACTGGACTGGAAGTTATACAAAGAGCGTAGCAGTGGCGGCTCTTGTTTTAGGAGATGTCACCACTCGTAGTGAGCAGGTTACATAATATTACGTATGGTCACTGTAACTAAAAAGTTATATAACACCTTCGTGCAGTAACATTCTTCAAATATACAGTGTGTCTCACTTTTCACCACTACACCCCAATATCTCGGCCATATGTTGATCGATTTAGATCAAATTTGGTATACTTCTTTTGCTTCAGATTGTGATTAAAAAGTTATTTAATTTTTTTTTTTTTTCGAAATTAAATACGCCTACTATGATCAAAAGAAATTGGCAAAAATTGGGAATTTATATTAGCGATTGAGATAGGGTTTTTGTTTTTACAGAATCTTGTTCGGCATGACCTAAAACCCCTGTATACCAAATTTCGTTAAAAAATATTCATTCCTTTAAAAAAAAATCATATCTAAGATTTCAATAATAATCACCCTACTATTCGAGTTATTTATTGTCGAATATTTACATAACTTGGCAGTCGTGTAATAAAAGCGATAATTAAGCATTAGGACACATTTTTTATCCAAAACACTATTATGCAATGAATATTTGAAAAATTTTTTTTTTTAAAAAACTTAAAACTCAGCATACCAATATCTTTGTTAACATGAAGTGCTTTGGAATAGATTTGACAATTGCATCGAATGTCAAATTAAACTTAAACATGGCTGCACAACAATTAATTATTGCTGATAAAATTGAAATAATAAGAATTGTCAAATCCATTCCAAAGCACTCCATGTTAACAAAGATATTGGTATGCCGAGTTCTAAGTATATCTAAAAATAGCCACCATTTTTCAAATATTCATTTCATAATAGTGTTTTGGATAAAAAATGTGTCCTAATGCTTAATTAGCGTCATTATTACACCACTACCAAGTTATGTAAATATCCGACAATAAATAACTCGAATAGTAGGGTGATTATTATTGAAATCTAGATATGATTCTTTTGTAGAGGAATGAATATTTTTTAACGAAATTTGGTATACAGGGCTTTTAGGTCATGCCGAACAAAATTCTGTAAAAACAAAAACCCTATCTCAATCGCTAATATAAATTCCTAATTTTTGCCATTTTTTTTTATCATAGTAGGCGTATTTAATTTCGAAAAAAAATTGTTAAATAACTTTTTAATCACAATCTGACACAAAAAGTATACCAAATTGGATCTAAATCGATCAACAAATGGCCGAGATACTGGGATGTAGTGATGAAAAGTGAGACACACTGTATATAGAAGTTTCTGAGTAGCTATAAGCACTCCAAAGGTTACATATTGGCCTTATACAGGGTGTCTGCTGTATGCGTACAAATATTATGCATGACAATATATTGACCCAAAAAGAAGCATAAAAAGTCTTATAAAATTATTGCTTTACTTCAACGGTTTTTCTTAAATTATTTTCTATTGTGTAGGTCAGTTAGTAGGACAAACTAAAATCAAGTTCAATGTCTTCTTGTAACCTACATCTCCCTTTTTATTATGATTAATGTATTGATAATGCCACATAAAAAACTTTTAAAAATGCCGATGTCTCTTTCATAAAAGGAATCCTCTACTATCGGCGTCGGCATTCATTTGTTTTTCGTATTACGTTGTTTAGCAGTAGGTAGACCGCCACTTACTAATCATACAGTGTTGACAATGCGTGTTCGATTTATCTAGTTTTTAACATAATTTATAATAAAAACATTAAAACGGTGTAATGAACGAGGTGATAATTTGAGTGTTTATTGAAATTAAATTAACCGCTATTAACCAGCTATTAACGATATCTTCCATAATAAATAAAATAATGGTAATTTTTTTTATCTGATCGTTAAAATAAATTTTTTGCTAACAGTAAATTACTGAGATCAATGACATTTTCAATAAAGACACAGAAGCTTCAAAAAATCGACCTGGACGTCCTACTCTTTCTAATAAATCAAATGGAATAATTGTGGTTTGTGAAAAATTGCTAAGATGGCAATGAGTAAATTAATAATAAATTCCAGTTAGTGTTTTAATTTCAAAACTAACTAAACAAGGTAAAAGTAAAACTGTTTTATTATTTTTAAATGACGTTGCAACGTTGTAAAATCCATGTTATTGACACGACAAGTGAGCGAAATATCCATGTAATCTTCCATCTTCCGTTTATAGTCGTGCTGTCTAAACTGAAAACGTTACCTATTTTTAATTAACTTTAAATAAAAAAATAGGTTTGAGATAGAAAAAAAACCGCTGCCCAAGGAATCACTACTTCCACATCCAAGTCTCTTACAACGAAAATACTATATTTGCACTTCATTATGTGGAAATAATTGTTTATGGAACTTTAATAGTATAATATTTGAAAAACCCATAAAATTATATGCCACATCGGTAATCGGTGGTGGGAGTGAAAAAAAATTGTTGATGACTTTGGCTCTTGTCTTTTTCACCACCTTTAATAATGGGGTGGGGGTGGCTAATGCCAAAATTTTTTTTGAGACCTTAGCTCTTATATTTACTAAATACCAATTACATGGACTCTTACTTGCTTGATTTACCTATTTACCCCCATTTAACCCAATTTACCCTTCAACTCTGCAACGGAATAAGATCAAAATATAATCTAGTTCCAGATCTCGTTAAAACACATACGTGTGCCATATTTTAAGTCAATATCTTAAACGGTTCCAGAGTAATCGTGAGCACCAAAAGGATACAAGACTAACAGACAGACCGACGCGACAGACAAATTTATTTTGCTCAAACTTAAAATATTGACGTTTCATGACATTCTAAGCCTATTTAAACAATGAAAATTTCCAATTTTTTACGTTAAAATACTTCAACTGGATGTGGAAGTGATACTCAGAAAATGGTATGACAGAGATATAAAAAATCGTTGTGTGCCGTAAACTACACGATAGAAGTAAAGCCTCTACTTCAAGCATTTTCTTCTAGGAAACCTACTACACATCCATACTACTCAAGGTAATCCACTGCACACCCATTTTACTCGAGGAAACCCACTGCGCATCCATACCACTTGAGGTAACCCACTGCGCATCTATAGTACTCGAGAAAAGCCACTGCGCATCCATACTACTCGCGGTAATCTACTGCGCATCCATTGTACTCGAGGAAAGCCACTGCGCATCCATACTACTTAAAGTAACCCACTGCGCATCCATAATACTCGGAGAAACCCACGGTCAATAAACTATACGGTTACCTCGATCAGCAGATTTTGGACGAGAGAGACGCGCGGAGCGGGGAATCGAATCAAAGAGACAGATATATCTGATTTCCGTGCAAAAGACAGAGATAAAGATGCCGGTACGGTGTACAGCCTACGTCAGCTGTAGACACGGCATCTTTGTCTCTGTCTTTTGAACGGAAATCAGATATATTTGTCTCTGTTTGATTCGATTCCCCGCTCCCCGCGTCTCTCTCGTCCAAAAGCTGCTGATGGAGGTAACCGTATAGTTTACTGACTGTGGGAGAAACCTACTGCGCATCCATAGTGGTCGAGGAAAGCCACTGCGCATCCATACTACTAGAGGTAACTTTAACAATATAATATTTGAAATCATCTACCCCAAAAACCTACAAAACAACAAGCCATATTGGTAGTGAGGGTGGGGGTGGTGGTAGAGGGTTGGTAGTGTGGGTGATTGAAGTAAAAAAAAAATTAAGGCCTTAGGTTCTTGTATACATGCTAAATTACAATTTTATTTTTTTCACCCCCTTTAATAATGGGGTGGGAGTAGGAATGGGGGTGGCTAATGCCAAAGAATTTTTTGAGACCTTAACTTCTTTTACATATACTAAATATCAATTTTATGGACTCTTACCTGCTTGATTTACCCCCCAACCTTTCAAAGAAATAAGATGAAAGTATAATCTAGTTCCAGATCTCGTTAAAATACATACGTGTACCAAATTTCAAGTCAATATCTTAAACGGTTCCAGAGTAATCGTGCGCACAAAAAAGTTACAGACAGACCGACAGACAGAGAGAATTTTTTTTTGCTCAAACTTAAAATCTCGACGTTTCATGGTATTCTAAGCTCATTGGAGCAATACAAATTTAAAAAAATTTTTTTTGGTCGTTACTACACTTCCACTGGATGTGGAAGTAATTATAAGGATTTTTTACTCCTTTTGTGATAATTTTCAGAAACCGGCTAAATATTTTTTTGTAGAAAATCTAAAATACTGGTTACATTTGGTGGTGTTTTATTTTTTTTAGAGATAACAATGCAAATTATACAGTCCAGAAAGAGTTGCAAGCGAAAGAAGACTTCTCGTTGGAAGAAAAGGAGATGTTACACCAATGCCTAAAGAGAAACATGAAGAGGATAGTGCTAAGAAATGATACGTATAAGGCCTATAAGAGGTCTAGAAGAAGTTATATAAAAGTTATATCTCCATCACTTATAAGGTTACCACACAGTGGAAATGGTGACACTTATAAAGCTCGCCATTTAAGCTCTTTAAGGGATATATATATAGTAACTAAAATGTTGCCATCAACTATTTATATTATCAAAAGTTCCATAATTTGGTGATGGTAATATTTCGAGAAGCTTTATAAAACAAGAATTGTTCAATGTAGTGGAAGACCAGACCCTCTGAATTCGACACCCTCTATACAACTCGCGAACACCCACCTAAAAAATAGGTAATCTGATGTAAAATAACCCGCTAAACTTGATTTTTGAATTCGCCCATTGATTTGAGATTGCCAAAATGACCAAATTGGCAATTTTCTAAAAAAAATAAAAATTATGTGTTATTTTTTGTTTTTCATATAACACGTCATATATTTTTTATTTTACTTCAGAATTTTTTAATTTTTTTACATAATATTCTCTAACTATTCTTTGATATGTTGAAAGTTAAAAATTTTACCTAAAAAATAATTAGTTGGCAAAAAAAAATAACAACTTTTCTTTGACGCAAAATCTTTAAAATTTGCAGAGTAAAATGTCCGATCGAGGTATCTTTTTTATTTTTAAAGTTAGGTGCCTACTATAATCGAAGAAAATGTTCCGAATGAACTAAATAAAATCTTTTATAAGAAGTTTTTTTTGAAATTTTGCTCCCTTATCGAAATATTCATTAATTGTTTCAGCGTCCGAACGAAGGCGCGCTACTATGAATCGGCCGCAATCGCATCTAGAGCTAAACGCAGACACGTGCCGGGTGATTATTATTTTCCAGTATCCATTTATGTTAAGTTGAAAGTCCTTATATTTAGTGCGTTATAAACACATAGTTTGGCATAATAAATTATAATTACTCGGATAGGAAATCAAAGGAAACAAGCTAAAAACGTACTCTTCGCCTGTTAACTGGATTTTTATATAGTTGTTATACATTCAATAGGATACTTTTCGCAGTTTTTTGTAAATAATGTTACTTTTAGACATTTTTAATTTTATAGTACGATCTTAGTTGGTAAAAGAGTTGGTAAAAAAACTATACCAAACCCCATTTGGGTTTCGATTCCGAGTCAAAAGAACTACACCACCACCTTACACGTAGAAGAATGTAAATTTTTACATTATAAGACACGAGCTATAAAATCATATTTTCACGGTTGTATATTACATTATGAAATGTATATTTGTAAAATATATAAATAATTAGAAATATTAAAATGAAATATTTCACCAGATTTCTATTCAATTACAAAAACATAAAAATTAAAAAAAAATTTTTTCAACAGTAAAATCACAAGAGCTTTTTTTTATCGGATAAATTTCTCTTTGTAACGAAATAATTTTGCCAATCAGTGCTTTTATGAGAAAAACTGACATGAAAAAATCGCGAGACCGGAGATCGAGAGATTTTGTCAAATGTCAGTTTTTCGAGCAAAATTACTGATTGACAAAATATTGAGTTAAAAATAAATTTATCCATAAAAGAAAAGCTCGAGTGATTTTTGGCAAGATAAATTAACGACAGAATATGTGAACGAACAACAATTAAAAATAATTATAATTTTCTCAAAACGACTCATATCGTACAGTATAATTTCCACAAGACTTAAAAATTATAGCCGACAGTACAGATTTTAAAATGACGTGCGTCTACTAGATATACTCTGCTTTTGAGGAACAGGTATTTTTATCGTGATAAGAAACGATGCACCTTTTTTTATCGCTGTCAAAGTGACAAAATGTGACTGTCAAATAGACTTTTTTATATAGGAGTTAATTTATCAAATTTAAATCATTAAGTAATAACATTTTTATTTATCGATCGATTTTGTTCAAATAGGGTTCTTCTTCTAGCTAACACTAATTTACTGTCCAAATTTCAGTACAATCGGAATTTTCTTTCTTCAGTTATCGTGCTTACAAGAAACGTGACGGACGGACAGACAGACGGACATTTCACTAACTCAATGGTATGAAAATTTTTTGTCTGCGAGCGATATTTACGGCTTTAGAAATGTACCGATCAAATGCAAAATCCGATGACATTTCTATGGCTCCAAAACAATATTTAGAACAGAAAAATTTATTTTTATCACTAAATCCAGTTTACCATGCACAATGTAGAAGATCGTATACCCGAACTGCTTATAAAAGAAAATCAGAAATTGTAAATCCTAGTACAGAGAATACAAGTAAAAAGGGCATTTCTGCAATGTGCTATTTACACGACAGCCTACCAAATTAAGCCCAGAATTCCAAATGTTTTAGATTTTGGAAAGTACCTAAAGGAGGAAATCTTATTTCCAAAGATGATTTCAAAAAGCCCAAAACCCAATTTTATTGAGTTAACTCCATTTTGTAAATGTAAATTATATAACTGTACTACAAGCTGCAAGTGTAGCAAAGCAAACGCGCAATGTAACATAAGTTGTTTATGCGAAGGAAAATGTAATCTTTAGTACCCACTTGCTGTTACAATTAATGAAAATATATTTTTTAATGTGTATATTTCGGGATTATCTATATAATTTTATAACATTTAATTGCAAATAGAAACTAAATAATCCGTAGACTTACTTGATCGCTTAAACGACACCACAGATGGGCGACGTTAACAGAAGTTATGCTTTAAATTAATGCGGACGAGTTGCGCGGCCGCTTCCAACAGCGTCATCTCGTTACATGAGCCGAATTTCCAAAAAATATCTTTATAAAAAAGTTTGTTTAAAGTATATGGAACATTTTTCTCGTTTATACTATAACTCTCTCTTTAAAAATAAAAAAGTTACCTCGATCGGGTATTTTTCAACGCAAATTTTAAAAAACCGCGACAATAGAGGGTAATTATATTTTTTTAGGCACTATATTATTAGTTACACTATATTCTTTGCCGTCAGCCTGTCCAAGAATATTGGAGGGATAATGTGTAAAATATTGGTCAAAATCGGAATTAAAATAAAAAAGATATGATGTGTTATGTGCAAAACAAAAATTAACACATAATTTTAAAATTTTTCAAAAAATTTGCGAATTGACCGATTTGGCAATCTCAAATTAATGGGCGAACTCAAAAATCAAATCCAGGAGGTCATTTTACATAATATCATCTGTTTTTTAGGTGGGTGTTCGCGAGTTGTATAGACTACTTTTAAAATGCTTCCTACAGATTGGCTGCTCTCCGACTAATGGCAATAGTGATTATAACTTACAATAAAAATTGGTGAGATCTGATGACTATTTTGATATTTGATGTCTTTTTTGATAAACCGAAAACGTAAAAATAATTTTAAAACCCCCACTTACATACCTACAAGAGTGTTAGTCGAAATTTTAAAACTAAGATTTACGAAACGTAATGAACCTACACAAACATGTTAATAAATTTTATAATTCTATTAACATTTCTTTGCGGTGATAAATAAATAATTCTGTCGTTACTATAATATAACTGTTCACGACAAATAAGTATAAAACAATGGCATTATGAAATAAGAAATAATATAAATTACAGTCATTATTGCCATCAATGTAAATAATATGTTTGTACACATTGAAAGTTAATATGGTAAATTCATTACCTGCCTAATGAATAAATTATTATCTATATTAGATGCTCATCTCGGCACAGTTAATTAAGTCGGATAGTTTATTTATGACAGATTTATTATACTTTACAAAGTGCATGCATAAAATGACTAAATGTTTAATTACGTTTGATGTTCGGGTTTAAGTTAAAACAAAGTGATTCGCCTTGTTCTAACTTAATTAACAAAGCTATACTGCTTCGGCTGAAGTGGAATGGAACCAAAAACAAAGAATTGATGGTAAAAGCAAAAGTGCAAACTCCGAAAGTTGCTTTGCCAATGGATAATGTTCAACGAAAACCACTTGGGATTTATTTGCTTGGGACCAGGTCACATCATAAGATGTTAATGGGCTCATTTACCATTTTTCTTATTACATAATATAAAAATCTACGTTTCAGTTAGTAGGAGTGCAGAATTCTCGCTTCTCATTTAAATTACTTATCAAATATAGCGCGCAGCGAAATAGGGCGTTACCAAACCTGACGTCTGGGGGAGGAGGCGATGGGACACTTCAGGCTGCAAGACAAACCCAGTGATAAATACGCAGCACTGAGGCACAATCGAAATAGAAACCTAGTGGGAGTGATAACATCCCAGATGAGAACAGACCACATGATCCCTAAATACACCTTTAACAGAAATTTCGAAATAAAAATAGGAGATCGAAGTGAATGGACAGTAACCGACAACAGCACTGGACTTCTACAGATGGAATAAGGGCCGAGGAAGGTACTGGTGCCGGCATATATGAGGAACTCACAGTTCAACACATCACTAGGAAAATACACCTCTGTCTTTCAGGCAGAAATATACGCAATTCTAGATTGCACCGCAGAAAACAATAGGAGAGTCTATAGAAATAGACAGATCAATATTCCAACAGACAGCCAGGCGGCTCTAAGGGCAGTCAAACCCTAAGGAGACGTCTAAGCTGGTGTGGGAATGCCAAGAAGAACTAAAAACCCTAGCGGACTACAATAAGGTAAACCTTCAGTGGATACCGAGACATTCAGGAATCGAAGACAACGAGAAAGCTGACAAGCTAGTAAGAAAGGGAGCGTCAGTTCCATATATTGACCCAGAACCGGCCCTGGGAGTGCCCAAAGCCACAGTACGGGGTCAAATGAGAGACTGGGTCAAGAATCAGCACGAAGAATACTGGGATAAAACAACCGGGCAACAACATGGAAAACCTTTATCCAAGGACCATTCCGAAAGAAAACTGAAGAACTGCTGTCACTAATGTCAATGCAATAGGGCAACGGAGACACCCTACCAAATCTTGCGCAACATGAAACCAAACCAGCAATGGGGTTGTACAAGTTAATGCAAGGGACCAGAGTACTGGATGAGGTTATCATAAAGAAAATGGAAGAATATCACAATACGCCCAAGAAGCTGCAGAGATTCCGGAAACAAAAGTTAGACGACTCACAAAAAAACCCTGACGTCACACCAGTCGATCTTCAGATCGGTAATACGTGTGCCGTAAAGTTCCATATTGATTTTATTAGCGAAAGGTAGTTTATGGGACCTGTGAATATGAGGGATAAGAAAGAAGGTATTAAAAAACATTGTTTTGGGTACTTACAACTTAACAAGAAGTCCCTCATACGAAACATCTTGTCAACTTCGTCATACACTTAAGGATAAGATTTCGCAGAGTGAGAGGGAAATAAGCGTTTATTTTCGATTTATTATAAACATTTAAAATACTATAAATGGTATAATTTTTAAAATAGTTTCAGATGATTCCAATTGTTCTAAGGAAGACAACCATATACTGTTATAGCATCTTAGGTTTAAATAAATATAAATTTCTGTTTCAAAAGATTTTAATGTTTAGATTCGAAATATAATTTTTTGTTAATAATAAATTGTTATTTTTGTTATCATCATATCCATAGTGATAATATATATATTTATATGTGAGTGAGTACGCTACATATACTTCCCCCTGCAAAAGAGAAATCAACCTAATATTAAAAATTAGATTTAAAAATAAAAGTCATATTTGACTTATAAATGACATTAGTAAAATGAAGAAATTAATCCATAACAATAATCTATATATTCAATCATAGATAATTAATCCATTTAATATTTTCCCAATTTATGGAATTAATCCATTTAAATTCCATTAAAGAATATTTTTGGAAATTAAAATGAAAATGAAAGTTCACAATCTGGCGTAAATAGCATCAAAATGAGCATCTTTCATTAATTAAAAATAGAATGTTAAAATAGCAAATAAATAATAAATTGATACGTTGATAAGATGGTTTAATAATGCAGGGAGTAGTATAAAATAGAGCACTCACCCACACATGCACAAAATAAATATAATTGCACAATCTTCTGGATAAAACTTGAGGTTGTCTTGTAAAATAATCCGAAACCTGTGATTCCATGTTGAATCAGCTGCCGGTGGTGTGGATGATGTGGGGGGCGTCCGGAAAAACTGGTAAATATATATAGTTCTTTATGCTATTAAATATAAAGCCCCTTTGTAAAGCTCTCAGGACGCATATCTTCAAATAAATGTTCATTAGAAGATATCCTATAGCTTTTCTGATATATGGTTATTTTCTGCTTTGCGATTAATAATCTCTCCGCCCAACTTCCAAACATTTAAGTGTTCAAAATTTCACAAAAAAACGTCGGAATATTATCCGCTTTTTTCCACTATATAAAAATCTCTTAGTAAAGTCAAAGTACATCGGAATATTATCCGCTTTCTTCAACCATACTCAAGCTGGGAACGGAGGATGATGGTTAATTGGACTGTTTTTATCATAAATTTTGTATATAGTTAAATGCCATGCTCTAATAATGAAATTAGGAACTATTGTCAATGACAAACTACGATATTAAAGTACAACAGAAATTTTACAATAAAAAGATATACATATAGTTGTATGCATTAGAACAATAGCAAGTATGTAAAACAGTTTTAAGATTACACTGTGTTTGGTTTTTTAAATATTTATAATAAATTGAAAATAAACGCATATTTCCCTCTCACTCGGCAAAGTCCTATCTTTAATACCTAATATTCACATATATTTTATATATAGAAAGAATGGTTAATGGTTATTTTCTAGTTTTTCATTCTGAATATTAGAAGTTTATTTTCGTCTTAAATTTTGAAAATATTATAATGAGGAAGATTAGAAGCTAACGATGTTTTGTTGTAATTAATTGTCAAAATTTTGCTGTCAAAATAACTTTTTAATTGTTTCAGATTCTTTTCAACTATAAATTTTAACGTTTCCCAGGTTTCGCTTGAATAAAATATTGCAGTGTCGTCTGCAAATGATACAATTTGACCCTGTAGAAATTTATATAAGTATATAGTTCCTATATATTATAAAGAGGATAGGTCCAAGGACTATCCCCTGAGGTACGCAATATGTAACAATGTCATAGATGTTTAAACTATCATCAATTGTAACATATTATTTTCTATGACCTAAGTAGTTTCTAAATAAGTCTAGTACAATACCTCTGAAACCTATGGACTGTAATTTGCATAATAATTGTTCATGTGAGACAGTATCGAATGCCTTCGCTAGGTCTAGAAAGATACATAACGAAGATTTCGATTTATCTAAAGCATTATACATGAAAGATATTTTTTACAATTAAATATTTTTTATTTATTTGCTTTTATCATGATTAGAGAATATTATTTAGGTTTTATGCAAATCACAACTTACACACTTTTTTATTTATTATGAAAATACCTACTTTCTGTATATTGTTGCCCTATTGTTGTAAGGTTCAATAATAATTGTTGTGAATGACTGAATTTCAATAAATAATTTAAGTATTTTAAATATATGTTTTTGCCTTAAAATGCCAGGAATCCTAACATGTAATTCAATACTTCGTCAGTATTAGCTAGAAGAGTAGTTGTTTTGATTGGTTTTCCGATAATGAGTGTTTTAAAGTGTTTTCCTAAGTAGTATATTAGCGTGACCCGGTTAAGGTACCAATATACAGAAAGTAGACAATTTCATATTAAATAAAAAAAGTGTGAATGACTAAATGTAAATAAATGATTTAAGTATTTTCAATATTTTTTTTTCTTTAAAATGCTAAGAATCCTATCATGTAATTCAATACTTCGTCAGTATTAGCTAGGAGAGTAGTTGTTTTGATTGGTTCTCCAATAATAAGTGTTTTAAAGTATTTACCTAACTAGTATATTAGCGTGCCCAGATTAGGGCAACAATATACAGAAAGTAGGTATTTTCATAATAAATAAAAAAGTGTGTAAGTTGTGATTTGCATAAAACCTAAATAATATTCTCTAATCATGATAAAAGCAAATAAATAAAAAATATTTAATTGTAAAAAATAAATCCAGAATAGGCTTGTAAATAATGAATGAATGTTTCTATACTCTACTGATGAGAACTAACGAGTTCGAAAAAACTTGTACAACTTTTCTAGAGTTGAAATAGAATGTAAGGTTCAATAATAATTGTTGTGAATGACTGAATTTCAATAAATAATTTAAGTATTTTAAATATATGTTTTTGCCTTAAAATGCCAGGAATCCTAACATGTAATTCAATACTTCGTCAGTATTAGCTAGAAGAGTAGTTGTTTTGATTGGTTTTCCGATAATGAGTGTTTTAAAGTGTTTTCCTAAGTAGTATATTAGCGTGACCCGGTTAAGGTACCAATATACAGAAAGTAGACAATTTCATATTAAATAAAAAAAGTGTGAATGACTAAATGTAAATAAATGATTTAAGTATTTTCAATATTTTTTTTTCTTTAAAATGCTAAGAATCCTATCATGTAATTCAATACTTCGTCAGTATTAGCTAGGAGAGTAGTTGTTTTGATTGGTTCTCCAATAATAAGTGTTTTAAAGTATTTACCTAACTAGTATATTAGCGTGCCCAGATTAGGGCAACAATATACAGAAAGTAGGTATTTTCATAATAAATAAAAAAGTGTGTAAGTTGTGATTTGCATAAAACCTAAATAATATTCTCTAATCATGATAAAAGCAAATAAATAAAAAATATTTAATTGTAAAAAATAAATCCAGAATAGGCTTGTAAATAATGAATGAATGTTTCTATACTCTACTGATGAGAACTAACGAGTTCGAAAAAACTTGTACAACTTTTCTAGAGTTGAAATAGAATGTAAGGTTCAATAATAATTGTTGTGAATGACTGAATTTCAATAAATAATTTAAGTATTTTAAATATATGTTTTTGCCTTAAAATGCCAGGAATCCTAACATGTAATTCAATACTTCGTCAGTATTAGCTAGAAGAGTAGTTGTTTTGATTGGTTTTCCGATAATGAGTGTTTTAAAGTGTTTTCCTAAGTAGTATATTAGCGTGACCCGGTTAAGGTACCAATATACAGAAAGTAGACAATTTCATATTAAATAAAAAAAGTGTGAATGACTAAATGTAAATAAATGATTTAAGTATTTTCAATATTTTTTTTCTTTAAAATGCTAAGAATCCTATCATGTAATTCAATACTTCGTCAGTATTAGCTAGGAGAGTAGTTGTTTTGATTGGTTCTCCAATAATAAGTGTTTTAAAGTATTTACCTAACTAGTATATTAGCGTGCCCAGATTAGGGCAACAATATACAGAAAGTAGGTATTTTCATAATAAATAAAAAAGTGTGTAAGTTGTGATTTGCATAAAACCTAAATAATATTCTCTAATCATGAAAGATATGTTTAGCTATGGCATCATTAGTAGACTTTTTTCCTGAAATCCGTACTGACAGTTGGATATGAGATTATGTTTGTCTAAATAGTTTACAACTCTAACTCTCTCGAGCAACAATGAGGCACTTTGCGCTCTTGAAACAATACACCCGGCGCGGTGCTTACAGAGAGTTTTTTTAACTTTGCACGGCTACTGCTCGGAAACTATTGGTCTGAGGAAAAAAACATATTAAACCATTTTTATAGAGAATTTAATTATCCTTAACTTTGCCGTTTTGCCAATTTTGCATTTCGAGCGTAAGATTGATAGAAAACAGATGATTGCACAAAAAACCGATTTTGCATAATTAAAGATGGCTCCGTATCTCTGCAGTGTTCACATTTTTGATATGTTATTCCTGACCTCAAAACAAAGCAGTAAAAAAAAAAAAACACTGCCACGCCGCCTCAATTTGTCAAAAAAATTAATTTTTTTCATCCTGCTGTCTGGCCTATGAAATATTGTCTGATGATTTTTGTTTGACAGTTGATCCTATATGCTAAAAAATTAAAAAGACACTTTTAAAATCAGCAATGTGTTTAAAATCTTTCATTGAATGGAAAACCTATTTAGGAGAATAACTGGAGAAATGTACATTGCTCATGGCACGGGATGAATTACGCCTGGTGTGACGTCATGCATATGGCGGTGTGGTTTCAATCTTTGAAGTGCTATAGCTCAGTTATTAATTGAAATATGGATCTAAAATTTTTGTGGAATACTTAAAGGATATGTTTTTAAAATAATAATGCGCCTATAATGAGAAATAAAATGTCACGAGACGCAACTGAATACTGCAATTCATACAAGTGCCTTAAACATGCATTTTCACGTGAATACCTTACAAGATTTTCCTCTACGAGCATTTAAATGTTGAAAAAGGTTACTGAAAACTATTAAATATCTTAACGTTTGAAATGTAAAATTTTGAATTCATAATCACACCATCCAAGAAATTTACAGAAATTACCGTAGCAGGTAGGTAATAAAAGAGAAAAAAAACTTTAAGGTATATTACAGACTGTCATCTACAGAGTGTGCCCAATAAGATCGCAGCGGTCCACTAATTTTGCCACTTTGCAGAAAATATTGACGATTTTTGGCAAATGGTAGGTTGACTAGATGTCAGTTATTTTGAGCAGTAACAACTTCCTGGTGAATTTTCAAGGCCTACCATGATTCGATATTTAACACCAAAAGTGAAGAAGTCATATAAGGCATTTTTTTATAGAAAAATTGTATAAGAAAATGTTATTCAGAATCGCTTATCCCAAATCCCAAGTTTCATCAAAATCTGAGAAAACTTTAAATTTCCTTGCAAATAAAAATAACAAAAAATTGAACATTGAAAAATCAGTTTATTACTATAACATTCAACTTAAATTACATTTCATTGTCTTTTTCGACCAAATCACCTTCAGAAAAAATACATTTTTCAATCCGTCTTCTTAAATTCAGTCTTAGTTTCTCAGATGTTGTAGAGTCACCTCTTCACAGGCTTTTCTTATTTTCTCGCATAACTCTTCCTGTTTGTTGGTCCTGTCTTGTAATCGTTTTCTTTAAGCGTTTCCCATAAAAAGAATCTGAGGGTGTTATGTCCGGAGACCTGGCAGTCCACTCAATGAGGGGGCTATGCGACCTATCCATCTAGTGTAAAAATGAACGTTAATCCACTCCTGTACAATAAGGGCGTTATGAATTGAAGCTCCATCTGATTGAAGAAACATGTCGAAATATAAATTGAGAGGAGCAAGCTCTTTTAGCGCCTCTGTAAAAGTGGTCCTAAAGAACTGCAACAGTTTAGCTGCCGTCAAATTTACCACAAAAAAAATGGAGCGATCAAATTATCACCAATAATCCCACAAAACACGTTCACTTTTTCAGAATACTGTTTTTGCAATTAATTACCCACTAAGGATTGTCAAATGACCAATATCTACTATTTAGAGCAGACACGGTGCAATTAGTAGTGTTGCTTCATCAGTCCATATATATTTTTTTTAGAAAAAATCTACGATCATTTAAGATTTCTCCTTAAAGCCATAAACAAAATTCCAACCTAGTAGGTATGCTTTTAGAGGGAAGAATATTTACTAGTGAAATATTTTTGTCGAATTCCTCTATACGTTTCCTTAAATACATAAGGAATAAAAACCAGACTGCAGCCAACAGCTATTCTCCGGACTAATGCCCCGCCGAGCGCTGAATTACAAATTACTAGCCTGGCCGTGTTAAGTGCAATAACTGTGTATTGCCACAAAACGCTAAAGTTTCGATTTTAATAGACACCAGCCGAAAAACTTATTCCTACTTAAAGGAGCTCTCGTGCCAGCCACCCCATACCACTTGCAGACTGCAGTTTCGAGCTATTGGCTCTTGTCAGTGAAAGGTAGGTCTGGAACGAGGCACGTATCCATAGGCGACTTGACAGCAGTTGTAAAACCAATTTTTGATGATTTGCATGGAAATTTAAATTTTCTCAGATTTTGATGAAACTTGAAAATGCCTAATATGACTTCTTCACTTTTGGTGTTAGATATCAAATCATGGTAAGCCTTGAAAATTCACCAGGAAGTTGGTACTGCTCAAAGTGACACCCAGTCACCATTTGCCAAAAAATCGTCTATATTCCCTGCAACGTGGCAAAATTAGTGGGGCGCTGCGATCTTATTGGGCACACTCTGTAAATGAAATGAAAATGAAAAAATACGAGTCATAAATCATGTGGAATAAGATGGACTTATTTGGGAATCATCAACTAAGTCTGATCTTTGATTAAGATAAACCATAAAAGAATCATAGCTTACTTAAAATCAAACAATAAATTAATTCTATGAAGATACATAATTCTACGTTTTTTTGTTCTCCTAAAAAGCTGCATCGCTTCATCATAAATAACTCTACATATAGCGTGCCTTCTCAAGCAATATAATATAAACAATTAAATACACATTAGACGCTTTTTACACTTAAGTTATAATTTACATATAACCCCGGTCATAAAAGCACTTCGCCGTTATTTGAACACGTTAAAGTGAGTTTACCTCCAGTACGCAATCCTTCTAAGGAGGCTTAGAAAATAATCGTTATTTCATTGTATGCAAAGTACCGCTACCTACTATTCCGGCTCGTGACTTACCTATGTTTATCTAATTTAAAATCCCAAAAGGGCCTTAGCTCTATCGTCTCAAGTGTAAACATAATACTTATTACATCTATTTCACAACATTGAAAATATGCTACATACATACAGTGTAATCGAATCCTACCTGTCGGTGCAATCTTAATAAAATATTTTATATATAAATACCGACGTAATGAGCCATATTGAAAATAGTACGGCAGCTCGTTACCAAAAACCACTATCAAAACAGCGAGCTTTATCGCAGGGAAACTCTATAGATTATGAAATTCTAAAACACTTTTTCATACGACAAAAGTTTGAAAAACGATACGGGCGGCTGGCAAAAGTTGTATCAAATTGGAGGCTAAAATTATCAAAGCAGCGAGGCCAAAACTTTTTTCTATTTATAGAGTGGGGTGGATAAAACGATAAAAACATGCGAACTGCCGTTTTCCGTTGGCCGTAGCTGCGCGAAAATCGAATGGAGTCGCATAGACGTTCGGTGTGCTAGCGCGGCGGCGCGCGAAGAATATAGAGATGCTGGATGACTTCATTGGCTATAGCAACAGCGTCGGGGCCACTGAGGCCTCTGGCGTGGAGAGACCGTAATATTGTTTACCTACGATCACTACTGTAAATAGTAAAAAACACACTACCTGCCATTCATGTAAGTTGAACTTTACGTATTGTAAACAAAACGCACTGTAAACAAATCGCACGGTAAACAAAACGCACGGGACACCCAATTATAGGTGGCTTTTATTGCTGACGCGGGGTTTAAAAAAAACAAATGCACCTACGTAATTTTCAAACGCTGTCAAAACTGACATAATATTTGTTGAATGACATTGTTGACAAGTAAACTAAATCCAGATTTTACTAAATAAATAAACAAATATGATCGTAGGTAAAGTATAGTACATAATTCGAGTTGTAATGCAATTACGCACTCATGGAAATACGCACTCGCCGCTACGCGGCATCGTGCGTAACTTTTCCATTCGTGCGTAATATGCTTCTTACAATTCTCATTACGTAATATACTATAATATTCTTAATAAAAATAATATTAAATTTGAAAGTAGGAAATATATCAAACTTGCGCCCATTTTCCCATATAAAACGTATTTTTGATTGAAATAGAAATATTTAAATTAATTATTATTAAACAAGTTACCAAAGTTTAAAAAAACAGATTTATAAATCACCTATAAACAATTTTATTATTTTGATCCACGAAATTTTAAAGAAATTCAAACAATTAATCTTTCGTGACAATATCTCAATTGATAGGACTTGATGCATCTTTAATCAAGAATGAGCTTATCAGTTATGCACAAAATTTGAAACTTTTAAAATATCAGTCTTACTGACCATCAGCCCAAAATGAAGATGACAAACATGTTCATAGTGATGATGAAGATGCTTCAAGTCGTCTGTTAGCAGCGATAACGAAAATGAAAATAGTGCTGATTTAAAAAACATATTCATTTAAATGATTCTTGTTCGCGTTGTTTTATCTGGTGTCTAAAAATTTTAGAAATATATCATCTTCACTGTGCAGCATACTCCAATTTGTATATTGCCTATAAATATCTTTTAACCTTCTCTTGCACACAAGTGTCTTGCGAAAGAGTTTTTAGCAAGCTTAAAATTATATTAAGTAGTTTGAGATCGTTATTGGGACCAAAGAGGTTAGAAGCATTTCTAATTATGAGTGTTAAATGGGATTTATTAGAAAATTTGGATTATGAATTAATAATTGATACCCTGGCTAAGAAATTAAAGAAACTTTCTGCACTACTTTCAGTTTGAAAATAACGAAATGTTAAGTTTATTGTTGTGAAGTGTCTAACATTTTTTAAAAGAAATTTATTTGTTACCTTTTGTGCGCATAATGGTTTGCTTGTTCATGTTTCCTGTTTAATATTAACTTTAAGAGTTTTTTTATTTTATATATTTTATAAAAGGCTATTTTTTGTGTATGTCTATTTTCATGTAAAAATGAACTTTATTTTAAAATAAAACTTGTACTGATATTCATAGAAAAAAAAATTATTTTCGTGCTACCAAGTCTTAGATTTATATAATTTCTTCCTACAAATTTAACATTAATTTTCTGAAATGGTATCTGAGGTGCTCCAGACTTTCCACATCTCTGGTCTGGGGTCCACCTGCATATTTTTCACGGTGGGCCCTCGCGCCCACAATCCGACATTGTATGGCAACGATATGGAGTGTATCCGAAGCCATGTAGCATCTCCAGCAGAAGGTATAGAACGCATGTATACGTAAATAAAAGATGGCAGCTGCTGGGACCGAGGATGCTGCGTTGTCGTTATATAGAGATGGTATACTCCGTATAGGCCAACTATAATAATAAACCTGACTATTTTAGTCCTCCTTATGTCATTACTGTATGTCCGGAACCTTGAAATTCAATTCCAATTCCATTTAAACAAATTCTCTGAGAGCTTGTCCTTAATTTGCTTTTTTTTGTCGCGGCGGAAATCATTTTTCTCAAATGTGAACTGGGAAAAAGTTCAGTTCATATTTCTTTCGTCTTCTTAATGATATTTGGAATAGCCTCAAGTGGAGAACTGCCTCGCCACGATGACTTGATCAGCTCTCAAAATAAAGCAACATGCGAATGTAGTCACTCATAACACTAGCAAAAACCTCCGTTCGAACTTTCTTGTGGTCAAGAGACATCGAAACTACTCGATAATGAGCAGAACTGCCTCTCCGCGGTAACCAGAATTTTGACCGGTGGCTATTTGTCATTATTTCGGTCTTTGTAACCCAGCGTATCAGTCAAAATGGCAGTCCTCAATTTTTTCTCATCAAATTTACTTCCCTCGACAAGAAGAAAAAAGAAACTGCCTCGGTGCGAAGACCAAGATGACCAGTTTTTCTTTACATGTTCAAAGCTCGATTTGAACCCTGTAGGACAGGTAAAACGTTCCGTCATCCTGAACTTTTCTTCTCAGCTCTCCCAGAACTGATAAGAAACGCTGGAATGATCTTCACTAAAGTAACTCGAAAATCTTGGTAGCGGGCTGTCGTACTAAAAGTAGATAACATTTTGTATAATCCGCAGAGCTATTTTTGGTCGTATGTTTTTTTAAAAACGTATCGTGATTCACCGTACTTAGAGGAAAATGCAACTTTGGATGTACGTTTTTTAAGGAATACGCCATTTTTCACTCGGTTTTACTCAAACTGAGTCTGGCGTATGTTTCTGTCTTTTGTACCATTTTAGGATAGGTTTCTAGTGTGAATGTTTAAGTTGGTGGAAAGCAAAGTGTTTTTTCTATGATTTCTTCTAGTTTCTTATAATTTGTTATTGTAAAAGTGACTAGTGATATGATATCAAGAATGAGCTAATGCAAGATATTGCAATTGGTATTTTACAAGATGCAAAAGATCGTCTTCATCCAAACATTAGAAGAAATAATCGCGACACTTTTCAACAATTAAATAAACGACAATTTATTAATGCATTCCGTTTATCTAAAGATTTATTTGGTTACGCAATTCATCGTATAAGACCATATAGTCTCCCAAAGACGAAATACTAACTAAGATTTACGAACTAAGGTACAGTGTTGCCAGATCATGTATCAGCTCAACAGTAGAACGCCTGACCAAAAAACAGTAGATTGATACATAAAACATATTTTTTTTTAGGTGACTGTTAAAAAATCAGTACAACAAAAAACATACTTATCCATGTTTCAACGAAAAATATTTTTTTAATGCAAAATTTATTACATTTTTTTTTCTAAATATTACCGTTACAAAAAAAAAATGAAATAATCTTGGGGTGTGTCTATATTCCATTCACGTCGCCTAGCAATTTACATACCTTCCTTGCTGAAAGCTTGAAAGCTTATAATATTGCAAACCAACATCAAGAGTTGTAGAGTATGAGGTTCCCTAATATACAGCTTTTAGACGAGAAGTCAGTGCGGAGATTAGTGATGGGCGATATCGTGATTTTTCAATCACAACGTAAATCGTTACTGTGATTTTCTTCTATCAGTGAATTTAAAACGTGATGTGATCACGACTTTCATAATACGACGTACGGGAGAAATTGTTAATTATTATATTGGTCTTGGTTGAACCACGGCAAGGGAACGAAATACGGAAGGAAATTCGTGATCGCGAAGAAAGTTGGCAGAAAAGCGTGACTTTTCTGCCAACTTTACTAACAGTCGTTACCTGTGATTTCTTAATATCAGTGATTAAATCACAGTTCGTGATATATCGCCCATCACTAGCGGAGATGAAGAGTCAGACTACCCTTGTTCTTCGAACACGCAGTAGCGGCGCAGTTATTTCACTCCAAGAGAACCGTCCGTACTGGCCCGAAATGTGGTCTGGCGTATACTATGATCTGTAGTGTTACATTCTACAACTTATCCGCATTACCAGCATGCAGAACAGTGACTCAAAATGCGACCCGACCTCAAAAGCGGGCACTGCGAGCCCGTTCCAGTTAAGAGTTCTTTGCTTAATTAACATTACACAAATTGTTACATTATTTTGAATGATGCCCTGCATCTGGTGTGATTTCACACTAGATGTTCCTTGACTGACATTTTTGGTGGGGATCGTGAGTTATTAAGCAACCTTATACTCTACAAATCTTGGACCAGCATAATACTCAAATTAATCTCATTTGTTAGTTCCATCCAAGATTTGTAGAGTGTAACGTTTCCTCATATTCTGCTTTTAAGCGAGACGTGAGTGCGGCGGTGAAAAGTCAGACTATCCTTGTTCTTCTAATGCACAATGGCAGCGCAGTTATTTCACTCTAGAAGGACGGTCCGTACTGGCCCGAAATATGGTCTGAACCACAGTCTGAACTACATTGTGATATGTGCGTTACATTCTATGACTTATCCTGATTACCACCATGCAAAACGGTGACTCAAAATGCAACGATAACTACCCCCTACCTCAGGCGGGTCATTGCGAGCTCGTTCCAGTTACGAGTTCTTTGCATAATTATTAACATTACACACATTCTTACAATATTTTGAATCAGACCCTGCATCTGGTTTGATGTCACACCAGCTGCTCATTGGCTAATGACATTTTTTGGTGGGGATCTTGAGTTACGAGGCAACCTTGTAGAGTAAAAATCTTGAGTTTAATCCACCTAACGTTGCGTGAATTAGCGATAACCTGAGCTCCTCAGCGGTGTCGACACCAAATACCCCTACTAGCAAAGCTGAAATTTTATCTAATCTTTGTTCCTTCCTAAATTTATTTCAAGCCAACAATATCCGTAATGAAAATGTTATTATCGATTTAGTGCTTTCTCAGGATCCATCAACGACAGTCCATTTATCTGAAGAAGTCTTAATACTTCCAGATGTATATCCTCCTCCATTATGCGTTGTTCCCAAGATCTAACCAATTCTAATGAGAATGATAACCCTAGCGGATGATTTCTATAGTGACTTTAAATCAGCTGATTGTAATGCAATTAACGATTATTTAAGTCAGTTTTCCTTAATGAAATGGTTAATATATTTTATGAAATAATGTACACAGCATTTGACATATTTCTTATACTTAAGAGAATCTCTTCAAAAAAGTTTCCTCGTTGATATAGCTCTGAGTTTAAAAGTCATATTTTAGCTAAGAAGAACGTACATAAGCGATATAATAATAATTCGTTCGCTTGAAGACTACAATTTATTTGCGCAAATCTGCGATCAATTTGTAAAAAATTCACTGTAAATTGTTACGAGTATGTTTGCTTAACTTAATCTTCCATACATAGTAATATAAAGAACGTTGTTAATTCACGGCGTAAAACTATTACTCTTCCTTCTGAGCTAAGTTATAATAACAAGCAATTCTGGGTTTGATAAAGCAAATATGTTTGCTGAATAATACTTCTACTCGGTTTACAGTAAAAAATCTAGTGAGATCTTTACACCTCCACTCTCAACTAAGACCTTGAACATTTCAAACTGCTTTATTAGTATATGCGATTTATCAAAAATTGTGTAACTTGGATGTCAATAAAGGTCCTCGACCTGACAACATACCACCAGTCATCATTAAGTATTGTAGTTTTATCTTATCTAGATCTTTATTCATCATATTTAACTTATCACTTAAAACTAGTGCATTTCCAGAACTCAGCTTTATTATATCTATTCACAAATCTGAAGATAAGGGAGACGTATCAAATTCTCAAATTGTCCGATAAAATATATTTGCCGATTTTCCAGTCCGACGCGTGGAAATCGTCTTTCTGATGCCGAGGAGGAACGCCGCGTTTTCGAAAATTTTCGCAGAGGAAAAAAGTGATAGACTAGGCGCAATTATGTCGTACAAGAAGTTATAGGAGGATATGCATAAATTGCAATTATGTCGACGGGCACCTAGACTATTATTGTGATATTCTCCCTTTTTAGCTCTCTCGCTGCGTGGTGTTCTTCCGATGGGCTGTCATCGGAGGAATACCACATCTAAGTCTTCACTTCGCGCGACGTTGCTTTACTTCGGTGATTTAGTCTGTTTATGTGAAAAAAGTCTAGGTCTGGTTGAATACCTTTTCCTGAGAAAAATATGAAACATAATGATATTAAATGGTTTAATAATCACTTGAAACAGATGAGAAATCGTTTAGAAATTGATTTGACGATTAAAAATAACACTGACTATGAGGATGTCCATAAATATTACAAAACATTAAAGCAAGACTACAGAAATAGTATTCAACAGGCAAGAGAACAGCAAGCAAAAAGTTCATAGATTCCTCGACGAATAAAAGTAAAGCAACATGGCAGCTCATAAACAATGATTTAAAAAATGGAAACAATACTAATTCTCTAATTCCGGCCGAAAATTTTAACTTTTTCGTACAGAATATTGGCCTCTGCAGGCAATAGGAAACATTGTAGTCCATTATTCAAATATTTTAATATTATGACACTACCTGGTGTATTTATATTGCATTGTATAATGTATATTAAAGAAAATAACTCCCTCCCTACAAACTTTACCTATCATAATTATGATACGAGAAATAAGGACGATCTAACCATACTCTATCACCACTTATGTAGGACCCAATAACCTATTAACTACTTAGCTATAAAATTATATAATAAGCTACCACATTATTTGAAGGATAAGTCGATCAGGGCATTAAACTCATCTCTTAAGAAAATATTAATTGCACACCCTTTTTATAGTACTACTGAATTTCTCAGTTATGATTTTCAGTTAAATTCTTCAATTTAATTGTGTGTAAGATATCATATTTCTGTGTTTTCTTTGTGGTAAATAAAATAGATAGATAGATAGATAGATAGACAGTTTATTCCAATAGACTAAATTACAATAGTATAGGAAAAGTCAAAGTAGGTTCCTCTGATTAAATAGATACATTAAATAGATACATTTCAGACACATAGTATAGAGTAAAATAACAAATATTTGCAACAAATTTAAAATAATAAATACCACAAATTTAAGACATAAAATTTAAAACAAGACATGACTATAACAAATTTAAAAAGTGCTTAAGAATGATGTAAACACATACAATATATAGCCTAAAACGATGAACAAGCACACCGAAATTAATAACAAACATAATATACTAATATAAGGACATAATAAAATACAATATATAAATTATACGTTGAAATTCATATATTCAGAAACACTATAAAACACATTGTCAAGTAACATATTATAGATGGTAATTTTGAATGATTTTAGATTATTTATTTGTCTGATTTCTGGATTTAATTTGTTGTATAATTTAATTCCTACATACATAGGGCTTTTTTCATACGTTGACAAACTATGTGAAGGAATTGACAATAAATGGTTGTGTCTGGTTTCATATTCATGGAAGTCGCCATTAGTTACAAACTTATTTAAGTTTGATTTGACATACATTAAAATTTCCAAGATATATATGCAAGGTAATGTTAGTAATCGTAGTTTTTTAAAATATGGCCTGCATGACGTTCGAACCGATACATCTGCTATATTCCTTATTGCCTTTTTTTGTAGTTTAAATACCCTGTTTAAGTGGCATGATGATCCCCAGAACAAGATGCCGTAGCGTAGGCGTGAGACAAATTGTGCATGGTAGAAGGAGTGAAGAATACTTTTGCTAGTGATATTTTTTAATCTATAGAGAGCGAAACATAAAGATGAAAGTTTATTACAGAGAATATCTGTGTGCATTTCCCAATTTAATGCATTGTCTATATAAAGTCCAAGAAATTTTGTATTGGTGACTTGTGCGATTGATTTTTTCTCTATTTTTAATAAACGACTTTCGTTAATGTTGCTATTTCTAGGTGTAAAATTTATAAAAACTGTTTTAGATGTGTTAAGATGCAGCTTATTAATTTTGAACCAATCTATAAATTTGTTTATCATTATCTGCAATTTAGAAACAGCATCTACCAGAGTTGGATCATCACACAAATAAGTATTGTCATCTGCAAACATAATGAAGTTACTTACAGAGTTTGTTATTTCAGGGAGGTCGTTAACAAAAATCAAAAATAACAGGGGACCTAAAATGGAACCCTGGGGGACACCGACAGTAACATATGACTCGTTAGAATAGGTACCATTAATATCTACAATTTGTTTTCTATTATATAAGTAGGATGTCAACCAATCGTTTATTTTTCCTCGGAGTCCATAGGTATTTAATTTCTCCTTAAGCAAGGCGTGGTTGACTAGGTCAAACGCCTTGCTTAAGTCCATGAAAAGACTTAAAGTTTTTTTGTTATCATCCAGAGACTCATATAATTGACTGACAAATTGTGTTATTGCAGTTGTCGTACTTTTGTTTTTTCTAAATCCGTGTTGTACACTAGTTAATATATTAAACGTTGTTAAAAAATTATTTATTTCATCAAACACAATTCTCTCAAGGACTTTGGAAATAGAACTAAGCAATGAAATGGGTCTATAATTCTCAATATTAACTTTTTCGCCTTTTTTATATAAGGGAACAACCCGTGCTATTTTAAATATTTCCGGAAAAATTCCTTGTTCTAACGATAAATTTACGAGATAAGTTAACGGATAAGTAATATAATTCACAATCAACTTTAGTAAATGTGATGAAATTGAGTCAACTCCTGCCGAATAGGTTTTCTTAAGATTTATTATAGTATTATACACGGTATTTTCATTGACTGGTCTTACAAACATAGTATACAAAATTCTTGAAGGTGTAAGGTTATCATTTTTATCAGTATCTTGACTTCGGTCATTGGACAGTTTGTGAGGTAATTCAACAAAATAATCATTAAAGGAATTAGCTATAGTTTTATCATCTTGTACAATGGTATTTTCTAATTTAATTTCGAATGTTTCTTTTCTGCCTTTATTTTTACTAATAGATTTATTAATTATTGTCCACGCGGCCTTCCCTTTATTGTCAAACTCTTCATACAGTCTGTCATTGTAAAGCTTTTTTGCGGCAATAATAACTTTTTTGTAAATTTTTTTATAATTTTTATAATGATTTTTATCCAATATATGTCCTGTTTCTAACATAGTTGCGTATAGTTCTTTCATCTTTCTAGCAGATATTTTAATACCTCGGGTTAACCAGGGTTTTACAATATTTCTAGAATATATTCTTTCAACAGGGAATGCAACATCTACATGGTATTTTAATTGATTTATAAATGTTTCAAATGCTTCATTAACATCCCCAGTTTGATATACGTCAAACCAGGATTTCTTACTTAAATGGTAAAATAGGGTTGCATAATTTTCGCTACTATAAACTCTTCGGTATGTGTACTAGGGATTGCAATTTACCGGAAGTTTTAATAACCGGTAAATCGGTAAATAAAAATGAAAATAACCGGTTAACCGGTATTTACCGGTAATTTTTAGGATGAATGACTAGGGTGGCGAAAATGGCAATTGTCTTTTCCCATGTACAAAATTATCTAAATTTAACAAAACACATTTTTATATACGTATATTTAATATAATGAACAATCAAAAGGTTTTTCATCAAAAGGAAAAAAATATAAATGAAGTAAATTTAAATAAATAATTATTCTGTAAATAACAAAAATATCAATTCAAATAACAAAAATTATAAACATAAACTCAAATAGGGCATTTACTGAATACCTAATCTAAAAATACAATATTTTTTAAAAATAGCCCGTTAAAAGGGTTAGTTTTTCAAAGCTATATCTGTTAGTCGTCTGATATTTGTGTATAGAATACCACCAGCTGAAGATGCCCTTCCTCAATCAATATTGGTTGGTCGATAAGTTAATAAGAATTGGTAATAACATAGTTCTAAATGAATTCCACGGATATTTGCGGCAGTGAAATATTCAATTTCCTGTCGCAAGTTATTGTCAATGTCTCTCTTGTATGTCTTAGAGTTTGGTGTTTGGATTTTAATTACTTCCACATCCAGTGGAAGTATAGTAACGACAAAAAATTTTTTAAACGTTTTTATTGTTCAAATAGGCTTAGAATATTATGAGCGTTTGAGAGAAAAAAAAATTCTGTCTGTCTGTCTGTCGGTCTGTAATTTTTTTTCTGTGCGCACGTATACTCCGGAACTGTTTGAGATATTGATTTGAAATTTCGTACACATGTGTACTTTAACGAGATCTAGAACTAGATTATATTTTCATCTTGCTCCGTCGAAGGGTTGGGGGGTAAATTTGGGGTAAATAGGTAAATCAAGCAGGTAAGAGTTCATAAAATTGGTATTTAGTATATACAAGAGAAGCTATTGTCTCAAAAAAAATTTTGGCATTAGCCACCCCCATTACCACCCCTACCTTATTACAGAGGATGAAAAAAAATTATGATTTAGTGTGTGTATAAGAACCAGAAACCTCAAAATATTTTTTTACTTTATCCACCCTACCACCCCCACCCCACAACCGATGTGGGGTATCGTTTTATGGGTTTTTGGGGTAGAGGATTTCAAATGTTATATATTAAAGTTCCATAAACAATTATTTCGTTGTGAGTGACTTGGATAGAAAATCTGGATGTGGAAGTACTGATTCCTTGGGCAGCGGTTTTTCTATAATATTATTTATTTAATGTTAAAAGTGCTCTGTGTTGGGACAGTCATTCTGTATTTAGTGAATACTAGTCACTGACTTACATAGAAACGTTGAATATGTGACATATCGTAAGTTCATAATTTACCGAAATAACCGGTAAAAAATTAAAATAACCGGTAATTATCGTCATGTCTTTTTTGTCCTGATAACCGGTTAACCGGTTAACCGGTTAACCGGTATTGCAATCCCTAATGTGTACTTGTTCAGATTTAAATCTAGATCACAGTTTATTTTTATGAATTGAGCCGAGTGATCGGATATGCCATTAAAACATACTTCAGTGGATATATTATATAAGTCTTTGTCAAAATTGGTACAAATGTAGTCAATAGCACTGGAAGAAATAGGAGTACGTCTTGTAGGTTCATTTACACAGATTTCGAAACCGTATGAATGTAGAATGTCAACTAGTTCATTTCTTTCTGGTGAATTCGATAGATAATTGATATTTATATCTCCACAAAGTACAATATTTTCATTTTTTATTTTAGAAATGTTGTGCAAAAATAAATTTAGCTCTCTAAGAAACAAATTTACATCTGTTGATGGAGACCTATAAACACAAAAAATCTTTATTGAATTATTATCTTTTAAACGTAATTTAGCACCGCAAACCTCAAGAATTTTTTCTTTAGACCATTTTTCAATTTGTTCAATTGCACTACAAGAATCTTTTAATTTATTACTACAGAATATTGCCACGCCACCGTTTTTATATTCTTTTCTACAAAATTTACTAACTGCATTATAACCTTCAATATTTATATATTCACTTTGTTTGTCATTTAACCAATGCTCCGTTAGACATACTAGATCAACACCATTCATATTAAGGGTAGCTTCCACAAGATCTACTTTATTTCTTAGACTTTGTATATTTTGATGACATATCTTTAAATTGTTGTTGAATAGATATTTACTGCAATGAATTTGCTGTGACTGCTATTGTGTTTCATACTTTACTTTTTGTTTTTCCGCACTGACCTTTTTTTGTAGGACACTACAATTTTTAATATCAAACATGGAGTGATTAATATTTAAATCAAAATTTAGTTTTTTATTGGCATCCATGCAGTTACCACATCTGATTAAATCATTTTTACAGTCTTTTTTATCATGTCCCTTATCACCACATTTTGCACATACCTTGTCACTTTTAAATACATATGTGTATTGTGTATAGTTTTATTTTTTCAAAACTTGTATACTTATTTACTTTTTTTATACCTTAGATACTAGCATTACAACCACTGACAACCTTAAACATGTATATGTAACTTGGGCAATATATTATCTTTATCTTTATCTTTACCTTCCTCACTTCTCGCCTCGGGAATAATACTAGACCCATCATTAATTCCTACATCTCATATTTTACAAACTGTTACCAAGTCACTGAAAATGTTGGGTTGCATGAAATGAACTTCATGTGATTTTAGTTAAATTAAACCATACTTTTAGGCAGAATTAAGATTGTATCTATTCTCCAATTAAACGCAGCATTTTGACCTCACATCTAACACAAAACTTTTTTTTAAGTTCTAAATACATATATACATCTGTTTGACTCGTAATCTTACCTATTATATCTGCGTTTGATTTACAATTTGTCATTTGTTTTCATTTTGGGTTATAAACTGTACTAAAATTTATAGACCGATTTATACTCTTATGGTGGAGAACCTGATCAAAATATTGTACATTATTATTCCGCAACCAAAATATCTTTATTTATGTACTTACCATACGGGATGGTGAATGAAACAAAACAAAGTGTAATATAAACAATACGCAGTAAACAAACAATATATTATGCTATATTTAGAAAAAAATATTTTCTGAAGGCATTATCACTGTGATAACGTATACATAATTAATACTAATTATTATTACAAAATAACAGAAATAATTAATTAATATTTCTAAATAGTGATGGATATGCGCAATAAATCACATGTATTTTATATATTTACGCGGGGCATTGTTTAAATATTATAAAGTTAGAAAATATGGAAGTAACAAATTTATTGTTGATAATAAAAACTAATTGGACATTTATTCATTAATTATTGCTAACTTAAATTAAAACACCCACACATCTGTATTGATATAATAGTGTATATGATATTTACAATGATATTGCCACAAACAACATTTCAACTTTCCCCATATGGATATCATTTTTACAAATATAATTTTATACTGGCAATTTATAATCAATTAGTGATTATAGCACGAGATCAACTTCGGTAAATAATTCCTAGAAGTGGTGAGTGTAATTTTACTTAATGCTGAAATTTCACCTGTAGTTAATATGTCTTAACCCGCTGGAATGTATCCACAATGTACACGTTACAGGCTGAGGAGCAAATAGTAGCCTTTTCTACATTGATTTCTCTTTTTACATTGATTTCTCCTTTTACAATGATTTTCCTGGTTTCCCATAGAACCTATTTAGTAAAAAAATTTTACCAATGATAACACAGCATCAGTTTCCAATGTGAGTAGGGGAGTACCACAGGGAAGTATACTGGGACTCTGTTATTTATTATTTACACAGTCAACCTTTTTAGTGACATTAAACACTGCAAAATACAAGGATATCTGGATATATACTAATGTATTGGATGTTTTAATCTCAATAATGCAGAAGAAATTATCAGTGTATTATAACATTGACTTAAAGACGGTACATGACTTTTCTGTGTCACATAACTTGAACCTAAATACCAGTAATACCTTTTTCATTGTTATTTGGTAATGGTGGACATATTGAAATGACACTACCTAATTTTAAGTTAAATATAAATGATGAAATGGTGCTTTATACTACGAAATACATAACCAGTTTGTTTGCAGATCATGTCAGCAATCTGATAAGTAAGTCGTTCAGTGCTCTAAAAATACTCCGTGCCAATAAATATGTTTAAGTTTTAATTCAAGAAAGAAACTATGTGAATCCCTCGTTCTGCCACTATTCAATTATGTTGATTTTATATATGACTCTTGTGTTGATTCCCTCGCCTTAAATCGTATTAAAAAAATACAAAACACATATTGCTGATTAGTTTTGGTTTAAGGAAATTCGATAAAATCTCTGAAAAAGTAAAATTTTGAAATAGTTGACTATAATAAGACCATCTTAGTTCCGTTCAAGAATTCCATACCGACATAATATGTATGCTGTTAATAAAGATCCATTTACAACCTGAATACGCCAAGACTCTACATCTATTTTTTAACAGCCATTCTCCTATAATTATTTTAAAGAATACGACCATCTTAGCGAACTTAAAATGTTAACGCTGCGCAAAATTGACAATATTTGGCGCACTGTATAGGTTATGTGTAATAAGAATAGCTTCTAATGTTGATGATGTTTATTATTATTATTTCCTGATATTTCCCCTTAACCTTCTGTGATTTCTACTAGATTTCTTATGATTTCCTTCAAATAAATCTCACTAACATCAATGAGCACATTTAAAATTTAGGCAGTTTCAGCGAAAAAAAATATGCAGGAGGGTCTCTAAAAAATAATAATTATTAAATAAAAACGAAGAGATAATTTTGAACCATATAGAAACTAGAAGAAGTATTTTTTATGGTAATCAGAGACGTTGCCCATCGGGTTAAGCACTTGCGAGGTGTGCTCCTCTGGTTTTACCAATTTAAAGTATATTTAGATCAAGTTCTACAAAAGTTGATACATAGTATGAGGAATATACTTTATTTATATACCTACGTTTATTCTTTGCGATTTACGAATGAACAGAGATATGCGCTAATGGGCTATTTAGATTAAATTAAACTAAAAATATGACGATGCAATCTTTTGAATTCTGAGTAAATAAGGAGAACATAAGAATACGGTGGTAACGATATATATTATTTGACAAACGAGCAGATCGGAAGGTCCGCAGTTTATCGGCCCATTGTACATTCGCAACATTTAGGATTTTCTAGAAAGGATTAGTGCTCTCCACAAACAGAGCAGCCCTTTCCAGGGTAGATCCCGTAGACCGTCCGACTATAGAAACTGCCTTCCGAGATACCTATGCGTTGACGCGCACAATGGCATAGAACGTGAGTTATGTTTTCATCTTTCACTCCACACATCCGACAAGTAGGATTATCTTTCAACTTCATTGTATTCAGGTGCTTGTTCAGCGGACAGTGTCCTGTTATTAGGCCTACCATGCATCTCAATCGTTCTCTATCGAGTTACTTTACGGTAGAGTCAGTCGAAGGCCCCTTTATGTGGAGCCTTGCCTCTCTCATTCCAGGGGCCTGAGCCCAATAGTTGTTAAACTGTACTATAGCCCAGTCTTACGGCCTGATTGAATCAGGCTTCTTGGCAAACCGAAGGTTGGCTCCGAGCCAAAGGAGTTTTTGTTCCTTCTCCCGTCAAACGCTCTGCTTTTTCATTACCATCGACGTCACTGTACCCGGGCTTCCATGTGAGTTTAACTGAGTTGTGTTGACACAGCTCAGTCAGAGAGTTTCGAAAGATCAGAAGTCACCTTGTTTGATGCAAAAGCCGCCTGACTGTCGCTATGTGTATATAAATGTGCTTACCGACGAAACCTGATCTTGCTTGCACACATCAAAATGACATACTCGGCGTGGAACACACTATGATGGTATGTCTGCATCTGGGACGCAGAAGATGGATTTTATCGCATTCTCAGTCATCTTCGCTAGCGAACACGACCGTATATGGATTAGTGAACTTATAAGCGGAAAGGTACCGCACGTCTTCTGCATGAGCGACGACCTGGTCCCTTACTTACAGGTAGAGCCAAGTATAGATATTAGAGTTTCGAAAATAATATACCTATAATAATTATTTAGAACTCATTTTGTTAAATAATGTATATATTCGAAGATAAATAAAGTTTTAGATTAACATTTTGTATAATGCATGTTATTATTTTTAATTTCAAAAATTGTTGTTCTTTTTGTTTCTTGATTTCCCTTGGTTACTTGAAGTCCTTGAATCTTATATTTACTAGCAAGTGAACTGATCGCTACACCAAGGCCTTTGAGTGCATCAGACCTTGTCCCGTCGTATTCCATATTACTTTCTTAAACAGTCTATTTTCTGCTTTCCTAGCTTCCAGTTCCAGTTCGACCTGCAAAGGACTGAGTCCAAAGATGGTCTTCGATACATAGTGATACATAACTAAACATTTTGGAAATTTCAGTTATCACATAATTACTACCCTGTCTATATAGAAACCGTGAAGACAGAAGTCGCATTGGTATGCATACTCTCTTATTTAATACGTAATGACCAAAGGTGGATTTACAGGAGGAGCTCATGGAACGCTCGCCCCCTCTGAGTGAGGTTTTAAAGGACGGAAGGTAGTACAAAACAACATAAAATAAGAACTTATCAGGGGCAAGCGCAGATCTCGATAGAGTTAAGCAACGGTAGTTAGTACTTGGAAAGGTGACTTCCAGGGAAATACAGCGACTTTACGCCACCTTCTAACGGCTTGTATATCAGCAAATACGCAGAAGCTATGCAACTTTAGGGCTTGATTGCGTAATGGATATACCATCCTTCAGAGGGGATGTAAAGCAGTTGATCCCTTGTCTATCAGATGTTAGGCAAGTGAAAAATTACTACTCTTCTTACGAGAAGAGGTTCGGCAAAATTTCCGGGTTAGGAATTGTTGATCTCCTGGTGTCGGTAATTGACCTTAGTTGCGGAAATAGGCCGAAATTAAACAAATGATAAATTTAATAAAAGCAAATAATTCACTTTAAATCAGATACGAAACCCTTGGGCATTAACTCTATATATCCACATTTGGCATTTTCTCTAAGTATCAGGGCTGCCACTCCTCCCGATTTTTAGCACAGGTAAAAGTGAGGTAGAAGAGTACCGATCGATGTATCGAAATACCATGAATCGAGATTCGGATGATCGAGAATCAACTTATTTCCTTGCCATTCGTCTATCGCTATTGTTTTGCAGACGAGAGAATATTGATCAAGGCAGAGCTGCAAATAATATTAATATGGTTATAACCTTAGTCCACTGAAAATACGGAAAAAGGGGCGAGTTTTCTAAAAGCGGAACAGCAATTTCTTTACGCAACGTTGTAGGTCTTGGGGGGCAGATTAAGGTGTGGCGTACCCGGACACCCGACACATGGGGACAACCTATATATATTCACCAAAATGTCGATTTTTTGGCGTTTAAAAAAAATCCCGCAATAACTTAAAAACGGTGCATCGGTCAAGAAACGTAAAATAAAAAAATGTTCAAAATTAAATTTTCTACAGGAATACGGCATATGGTAGAAATTCCAATTTCAGTGGCTCATTATTATAGGAAATTTGCAACTAAATATTTTTGGTTGACACAACTTTTTCGACAAAACGCACCGTTTTCGAGATATAAGCATATTTTAAGGAAATTGTATACATACGAATTTCGGCTTTTCCACTGAGTTGGGAAAGTGGTAGGAAAAATGGAGTTTCTTATGTTGTACTACTATAGGAAATTTAATTCTCAACATTATTTTTATTTTACATTTCTTGATCCGATGCACCGTTTCTAAGTTATTGCGGGATTTTTGTTTAAAAAAACGCCGAAAAATCGATATTTTGGTGAATATATATATATAGGTAGCCACACCTGTCGGGTGACCTCAATCTACCCTCAAGATTTACAACTTTGCGTAAAGAAATTGCTGTTATTCCCCTCTTTTTTTTTTTCTAAAATCGTATTTCCGGTGAACTACCTGGGCTCATTAGTTTGCTGAGAAATTTAAAAACGCTAAGAGTCTTTACTGAATCTTACACTTACTCGAAAAAATACCAATCAATCAATCAACAAGACTTTATTTATAATTAAAAGTACAGGTGCGCCTAGTCGTAACCTGACCCGGCAACCACGATGCGCAGCACCGTAGTGGGTGTAAGGTTGGGCGGAGCAGGTCCGGTTCGGCTAAGAACGGTAATTCAGATGAGGAGTTGTAACTCCTATTCGCCAAGCGAATTTAAAAACAACAATGCCTTAAAACTATGCTGCCCATAAGAGCCTAAAACTAATTAATGTATATTTTAAAAATTGTCGCACTGTGCACGCACAAAAAACACTAAAGAAATTTTGGTTACTGTCACGGGAAAACAAAACACAACGAAAAAAACCGTTCGAAGTAATTCTCCACCCTGGTGGTCTTCCTGCCTTCAGGAAAGTAGAGGAAGTTAACAGTTGTGGGTTTTAAAAGTTCAAGAAGGTTATCGGTCGAGGGATGAATTTTGGAACAAAAGAGGACGAAGAGAACAAAAAAGATAAAACAATGAACAAACAGAAAGGGAATAGACATTAGATTATAAAGTTGATAGGTGAGGATAAAGATAGAGTAAAGGTAGATTATAGTAGTGAAGAAGTTGGCTAAGGTGGAAGTTGCCTGAAAATAGGCAACGTCTGGTATGGTATTGGGTGTTTCAAATTAAATAGAATTGCATTATGCTGTCTGATGTGTGTTATGTTGCGGGTTAGCGGACTGTCGCCCAGTTTGAATTCGTAGAATTTTTGTGAAATCTGTTGAACGTAGTCCGCTAGTGGAGTTATATCGTTACAGCGGGCGTACAGATCTCTGAGTGAGGTGTATCTGCCCGAATCAGAAATGAGGCGCATAAATTTGTGCTCTAGAACACGAAGTTTTCTAATTGTCGTGGCCGGGATGCTGCACCACACCGGCGCCGCGTATCTGATGGCCGGCCTGATCACCATCGTGTACAACAATTTTTTATTAGTCCTGTTCAGTCCGCTACCCCTGGCCAGAAGCGGATACTCCTGGACATGGAGTAGACTTTCCGTATAGTCTCGTTGATGTGAGTGTTGTACGTCAGTCTTTTGTCCAGATTAACCCCAAGGTACTTCACGCACCGTTTAATAGGAATTTGGTGACCCCCGACCGGAATAGGCGTTAAAATGCGGTTCTCAGTGAACCAGCGCATGAAAAGTATAGATTCTGATTTTTCGGCGTTGATCCGAATCTTCCACTTGTCGTAATACGCCGTGGCACGAGCCATGTGCGCCTTCAGCAACATATTCGCCGCCTGAGCATTGTGCGAGTGCGCGTACATGGCCGAAAAAATACCAAATATTCTTGAAAATGTTACAAGTCACTCCCCAATGCAAAACGTTGGGGGTCGACGAAAAGAACCTTCGGAAATAGAGCACAAAATAACATATAAAGTAGGCAGAACTAGTATCGCCTAGTAACGAGTTCGTGCCAATCTGTGTCACCTGTGGGGTCAATTCTCGAAATTATTACAATGGGAAATTGGTATTTCATCTTTTTTTATTTCACTACGTTTCCTATTTCTTTCTCTTTCCTTTCTCTCACTAAGTCTACTCCCTTAAGTCGAGAATTGAGCCCCTGTTGTGCCGCACAGTGTAGCGAAACGGTAAAAAATCACTCTGAAAGTCAACTGTTGAGCTATCAACGTTCTGTTTTTAAATACTTGCAAAGGAGTCTGGAATAGTGGGTCACTGCCGCTTTTGCAGATACAAATTATTTTTAGTTGAAAAAATTGTTTTTTTGGCGGCTCCTACCTACACAAGGGGGTTTCCAAAGGTGCTGATTAAGAATATCTTACTAGTTTTCTTTTCTTCGAAAAAAATCGCTAATACTTTTTTTTTAATCGACCCCCCCTTCTTCCCGATTCCACAAGTACATGATAAACATTCAGTAACCTTGAACTTCGCAAAAACTATTGGAAAGTTCAGTTGTTGGAATGGACATTTTGGAAAAAGAAAATTTAAGCGCCCTCATAAGGGTTAGGAAGGCTGGTCCCGATTTCGATAAACCAAAAGGTGGAGACCCTGCTAAGTATTTTAGGGTTTAGAGGAAAGAAATAACATACTATGTTAAATTATGAGTATTCTTATAATTAGTTATAACTGGAATTTAGGAATTCATAAAAATAGTAAAGTACTTATCATGTGTTTATAAATACATGTATACTTACTTATCCAGTCTCGTCGAGACAAGGAGACCTAAATCCTGTACACATCGTTAAAACCGTAATTCATTTGTGCGTCGTCATTAATAGCAATAAACTTAAAAAACTGAAATATTGCATTGTGATATATCGTGTGGCTTCGTGTACATGTAACTTTAAATTACGTTCTCGTTGGACTTTCGTGTCATGTTCTTTTGCTCAGATTCGCATATAGGTAAACCATATAAGGTACCTATTTAATCTGCTCAAGTTACATTCGCAATTTATTGCATTTTTATTGCATTCATAAAACATTCAATAATGTATTGTGCAAGTATTATTTTAATTACCTAGTTCTATCCGTTTTCTCTTCTTGGAGCTTGTACACGAACTTTCGTAATATGGCCCCATTTTAGTACAGTCAAAATAAGCCCAATAATGATGAAATAGAAAGAAAATTGCCCCATTTTGGAATTTAGCAGAACTGTTCCTTAGACATCAAAGAACGTTTGCCATCCAACCCCATTTTGGAGGGTGAGAAGGAAGGGGACAAAATGGTTTTTCGAAAGTAACTAATAGTATTTTAAACAATAAGTTCCGAAAACAAATCTTTTCACAGAAATGAGGCACAAGTCGAATGAGTGTGAAAAGATATTTTCAAACGTATTGTTTACAATATTTTTTCTACGACTGTAAGGAAAACAAACTATTTTATAAGTAAACGGCCCTAATGGCACACGATGTCCGCCGGACGTCCGTTTTATGTCCATTCAATGTACTGACGTGCAGGGACATAAACTGGATGAACACCGGACGTCTATCATCGGATTTACTTTGAAATTGTACGGAATGGACGTCCTCTGAATGTCCATTTTATGTACGGGAAGTATATACATTTTATGTCCATATAGGGACAGGAGATGGACGTCCATTTCGGGTCCGTTGATTTAAGGTGTCATAATTATGATGTCAATGTTAGTATTACCCAACAAAGACTAAAAAATGCAAACAAAACCGTTTTTTCAATTTTACTACGTCTTTGTTCAATTTTAAGCTTTTTGTAAACTATTAATGATATTATTTGATACTAAACATTTTTTAAACATCCAAATACCTTCTACATTTTGAAATAAACAGTTATATTAGTCTAAGATCCGGCAGCTTATTTGTGCAGGTATCGAGTTCTTTAAATAAAATTAGATTAAAATGAAAGGTTAATGATAACAACGCTAAGCCAAATCTAGCCGTTGCCTATTTCCAACTAAAAAGTCTTTAAGTAGTAGTATACAAGTTCAGTGGCCGAGTGAGTTAAAGCGCTGACTTTCTAAATTAAAATAAATCCACAAAAAACGGAATCCATTGCGTTTAACAGAAAGTTCACTAATATTAAAATGATCACCAAACTGAAAATCGGGCGGCTGGAAGTTGCTGAGCGTAACACGATAAAGTACCTGGGGGTCTCCCTAGACAAGAGACTCTATTTTGGCCCACACATTACACGGGCTATAAATTTGTCCTATGGTGCCCTCAGTAGACTTTAGCCGTTGGTTAACAGACGGAGTAAGTTAACAACTGAGAACAACCTAACACTACAAAGTCATTTTTCCACCTATCCTGCTATACGGCTGCGTAGCCTGGAATGGGGCCTCGGATACGCAGCTGGGCAGGATACAAGTAACTCAGAATAAGATGCTCCGCCTGCTAACCAACTCCCCAAGGTACACGACTATTAAGGAGCTCCATAGGATAACTTCCATGCCGATGTCAAGGACCATATCATGGAGACTGCTCAGAGATTTTTTATGCATAAAGTCGACGTCTGAGATTTAACCCGGAATATTGCCTACCTGAGGAGCTATGACAACCAACCACATACACACAAATTAATTCATCAGAAATTGGAAATTTACAACCTCAGGAGGCAATAACTGGGGCTATTACACATAAACTCTATCCCCTACACCATCCTAAACATGAAATCGTACCCCCCCTTGAGGAATCCTGTACCAGGATACCAGAAACAGTAGAATAAATTACACACTAAATCCTATTCTTTTACTCCTACTTCTTTAGTAAAGAATTTATACCAAATAAAACCAAGTTTTTATCGCAGGACGACAATCAATTATCTTAAGCAGGTTTTATCGAACTTTTCTTGTATGCAGACAATATATCCATTTACCTCCTTTAAATTTATATTATCCTATTATTTTAAGCTAAGGCACAATCAAATAAAATGCATTTAACCCGATAGGAGAAAATGCAACTCAAACTATAACAATTAAGAATTATGTGCAAATGTCACCTGGCCACCATCAGCCATTTTCGGGCGTACCACGCCAACGCGCATTTGTTACGCTTGAAAAAAAATTTTAAATGTGAAATATACATACTTTTGAGATATTTAATACACATAATTCTATAAAATGTAAAACATAAATGGAAATAAAGAGATTTAACCTATATTTAAATCTGATCGAGCTGTACCCCTTACTCGTTCCAAATTTACAATAACAAAGGCTTTTGTCACGCTCAATTCTCTGGACGCGGACCGATATTGACGGAAACACAATAAAATTCTTTCTGGTTTAATGGTTAAGGGTTGACTTTCAAATCGGGAGGTCGGCGGTTCGCTCCCTACTCATTCAGTTTTTATTATGATATCCCTCAGGGATGTACAAATATTGTTCAAGGCTATGGCATTTGGACGTCCCTCGGCTGCCCGCCGGATGTACTTTGACCCAAAAACGAACGACCATCTGATGTCCTGTATGTCCGTCGAGGACGTCCTTCAGATATCCATAGGACAATGTTGTGCTTTTATGGAGATACTATGTATTAAACAAAACACTAAAACTAAAAAATGTAATATTGGAGAAGTTAAACAACTCGCTTGCTATGAACCTCAAAAAATGCAAATAAAAGGTGTCAGTTCTGGTTTTGACAGGACTGTGTGAAGAACATGACAGTACTGTGGTTTTTTTTTTTTGGATTTTTGCACACATCGTGTGAAAAACATTGTTTCGAGTTATGGTTACTGTGCGCTATTTCGTTTTCGAAGACAGTCGTAGGAAATAGTATTTTAACACGAGTGAGACAGTTTGGTGGAACGAGCCGAAGGCGAGTTCCATAAGTCGAATGAGTGTGAGAAGATATTTTCAAACGTGTTGTTTACAATACTTTTTCTACGGCTGCAGAATCAACTATTTTTAATGAACTTCTTTAAAAGTGGTGTGGTTTGAAGACTCCAAAACTGATGTTTAGTCGCTAAATAAGTCGATTGCCATGAAACTGAATAGGCTAGCCTACTTCAAAAAATACAAATAAAAGGCGTCAGTTCTGTTTTTGACAGGGCTGTGTGAAAAACATGACAGGACTGTTTTTTGGATTTTTGCACACATCGTGTGAAAAATGACAGTTTCGAGTCATGGCTACTGTGCGTTATTTGTGGTTTTCGAAAGCAGTCGTTGAAAAAAATCTTTGAGTTATGAAAAATTCTTTCAAATAAAAATTGTAGATACGAAAATTACGTGTATGCATGGTGGTATTTATGTGTTCTTTGTCAGCTAATAAACAATTCTGCCAAATTTCAAAGTGGAGCATTTTTTCATAAATAAATGTTATTTTTACTGTACTATAAGTTAATGCTACCACATTGAAATGGCAGACGATCGGTTTTGACATAACCAAATGTCCAATGAATTGATTGACATCAGTAAAAATGTTGATCATTATCGTCCTCCACTTTGTCTGCCAGCTATCCTACTATTATATGAGGCATATTGTCATACAATTGTCATGTACTACGCCCGACCCTCAATTTCAGGTTCATTAAAAGATCTACGTAATCGAAAAAACGAAAAGAAAAACTGTGCTCTACACGTTAATATAAAAATATGTTCTGTAAGCTGGCGGGACAGCATAAATCAAAATTTCAATATCAATTAAGAAAGTACAGCCATATCCCTCGATCTAGCTACGGTCTTTGATACGGTGTCTCACCATGATACTATTTCATAGTATCATGTGTCTCACAAACTTTTAATTAAAAAACTTGAGCAAATCGAAATTCGCGTAACCGTATTGGAATTATTCAGTAGTTATCTTAATAACAGAAAAAATATTTCAAAATTGTATGATTTATTCAGTGATAAAAGAAAACTATTAAGATGAGTATCCCTCAAGGCACATTGTTGAGACCGACCGACTTTCTTAGATACATAATTGATATGTGTTTTGGACCTGAACTGTAAATTAATATCTTATGCAGATAACACTGTTCTTTTATTTCAAGACAACAGTTGCTCATCCGTATAAGAAAGCGTTGACTGAACTCAACAAATTATTTTTTTTAATGGTAACCTGCTCATTCTCAAAATTAAGAACAAATGCATTACTTTTTTTCATAACACTTGCTACTCTTCCTAAAAAACTTTATTGAGATGCATGAGTCTTGTTATAAACGCGTTGACGATTACATATGCTCGAAAAGGATTGAAAGAACAAAAATTAAATATCTAGGAATAATTATATTTGTATTAATTTCCGTTGTATGTTACCCTAAATTTATATTAAGGTTACCTTGGCAAACAGAAGCTGTTCTCAAATTTAAGTGAAAGTAGTCAGGAATCTACCTTCGCAAGAGACGCTCTTAAAAAGTCGTGCCCCCGAAGATATAGTTTTGAAAAAATTTGTGCATTATTTGGAAAGACTTTGCGGATCTAAATATGGAGGGCGCCAGCCTGGCCACGATTGCAAAAAAGCATACAAAATGTTTTGCGAAAATGTTTGTATTACTACAAATTTATTGATTTTGTTTTCTCGCTGCATTTATAGGCTTATTTTTAAAATTTCTTCATGATTTACAAACCAATATAGAGCTGATCCTTTCTAGATTCAGGTGCTGTGCAACTATTCTCGAAATTGTTGTTAAAAATGCTATAGAAATTGTTTTAACAAAGCATACCATAAAAGTGCGGTGTAAATTTCAGCATCGAGACATTTTAAAAACTATAGCAGATAAATGCATACTTCTATGATATGACATCTACAGAAGAGAATGGAGATCTTTTTAGTGAAAGAATTATCTTCATTGCTGAACTGTTGTAAAAGATATGATTATTTTTGTACTGCGCCCCCTACCGTTTTGGACACGTCTCGCGCGTTTTGGTCCATCAGTACTTGCACTACAATATACTATGATTGCAAAACATTTACAAAACGTTCGTATTATGCTTATTACTTAAACGTACATATTATCATTTGTTATTGTGAAAAAAAACAGTAAAATTTAAAGAGTAATAAGAACGTTTCGTAAATGTTTTGCTATCACAGTATATTGTAGTGATGTATTGTACTGATGAAATAAGACGCGAGAGAAAAATTAAAACATCAGCGTTTTCGGCAGATTGACATACATACATAAAATTGGATTCCTCGAATTTCTTTTTTTGCTTTATAATGAAGCGAATCTTGTTATCATTCGTCAATTACTTTATAAACAAAGAGTATATGAGAATGGCCAACTCCGAGGCAGATGTTTCTAACACCGCGGGAGGGGGTTAGTGGCCAAACTAATGACCGGCTAGGTGGACAGGGCCGTATTCTGATCAGTTTATAGATGTAATTGGCCAGAAAAAGAAATTGGTAAACCTTCGCGACGCGAATGGTACAAGAATTATTGTTATTCAAAGTTATCGAAAATTATATCGTCTGCATAATTTATAATACTTAATACTTTTCCGGAAAATCAACATGAATCGGATTATTCCAAAAAAAACTGATTTTATCCCCCTTTTCAACAAGATGGCGGCTACAGTAGCTCCCCTCGAGGTCGAAAATTTAGATTCTTAATGAGGACTTTCCTCCTACAATTCTGAAGGAAAAGAAATTCCCCTATATTGAACGTTCTTTCAAATATACAGGGTGTCCAGTTAGTGTTCCCTCACAAGATTGTGCAAAAACAGCTAACTTTATAAAAGAAACTTTCTCAAGAAAACTTTCAGTTTCATCTCTATTGAAACGTTTATTTTCAGTCATACAAGGTGTCACAAAACCGAATTACACAAGAAAGTATAATTATTTTAAGGGAACACCCTGTATTCTTTGGCGCCAGCTAAGCCTCCAAGGGTCCTGTATTACACCCTAAAATATTTTGCTAATGCAGCGTTGCCAAGTTATGATTTGTTTCCCGTTTTTTTTTTTTTTGGCAATTTACAAACATTTTTTTGACTGCCATATCTATCTCCGCGATGTATTAATTGTTTTTTTCTAAAAATATAGGATGTTATTTGATAATGATCTTTTTGCTGAAAAACACTTTTGAAATAAATTATTATTATACCGGGTGTCCAAAATATTGGATTACATTTCATGATATTTAATTATTATTTTTTTTTTAATTTTTTTTAAATGGAATGCCTGTAATTCTTTTATATGGATGAATAACGCATACAATTTCTCACATTATGATACCATATGCTTTCTTTTATTAATTATGAACGGTTTTTGACAAATAATTTTTTTCACGATATTGAAACTAGCCTAACAGTTCCTCAAAATGTCCACCATTTTGATTCACGCAACTCTGAAGTCTCTTGATAAATGAATGCCTTGCATTGTATAACATATCAACATTTTTACGATTAAAACACTGACGAATCCTTTACATCATATCTTCTCGAGTTGTTGGTTCTACTTTATAAACGTTTGACTTCACAAATCCCCAAAGGAAAAAATCCATTGAAGTCAGGTCGAGTGACCTAGGCGGCCATGCAATGGGACCAAACATAATTTAATAAAATAATAAATTAGATATAATTTATCAGTCTATTAAAATATCGCATCTCCTCTTCCTATCCACCTTTTAGGAATATGGTTACTAATGATCTGACGAACATTTCTATTAAAATGTGGTGGTGCACCATCAAGTTGAAACCACCATTTGCAATATAATCAGAAATATGCTCGACTATTTGTGGAAACGTATTTTGCATAAAATCCAATAAGACTGTTCCATTTACATTTTCCTCAAAAAAAGTGAGGACCAATAACATAATCATGTACAATTCCTCTCCAAACATGTAATCTCCAGTTGTACTGGTATTGATTTTTCTGTACAACATGAGGGTTTTCTCTGTCATAATAATGGCAATTGTGCCTATTCACAAATCCAATGCGATGAAACATTGATTCATCCGTGAACAACACAAATTTGAAAAATTCTTTATTTTCTTCTTTTTGGCTTTGAGCCACCAGCAAGAATTTAATCTACGATTTAAATTCACATCCAAAAGCTCTTGAAGCAACTGTACTCTATGGGTGAAACTTATTTTTACGAAGACATAGGGAAACACTAGATTTAGATTTACTGACCTCCAAATCCCTATACTTAACTCCCAAACACCTACTATAGGATTTTTGATTACAGCTAAAGTTATAGCCAGCTCATTTTCTTCGCTTAATACATTTCGACGTCTCGCCTTCTTTTCATATGCAACACTTACGTTCAAAATTTAAATTTAAAAGAATTTTACTTTCTTGTGCAACTCGTTTTTTTGACACCTTGTATAATTGAAAATAATTTTATGTTGTAGTAGAGATGGAACATTGAAAGTTTTTTTATAAAGTTGGTCGTTTTTGCACAATCTTCCGAGGGAACACTAACTGGCCACCCTGTTTATATTGACTGGAGTAAAAATACAACTTAAATTAATTTAGTAGGTATTTTTCATATTTGTCATTGGATTTTGCGGCAATTTTATGCATCATGAAAAGTATGGAGGTATGATGAGCTTTTATCACGACGCGTTTAATTTTTTCTTGAAATGAAAATTTTCCAATGTAGTTAGTGAATTCCGAATATTGATTAAATAATTTCAAATACATACATCATACAAAGATCTTTAAAACATCTTTGACATCATATTGTTTCATGTTATCTGAAAACATAACAGCTAGTTGTGTTTTAACTAGAATGTCCAGCCCCAGATACATTTATTTAATTTAATACGCACTCGTATTTACATATTCGGGTCCAGGTGAAAATGAATTATTTACATAGCTGTCAACCCGAAAATAAATGATTAATTATATACTTTGTCCTCATTGGAAAATTGTATCGAATATTCAGAGGCCTGTCCATTTCTGCTGTCGACACTAAAGTTAAATTTTTATTTAAAATTCAACATAAGTTGTAACAAAATATACAATACTATACCGGGTGACAACGGATTTGTTTTAAAAGGCTCCATTTAATTAAGGTAGAAGCTTGAAATCTGGTTTGTGGATATTGCTCATTGAAAAAACCATTGAATACCACTTCCGGCTTTTCCGGTTTTTTTTCAAAATGGCGTGTGTAGGAACCATTTTTTCTAAATGTAATATGGTGGCAGCCTGTCGTTATTAATGAAACTGATGCCAAACAACTTGTTAAGATAACAAACAAAATGTGTTTTCTTACTGCTTTTTAGTTAAATTTAACAAACTTTTAATTAATTTGTCACAAAATGGAATACATTTTAGATAGTGTTTAAAATGTCAATATTTTTCATAAATTTTCTCGAAAATTTTGAATGGAAACCAGTAGTAGTATATTAAATGCTAACATTAAAGTGTGTTTTATAACTTACAGAAAAATTTATGACAAAATGCACCTTGGTTTTTGGTTTTGGAAACAAAATGAAAAATCTAGAGAGGTACATTTTTCATTATAAAATAACTAAAAACGGGGTATGCATGAGATATTGTGTCTCACTAAATTAGCTAATAAGTTTTAACGGTAAGTAAATTTCATTATTTTCTTTCATGTTTCTCTGTCTTTAGTTTTAAAAAAAGAGGAAATAAAGGACTAGGCATTGTTTATTCCAATGGTTGATCCGGAGCAGTAAAATACCTAACAAAAAAAGGCGTTGGAAATAAAAGTATGTACAAAGAAGCTACTTTTATCATAAACGTCAAAGTTCCTTGTATTTTCATTGATAGTAACTTTGTGTTTCATTGATTTTATTCACAGTAAGGACTAGTAGCTATAATTAGCTGAATAAAATATAATGGTTTATTCAAGAGAGCATCAAATTGGGATGCTCTTTATTTATGGAGAGTATCGAAAAAATTACAGAACGCTGAAAGAGTGTACCAGGAACCCTTTCCAGATCGTGATGCTTCTTCACGTACATATTACCCTTGGCTGGTGTAGCATCTAAAAAATGAAAATAATGGCGATATTAATGCTAACAATAATGAACGTTTCATTGTAAGTGAATAAGTTGAAATAAACGTTCTAGCGTATATCGAATATGACCGCACTGCTTCCATTCGCGAATTATGTATGCAATGTAATACCGCGAAAGTGCGAGGAAAATTTAAAAGAAATACAGATTTAAATCATTTAAGTACCAAATTCACCGTCACCTATATGAAAATGACTTCCAAAGAAGGCTTAATTTCTGCAACTGGTTCTTAGATAATTTAAACATAAATCCAGTATTCCATCATAATATTATTTTTACGGATGAATCCAGGTTTACCAATCTAGGAATGTTTAATAGAAGCAATACTTGTTATTGGGCTGTGGAAAATCAGAGATTGGTAAGAGAAGGTGCTTTTCAGAAAAATTTTGGAATAAACGTTTGGTTGGACATAATAGGACTTAATATCATTGGTCCAATATTTTTCTATTGACCATTAAATGGAGAAATGTATTTGGAGTTTCTCCGAAATCAAATAGAGCCTTTTATAAATAACTTGCAGAAAAATAAAATCTAATTTTCCAACAAGACCATAATTCAAGAATTGTTGCAAATTATTTGAATGGACGGTTTGATGAAAACTGGTTGGGAATCAGTGGACCATAATCCGGTAGCCAGCAAGATCACCTGAATTGACTCCGCTGGATTTTTCAGTATGGAGTTATCTAAAATAGAGGGTGTATAAAACTCCTCCACCAACATTAGAATCCGTGGAAAACAGGATTAGAAGGGTATTGAAGGCATCTCTCGAGAGCATTTACAAAACCTGCTCGGAGAAAATATTAGCAGAATCAGAGTGTGTCAAGAACAAGGCGGTCAACGCATAGAGCATTTAATTGAATAACTTTTTTATTAATTTAATGTGTGTTTTATTTATTTGCTTAGATAATTAGTTCATTATGCCAATGTTATTGTTTGAAATTAAAAAATCTTTAAAAACTAAAACCAAAAACCAAAGTGCATTGTATTATAATTTTTATAATTTTTTCTGTAGGTTATAAGACACACTTTAATGTTAGCATTGAATAGGTAGTAGTTCCTACTCAAAATTTTCGAGAAGATTTATGAAAAATATTGACATTTTAAACAGTCCAATTTTGTGACACATTACATTTATAAAAAATGCCAACATGTGACATGTCATTGAGAAGGAAATTATATTCTCTATCTAACTATAGAAAAAATATACAGGGTTCTATTTAAAATTCTTGACTTAGACAAACCAGAAGTGGTATTAAATTGTTTTTTCATGGAAAATATAAGTAAGCCCCAATGAGTAATATCTACAAACCAAATTTAATTTAAAAGACATTTCAATGGCGCCTTGTAAAACGATCCGTTGTTACCCGGTATTTCAAAATGCATTTACAAAAAATTTACTTTTACTAAGCTCTAAAAAATATATAAAATTTTTCAGTTAGAAGCGTAAATGCAAGCTGGAAGTACGTAAAAAACAAGAATTAAAGAAATGTGAGTCTAGTCATTTGAACCCGAGATGTAGTTTTTTGCGGAGAAGTCAAGCGTTTCGAGCACTCTCACGACTTAAATTAACAAATGCTTTTATCTCCCTTAATTTTATCGAATCACAATTTTTTTACTGATTAACTGATTCTTTAAAAAAAATGCCATCCTACAACTTGATACCCTTAGAATCAAGGATTTAGATTTCAGACCTTATAGCTTCTTAACTGTTCTAATTAATATTTTTACTTGAAAATAGACATGATTAAGTTCAATTAAAAGCAGTTTTACGTCAAGTTTCATGAACATCAGTGCATTATTTCCACTTCAATTGTTGCTAAACAGGCATACTTGATGGTTTGTATTTTTTGCCAGTAAACATGTCGGCATCAAGTTGTTTTAAATGTACCAGTTTTCATTGAATTGAATTATTAGCAATTTGAAATTGCTAACAATTTAATATTTTTTAGCATGTGAGTAATAATGGTTGGCTTTCTTATGTATGGGTAAAATTTTTATAACGGGACAATTACTAAAAATTAAATGTCAAAAACTGAAATTAGTTTTTGACCCGCAGCTCATATATTTCTTTAAATCTTCATGTTTCCTAAAGACATATGTAAATTGGCCACGAAAGATTTCTAATAGTTAAAAAATTATAAGCATTTATCACAAAAATCATCATTTCGGCAACGGTTGGAAATGTGCCTAAAATAGTTTGTTTAGTATAATTTTTGGAAAATTGTATAGAATTTATAGTATGTTATAAGAAATTTGCAAGTAGGACATAATTCTCCATTCGTATATGTTTAGGGCTGTCGGTATTACTACAACAATTACTTAAAAACTCCCAAAGAAGAGAACACTATTATCAGCATACGTTTCCGAATTGATATGGGCAATAAAGGTACGCTAAAATATTCCGCCCTTCTAAAATTTATTTAAACAAAAGCATAAATATTTACAAAAACTTACAGGCATTTCTGGACTTAACATAATACAAGCTACATTTAGTACACATGTGTAGTAATACCAGGTTCTGTTCGCGAAATATTCAGATATATTGGTTGAGTTTCCGGTATGACGAGTAACCCTCCGGACATAAAACAATCGCATATTAAAATATTATAACTATGATTGATCGGAGAAAGACTAGTATATATGAATAGTAGACACTTTGAAAATTACGATACTAATTTTTGTAATACTTTAGAAAAATATATTAAAAGGTATATTACCTTTTAAAGTTTAAAATCGAGTTTAGGACAGTTACCGGAATGACGATTTCCATCATATATGTATAAATTAAAAAAAATACGAGTTATCATGATTTCCGTTATATTTGTACCGGTTAGACATCCATTTGGGCTCCACAGAGGTATCCAATTTATGCTTTTAGGTCTAATAGTTTACTAGAAATGGCTTCGCACACGCGATTGTCCCAATATAAAAATTTTACCCGTATAACCGTTTTCTTTCCCAAGGCTTTTTATTAGAAAATTAAACGGCGTTAATTCTAATTTTGACTCGTAATAAAATAAAAACTCTTGATGCATTTAAATTGAATTTAGTACAAAGGTATTTCAAGATAATTCTGACTAACGCTATTGTATCATATTTTTGAATAAAGAAATCCCTAATATGATTTCTAGAGTTTTGGAGTTACAAAGAAATCGTAGTAAGCTGCGTAGTAAGCTCAAACATGGCAAAATTCCCCAAAAAATGCGCATTTTCGTGCTCTAAACAGCAATAAAAAATTCATTCGACTATTTCAAAAAATAAATATGCTATGAGCTTATGTCCACCTTAAGTGGCACACATTGTACATGATATTGTGATTTTTTTTTGACATTTTTTAATGTTTATAGTTTCTTAGTTTGCTAATTTATCTAGTCAAGTAAGTTGAACCAGAAAGTCTTGTTTCCTTTTAGATTAATATACAGTGTGTTTCACTTCTTGTGGAGACACCCCTGCATCTTTTTTATTTGTGGCCGAATTCATTTCAAATTTTTATCAGCCATACAACTCCATATGACGACTTTATTTAATACATAAATGTCGCCTAGATCTAAAACACCGGCCTACTGCGATAAAAAGAAAATCGCAATTTTCGAGAAATCATAGTAGGCTTAGAGATAGACAAACATTTTTTTTAATGAAAGTTGTTCGGAATTACTTGATATGCTCCCCTGTAAAATTTTGTGAAAATCGGAATATTTTCAAAAAAAAATTTTGTTTCACTTCTCGTGAAGAATCTTTTTTATTAGTGGCCGAATTCATTTCAAATTTTTATCAGCTACACAACTACATAAGGCAATTTTATCTAACATCTAAGAGAACTTTTTACAACAAATGAAAGTTGTGAACAAATATCGGTATTCAATGAAACGCTAAAAGGGCCACTTTTTATTATTACACATCAACTTAAATGTAATATCGTTTTCTTTTTTTCAATGGTTTTATAATACTTGGAAATCTGCATGTATGTATGTATGTATTATGTATATGTGTATCAAATTTACCCACTTCCCGTTGTCCAATCACGCTGAAATTTTGCATACACGTGTAGTTATATAATGAATAATTTCAATAATAATTGTGCATGACTTTCATGTGCTGTAAAAAGTTCTCTTTATGTGTTAGATAAAATCGAGTTTTATAGCTGATAAAAAGTTGAAATGAATTCGGCCACAAATAAAAAAGATACAGAGATGTCTTCACGAGAAGTGAAACATTTTTTACAGGGGGGCATATCCAGTGATTCTGAACAACTTTTAGTAACAAAATTTTTGTCTATCTCTAAGCCTACTATGATTTCTCGAAAATTGCGATTTTCTTTTTATCACAGTAGGCCGGCGTTTTAGATCTAGGCGGCATTTATGTGTTGAATATAAGTCGTCTTATGGAGTTGTATGGCTTATAAAAATTTGAAATGAATTCGGCCACAAATAAAAAAGATACAGGGGTGTCTTCGCGAGAAGTGAAACACACTGTATATTAACTTGATATGAACAATGACTGATATATTTGACTCTGAATATTGTTTAATTTGTTAACTATTGATGTGATAACAATCCTGACTTTAAAATTGTTTTTCTCCGAAACTATTAAAGACACTTGAATGAACTCAACGTGAACTGTCCATATATAATTAGCTTTATATTATATCTTTTTTCACATTTAGTAGTATAGTAGTATAGTAACGACAAAAAAATTTTTTAAAATTTTTATTGTCGAAATAGGCTTAAAATGTCATGAAACGTCGAGATTTTAAGTTTGAGCGAAAAAAATTTCTGTCTGTCTGTCGGTCTGTGTGCCTGTCTGTCGGTCTGTCTGTCTGTCGGTCTGTCTGTCTGTAACTTTTTTTGTGCGCACGTTTACTCTGGAACCGTTTAACATATTGACTTGAAATTTGGTACACATATGTACTTTAACGAGATCTAGAACTAGATTATATTTTCATCTTGTTCCGTCGAAGGGTTGGGGGGTAAATTAGGGTAAATTTGGGGTAAATAGGTCAATCAAGCAGGTAAGAGTCCATAAAATTGGTATTTAGTATATACAAGAGAAGCTAAGGTCTCAAAAAAATTTTTGGCATTAGCCACCCCCATTACCACCCCCACCCCCTTATTAAAGGGGATGAAAAAAAAATGTGAGTGTACAGGAACCAGAAACCACAAAATATTTTTTTACTTCATCCACCCCCCACTATCACCCTCTATCACCACCCCCCACCCCACTACCGATGTGGGGTATCGTTTTATGGGTTTTTGGGGTAAAGGATTTCAAATATTATATTATTAAAGTTCCATAAACAATTATTTTCACATACAAAGTTTTTTCGTTGTGAGTGACTTGGATAGAGAATCTGGATGTGGAAGTAGTGATTCCTTGGGCAGCGGTTTTTTATTACATCATTAGAGATATTAAATAGATATTTAAATTTTTGGGGGTGCGCTTTCTATGCCTAGGCAAAATCGACTACTGCAGGCGCACGAGTGGGCCAACATCTGACAGGACTTTTTTGTTCCTGCCAAAGTCCCACGTTGCGTCGAATGACCGACAGCATAACTTTTTTAACAATTTAAAGTAATAAACTACTGGCAAAAAAATCAGCTTTAAACATTTCTGTCAATTAACTTTACATTAATTACATATTTATGTTAATAACAGGAACACGTCGGTCTACAATGAGGGTGATAGGAAATCATTTTTCATCAGACTGTAACGTCAATAAAGAATACAAAAATTCTGAGATTTAAACACGTATGGCATTGACGCTTTTTTTAACATAATTAAAATGCTGTTTTCAAGCGTTGGTCCGTTAACGAAGTCGTAGGAGTTTGTTTTGTGGATACATTACATTACTTAATATGATCGAAAAAAAGGAACCATGTTTAAATATATAGCAACTAGCAATATGGCTCCCGTACTATTGATGAGGAGAAAATTTAGTTACATCTATACTTTCCTCGGCCCCTTTAATTACAACTCGGAACAACTTACGATTAATAGTTGTTCAACAGTAAATAGGTATTTATAGATAATATTTACAGAACCGGGTATATCGTCAACAAAAATTCCGGACATCCGTCTTTTTAGTTCCGACAAATCCAAGAAATTGTTTCATCTGTCTTTTGTTCTACGCTACTGGCTAAATATTTTGATATGTTTACGTAGTACGTCACATACACGTCTCGTTTGACGCCGTGTTTAAAAACAGTTGGTTGCATTTGGTAAGGGACCTCTTGTATTGTTTCACTGAATTTGATTGTTTGTTTTAACTGCTTTTCTAAATGGGGTGCGTCGCTCACTTACCGCCTTGCAGCACGACAAGGTTTGGTGGTGAACAGAAACGTTACAAAGTCGTAAACCACTTACTTTTAAGTGTAAGTGTTTGTGTATAATGAGTGATAATATCTGGTGTCGAATTACATTACAATTTGTCTAATGTGTGAATAAGCGATGTCATGTTTTTGTGTAGGTATTTATACAGGGGGAGACAAAAAATAAATATACATATAAAGAATTCGACGAATTCAATTTGAAATTTAGATTTTTCGGAAACTATTTGGGATATCGGCATGAAACTAAACAACATACATGAGACTTAAAAAAATATCGACGAATGGTATGCGTTAAAAATGTATCCATAATTAAATTAGGCGATAATTATAATGTTTTAATTACCATTCTTTATAGAGGCAAAAAAAATAAAAAATAAATATTAGAGGCCACCGAATTAAGTATCTATTTCATTGCTCTCATTTATTAAAAATTAGTAAAGCAGCAACATAACATCTCTATTAACAACAGCGACAACAACAAATGTTCATATCATTAATCGACATAGTAACGAAATAACAAACTATCAACAGAATTAATGTACGAAAGACAAAAAAATGCATATATTATCATAAAACGCATTTACAAATTAAAATTATAATTAAATTTTATGTTTAAAACGTCCTCCTCAGCTTCAATACATTTTATGGAGTGGTTCACATGATGACCGATTGATATTCTTAACAGATCTCGATTGTTTCTAATTTCATTGCAACATTGAACAATCCTTTAAATGATTGATCCCTACCATTAATGTTCACATTGTAGACCTCACTCTTTAAATGACCTCATAAAAAATAATCTACCATTAGCTGATTTAACGTTTAAAGACATCGTTGCTCCTGTTTGATTTAATTAAATACTAAACAAACAAAAATTTTAAATCATGCCAGTAGAAAAAAAATTGTACAGAAATCTATTTCATAACAGACTAATGGCCCCATAAAAAATAATCTACCATTAACTGATTTAACGTTTAAAGACATCGTTGCACCTGTTTGATTTAATTAAATACTAAACAAACAAAAATTTTAAATCATGATAGTAGAAAAAAAAATTGTACAGAAATCTGTTTCATAACAGACTAAATTGAAATATTCAATGAGAATTGTCTGTCTGTATGTGTCTGTATGTGTGGTGTGTGTATACCGTTTCTTGTAAACACGATAACTTACGTTAGACTTAAAATTTTTAATTTAAATTTGCAATATATATAAAACAACATAGTAGAATACTCCCTATTGAAATTGAGCCATATCCCTCATGCAAGGTGATCACCAGAGGACTGTAAACTTTCATTTTTATATGAAACAACTTTTATTTCAATTTTAGAGCAAAATGTTACTAAGGTTTTTGATTAAGCACACAAAGATATGAAAGCGCAGAAAATTTCTACACCGCAATATACAGGATGACTCTCAGGTTCGAACCAACTGTATATAGATTAGATGATATATCAATATTACTCTAAAATATGGGTAATGGTATTTTTAGTAAGGCTATTATGAAATAAATAAAGTTGCAGTCGGGTGTTGCCGACTGCGAATATCTATTGATACGATAAATTCTGTTGGGCTTAATATTTTTCTTTAGAGTTTGGAATATATACAAAACAGGATGGTAGAATACTTCCTATTAAAATTGAATCATATTAGTCAAACGGGGCGATAATTATGTTTTCTTATAACTTTAGAGTACAATGTTACTGACGTTTTTGATTACGCGCACAAAAATATGAAGACGTACACGATATCCAAATCGCAATATACAGGTTGTCTTTATGTAAGTTACATCATATAACAAAATATAAATAAAATATCATTAAAGTATTTTTATATGAAGTAAATAATACCTGCCGTCGGGCGTTGCCTATTGCAATTTTCATTTCCAATTTGCAACATATATAAAACAGCATGGTAGAATACATCCCACTGAAATTGGATCGTATTCGCCATACAGGGTGATCGTCAGAAGCGTGACGTAAATCATGTGTGTCATTCTATATTTTATTATAACTTTAAAGACCAAATGTTTTTGATTAACAACATAAAAAAAAAGAACATAAAAAAGTATACTAGATATCTAAACTTCAATACAGTATGTCTTTCAGGTTCAAGCGAACTGTACGCAGATTAAACGATGTAGGTATCAGTTTTGTCATGTTAATGAGGTATTTTTAATTAGACTGTTATGAATAGAATAAAAGTTGCAGTCGGGCGTTGCCTACTGCGAATGTCTGTTAAACGCGATAATTTCTGTTGAACTGAAAACCTTTGATACAAATGAAAAACACAAAAATAGCATGGCAAAACACTTCCTAGCTGAATTAAATTATCTCGTTCATACAGAGTGGTAATCATCGGATCATATTATATAAACTTAATGAGTTGTAATGACTAGAGAAAAATGTTTAAAAGATTTTTTATTAAAAACACAAAAATGCAAAGATGTACAAGATATTTAAACTGCAATATACAGTAGTTTCAGGCTCGTGTGAACTTTATGTAGGTTAGATCATATAACAATTTTACCTTAAAATGTTATTATGGAATTTGCAGTCTGGCGTTTCCGAATACCTAATAAACACTATGACTTCTGACAGAAACTTTCTATATAATAGATTAGCATCGCCGATTATTACGAAATGAACGATAGTTGCAGTCAGGCGTGACCGGCGTCGAATGTCTATTTCAAAAATTTAAAAAAAAATGTACATAAACTATGTACTTAATCTTAGTGGCACCATTTAGAGGTGAATGGTGCTATGTTCGTACAAAATGTGAATCAAATCGTGCAATAGAATCATACTCCAAAATGACAACTACTAGAAAACCTATAAACAAATGATGTGACAATATTAGACCGTGGTTGTTCTCTTTCTACTAGTGAACTGAGCTAAACTTAGGAAATCTAACTTGGTTATTCAACCTATATTTCATATTTTTATCAGTCAAATACCTTACCTGTGGCAACTCTACAGAATTTCATCCTAAACTTTAGAAACTTGCCTAAGTTGATTTCAAGATGACGATTGGTCAAAATACCTGAACCTTAACAACGCGTATGAGTGACCGGCAAGATCTCCAGATTTCAACCATGTAGATTATTTCTTATGGGAGTTACTTAAAGAGTGAGATCTACAATGTGGATTTTAACACCAGGGATCAGTTAATTCAAAGGATTGTTAAATGCTGCATATATTGTGATAAGGAGATTAATCGGTCATCTCGTGAACCGCACCAGAATATGTACCGAAGCTGAGGAGGGCATATTGAACATAAAATTTAATTATAATAATTCTAATTTGTAAATACGTTTTATGACAATATCTGCATTTTTTATTTTCCGTGAAATTATTCTGTTGATAGTTCGTTGTTATTTCACTACTATGTAGTCCCTTGAGGTAAACCAGAAAAAGGCAAAAGGCTGAAAAGTTTTGTGACCGCATCGCAAGATATTTTCCCTCCCGTTTTCGAGGGCGGAGAACACGATGGTGACAATATTTTCCAACCTACCCTCCAACCACTACCCCTTCCAATTTTCCGGTGCTAGGCATTTTTTTATCGGAAAATTGAAAATGTTATTAACGAAAGTTGTTGAGAATTGTCCAAAAACCTTAAATCCAAAATTTAATCAAAATTAAAAAATATTGAAATTTTGTTTAAAATAATGTCCAAGTCCGAAAATATCATTTAAATGGGTTTTTTTGTTTAAAAAATTCATGAAAATTCTGTTTGAAACTCCGATTAAAGAACTTATATCTAGATACATAACAGGCTATCTTTTCACTATATACCTTGTTTGCTCCTAACATAGTCACATTATATGTCCATTAAAATGGATAGATGAACATCACATCCCATAGGCAACAGTGGCGTTGTGTGTGTAGAAAATGTGTAGAATGGTAAATATTTTCATTAAAATGAATTATTGCAATTCTTGCATTACCGGCTCTTTATACAACGTGATGTAGGCATACGATATTACAGTAAGATAATACAGTAAGATAAATATGTATTGAAAAGATATTAAAATTTAATTGGTATTCACTTTATAACTGAAGACCTAAGTGGATAAAGGTGTTATGTCGCATTTAAAAAAAAAATTACTTATGCAATTTTTGAACACCCCCGATATATATTTAACACCCAATAAACGGTAAATTCTAAATTTGTAATATTTTATAGAAACTTTTTAATTATAAAGGCGCCATGTCATACATACAACCAGTTATTTTAGTGGGTGTACACAGTTTTGGACAGAAAAATCTAGTTTCATAACAGCTTGATATTGTTCTTTAATATTAGTGTAAACAAAAGAATATAACCCAAAATTATCTATTTTATGAGGTATTATTCATTTGAATCGAAGACAAAATAAATAAGTTCCAACTCAAAATCATTTTGTTTAATTTACTCAAAGCTTTAAAAGTGTGACATAACACCTTTATCCACTTAGGTCTTCAACTGTAAACTGAACTTCATCATGTTACGACTATGGAAGATCGATTTCTTCTTTTCTAAACTGCTTTCTGCAAACGGCACAACACTTTTCACTAAATATATTGTCACTAAACTGTGTAAATATGAATAGAGAATATTATTTAGGTATAAGCAAATCACAACTTAAAATAAAAAGATTTTTTCACCACATTTTGATCGAAAAACACTTATTAACATTAATGGCGGATACTGTCAAAAGTGTCAAACTGAGATTATGATAATCGAACTGAACCGATCGTGCCCGAATCGGTCACGAATAGTCGACTAGCCAATCAAGAACTTATGGGAAAAAGTGCCTTAGATTGTAACTATCTCAGCAACATATAAATCAGTACAATTATGTATCTAGATATAAGTTCTTTAATCGGAGGTTTGAAATTAAACCTAAGCTGTCAGATAGTTGTGAAGTAATTAGTATTCTTTTCTATATTTTTTGAATTTTCAGATTTTTTATTTTGATAAATATTGGGCATAAGGTTAGTTTTTGAACAATTCTGAACAACTTTCATTAATAAAATTTTCCGATAAAAAATGCCTAGTACCGGAAAATCGGAAAAGGGAGTGGTCTTTTCAGTTTAGAGGTAGGAGGTTGGAGGGTGGGTCGGAAAATATCATGACCATCGTGTTCCCTGCCCTCGAAAATGGGGGGGAGGGGAAATATCTTGCGGTGCGGTCGCAAAACTTTTAGGGTAAAAGCTTTATCTCAAGGGACTAATGTGTGTTATTGATTATGCAACTTAATTGCTAGTGTTATTGTTGTTATTAGGAAATTGATGTTTCACTAGCTTTTAATAAATGCGAGCAATGAGACAGATTCTTAATTCCGTGGTCTCTGGCATTCATTTTTTTATTTTACATAAAACTTGGTAATTAAGACACAGTAATTACTGTTGGAAAAAGTAAATGCCTAATTTAATTGTGGAAGCATTGTTTGCACATATCATATGTTTTCAAGTCTCATATGCGATATTTAGTGGAATTTATTTCGAAGGCGGCAAAAGTGTGGCAAAAAATTAATGAAGCAATTTTGTTTTTATGTACTTTTCGAATTACACCCTGAAATTTTAGAAAAAGATATACACAGTATTGTTTTCTTGAAGAACACTTATTTTTTTAAGTCCGGATCTGGATTTTGTTTGTGTCATACATTATATTTATTCACGATCACTTGTGTATTACATGTATCTAATATGAACTTATTCTTCCATTCCTTTACAAATTAATAACCAAAAAAAATTTCAGCAATGAGGGCCCAACTAGCTTTTTAACCGACTTCATAAAATTTTAAAAAGCTCTTCAATTCGACCCGTATGTATGTATGTTACTTCCACATCCAGTGGAAGTATTATAGTAACGACAAAAAAATTTTAAAAAATTTTTATTGTTCAAATAAGCTTAGAATGTCATGAAACGTCGAGATTTTAAGTTTGAACGAAAAAAAAAATTCCTGTCTGTCGGTCTAACTTTTTTTGTGCGCACGTTTACTCTGGAACCGTTTGAGATATTGACTTGAAATTTGGTACACATATGTATTTTAACGAGATCTAGAACTAGATTATATTTTCATCTTATTCCGTCCTTGGGGGGTAAATCGGGGTAAATTTGGGGTAAATAGGTAAATCAAGCAGGTAAGAGTTCATAAAATTGGTATTTAGTATATACAAGAGAAGCTAAGGTCTCAAAAAAATTTTTGGCATTAGCCACCCCCATTACCACCCCACCTCCATTATTAAAGGGAATGAAAAAAAAATTGTGATTTAGTGTGTACACAAGAACCAGAAACCTTAAAATATTTTTTCACTTTATCCACCCCCACTACCATCCCCTATCACCACCCCCACCCCACTACCGATGTGAGGTATCGTTTTATGGGTTTTTGGGGTAGAGGATTTCAAATATTATATTATTAAAGTTATAAACAATTATTTCCACATATAAATTTTTTTCGTTGTGAGTGACTTGGATAGAAAATCTGGATGTGGAAGTAGTGATTCCTTGGGCAGCGGTTTTTTTTATATCTGTTCAATGTTTGCTCTGGCGTAGCATAAAGCGATTTCTGTGAAACCTGTTGCAAACTGGCTATGGTCCGGCGGTGGTCCCACACTAAAATCGAGCTTCATCTAGTGTAAGGTGAACAAACACTTTTACTTCCACATCCAATGGAAGTATAGTAACGACAAAAAAAATTTTAAAAATTTTTATTGTTCAAATAGGCTTAGAATGTTATGAAACGTCCAGATTTTAAGTTTGAACGAAAAAAAAATTCCTGTCTGTCTGTCTGTCGGTCTGTAACTTTTTTTTTTGTGTGCACGTTTACTCTGAAACCGTTTGAGATATTGACTTGAAATTTGCTACACATATGTACTTTAACGAGATCTGGAACTAGATTATATTTTCATCTTGTTCCGTCGAAGGGTTGGGGGGTAAATTAGGGTAAATTTGAAGTAAATAGATAAATCAAGCAGGCAAGAGTTCATAAAATTGGTATTTAGTATATACAAGAGAAGCTAAGGTCTGAAAAAAATTTTTGGAATTAGGCACTTCCATTACCATTATTAAAGGGGATGAAAAAAAATGTGATTTAGTGTGTCTACAAGAACCAGAAATCTCTAAATATTTTTTTACTTCGTATCGTTTTCTGGATTTTTGGGGTAGAGGATTTCAAATATTATATTATTAAAGTTCCATAAACAATTATTTCCACATACAAAATTTTTTCGTTGTGAGTAACTTGGATAGAAAATCTGGATGTGGAAGTAGTGATTCCTTGGGCAGCGGTTTTTTATGTTACGAGCATATTCGAAGATTTGGCGGAGTCTCCGGTGATTTCAATTAAAAACTTAGCTTTCGATTTATAAAAATTTTCACAAATAACAGGGTATTATTATAACCTCCTAGCGTGTCATATACCATTTCGCAACGAAAGAGAGTCTTGCATGGAGGCGAATTTACTTTTACAATTAAATTATAAAGCACGCTCTAGCCCAGGTCGTTGTTTTCAATGTTGTTAATGATGACAAAGAAGGAAACTGCATTACAGACCTGACCGATATTTACGCCGGCGAACAAATATTTCATTGTATGATGGTTTTTGTGATAAATGCCAGCAATTTTCTGCAGATTTACAGGAAACCTGGTACATGGGGATTCCAGTATACGGTGACAGCTAGTATGATGATGAATTCAATAAGGCAGACATAATTGAAAAGTCTTCGTAGTCTTTACATTTCAGCAAGGGCTCTTTCGTCATGCGGTTTAATTATGACCTTGCAAGATTCTAAATCCGACAGAGCTAAACCACATTAATTTTTAATTCGGCTCAAAACGACACAGACTTGTCCTTTTGCAAAAATCTTTTTTCCCAAATCAATTATGGCTTTATCAAACGTGGTGCCTTGCAATTTATGAACTGTCACCGCCCAATTTAGAATTACTAGTAGCATTCTGCGCTCAACACCGATATATTATAGCGAGATCTGTAGCTGGATTATATTTTGATCTTATTCCGTCGAAGGATTGGGGGGTAAATAAGTAAAGCAAGTGAGTGAGAGTCCATAAAACTGGGATTTCGTGTATGTGCGAAGAACCAAGGTCTCAATTTTTTTTGACATGAGTCACCCCCACTCCATTATTAAAAGGGGTGAAAAAAATAAAATTGTGATTTAGATAAAAATAAAATTGTAGTGTGTGTACAAGAACCAAAGGCGTAATAATTTTATTTTGGCAACAGCCGCCCCCACTACCACCCCCTCTGGAAATTTGGATGTTAGAAGTTAAATAAATAAAAGAAGCTACTAATTTTTTTTTTAATCGAACTGCCGGCGCCGGCGCCGTCAGAATATATCTCTAAAAGGTAAGAAATATAATTTCACTCAGTTTTACAAATACCTGTCTACCTAATAGTCGAAAGTAGCAAGGAACTGTACCTTATTACCTAATATCAATTTGAAGTCAGTGCAAAAATATCTAATTAAAAAAATACGTTTTGCACCGATTTCAAGTTCTCAAAGAATACAAAATAAAAGAATATGGTAAACAAAGATATTTAAAAAATAAGTATTTCTCTTAGTTTGGTCTCATTTTTTAGAGCACAATAAGCCCAAGAGGCTGTAGTGCCCTCGAAGTATTTTTACAGACAAGCCCCAGGAGGAGGGATTTTAATCAGTTAGAGTCTGACACTCAGACCCATTCCAGCTATGGGCAGCCCGTATGGGTTTCTCCTCCTTGAAATGATATGGTCTCGTTTTCACAGACCGCTGTAGGTAGGTATCTACAGCCCACTTGGACATCTTCAGGATCACATCATATACCCAGATATCGTTTCTAACGGAAGTTGATAGCCAAAAATATATAAATTTCGTACTTGTTCATTATCATGATACGTTTTCAGGGTTTTCAATTCAATAATTACTAAGACGATTATAGGTAGTAGTTGCATTGGAGGTTCTTTTAGACCATACACATATTCATGGGGAAGTTCAGAGGTACACAGGCTAATGCAAGGCACAAGGTCCATAGGGCAACAACATGAAATAGAGTACCAAAAGTTATACTCAGAGCTTAAGGCAGATCCCCTTTTAGGAATGTCTACGGACATTATCGTCCCAAAGTCTAACTTCAACAAAAATGTTCAAATCAAGATACCAGACAACAAGGACTAGGAGAAACGGTTCTTCAATGTTGGCACAAATAGTCCGATATACGGACGATTCCAAGACATAACAGAGAGTCGAAGTTGCGATATACGGGATAAGATCTAAAACAAAAATCACAATAAGTTTAGGAAGACACGCCACAGTATTTCAGGTTGAAGTGGCCGCTTTACAGTGGAGTGCAAAGGAAATAATAAGGCAAGGAACTGTTAACCAGTCGACTGCCATTTTTTCCGCTAACCAAGGAGCGCTAAAAGCCCATCGATTCCATGCAGGTCGATTGAAGACTAGTATGGGATTGCATTAATGCCTTTATGGGTCTAGGAGGTCAGAGCAAAGAGACCATGATATGGGTATTAGGACACAGACAGACTGGCTCGGAAATGCGCGTCCAAGGCCCTAATAGAACCCAAACCCTTTTGAGGTGTGGCTAAATCATGAATATGAGTATATGAGCATTAATAAATAAGTACAAAATAAATCTCTGGAACGTTAGAATAGTTTTCCGCGATAGAGACAGGCTAAAAAGTTCATTAAATTACGATCGGACAAATTTACGGAAGACAGAAAGGCCATTAGGATAATGGTGGGTCTTCTAACTGAACATAGTTGGCTTAATAGACATATAAGTCTATTGAGCCTGGCAGAGGGCGCAATATGCAGATTCTATCAAGAGGAAGCTGAAATCTTAGTACAAGTACTGTGCCATTTTGAAAGCCTAGCTAAAATGAGATTCCAACTACTTGGCGAGAAGACAAATGCAGAAAGCCATACTAAGGAACCTTTATCAAGGCTGTGAAGTCGAGGTGGTCAAGGCCGCCTCCTTTTTTTTCTAATCTAAATCTAATAGGTTTTAGCCCTGCAGTCAGCTGGCATCTTGCTGACCTCATCAGGGCAAGGCTTATTTTATTCATTATCAGGTGGCAAACAAAAATCTACGCAATCGCGTACTATGACTGCTGCATTAGGAAGTAACACAAAAAGGCCAAAAATATAAGTACGGACGTACCTATGAGTAATTTACGTCATTAGGGCAAAACTGGTATTTCTATATATTTTGAGTTGTAAATAATCTTATTAGTAGACATAGATTCAATCTCTTTCACATGATTGGGACAGACATTCTTTCTGGCTCAACAGTCAGCCTTTAACCTCAAAAATACTGTAAAATTATTGGTAGACAACTATTACTCTGTGCAAACTACTTTAGTTTTTTGTTTTAATCACGGGGGCGAGTGTAGAGGCGTTTTGACTGTGCATGTATTTCGATCTAAAAACGGGAGCGGCACTGGTAATGCCTTTTTCATTCCTAGCTTGAATTCTATTCAGAGTACAAAGTAAAACTCCGACCTGAAACCTCAATCTTTACTGTCGAAACCATTGCCATCCTTGAGGTCATCAATGCAGTTAGTTTGCTAAATTACCCCAACGTCACAGTTTTTTTAGATGCGAGAAGTGTTTTAAATAGTATTTGCATTAGACGTCGTAAATAAAATCTCACAGTTGGCGCATAGCAACATTAATATTAACTTTGTGTGGATTAAAGCTCATTGTGACTTACCACATAATGAGAAAGTGGACAAATTAGCCAAGAGTGCGATCGCAGACAGCGATACTTCATTATGCAAAACCCCTTCATCAGATTTACACGTCTCACTCAAAAAAAACACTACATGGAAAATGGCAACGCAGATACGAAGATGCATATTCAGATAGACCTACTAAACTAACTACTTTTTATTAAACCCACTCATATCTAAACCCAAATGGCATAAAAGGCTCTCCATCACCAGGCATTTCTATTCCACTATAACTCGCCTGCAATTTAACCACGGCCGATTTCCTTCCCACCTGCATAAAGTTAGAATAATAGATAGCGATCTGTGCGAATGCGGAGACCCTGATGACGTTAACCTCCTTCTATTTAATTGTAGACTAAAACAGAGAGAATCCGACCATTTAATACCAAGATATTGGCTTTGTATTACTTCTCAACATAAATTACATCCTTGCAAAGCAAAATTTTGATGCGCTTCAAATCGTCGTTGAATATTTGCAAACATGCAACTTTATCATTTAGGAGATTTAAATATTTGTGAAATTCGAATTCAGCCTACCTCTGTATTTCCTATGTTATTCCTTCTCCTCCTTACCGAGGCCTACTTAATTGTAATGTTTGTTTATTAAAGTCGCCATGATCGGCCCCTTGGCGTGAAATGGGTGCCCTCTGTAATTTTTCCCATAGTTTTTTAGTTGATTCTATTTTTCTCTCTGAGCAGTTGGCTAATGGGAAATACCCGAGGCCAATCTAAAGACGAAAAAAAAATGTATTTCGATACTCTAGTGAAGCAACGTTCAGCGCTGTTAGTACTTGGATGGGTGAAATTAATCTTGGGAAACACAGCGATCTCGTACCACCTTCTACCGGCTTATATATCAGCATATACGCGGAAGCTATGTAATTTCAAGACGAGGATTAGTTGATATGCCAGCCTTCGGAGGGGATGTAAAGCAGGCGGTCCCTTGTCTATCAAATGTTAGGCAAGTAAAAGATCCCTACTTTTCGAAAGTGAAGAGGTTCGGTAAAATTTCCAGGTTGGGGGCGGCTTGTCTCCTGGCGTCGGTGATAGGCCCTGGTAGCGGAAATAGGCCGACGTTAAATAAATAGATATAAAATAAGTTTTAATACTGTCCAGATAATGCCGACATGGTTGGTGTCGAGGAATAGTAATCAAGTGTAGTGTTTAAACGTTTGGGTATTTGTAGAAACTACTTCAAAAGCAGCATCACACCCAGGACTAACACATGTTGAAAAAAAGTAAGTAAATTGTTAATAAGTAGCCATATGAACAGAGGTAATGTCTGTAATTTTGAAAATTTCCATATTGTAATTTTTCCACGAATTTTATTGTAAATATTAAGAACAAATTTACTATTATAATTTGTTTGATCCACCCTATATATCTACTCCGTGGTCGTGGTCGTGGCCGTTTTCGATGTAAACAAATTAAGACATTAGACACGCAAAAAATTATATTCTAAGAAATATTTTGAATATAGATCTAATTTGAAAATATTCTTAGAATAATTATTGGACTAATTATTATTCTGCAGTTTTTGCAGTGTCTGACTTTAGATGGATATATATGTCTAATGTATTAATGTTATTTGTTTCTGGATTACAATTAAATATTATCAACTTCTAGCTTTTGATATTTGATATTTATTTTCCGTTTACCAATTAGGTTTGGTATCTGCACAACGCAGTGTCCGAAACTCGATAATAAATTTTTGCAAAACAAAAAAAAAATCGAGATAAGAGGTAATATAAAATTGCTATTTAGGTAATTAATTAATATCATCAGGAAATAAAACATTTTCCTTAAGATTCTGTATTTTGTTTAATCAACCAAAAATAAAAATATTAAAATATTTACACAAAAAATCAGACTATAACTATTTACTTATTTTAATACAGAAGAACATGCTTCTAAATTTTTTTACAGTAGTTATTCTTGCAAACTTACAGTATCATTTTTTCGCAGCTTATTATTGGCCAGACATGAGCGCAAACGTTTTTTTTTAACGGCGTGACGTCATAGACAATTTTAAGAATAAATCAGCCTGATGTTTTCCAAATGATTTTCTTACATTCCAGAACTTCGTACTAAATATTCAAAATAAATATAAAGGGTTACTGGTAACTCGACGTATTCCAGTTCATCTCACACTTGTTATATGCAAAAGTTTTTAATTTTCGAGATATTTCAATTTTCACTTTTTATTGAAAACCCCAAAATTTGCATATTCAAAATTAAATTAAAAAATTACCACTAATTCAGTGGCATAGATTTTAATTTTCGTTCTTAGATAACTCTTCATAGTGGAAGACCAGACCCTCTGAATTCGACACCCTCTATACAACTCGCGAACACCCACCTAAAAAATAGGTAATCTAATGTAAAATAACCTGCTAAACTTGATTTTTGAATTCGCCCATTGATTTGAGATTGCCAAAATGACCAAATTGGCAATTTTCTAAAAAAAATAAAAATTATGTGTTATTTTTTGTTTTTCATATAACACGTCATATATTTTTTATTTTACTTCAGAATTTTTTAATTTTTTTACATAATATTCTCTAACTATTCTTTGATATGTTGAAAGTAAAAAACTTTACCTAAAAAATAATTAGTTGGCAAAAAAAATAACAACTTTTCTTTGACGCAAAATCTTTAAAATTTGCAGAGTAAAATGTCCGATCGAGGTATCTTTTTTATTTTTAAAGTTAGGTGCCTACTATAATCGAAGAAAATGTTCCGAATGAACTAAATAAAATCTTTTATAAGAAGTTTTTTTTGAAATTCTGCTGCCTTATCGAAATATTCATTGTTTGTTTCAGCGTCCGAACGAATGCGCGCTACTATGAATCGGCCGCAATCGCATCTAGAGCTAAACGCAGGCACGTGCCGGGTGATTATTATTTTCCAGGGTATATTTATGTTAAGTTGAAAGTGCTTTTTGTCTCAGTCCTTATATTTAGTGTGTTATAAACACATAGTTTGGCATAAATTATAATTACTCGGATAGGAAATCAAAGGAAACAAGCTAAAAACGTACTCTTCGCCTGTTCACTGGATTTTTATATAATTGTTATACATTCAGTAGGATACTTTCGCAGTTTTTTGTAAATAATGTTATTTTTAGACATTTTTAATTTTATAGTACGATCTTAGTTGGTAAAAGACTTGGTAAAAAAAACTATACCAAACCCCATTTGGGTTTCGATCCCGTCACCCTTGGATTCCGAATCAAAAGAACTACACCACCACCTTACACGTAAAAGAATGTAAATTTTTACATTATAAGACACGAGATAAAATCATATTTTCACGGTTGTATATTACATTATGAAATGTATATTTGTAAAATATATAAATGTTTAGATATTAAAATGAAATATCATTTCACCAGGTTTCTATTCAATTACAAAAACATAAAAATTAAAAAATTTTTTTTTCAAATTTACATCATTAATAACATTTTTATTTACCGATCGATTTTGTTCAAATAGGGTTGTTCCTCTAGCTAACACTAATTTACTGTCCAAATTTCAGTACAATCGGAATTTTCTTTCTTGAGTTATCGTGCTTACAAGAAACGTGACGGACAGACGGACAGACGGACATTTTGAAAGTTGTTCAGAATTCGTTCACTAACACAATGGTATGAAAATTTTTTGTCTGCGAGCGATATTTACGGTTTTAGAAATGTACCGATCAAATGCAAAATCCGATGACATTTCTGTGGCTCTAAAACAATATTTAGAACAGAAAAATTTATTTTTATCACTAAATCCAGTTTACCCATGCACAATGTAGAAGATCGTATATCCGAACTGCTTATAAAAGAAAATCAGAAATTGTAAATCCTAGTACAGAGAATACAAGTAAAAAAGGCATTTCTGCAATGTGCTATTTGCAAGACAGCCTACCAAATTAAGCCCAGAATTCCAAATGTTTTAGATTTTGAATGGTACCTAAAGGAGGAAATCTTATTTCCAAAGATGATTTCAAAAAGCCCAAAACTCCATTTTGTAAATGTAAATTATATAACTGTACTACAAGCTGCAAGTATAGCAAAGCAAACGTGCAATGTAACATAAGTTGTTTATGCGAAGGAAAATGTAATCTTTAGTACCCACTTGCTGTTATAATTAATGAAAACATATTTTTTATTGTGTATGTTTCGAGATTATCTACATAATTTTATAACATTTAATTGCAAATAGAAACTAAATAATCCGTAGACTCACTTGATCGCTTAACGACACCACAGATCGGCGACGTTAACAGAAGTTATGCTTTAAATTAATGCGGACGAGTTGCGCGGCCGCATTCAACACCGTCATCTCGTTACATGAGCAGAATTTCAAAAAATTCTCTTTATAAAAAAGTTTGTTTAAAGCATATGGAACATTTTTCTCGTTTATACTATAACTCTCTCTTTAAAAATAAAAAAGTTACCTCAATCGGGTATTTTTCAATGCAAATTTTAAAAAACCGCGACAATAGAGGGTAATTATATATTTTTTAGGCACAATATTATTAGTTACACTATATTCTTTGCCGTCAGCCTGTCCAAGAATATTGGAGGGATAATGTGTAAAATATTGATCTAAATCGGCATTAAAATAAAAAAGATATGATGTGTTATGTGCAAAACAAAAATTAACACATAATTTTAAAATTTTTCAAAAAATTTGCGAATTGACCGATTTGGCAATCTCAAATTAACGGGCGAACTCAAAAATCAAATCTAGAAGGTCATTTTACATAATATCATCTGTTTTTTAGGTGGGTGTTCGCGAGTTGTATAGACTACTTTTAAAATGCTTCCTACAGATTGGCTGCTCTCCGACTATCAACAATACATTACTAAAAGTAAAATGTCAAAAAATATCCAATAGTCTAAAGATGTAACAAAAATAAAGAGAAATTTTTTCGATTTTTTTAATTTCTGTTGCAATGACGGTGATTTGTTATAAAAAATCATTAACATATTGATCCTAAAAATCATTTAAATAACATATCTTTTTTATTAGCTTTCCAACGAGGTAAAATGTAATGAAAAAGAAAAACTAGTTCCACGAAAATGTTCAATAATACGTGAGCGGTAGAGCGCGTTCATTGTTTGATATTATTTTAGAGGAGTCCCATTCATGTATGGTAATGAATTCATTTTTATACTCAGATTTTTGACTCTCAAATATTTTGTATTTAAATAAATTATTTATCAAAATATTTTGTCTATTAATAATTTCCGTTCTCAGAATCTAATTTATTTATAACTAGGTTATTTGATTACAAAATTGACTCTTGATAAGACATGAATGCGTATCATAATAAGACTGGACCGTTTGTTCATTAATTTAAAAATTTGTCAACTGATAATAGAATTTTTTCAATATATTATGAAACACGTGGTAGTACAGAGTGTTTATAACGTTGTTCTTTTGGTTATTATGAAGTTTCTATTGCGTGAGAACCATCTCCATTCTCAGAAATTGTTGAATAAAAAAGTATTCGAAAAACTTATAGTAAAAATTTTATAACAAGTGTTTATAAAACTAAGTCAACATTAATTAAGTTGCCATACTATGAATAGGTTGTTATTTCATTTATCTTTTATGCCATTATATTAAATGATAAAATTTTGTCGAAATGGAACATTTATTTTTAATAAAAATAAAATAACATTTTTACAAAAGTACTTAAAAAGTGTCCACCACCTTGCTCCGGACTCTGGAATCGAAACATTTTACAAAAGAATGGGACTGTTGTTGATTTCTTTCTTTCTTTCTTTCTTTCTAATTCAAGCAAGTGGGAGATTCGGTAAGAAAATATGACACCTAAATATGACAAGAAGAGTCTACCTATGTCAGTTTGACATTTTTAGCAAATGATTCTAGTATAAAATTATAAAGTGAAATTACTTATTGTACTATCAAATATTTAAGTTTAGTACAAAAATATAAGCAAAATATTTATAATAATGTATTCCATTGATTTTGCTAGCGGCTAGATACTACTTGCAGTGGATTATTTATTTCTGATAAATTAAAATTAAAATATTAAAACCTATTACCTTTACCTACAACATGTCGCCAATAATTAAATAGAATAAAGAGGGGGCAAGGCATTTTTTATATTCGTGCCACTCTATTATGAGACGAGGGCAAAAAAATTGTTTATATTTCACTTGCTTATAATTTGTTGTTTATTGCTTGGATACGAGATATATAAACAAGGCCATTATACCCTAGGGCCAAAAAGAGCGGGCGTAATGATTACGCTAGAATTTCTCAGTCCTGCATGATCACATTTGGAAAGTAGCCCAGACGACATCATTTTATAGCGAAACCCACAAAAAGTTGAAAACTGAATAATTTTTTTTTATGAATTCGTGAAAGTGTATAGAATAATATCCTGAAAAGTTTACATTCTGCTCGGATGCAGAACATAAAAAAAGTGAAAAAAATTTTTTTTAACAATTTTTTCAAAATTTTTAAATTAAGTCAGGCTAGAAAAAAACAAAAATACAGGTGGGTAGACCACATGTTTTTGAACAAAAAATGTTCTAATAAAATTTATCGCTAAAGCCACGGTTTTCCCAGAAAAAAATAGCGAAGTAACTTTGTCACTCTGCTCGGCCAAGCGCACGGTTAAATGCATACTACGGAACCTCTAAAAATTCTTAGCACTTCTAACAAGTAAAATAAAGCTTTTTTTCTCTTTCTGATTACCCATTTTTAACATTTTTCTTAGTGACTAAGAAGATAAATAGTGAGTCTGGAGGGAAAATAAATACTTATGAACGCATACACAGACACCACCATAGCCGCTGAATCGCTCGCATGAATTTTTACGTGCCTTTACTGTATTGTATTTATTATAAGTACACCTATCCACATTTCATATCCATTGAATTGCTTATACATTTGTTAATGTATTGGAAAAGTTCCAGAATTTATATTCAAAACAATCAAAGATATTTTCATAGTTATAAGGATAAGATCGTGACAGTCGCAATTTCTTATCATGATATGATTAATCATATTTTCGAAAAAATGCATAAAAGTAAACGAATTTGTGTTTGAACATTCGAAAAGTATACATTTTTTCTGAAATAGTGATATTTTATTTTTTCCAATGGGTCAATGTCTCGGCAAGTTACAGCCTCCAATATATATATTTATCAAGAAAATCATCAAGCAATTAAATTAAAATGATTTGAGATGCACTTTTTTTTAATACACGTTACAACAACTTAATAAAACATATAATCCTTAAGTGTACATTCTTTTTAACAGTTCTCAATGAAGAAAGAATTTTTTTGAAGGGCTTTTATTTTTTTCTATATTTTTTATTGCGACGATTGAGTTCGGGCGTGATAATATATATTATCACGCCCAAGTATATTTTTCCCATCCATCCTTTGCTTGTATCGTTTAAAACAAAAAAGCATCAGAAAGCTGCAATTTCCATCTTTTCAATGAATCAACACTCATATAGATTGAACAAATTCTGATTTAGTGACGTGTAATTCAATGCGTCGGTGTCACAGTCATGCGTATTCAAGCGCGCGCACGCATGTACCTCGCTTCGAGTTATAACGTTACACTTGACTATTTTTTTTCGGGAAAACCGTGACTTTAGCGATAAATTTTGTTGGCACATTTTTGGTTCATAAATACGTGATCTATCCATCTGTATTTTTTGTTTTTCCTAGCTTGACTTAATTTCAAAATTTTGAAAAAATGGATGAAAAAAATTTTTTTTCACTTTTTTTTATGTTCTTTTCAGGATATTATTCTACACACTTTCACGAACTCATTAAAAAAAAGTTTACATAGTTTGCAACTTTTTGTGGGTAAATACCTTCATCGACTGGGCTAAAGGTTTCAACACACTATATTACTTCACTGACAGAAATAAATAAAATAATAGTCGCATCGTTATGGATACAAAAACAAACGCAAAGACCGGCAACCGCAAAGCCATATCTATTTCATAAACTATTAAATTCATTTATTACATTTAAATTATGTAGGTATCTAAAATAGAGTGAAATATAAAACGTTGTATGCACCACTGGCAATATAGGATGTTTATGCCCTTGTGTGACTTTCTATCCTCGGGCCAAGGCCCTCGAATAGAAATTCGTCACCCGCTGGCATAAACATATCTATATCGCCCTTGGTACATATAGCTATTTTCGATTTTGTCCCGGGGTCCTTTTTTGTGATTTCGCCCCCTACAGAAAAAGACTATTTACGCCATTGGTATTCGTAAATATAAATTAAAATTATTAAATATAGTATTTTATATTAAAACCAAACATGTGACTTTTTGACTTTTGCAGTTAGATTATTAGTTTCGACCACTGTGTGCGTCTTTAATTTGACCAGTAATAAAAATAAACAGGTAATACCTACTCCTATTTCACTTCCGAAATACACTTATTTTTAACATAATTATTTAATATTTTCATATTACCTTTTGGCATAGTGTGCAGGGCTTACTAGCATTGTTTATAAACAAACAGTTCACACACTCTAACTACAAAAGGTAACTAAAGATATGCAGATTCTTAATAGGTAACTTAACCAAGCATCAGAAGTAAATTCATCAAACGTTGAAAAAACAAGTTATTTTTACTCTATTTTGAACTCGGGAGTGGAAAAAATTTATTATGCAACTCGGGAGGTAAGCGTCAACCAGTCTCGGATTTAATTGCCAGCTCCAGGCTGTGCCTCGGGCTGCAGACTATTTTTCGACTGGTAAATGCTATTTACCTCCCTTGTATCATAAATAACTATTTATGTTCATTTGCATCTAATATTCAATACCAATGGCGCTTAAAATTACCCTAGATAAACATGTCAATGTATGCGTAACGTTTAATTAAATCATTCAAATTTAATATGCATAAAGATGGTGGGTAGACTTACAAAGTTGTAAATTATGTTATGATCGCACCTTGTAATTTATTAGTCCAGTCAGTAAACAGTTTTCATGTAAAAATTCAATTATAGTGAATCGATCTGAATGAAATCTTTGGTACCAAATTTTGTTTTTGCTCAAACATGAAAATTAGAAAAGTTATAATGTGCACTTATAGTTTTTTAATTGTTTAGGAAATTGATAAATTAACAATTGCATAAGTCGGAAACTATAATAGGTACAAAAAAAACATGTAAAAGTAATTACACAAAGCATCCCCTTTCTATTTAGCATCCTTTATTTATGAATTGTTTTTTCTGTCGGATGACCACTCTGAAATTACACAGGCACACAAAAAGTGTTTTTTTCTGGTACTCCATTGGGTAACCCGTTTCGACGTGCTGAATACGAATCAGGTGTCCGTTTAGCTCCATTGGCCACCATTTTTTTGTAAATCGCTAAAATAACCTAAAGAAAACTCATAATTTAAATTGTTTTCGCGATTTACTAAAAGTTGGTAGATAACGGAGATAAACGGATACCTGATTCGTATTCTGCATGTCGAAATACATGGGGATTACCAAATAGAGTTCCAGAAACAAATCACTTTTCGTTTTTTTGTGTGTCTGTTTGCATGCACGATTTTCTAGAAAATGGCGGAGGATCCGGTGATATTCATATATTACACAGACAATACACACACACACAAAAAAAAAAAAGGTGTGTTGATGTTGATTATTTTTCACTCTTTAACAATTGTGTTAAATACATACCAAATATTATTATTCTTTGCCACATTTTTTACATTAATTCACAGCCACACAAAAAAAATAAAGTGTCTTGACCCCAGAGACTGACTAGGTAGACTTTATGTTTTTCGGGTCGCTAGTCATAGACGCAAGTTTTCGATTTACAATCGATATATCAGCTAAGAAATGGAAAATAAGCATTTGACCGCTTAATAACCAACAAATGACCCAAGAAATCGGTTCCATAAACCGTTCAGGATGTATTTGGACGTAAAATTTTCTGCTTTTTCAGAATCCGGGGCCAAAAAAGATTGTATTATTGAATTTCATGTGTTTAACCTTCATTTGACCTTGATTCTGACATGATGGTATCAAATAAACCCCGGATTCGGATTCAGCAACCTCAAAAACATAAACATACATTTTTTACGGAATTTTTCACGGTCTTATCTCAATTTGACCTTCAAATGACCTTAAACCTGATGACATGGTATCAAATGGACCCCGGATTCGGATTAAATAACCTCAAAAACATAAACATACATTTTTTTCGGAATTTTTCACGGTCATATCTCAATTTGACCTTCAAACGACCTTAAACCTGATGACATGGGATCAAATGGGCCCCGGATTCAGATTCAGCAACCTCAAAAACATGAACATAAATTTTTTACGGAATTCTTCATGGTCATATCTCAATTTGACCTTCAAATGACCTTAAACCTGATGACATGGGATCAAATAAACCCCGGATTCGGATTCGGCAACCTCAAAAATATAAACATAAATTTTTACGGAACTCTTCACGGTCATATCTCAATTTGACCTTCAAATGACCTTAAACCTGATGACATGGGATCAAATGGACCCCGGATTCGGATTCAGCGACCCGAAAAACATAAAGTCTACCTAGTCAGTCTCTGGGGTCAAGACACTTTATTTTTTTTGCGTGGCAGTGTTATTTATTAGGGTGTGCACCTGTATATTTTTCATTAGAAGTAGATACCAGTTCTTTGTTGGAAATACCGTCGACTACCTATAAAATATTATTTTTCTCTATTAAGTAGTTTTGGATATATAACGCCAAACAAACAAACAGACAGAAAGGCAGATAGACTGATGGAATTAAAAGACCTTAATTTTCGTAATTTACATAATCTGAAATGTGAAGAGTTATTGCAGTTAGATTATTAGTTTCGACCACTGTGTGCGTCTTTAATTTGACCAGTAATAAAAATAAACAGGTAATACCTACTCCTATTTCACTTCCGAAATACACTTATTTTTAACATAATTATTTAATATTTTCATATTACCTTTTGGCATAGTGTGCAGGGCTTACTAGCATTGTTTATAAACAAACAGTTCACACACTCTAACTACAAAAGGTAACTAAAGATATGCAGATTCTTAATAGGTAACTTAACCAAGCATCAGAAGTAAATTCATCAAACGTTGAAAAAACAAGTTATTTTTACTCTATTTTGAACTCGGGAGTGGAAAAAATTTATTATGCAACTCGGGAGGTAAGCGTCAACCAGTCTCGGATTTAATTGCCAGCTCCAGGCTGTGCCTCGGGCTGCAGACTATTTTTCGACTGGTAAATGCTATTTACCTCCCTTGTATCATAAATAACTATTTATGTTCATTTGCATCTAATATTCAATACCAATGGCGCTTAAAATTACCCTAGATAAACATGTCAATGTATGCGTAACGTTTAATTAAATCATTCAAATTTAATATGCATAAAGATGGTGGGTAGACTTACAAAGTTGTAAATTATGTTATGATCGCACCTTGTAATTTATTAGTCCAGTCAGTAAACAGTTTTCATGTAAAAATTCAATTATAGTGAATCGATCTGAATGAAATCTTTGGTACCAAATTTTGTTTTTGCTCAAACATGAAAATTAGAAAAGTTATAATGTGCACTTATAGTTTTTTAATTGTTTAGGAAATTGATAAATTAACAATTGCATAAGTCGGAAACTATAATAGGTACAAAAAAAACATGTAAAAGTAATTACACAAAGCATCCCCTTTCTATTTAGCATCCTTTATTTATGAATTGTTTTTTCTGTCGGATGACCACTCTGAAATTACACAGGCACACAAAAAGTGTTTTTTTCTGGTACTCCATTGGGTAACCCGTTTCGACGTGCTGAATACGAATCAGGTGTCCGTTTAGCTCCATTGGCCACCATTTTTTTGTAAATCGCTAAAATAACCTAAAGAAAACTCATAATTTAAATTGTTTTCGCGATTTACTAAAAGTTGGTAGATAACGGAGATAAACGGATACCTGATTCGTATTCTGCATGTCGAAATACATGGGGATTACCAAATAGAGTTCCAGAAACAAATCACTTTTCGTTTTTTTGTGTGTCTGTTTGCATGCACGATTTTCTAGAAAATGGCGGAGGATCCGGTGATATTCATATATTACACAGACAATACACACACACACAAAAAAAAAAAAGGTGTGTTGATGTTGATTATTTTTCACTCTTTAACAATTGTGTTAAATACATACCAAATATTATTATTCTTTGCCACATTTTTTACATTAATTCACAGCCACACAAAAAAAATAAAGTGTCTTGACCCCAGAGACTGACTAGGTAGACTTTATGTTTTTCGGGTCGCTAGTCATAGACGCAAGTTTTCGATTTACAATCGATATATCAGCTAAGAAATGGAAAATAAGCATTTGACCGCTTAATAACCAACAAATGACCCAAGAAATCGGTTCCATAAACCGTTCAGGATGTATTTGGACGTAAAATTTTCTGCTTTTTCAGAATCCGGGGCCAAAAAAGATTGTATTATTGAATTTCATGTGTTTAACCTTCATTTGACCTTGATTCTGACATGATGGTATCAAATAAACCCCGGATTCGGATTCAGCAACCTCAAAAACATAAACATACATTTTTTACGGAATTTTTCACGGTCTTATCTCAATTTGACCTTCAAATGACCTTAAACCTGATGACATGGTATCAAATGGACCCCGGATTCGGATTAAATAACCTCAAAAACATAAACATACATTTTTTTCGGAATTTTTCACGGTCATATCTCAATTTGACCTTCAAACGACCTTAAACCTGATGACATGGGATCAAATGGGCCCCGGATTCAGATTCAGCAACCTCAAAAACATGAACATAAATTTTTTACGGAATTCTTCATGGTCATATCTCAATTTGACCTTCAAATGACCTTAAACCTGATGACATGGGATCAAATAAACCCCGGATTCGGATTCGGCAACCTCAAAAATATAAACATAAATTTTTACGGAACTCTTCACGGTCATATCTCAATTTGACCTTCAAATGACCTTAAACCTGATGACATGGGATCAAATGGACCCCGGATTCGGATTCAGCGACCCGAAAAACATAAAGTCTACCTAGTCAGTCTCTGGGGTCAAGACACTTTATTTTTTTTGCGTGGCAGTGTTATTTATTAGGGTGTGCACCTGTATATTTTTCATTAGAAGTAGATACCAGTTCTTTGTTGGAAATACCGTCGACTACCTATAAAATATTATTTTTCTCTATTAAGTAGTTTTGGATATATAACGCCAAACAAACAAACAGACAGAAAGGCAGATAGACTGATGGAATTAAAAGACCTTAATTTTCGTAATTTACATAATCTGAAATGTAAAGAGTTATTCACTATATATTGACCCCCCTTTATTTCTGTTATTATTGAAAATAGAAAAAAAAGTTTCGTATAAAAGTTGTAGGATCTTAGGATTTTAACGAAACGTGATAAAAAAAACAATATCATGCATAGGTCACGTGATACGAAATAAATATATGTTTTTTTAAATGTAACACCCTGTATATTATTGCATTTTCGAGAAGCCCTTTTTCTCCTGATTTCAAATATATTGTATAGATCTTAGATACTTTTTGACATATTTGACATTCAAAATTCAAATAAACTACTTTATTGACAGATGATTGAGACATGCGTGTCAAAAAACAAGTGAAAGAAAAATAACAAGGTAGGCCACGAAAATAATTATTTTATTGTTTATTCAATTTGGACATTTCAAACCGTCGTTATTAACATTTATGTAATCAAAATGGGTTATAGTGAGGCTGAAAAGGTCGAAATATTTTCTCTTTATGTGAAAAATAATAAAAGAAGAGAATACTTTTTATTTTACTAGTGAATAAACAACTATTTACGATTGTTGCTATGGTGTTGCTATAGAATGACGGTTTGAAATGTTAAAATTGAATAAACAATAATATAATTATTTTCGTGGCCTACCTTGTTATTTTTGTTTCACTTGTGTTTTGACAGGCATGGCTCAATCATCTTGCAATAAAGCAGTTTATTTGAATTTTGAGTGTCAAATATGTCAAAAAGTATCTAAGATAGACCTATACAATGTTATATACTTGAAATCAGGAGAAAAAGGGCTTCGCGAAAATGCAATAATATACAGGGTGTTCCATTTGAAAACACATATATTTATTTCGTATCACGTGTCCTATGCATGATATTGTTTTTTTTATCACGTTTCGTTAAAATATAGGTGTAAGATCCTACAACTTTTATACGAAACTTTTTTTTCTATTTTCAATAATAACAGAAATAAAGGGGGGGGGGGGGGTCAATATATAGTGAATAACCCTGTACAACGAAGAAATCTGAAAGGGTGATTTTTCACGATTTACTTCCCTTCTATAAGAGAGTGAAGTAAAAATGGAAGGAACTTTCTTGTAGTTTATGACAGCTGGCTAACATAAAAAAGATTTGTTTGCAAAATGCATTTTTTCCAAAAACCATGTATACAAATTATTTTTATGTATTTTACTTCCACATCCAGTATAGTAACGACAAAAAATTTTAAAAAATTTTTATTGTTCAAATAGGCTTAGAATGTCATGAAACGTCGAGATTTTAAGTTTGAGCGAAAAAAATATGTCTGTCTGTCTGTAACTTTTTTTGTGCGCACGTTTACTCTGGAACCGTTTAAGATATTGACTTGAGGTACACTTATGTACTTTAACGAGATCTGGAACTAGATTATTTTTTCATCTTGTTCTGTCAAAGGGTTGGGGGGGTAAATTGGTAAATTTGGGATAAATAGGTAAATCAAGCAGGTAAGAGTCCGTAAAATTGGTATTACAGGAGAAGCTAAGGTCTCAAAAATTTTTTTGACATTATCACCCCCACCCCATTATTAAAGAGGATGAAAAAAAAAATGTAATTTAGTGTGTGTACAAGAACCAGAAACCTCAAAATATTTTTTACTTCATCCACCCCCACTACCACCCCCCTATCACCACCCCCACCCCACTACCGATGTGGGGTATCGATTTATGGGGTAAAGGATTAAAAATATTATATTAATAAAGTTCCATAAACAATTATTTCCACATACAAAATTTTTCCGTTGTGAGTGACTTGGATAGAAAATGTGGATGTGGAAGTAGTGATTCCTTGGGCAGCGATTTTTAATATCATTATTGAAGCGCGAAAATATAGATTCTTGGTATACACCACTGTGAAAGGCAAGGACACTTTAATCGAAAAAAAAAAATTCAAAAATAATAGTAGATTGTAATACAAGTGTGGCAAGGGCTTCATTGGAAAACGATCTATGATAATAGGAACACGAGCGTAGCGAGTGTTCCTATCATACGAGTTTTGCAATGAAGCTTGCCACATGTGTGTTACATACTTTTTTTTCTGCGGTTGTGAAGTTATTTCCCTTTTTTAAAGTCTTTCCAAAATTTTAAATTTGCTGTCTGTCAGATTTTATTTAAAGTGACATTTTTCGCAGTCATTCTGAAGTTAGAAAATTTGACTTTGTAATTGCAATTCATGTGTAATTAATGTACATTTATACAATTTAATTGTTATTACCAGTAAGTAATATAAAATTCTTTAAGGTAAACACACTATTTTATTTCGGTGTGTGAAGATGCAATCAAGGCGAGTGGCAAATACTTTGCCGCACGGAGTGCGGCAAAGTGATATTTTCTGCAGTCATTTTGAAGTTAGAAAATTTGACTCTCATCACAATCGTAGAAAAATAAAATTTACACATCGTGAAAACTAAGAAAATATTCTTTAAAGTCGTATACACTGTTACAAAACATTCAGCTATAACTTTTTTTACAAAAAAAAATGTTGCAGTTTCTTGTGTTCCAGGCGTAATCGTAGATACACACTGGATAGTTGTACATTTTCTTCAGATTTTTTCAAAGTATTTTTAATAGTAGTGTTTGCGAAAAACATAGGTAACAGTTTCATTATTTTACTCTTCCCAAATAAGAAAACGAAAGGTGTAGTGCATTTGATCAGCACATTTCTAAAATCGTAAATATCTCTCGTAGAGGAAACATTTTCATATCATTGTGTTGGAGAACGAATTCTGAACTTTCAAAATAGCTGTATGCCTGTCTGTCCACCTGTCCGTCCGTCTCGTTTCTTGTAAGCACGGTAACTTAAGAAATACAACTGCGACTGTATTGAAATTTGGGCAATGCGTTAGTGTAGTTGGAGGAAGAACACATGTTTTATCAAAATCGATCTATAAATATAAATAAATAAATAAAAATTGAAACATTTTTGAAATATTTTGAAATATTTTTTTGATAGTTATGTTTTTATAATAGTAAATAAAAACCTCTTAAAATTTTATTTTTTATCATTGTTTATTTATACATTTTACTAATAGATATTTCATAATATAATATCCAACCGTGGAAACACGATTTTCAACTCATCGCTTATAATGTAGATACTTACATTTGTTTGGTGGCAAACGGTGGTGTAGTGGTGACATTTTTTACTTGAAATACTCGTCCAGCCGTTCAACTGCCACTGTGCTTCGCATCATGGATGTCAGACTAGCTTCGGCATGGTTGTACGGGAAAAATAATTGTTTGTGCTTTTAATTTATAATAGATTTATTTTGATTGATTGATTGACTCGAAATTGACTCAGGTTCAAAACATACATAGGTTGGATGCAGTTCTTTTTGGTATCATAACATTAAAAATGTCTAAAACTGACATTATTTACTTAAAATTGAGTATCCTATGCAATGTGCAATAATTATACAGTATCGGAAAGTGTTGGTTTTGGGATGGCAATAAGAGCAAGCGAGAGCGAAGCATGCAATCGTGTACATGCTTCTCTTGATGGGCGTGTCACTCTCTACCTCTGCTAGAGTACTGGTAGACGTCTTTATTGTGGGCGGTCGGTTAAATCGTTGAAACTAGTACAATACCAAAACAAACGCTTTCCGATTCTGTATAAAAAGTTCAATAAAATAGCGAAGAATGTAGTTTCCTCTGGTTTAAATATGTTATTTACATAAGCTGTTACTTAGTAAGTAAAATCTTTTGCTGCCGATTTATTAAAAATCCCAAAATCCATATATACCTATATATAAAAACAAGGGATCGAGAATGGAGGCATGTAATTACAGAAATATCAGTGTATAGAAACAACTAGCAAATATCTTTGAGCTCTGTTTTAATAATAGATTAATAAACTATTCGGAATAACATAAATTGTTAAACTCAAATCAATACGGATTAAGGAAAAATAAATCGACAGTGACTGCTATTGAAAAATTATGTGATTATATTTATAATGCACTAAACAATAAAGAGCAACCAATAATTTTATTTTTTGACCTTAGTAGAGCTTTTGACACAGTCAACCACGATTTGCTCTTGGAAAAGTTTTTTAGATTGGGAACACGTGGACTAGCTCATCAGTGGATCAGCTCTTATCTGAATAACAGAAGGCAAACTGTTGTAATTGATATGTATAAATAAGATTTTGGGCAAGTGGTGTGCCTCGGGGCTCTATTCTGGGTACATTGCTCTTCTTAATATTTGTGAATGATATGCCTCATTCTTGCCTGATACCTAAAGCAGCAATCATCTATGCTGACGATACAAACTTTTTAATTTCCAGCAGCTCGTTTAGAGACTACAGTCACTGAATCTAATACATCAGTAGATTAGCAATCAGTCAATTGTTCATACAGATATGACAAAATTCCTGGGAGTAACTTTAGATAGTAACATAGACACGACATTCTATGTCGTGTCTGTTACTATCGGAAATATGCTGAGCAAACTAAGCAAGTCATGTTTTATCCTTCGATACCTGTCTCCTGTCTCGTTAAATGTACTAAATTTGGCTTACTTTGGTTTAGTTCAATCTAGTCTGCCTTATGGTTTGATTTTTTGGTGAAATTCGTCTCACATTGCCAAAGTGTTTATAGCCCAAAAGAAAATCATTCGTTGTATAGCTGGTCTATCTATACAAGCACACTGTAAAGGGACATTTATAACCTTATTCATCTTAACTGTACCATCGCTTTATATATTTTTAATTGTAACTAATATAAAAACACAATAAAGTTTGTTTGTTTGTTTAAAAAATGGGGATATTCACAATTACCATACACCCAGTCTTAACGAACTTCGGACCCCACTTTTTAGACTAAGTGTGTGCCAAAAATTCCCATATTTTTAAGGGAATCAACTGTTTTAATAAATTCACCATTCACATTGGTCATTTTGACAATTTTAACTCTTTTAAAAATGTTTGTTGAAGTACCTATTTGGTTAGTAATGCTTTTTACTCTGTAGATGTGTATTTACAATCGTAGGTTTTATTATTATTTTATTTTATTAGGACTTCTTGGTATTATTATTTTAATATGTATTACTGTATTTTTTCTGTACTGACTAGTCTCATAAGTCATACCATGGTATGACTTAATATGATGGATACAGAACTTACTTACTTACTACTTACTACTAGTCATAATATGTTTTACATATAATACCAGACTTATTATAAACAATTAATCACAGCTTCGTTATTTTTAAAATTATCGAAGCAATAGCTAATTATAAGTATTTTAAAAAGTTATATAATCATTTTTTTTGTCTAAATATTATTGTAGTTTTTAAGACACAAGTGAAAAATGAGGCGGCTTGCGTGCGTCAAAAAGTGCCGAAGTTTGTACAAACTTCAAATAATCATAACTCGGTGAATTTATAAGATGCAATGACCAGCCAGGGCTCAAATTAAAGGTCTTTTCATATTTACAAGCTACAAAAAGAATTGTCACGGTTTTTTACATCTATTGTAGTTTCCAAGTTATACAATTATTAATTTATAGATCTTTTAACGTTCATAATTGAACAAAAACAAAGACGATGCAAAATATTTTAAATCCATTCACTATATTTGGATCTCTAGCATTTTCAAACTGGACTAAATATAATGCATATGCATGGGTAAATATACACCACTTCTATTACACCGGTATACCTACATCGTGATGAATTGATTATGCTCAGGTTAGGTATCTGCATAATTTCACAAAAATGCCTAAGTAACGCGTATTTGTGATATATGTAACACCCGTGAAACACCTACAGAATCTGTGGGCAAATACGATTTATCGGGGAATACCATGCTTAAATATACCACTAGTTCCATGTACTAGTTCTGCTTCCTCAATTCAAGAAAAAGAGTTATAAATTACTGCATTCACCTAGTTCTGATTGATCCTACGGTTTGTTACAATTAGCAATCGAAAGTACTTGGGAAGTTAAATTTATACATTTCTGTTTCTATAACGTGCCATTTAATAAAGCATTATAAAAATAATTAGTTAAAATAAAACCGGCACGGTAGCTCAATCGGTTAAGGCGTATTGAGTGGCGAATACGCTGATCGACTCGCTACCGCGCTCTGGGTTCGACCCCCAGCCCCGGTATTGACAACACCGGTGGGTGTGGATGTATGTCTGCGTTTTTCCGAATGTGTAACCCCCTTCCGGACAGCCTTGGCTTTGGATTTGGGGGTTGTCTACTATCTGTGGTGTGTTTATGTTATGTTATGTTAAAAAATTATAAATAGTAATGAGGGTGCAACACTGCTAGTCTGGGCTGGGATTACAGAGGGTGCTCAAAGTTTGTACTAAGGTGTATACATCGATGGAAAGCTCTTTTAATCCATTGAAGTACATCTTGAAAAGATGGTAGAAATTAAACATTTAAATAACAGCCTCTATCTCCGACCAATTGTCCTTTTTAAATGTTCTCTTTTTTTTCAAATCGGAAACTCAAGGTGCGGAAATAAAGAGTGACCTTATGACTTATCTATTAACCCTTTCAGGTATGGTGGTACACCGTTTACAAATTACATTACCGCAAATTGTACATGCATAGTGGACTGTACATACTGTGAACACTGTAATGTATACTATGTATATTGGTACCACACCAAAGTATATACTTAAAACAAAAAATAAATCTCCACAAATGGAACTAAAGTATATTTTATCCCCAATAACAAAAAAAAAACAGATGAATTAGAACAAAATATCCCGTGCAGCAAAGGCTATTTTTGTGCATGATTCTCTGTGCCTGAAAGGGTGAAAGGGTATACCCGGATAAGCATAGGCGAATTGCTATATTATTAACTAAATCAACATGTAGGTAAGGCTATGATTAAACAATGAAAGCAGAGGACATAGCGTGTATTTTTTTTATGTGTATATCTAATAAATTATAATTATTATAAGCACAAAAAATATTTAAAGCCTATTTTCATAGGGTTTCTATTGAGCGACCAATATCTAAAAAGTATCATAAATGGTCCTAGATGCCCTCTATTATCACCTAAAGTTTCATCAAGATTTAAGGAGTACAACACTTTAAAAAATGAATTTATATTACATAGTACAGTAACTGGAGGTTTTAACTTCGGAATAATGTCATATTGAAAGAATTTCGTTCATTTTTGGAAATATAATAGTAAATGCTTCACAGAAAAGTTTCTATATTGTGCGGAGGCTTGCTAATTTATAGGGGGTGGCACTTAAAAGAAATATATATTTATTGGAGCTGAAATAAAATCAAATTTTAAGAAGAAAAGGTTCTATACAATTTTTCACATAAATTGATAGATTTTAAGTTAAAACGACTTCAAAATTGCGATTTTAGCTTGAAAGAAAAGGTATTTCCAAACGTCAAGTATCTCGAAAAGTATTACTTTAACGAAAAAAATGTTACAGACCATTTACAGAAAGTACAAACTGGGAATTAATTATATTTTTTGTTTATTGATGTAGGATTAATAATTTCAGAGATATTTAAGTTCATATTTGGTATCCAAGTGTTTCGAAATTACCTTTAAAGTTTAAAATGCATTCTTTTCTGAAGCAAGTGCTTTAAATGAGCAAAATAATTTGAGCATCTAGGTAATGCTACATCTTAACGAAAAACTGAATTTGAGATAATTTTTTTAATTACTGGCAAATTAGAGTAACAAAATGGCGTCCTTTTTATATAAAAAAATATAAATACGCACATTTGTCCGTCACAACTTCTTTATTTCTTATGCTACAGGACCGAGTAAAAATAATTTGAAAGTGCAATTAATTGTCTTAAATTTCATTTCTTAGCATGGGTGACGTAAGTGTCACAATTTCTGAGATATTTAACATTTAAACTGCATTTTTCGTCTTATAAACGTTCGGACGCCATTTGTAAACTTTCGTATCTCCGAAACTATTAAGTCTATGAAATAAATTCATTATCAGTTTATGAGCTTTATTTTTGGTCTCTACCCATTTTTCAATAAAACTAATATTTATTGAGATATTTGGAAAAGGAAAAAAAAATACGTTTTATCGAAAATACCTTTATAGTTTAAACTGTATTTTTTTTTTAAGCAAGTGCTGTATACAAACCAAAAAATTTGAGCATCTACGTCTATATATTAATGAGAAACAGTGTTTGAAATTCCTTTTTTTATAATTACTGGCTAAATACAGTAACAAAATGGCGACGTTGTTATTAAAAAAATGTGTAGACGCACATTGCTTCGGTCATAACTTCTTTGTTTTTTATGCTACAGAAACAAATAAAAAAATAGTTGAAAGCTTAATTAATAACCCATTATTCTACCTATTAGCATCCTTGACGTAGGTGTAACAGTTTCTGAGATATTTAACTTTCACTCTAAATAATTCTCTTATGAACATTTGGATGCCAAATGTAAACTTAAATATCTCCGAAATTATTAATCCTACATCAATAAACAAAAAATATAATTAATTCCCAGTTTGTACTTTCTGTAATTGGTCTGTAACATTTTTTCGATAAAGCAATACTTTTCGAGATACTTGACGAAAGCCGCTTGGAAATACCTTTTTTTTTTAAGCTAAAATCGCAATTTTGAAGTCGTTATAACTTAAAAACTATCAATTTATGTGAAAAATTGAATAGAACCTTTAAAATTTGATTTTACTTCAGCTCCAATAAATATATATATTTTTTAAGTACCACCACCTGAGAGGGGGTGGCATTCACCCCCTATAAATTAGCAAGCCCCCGCACAATATAGAAACTTTTTTGTGAAGCATTTACTATTATACTGCCAAAAATGAACGAAATCCGTTCAATATGACATTATTCCGAATTTTTGCATATTTTTTACCTCGGTACTGTACTAACAGTAGCACGAGCAATTATGAACATGAATTTGTGAAAAAACATTTTTAACAAAACACATGTTCAATCAGTATTCATCAGTATCGCCGTTTATAATTATATTAATGTTGTCTGTCTTATATATTCTTGAAAGAATTATGTAGCTACAGAGCGTTTTTGGAAAATTGGCATTTTTGATGACCTCTATATCTCAATTACCAAGTGTCGAATGGAAAACCGAGTAACATATTCTTAAGGCACTTTTTTGAGTAGAATTTGCTGCTGATAAGAAGAAAATTATGCATGCCTCAGTCCTCGAGATATAAACAAAACTTGTGTTTTTCAAATTACTTCATTATTCGATCACAACTCAATAATAATAATAATAATAATAGTTTATTACAAAAGAACATACGTATATTATAACTCATGGATACAGTAATGTAAATAAACTAAAATGAGGCCTCAAGATGATTTAAAATCATTTGACCGTGACCAAGTGAAACATATAAACAAACAATTATAAAACTATAAAAACACAAAAAATATAAGAATACATCTACATGAGATAATAATATCGTAAGGTGGGTATAATATAATCATTTTCTATAACCGAAAATAAAAATTTAAAAAAGAACGAGATAAATGTATTAAAAACAAATACTCTAACGGCAAAATACTGAGATTTGTTAATTGTTAAATCTTATAACATTCATAAATTATATCAGATCTTGGTTCTTTAAGTCAGTTTGAGCTCTAATTTTTTTTTGTCTGCCATTAAGTATTTTTTTAGCTCTAGTTTAAAGCATCTTTTTGTAGAGACTTAATATCCTCTGGCAGTACATTAAAACAACTTGGACCAAGGAAAATCCAACTGCGTTGTGCTGCGGTTATATTCATTTTTGGCACATGCATGATTATTTTGACGGTTTGTCATGTTGTATAAGTGGAAGTTAGTATTATAGTATTTTTCCGATAAGATTCTAGGACGCATCTAAAAAAATATAATTGCTATAAGTCAGCAACATTGCTTTCTTTAAAGAGAAGGTCAGATGGATACAAAGGGCTTTTGCCTAGTAGTATTTTTAGAAATTCCTTTTGTAATGTCTCTAAAATGCCCATATGGCAATTTAGAGCTCCCCCCATGCAATTATTCCGTAGTTGAAGTGTGATTCTACAAGGGCAATGTATACCGATCTAAGATGATATATATGTTAAGTTGTATAAATTTAAATAATATGCATCTAATTTTATTCGCTATTGATTTGATGTGCTCATCCCATCTAAAGTGTGGATCCAGGATTACTCCAAGGTATTTTATATTATTATTTGCTACTCGGATATGCTGCGAATTCCCAATTTTGAGCGAGTTGAACTTGGGTAATCCATTTGAGTACGTTGCAAAAGGAAGATATTGAGTTTTTTTTAATATTTATGGTGAGTAATTTTCTATCGAACCGGTTCTTAAATAAAATTAAATCCTTTTCAAGTTTATCTTTTAGTACTTTCCAGGAAGTATCTTTGTACATAACTGCTGTATCGTCCGCATTAAAAAAGAGATTTGACCACAGGTGGGAATTTTTCAAAAATGGAGTTAACATATAAAACAAATGGGATTGAGCCTAAAACTGTTCCTTGCGGCACTCCGAATTCAAGAGTACATGGGTCACTGTAAGTATCATTGACATATGCTCTTTGTTGTCTATTTTCTAGATAGCTCTTTATTAATTTCAGGGCATTATTGCGGAGACCGTACTGTTCAAGAGTTGTAAGCAGCTTTTGGCGGCTAACAGTGTTAAAGGCTTTTTATAGATCAAAAAAGACCGTAAGACATTTTTCTTTGTTGTCCAATGCCTTACAGATTTCAACACTCAAATTTCTAATAGCATCATTTGTTGATTTTCCCTCTACAAAACCGAACTGAGATTCAGAAATAATATTATATTTTTTTATAAAACTACAAATTCTAATTTTTAAGATTTTTCCAAAGACTGGCTAAAACTGAAATAAGCGATATCGGGCGATAATTAGAAATGTCAAGCGGATCTCCTGTCTTAAATAACGGTTTAATCGTAATTGCACACTTAAACGTAGAGGGGCATTTTCCTTGTTCAGTCATATTATTTACTAAAATACTTAAAGGTAAAGAAACAAAATCTGAGATGTATTTTAATGCAATTGAGCTAATTCCATCCATACCTACCAATTTTTTGTTTTTAAGGTCACCTATAATAGATTTAATTTCTACTTCTGAAGTAGGTTTTAGAAAAATAGAGTTATTAAATGTGCGTTCGGGGACAGCTATATTAGAATTATCAGTCCTTATTTTATTGGCTAAATTTTTACCAATATTAGTAAAAAAAACCGCTGCCCAAGGAATCACTACTTCCACATCCAGATTTTTTATCTAAGTCACTCACAACGAAAAAAATTTGTATGTGGAAATAATTGTTTATGGAACTTTAATAATATAATATTTGAAATCATCTACCCCAAAAACCCATAAAGCGATACCCCACATCGGTAGCGGGATGGGGGTGGTGATAGGGGGTGGTAGTGGGGGTGGATGAAGTAAAAAAACATTTTGAGGTTTCTGGTTCTTGTACACATCCTAAATCACAATTTTTTTCATCCCCTTTAATAATGGGGTGGGGGTGGTAATGAGGGTGGTTAATGCCAAAAATTTTTTTGAGACCTCAGCTTCTCTTCTATATACTAAATACCAATTTTATGGACTCTTACCTGCTTGATTTACCTATTTTCCACAAATTTACCCCGATTTACCCCCCAACCCTTCGACGGAACAAGATGAAAATATAATCCAGTTCTAGATCTCATTAAAGTACATATGTGTACCAAATTTCAAGTCAATATCTCAAACGGTTCCAGAGGAAACGTGCGCACAAAAAAAGTTACAGACAGACCAACAGGCCGACAGACAGAAAAATTTTTTTCGCTCAAACTTAAAATCTCGACGTTTCGTGACATTCTAAGCCTCTTTGAACAATAAAAATTCTTAAAAATTTTTTTGTTGTTACTATACTTCCACTGGATGTGGAAGTAATTGTACAAACTCATTTGCAATTTTTGAATTATCGTGTATTGTATCTTCGGACTTTTGTATTTATTAACTTTATTTCTGTAATTTGGGAAAAAAAGAATCACGTTTATTTAAATTAGCTATCCAGCGATTTATCATAATATGTCATATTTATCATAATATGTCATATTTATCTCGAAACATTTAATATATTTGTGAGGAGGCCATGGAAAACTTAAAAACACTTCTTATAATATAAAATAATTTTGTCAAAAATGCATAAATATCAATGGGGGACAATTCGGACATTTATTGTAGTTTAGTTTTCCTATTTTTGGCAAAATTATTTTATATTATAAGAAGTTGCTGTTGTTAACAGTTTTCTAGGGCCTCCTCACAAATATATTAAATTTTTCGAAAATTAACCACTTTTTCTAGAGGTAAATATGCCATATATATGATATATCGTTGGATAGCTTATTTAAGTTGTGATCGAGTAATGAAATAATTTACAGGATGTTCCATTTAAAAAAACATAAGTTAAGTCTATATCTCGAAAACTGAGGCATGCATAATTTTCTTCTTATCAGCAACGGATTCTACTCAAAAAAGTGACTTAAGAATGTGTTACTCGGTTTTCGATTCGACACTTGGTAATTGCCAATTTTCCAAAAACGCTCTGTAGCTCGGTAGTCGAAAAAGATAGACGATCGCGGTTTGCGTCATTATTTATTTCTCGAAAATCGAGCTCAGGACACCTATATTGGTTCTTGTCTATCTGCCACAGTTTTAGAGAAAACCCCAAATGCCATCTAATTTGATCAACCCTGTACAGTATATCAGTGGCGCAGCCAGAAAATTCATCTGGGGGGGGGGCAATAGAACCGGCCTCCTCAGAGGTTGAGGAAAACTGTTCAGAAAATGGTTGAAAACGGATGTGTATAGATTCCTCTACTAGATAATATTGACATTAATTACAAAATATTAATTTCAAGAGATATTTGGATACTGCTTTTAGTTCCTTCAAATTAGTCAAAAAATTGCTGTTTATGGAAAATCTTCCCACAGTTATGAGACCTGTAAGAAGTAAAGTATTTGGGTTGTCTAGTCATGATTTTCACCCCCCCGTAGTTCTAAAAAAGGGTGGTTTTTGAGAAATATATACATATGTATGAATTTTAGCGTTTTTTCGTCTTTTTCTTTATTTTGAGGAAAAACTATGCATTTTGGTGAAAAATATCATGAGAGCAAAGTTGTAGAGAATAAAATTTCCTTATAATTTCTGCCTCTACCATTTTTTTTCGAATTCCGCTTAATTTCGCCGCTAGAGGTCACGAAAGAAATATATGGACATATGGACTTTTGCGCCTTTTTTTAAGATTTTGAGCCAAAATTATGCATTTTTATGAAAAATTACGTGAGAACATAAAATATATAGTCTAAAAAAAGGCGGAAAAGTCTATATGTATATTTATTTCTTTCGCGCCCTCTAGCGGCGGAACTAAGCGGAATTCGTTATAGGAAATTTTATGCTCTACTACTTTGCTCTTTTGATATTTTTCACCAAAATGCATAGTTTTTCCTCAATATAGAGAAAAAGACGAAAAACGGGTAAAAGTCCTATATATACGTATATATTTCTCAAAAACCTGGGTAGTTTTTAGAACTGCGGGGGGTAAAAATCATGTTTAGACAACCCAAATACTTAACTTTTTACAGGTCTCATAACTGTGGGAAAATTTTCTTAAATATTTCCTAATTTGAAGGGACTATTTGTACTAATAGTGATTATGCTTCTTTATTTTTTGGTTCATGGAAGACGGCTTGGGGGGGGCCCGGGCCCCATGCCCCCCCCCCCCCCCCCCCCCCCCATGGCTGCGCGCCTGCAGTATATTACAATCTTGTATACGATAGTTTGAAGTTCGTATCAACAAGATTGGTAACATAACGTTCGTATTTTCTATTGTGTCTTTAATAAATATTAAACTTGAGGATATTGTCGTTGTATCTAATTATGGTACCAATAAATTGTAGATAAAATCTGATATCATTTGAACTATGTAAATTAAATTAACTTATGAAATGTGTCTTGTACTTTTATGGCATTAAGACAAAATCCAAGTAAGGTGTTGGTGTTGTAATAACGAAGGACCACCAACAGCTAACAAATCCAGCAACTGATAATAAAAAATTCTACGCCGCTCCGGGTCAACAAAAACACAAGCAATATCTACATTACGTGGCTGAAGACAGAAACGAAATCAGAAATGAGAAACGATTATTTACAGAGAACCAATAATGCACATGAAGTTAAAATCTTTATAATTACATAATTGAAAAGTATGTTCCTATAAAACGAAACATGTATGTGGAAAAGGGTTGAGCAGCTAAAGTTATCTAAAGCAAAACACGGATTTTAAAGAGGGTGAAATACCCTGTAAAAATAAGATAACTATAAGATAACTATTGTAAAAAAGTTTTTAACACTTTCATATTTTAGGGTGTGATAGAAAAGAGCATTTCCAATATTGCATAATTTTTATTTAACGAAAAACAGGGGATAAGAGGGTAAAAAGCCCCAAAAACCATTGTAAAATTTTTTATTGCTTTCATATTTTTGAGGTGATAGAAAAGAGTATTTCCAAGATAGCGTAATTGGGATGTAATAAAAAACAGAGGGTGGAACACCCCAAAAACCATCTAAAAATAATATAACTATTGCAAAATTTTTTAACGCTTTCATATTTTAGAGGTGATAGAAAAAGAGTATTTCCAAGATAGCGTAATTGGGATTTAATAAAAAAACAAAGGATAAAACACCCCAATAACTATCTAAAAATAATATAACTATTGTACAAAAGTTTTTAACACATTCATATTTCATGGGGTGATAAAAAAGAGCATTTCCAATTCCAATATTGCATAATTTTTATTTAACGAAAAACAGGGGATAAGAGGGTGAAACACCCCAAAGACCATCTAAAAATAATATACCTAACTATTGTAAAATTTTTTAATGCTTTCATATTTTCGAGGTGATAGAAAAGAGTATTTCCAAGATAGCGTAATTGGGATGTAATAAAAAACAATAACTATCTTAAAATAATATAACTATTGTAAAAAAGTTTTTAACACATTTACATTTTATGGGGTGATAAAAAAGAGCATTTCCAATATCGCTTTATTTTTATTTAACGAAAAACATATGATCCAATATTAAAGTAAAAATTTTAAGTTTAACAGAAGTTATCGTATTCAATAAATGTTCGCAGTCGGCAACTCTCGAATGAAACTTTTAATCGTTTCATAATAGTCGAAATCGTTTCATAATAGTCGAAATGCTATTTTCTATAATCCTGAAAAGATATGAAAATTTTGAAAACTTTGGCAACAGTTATATTATTTTTAGGTAGTTTCTTGGGTGTCTATCAATCAAATTTTGCTGTCTTGGAAGCCTTTTCTATCACCCCTTAAGATATGAAAGTGTTAAAAAAAATGTTTACAATAGTTATGTTATTTTTAGACAGTTTTTGTGGTGTTTCACCCTCTTAAACCCTGTTTTTGGTTAAATAAAAATTATGCAATATTATAAATGCTCCTTTCTATCACCCCATGAAATATGAATGTGTTTTTTTACAATAGTTATATTATTTTAAGATAGTTATTGGCAAGGGCGAATCTAGAAATTTCAATAATTTTTTTCTTGTCTGTGGCGCATGGGACCCATACGAAATATGGGAAATAACATCTAGAGAAGCACTCCTCTAACGGCCCCTAAAAAGTTTTGAAAAAGCAGTTTGCGAAAAAGTTTTTCAAAATTCGAGTGCCCCCCCCGAGCCAAAGGACTCCCGTTTAAAATTATTCTTTTTTGTCATATACATTTTACTTTTCATCAAAATCCAACAATAGGTTTCGGAGTTTATGAAAATATTTTTATTACTAACTGAGATACAACGAATTGAAATTTTGTAATTTGTTAAATTGTAAATTACAAAATTTCAGTTCATTGTATTTCAGTTAATAATGATAATATTTTCATCAACTCCAAAACCTATGGATTTTGATGAAAAGTAAAATGTATATGACAAAAGAGAATAATTTTAAACGGGAGTCCCTTGGTTCGGGGGGTCACTCGAATTTTGAAAAAATTTTTCGCAAACTGCTTTTTCAAAACTTTTCAGGGGCCGTTAGAGGAGTGCTTCTCTACATGTTATTTCCCATATTTCGTATGGGTCCCATGCGCCACAGACGAGAAAAAAATTATTGATATTTCTAGATCCGCCCTTGGTTATTGGGGCGTTTTACCCTCTGTTTTTTATTAAATCCCAATTACGCTCTGTTGGAAATACTCTTTTCTATCACCTCTAAAATATGAAAGTATTAAAAAAATTTTACAATAGTTATATTATTTTTAGATGGTCTTTGGTGTGTTCCAACCTCTTATCCCCTGTTTTTCGTTAAATAAAAATAAAGCGATATTGGAAATGCTCTTTTTTATCGCCCCATGAAATATGAATGTGTTAAAAACTTTTTTACATAGTTATATTATTTTAAGATAGTTATTGGGGTGTTTAGCCTCTGTTTTTTATTAAATCCCAATTACGCTATCTTGGAAATACTTTTTTCTATCACCTCGAAAATATGAAAGCATTAAAAAATTTTACAATAGTTATATTATTTTTGGATTTTTAGATGGTTTTTCCCGTTTTTCGATAAATAAAAATTAGGCAATACTGGAAATGCTCTTTTCTATCACCCCATGAAATATGAATGTGTTAAAAACTTTTTTACATAGTTATATTATTTTAAGATAGTTATTGGGGTGTTTTAGCCTCTGTTTTTTATTAAATCCCAATTACGTTATCTTGGAAATACTTTTTTCTTTCACCTCGAAAATACGAAAGCATAAAAATTTTTTACAATAATTATATTATTTTTAGATGGTTTTTGGGGTATTTCACCCTCTTATCCCCTGTTTTTCGTTAAATAAAAATTATGCTATATTGGAAATGCTTAAAATGCCTAAAATATGAAAGTGTTAAAGATGTTTTTACGATAGTTAATCTTATAGTTATCTTATTTTTACGAGTTACAATCTTTGGGGTGTTACTGTTGTAGAACTCTCCAAAATCGTCCTAAGTTGAAGACATAATCAAAATTCGACTTAGGCAAAAATTTCATTTAAAGACATTTTTGGGAGTCTGCAGAGGCGCAGATCAGTCCACAAGGACCGTTTTGGGTTCTATAAGGCGTTGGAAATGACCAGGCGAAAATTCGAAGAAACACCGAATTTTCACTTAGGAAAAATGTTTTTGGTTCAGAATATCAGAGTAGAAGTATATAATGACAAAGATTTATGAATAGTATACTTTTTCAAAGGTATCATAAATTGGACTTTGAAAAATAATATTTTTGGAAGGGCGTCAAAATTTGGCCCAGGAATCGATTTATCGAAAGTACGCCAAAGTTTCACTTGCAGACTAATTTTTCAAAACTGCGTTGAAATTTGGCTTGAAAATCAATTTTTCAAAAGTACGCCAAAATTTCACCCGCAGATTAACTTTTCAAAAGTACCTTGAAATTTGGCTTGAAAATCAATTTTTCAAAAGTACGCCAAAATTTCACCCGCGGATTAACTTTTCAAAAGTACCTTGAAATTTGGCTTAAAAATCGATTTTTCAAAAGTACGCCAAAATTTCACCCGCAGATTAGTTTTTCAAAAGTACCTTGAAATTTGGCTCGAAAATCGATTTTTCAAAAGTACGCTAAAATTGGTCTTTAAATGGATTTTTCAAAAGTACCACAAAGTCAGTTTAAAAAGTACCACGAAAATATACTTTAAATTATTTTTTATTTTTTATTCCTCAACCAAAGACATTGACCTTTGAAGTACGGTCATTGAAAGCCCAATTCTAAAATATGAGCATAAAATTTTAACGATGCACTGCATCCGAAAGGCAAAAAAGAAGATTTTGTCAAAGCCGGCGTAGTGCCGATAAGCAAAAATTGATAAAAATCAATGCACATGTACAAGGCCGGTTTCTCGCATAGAAAGAGTTTGGATTGACCCAGCGGCTCGCAATTTGGTCGAGCGCGTTGAGTGGTCCAGACAAAGTGATGGTAGAAAAGCCAATAACGGGGCTTTTCAAATGACAAAGTTATAGAGGAAAACGCCTTGTGCATAAAAATCCAAAAATTCAATTTTGCCTAATAGTCGCTCGAAGGTGAGACGCTGCCAAATCGATATTATTAATCGACTGTGATAAGGGTTAGTAAGTCGTGGACTGATCGAACGCCACTCAACTTATGCAGTAATAAGTCCTCTGAATGTGTTTGAGTACGTGAATTTCCACGATACAAGAACTTTAAAGCTAGGTAGTCTCTAGTGAAACTAAATTCATTTAGTAAAACTTTTTTAAGTTAATTTCAGTCAGCCTTAATTATTCATTTACCCAGAGTCTGAAATGATTCTAAAAGCTCGCATTTTGATTCTGAGAAGGTACGTATGAATCTTTTCTACCTAATCGATCGTTAGCGCGAGCGCTCTCGCTTGTATGGTCTGAAAGTCACTACCTTGATTGGGGAAGGCACGATTCTTTCTTGAGAATTTTGTATAACCAATTCTGTTAAATAAACGGATTCTTTGAACTAATGTTTCTTAATTGATCTTGAGGCCTGTTGACGGTCTATAATCCCTGGAACTTTCGTATAGAAAACCGGATGTGTCGAGTTAATTCGCATTAACGTTCGACCTTCTGGTTGTTTTACGGAGGTTCGATAGGGATTTTTTTATGCGTTTTTTGAGAAATATATTCCGTTATTAATGGACCAAAACGCGATTTTCGCGTACCAAAACTAATCCCTCCGCAGAGAAATTCTTCGGTTGGGATTTTTTTATGCAAAAATTCAGGAAATTAAGAGGTGCCTAAACCCCTAACGAGGGAATTCGGGTCCAGAGAGAGCGTAGTTTCCGATCTGTGGTAGTGCAGCCTTGGTCCCGCTTTTCGGCTACCGAAGTCATCTTATCTCGAACCCGCCTGGGAGGTAGAAGAACGGGGTAATACGCGACTGGCGCCCCCTGAGAAATAAATTGGTGTCGCGTCATTTTGACGCCCGGTAGTGCGTTCTTCTACATGGCGCCCAACGTGGGGCGTTGTTAGTCAGCAGGGCTTTCTGGAAAGGATATGGATGAATCAACGCCTTTCCAGTTTTACGACGAGCCGACATCTGTGATGGACAACGTCTCTAGAGGGTTAGAGAGGCCGTGCGCGGAGGATGTACTGGGTAGTTCGGGGGTTGGCCCGAGTACCACTGAAGGAGTCATACAGCCCTCCTCAGAACAAGTGTTTGCCCAAATGGCAGCAGGTCTTGCCAAAGCTCTAAGCGAAGCCACGCACGAGCATAAGTATCGGTCGAAGCATCCAAATGCGGAATTTCATGGCTTCGAACACGAAGACCCTGAAACCTTCATTCATCATATGGAGGAATTTTTCGTCCGAGTACGAATTACGCAGGATAACGACCGTCTGTATAAAATATCAGAACAGCTCAAAGACGATGCTAGGAAATGGTTCGAACAATACCGAACCCTAATTACCACGTATCCTCTATTCCTCGAGCGGTTCAGAAGCCGTTACGATTCAGGTGAAGTACTCACCGAAGCAGTAGCTAATTTATATGGCAAGAAACAAGATGCCGAGGAAAATACGTCAGTATTTATTTCCAGGAAGGTATGCCTCTTCAACAGGATCGATCCGTTTAAGCCGGAGGCGATGAAGGCGGCTACCATCTTCAATCAGTTGAGACCTGATATGAAAATGCTCCTAAAGAGTGCCGTCATACTAGATACAAATACACTAGTGACGATGACCGAACAAATGGCTAAAATCATGGATGAGAATAAAGAATTCGAGATTCTGCAAAATGCAAAGAAAAGCAAAGACCTAGAAGCGTCCACCTCTACCGCTTCAGCTCAAGGGAATCAGCAATCGAGCAGTAACTGGAGAATGGAACCCTCCGCATTAACGAAGCCGTCCTCCAGTTCCTTTGGTGCATCTAGGACACCATTCAATGGATCTCAAAGAAGAGATAATCCGCCAGCACCAAGGGTGCATTTTGCAAATAATATTTCCTCGCTGCCTAGAGGGGATATACCGAGAAGGGGTACTGGAGACGTAAGGAACTCCCGAGTCCCGTATCGCCCTTGCAGATATTGCCCAACGGAGCAGTGGCATTTTCATGCAGAATGCCCAAACAATCCCTATCGTAATATGAATACGGGAAACCAAGCGGGGGTCAGAGGCGATGGCCCAGGCCGAACTGTACCAGCCCCGCCTACCAGGCCCCAGCAGGCTCCAAGCGACCCTCGGGGAAGCTCCGAAGCAAGAAGTTTAAATTAAAAAACTTCGATGACCTTCCTGACCTTAATTACCTGTTTAAGGATCAAGAAGTCAACCTATCTCCCCACCGATTCACTCCATTAGAATCTATCAATCAAACCAACGACGCTTTCCCTCTGCCTCGCATTAAGATTATAATTAATAATCGAGCGGTTAACGCTTTATTGGATACAGGTTCGACAAGGAATATTATCCAACCGAAATTTTTGAACGACATTGATCAACTTACAGCTCCCCAAACTTTTGTTATGGCTTGTGGCGATGGTTTAGTAGAATCCCTCGGGACTACGACCATAAACGTTAATGTACTAGATGTACCCTTTCAGACCACGTTTCAGGTCATTCAAAATTTAAATGAAGAGCTCATTCTGGGAGCCCCGTTTTTATATGCTCACAATGTCGTATTCGATTATCAACGTAAATGTGTCTACGTCGGCACTGAAGAGCGAATAACCGTCTTCTGGAATCAAGCAGCACATCAAGCAAGGAAGCAATGCCGGCTTCCCGAAGAACTGATCATCGGAAACGATAATTTAAAACCTCTATTCGAGGAATTCGCTGAATTGTTCACCGCGGTGCCTACCCAAGCTACCACGGTGACAACGAAACATAAAATAAAAGTTAAAGACGACCACCCGTTCAATATCAAACCCTACCCCATGTCTCCTTCTAAGAAAAAAGTTATGTACGATCAAATTGAAGAGATGCTGAAAGCCGGGGTCATAGAACCGAGTACCGCTCAGTACAGTTCGCCTCCCATTATAATTGAAAGGCCCGGCAAGAAGCCTCGCTTCTGCATTGATTATCGTCACTTAAATGAAGTAACGGAAGACGAAGCATCCGTCTTACCAAAGATATACGAGAGTATAAAGGATCTAGGAAACGCCAACATATTTACGGTGTTGGACCTCAAGAGCGGATATTGGCAAATCCCTCTTGAGGAGTCGTCAAAAAACTATTCTACGTTTACAACATTAGATGGAGCATCTTACCGATTTAACGTGATGCCTTTCGGATTGAAGACCGCTCCATGTACATTCCAAAAATTTATGGCAAGAGACGTATTGACCGGCTACTTGCATCATTTCTGCAAAGTATATCTCGATGATATTATCATCTACAGCGAAAATATAGAACAGCATGTAAACCATCTGAGAGCCGTCTTTGAACGCCTGCGTTTGCATAATTTAAAGGTGTCACCGGAAAAATGTGTGGTAGCCACGTCAAGCATAACCTATCTCGGGCATCAAATAAATGCCAACACCACTCAACCATTAGAAAAACACATATTACAGATACAAAATTATCCGGCCCCTACGACAAGGCGCCAGCTTCAGAGTTTCCTTGGTCTATGTAATTGGGTACGTGAATATATCCCTAATGTTGCAATAATTACAAAGCCCTTGACCCGACTACTCTCGAAAGACTGGCGCTTCAAGTGGAATCCGGAAGCCCAAGAAGCTTTTATTTTACTAAAAGAAGTATTGAATAAACCTCTAGGACTGCACCGGCCAGATTTCAATAAAATGTTCATACTGCAGACGGACGCATCCTTAATAGGATTATCTGCAGTATTATATCAATTGGGGGATAATGACCAGAAGCACATCGTCTCTTATGCTAGTAATACGTTATCTCCGACGGAGAGAAAATACCATATTAATGAATTGGAATGTTTGAGCGTCGTTAATTATATAAGAAAATACAAAATATATTTGGCAGACCGTCCATTTATAGTCAAAACCGACAATCGAGCTTTACTATGGTTAAATAAGCATAAGGACGAGAAAACGAAATTTACACGTTGGTCATTATTACTTCAGGAATACAGCTTCACAATAGAACATTGTCCCGGCAAGGAAAATATATTGGCAGACTATTTGAGCAGAAATCCTCAAGGCCCAAACGTCGAAGCAGACGACGAAGAGGAGAGAATGTACCCACCAAAATTCTCGTACAAGGAACGAATATCAGTGATTACCACATTGGAATTAAACGATCAGGTCAGAGAAGCGCAAACGCACTCCAGAGATATCCAAGACCAAATCGAACGATGGAATACTCTAGTGCGACAAGCAGATAAAACCGAGGCAGAGGTGAAATTCGTCAATACAAGACAAGTGATAGGCGGCACACTTTGGACAAGAGGCGAAAATGTTAAAGAAAAATTATACGTACCAAAACGTATGGTCATGAGAGTAATATCTCATTTTCACGACCGACCGGAAGTAGGTCACCCCGGCCGCGATGAAACTGTTAGAATCATCTCGGGCCGCTATTATTTTAATAATTTGTCGAGACTAGTTAACAAATATTTAAATGAGTGCATTATTTGTAATTCCGTAAAAAGCAGACAATCACAACCGAAGGCTCCTCTCAGAAGCCATGCTCCATCGCATCCGTTCGAAGTTCTAAGCGTCGATGTAATCGGACCGCTTCAGCGAACCAAAGATGCAGATAACCGATATATATTAATGGTAGAGGATGTATTTAGTAAGTGGGTCGAAGCCAAGGCGTTCACCCAAGTCAGTGGAAAAACAATAGCACAATTTATCGAAGAGGAACTAGTGGCGAGATATGGCGTTCCGAGGGTCATCATTTCCGACCAGGGAGGCCACTTCAATTCCGGCTTTTACGATACGTTCTGTACACGTAACAATATTGAAAGATTCTTCACAGCAGCTTACCACCAACAGGCCAATCCAATAGAAAGGAGGGTGCAAGAAGCCAAGAAGATCTTAAAAACCTTATTATATGGTTCACCCAACGACGAGTGGGATCGACATGTTAGTCAGATGGCATATATCTTGAGAACAAGAAAAAACGCCGCTACGGGGCATACGCCCAGTTTCGTAGTACTCGGCTATGAATTACCGCAGATTGGTGATTGGAATATGTTCGCTTATAGACAAGAACGTCGTAATCAAGCGGACGTTCCCCGCCTTGAAAGAGTCAAAGAGATTCGTAAAAATCAAACAAATTACCAATGGCGTTACGCGCCCAAAGTGGCGGTAACGCCGGTCGTATATAAAGTGGGAGATATGGTAATGACTAAAAGGATCAGGAAGGATCATACCTTCACACCATCGTGGAGTGGGCCACACAAGGTTTTAAAGAGATTGTCCAATGAAGTTTACCTCATTCACAAGGGGGTAACTTCGACGAGGTTACATGTCGATGCCATCAGGCCGGCACCTAAGGGAGACCCCGATGTTGAATTGGAATTGTCTGAAGAATCAGAAGATAGTCCGGATGAAACTCATCTTAGTGACGACGCTTCCTCATCAGACAATGAGATCGCGCCCAGGTCAGAGCGACGTAGCGATACCACACTAGTTCAAATCAATGTTCCCGCAAGTGCTCAAGATGAGCCGGATGTAATAAGTCGAGATCCCGAAGATGCTCGAGATGAGCCAGATATAGAAGAGTCACCTCTAGATATTTCTGAGGTCGACCACGGCTAATAGCCGTTTTCGCTTTTTTTTTATATTTTTTCTCAAAATTCTAAGTAGCGATTTTGACCTGTATGCGGTCGAATCGAAAATTTAAAGTCTACCCCATGAGCAGACATGGAAAGACGGCGAACCCGACGCAAGAGCGCGATCCGGTAAGCCTAGCTTCTCAAGAGCGAGAGCCGCCAAGTTCGAGTAATGGACGTAGGCATAAGTACGAATCAGTACGAGTTTCGGAAGCTGTTTTTCTTATGCAAGAAGACAACTTCAATTTTAATCATTTTAAGTCAACAAAATTAACGTATACCCCAAATGGAAACTATGAGTTTCAGAAGCCGTTCTTCGCTCAAGAAGACGCTTCAATTTTTTTTTACTTTTTTCACAAGTCGTGATGACCGCACGAGTATCGTAAGCCGATTTAATCTACCTTACGAAATGGAAACTACGAGTTTCAGAAGCCGTTCTTCGCTCAAGAAGACGCTTCAATTTTTTTTTTTTTATACTTTTTTCACAAGTCGTGATGACCGCACGAGTATCGTAAGCCGATTTAATCTACCTTACGAAGTAGAAACTACGAGACGAGTTTCAGAAGCCGTTCTTCGCTCAAGAAGACGCTTCAATTTTTTTTTTTTTTTTATACTTTTTTCACAAGTCGTGATGACCGCACGAGTATCGTAAGCCGATTTAATCTACCTTACGAAGTAGAAACTACGAGACGAGTTTCAGAAGACGTTCTTCGCTCAAGAAGACGCTTCAATTTTTTTTTTATACTTTTTTTCACAAAGTAGTGATGACCGCACGAATATCGTAAGCCGATTCAATCTACCTTACGAAGAACCAATTTCTAACCATTATAAGTTAACAAAATTCCTGTTAGAAAAATATTTCATTAAAAACAACACATTGTGTTTGTTAGTCGACGCGTCCCAGTCGACGACTTGCTAAAAAGTCAATCTAGTTGCTGAACTGCATTTTCCATGTGCAGAAATGGAAAGATGACCCAGCCTGTCGCAAGGGCGCGGCATGGTGAAGTCTGGAACTCAAAGGCGAGGACCGTCCAAGCTGCGGCATGGAGATATAGACAGCCTCTTCTAGAAAGGGCCGAAGTTAAGCAAGAGCGAGACCAGGGCGAAAAAGCGAGTGCAACGAATTAGTGAGAGTGGACGCTAATCAAAATTGTGCTACGCTTCGCACCTCGACGCGGGTGTAATTAAGTTGATAAAAATGTTGTATCAACTTGACGTATTGTTTAAAAAATGTATTTATTTTTAAGTTAGATAGGCGAATCAGCCGTCTGCCCCAATTAAGGCCGTTATTTTTAAACATCTGTACCATAGGTCAGACCGTCAAATGAAGGCATACAGACATACAAGTGAATATGGAAATTAAAGGCAATCGATGAGTAGAAAAGATTCAACCAAAGGAGGGGAGTGTTGTAGAACTCTCCAAAATCGTCCTAAGTTGAAGACATAATCAAAATTCGACTTAGGCAAAAATTTCATTTAAAGACATTTTTGGGAGTCTGCAGAGGCGCAGATCAGTCCACAAGGACCGTTTTGGGTTCTATAAGGCGTTGGAAATGACCAGGCGAAAATTCGAAGAAACACCGAATTTTCACTTAGGAAAAATGTTTTTGGTTCAGAATATCAGAGTAGAAGTATATAATGACAAAGATTTATGAATAGTATACTTTTTCAAAGGTATCATAAATTGGACTTTGAAAAATAATATTTTTGGAAGGGCGTCAAAATTTGGCCCAGGAATCGATTTATCGAAAGTACGCCAAAGTTTCACTTGCAGACTAATTTTTCAAAACTGCGTTGAAATTTGGCTTGAAAATCAATTTTTCAAAAGTACGCCAAAATTTCACCCGCAGATTAACTTTTCAAAAGTACCTTGAAATTTGGCTTGAAAATCAATTTTTCAAAAGTACGCCAAAATTTCACCCGCGGATTAACTTTTCAAAAGTACCTTGAAATTTGGCTTAAAAATCGATTTTTCAAAAGTACGCCAAAATTTCACCCGCAGATTAGTTTTTCAAAAGTACCTTGAAATTTGGCTCGAAAATCGATTTTTCAAAAGTACGCTAAAATTGGTCTTTAAATGGATTTTTCAAAAGTACCACAAAGTCAGTTTAAAAAGTACCACGAAAATATACTTTAAATTATTTTTTATTTTTTATTCCTCAACCAAAGACATTGACCTTTGAAGTACGGTCATTGAAAGCCCAATTCTAAAATATGAGCATAAAATTTTAACGATGCACTGCATCCGAAAGGCAAAAAAGAAGATTTTGTCAAAGCCGGCGTAGTGCCGATAAGCAAAAATTGATAAAAATCAATGCACATGTACAAGGCCGGTTTCTCGCATAGAAAGAGTTTGGATTGACCCAGCGGCTCGCAATTTGGTCGAGCGCGTTGAGTGGTCCAGACAAAGTGATGGTAGAAAAGCCAATAACGGGGCTTTTCAAATGACAAAGTTATAGAGGAAAACGCCTTGTGCATAAAAATCCAAAAATTCAATTTTGCCTAATAGTCGCTCGAAGGTGAGACGCTGCCAAATCGATATTATTAATCGACTGTGATAAGGGTTAGTAAGTCGTGGACTGATCGAACGCCACTCAACTTATGCAGTAATAAGTCCTCTGAATGTGTTTGAGTACGTGAATTTCCACGATACAAGAACTTTAAAGCTAGGTAGTCTCTAGTGAAACTAAATTCATTTAGTAAAACTTTTTTAAGTTAATTTCAGTCAGCCTTAATTATTCATTTACCCAGAGTCTGAAATGATTCTAAAAGCTCGCATTTTGATTCTGAGAAGGTACGTATGAATCTTTTCTACCTAATCGATCGTTAGCGCGAGCGCTCTCGCTTGTATGGTCTGAAAGTCACTACCTTGATTGGGGAAGGCACGATTCTTTCTTGAGAATTTTGTATAACCAATTCTGTTAAATAAACGGATTCTTTGAACTAATGTTTCTTAATTGATCTTGAGGCCTGTTGACGGTCTATAATCCCTGGAACTTTCGTATAGAAAACCGGATGTGTCGAGTTAATTCGCATTAACGTTCGACCTTCTGGTTGTTTTACGGAGGTTCGATAGGGATTTTTTTATGCGTTTTTTGAGAAATATATTCCGTTATTAATGGACCAAAACGCGATTTTCGCGTACCAAAACTAATCCCTCCGCAGAGAAATTCTTCGGTTGGGATTTTTTTATGCAAAAATTCAGGAAATTAAGAGGTGCCTAAACCCCTAACGAGGGAATTCGGGTCCAGAGAGAGCGTAGTTTCCGATCTGTGGTAGTGCAGCCTTGGTCCCGCTTTTCGGCTACCGAAGTCATCTTATCTCGAACCCGCCTGGGAGGTAGAAGAACGGGGTAATACGCGACTGGCGCCCCCTGAGAAATAAATTGGTGTCGCGTCATTTTGACGCCCGGTAGTGCGTTCTTCTACATTACACCCTCTTAAGATCCATGTTTTGCTTTAGATAACTTTAGCAGCTCAACTCTTTTCTACATACATATTTCGTAGCAGCGGTGCAGCCAGAAAATTCATCTGGGGGGGGCAATAGAACTGGCCTCTCCAGAGGATGAGGAAAACTTTTCAGAAAATCAGAGGTTATCCTAAGGATTTTTTTCCACTGCACATGAAGGAAATAAATCACTGTAGGTATAACATTGACACATTCACATAATATATTTTATTAATATTAGTGTATGATTTTGGAAAAGTTCCCTGCAAAAGGCAAAAGAAGGTAACGCAAAACGCCGGTGTCTAGTGCGCCCATGGCTCCCCCCCTGGCTGCGCCCTTGTTTCGTAGGAACATACTTTTCAATTCTGTATAATTACAAAGAGTTTAACTTCATGTGCATTACTTCATTGGTCCACTGTAAATAATCGTTTCTCATTTCTGATATCGTTTCTGTCTTTAGCCACATATCTATATTTCGAGTTTTTAGGCGCTGCTCATCAACTCTCAAAGTACAGATGTCACGTAATGTTTTAATGTTCATGAATTCACTTGACACAATATAGGGAAGATCCAGGGTAAGATGCAAGTTTTTTTTTATCGCAGATGGATAGACAACTAGAAAATATGCTTCATCGCATTTTTCTTCTATTTTTGTTAAAGTTAAAGTTAAAAGCTAAAATAATTATTTAGAATTTGAACCTACGCAAAGTTTCAGCTGTATTTTACTTTTGTACTTGGAATATACCTGCATATAAACTTATACTCAAGTTTGCTGAAACTTTCCAGCAAAAGAACAATTTAAAATTACAAAAATAAATAAGATGCAACATTGTAGGAAACTTTTGCAACTTTTAATATCCCGTGGGAAATTAATGTACTACTAAGAATATAGATGTTCATTTACCTAATTATTAAATATTTATAAATACCTAGTAAGTTTAAAACTAAAATTTTAGGTTAAATTCACCAAAGTAAAAAATACCCTCATGTGTGTACAGAAAACATTTAATATTAGTACATACTTGCCTTTAAAGTTTCAGCCAAATATATAACGAATTGATACACAATCACAGAATTTAAAAGTTTTGAAATATTATTAAAGAAAAAGCACATCAAAAGCGAATCACAACGTTACCGATCACAAAACTAAATATGGCGCGCGAAACAAATGACGATGAAAATATTTGTCATCGCCAAAATAGCTCATGGATATCTTTGATAAATAAAACATAGTACGTGCAACTATGATTTGTTACATATGAAACAAATCTTTTGTAACAGGTACGTACCTATTTAATATATTTTTACGATTTTCCCGTATATATGGTGTGTGTGTGTGTGTTGTTTGAATATACGCAACTGCATGCTTATAATTTAATAATATGGATAAAATGAAAGTATTGTCACCATCGTGTTTCGCGCCCTCGAAAACTTTTGGATTTTCTCTGCATTTTTCTAATTTACCTCAAGGGACTATTTTTCAAATTTTAAATTAAATATCTTAGAAACTCTTAACTTTAGGGAGTTGAGACTTTCAATTACCATGGTTTGAAGTACAACATACTCCAGTTTTATGACATTTGACTGAAACCACTTTTTACCTAGGTTATTATAGGTTCAGACACGGGGTCCTTTTTGAATAATTTTAAGAAGTCAAGAATGCGACGATCCAATCTTTGGAACATGCTACTACAAAATTTATTTTTGACGTTTTTTTTCTTAAAAAAAAACAGTTGCTTCAATTCTCGCACGCTTTGTACAACTTAATTGAAAATATGAAAACAAAAATTTAAGAAGTACCTATTCAGCACAAATATTCTATTTCTCATTTATTATCGAAACTAGAACAGTTGTCATTTTATAGACCACATTTTAGGAAAATGTTTAAAAACAATAATTTTACCAATTACAAAACTCAATATTCGACAAATTGATATATGTTTTTTTATTAAACTGAAAAGTATCATTCGCCTAGACCAAAAAACACTTTTATGAATACTGTACACCAGGGCTGGCGACAGAGAGGGTAGGCGGGGTTGCAGCCCCCGGGCTCGGACCCGAAAGGGGGTACAGCACGGCACCATCACTGTTAAATACATTTTGAATTTTTGTATTAATTGTACTGGTTTTACCAGTACAGTACTGTTTTTGGAATCCCTTGTCCTTGATAGTTTAAAAAAACAACCAGGACATAAAATGTACTGGTTTCACCATTAACATACAAGAAATAAATTAAGACCACCGCCATCTTTGGAAGAAATCAGTATCTAAGCACGTAAGCAAACCTTTCCGCCGTCCATCCAAATCCAACAGATGACGTGATTTGATATTTTCAAAATAGCGCGTACGCCATGCCAGGCCAGCATCGTTCGAAAACAGCCGAGAGTTGTAGTGATAAATAATCTTTGTGCGTTGTTGTCATAATACTCTTAGCAAAAACGAAGAGTATATTGTATTTGATCGTCACATTTCTAAAATCGTAAATATCGCTCGTAGAGAAAAAATTTTCATATCATTGTGTTAGTGAACGAATTCTGAACAACTTTCAAAATGTCCGTTTGTCCGTCCGTCTGTCCGTCCGTTACGTTTCTTGTAAGCACGATAACTTAAGAAAGAAAAGTCCGATTGTATTGAAATTTAGAAAATAAGTTAGTGTTAGCTAGAGGAAGAACCCTATTGTTTTTGAAGAAAATCGATCAGTAAATAAAAAAGTTATTAATTATTTAATTTAAAAAAAAATTTTTTTTGTTAATTTTTGTGGCTTGTACTAAAATGGAAATCGCGAGATATTATTTCCATAACAATTTTTTTTTGTGTATGAAGTTTACTAATATTTCTTAGAAGTGAAATATGTATGAATGTCGACAGATATATATTACAGACAATCAATTTTCCTAGCAACAGGTGGTGGAGCAGCGGCTAAAGCTTTTCGTTGCAGCATCCCGGCCACGACAATGCGAAAATTGAAAGTACTAGAACACAAATTTATGCGCCTCATTTCAGCCTCTGATAGGTACACCTCCCTCAGAGATCTCTATGCACGTTGCCACGACATAACCCCACTAGCGGACTACGTCCAAGAAACGTCTCAAAAATTCTATCAGTTCAAACTGGACGGTAGCCCGCTTACCCGCAACATCACTCGAATCAGACAGCATAATGCCATACTTTTCAATATAAAACACCTCCTACCATACCAGGCGTTGCCTATCTTCCAGCAACTCCCTTAGCCACACTCTCTCCTACGATAACCTACCTTTCCCCTATCTTTATCTTTCAACCTCTTTCTCTCTCCCTTTCATGTTTTTTCAGTTTTGTTTTTTTTATCCTTTTTGTTGTTTTTTGTAATTTTTTGTCCCTAAATCCCCTTCAGGCCGAAACTTATCCAAATCCTAATTTTTTAAATCACAGCTTTTATCTTTCCATCTTACCTTCCTTGTCGGCGATCAGACCGCAAGGCCGTCATTTGTTCGAACGGGTTTTTTCGTTCAGTTTTCCCGTGTCAATAACCAAAATTGTGTAGTGCGCGTTCGCCAATGTTTTTAGAGTTGTGTTTATTTTTAATTTACTTGTAGGTCCATGTGGACAATAAAATATTTTAACCTAGTTTGTAAGTCCACCTGCGGTGGACAGGAGCTTCTAGCCCCCCACTCGAACTATCTCTAAGCTGAGTCGGGCCCACCCCGCTAGCCCCACACCCACCTCGACGTCACCTGTCCTGGTCGTGTGGCTGGCTCCGGGTTGGGCTCCGAGGAGGCACATATTGTACTATTAATACTAAATAAATACTATTGATTGATTGATTGCTTTTCGTTGCAATCCAAGGGTCCCGTGTTCGAATCCCGCAGGTTGGATTTTTTTTCATTTTTTTTTCATACAATTTTTTTCACAACAAAGTTTATATCACAAAATTTAGGATGTCCAAAAACTAACATTATTTACAAGAAAACTGCGAAGAGTATCCTATAGAATGTGTAACAATTATATATAAAAAAAAAGCTCAGTAAATTGGCGAAGAGTACGTTTTTAGCTTGTTGCTTTATAACATTATAATTATAACATCCAAACGAAGAAAATCCAAAGAAAAAAAATTGCTTGCAGCGGTCGGCAGTGTTCTGCTCGCTTCGCTCGCACTTTATCCCCACACACTTTACCATTTGTCCTGGTTTTCTACAAAAACGGGCACCTTAATTAATTGTATTTCAAATTGTGAATTGAAAATTAGTATTTTTGATTTGTCCCAGGTGAGGGAGGCCTGTCAATTTGATTTTACCTCAGAGTCCGTACACCAACTCTCCACGGGCCTGATGTACACCTTATGATGTACACCTGCCACCTACATTTGGTGTATTAAAACGAAAAATCAAGAACAATAAGTAATAAATAATTAGTTTTTCTATAATTTGTTACCTATCTCTAATTAATAGTTTTTTATAGTTATGTTCTCGGTTACGTTACTCAATTTTTGAGACAACCTGTAAGTGGTGATGATCAAATTGGTAATAAATATCGGGTGAGACTATTTTGATAGTTGAAAAGCGCTCTGCAGTCTGCAGTTTTAGCCACGCGCTACCATTACTTATGCAACCTATATTACATTAGCGCGGGTAGTACTAGAGTCTAGAGTCTCGTAAGAGATGGCGCTACCTGTATCATAATGTATTAATGCATTCGTTTTGGGAGAATAGAGAGTTATTGGAAATTATAAATACTGCCACGCAATATTAAGGGGCTACCTTATTTTATTAGTGCATTACCTTTATTTCATCAGCGAAATGTTAGTTATTGGAACACACCTTCGTTTATCGTGTCGTTATTTCTGTGCAATTCTGACGCTTGCGCACTACTTTCTCTAACTTAAAAATAATAAATAATTTTTTTATATAGTTTTTTCTATCCTTTGTGTTCTCTGATGGTGCTTGTGTATTGCTTTGTTTAAATTCAATATGGAACAAATTCTGGAAGCTCTTATCCTAGGAGGGGCAAATGAGGATATCGAGTATGCAATTTTGGACAATGTTTTAACCAACATGTCTATTAATAATATTATATGTTGTTTAATTATTCTAATTAATTTTTTTTCAGTGATAATAAATAATGTTGCTGAATAGTTTCTTTATTCCTGGGGATCTATGGTTGCATGGGTTTATGTTTATAAATTGTTTTGTAAAGTGCAAGATCGTCTCCATAAGTAAATTTTAACCTTGTATTTTTTTTTATTAATTTTAGGGGAGAATCGAATTAGATATAGGTACTTAGATATGATATATTATTTATTACTGAAACAAAAACACTTTGTAAAAAACACCGGCAGTCGGCACAACATAACACTGACGAAAAAATAAGGTTATAGTAATTCAAACCAGTAAACAAACAAAAATGTGTGAGCGATCGAACGTCAAAGTTGCTAAATGTCAAAATACGGCGAACTTAACGCACTGCAGTATCCCTTCACTAATAAGGACAAGCACTATCCTTAATAGATCCCTTATTTGCGGATCAAATTGCGCAGGCGTAGATGCCAAAATAACGCTGACTTTAATACTGCTTGCCCTTATTGCGCGTCCAATAACTCCCTAATATAAACTTATTAGGTTTTATAGACAATAGATTACGTCTGAAGATTTTTTATTTAATTGCCTCTGGTAGTCGATGAAATGATATTTGTTTATTTGACGATTTATAAAAGACTTTTGTTTCATTATTCATAAATAATGATCAAACATAAATACTTTATTAGATACTAATCTTTGATGCGTCTCAATAACGCCTTTTTGCATTTTCTGTGAGGTATGATTTTCGAAATAAAATAATATCACCGTTGAACTCTAATAAGTATGTTAGTATGTATATATCATATAACTATTTATATTATCCATTTTTTAATTAATTTATTATTAGACCTAACTCCAGATACAATTTCAATTCAAGTTAACCCCTTCCACCTCCCTGTGCATTAACAGTTTTTCTCGAATGCAAAGAAATGTATACGATAGCAATGTGTCAATAAACCAATATAAATACAGACAATATCTGTAAGCGTTTCATGCTCTTGGCATTCACCATTTATTAGAAAATAAAATAAGCTGACACATTTTAAAAAATTTATTAAAAACAACCTACTTATATACATACAACATTTACCATAAACAATAAAACTTAATTTCTTCTTGAAAAATGAGAATCCATGTGCCTGGAAGATCTCTGTATATAATTCAATTTTGACTTTATCCTAGTTTCAACTGTAGCATCCTTTGTAGTTTTCAGCAACTGTTTATGCACAAACTCTTTATCAAAATTAGCGGAATTGCTTTCCTCCCTTTTATCTTCTTCTCGGTACTTCTTAAGATTCTCACTTCTTTCTTTATCTCGCTTCACTGCATTCCTCATCATTTCGCTTCTCAATCTCTCCTTTTCTTCTTCAGTAAGCTTCTTTACTTTCTTCCTATCTGGTTTAGTTACCGCATCTACTTTAGCAGGTTTGTCAGCCTTTTTTACCTCGTAGGATTTTTTATTTAGTGCTATTTTCGTACCATCCGATTTCACTAAACCAAATGTCCTTGGTTTGTATACATGCTCTTCGTTGTCACTGTCATAATGACTATAAACCCGACTTTCTCCGTTGTCACTATTTTCACTAGAAGAACTTTTGTGCTTGTCTTTGTTACTTTCTCTTTTTGGTTTGGTTTTTCCATGTTCGTTTTCGCTATTATTACTGCTACTACCACTTGCACTGGCTATAGCTTGTGCTGAGTCTCTTAACATCCTTAGCTTTTTTAATATTTTGCTCTCCAAATCACTGTCAGAATCATCTTTACGTTTATCATATTGAATTTGGTTTTCATCTGAATCTTTCGTTCTTCTATTTTCATTGCCACTGTTTTGTGTTTTCTTCCTATCTAATTTATATTTTTCCCCATTTGCTTTTCTATTTTTTTCCTCACTTTCATCTTCGCTACTAGTGTGCTTTCCTCGATTTCTATCCCTACTTTTACTTTTGTACTCTTCATTGTATTTCATTTTTCTATATTTTTCCTTTTCTTTGTCTCTGCTATTGTTTCTCTGATCATTCTTAACATATTTTGTATATTTTTCATCTGCACTGCTATCACTACTTTTGCTTCTCTCGCTGGGTTTCGTAGACTTTTTATAACTGAATTTGGATTCCGTATTTCTTTCTTTGTAATTTTCTCTGCTATCATTTCTGTGATAGCTTTTATCCTCTTGTTTTTTATATTTGTATTTATCATGTTTTTTGTCCATACTGCTATCACTACTATCACTTCTTTTCCCTCTTTTCTGAGATTTCTTGTAGCTGGTTTCGTTATTCCTCACTTTTCTATATTTCTCTTTGCTTTCTTCTCTGCTCGCATTTCTATGATCATCTTTTTTATATTCGTATTTATCATATTTTTCATCCTCACTGCTTTCGCTACTGCTTCGTTTTCTTAAACTATCCTCACTACGTTTCTTAATTTCCCTATATTTGTCTCTGCTTCTTTGTATGTCATCATTTTTGTGACCGTTCTTGTCTTGGTTCTTATTATTTTGTTTTGTATATTTGTACTTGTCATATTTTTCATACTCACTAGTATCGCTACTACTGCTTCTTTTTCTTGTCTTTTTAGATTTCTTGGAATACGCACTAGAGGTAACTTTCTTATATTTTTCCACACTTTTTTTGCTACCATCTCTATCACCTTTTTTTGTGTGTTTGTATTTGTCATACTTTTCATCCTCGCTGCTTTCACTACTACTGGACCTTTTACTACTAGTTTTACGTTTTTTGACATCTTCCCTAGCCTTAGTTTTTCTATATTTTTCTTCTTTTCTGTGATAATTTTCTTTTGAATATTTATGTTTCCTAAAATTTTCAGTGTCACTGCTATCATCACTACTGCTACTTTCTTTAGTCTTTTTCTTATATTTTGTGAAAGAATCTTTACTTCTAGATCTACTATTTCTTTTCTTTGACTTATTTTGTTTAGAATTGCTGTCGTCACTACTTGAGGTGTTTCGTATGTTGCGTTTTATCAATTTCTGTTCTCCCTCTTCATTACTGTCACTAGCATTACCAGCTAAAATATCGTTTAAATCTTCTTGGGATAATTTATCTTTAAGTTGATTAAATTTGTGCATAAGAATAGTGTCCAAAACATTATCTTTAGATTTTCGTTTATGTTTATCTGAATCCTTATATAAATGATCGTCTTGCAAGTATTTGAGCTTTTTAGCGATTTTACTATCAAGGTCACTGTCCGAACCAGAACCCTTCGACTTTTTGTGTCTTTTCTTCTTCATTTTTAGCTCTTGCAACTTGAGGGCCTCCTGTAGTTTCTTTAACTGTACAGGATTTTGCAGGAATTGTCGTCTCGCTTCTTCTTCACGTTTCTTAATGGCTACTAACGGGTCTTCTTGCAACTTTGCCGATATGTCTACCTAAAATTATTTTAGTTAGCTTATATTCAATATTATTACTCTTATTTTATTAACTATATACTTTTATGTCAAACTTACTTGTTCTGCTTGGACGATTTTGTTAAAGTCTCTTATAGACGGAGGTATACATTCATGTTCAACGTGATTTTTAGGTGGCGCTAAACCCAATTTTTTCTCCTTTTCCTCAATATTTATTTGTTCCAAACTTTTGTCCACTGATCTGCCTAATAAATACTCTTCTCGGTCCACCAAGCTGTTGGCGCCCTTTAAAATGAATTAAATAATATATTTACCTGCACAAAATAGTTTGTTATAATTTACCTTGTACATCCAATCCAGTTTCTTGTCATCTCCATCATTATTCATTTTGTTCCTGAACTGTTAGCCTATATTTTGTGCTTTCTTCGTTAATGATACGTAAATCGTGAACAAAAATATAGGTTAATACACTCTGTAACTATAACCTCAAACGTTCAAACATGTAATTGAAGGCACAGATCCTAGCCCACGCATAGACTGCAAATACACTCCGAGTTATGCATAGATAACGCACGTTACACCAAATGCAATCGGATAGGTTTAGAGTAGTAAAAACACGGTATTTTATTTTTAAGCGTATAATAGGTGTTTTCTTTCTACCAACAATCTTATAGAGTGAGATCCCAGCCCTGCCAAAAATTCCACATAGAAACTTATAAAAAAAAAGTGATGCGGTTTTATCGTTCCTATAAGTTATATTAGTATTATACAGACAAGATTTTATCTGTTTTATTAAGTTTTAAATCGGTTATGAAACAGTAATTCCGAATGAGCTATTTGGAATTATCATGTTGCCCTTTCATGAGTACTTATATGAAATATACATCAACAAATCTACAGTTTAGTGTCTGCAAATGCACCCTTGCCCTTATATCTGTAAACATATGGAATTACAGATACAACTTTAAAGAGATTCTAAACTTTTCTATAAGTAATATCATAAGAGTTCCAGTCCGTCCTTTCTCCAGTATCTATCGTATGTAACACACCATTTATCAACATGTTTTTATTGTAAATTTCAACATTGGTTTTTATTAGTATTAATGTGGATATACATGTCAACAAATGTACAGTTTCAATTGTATATTTTACAGATGTATTTTTATTGTAAACTTCCATTTTGCTTTTTTATTAGTATTAATTTGGATATGCATGCCGACAAATGTACAGTTTAAATTGCATATTTCAAATAGAAATACTAATATTGTGGTAAACACAAAATTCTGCAAAGTCCTTATTTCCTCGGGTGTTCTTGTTCTAGCCTAGAAGCAATGAATGAGTTAGCAATGAAAGAGACTGCTTTGTTTTTAATTTAACAAACACACTTCAGTTCCTTAGGTCACATTAGATTAGATATGAATTAGCTACACGTATACAGCTCCCTCTACTGGAGCCTGGAGTAAAGTTGCTGCTGAAATTTCTATCAGTTTCTACCAGAATGGAGCAGCAAACATTTCAATCAATGAGAATTTATGAGAACAGTATCTAAGGTAAAACGTGCGGCTTTCCGTGGTTAAATGGCAAGTGTTTCTATAAGAAACGAGCTGCATTAGGTTGACTTGCAATTGAAGATTACTAATTATAATGTTTGAATAGGGATTTATGAGATCAGTTTCTATGAGTATTAATGTTTTTTTTCAGTAATATATTAAATGTGTTTTCATTTATTTGAATGGGTAAAAAGAAAGGTCAGTTTTCAACTGCAATTACAAATACAAGTTTAATCACTTTGAATGGGGTTATATGCGATTAATTTCTAAAAGTATTTATGCTGTTTTCCGAATATAATTGTGATGAGGTTTAATCAGTAACAAATTGTTCACTACTTGTTATGATATGGTCGGAAATTCCAAGTACACATTTAGTATTCCTTCAAAAGGATTGATGAGAGCAGTTTCTACGAGTATCTATTTGTTGTTCCTCTAGTAAATTATATAAGTCTTTACATTTACTTATACTATCTCAATGAGAATTTATGAGAACAGTATTTAATGTAAAACGTACGGCTTTCCGTGGTTAAATGGCAAGTGTTTCTATAAGAAACGAGCTGCATTAGGTTAGAACAGTTTTGATTTGCAATTGAAGATTACAAATTATAATGTTTGAATAGGGATTTATGAGATCAGTTTCTATGAGCATTAATGTTTTTTTTTCAGTAATATATTAAATGTGTTTTCATTTGTTTGAATGGGTAAAAAGAAAGGTCAGTTTTCAACTGCAATTACAAATACAAGTTTAATCACTTTGAATGGGGTTATATGCGATTAATTTCTAAAAGTATTTATGCTGTTTTCCGAATATAATTGTGATGAGGTTTAATCAGTAACAAATTGTTCACTACATGTTACGATATGGTCGGAAATTCCAGGTACATATTTAGTATTACTTCGAAAGGATTGATGGTAGCAGCTTCTACGAGTATGTATTTGTTGTACCAATAGTAAATTATATAAGTCTTTATCAGTATGCATTCGGATCTAATTTAAATATGAAAATTATATCAGAATAAAGCAACCAAATATTTTAAACAGTATCTATTTGTAAATCCAGACATTTACTTATACTATCTCAATGAGAATTTATGAGGACAGTATCTAATGTAAAACGTGCGGCTTTCCGTGGTTAAATGGCAAGAGTTTCTATATGAAACGAGCTGCATTTGGTTAGAACAGTTTTGATTTGCAATTGAAGATTACAAATTATAATGTTTGAATAGGGATTTATGAGATCAGTTTCTATGAGTATTAATGTTTTTTTTTCAGTAATATATTAAATGGGTTTTCATTTGTTTGAATGGGTAAAAAGAAAGGTCAGTTTTCAAGTGCAATTACAAATACAAGTTTAACCACTTCGAATGGGATTATATGCGATCAATTTCTAACAGTATTTATGCTGTTTTCCGAATATAATTGTAATGAGGTTTGATCAGTAACAAATTGTTCACTACATGTTACGTGTGGAAATTCCAGGTACATATTTAGTATTACTTCGAAAGGATTGATGATAGCAGTTTCTACGAGTATGTATTTGTTGTGCCAATAGTAAATTATATAAGTCTTAATCAGTATGCATTCGGATCTAATTTAAATATGAAAATTATCAGAATAAAGCAACTAAATATTTTAAATAGTATCTATATGTAAATCTAGACATTTACTTATACTATCTCAATGAGAATTTATGAGAACAGTATCTAATGTAAAACGTGCGGCTTTCCGTGGTTAAATGGCAAGAGTTTCTATAAGAAACGAGCTGCATTAGGTTAGAACAGTTTTGATTTGCAATTGAAGATTACAAATTATAATGTTTGAATATGGATTTGTGAGATCAGTTTCTATGAGTATTAATGTTTTTTTTTTCAGTAATAAGTATATTAAATGTGTTTTCATTTGTTTGAATGGGTAAAAAAGAAAGGTCAGTTTTCAACTGCAATTACAAATACAAGTTTAATCACTTCGAATGGGGTTATATGCGATCAGTTTCTAATAGTATTTATGCTGTTTTCCGAATATAATTGTGATGAGGTTTGATCAGTAACAAATTGTTCACCACATGTTACGATATGGTCGGAAATTCCAGGTACATATTTAGTATTCCTTCGAAAGGATTGATGATAGCAGTTTCTATGAGTATGTATTTGTTGTTCCAATAGAAAATTTGTCTTTATCAATATGCATTCGGATCTACTTTAAATACAAAAATTATATCAGAATGACACAACCAAATATTTTAAACAGTATCCACTTGTAAATCCAAACATTTAAAGATATATTTTAATGGGAACCAATCAGAACAGTATCTAATGTAACGCGTGCGGCTTTCCGTGGCTAAATTTTAAAAGTATTTTTAATAAATATAGCTTTAACGGATTTGAACAGTTTTAATTTGCAATTCCAGATGAATAGTTTAGGGATCTATGAGATCAGTGTCTTTGTGTAATGTTTATTTTCCAATAAAAACACATTTTATTGAAAAAAAAAACATTACACTGACCTCATAGATCCCTAACAATTAAAACTATTCATCTGGAAATGCAAAACTGTTCGAATCCGTTAAAGCTTATTTATTGCAAATAATTTTAAAATTTAGCCACGGAAAACAGCACACGTTACATTAGATACTGTTGTGATGGATTCTCATTATAATATTACCTTGGATTTACAGGTGGACACTGTTTAAAATATTTGGGGCTTCATTCTGATATGATTTTTGTATTTAAATTAGATCCGAATGCATACTGATAAAGACTTATATAATTTACTGTAGGAACAACAAATAAATACTCGTAGAAACTGCTCTCATTAATCCTCTTGAAGGAATACTAAATATGTACCTGGAATTTCTGACCATATCGTAACATGTAGTGAACAATTTGTTACGGATCAAACCTCATCACAATTATATTCGGAAAACAGCATAAATACTGTTAGAAATTGATCGCATATAACCCCATTCGAAGTGATTAAACTTATATTTGTAATTGCAGTTCAAAACTGACCTTCCTTTTTACCCATTCAAACAAATGAAAACACATTTAATATATTACTGAAAAAAAACATTAATACTCATAGAAACTGATCTCATAAATCCCTATTTAAACATTATAATTTGTAATCTTCAATTGCAAATCAAAACTGTTCTAACCTAATGCAGCTCGTTTCTTACAGAAACACTTGCCATTTAACCACGAAAAGCCGCACGTTTTACATTAGATACTGTTCTCATAAATTCTCGTTGAGATAGTATAAGTAAATGTCTGGATTTACAAATAGATACTGTTTAAAATATTTGGTTGCTTTATTCTGATATAAATTTTCATATTTAAATTAGATCCGAATATTTACTGATAAAGACTTATATAATTTACTAGAGGAACAACAAATAGATACTCGTAGAAACTGCTCTCATCAATCCTCTTGAAGGAATACCAAATGTGTACTTGGAATTTCCGACCATATCATAACATGTAGTGAACAATTTGTTACTGATTAAACCTCTTCACAATTATATCTGGAAAACAGCATAAATACTTTTAGAAATTGATCGCATATAACCCCATTCGAAGTGATTAAACTTGTATTTGTAATTGCAGTTGAAAACTGACCTTTCTTTTTACCCATTCAAACAAATGAAAACACATTTAATATATTACTGAAAAAAAACATTAATACTCATAGAAACTGATCTCATAAATCCCTATTCAAACATTATAATTTTGAATCTTCAATTGCAAATCAAAACTGTTCTAACCTAATGCAGCTCGTTTCTTATAGAAACTCTTGCCATTTAACCACGGAAAGCCGCACGTTTTACATTAGATACTGTTCTCATAAATTCTCATTGAGATAGTATAAGTAAATGTTTGGATTTACAAATAGATACTGTTTAAAATATTTGGTTGCTTTATTCTGATATAATTTTCATATTTAAATTAAATCCGAATCTGTACTGATAAAGACTTATATAATTTACTATAGGAACAACAAATAGATACTCGTAGAAACTGCTCTCATCAATCCTCTTGAAGGAATACTAAATGTGTACTTGGAATTTCCGACCATATCATAACAAGTAGTTAACAATTTGTTACTGATTAAACCTCATCATAACTATATTCGGAAAACAGCATAAATACTTTTAGAAATTGATCGCATATAATCCCATTCGAAGCGATTAAACTTGTATTTGTAATTGCAGTTGAAAACTGACCTTTCTTTTTACCCATTCAAACAAATGAAAACACATTTAATATATTACTGAAAAAAAACATTAATACTCATAGAAACTGATCTCATAAATCCCTATTCAAACATTATAATTTGTAATCTTCAATTGCAAATCCAAACTGTTCTAACCTAATGCAGCTCGTTTCTTAAAGAAACACTTGTCTTTTAATCACGGAAAGCCGCACGAATTACATTAGATACTGTGCTCATAAATTCTCATTGATATGGTATAAGTAAATGTTTGGATTAACAAATGGATATGGCTTGACTCATTTTGCTGGTCAATGCGGATATAAACTGATAACAATTTCAACAGCAACTTTACCTAACTCTTATAGAAACTTATTGACCATATAGGTTCTCATAGATACTTATTAATTTTTGATAATTTTCAATACGGATTGATGAGATTTTTTTGACAGGGAGACCCGCCAGACCTACGTCATTTTAGCAAAGCTAATATTTTGACAACAAGTAGTGTAATATCTAGTTAAGAACGTATGCGTATTTGCTAGTTTGAAAGCGGGGCCCTTTTGCAGAAAACAGATATAAAAGGTACATAAAAATTTTACTCGGTACGTTAAATTATGATAGCTGGATTATTTTACAAGTGACACGCTAACTACATGGTGTCAGCATCAACCACCAATTCAATTCAAAAAGTATTTATTCACAATTATGTTTACAACTATGCGCCAGAGTCGGATCCCGGTTCAGAGCCGACCGCACAACCACGCCGCGCAGCGTCGTGGTGAATGTGCAGTCGGATGAAGCGGGTTCAACTCGGGCTTGAACTACAATTAATGGGTGGGTTAGGGCTCCTGTCTAGGAAAAAAAAGACTTAAACCTAACAATTTGAATATTTATAACTAAAGGAAGTTTAAAAACACTTATAACTAATTAAAGCTAAATTAAAAACTGTGGTTAGGGGCGCGCGCACAAACACACGCGCACTGTTTTTAAAGGTTTGGTTGGTGATACGGGAAAAACTCAATGAAAAAACCCGTTTGAACAAGTCACAATCTTCATCCGATGGTCTGCCTGTCTTCGGGAAGGTAAGGTGAAGGGGAAATTATGATTTAAAAGGTTTGGGTTTGCGAGAAGTTATTGGTCGAAAGGGGATTTGGAAGAAGAACAAAAAGGGACAAAAGAACAAAAAGGGACAAAAGAACAAAAAGGGACAAAAATAACAAAAACGAGATTAATAGAGGGAGTAGAAAAGGGGTTTTAGAGTAAAATGTGGTGAAAGTAAAAGGTGGTGAAAGGGAAATTGTGGTGTAGGAAAGATTTGGCTAGGGAGGTTGCCGAAAGATAGGCAACGCCTGGTATGGTAAGGGGTATTTTATATTGAAAAGTATGGCATTATGCTGTCTGATTCGTGTAATGTTTCGGGTTAGCGGACTGTCGCCCAATTTGAATTGGTAGAATTTTTGCGATGTATTTTGGACGAAGTCCGCTAGTGGGGTTATGTCGTGGCAACGTGCATAGAGATCTCTGAGGGAGGTGTATCTATCAGAGGTTGAAATGAGGCGCATAAATTTGTGTTCTAGTACTTTTAATTTTCGCATTGTCGAGGCCGGGATGCTGCACCACACCGGCGCCGCATGTGTGATAGCCGGCCTGATCACCATCGTATACAACAACTTTTTATTGGTCCTGTTGAGTCCGCTACCCGGAATTGAATTGAATTGAATCAACCACCGAAACTTAGAGTCCGAGGTTCGATCCCTGAGCGTTCTTAGTTTTTTTTTTTTCAAATATACGTACTAAGAAAAACAGTTATGGCCAAAAATAATAAATATTTCGCTATCGGTTGTCTGTTTCTTGGTAATCGCCACTTTAAGTTAATATTTGTCGAAAAAAAAAAAAAGGGGAGAACGCTCAGGATCGAACCTCGGACCTTAAGATTCGGAGGTTGAACAACAACAACAACAATAATATTTTATTTTAAGTTCAAGCACAATATATGTGCCTCACCGGATCCTAGCCCGGAGCCAGCCAGACAACCACGGAGAACATCGCCGAGGTGGGTGTGAGGCTGGGTGGGGTAGGTCCGATTCGGCTTAGAAATAAATTCGAGGGGGGGGGGGTCCTGTCTGCCACTGGCAGACTTAAAAACTAGATTAAAATTTTTGATGTGTCCACATGGACCTAAAAGTAACTTAAAAATAAACACAACACTAAGAACACTAAAATCGTAGGCGAGCGCACTTCGTAATTTTGATTGTTGATACGGGGAACACAACTAAACGAAAAAACCCGTTCGAACAAATGACGACCTTGTGGTCTGATCGCCGACAAGGAAGGTAGGGTGGAAATAAAATTGTGGTTTAAAAAATTAGGATTTACGTAAGTTTTCGGCCTAGAGGGGATTTAGAGAGACAAAAAAGAAATGAAAATAACAAAAAGTATAAAAGAACAAAATTGTACAAACATAAATGGGAAGAAATAGGGATTGGAAAGATGTAAAGTTGAGGAAAGATAAAGGTAAGGGTATGGGTAAGTTATCGTAGAAGGAAGTGTGGCTAGGGGAGCTGCCGAAAGATAGGCAACGCCTGGTATGGTAGGGGGTGTCTTATATCGAAAAGTATGGCATTATGCTGTCTGATTCGGGTAATGTTGCGGTTAAGCGGGCTACCGTCCAGTTTAAACTGGTAGAATTTTTGCGAAGTTTCTTGGACGTAGTCCGCTAGTGGGGTTATGTCGTGGCAACGTGCATAGAGATTTCTGAGGGAGGTGTACCTACCAGAGTCTGAAATGAGGCGCATAAATTTGTGTTCTAATAATCTTAACTTCCGCATTGTCGTGGCCGGGATGCTGCACCACACCGGCGCCGCGTATGTGATGGCCGGCCTGATTACCATCGTGTACAACAACTTTTTATTAGTCCTGTTGAGTCCGCTACCCCGTGCCAGAAGCGGATACAGACTCCTGGACATGGAGTAGACCTTGCGTATCGTCTCATTAATGTGTGTATTAAACGTCAGTCTTTTGTCTAGGTTCACCCCCAAATACTTCACGCACCGCTTAATTGGAATTTCTCTACCCCCGATCGAAAGTGGCGTTAGAATCCGATTTTCTGTGAAGCGGCGCGTGAACAGAATCGACTCTGACTTCTCGGCGTTGATCCGAATTTTCCACTTGTTGTAATACGCCGTGGCACGGGCCATGCGCGCTTTCAGCAGCATATTAGCCGCCTGTGCGTTATGCGAATGCACGTACATGGCTGTGTCGTCGGCGTACTTGGCAAGGTTCGAATTCGGGAACTCCGGGAAGTCGGAGACGTACAAGTTGAACAACTTTGGAGACAGGTACGACCCTTGAGGGACGCCCGCGCGAATGTCCCGCCGAGTTGATAGTTTATTATTCACCCTGACCTCCAACGATCTACCAGACAGGAAGGAGTGAATAAGTTTCATGATGTGTGTTGGAAAGTCCAATGAGTTTAGTTTGTAGAGTAACCCCGAGATCCATACGGTATCGAGGGCTTTCTCAATATCGAGGAGCACCATGACGGTGCTCTTCCCGAGGTTGCATTGCACCTTGACGTCGTTCACGATCCTAACGACCTGCTGCACGGTGCTCCTGCCCCGCCTGAAGCCGAACTGGCACTCGTCGTCGATGTGAAGTTCATCCTGAGCAGCGTCTAGTCTGATCAGGATGACCTTCTCCACCAACTTGGAGATCGCCGACAGCAACGAGATCGGTCGATAGCTGCCGACGAGCTTCGCGTTCTTATTCGGCTTTAGGATTGGCACGACCACGGCGCATTTCCACTGGCTGGGCCAGTGTTGCAGTCGCAGGATCGCGTTGACAACGTACGTCAATTGTACAATGCCTTTTCTCGGGAGATATCTGAGTAGCCTATACTCGATACCGTCTGAACCCGGGGCCTTGTTGTTTGGTAGAGTCCGTACAATGCCCGCAACTTCCGAAGGCTTGGCCATAACTTTTAGAAATTCTCGTCTCGTCGGAAAGAAGCCAAGGTGATACCAATTTTCAAAAGTGGTAACAAATCATATGTAATAAATTACAGATCAATTTCAATTTTGTCCAACTTTTCGAAGCTCTTTGAAATAGTCCTGTACAACCGCATCTATCCATCAGTTCGCAATTTAATATCTCCCTATCAGCATGGCTTTATGTGCCATAGATCTACTGTTTCAAATTTAGCAGTTCTTTCGCAGTATGTCTCAAATGTTCTAGATAATCGTGGACAGGTAGATGTGGTTTACACAGATTTTTCAAAGGCATTCGATAGAATTGATCATATCGTTTTGCTTGGAAAATGGGACAGTTTGGCTTTAATGACAGTATAAAACAATTCTTTAAATCATATTTGCAAACGAGGACTCAATATATATCTTACAACGGATTTAATTCCTCTAATTACGTCGCTACCTCTGGGGTCGAATTTGGGTCTACTGTTATTTCTTCTGTTTATTAACGATTTGAACTGTAATATCCAGTGTTGTCAACTCCTCTTTGCGGATGATTTAAAGATATTTACTGATATACATACCTTAGATGATTGTCAGAAGTTGCAGACTGACTTAGATAGTATTCAAACATGGTGCATTAACAATAAGTTACATCTAAATCCAGTCAAATGTAAAGTCGTAAGTTACACCAAAGAACAGCTAGTACACAAATATGCTTATCACATCGATACGACTGAACTAATCCGTTGCACTTCTTTCAAGGATCTGGGCATAACTTTTGACTCCCAATTTACTTTCAATGATCACGTGATGCAGAAAATATCTGATGCCATGAAGTTCTTTGGTTTTATTGCGAGAAATTGTCGAAGTTTCACAGATGTCAATGCCTTAAAAATCTTGTATCATTCATATATCCGTTCAAAACTAGAGGATGGATCTCTAATTTGGTATCCTTTCTATAACTATCACGTAGGCGCAGTAGAACGTGTTCAAAGGAGATTTTTAAAGTATTTGGCGTTCAAGGTTGATAGTGAGTATCCTGCAAGAGGCATAGATTATAACCACCTAACAGAAAGATTTAATATCAGCAGTCTAGAAATTAGAAGGAAATGTGCCTCATTGATTTTCCTATATAAGCTACTACACCAACAAATCGACTGTTCCGATTTGCTGGCTCAAATTAATTTTTATACACCTAGGCAAAATACTTTTTTTCATAACAATAGAGCTCGAACATTGTTAAGGTCCCCAATTAATGTAATGTGTGACAATTTTAATCAAATTTGTCATTTGTGTGATATTAATACCTGTTCCGTAAAGGAGTTGGCACAAGAAGCTGTCAATTTTTTTTCTGGTCTAAATAATTAAAATAATTGTAAAATAGTTGTAGGTAGTAGTAAGTAGATGTAATAGTTGCAATAAGTAATAATTGTAATCTTTATCTATCTAATGTTTATCTATTATCTTACTTTATACATATATAAATAGTATATCTATGCTCCAAGTTCTAAGTTACTTTATGTGAATTTATTTGTATTGCTCTGTAAATGGTTGTACTGTTGGGCAATAAAGCTATTATTATTATTATTATTATTATTATTATTATTATTCACCACCGGAATTAGTAGAAGTAGCGAAAGTAGCATCACTAAAATTATTGCTAGTTAAATCGCGGAAAATTTACGAAACCGCGTATTCAAGATTTATGGAATGGAAGGTGAAAAAGACATGCAGTTCTTTCTCGGCTTATTTTTCGGAATTGGCGCAACAAAAAAAGTACATTACAATCCAATAATAATGTAAACATTTCAAAATATTGCAAACTAATTACATTTTTGAAGCAAAATTAGAAAGGTTACATGCCCAAGAAATTTTCGATTTTTTACGAGTACACATATTAGTGATTTTTTAAATAATGCTCCTGATGAAGTTTATTTGGCCAAGGCTGTTGTTGTATTTGGGATTGCAGGAGCTTGTCGAATTTGTGAAATCAGCCAGGTAACATTAGATCATATTGATGATTCTGGAACGTTATTAATTGTGAAACTTAAGCAAACAAAGAATGATGTAAACAGGATATTTGTAGTTACTGAAAAATATATTAAATTTTACAGAATGTACATAGCCCTTCGTCCAGCAGCAGCAAAGGATCGCCGCCTGTTTTAGCATATCGCAATGGAAAATGTATCAATCAGGTTGTTGGTAAAAATCAATTTTATAAGACACCTGAAACAGTAGCCAATTATCTTCTACATGAAAATGCTAAGTCATATATAGGTCATGCATTTAGAAGATCGTCTGCTACACTTTTAGTTGAATCTGGAGGAGATTTGATGACACTAAAGAAACATGATGGTTGCAAGTCATCAACGGTAGCTGAAGGGTATGGTGATGAATCGGTAGCGCATAGGACAGAAATATCTAATAAAGTGTTTAGAACGTGTGGAAGTGCATTGGCTGAAACAAGACCGAATTTGCGACCAGGACCATCAACGGCAGTTGTGTCCGTGGCAGAAAATATGATTTCAACTCAAGAAAATTCCACTGTAGCAGACATTCCCAATCGTTCGAGGAACATGTCTTTCATGCAATGCACATTTAACAACTGTACTTTTGATATTAAGGAAATATAAGTTTTGTATATTAAAATATTCTAAAATTAAATATCTCCGTGTTCTTATGTGTACATATCCGGGAAAAAAGTAATTTAATAAAAATTGATAAGAGAGATAAAATTTCAAACTTTTTTCCCGTCACAGAAAAAAATAATTATTTTTATCTTTCCCTCTCCGTATTATAAAAGATTATTAATCCATATACAAGGGCGGACTGGCCCACCGGGATACCGGGACGAATCCCGGTGGCCCGCTCCAATAGTGTGCCGCTGGCGCCGGCTGCTTGGCAAGATAACCGCAGGGAAAAAAATAAATTCTTGTTTTAAAAATAAAACATTTAATTTTAATGCATCGCACGTTTATATATACGCAAGAATATATTTTCTTCATCCAAGAAAATAATTTATTTGATTTAATTTCTGTTCGTGAATATATACTATTTAATTCAAATAGAAGAATGTTACGTAATTGTAATAAACTTTTAAAGTTTTATGTAAAAACTAGAACAGTTTTGTTTTAACAATATATTGTTTCATATTTAATTACGTATAGTTTTACCATTAATAAAAAGTTTTAAGATAAATCTGTGGTATCTCTTTCTTCAGAGTATTATAGAATTAATATAAAGAAACCTATTTATCCCGAGATTTTACATTTTTTAACTTCAAACCAGTACGTTTTGAATTAATAATAAGCATATATTTGATCTAATCAGTGATAAAGGTTTAATTAAAGGAATCTACAAACGACCCAACCAACCAACCTTCTCGGTACACTTTGAAAATTGCCATGAAAACTCGTAAAAGCAAGCTGGTCAGCTGAAATTCCAGCGACTTCAAAGCGTACCGACAATGTTGGGTCCGCCAATTTTACGAGTTCGCATGGCAATCTTCAAAGTGTACCGAGAAGGTCGGTTGGTTGGTTGGATCGTCTGTAGACCCCTTAAAGGTTATCATAGGTTACGGGACTGTATTTTTTATTCCGATTAAAGCACGATTAACTATACCACATTCGCATTTCATATTCCTGATGTAAACAAATATCAACGCATGCTGTCATTAGTATTGGTCGAACGGCCATAAACTCCGTTGATATTTGTGTATATACATCAGGAATATGAAATGTGATTACAGTACATCAGTCAGATTATAGGAAGTAAGTAAAGGTGTATAATATGCACACGACGGTCACAGTAAATAACAACTAACAACAAAACAGAACAAGTCAACAAGTTTCGACACTACGCACGGCTTAGCTACTCTGCCACCTTCTTTGCCAGCGACTGCGACCGATAAGGAGTGCGCGATAAATGTAATGGATATTAAAACGAAAACTAAGATAATATAAGATTAAATTGAATAATATTCTGTCAAGAAAATTACATTTTAATTGATATATCTACATTTCCCTTAATAATGTAAATATAGTTGAAATAAGTACTACATAAATTTGTTTCAAGGTGCGAAGGTTTTAAAACAAACATAACATAATATACGGAATAAGAAAATGTATGAAATTTAATATTTAAAACTATTAAACATTTCGCCTAATCGTAATATATTTGCAAACAATATATATTTCAAGAAAAATATTAGATTATAACAAACTTTTCACAAAGTTTCCCAAAAATGTATACATTTACATTTAATAAATATAGATTTGCGAAAACTATTTAATTACGTTATAGTTAATGTATAGAATATTAATATTTAAAACTATGAAACATTTCCTATAATCGTAATATATTCACAAATAATATATATCCCAAGAAAAATATTAGATTACAATAAACTTTTCACTAAGTTTCACAAAAATGTATACATTTACATTTAATAAATATAGATTTGTGTTAACCATTTCATTTTAAAACTTTCGACTTATTTGTATCAAATAGTTTTTTTTTTGCGTGCGGCTAATAGAATAATAAGTGGTCTGCGAGTTCTAAGATCCAGTGCCGCTAAACTGTTGTCAGTCCGCCCCTGTCCATATACTAATTTTAAATATAAAGTACACCTATATTCATCTAAATTATGAAAATTTCATATGGTTTCAAATTGGCACATAAAAAATTTGTATATAATAAAATTAAAATATTATCTTCCAAGCTGAATATTATTTGACATAAGTACATTTTTACAAATTAATTTTTCAAAGTATTTTTTATAAATTAATTATCAAAATTGTTATAAATAATATAAAAATCATATAAAAATAATAAAATTTAAAAAATGTAGGTGTGTTTTTTTCAAAAATTCCAATAATTTATTTTTCCCTCCGCTTCAAATTTACCCCACTTTAGGGGCTATCTCCTTCACTTAGCTGCCACTAGATAAATCACTCAACTGGAACTCCCATGTGGAAAAGGTAATCCACAAGGCGCGACTCTCCTTGTGGACATGTCGCAGAATTTGCGGAAAAACCTAGGGCATAGGTCCCCAACAAATATACTGGCTATACGTTACGATCATAAGACCAATGGTAGCGTATACCTCCGTAGTTTGGTGGTCGAAAGGGCTACAACAAACGACCAAAGCCAAACTCTCTGGTCTACAGAGACAAGCATGTCTGGCAGTAACTGGTGCAATAAGTACCACACCGTCAGCAGCTCTGGAAATCCTCCTGGATCTACCCCCTCTCCACATCTACTCGGAGAGAGAGGCCAGGTGGGCAACATACAGACTTTAACAAGCGGTAAATAATATGCCGCAGGGTATCATCATGGAACGCAACAGGCTGTCAGATGACATGGAGTGTCATGGCATCCTGGGAATGCTTTCAGATGTATGCCTACCGCGACCAACTATGAACTGCCTTTTACCGTCCTTTTTCCTAGAAGAGACGAATAGGATCGGAACAAAACTGACCTACAAAGAGCAGACATTTGTTGGTTTACAGAGAGCTCCAAAACCCCTGAGGGAGTTGGAGCTGGAGCATACAGTCGCAACTCAAAGGTAAGAATCACTTCGAGCCTGGGTAATTATGCGACTGTCTTTCAGGCAGAAGTTCATGCCATTGAACTGTGTACAAGGAGGCTTGAGCAGATGCATCCTAGACACAGACAATAAAAATCTTTTCAAACAGCCAAGCAGCTCTCAAAGCTCTGGGCTCACATCGCTGCAATTCTAAATTGGTATGAAACTGCCAAAAGGCTCTAGCACGATTGGGCAGATACAACAAATTAACTCTGGTCTGGATACCGGGCCATTCTGTCTTGGAGGGCAACGAAGTAGCCGACTCCTTAGCCAGGGAAGGTGTAGTATCAAAATTTATCGGACCGGAGCCAGTGCTTGGCATATCGGCAAGCACTCCGAAAACAACCATCTTGGCCTGAACTGAGGGGAAAATCCTCCAGTACTGGCAAGAACTACCAGGATTAGTTCATTCAAAGGAGTTTATCACATACCCCTTGAAATCAAGAACTGAAAAACTATTAGAGTTACACCTAAGAACTCTAGTTGGCCTGTACACTGGGCACTGCAGACTTAACCACCACCTACACGGACAACGCTGAATGCCGACTGTGTCTGGAGGACGATGAAACGAAAGCGCACATTTTATGTACCTATCCTGCTGCAGAAAGAACCAGATTCTCACTTTTTGGCAAAGGGCAACTGCTGCCAGAGGATCTGGACAACCTCTCACCCAATAAGGTAGTCAATTTTATCAAAAAGCTGAACCTATTGGGTGAAATATAATTAGGAGTGAGCCACAATAGACCAGATGGTCGAGGTGGAGGGTCTGTTACTAGCCCACTCACATATCAACCTCACCTAACCTAGCTGTCAGAAAATTGTATGAACATATTATTTGACATATTAACAACAAAATATATAAGTTGCTGACATAACCGGAACAGTTTTTTTTTTCATAAATTTTTAGCAAGTTGACATCTGTCAGCAATCGATTTTCCCTTACTTACTTGTCAGCAACTTCACATTTCGATTACGCAATTCACAATTTCTTATTATATAAATTTTTAAGCGTAACCGCGATGATTTTTGTTTAAAAAAAGTCAACTTTCATCGCTCTCACCTGTGCCCCTCGCCGCTCGCGTTGTCAGCAAATTCCCAAATCAGGGTCCTCCCTTAGTGTACGACGTATTGTTACGGAAACTTTTCATGACCCGAGTAATATCGAAATTTCTTGCCCAGCTCTCTCCGTCTATTACTTCGTAAGTAAAATATTAAGGACAAAAAAATATGTTTTACATATTACTCAATGGTTTTTTTCTAATACCAATTAAGTTATCTTATTAATTATGATCACATGAATTATCACTAATTATGAATTCAACTTCCTGGGAGTAAACGAAATAAATAAACGACCCAATGCCAACATAAACATGATGAACGCTAAATGGATATCAGAGTTAATCGCCAGGTAGCTTTATTAAAAATCCAAGAAATCGCGGTAGGCCGTGCGTCTCAAAGCAGGAGAACAAGGTAGGCCGCGGCATGACTCAACTGTCAAGTGCAGTAAAGCGCCTGCTATTCAACAGAGAGCAGTCCTGCTACACATAAATGAGAATCTAGCTTCAAATAGAAGAGCTAGACGGCGGTTTCCTGGTTCGATTTCTTGCCTGATATAAATTTAGTGACGAAAGAATAACGATATCTTCTATACAAAGCAATAAATACGCGCTTTTATCGAATAATTTATTGTATTATTGTGAAAAATGTGTTAAATTTGTGATACACAGAAGGAAGATGAAGGCCAGTGTGTTTATTTTTTTAGTCATAATTGAGAGTGTCCTATGTGAACGGTAAGATATTAAAATTAATAATTCATATCGTGAGTTTAATACAAACTATACCTTAAATATTTGTGTTTCTATATTGGCACTTTAGTTTTGAACTTCTATATAGATACCAAAAAAAAAGTACATAAATTTATGCGAATGATGTCATCTTTAGATGATAGCCCCGCGACTTTGGGGCTATTATATGCATAGTTCAAGGACAACTAAAATTTTCTATAGATAATAATTTTCGAAACAAAATAAATGCAAGATTGTATTACCGTTATTTCAATTTTTTATTAACAAACGCACACAGATGTATCGAAGAACTAAATATTAAGTTTAATGTTGCTCTTATATAATACGATATTTTAACTATTTCAATAAGTAATTTGTTGTTAATTCTATCATCATATTAAAAACCATTTTCTGTCTTGAATTCGAATTTTATAAATAAACTATGATTATAATACATAAGTATAAAACTTTCAAACGTGCTACTGAATAGTAAAAAAATTAAAAGGTCATTAATAACGTTGCTCTTTATTTAATTGTTTATAATAAAAGAGAAAGTACAACATATCTTTTTACAGTGGGGGTGTTAGTCTGCGAGTCCAAGAATTTTTTGTACTCATTTTCCTAGTAGATAATTCTTAAAAATGGCAACTTACTTCAAGTTAAAAAAAGATCATTTTTACTAAACATTTAGCATAGGCACTCAATTACATAAAAATTTGTAAAGGTATTTGCACAAAATTTCCCTCTCTGCTTGGCACCCTATGTTTATTAATTATTTTTTCTGATAAATGGACATTCTATATATTTTTTCTACTCCCTTATGTAAATTGGCTGTTTTCTGTACAGTCTGTAGAATGGATAAGTAGGTAAATCCAGTTAACTGACCGGATATATTTCATATCAGTTCTAGGATGGATATGAAATGAAACCGACCAATCACAGTTCGTGTATTAAGTACATAGACAACTATTCGTTTTAAAATCAAATTAGTGCGTAAGCTGTCAAAGTAACTGTCAGTGTGTATTTGTGTAATATATTAATGTTTAATACATTTTGTAGTTTTTTTTAAGCTGGTCGTAGAAAAAGTGTACTGTACGAGTGGATTATCCATATCGCACTCAAAAGATTTGAAGCACTCCGCCTACGGCGTCGTGCTCAAACTTCTTTATCGTGCGATATGGATATCACATCACATCCAGTCTTGTTGCACAAACTACTATTTGTTACTAGAAGTATATCAAATTTTCCTTCTGGCAGAAGTGACAACTACATATTATTTTCCTCCGTGGTTTCTTCCTTAATTATGTTTTTAGAGTTACCACATTGTATATTTTTCGCCAAAAGTATGTCAGGATTCCTCTTCTAGGTGGTACATTACAAATAATAATATTTATATAATGGAAATAATTTTACTATAGTTTCTAAATTAATAATTTTTTGGATCACCCGGTATTTTTCATTAAAATATATAAGGTTTCTTCCTTGACAGACGTATTAACTAAGTAAATCATGTATGTAAGAGTGTCCCTGTACATTTTTCAATAAAAGTATGACAGGTTTCTTTCTTAATAATCATGTTAACTACACGCCAAATATTATTCCTAATGTCACATTATTTTTATTCATTATTTTTTTAGTGTCCACCCTCTATATTTTTCACCAGAGGTATATCCCATATCCCAATTCTTCGTTGGAAATAACATTAACTACCTAACAAATATTATTCTTCTCAGTCAAATAGATATATCGACAACTGACATACAGACAGGACTGACGGAATTGAATGAATTTAATTTTAGTGATTTTTTCACGATTACAATACTTTCCTACTATAAGTGAGGAAAGTAAAACTATTATTTGATTTGGTAAGTAAATAACATAAATGGTTTAATTAAATCCGTAACGGGTTTTTATTTATTTTATTCCTAGAGACATGTTTCTGACATTCCAACAAACACTAGCACTTGCAATATAAGTAAAATATATACGTTCCAGTGGTTTAAAAATAGTTTTGGTAAAATAATTATACGTTTATGATATACCACATTATGATTTTGCGTTTCTATTATGTATACAGTGTCACACTGTATACAGTGTGTCCCCGGATTGAGTTTGCGATAGGTGTAATATACCAAAAAAAATTAATACCTCTTTCATTTTCTGCAGTCTCGATCTGCTTGACGTAAAATGGATTTTTACCAAATTTCAGATAAAATGGGATCTAACTCACAGAGTTAATTTAAGAAGGAAATAAAAGAAAATAAATCATTGTAGGTAAACTAGTCTTTCTGTTAATTTTACGGAGAAATTCCATTTGGATAAAATATTTGGCATTGAAAGTTAGAGTCCTATGCCAACTTAAGTTGTTGATCTACTTTGAATAACTTTTATCATGTCAAATATTTTAGAGCGGTAGATATACAGCAGCTATTCCGAGTTGGTGAAGCAGCTACCACCAGCTTCAATCGAGGCCTTCTCACAGGGTTTGTCGCCTTAGACCTCGAAAAAGCTTTTAACAAAGTTTGGCACCCTGGGCTACTATACAAGCTCCATGTCGCGGGATTTTCGACTCGCATCATCAAAATGATGCAGTCATACATTTATAACCGCCGGTTTCGAGTAGTAATCAATCAGGAGTGCTCTCCTGAACGACGTATCCATCCGGGATCCCACAGGGCTCATCCCTAGGACCAATCCTATTTTACATATACATTAATGACATACCAACACCGACAGACCGCCGTATCACTCTCTGCCTGTATGCAGATGATACGGTAATAATGACAACCTCGAAAAACCCACAAATCACTACTGACCTACTACAGAAACAGACTGACAACAAATATTATGCCCAAAAAAACCCCTAGAGCACACTTCCGGAGCACAATCATATTTAAATTTCCGCCCGAAAAAGTGGAATTTTCATCAAAAGATGGCACGAATTCCATACTGGAATACGGAATTCCTCAATTTGGACCTCGGATTCGTGATCAGCGACCCAAAAAAACTCCTAGAGCTCATCTCCGAGGCGAAATATTAATTTTATATTTTCTTTTATGACAGCTACTTTTTAGGGAACTTCAAACCTCCCTAACTTTCTCATTTTCGGAGGTAATGCAGGGGTCAATGCTGATGAATGTTCCTGGGGGTTTAGGGAACAGGTGAAAAAAGGAATTTTTCAAATCGGTGCTGTTCCGCCACTTTTCTACATTTTCCGGCTTATTTATTGGACTATAAGACTTTGTATTTAGGAAAGTGGGGCTAAATAAGTTCTAAATGACATATTCTATTAGCTCCCCAAAGGTTTGTATCGACCTGCATAACACCCTGTATAATGTTAACAGGCACACCTCTCCTCAAGAATTTCAAGTCTCATCAAAATGGTGACTCAAAATAATCGTGGTGTCTTTTCAAGTACATCAAAAATAGTCAAATGCAACTTTGCAGAAAATCCCAGCTGCTGCTTTTCTCAAGATATCGACAAAAACGTTATTTTTCAATAAAAAAAACTCCGAATTTGCGAATTATATGCATATATTCATATATTTATTAATAATATTTATGCTTAAATGTGTACTTACACTTCGTATACTTATGTCTAGGTATATATCTACAGGGTGATTCACGTAGGCCGTCCGTTAGAAGTTTTTCAACTTGCAGTTGGATTACAAACTGAAAACTTCGTATGCTGTCATAATCGATCATGCCCGTTCTACCTAAAATATTTCCAGTCCTCCAGCTATACAGGGTGTGCCAAAAGTAGGTACCAACTTTCTTATTTTAAATGGAAACTAACAATGTTTTCTTACATGATTCAATTGGTCTTCCAATTCTGAGTTTAGACAACCCAAGTTATGTTATCTGATTTGTTGCGGGTTTTGATACATGCCAATTTTTTTGAAAAAAATTGTCGCTGTAGTAGTTTACGAACAAATTTGTATCTCGCAAACCATTTAAAGTTATGAAACCAAATTGGTGAAGCAGTTAACTAAGTCCAGGCTAACACTTGATGTCCCAACGGTGGTCCTATCTTGTACCATATGGGCGCAGGCGATTTCCAAATGTCGCAATAAAAAATTGTTAAAAAGCCGATTTTTTCAAACGGCACCTACTATTTATTCCAAAGAAAATTGAATTTTAGGATGAGTTACTTAAGCGTTCCTTATCTAACTTCACCCCCTATAGAGTTATTCAATAAAAATCTCGATAAAAATCAAGATATTGCTTGGTTTTTCAAGTATGCCATGGAAACAAAAACAATTCTAACAATTTATTTAAAAATATGTATGCATATCTGTAACAGATAAGTTAACATAACTCAGAATTGGAAAGCCAATCGAATCATATAAGAAAAATTGTAAGTTTCCATTTAAAATAAGAAAGTTGGTACCGACTTTTGGCACACCCTGTATAGCTGAAGCACTAGAACGGGCATGATCGATTATGACTGCATACCAAGTTTCAAGTTTGTAATCCAACTGCAAGTTGAAAAACTTCTAACGAACGGCCTACGTGAATCACCCTTTATATACATACCTAGACATACTTATACAAAGTGTAAGTATATATTTAAACATAAATGTTATCGATAAATATATGAATATATGCATATAATTCGCAAATTCGGAGTTTTTTTATTGAAAAATAACGTTTTTTTCATTATCTTGAGAAAAGCAGCAGCTGGAATTTTCTGCAAAATTGCATTTGACTATTTTTGATGTACTTAAAAAGATACCACGATTATTTTGAGTCACCATTTTGATGAGACTTAAAATTGTTGAGGAGAGGTTGCAGGAGCTAGAAATCAAGGCATAAAAAAGTAATTTTTAACTTTGACCATAACAAAAAGTGCAAATACCTACGTCAAAATTTACATTCACATGTTATACACACGTTATTGCATAACATTAAGGTACCATTCTAAATTATAGCAAGTAGCTTTCCACCCTCAAGAAATGAATTACATACCGAGTCAAACTTTCGGTTTCTACAAAACTAGGTCGGAAAGTGTAGTTGTAATTTTTACATCAAAGCCTATTATTATGAGAGAAATTGTGTATTATTTATTTGTTTTACAATTATTCCCACTTTTCCTTTCTTACATTCACTTCACATGTGCCAGTTATTACTATAAATAAAAAAAAAATCAAATGCAATGTGCATATGAAATCATTAAGGTAAATTTCATAATCAGTAAATTAATATGTTTTATTTTCTTCTGCATAGAATAAAATAAGTATTTACAAAAAAGGTATATACATAGACATAAAAGATATGTTGGATATTTTGCCACTTTCCGTAAAAATATTTAAAAATTTTTATGAAAGAAACCTCTGTGCCAAATGAATCAGGCAGATCATGTTTCACGTGCTTAGAAGTATTAAAAACCAGCCTCTGCCTGATCCATTTGGCACATATGTTTCTTTCTTCAAAATGTTTAAATTTTTTACAGAAAGTGGCAAAATACCCAACAAACAATAAAAAATTATTCACATATATCTTAATTAAACCAATAAACTAAACTAAAGTAAACTAATACAATAAATTTTTAATGCACAAAACATAAAGTAAATAAGATGTACACTCTAAAATGAGGCCAATAGTTCGCAAGTCCACTAAAAAGAACACAAATAAATTTAGGTTAGAGACAGATTTAGATTTACATTTGCAAGATTGGAAGTGAATATATCTAAAGGAGTATTGAAAGCATTATATACAGGGTGCTTCAGGTATGCAGTGGGTGCTTCAGGTATGCGGTCATTAATTTCGACATTAAAAAATATAAAAAAAAGTTCATATAAACATGGGTCCGGAAATCCCTCCTAAAGGCGCTGCGGCCCTCTGAAGCGGGCAACCAAGCTACTGGTCCGTCTCTGTCACTCTATCTATTGAGATAAGCTGCATATAAATAATTTCGAACAACTATTCTAAAATGGGGAGGTGCACCATCGTGCATGAACCACATTGTCCTTCTGGTCTCATACAGCATATCCTCCAAGAGATCTCCCAAATGGTTTCTTAAAATATCTAGATAATTTAACCCATCCAATCTATTATTTTTCTTGGTGTCTGGACTAGAAGAAAGCATGAGGATTTTCTCTGCTCATATGTGATTGTTGTGAAAGTTGACATCACCATCCCGCGTAAACCCCGCTTCGTCTGCAAACAAAACTTTTTGAATAAATTCAACATTTCTTTTACATTTTCGTACAAACCATCAGCAGAAGTCCAATCTTCTTGACAGATTTTCTAGTTTGAGCGCTTGAACCCTTTGCATGTGGTAAGGATACAGTAATTGTTCATGTAAGACCCTCCAAACAGACAAAGCGACGAAGCTGATACGTCTTCCTGTAACGCTAGCATTCTCGTACTGATTTGGGGATTCGCATTTACTGCATTTAATATTGCTTCTTCTGTTTCTGGGGTATTAACTTAACGATCTGTGCTAGAATTTTCCTTGTCTGAACAGAACTTACTCCTTTCTCGTAACGAACGATCTACACTTTCGCAAGGTACTCTTCTGTTTGCGAAAGCTTCTTCGTACAATCTTCTTGCTTCAGCAGTATTACCCCAGGCTCTACCGTAGAATAAATGAATATAGGCATGCTTTTCACATTTCATATTAAATAAAAATTTAAATTCTCCTACTAAAGACTGCGTAAGTAATGAGAACCTTAACTTTTATGTCATTAATGACAATTCAATATTGGAAATCAATAAAGACCAATTAAGTAGTAAAAGGCCAAGTAAGTTGATCAGTGGTAAGACGTTTTTACAATAAAAAAATACGGTGTGGATCTGGATCTGGATTGTTTGGCGGGGGGTGAGCTTACGCTCACGTGCACTCAGGCCTCATAAGCGGGTCCATTGTGCTGCCCCCGTAAGTGGTGGCATGTCCACCGAGCCTCTCATTCCTCAAGCCAACCAACACTTGTGATGTATTTGAGGAGAAGACCAGGTGAGACGCCACCTATGCTGGCCATACTGGGCCAAAAGTCCCCCAGTATGGATCCTCTTTTCGTTGAGAGAGCAGGGCAGTGACAGAGCATATGCTCGGCGGTCTCGTCATCCAGGTTACACCCTCTACACTTGGAGTTGTCTATAACTCCCAGTATATGAAGGTGTTTGTTTAGTCTGCAGTGTCCTGTTAGCAATCCTACATAAATGCGCAGGTTACTCCTGGACATCTGGAGACAGTGTTTGCCTAGCTTACGACTGGATGTGGCCAAAGCCATTCTGCCATGTCTGCAGCTGCTCAGACCACCCCAACAGTCCGCATGGCGTTTGAGTGTATAGTTCTTTAGCAGGGAACTGTGGACTGAATCTGAGAGCGCTATTGCAGGTTCTGGACCATGCATTGCGCTCTCAGATCCCTTGCGGGCTAAAGCGTCCTCTTCTTCGTTACCCTGAATTCCGTCATGTCCTTTCACCCAACGGAGCTGGACACTATTGTTTTGTGCGAGCAGGTCTAGGGCCTTTCTAATTTATCCGTTGATATGCGCACCGTTTTACCACTGACGTTTGCCTTCGTGGTTTCTATTACCGCTTGCAGGATCCCTACTAGTTTCGCCTGGAAGATAGTGGCATGTGTGCCTAGCGGTATTATCGAATGTAGATCTAGGTCTTCTGAGTAAACCCCAGCTCCTGATCCACAGTCCATTTTTGAACCATCGGTGTAGATTGATATGTCCGGCTCGTCATTACCGGACACATTCAAGCTCACCTCAAAGTTCTTGTTGAAGTTATATATAGGGGGGATACGGTCAGTTCCCATTCCCAGAAGAGGAATTTGTTTTGTAGCCTCCTCTAGGATACGAGCATGTCTCGTAGCCGTGCCCTTAATATACCATTGGCCTACAGATTGCAATCTCAGAGCAGTCCTCAGCGCCACCTCCTCTATGTACAAATTTAGAATACGGTGTGAATTTTTGCAAGTACAGATCGAAAGGTGACCCTCTGTCCGTGGCACTTGTGAAAATGTGAAGAAAATGATGAATTCTTTGAAAAAATACTGTTTACGCAAGAAGACTGTAAAAATTCCTTTAGGTTCAAATTTTTCGAAACCGGTTGGTCGTACGGCGTTACAATAAGTTACCTTAACCTGAGATATTAAATAAAATGTTAATTTTGGTTGCCCCCTTCAGAGGCCCGCAACGCCCTTAGGATGGATTTCCGGACCCATGTTTATATGATTTTTTTTTTCATATTTTTTTATGTAGAATCACCACTAGAAATTAATGAGCGCATACCCGAAGCACTCTGTATATTGCACATTTGCTGAATACAAGAAAATTTAATTATATTTGTTCTTGAAAATGGTAAGCAAAATAAATTGTTGTGCCTAGATGCCGCCCTAGGAATTTGGAAATTAAGCATACTTAAAATATCCCCACAGTCGATGTTACCATGTAAAATTCCATGTAAGAAAATTAAATGTTATCTGTGTCTATGGTTTTCTACATTATCTAGAGAAAACTTAGAGAGCAATTCCGGACGTGGGTAACCACCAAAAGCAGAATAGGTCCCGTCGCGTCGCCTCAAAATGCATATTTTAGAAAACGGCGTTGAGTCCTTTCCAAATTTTGTATGTGTATATTATGAGTGGGACACCATATTATTGAAGCATACTCAAGATGTGGTCTAACAAGAACAAGAGTAGTGTATATGTGGTTTAATCTATTTACGTTATTAAAATGTACGGAGTTTCTAATGACAAAATTCAGGGTTCTATAACTTTTACTGACAGTAAGTTCGATGTGGTTTTCAAATGATTGTTTTCTATCAAATTTTACTCCTAAGTCACAAAGTGTCAAGACAGAAAACTTTGTGATTGTTCAATTTGTAATCAAATAGAATAACAGTATGTTTTGTTGTAAATGTCATAGTGTTACATTTTGCTTCATTTAAAGGTACTTTGTTTATCATACACCATGTGTTAATACGATCTATATTATTTTGCAATGCAACGCAATCTGCTTCACACGCAACATTGCAAAATAATTTTAAATAATCCCTGTAAAAAAGGCAAATACCAGTGACATTATCCCATTAAGTCGTTCTCAAACAAATTTAAAAAAGTGCACCTAAGTTTGAACCTTGAGGGAATCCTGATGTAGCTACAATTCCGATGGATCTAACACCATAATATACAACATGTTGCCTTATATGTGTTAGATAGGATATAAAAACCGCTGCCCAGAATCACTACTTCCACAGATTCTCTATCCAAGTCACTCACAACGGAAAAACTTTGTATGTGGAAATAATTGCTTATGGAACTTTAATAATATAATATTTGAAATCCTCTACCCCAAAAACCCATAAAACGATACCCCACATCGGTAGTGGGGTGGGGGTGGTGATAGGGGGGTGGTAGTGGGGGTGGATGAAGTAAAAAAATATTTTAAGGTTTCTGGTTCTTGTACATACACTAAATCACATTTTTTTTTATTCCCTTTAATAAAGGGGTGGTAATGGAGGTGGCTAATGCCAAAATTTTTTTTGAGACCTTAGCTTCTCTTGTATATACTAAATACCAATTTTATGGACTCTTACCTGCTTGATTTACCCATTTACCCCAAATTTATCCCAATTTACCCCCCAACACTTCGTCGGAACAACATGAAAATATAATCTAGTTCCAGATCTCGTTAAAGTACATACGTGTACCAAATTTCAAGTCAATATCTTAAACGGTTCCAGAGTAAACGTGCGCACAAAAAAAAGTTACAGACAGACCGACAGACAGACCGAAATTTTTTTTTCGCTCAAACTTAAAATCTTGACGTTTCATGGCATTTTAAGCCTATTTGAAAAGAAATTTTTAAAAATGTTTTTGTCGTTACTATACTTCCACTGGATGTGGAAGTAAAAGTGCAATGAGGTTATCCGAAAAGCTATAAAATTCAAATTTTTCTAAAAGGATATCGTGGTTCAGTCTATCAAAGACTTTTGAAAAGTTGGTATATTTAACGTCTGTTTGTATACGCTTATCAATAGAATCACAAACAAACCCTGTTATATTAGTTAAATTGATAACTGTTAAACGACCTTTGAAGGATCCATGTTGGGGTATTTGATGGTTAAAAATAAAATGGTGTAAGATAATTTCAAATACTTTAACAACATTATTTATTGTTATTATCGAACGGTAGTTATAAATTTCGGATCTATCACTCTTCTTAAAGACTGAAATTATTTTTGATAATTTCAACTGCAAATGGAAATTTAGAGGACTTCAGTGATAAGTTATATGTAGTAATGTAGTAAGGGGCCTAGCAAACATAGCAGTACAGTCATGTAGAAGTTAATTTAGGTTTAATTTTCTTTAATGCTGTCAATACTTCACCTAAAACAGGCTATATTTGAATACAAATTTTTAAATTGCGTCACATTTTCATATTCAGAGTAAGATTGCTGAAAAAAATTTGCAAAAGAATTAGTAGTTAGTTGAGTATTAGATAGATCTTCATTATTGTAATTCATAAAGATTGGTAGGTCTGGTATGGAAACCGGTATGTTTATTTTTAGAGTTTTTGGTGTGCTGAAACTGAATATGACGATAAAAAAATGTAAGGGGGTGCTGGGTTGAAATCAGTTTTTTATCGTCATATTCGGTTTCAGCGCACCAAACAATCTGAGATTAAAGATACTTTTTAAATGTTTAGAATAAGTGGAATTTTAACCCCTCCTGGGACTTTCAGGGGGTACTAGGGGGTGATTGGGTGGTTCAAATCAATTTTTATCGTGATATTCGGTTTCAGCACACCAAAAACACCTACTTTTCAAATGTTTAGAACAAGTGGAATTTCAATTCTCCAGGAGGGTTGTAAGGGGGTGCTAGGGAAAATTGGATAGTTAAAACCTTTTTTTATTGTTATATTCGGTTTCAGTGTCCCAAAATACATGGGAGTAGGGGGGTCTACCCTCTGGGTCTCGACTTTTTTTTTATTTTGTGTGCCTGTGTTATATTTTCCTCAATATGATTACAATATATTTTATAACAATTATCGAAATCAATTTTCACTTTTCACCTTAACCTTTCTAAATTCATTATGATAAGTTACATCATCTGTTTGCTTGTATTTAGTTAACGCCTTATGCTTTTCTTTAATAGATTTACCGGATGATCAAACCAGGGTGGATATGTTCTTTTTGAAGCTTTAGATTGAGGCACAATTTTAACAAGTTCCAAGTTTAATTTGGAATAGAACGACACTAGCCGCGTCAACATCTCAGTATTGTTTAAAAATTCCCAGTCTGTTTCAGCGCTTTTACTAATAATTTATTATTTTTTGTATCCGAACTTTTGTTCTTTAAATATTTTCAGACGGATTGGCAGACGAAGTTCTTCACCCTGTATGTAAAGGTACAACATGTCGATTACACTAGTATTCGCATTCGGTGACGCCTGAGTGAATTTATATTAACACATTTCAAGATAGTAAAATAAACTGATTTTCTCTTAAATAATATCTTATTTTCGAATCTCTTAATCGTCTGAATTAATAATATAACGAACTTAATCGAAGCACCTGTTTTCAACTTCCATTTATGGAAAAGAAAGCGAAACGTACGCAACTCGGAACATCTTTGTGTACGCATACATTCACATGAAAGGGAAATCATTTCGTAAGAAATTCCTGTGCTTCACGTAACAAATATTTGGTGAATACAGGTTAATTTACGCATAACAATGGTTTCTGTTCAAAATAAGAGCTAAAAATTTAAATTAACGTTGAAGTAAATTATATTGTTATAATTAAGCATATCCAGCGGCGTACCTACCGAGCAATAACGATAACCTCGAGAGCATACTTCTTTATAAATAAATTCTAACTGTCATGTAATGAGAAAGAACTTTGTTGAGGCCATACGCTTCACAAGCAACCGAATAGCGTGATGCTGTTAGACTTGCCATACAACAATGACAGGCCGTCTAGAACCAATGTACGGATTACAAAACGTCTACTAAGACTTTGTTTATAAAAAGGAAAACTACTACGTATAGAGCTTTAACTGGATCTATTATTATAGTCGAATAAAACCAAGCTTTTTTCAAAGATTGTTTGGGGGGGGGGCAACTTCTTTTTTGGAAATGTAATTTGTATGTATAAGAACGGTAGAGTAAAGTTTTGTCTAATTTTGGAGGTGAGCGTTTTTTTGTAAATTGAGTTTTAATTTTGAAAAACGTGTTTTATCTCATTTTTCTTTAATATCTTGGGTTCTTCTGATCGGATCAAGCCTAACCTAGAAATCAAAATGTATGTGAACAAGTGATGAACAAAACCACATACGTCTAGATCCTATCAGTCATTTTGATTTTTTTTTGTGAAAAATAAAAACCACAAAAATTTCTAATTTTACATAAACCGAAATTACTAAAAAAACAATTAATCTTTTTTAATGAAATGAAAATGAAATTTATCGGTCTTTACACCTAGTAAACTGTTATGGAAAATTACGAATAATAATATTTATTTTTTTCCCTAAAGAACGAAATTTTTGAAAAATTCTTGAAGCTTTATATAAAACTTCCGTTTGGTCACACTAAAACTTTTTCTTCCCTAAATTGTAACGTGTTTTACAACAATGATAAAAATAAATTTTGAGTATTATTGTATAATAAAAAAACTTTATATATTCAGGATCTGAACCGCGGATCTCTGCATGGAAATTCTAACTTTAATCATTGAACTATGGCCGTGAAACGTTTGCGAATTCGATGAATGAGCTCATTTTTTTATTTGATTATCTGAAAGATCTTATCATTTTAAGACCCTGAGCAAAAAACTGGAATTTTGTGAGACCTATAAATCATCTAAAAAAAAAAATCATAAAAATGAACCGCACCCGCGGTCGAGTATCGGCCGTGACATCACTTAATAGGAACCCGCTAGCCGAAACGGCTAGCTGCAGCGCAAGGCCGTACGAAATCGATATCAAAAGAGCAAGAATGCCGTTTTAACTTCGTCGTGAACTGCATACTCCAAATCGAAAAGTAGATCCAGCAGGAACGTACAAAAAATTACATTTTCTGACGTTTCGCGAAACTCATTTGACTTTGACTGAGCACTTTAGGTGGAGTTCTCAAAAGTGGATTTAAATTCAACCGTTTCAATTGGCCATATATTCTAATAATACTAATGGCCTAGAACATTTGACGAAATCCATTTAGTATTTTTTTTATTATCACAAGTGCAAATACACTTAGTGATGATCACACGGGCTTGATAAGGTTCTAATAAAAGCATAATAAAACCTTTGAGATTTAAAAGAGCCGCTGCAAAGAGGAATTTGCTTGAGAACATTAAACTTAACCTATAAATTTTCGTCTCCTAGTAATATATTTTTACACAGCTCGAGGTGCAGCCGCGACGTACATTTATTTCGTATCACCTTTTAGCTAATATTTAAAACTAAATTGGGCGAGTTTTATGGCGGGTTATTTGAATTTTTGAAATATTATAAAGGTCAAGAGAAATTAAATATTGAAGCAAAATAGGCACTTCATTAAAATATCATTTAAATTTTGTTAATTAATGGCAAAACAATACAACAATAAAACTAACATCTTTATAACATATCATTTTCTTCCGATCTTTTAATTTGGTGTTTTAAGAACCTAGAAGTGTTTAATTGTAAAGTAATATTACAGTTATATTAATAACAACAATATTTTAACCTTATCATTTCATATCACCAAAATACTATAGGTAATCTTGCAGATAATGTCGATGTACCAACTCACAGAAGTATGACGTTCATGAAAGATAGTGCATTTTCATATTGAGCTGCGTTGTTCAGCAATGGTGGTCCCAAAAAAAGTCCAAGATTATGGATAGCCTCTACCTATCCTGAGCTCCAGTAAAGTGACCCCACGTTCTCCAGATTTTAATTCCCTCGATTTCTGTTTTTGGAGAGATGAAAGAAAAATTGAATAATCTAGTCTATTGTTTTCTAATAATATATTCTTAGATTGCAACTGCTCAGCCTTCAGATACGTGACCTTAAGAAAACACGATCAAGTAACATATTTTACATTAAATTTTATTGATATACAAATTGTATAAAAACGGAGTTATGTGAGTATGAGTACGCGATTCGAGAACACGTGTAATATTGAATTTACTTGAAATAATGAGACAATACAGAATCAGCATGAAATAAGTATACATACTTACACGAATACTTGTTTTACTTCTTCAAAAAGAGAAATGTAATGAGATCGCTTACAAAATATCACGATTAACACAATTAAATTCGTTAGAATCCTCAATGAGCATTAACACCGTGAGATAATTAATTTTTTGGCAAAATGTTCTTCCTCTTATTCGCGTCTTGGCAGATGTATTATGAGCCATTATTCCAGTCGACATCCCCTTCCTAAGTAACACGTTTGACAGTTTTATGTCATATGCCGCGTTAAGAGCACGATCTAAACGAAGTTTTCTCCGATTAGCTTCTTGTTCTAGTTTACCCTGAATCACTAATGGGTGTGTACTGTCCCCTCTTCGGTTAATATTCTTTAAGGAAATTTGATATAACATTTGATCTTTTATAATCTTCGATTTGAGTAAAGAAAAAACTATCAAAATCAAACATTTGGAATAATTTTTAGACAAGCAGTTATTTGTAATATGAGGGTAACAACAGGTAGAAAAATATGTAAGCATATTTAAGTCAATTTCATCAGAATCTGCATCAATATTTTTTATGGATTTTATCTTTATTTTTGTTCATTACACCGGCAAAAATACAAAAAAAATTCTGATCACCTGGCAAGTCATTTTATATGTATTTTGGTACCCTGACTCCAAATCTGATGACAAAGAATCTCTAAGTAATCAAGATTTTTTTCTACTATCAATTTATTCCTCAAATAATGGGATATTTGAAAAAAATTGACAGTAAGAAAAAATCTTGATGACTTAGAGCTTTCCTATCCTCAGATTTGGATTCAGCACACCAGAGTACATGTAGAATGATATTCCTGGTCATCAGTTCAGATTTTTTTTGTGCCGGTGTTATTACAATTTCTTATTCTTATCATCCTTAAAAACTCCTCTTATACCAAATTTGAAAATAACGCATTCGTGTTAAAGGCTCACAAAATTATACTTTTTAGGACAAATTTTTACGTACAAAAAAGACTTGGTGATATCCATTCACCACGCATAGGTTTATAAAATGTTTAGCCAAGTTCAAAATATTTTGAGGTTTCGTTTAGATTTCATGCTGTTTTGATAAAAATTAATCTATAATTATAAATATTGGAACAACGCTTAACAATGGATAAAAACATGGAAACAGCCAATATTATATTTTGATGCAAGACATCAAGAGTGTCCAAATATTCATGTGAAAACGGTGGCTCCTATTAATTATATGTTTATGAACGTATTATACGAATATTAGTTTCCTAATTAAACGAATTGGTCCAAGAAGTCTTTTGCAGGAATGACTACCTCTATCTCCTGACATCACACGCAAGGACTTACAAAATAAAATTTTGGACTCTTATATCGTGAATATCCTGTAAACTATTATTTTCAAATTAGGTATACGGGAGATTCTGAAAATGCTAAGTAAGAATGTAAAATAACTTTTTATTTAATTATTGCCTAATTAGCATGTTTTGAAAACTCATAGCGACACGTGTCAGTGGTAAAAATTAAAATTTAACCATGCAATATTCTTTTGGTGGTCAAGTATCTTTCATCCAAATTTTACATTAATTGTATTTTTAATACTGAGCAATAGATACAAATTCATGAAAAGTGAAACACACTATATTACCTTTTTTCGATTCATTTATTCCATACAAAGCAAATATAACATATTTTTCGTTAGTTAATAACACTGGTCTACAAAAAAAGAAGGTCTTTCTCTACGGTCCTAATCTAACTTTTCTGAAGATTTTGAAGCTAATTTTGGACAAAAATTTTTTCTAACGTGTCAGTTTTTTTCATCTTCTAAAAAGTGCAAAAAAGATCTTGTTCTAAGGTTCTCACTTAACTTTTCTGAAGTATTTTGACGCGCTGAAACCAATTTTAGACAAAAAAAAAGGGGGATAAAGGGGGCGGTAGAGAGAAACTGACCCGATAGAAAAAATTTTTGTCCAAAATTGGCTTCAGCGCGTCAGAATACTTCAGAAAAGTTATATCAGAACCTTAGGACAAGACCTTTTTTTGTCCTTTTTTGGGGGATAAAAGGTGGTAGAGAAAAACTGACAGGATAGAAAAATTTAGTATGTTCAAAACTGGCATCAGCTCGTCGAAATATTTCAGAAAAGTTAGATGAGAACCTTAGGACAAGACCTTTTTTTGTAGATCTGTATAATTTAAGCTGACTGAAATCTAGCAGATATGAAAAATCTCAATCTAATCTCATATGTATCAAATATTCTAGAAACTTCTTGCGTACTTCTTCAGGATCCCGACAACTTATCTAAATAAGTATAATTTTACTCAAATTAGATCTAATTGATTTGACAGGTCTCTATTTAAACAGGGTTCACAGCAAATTTTCAAACTTAAAATCCCCGACTTTTCCAGGTTTTTCACTTCTACTGAAAGGTTTTTTCCAGGTCTAATAAAGGATGAGCGAAAGGGAGACACTATAGCGTCACTAAATAATCGCGCACACAACTCAATTTTTTTTATAAACGTGGGGAGGGGGTGAAAAATTATTTTCAAATTCCCTGACCGTTACTAAAATCCCCTTTCCACTTTTCATTAAATTATCCAAATGGCTTTTCCAGGTCGCTATGAACTCCGTTAAAGGTCTTATGCCATGCGTATCGAGTATCCAAGAAGTTCCTTCATTCTTTTGTACACATATATACGAATTATCAACAACCTATTCAAACTAACAATAATTATATTTGACTTAGATCTACTAGATAGGAATGATTCTAATCTCAATGTGTATAATTATTGTGTTGAATAATCCCAAGAACCGTTGATTCAGTATACTCCTTACCAATGCAATAGTTCATAAATTGTATCTGCTGCTAGATATTACCGAACCGCGTTATTATACTCTTCGCACATACGAAAACGAAGAGTATATTTCATTTGATCGGCACATTTCTAAAACAGTAAATATCGCTCGCAGACAAAACATTTTCATATCATTGTGACCGAATTCTGAACAACTTTCAAAATGTCCGTCTATCCGTCTGTCTGTCACGTTTCTTGTAAGCACGATTTAAGAAAGAAAAGTCCGATTGTATTGAAATTTGAGGGTTATCTAGAGCAGCGGTTTTCAACTTTTCTCTAACCACGACCCCCTTACAAAAAGAAAAAACAAGTTACCCTCTCGCGACCCCCCAACCTCGATCTCTATTAATAAAATCTAAAATCAATCAAATTTTAAAATTTCTTGTTATAGTTTTTGGTATGATTTCTCATTAAAAATTGGTTTCATTAAAATTGTATGTGTGTAATATTTAGATTTTTAGATTTTAGAATAAATGATTTAACTTTATTGGTTTTTTCTCAAAAGCTCGGGACCCCCTTGGAATCGTTTCGCGACCCCCCAGGGGGTCGCGACCCACAGGTTGAAAACCGCTGATCTAGAGGAAGAATCCAATTGTTTTTGAACAAAATCGATCAGTAAATAAAAAAGTTATTAATTATTTAAATTTGAAAAAAAAATGTTGAATTTGTCAGATGGTGATGTAGTTCTTACGCTTTAGGAAATAAATGGTTTTAAAAGTTAAAGTTGACTAGGAACGGTATAGTTTTTTTTTAATTTTTGCTTTATTTTACACTGAGTCATTCATCAACTAAAATTCATACTATAAAATTAAAAATATCTAAAAGCAATATTATTTACAAAAAACTGCGAAGAGTATCTTATAGAATGTGTAACAATAATATAAAAAGTTCAGTAAATCGGCGAAAGGTATGTTTTTAGCTTGTTTTTAGTTAAATTCATTTCGATCTGCATTTTAAAAATAAATTATACAATAATGAAGTATCCTACAGTATTCTAAAATGTGTGTTACTGAATGAGAAATACGTATAAAATTTAAATACTAAACATGTGCGAAGTTTCGAATAGCTTCAAATAAATGTCATGTGGAGATATCAATTCTACATTAGCAAAGTAACCCTAAGTGTAGTATTAATAAATAATATCCCCGTTTATATTAGAAAAAAAAGTAATGGTAATATGCACATTATTTGTATTAAATCTATTACAATAACGAATTTTAGAGAATATATAACACCAGCTCTATTTAAAAAATGAAATTAATATTATTATTCGATCTTAGACATTACGCACCATTCATTCGTTAATATTTATTTTTTATTCTTACTTTCTTATTTGTAGATATAGAAAGTATTGACTGACGGAAATTCAAATTCAAAATTATAATAGAAATTAACATTTTGAATTTTCAAAATAGCAAATCTATTTTAAGATTTGAAAATAACAGTAATAAACTATGTATCATGTCATGTCTATAAATTATTAATAAACATTATATATCGACACAATAATGGTGAAAACGATACATTAATAGAATTACGAGAACCCGTTTTTCACGAATTGCAGATAGATACCTGGAGCTATTAAAATGTCATGCAAAAATGAATTATTATTCACAACGAGAATTCATCAGCATTTTCTGAATAAGCTCTAACTGTACTCTGGTGAACAAATATGCATAACATACTTTGAAAAGGTCTAATCTGTTATTTCCCATTTTACTTTAATAGACTTGCAGGACAGCAAGCAGTTATTTCCGTACGTTTAAAACAGGAAATAGTTGTGCTCTGTACTGTACAATGGTTGTATAATTTACATTTTTAGATCTATGCAATATACAATGTTTCTAAAAAAGCATTATTAATGTTACGTGCAATCTGCAGGCTTAAAAGTTGCATTTATTTACTCAAAGTTTACAAGAATTTTTCGATATTTAGATACAGGCAAGTATACAACTTAAAATTATAAATCGGTATCTAACCTTTAGTACCAATAAATAGCAAACAATTAAAATAAATATTCATTAAAAGATCATGCATATTTAGTTTATACAAGTAGAAACAAACCTGATCCTGATATCGGATAGTTCTTAAAGTTTTTAAAACCTTAGAAAGATATCGAATGTGGCAGATATTAGCTGCGGTATGCCTCAAGGATATGTGGTAGAGCCAAGTTTATTCTTATTATACATTTTAACGATTTAACCACCGTTGATATTAAAGAAACTTTTACGTTTTTCTCTGACGAACTATCTTAGGGCATAGTAAAAATGCCGATTTTTTCTTATTGAAAATAAATTCTTTGCTAAGTTTCTTGGGCTATATATCGATGAGAAATTAAAATTTGATGTTCACGTTTCTAACTTAAGTAATTGGCCCACATCTGCAGTGAGAATAATTTCAAGTGAACTGGGTTTTGTGTCTACAAGAACTGTATACTTCTCCTTGGGTGTCCTGTATAACCCAGTCGATGAAGGTATTTACCCACAAAATTTTGCAAACTAACTAAACTTTTTTTTAATGAGTTCGTGAAAGTGTATAGAACAATATCCTGAAAAGTTTACATTTCGCTCGGATGCAGAACATAAAAAAAGTGAAAAAAAATTTTTTCATCCATTTTTTCAAAATTTTGAAATTAAATCAAGCTAGAAAAAAATAAAAAATACAGATGGATAGACCACGTATTTATGAACAAAAAATGTCCTAACAAAATTTATCGTTAAAGTCATGGTTTTCCCGGAAAAAATAGTCAAGTGTAACGTTATAACTCGGAGCGAGATTCATGCGTGCGCACGCTTGAATACGCATGACTGCGACACCCACGCACTGAATTACATGTCACTAAATCAGAATTTGTTCAATCTATATGAGTGTTGGTCAGTGGCGCAGCAAAAAATTCATCTGGGGGGGGCCAATAGTACCGGTCTCCCCAGAGTATGAGTAGTAGATTCCTCTACTAGATAATATTGGTATTAATTACAAAATATTTATTTCAAGGGATAATTTGGATACTGCTTTGTTCTGATAGAGACTATGCTTTTTTATTTTTTGGATCATGGAAGACGGCTTGGGGGGGGGGGGCATGGCTCCCCCCTGGCTGCGCCCATGGTGTTGGTTCATTTAAAATATGGAAATTGTAGCTTTCTGATGCTTTTTTGTTTTAAACAATACAAGCAAAGGATGGATGGGAAAAATATACTTATATATATATATTATCTCGTCCGAACTCAATCGTCGCAATAAATAATATAGAAAAAAATAAAAGCCCTTCAAAAAAATTCTTTCTCCATTGAGAACAGCTTCATGATTATTATGGTTTATTAAGGTGTAGTAACGTGAATTCAAAAAAAGTACATCTCAAATCATTTTAATTTCCTTTCTTGATGATTTTTTTTGATATATATTAGAGGCTGTAACTTGTCGAGAAATTGACCTATTGGAAAAAATAAAATATCCCTATTTAGGAAAAAAATGTATATTTTTCGAATGTTCAAACACAAAATCGTTTACTTGTATGCATTTTTTCGAAAATATGACCAATCATATCATGATAAGAAATTGCGATTTTCACGATCTCATCCTTATAACTCTGAAAATATCTTTGATTGTTTTGTATAAATTTTGGAACTTTTCCAATACATTAACAAATGTATAAGGAATCCATTGGATATAGCTGAAATGTGGATAAGGTGTACCTGTAATAAATACAAGACAGTAAAGGCATGTAAAAATGCATGCGAGCGATTCAGCGGCTGTGTGGTGTCTGTGTATGCATTGATAATTATATATTTTCCCTCCATGCTCACTATTTATCCTCCTATTCACTAAAAAAAATGTTTAAAACGTGTAATCAGAAAGAGAAAAAAGCTTTATTTTACTCGATAGAACAGCTAAGAATTTTTAGAGGTTCCATAGTATGTATTTAACCGTGCGCTGGCCGCGCAGAGTGACAAAGTTACTTCACTATTTTTTTCCAGGAATACCGTGGGTTTAGCGATAAATTTTATTACGATATTTTTTGTTCAGAAACACGTGGTTTCCATCTCTATTTTTCCTACCCTGACTTAATTTCAAAATTTCGAAATCATGGATAATTTTTTTTTTCACTTTTTTTTTTTCTGCATCCGAGCGAAATATAAACTTTTCAGGATATTATTCTATACATTTTTACGAACTCATTAAAAAAAATTTAATCAGTTTGCAAATTTTTGTGGGTTTCACTATAAAATGTTCTCTGTCGTCTGGACTAGTATGCAAGATACGGAATCAAATTTTGGAGAATATGCAGATGGCACTACTAAGCACTAGTGTGTCTAGGGATACAAGCAATAATGTCAACAACTTACCGTAGCCATGGAAGTACTACTCTGCCTACTTCTACTACACTTAGTGGTGGAAAGTGGGGCACTGCTACCTACATACAGGCCAAAAATAAGCAGATGCGGGACTATTGTCCGTACTGAGACACTTCAACAAGTAAAAAAGAATTGACAAGATGCAGTCAGATAAAATCAGTAATAGCCACAACTTCCCAAAAACCTTCAGGGCATACATACCTGACAGGGGAGAAGGGAATAAGGCCAAATGGTACCATCTGGTATGCTGACGGACCAAAAACGGCAAGAAGCATTGGAGGGGAGTTACGGAGGATCAACCAGACATCAGTCTGATCCTGGGTAGCACCGTAACAGTGCTCCAAGCGGAAGTCACGGCTAAAGAAATCCGTGCATGGGAAATGCTACGATGTCATAATTGACATAAGAATCCGTATCATCACTGACAGCTAAGCAGCTCTTAAAGCTCTGGATGCAGTAGAGATGCATTATAAAACAGTAAGTAAGACAGAGTAAGACAGAACACAAAAATTACAGTGGACGCGAGAACACCATGGCAATGTATGTAATGAAAACCCAGATAAGCCGGTCAGAGAAGTCGCAAAAACAGCCTTAATGGAACCCGAGCTAACCTGCGGGATATTATATACCACCGCAAGAGAATTGACAATGGACGAGGGCGCCAGGGACGAAACAGACATGTATGATCATTGTTGGTAGCCCACTAAAAACAAAGACCAGCAAGCTAGAAAACAGCTAAGATGTGCAATGGGCATAAGGGACAACCCAAAGTATGGGATGTGTGGTGAAGATGAAGAAACTGCTTACCAAATATTTTGTGAACGCAGAGCCTTGGTGGGTGGAAGGGTTTCATTAATGAGAAACCATTTGCGACCCCGGCAGGGTGCTAAAATGTGTGTGTCAAGCAAAATGAAAGGAGCACCGTAAGCTCCCTTTTGTTGCTCACAAAATATTAAAGTTTATATACATTTCTATTGTGAAAGCAGTATATCTAGTACATAAAAAAAAATAAACATTAAATGCTGATCCTCTGTTTGAATGTAACAGAAGACACTAAGTTTAATTCTGCCCCTACCCATTCCTAGATCAACTTTAACGAAGTACTGACTAATACATGAAAGCAAACGAATATATAACTATATTCCACAGACTTTTAAAAATTAAAGCATTCGGAGAGGCAGTGAAAGGTATATTGATTGAAAAAGATATAATCTTAGTGAATATTACTCATAACTTTGAAATTACTGACAAAATTTTGACAATAGACACCGTAAGTATCTGCTATTGAGAAATATGGCACCTTTCGTATCTTGCCTAAGTCAGACGGGGAATACCCTAATACCTTTTACGCCTGTCCTTTGCCATAAATGCATTTTTGGAATATGTATCACGTTTTAAAATTTCTTAAAGAATCTTCTATATAAAAGTAGATACTTTTTTGATATCAGTAAAACGAATGAGCAAAATTTATTTTAATAATAAGAGATTAGAACTAACATCTGCGCCAATTTTTTTAAGCTGACCAAATTAACAAAAACTGAAAATCTTTTGACATACAATAAAAAGTTTAACTTTTAGTCTGAGAACTCGCATATGCATGGATCCATATTTAAAACACTCAAAAATCTTTCCGATAATAAAGACAAGAAATACCAAGTAGCACAAATATGCCATTCAGCTGAGATAACCAAAATGCAGCCACTAAAACGTTTCAACGGCTTTTGTTTAGTTATATTTTGGCCATCTTATTTTAGTCGTAGTTTTCATGATGTCATACATATATGAACAAGTAATTAAATAGCAAAAATGTTGAGTCTTAATGCTGCCATTCTAGCTATAAAAATGGCTAGAATATGTTGACATGGTTTTTGTTATTAATATAGTGTTGATATCCAAACTATTACTAAGAAATTAGCCTAAAGATGACTATATTAGTTAGGCTTTATTCTGGCGGTTTTCTTAGCTATTATTATCGAATCATGACTGAAACAATAATGAAAAAATATCCTTATTAAATGACTATTTTAGAAGATAAAAATATAACCTAAAACCAAGTATTAATGTTGAAAACTTTATACATACGCAAATAAGTTTTATATTAACAGAAAAACAAGAATGAAATGTAAAAGAAAATATAGACAGTTCCACATATTATTGGAAAGTCGCCTAAAAGTAAGTTCAAAGAGTAGGTACTTATATAGAGGCATAACACTTTTTACGGGGTGTGTTCGTTGACGTTTGTATCTACATATTTAGATTATCAAAGAGAAAGTGACAAAGTGTCAACCTATCTTCTGCATCAGTATCCAAGAATGCTGACAATTCCATTTTCTATGACTCTATTCATCATTAACATTTTACTATTATTCCTTTTTATTGTACACGGTTCTGGGAGTATTTTGACTCTGGTTTTGATTGCGGATTAGTAAAAAATGTATGTATGCTTTTATATTTGACAAGTACAGTTGGCTATTTACTACCTACCTACCTAACTTGAAGGAACTGCACTAAGGCAAATTTGCTCTTCGATGGTTTTGTCCACGCAATACATTTTCAGAAACTCTAGTAACAAATTTTAATTTGGTTGGAGAAAGGAAAAGTAAAAACGTTGGAGAAACAAAGGTCAAAATACAACGTAACTCGTTGCACACAAAAGCAGTTAAAAGAAACGTAAAAAAGAGAGGTTATGTCTTTCATAGCTTAGCCGTATTTTGATGTGAAAACTCGCTAACCACTTCAACCAATTTTCTAGTAATAGTTTTACCAATATGACCGGTTAAATTTGCCAATTGACGAAAAAATTTATTAGATCTTTTACAGTCATATTCTGGCTTATTTCTAGCATCATTAGCGAAAGCATATGCCAAATGATGACAACTTGCCACCATGTTTTCTATCAATCAAGAAGAACCCAAACGACGGCCATTACGTAGGTATGCCTATAAAATAACGTTTTTATTTACTAATTCGATATTTTAATAAATTTTAATAACCTTTTACCATCGATTGTGCTTCTTGAGATTATAAAATGTTTATATGTATATATTTCAAATTAATTTAATTATACCTAAAATTTAGAAATTTCTGGGGGGCCCTTTTGTTTTTATGAGTATTTTATATAAGTTTACAGAAAAAATTCGTGCCTGGATAAAATTTAACCCTATTGATTGACCATATATGCAATTATGGTGTTCATATAATTTTAAAGATGAACAAACAAGTATGGTGGACGTCCATTTTATCTAACACCTGCTTAAAGCCAAAAGATGACCATAATAGTGTTCTTATTTTATTTTAGGCCTAAAAGTCATGATTTAGTCACAGTGAAGTAGATACATCGTCACTTTCGCCATAAGAGCCATTTCATAACTAGAAATAAAGCAGCCACAAAAATCAAAAAAAGAGTTAATGAGTTGCACATGCGTTATGGCCATTTGGCTCCAGTTGCATTTTGATGACCAAGATATGATTCCCCATTTTCGTCACCAGTACGTCTTCAGAACGTAATAATTCAGTTTTAATAATACTATAACCAAATAGCCATCCTTTTTAGCTACTGTAACATGATGATGACCAAAATACAACTACTTGTGCTACTTGGGACTAGTAAAAATAAATACATACTGCATGAGTTTGATGAAATAGTTTCTTTGTATTTAATATAACAATATATCTAAAACTCTGTCAGCTGGAAGAATAACTTAGAATAATATTAAACATTGATAAAAACGAACCAATGTTAATTATTTACACTTAGGTTATATATGGCAATTTTATAAAGACCTTCACCAAAGTATCTTTAACAAACGTAAGTAAATAGTCATCAAGGATTCCGTTTTATGTTTTTCGATCATTATCTTATTGTCTTTATGCGGTCATGGGTACCATAGACTCATACGTGCTTGAACAGAATTATAAAAATAGTTTAAGACTGCTATATGCTTCTTCGTTGTAGTTTTTGTTTTATTTTCACATGATCATCTTTCTACTTTCTCACGCATTACTCAAGGTGATACGGCAACTATTTTTCAGCTTATCATACCTAGGATAGCTCACTGTGCTCTTAGTATTATACCAGTGGCGTATACGTGATAGGGTCATCGCCCAGGAACCCGAACCTTTCTTAAAAATAATCCAAGTCTTTTTCAGTAACTCTCAAGAGTTGTATTAAAATTTTATAAATTGTAGAGAAGAAAATTCTCTAAAAAACAGTCGACGACGATCTTTTATAATTTAGCCATCAGGCACGGTTTACATTGTTCGACCAAACACCAAGGCGCATGTAAATGTTCGTAGTTGCTTAATTTTCGTTTTGAAACTATTGAAATGTGTTCGTGGTTTTTAATCTCAATCTAATCAATTCTCAAGTCTAGGAGATCTAGATTTGTATGAGTGGAGGAGACAGGGCCCTACAATTAATAGTAGAATCCAAACCACTTCTTAGAGATAATTTGCAATGAAAAATCGTTTTGTTGTATGTGGGTATGAGTTTAAAAATTCATGGATATCGTGGAAAAGTTTTCTGTAATAGAAGAAATTTTTCGATTACAAATTCGAATTTTGGTGGCACCGAAAAGAATTTGTGTTTTCAATTCAACTGGATTACGGTGGAATTGAAACTAAGATATTTTGGAGATTATTTATCATAAAAGAGGCTATGAAAAAGTTACAAATTATAATGAGAAAAAGCCGAAAAATATCTGTATATACTCTTTGTCATCAATAATTCTAACAAGTTGATAAAAATTCCAATAAATAAATATTTTCTGTGCAGAGAACTGAGAAAAAGGATACGTTTATTTAGTTATAAGTTTTTTGATGCAAAAATATAATTTTTATAAGAAGGTCAAGAGATAGAACTTTTCAGTTATTAAAAACCTTCATTTTGCACAGTAGTCTATTTCTTACGATAAATAGCTTCCGAAATATTTTAATTTGAATTCTGCAAAGAAATTGGAAAAAAAAATCATGAAGTTACTACAATTAAAATTTGTAGTAGAAGTTCCTTTCATTACCAAAAAAATCTTCATGATGTCTAGAAAGCTCGTGAATTTTTTAGACATTTCAATATAATAGTTACAAAACGTAAATAAAATATTATTTCCGAATCAGTGGAATCCGAAACTTTAGATTAATATCAGTCATTAATATCAGTTTTCAATTCTGCACACGAATCAGTGGAATCCGAAACTTTAGATTAATATCAGTTTTCAATTCTGCACATTACTAATTTTTTCAATCACTCTCTAATTAATTATGGTGAATTTATCAAAGGAAAATTGTGTCTCTTTCCTGAACTGTGTCTGATTTACGCGTGTCTATTTTATTGGTTTGTCTGTTTCTGAGATGATTGGTGCGTGTTTATTATAATAGTTTTTTTATTAGTTAGAACCATTCGTGATTAAAACATTTTAAAATTTAGGAAATATATAAATAAATAAATATTACTTCCACATCCAGTAGAAGTATATAGTAACAACAAAGAAAATTTTTAAAATTTTTATTGTTCAAATAGGCTTAGAATGTCATGAAACGTCGAGATTTCAAGTTTGAGCGAAAAAAATTTTCTGTCTGTCTGTCGGTCTGTAACTTTTTTTGTGCGCACGTTTACTCTGGAACCGTTTGAGATATTGACTTGAAATTTGGTACACGTATGTACTTTAACGAGATCTAGAACTAGATTATATTTTCATCTTGTTCCGTCAAAGGGTTGGGGGGTAAATTGGGGTAAATTTGGGAAATAGGGAAATCAAGCAGGTAAGAGTTCATAAAATTGATATTTAGTATAGACAAGAGAAGCTAAGGTCTCAAAAAAAATTTTGGCATTAGCCACCCCCATTACCACCCCACCCCATTATTAAAGGGGATGAAAAAAAAATGTGATTTAGTGTGTGTACAAGAAGCAGAAACCTCAAAATATTTTTTTACTTTATCCACCCCCCACTCCCACCCGTCACCACCCGTCACCACCCCCACCCCACTACCGATGTGGGGTATCGTTTTATGGTTTTTTGGGGTAGAGGATTTCAAATATTATATTATTAAAGTTCCATAAATAATTATTTCCAGATACAAAATTTTTTCGTTGTGTGACTTGGATAGAAAATCCGGATGTGGAAGTAGTGATTCCTTGGGCAGCGGTTTTGTTATGTGTTGCAACCCCAGAATGTAGGCAACACAGAATTCAATTAGTGTCTGAATGTAGAGATTTGCACCTACTAGAGAAAGAACCTACTAGAAGCTCTAGAGTGATGACATTTCTGGAACTATGTAGAGAATGGTGGCGTCATCACAGAAAATTCGAGATCTGTCATTTTTAGGTATATAAGGCCGCATTCTCGGCGGGGAGGAGAGTTTTTGAATTGACAAGTGAGGTTAAGACTACAAAGTGATAAACATTGTTATTTTTAGTCAGTAAAGTGCATTTAAGTTAACAATAGTATTGTGAAGTATCCAGTAAATTATTTAATAAAGTGTGTTAGTGGTTATCTCTTGTTATAATTTTTGGAACCCACGGAATTTGCAAGGGTGGTTTCCTAGGGATGGAAACACGTCACGATATCTTAGAAAAGTATATATTTCCGTTTTCCACAGTTGAGTCTACAGTCAAGAAAAATTGTAAATATAAACCACTGACTAAGGAATCACTACATTCACATCCAGTTTTCCTATCCAAGTCTCTTACAACGGATAGAATTTTGATACTATATTGTGATGTGTTTACACCCTTTTTGTAAACACCCTGTATCGTGGGTTCGAAAATTATAACACCAGGTTAACGCTAACACTAATTTATTAACTTACTAATACTAATTTCTACAATTAATTACTTTACTAAAATACACTAAGTACTATATAACTCAATAATTCAGTAACTTTTGATCACTTTGTTTACTTCTTAATGTTTCTCCAAGCACTTTCTGTACTAAACTGCTTTGCTGCTCATTCAATTGACCATTAGAACTGTGCTAATTCAACTGTCCCCACACACAACTTGTCATTCCTTTATATACCCTAGGTTATGTGTTCTAGATCTTTCCACTACATTCCAACACATTCTATAATCTTCTACAGGATGTCTGTAATGTTCTAGATTATTCTATATGTCTCTAGAGGGTTGAAACAAATAACAAGATAATATTTGCAGATAATTGTTCATAGAACTTCAATATAATATTTGAAATCGTCTACCTAAAACCCATAAAGCGATATGCGGTAGGTAATGGGAGTGGCTGACGGCAAAAAAGCCATAAGTATTTATTTTAAGTAACGAATGAAATATTTCTGGAAGACCTTTGGAAGACAGTTGATCGAATTTTAGGCTGGAAGAACCATTGGAAAGGTACAGGGTAAAGTTGTAGATTACTCAGATCGAGGAAACTATTAAAACGACAAAGCTTAGCAATCTCTAGGATCTGGAAAAATTCTAGCAAAACTGGTCAAATATATGGTTAATGAGAACTAAGGAAAATATTAAAAAACGGCATTTAAATGGTGAAAGTATCCTGCCAGAATGAAGTGCGTCAAATATAAGTTCAATACAAAGGAAAAGTTAAACGATGGCAATAAAAATATCTGGAGAGATCAGCCAAAATTTCTAGAATATGCTGAAGAATTTTCAGTAACTTGATGGAAAAAAGTGTTGATAAACATCCAGAAGAACAGAAGAGATTAGAGCAGGCCGATGTATAACAGATAATATTTGTAGACTAAAAATAGAACTAGAAAAGCAGGTTCAAAGTAATACAGACTTTAAGGCTATATGGTTCTATACTACTAAAAACAAATGATCCTAATAACACAACACTCAAAGTTTGGGTATCAGCCATTGAAGAGAAAGAAGAGGGGGCAATGGATGGATAGCACCATTTTTTACTAGCCAACTAGACAACAATGCTCCTAGGGTTTTGCAATTTAGCGTAGACTTCAAACCAGTGCCCTCGGCAACCAACTTTAACCCACCTTCGATCATCCAGCACCTTTCTGGCGGTTCAACGGCCCGGAAGTTATCACGCGGACAGCCGTCTTATTTAGTAGGATAATAGTCCCGGATTGTCTCTGTTGATAGCAGACCGACTCATAAATGTCACCCATCCAGATTCCGGACTCGCTTAGCTCAGTTCTACTGATCGAATGTCGAAATATTATTTTTTTATTATTTTTTCATTTATTATTTTTTTCTAAACTGCCTTATTCATGTTAACGCCCTAGCAGAGTTTAGCCACAGCTACTCTACCACTCAACCAGGACGTTGAGATGAGATACGGTCACCCATCCAAGTGTTGGACTCAACCGGCGTGCCTTAATTCAGCCAATCGATGTCTCGCCACTGAAACCGGTGACCGTACCTCATCCCCATAAAAGAGGTAGATCAACAAGGAGTTGGTCCTCATCTTTGGAGTCTCGTTGAATAAATAAAAAAATTGCGAACGAACAGGCAGCGACAGCCACAGAGAATCTATTATGAATAAGGGGAGGATATAGAATATTAAGTGTCAAAAACTGAAGAAACATGTTGCTAGTCAAAGACAAAGTACTGAGCGAAATACGAGATGTGTAGGTTTTTCTATTCCAGCCTCAGATGAAAATTTTTTAATTCAAAAGTTATGGACCAGGAGCCCTTCGACCACTAATTGGGTGTCATAGGTTTACTCCCAAAATGTGTGAATTGTTAATTTGGGGCAGTAGAGCACAGAAATTACCATGCCAGCTCCTTTTTTTGGGACAGGGGCGCACGGCAGGCCCCCAAAGGTGTAAGAGATATGACACATATCACAAATAAATGTTAGGTTTACGCATCATCCAGACTCCCATTCATTTTGGGCGGTACAAGGAAGCGCTACGCTCGCTCAAAATTTAAAAAAAGTCATATAAAAAGAATGATAAGTTTATGAATGGCAATCAGTAACCTGGTAAATATGAACCTCCTGAGTGCGAAAAGACATTCGCCATGTTTGAAAAGTGGTGCGAACGTCTTGCCTTTCACGATAATTGACGGCGTATCGGCTGTTCCTATCGCGTGTACTAGTTAGCCTTGTGATTCGATGAGTATCACAAATTTACGACTGACAGTCAGAAATTTGGTAATTATGAACCTCCTGAGAGCGAAAATATATTCACCATCTTTGAAAAGTGGTGCGAAGGTCTTGCCTTTCACGATAATTGACGTCGTATCGTAGCTTCCTACCGCATGTACTGGTTATCCGTGTAATTCAATCAGAAACTTGTGTGCGCGCGTGTGTGTTTATGTGTGTGTGTTGCATGTACGAGAGGGTAATTAAATAGAGAATAATTAAAACTAAAAGAGAAACTAATCAGAAAAAATAAACTTTATTAGAATGAAAATAAATAATTATAGTGGAACCAGGCGCTTAGACGTTTCAACCCTCTCTAGCTGGCCCTTATACCACTTGTCAAAGATGGCGCACGTATTTTCGCAATGAGGAGGTATGTGATTGTCAGTCGTAAATTTATAATATTCATCGAATTACACGGGTAACCAATATATGTGGTCCGATAATACTCCATCAATTATCGTGAAAGACCTTCGCGCCACTTTTTAAAGATACCGAATGTATTTTTCGCTCTCAGGAGGTTCATAATTTCCAAATTTCTGATTGCCAGTCGTAAATTTATGATAGTCATCGAATCACAAGGGTAACTAGTACATGCGGTAGGAACAGCCGATATGCCGTTAATTATCGTGAAAGGCAAGACGTTCGCACCACTTTTCAAAGATGGCGAATGTCTTTTCGCACTCAAGAGCTTCATACTTACCAGGTTCCTAATTGCCATTCATAAACTTATCATTTTTTTTATCTGACTTTTTTTTCAAATTTGGGCGAGCATAGCGCTTCCTTGTACCGCCCAAAATGAATGGGAGTCTGGATTCATGATTTTTGGGGGTAAATTAAGAAATCCCTCCAACCCCCATGCGTTAACCTATGACTTATTTGTATTTTTTTTTTTCTTACACCTTTGGGGGCCTGCCGTACGCCCCTGCCCCCCAAAAAAAGGGCTGGCATGGTAATTTCTATGCTCTACTGCCCCAAATTAACAACAATTCACACATTTTGGGAGTAAACCTATGACACCTAATTAGTGGTCGGCGGACTCCTGGTCTATTATAGATTTAGATTATTTGTAAAATATGTGCAACTTCAAAAAATCTCAATATTCTTAGGTAGCAATGATATTAGAAGTATTGGTTGCATGTAGAAGAGAATAGTTATATAATTTGACTATTAAAGATATTGATCATGAAACATAAAATGGAAAATGCAATAAAAAGTGCTAGAGAAAAGCACAATTGGAAGATGAATACGAATATTTATAATTAAAAGATTTAAACAGTTATACTGAACAATTAAGCCATTACAGTAGCGCACACACGCATTCTTGGTCTATCTTGTACTGGGTTCGATCCGCAGCTCCGACACTGACAATGTCAGTGGGTAACTTAATTGAAAGCCTTGACTTTGGATATAGAGGTTGTCTAATACATGTGTTGTGTTATATCATAAATTAAACTTCATTCAAAGATTTGGACGTACTCAGGTTAAAAAGAAATGAACAATGGACATTCTCGACCGAAAGTCGAAGACTTTCTTCGGAATAAAATTGATTTTGTTGAAAATATTCCACATAGTCAAGTCGGGAATATCAATTATTAGTCGATGATAAATAATAAATATTAATAACACGTTTCATGAGTTGAATTCGGACATGTAATCTGCACACTTTATACCCTTTTGTGTTTGGCGGTAGATAGTGTTACTATAAGAAAAATGGGTTTTACAAGTCTCTTCCTATATTCAAGATGTCTGCTATTATATTGTAGATACAGGGTCTGCTGAATACGTACAAATTTTTTGCAGGATTGGATGTTGGCCCAATAGAAGTAAAAAATCCTTATAATTTTTTTTTGAATTCAAACCTATTTTTTTTATTTAAAATTAATTAGAAATAGGTTTACATCAACCACCCTTTACAAATCGGACAATATACAATTTGTTAAATTTATATTAATTTTCGATTATATTGTTACATTAAAAAATTTCAGATATTATTCCAATCCCATTTGAATATTATTTAATTATAAAATTTGGGATCAAGGCACTGGAAAAAATATTATAACTGCCACTTACCGAGGGAAATTAGATTTACTGCGGGTACATTAAACTCAATCGGATTTGTGTTTCAATTAAAGCATTAGTTCAACAAACTAGCTTTTACTGTAAGTATGCAAATGCACGGAACAATAATTTCTTTTAATGGAACGGAAAAGGAAGAAAAGTGCGAAATTCCTTGGACACACTTTTTAAACTTTAGTCATGGTGCAAGCAATTAGATGTATACGTATTTATTTCAAATGAAAAAAAATATTAATCGATCAGTAATACGTTATACGTATCTTACGCAAAGAAACATGTTTAAATCATTTATATATCCATGTAAAAATTAAAAAAATTTTTATGTATAGTATATGTAAAATTTAGGAATAATCTCATATGTAACGATAATTTTTTTTATGGGTAATTATTGTAGTAAAATATATCATTTTTAGTATATATGGTCTCGATATTTAACATTTCAGAAAGTGTTGCTGACATATTTTTGAAACTTTGGAAGCGCTGATTACGAATCTGAAGTCAAAATGAAAAAAGTCAAAATGGCGGCTCCAATATGGCGAATGGAATTTTTTTCGAAAGCAAGTGTTTTAAACACCGGACAAAAAAAATCACAATCTAGATAATGCCATTATAAACGAAATTTTTGAGATTTCTTTCTAATAACTGGACAATTACAGTAACAAAATAGCGATATCTTATTAAAAAGAAAGTGAAAACGCACATTTTTTTTGGCTATGACTTTTTTGTTTGCTTGTTTGTTTTGTTTTGTTAAGTTATAGAAATATTCAAAGAATCATATGAAAGCTTAATAATTTTTTATTTTGGTCGTTACCATTTCTGATGTAAGTGCAATAGTTTCTGAGATATTTAACCTTTAAACTAAATATTTCAGATTTCGACTTATAAACGTTCGGATATCATCTGTATACTTAAAGATCTCCGAAACCATTAATTCTACAGAAATTAGAAAAACAAAATTCATTTTCGGTTTTGTAGCTTTCTATATTTGCATTTTTTCAAAAAGTTGCATATAACCTTTTCTCCTCAAAATTTGATTTTCTTTTTCAATTCCAGTGTTTTTGTTTTTTCCCTATAAATTAGCAAGCCGCTGTATAATATACTTTTCTTTGGTCCGTTTACTATTAAATTGTTTTAAAAAACCCGAAATCTCATTAATCTGATATTATTCCGAAGTTAAATCCTTTAGTTACTGCATTATTTTCTTAAGAAGATTTAAAATTTGAAAAACGTTGTCTCTGTTTAAATTACGGAAATTTAAATACAAATCAGATTGAATATTGCAATTTTATGGAACGTTGTGAAAGTGCAAGTAGGTTTTATAAATAAACGAGAGGAAAATGCTGTCCTAAATAATTTTAAATGAAAAAATTAAATTTGCATTAAGAACCTGATTTCTCTCATAAATAATGGCGGTGTATTATATCATAATTAAAGGGCTTATTCGCATGGCATAATCTATTCAACGGTCACTGGCTTAACACATTGCAAAAAACAAAACAATATAATTAATTATTACTTCCATCTTTATTAAATATAATCCTGAATATAAACTTGAATGGAAATTATACAGTTAAACCATAATTTGTCAGTATATTTCAAGAACTATTAGTTACCAAATTTTAGTACCACAAGTAACTATATGAAATTGGTATAAAAGATATTTGTGAAAAATATATCTATCATTCTATGTAAAGTACTATATGTACTAGGGAAATCATTAAGAATCCTTAAAGTATCTTAACAATAGGCCTCTTGCACAAAATATAATTTTGGCATTTTTACAATCTTTACTTAATACAAAACACAGCGTGTAAAGGATTTTTTGTTATTTTCTCTTTTACAGACGGTATTCAACATTAAAGTTTGAATAAATCCGTTAGGCGCGCAAACAAGGTGTGACGTCATGTGTCAGGTTACACACAGCGCTAGCGTACATTTTAAATTAATTCCATTCATGATCCGTGATCACAACATTTTTCTTATCCATTAACATAGAAACCTAAGCAAACATTTTCTGTTTGTGCCGGTTAATTGGAAGGTCACAAAAATGAACCAAGAAAAATTGGAAATTATTTAGGAATGTGAAGATTATGAAATATTATTTTCTTTTGATTTTAGTGGCCAAATAAATCAAGCTTTCGACACTGGGGCCTATATTAAACTATTCTTTATTTAAACTAGATAAAGTTGTTGCGATACTAATAATCCCAACTAATACTTTGCATGCTAATTCAGATTACAGCTACTCTCTGTCTATCATATATCATAGTGACAGAATACACCGTTCAGCACACAACTGATCAATGACGTCAATGATAAGTGATCGCGTAGTTAGCGCTACCGCATGATGAACGCAACCATTGCACACATGCACACGCAGCGATATAACTAGTGACAGATGACGTCAACTCCAGTATGAGTGTTTTCTGAGATTTCCCCCTTCTCCCGGATATTAGTCGGTGATTTAAATACTTTTCAGTTAGAAATTATGAAAACAGATTTGATAATTTCCAATGTTTAGTAACACTATATTAATATATATAGATTAATTTAAAATATACGGCACATGCAAGAGGCCTATTGTGAACATGGAACAGAAACATAGTTAGACATACCGTTTGATCCAGTTAATATTATGGATTATAACCTCTTTCTTAAATATCGAAGTAATGGGCACGGTGTGCTTGAAGCAACAATAGGTATGGAAAAAATGACACCAAAAACGTGTTGTGGGGTTTGATAGGTAAGCCATCAGTAGTACCTAAATCCGTTTTAACTGAAATCCTACTCGTTCATATAGTTGAAAAATCGGAAAATAAAGCTTTTTAAATTCTTCACAATTTATTCGATTTAAAGCTTACAACTTATTTTTTTATATCGTGATTATGATTAACAATGTACACTTAGTAATGCACAAAAACACATATGCCAATATAGTATAATAATAAACAATGTCATTTGAAATGTTTTCAAAATCAATCTTGGATGAAAACTGATTACAGGTGTTTTGAACAAAATTCTACAACTGCTTTTTTCAATATCTTCGAATATGCCGCATTCTTGAGAGAATTGATCTTATATTTCTCCCAATATTTTAAGAATTCTCTATGAACTGATTCTCCAGCTTGTTCTGACCATTGCTCCAAATCACGTTCGTATTCTAAAAGGGTTAAACAATCTTTCAGGTGCTTTAGTAATATGTGAAGTTTCAGAGACTCCAGTAGCTCTAAACGAGGATTTTAAATTTTGTAAGTGATTTTCTAAATCAGTTCTAATTTTTCTCGTCGAGAAAGAACAATGTACAATTTTTTACATGGCTCTGAAAGCTGTTACAAATGGAACTAATCTGAATATGCCAACATTTTCAAAAACTTCGGGACAAAGCAGCTTGTCATCGTGTTTCAAAAGAGTTCTGCAAGCATTCCCCTCAAAAATTTCTCCATGATAATTTTTTGACATAATATTCATTTTTCTGGCCATATCAAAGCTTTCTCTCGGCCTACTTTCCAGAATAAGTGGTTCACACTTGCCAATTGTTAACACATTATAAAAAAAAATAAGATATGAAATACATTAATTTAATAACTTTATTTTGTAACCATAAAAAATTGGAAAAAGAAGCAAATGAAAGTTTCAATAACTAATTATAAAAGTCACTATATTTTTACTAATTTTGAGATTATGTCAAAAGTAACAAAATGATACACTTTAGTAATGAGTTTTGATCTGAGTTTATTTACAAATTTTAAAAAAATATACTTTACAATAGCATTTTTCTTTCCTCAGAAATATAGTATAATTTTAAATAGTATGATCAACTAATATGAAGTCTTACATTTATTTTTAGACCGGGTACATTCAAAAATATTAAAATACAAGGACGCTAGATTAATTTTAAAAATATCCAAAAAAGGCTGCATATTCAATTTATTGATGATATTTTTTTATGCAATTTTTTGACTATTTAGAAACAATAGTTACATGATATATAAACTCAAATCAAAATTTTTGAGCTAAATTTTCAAGATGTTTGGGTCTTTTTTTATTTTTAGGAAGCAATGAAAAATTGGCCAAAATTTGGCTAACTTCAACATGCTGGTAAATTTGTAAATGTGAATATTTTTATTCCTAACTTTTTCTACATTGAAGTAATACCTTGAACTAAAAGATAACGCATTTAGAACTTATATTAAAGTCAGTTATTTTTTATGGGCCTGTGAATAGTTAGAGACGCAAAAAATTAAGAGAAAACTATATTATATTGTTATTTTTATATACTAATAAATATCAATAGCCATCAAAAATGGCAACACAAGAGAGTATTTTATACCCCCTTTAAAACCCATTTTGATTTTTCTTCCCAGCTTGTATGGTTCTCTAGCAATTCAATTTTTTCTATAGGCCGCGCGCAAAAAATTTCAAATAAACGAAAATTCGCGCGCATTAAAAATACAAATTTTGGAATTTTTTTTAATATCAATTTTCTCGAAAACCATGGCATATACAACAAAATTACAATAAGACTTCTTTTTTGGAAAATTAGTCAAGTTTTCTTTTTTATGATGAGCAATTTTTTTATATCTTCAACCTTCGATTAAAGAACTTATATCTAGATACATAATGGCATTAGTTTGTGTGATCCTGAAAGATTCACAATCTAAGGCACTTCTTCCCATAAGTTCTTGATTGGCTAGTCGCTCTATTCGCGGCACCATCGGTTCAGTTTAATTATCATAATCTCAGTTTGACACTTTTGACAGTATATCGCCATTAATGTTAATAAGCGTTTTTCGTGTTTTTCGATCGAAATGTGGTGAAGAAGTCTTTTTATTTTAAGTTGTGATTTGCTTAATACCTAAATAATATTCTCTATTCATATTTACACAGTTTAGTGACAATATATTTAGTGCAAATAAATAGTGAAGTGCTGTGTCGTTTGCAGAAAGCAGTTTAGAAAAGAAGAAAATCGATCGTTCCATAGTCGTAACATGATGAAGTTCAGTTTACAGTTATAAAGTAAATAGCTATTAAATTTTAATCTCCTTTCAATACATATTTATCTTACTGTTTTATCTTAATGTAATATCGTATGCCTACATCACGTTATATAAAGAGCCGGTAATGCAGGAATTGCAATAATTCATTTTAATGAAAATATTTGCCATTCTACACATTTTCTACACACACAACACCACCGTTGTCTATGGGATGTGATGTTCATCTATTCTTTTTAATGGACATATAATGTGACTATGTTAGGAGCAAACAAGGTATATAGTGAAAAGATAGCCTGTTATGTATCTAGATATAAGTTCTTTAATCGGAGTCTTCAACGGTTAACGAGTTATTAGTAAAATAAGGCTTTTTTTCACCGAAGGGGTGGTTTTTTGGGGGAGTTCCGCGACACCCCCAGAACGGATTTTTGTGGTTTTGTGATACTAACAGATAACATTTTTTGCAATGGAAATTTTTATACTTATTGGACTAATAGTTATGTTTTTGGGATCACTAATTACGATTCTGAAGTCAAAATTAAAAAATTCAAAATGGCCGCTCTAATATGGCGGATGAAATTTTTTCTCTAAAACAAGTGTTTTAAATGGATAAAAAAAATTAAGCATCCAGGTGTTATTATTAACGAAAAACAGCATTTTCGAAAAAAAAAATTAAGTACTCAGCAATTACAATAACAAAATGGCGATATTTTGTTTGAAAAAATGTGAAAACGCACATTGTATGGGCCATAGAAACAAACAAAAAAACATTTTTAAGATTGATTAATTTTATTTTTAATTTTGTTTTGATGGAAGTGTCACAGTTTCTAAGATATGATCTTCAGAAGAAGAAGAAAACACTCATTTTTGGGGAACTAATCAAAACGACTACTCTTCCTAGCTAACTGTTTTAAAGTGTTTACCTAAGTAGTTTATTAGCGTGACCAGTTCAAGGTACCAATATACAGAAAGTAAATAATTTCATATTAAATAAAAAAGTGTGAATGCCTGAATTTAAATAGATGGTTTAAATGTTTTCAATATATTTTTTTGCTTTAAAATCCTATCAATAATTCAATACTTCGTCAGTATTAGCTAGAAGAGTAGTTGTTTTGATTAGTTCTCCAACAATGAGTGTTTTAAAGTTTTTACCTAACTAGTATATTAGCGTGACCAGATTGACGCACCAATATACAGAAAGTATGTAATTTCATATTAAATGAAAAAGTGTGTAAGTTGCGATTTGCTTAATACCTAAATAATATTTTCTAATCATGATGAAAACAGATAAATAAAAAATAATTAATTGTAAAAATAACATCAGAATATATTACGGAAAAATTCGTTGCTGGACATATGTGATATGTTCCCATAATTTTGATAATCTGATGCAGTATATAAATGTTTATTGTTGCAAAATTGTATAAATAAATAAACAAAAAACGAGGGCGCCACGGGGAAATTATGTATTAAAATATTAGTTGTTCCATAGAATATAGTAAAGCCATTTATAACTTCCTATTTTACTATATTATTTCGTTAATTTATTTCAGATAGTGGAATTTTTTATACTATGGTGAAATGACCCGAAAAGCAAATAAATTCACAGAAATAGGATATTACACAAACTATTAAATAGTCTTAATTAACGACTTTAGTCAATTGATTATCCGCCCATAAAGGGAGGATGTAGAAAAACAGAATCGGCTTCCAGTTGCCAAAAACGGTCATGCATGAGACTGGGTCTCACTCTGCTATTTCGTTTATCACACCTACGTAAATATAATACATATCTCATTGCGTCATTGCATTTTTACTAGGAATTGTGAAAGTGTTTAACTATATTGTGGTTCATTTAATATTCATGTGCGAATGGATATTATGTTATATACTTACTTGTTGCTTATTACTATATTTAAATTAGATTCACGCTTCTGAATTGATATATCCGCAGTATCGAATACTAAATATAAAAAATCATTTTATAAATCTGCTCTTACTTGCTTAGCAGAAAACAACTTACTAGCAAATTCTAGTACATATGACCACCGAACACACACGATCTTGAGTTAAAGAACATCTAACCTGACCAAAAACAACATACCATAGGACAAAGGAATTACAATGACATTGTACAAAATGTGTTTAATCCGCAGTCCCAAGAACTTAAAACTAAACTCGGGTTAAAAGTCTCAAAAAACATATTTCACATTGGTTTATTTTCTGTTAAATTACAATTTTTCCAAATGTTCATTGCATTTTAACAAACTGAATCACGCTGTGCTACCTCACAAATTGGGTGCTTATATTTAACTATTTTTTCTTAATTTTTTATATATGTTCTATATGACTAACCGAAGTCAGTACACTTCTGTGCAATAAAATCCCGTACACTTGAAAAATCAAGTAATCCAGTTTTTACTAATATTAAGTGATGTGAATCAGTCTTTTTGGAATTTAGATTTCTTATTATCATATAGGTTATAAAAAAGTAACATTGATTGTGAAATGTCATAAGTAAGGTATTTGGAAAAATGTAAAAATTGACATTGAAAAATTGTGTCCGAGATAAGGCCAAATTCTGAAAGCTCAAAACATTAAAAAGTGGTTTTCTGCATAGGTGTTCTGCACGTGTCTGCCTGTGATAATTTTACTTCCACATCCAGTGGAAATATATTGACTTAAAATTTGGTACACATATGTACTTTAACGAGATCTAGAACTAGATTATATTTCCATCTTGTTCCGTCAAAGGGTTGGGAGTAAATTTGGGGTAAATAGTTAAATCAAGTAGGTAAGAGTCCATAAAATTGGTATTTAGTATATACTAGAGAAGCTAAGGTCTCAAAAAAAATTTTGGCATTAGCCACCCCCATTACCACCCCCGCCCTATTATTAAAGGGGATGAAAAAAAATGTGATTTAGTGTGTGTACAAGAACCAGAAACCTCAAAATATTTTTTTACTTCATCCACCCCCACTAACACCATCCCCTATTTACCTATTTACCCACTACCGATGTGGGGTACCGTTTTATGGGTTTTTGGGGTAGAGGATCTCAAATATTATATTATTAAAGTTCCATAAACAATTATTTCCACATACAACATTTTTTCGTTGTGAGTGACTTGGATAGAAAATCAGGATGTGGAAGTAGTGATTCGTTGGGCAGCGGTTTTTACTCCTATTGCGTCAATTTTATTTCGCACAACAGATTAGCTGCGTCTAAAGTGACCATATTTGAATCTTGCTAATGGGGGACATAATGGAAAAAAAAATCCAGGTTTAATAACACAGGCCCACAAAAAAAAGTTGTCTGCGCCGGGGTACTGACCATACCTATCCCTTGTATTTTGTGCCGCTGAACATGAATCTGAGTTTTTCCCCTATACGTCAGGTTTTTTTTTTAACAGCAAATAAATATATAAATATCACGATTCAACACGACTTTTTTTGCTGTTAAAAAAAAACCGGACGTGTAGGGGAAAAATTAAGGTCAGATTCGTGTTCAGCGGCTCAAAATACAAGGGATAGGTGTGGTCAGTACCTCTGCGCAGACCACTTTTTTTGGTTGCCACTGTGCCACAATTCCACAAAAAAAAGTCATCTGCGCGGGGGTACTGACCACATCTATCCCTTGTATTTTAAGCCGCTGAACACGAATCTGATCTTAGTTTTTCACCAGCACTTCAGGTTTTTCGTTTAATAGCAAATAAATATATAAATATTAGACTTCTTTGCTTTAAAAAAAAACCTAAGGTCGGATTCGTGTTCAACGGGTCAAAATACAAGGGATAGGTATGGTCAGTATCGCGGCGCAGACAACTTTTGTTTTTTGTGGGCCTGTGTAATTGATGAGCAGAGGATAGAATGGGAAAACATTTCTTGTCCAGGTCTCATAATTGATGAGCGGGGGGGGGAGGTGAAACCACTGGAATGGGGAACATTTTTAGTGAAACAACGCGAATGGGGGACACTCACATTGGGGGACAGCTCCATCAAAAGGGGGACTGTCCCCCCTAATAGGGGACGAATGGTCACCTTAGCTGCGTCATATTTTTCTGAGGAATGTATTAACTACCGATTTTCATTGGTTTCATCCATTTTTTAATTACTTTGGCTACTTCAGCTAGCGATTTTCTTTAACTGGAATGCTTGGATAGAGGTTCGTCGTCTAACCCACTATTAAATACTACAGTTTCGAATTAAAATATTTTCAAAACAAACAGCTTCATTCTATTATCATTATCTATACTACGAGACAATAGAAATGCCGACTTATTTGTCGAATTATTGTTAACACAATTAACACAAATCAGAATATTTATTTACTTCATATTTATATGTATTTAGATAGAATCATTAAAGAGCATTAGTAACTGGTCATACACTTGACTCACCATTAGACGCATTTCCATAAAAGTATCATTTGGATGTTATTTCAACTGACTAATAGTTACATACACCTGCGCTTAAATATAAAGAGCGGCTTATATACACAATTGTCATGATTTTGGTTTTAAACCAACAATTGTTTAGTAATTAAAGAAGTAATAGTACAAATCACACGTATATTCAATCATTTAGTATTTTGGTATTGACTGTATTTGCCACTCCTATGGCATCTACGTGGGAAGTCTCGATTGCCGAAATATATACGTAAATGTATCGAGGCAATATGAATATCTTTGGTATCATGCTTGGTAAACATTTAGCGACGTTGTTAATTGTAGTACGTTTACAACTAAAAAAACAAAAAGACGGCTGTGAAAAAGGAAATTAGAACTAAAAGTAATTAAATAAAATGTCTGCTAATATATTATTATTCACAGCCCTACTGACGTGGATTGTTCACGCATTACATACTGTCACACCATGCTCGTGAATAAATAAATGTGACTTAATGAACCGCCGCGCCGATTGCAGTCACTGAACATTAAATTTTTATAATAACCGTAATCTTGTTTAATTCCTTTTAATTCGAATTTCCTTTTCCGTAGTCAGTTCACTAGTTTTCTTTTAAATTATGTATCTATTAAGTTATCTGGTACAAATTTGTCGCCAAAAAATGATATCAAGCGATGGTAAAATTACCAGCACAAAATCAGAAAATGTCACTTTTTGTACGCTCCGGTGGGCTCGAATTTTCAATTTTGCTGGTGCGATTCACGATGTGCTACAAATGCAATTCTCCCTCTTCAACTCATGTCTTTAAAAAAAATTGAACTTTTAAAGATTTCGTGTTTCGCCTTCTTTTCAGATTGCGAGAACGGGCGCCTCAACACGATTTTTGTTGAATAACTCGAGAAGTATCATTCCTAGCTGAAAAAGAAGTTCGGAAAAGTTCATAAACCGAGGAATAATTTGCTGCTTTTAAAATCACCGTTTTTTTCTTCGAAGATATGGAGGATAAAAAATGACGACAAATGTTTTTAAGTCAAAATGTTATTTTAAAAGTTAAATACCTCAGAAACGATAGCACCAAAATGATAAGAAATCAAATTAAAGATTATCGGTTAAGCCAAAAGTCGTTTTTTATTTTATATTCCTCTTGAATAATAAAAAAATTATGACGGATACAGCGTGCGTCTTCACATTTCTCCAAAAAATCTCACATTTTCTAACAATTATTACTTTCAGCAAATTTACCTGAAAGTGGAACTTCCCCAAGTAGCACAATGAGTTGTATTTTGGTCATCATTATGTTACAGTAGCTAAAAATGATGGCTATTTGGTTATAGTGGCTGTTATTAAAACTGAATTATTACGTTTTGAAAACGTAATGGTGAGAGAATCGGGAAAATAGTTTGGTCATTAAAACGTAACTGGAGCCAAATGTCCATAACGCATAAGCAACTCATTTGGCTCTCTTTTTGATTTTTGTGGCTGCTTTATTGCTGTATTTACTTCACTGGGACTAAATCATGACTTTTGAGGCGTAAAATAAAACAAGAATACTATTTTTTTTAAACTATTTATTTAACATCGGCCTATTTCAGCTACCAGGGCCTATCACCGACGCCAGGAGACGAGCTACCCCCAACCTGGAAATTTTGCTGAACCTCTTCCCTTAAGAAGAGTAGGGATCTTTTATTTGCCTAACATTTCATAGACAAAGGACCGCCTGCTTTACATACCCTCCGAAGGATGGTATATCCACTATGTAATCCTCGTCTGAAATTACGTAGCTTCCGCGTATACACAGATATACAAACCGCTAGAAGGTGGGACGAGAACGCTGTATTTTCCAAGTACTAACCGCGCTCGACGTTGCTTCAACGGAATATCGACTGACATTTACATTGAAGTCGCCTCTACGCTCGCCCCCAAAAGAATACTATTAAGGTCATCTTTTTGGCTTTAAGCAGGTGTTGTTAGATAAAACGGGCGTGCATCACACTTATAGTATACTTTGTTCAGCCGTGAGTTATATAAAGATCATAATTGCATATATGGTCAATCAAGAGAGTTAAAATCAACGTACGAATTTTTTCTGTAAACTTATATAAAATACTCATAAAAACAAAGAGACCTCCAGAAATTTCAAAATTTTAGGTATAATTAAATTAATATGAAATATACACATACAAACATTTTGTAATTTCAAGAAGCACAATCGATGGTAAATTTATTAAAACTGATTAAAATATCGAATTAGTAAATCAAAGCGTTATTTTATAGGTATAATTAATACATTATTGAAAATGAACGTAATGGCCGTCGTTCGGGTTGTTCTTGATTGATAGAAAACATGGCGGCAAGTTGTCATAATTTAGCATATGTTCTCGCTAATGATGCTAGAAATAAGCAAGAATATGACTGTAAAGGATCTAATAAACTTTTTTCGCCAAATGGCAAATTTAACCGGTCATATTGGTCAAACCATTACCAGAAAATTGGTTGAATTGGTTATCGAGTTTTCGCATCAAAATACGGCTAAACTATGAAAGACATAACGTGTCATAACCTGTCTTTGTGAGGAACCGTGGAACGGGTTAACGGGTTACTTTGCATTTTGGCCTTTGTTTCTCCAACGTTTTTACATTTCCTTTCTTAAACCAAATTAAAATTTGTTACTAAAGTTTCTGAAAATGTATTGCATGGTCGAAACCATCGAGGAGCAAATTTGCCTTAGTGCAGTTCCTTCAAGTTGGGTAGTAAATAGCCAACTGTACTGGTCAAATACAAAACATACATACTAATCAAAACCAGGCTGAAAAATGATCCCAGCAACCATGTATAATAAAAAGAAATAATATTAAAATGATAATGATGGCTTCAGCTATAGAAAATGAAATGTCAGCATTCTTGGACACCGATGCAGAAGATAGGTCATCACTTTCATTTTATCAATCTAAATATTTATATTAATGCATAAGCTTTTGTAGACACAAACGTCATAAGAAAAAAAAAAACAAAACACCCGGTGAAAAGTGTTATGCCGCTATATAAGTACCTACTCTTTGAACTTAGTTTTAGGCGACATTCCTTTTCCAATAATATGTGGAACTATGCTTGTATTTTCTTTTATATTTCATTCTTATTTTTCTCTTGATATAAAACTTATTTGCGTATGTATAAAATTTTCAACATTATCAATACTTGTTTTTAGGTTATATTTTTATCTTGGTGTTTGGCCTCAATTTAGATTTTAATGTGTACAAAATTACTTCTAAAATAGTCATTTAATAAGGATATTTTTTCATTATTGTTTTGGTCATAATGCGGTAATAATAGCTAAGAAAACCGCCAAAATAAAGCCTAACTAATATAGGCATGTTTAGGCTATTTTCTTAGCAATAGTTCGGATATCAATACTATATTAATAACCAAAACCGCGTCAACATATTCTAGCTAGAATGGCAGTATTAGGACTTAACATTGTTGCTATTTAATTACTTGCTCAAATATGACATCTTGAAAACGATTTTATAACCAAACCTGCATGGCGATATTACGGCTACTAGTAATGACCAGTATATAGCTAAAAAGAGATCATCATGATTATTTCATTTTTAAATTTTACCCTAAACCACGACTAAAATAAGATGACCAAATATAACTAAACAAAAGCTGATGAAACGTTTTAGTGGCTGCATTTTGGTTAAATAGCATATTTGTGCTACTTGGGTCCTGTTGAGTAGAAAAAGTATAATATTCTACTCGCGTGTAATACCATTAGCTATTACTCACTCGGATGAATTACGACACGAGTCAAAGGCGAGTAATCGATCCTCTTGAGTAATATAGCCATCATTACATGCTCACTGAATGAAACTATAAATCCTTAAATCTCTTTCTAACAACCTTTATAAAAACCATAAAAACCGAGAGCGAATGGCATAGCGCTGTGTAGAAAATACTCGAATAGTATTTTACCGAATGACCTCAAGCTGATACCGAATGAAAGACTAAAACAGCCTATGTTATTATCACTTACTTATATAAATACGACACGTACAAGATTTCTTATAAGTATAAAGTTTTCAGTTTTTTAACCATAAAATCTATTTGATCTTCCCAGGTAAGAAGAGGACGTTAAAACTTATGATCCATTTAACATGGGAAGCAGCACTCAAATTCTAATATTTTAGCTCTGCTATTTTTTCGAAAATACATACAGTATTTTACATGGCAGGGGATATCTTAGATACTTTGATCAGTGCTTGAAGTTAAAAATACTCCCTTCACAATTTTCGTATTTCAATCATCATATTTCCCGTGGATACCAATCAATTTAGGTATATTATTAACTAAAGTAAGTTGCTTGTCCATGTGTTCGAAATAAAAACAAATATTTTTTCCCATGACGAAAATCTAATAAAGTAAATGTACATTTTCTCTTTTTAATATTTGGAGATATAAAAACCACAACGAAATTGTATCTTCACGAGGAAAATTTGCATATTAAATCGATTATTTTGAGACTAATGCTCTAGTCATGAGAATAAACTGGAATCAATTTGTAATGCTTTGTTAGCCATTAACATTCGGATAAAAAAACTTTCATCTATAAGAAGTGAAATATATTCTAATTAATTAATAATGTAATGTAGGAAATAGCTTATAGTTACTACACTATCTCTATGTTAATATCAATATCGGATATCAGTATTCTATTTAACATACTTCTTTTAATTTTTGTTTGCAGCGACTAAGCAAAAACATACCCGTATTAGGTATTTTAGAAAGTGACACAGCGAATTTGAAATTAAATATGCTTTATATATTACACATGGATTATGTAAATAATAGTCTACAGGATGATTAGTTTCCAATTTCTTAGAAGAAAGGCTTCCATAAATCAGTAATAAATTGCAGATTAAATTGACCGCTTTTTTGCCGACACTTAATACGTTTCTAGTTACCTTTTGCGTAAGAAATCGATTACGAATATTCCAGGTAATTGAATTTTCTATAATGATGCTTTAAAGTTATTTTTTTGTAATAATAGTTTCCGTCGTGGAGCTACTGGAGATATTTACTTGCAGACGATTACTTTCTGATAAATGAACACACCGGGACACAAAAAATCGAGTGCGAGAATGCATTTTGAACACGAATCCGATGTCTGTTTTGCCCGATTGGCTCTCAAAAAACACCTTAGAATGCCCGAATAATCTCAAACAAGTAAATAAAAAGCTTAAATGAGCTGACCACCATTTCCATACGTATTTTGGGGCACTGAGACCGAATCTGAGGTCAGAATTGGCCGATCAATTAGGAATTTTGACATAACCTCAAAAAACACCTAAAAAATGCCCGAAAAATCCCAAACAAGTAAATAGAAAGCTTACATGAACTGATCATTATATCTATACGTAATTTGGGGCACTGAAGCCGAATCCAAGGTCAGAATTTGTGCGTGACGATCGAATATCTTGTAAAATCCGTATTTAGAATGAAAACGTACCCAAAAATACCTGAATCATAGCCTGAAATTGACTTTGCTCTACATAATATCTGAACATATAATTTCCGACGTATTTTCACGAGCTGAACACAATACCGTAGTCAGAATTAAAGCGCAATTTGCAAACTTCATAGAGAAATATCATTTCAGCATATATTCTCATCAACCCTAGTAAGCCGGATATGGGTAACTTTTAAATTTTCAAGTATCTAAAAGAAAATATTACTGAACAGTGACATTTTTAGGAAAAATTTTTCCGACAAAGTTTGCTCTGTTGAGAGAGGAATATCGTTTGGATTTAACATTTACCTACACCCTCCCTTGATGATTTTTTACTTTTTTTTTCTTAGAGCTGTTTAGAATTGTATAGTTTTCTTTATTTAAAATTCCTAACTGATCGGCTAATTCATATTCAGTTTCAGTGCCCCAAATTACATATAGATATAGTGATCAGCTCATTTAAGCTATTTATTTACTTGTTTGGGGTTTTTCGGGCATTTTTAAGGTGTTTTTTTGATATTAGGAAAAACGCAAGAGCCAATCGAGCAAAACGGACATCGAATTCGTGGTCAGCAAGTCAAAATGCATGGGAATACGGGTCTGCCTTCTCGCACTCGACTTTTTTTTGTGTGCGTGACATTATTATTATAGGTACCCATCTAATTTTCAAATAGGCATATTATAACCGAACAAAATCTTTTAAGTCATCGTAGAAAAAACATTTTATATAGAAATCTGTTTCATAACATGATAAACTCAGATATAGAACAAAACATGTTAATTTCTTTTCCGAAAATTTTTGTATTACTAAAAATTGATTAATTTTACATCGCATTTACAGGCTTACTTTTTAACATTTCTTAATGATTTACAAATCAATAGAAAGCTTATTATTTCTAGATTCAGGTGCTGCTGAATTATTCTCGAAATTGTTAACAAATTGGAGTTAGTAATTCAACTTTAATTTTATGTGGACCCACAATCGTATGTTCTTTTATATTTAGTGTATTTATATATCTTCTACAATAAAGTCGATTTATTATTAACATTATTATTATTATTTTTTCAATACCTACTTCGATTGTCTAGGTAGGTATCAGTTTATATGCTATACTTGAACAAAAATGTCATTCATTGAAAAACATTCAGTCAACCTTAAACAAAAAGCACATTTAAGCATGACTGATTTCATATTTCTTTTAATAAATGTTTTATTAACATTAACATTATATTATGTTAAACCTCACATCAAGTTATTTAACGGTATTCTAAGTGAATAATTGCTACACATTTCTAAACGGAGATGGATAGAAATAAAATTACAAAACGCATACACAAATTGCATATCATTGTAATTTGCATATGCGTTTTGCAATTTTGTAATCATTAGATTATCTCGTTGAATATATTTATTATAAAATAGTTATTTGGGTCAAGATTAAAACGATTATCTTTGATGAGATTTGTTCTACACCCAATGGTAAAACAAGTGACTTGTCAATTTTTCTTCATCCGGCTGGAGACTTAGAGGAACAAAATATTATAACATCCCTAAAGGATTTTCTGGCTACCAACTTATACAATGACCCTATTGACATGTACAAAGAAAATGTATTATCTTTATTTGCCTACTAACTCATATTATTAATCTTGTACTTGAGACAGGCGTATTTCCAAATAGATTGAAAGTAGCAAAGATTATTTATTCCCTTGTTCAAATCAGGGAATATTGAGGACTTATTCAATTATAGACCAATAGCCAGGCCCCCCACATCAAATCATGGGCCCCGGTACCAAATTCACTGGCGGGCCCCTGCACTTTAATAGCACAAGTCTACAAAAAAAAAAAAATTCTGCTCCAAGGACTAAACCTATCATTCCTTATAGTGGAGTTAATAGAGGCTGAAAATATGCATTATTTCGGAATAATTATGGGAAGCTTCGATTTTCCTAAAACCTTTTGATATCACTTTTACATAGCTTAAAATAAAAAGTTAGCAACATATAATCGTGAGGAAATTGTTTATTAATTATTTAAACAAAAAGAAACTTTTTTTTTTTCAACAAAATCATTATAAATTGAAAAATTTTAAAGTAATTTAATTCATATTGAACTATAAGGGGGTTTTCGAGGTCGCTGAAAGAGATTATGATGTCAAAAAAGGTAATTCAAAATGTCTGATCCAATATGGCCGACTTCCATCAAGCAATGAAATAATTGACGATTTGCATGAAAGAAAGTTTGGTAAAAAGTATCATGGCGCACAGTATAATGGTATCACTGTAATTCACTGCACATGTTGACCAACTCGTCTAATTTCCAAACTTTGCAACAATTAAATACCTATAATATAATAATCATAACATTGTTTTCATTATCTTTAATGTTAAACCTACTTCCACTGAATATAAATCATCTTTATTAGGTTGTTTCCTAGTCTACAATATTTAAAAAATGTCAAATTATGCAATTTGTCAATCACTGCTGCCAACTCTTCTAGTAAACTGAGAGTTGGAAACAGTGTTTGACAAATTGCATAATTCGACATTTTTTAAATATTGTAGACTAGGAAACAACCTAATAAAGATGATTTATATTCAGTGGAAGTAGGTTTAACATTAAAGATAATGAAAACTATGTTATGACAGTGAATTACAGTGATACCATTATACTGTGCGCCATGACACTTTTTACTGAACTTTCTTTCGTGCAAATCGTCAATTCGAAACACTATTCAATTAAAAACACAATTTAAATATTCACATAAAAACCTAAAAAGAAGCTGAGAAAACGTGGTGTTGTACATAGCCTTACAAGATGATCTGTGAAAAAGTGCCCAAACTACTTGTACAATGCTCTGCGGATGCACACACAGCGCAGCGTGCGGGGCAGGTGGTGCGTACTGCTTGCCGCGAAGATGTTTTACTTTCAATTTCTTTCTATTATTCAAGCATTATAATTTGACTCATGGCCCTGAACCACGTGAATATTTTTAATATGTTTTCGATATTTTAAACAGGATAAAAATTGTAGAAACAATCAACATTGAGTCGATTTACCGAAAAAACTTGATTTTTTTCAATATTTCGTGAAAACTATAGGTTTATATACATTGCAAAATCTTTTCATCGTCAGATTTACTGATTTTTAGGTCCTACTATAAGCGTATACTACATAGGTAGGCTAAATAAATTTTTTATAAAAGTTATTAACTTTTATTTCACCCATAATTTTACGAATTTTAGAGCAAAAAAAATTGTTTCTTTTATTTTCGTAAAAAAGGGGGATTAATTTAATTACTTCCACATCCAGTGGAAGTATAGTAACGACAAAAAATTTTTAAAAAATTTTTATTGTTCAAATAGGCTTAGAATGTCATGAAACGTCGAGATTTTAAGTTTGAGCGAAAAAAATTTCTGTCTGTCGGTCTGTTTGTAACTTTTTTTGTGCGCACATTTACTCTGCAACCGTTTAAGATATTAACTTGAAATTTGGTACACGTATGTATTTTAACGAGATCTGGAACTAGATTATATTTTCATCTTGTTCCGTCGAAGGGTTGGGGGGTAAATACGTAAATCAAGCAGGTAAGAGTCCATAAAATTGGTATTTAGTATATACAAGAGAAGCTAAGGTCTCAAAAAAATTTTTGGCATTAGCCACTCCCATTACCACCCCCACCCCATTATTAAAGGGGATGAAAAAAAAATGTGATTTAGTGTGGGTACAAGAACCAGAAACCTCAAAATATTTTTTTACTTCATCCACCCCCACCCCACTACCGATGTGGGGTATTGTTTTATGGGTTTTTGGGGTAGGGGATTTCAAATATTATATTATTAAAGTTCCATAAACAATTATTTCCACATACAAAATTTTTTCGTTGTGAGTGACTTGGATAGAAAATCTGGATGTGGAAGTAGTGATTCCTTGGGCAGCGGTTTTTTTAAGGTAAATCACCTTGAAGCATCTTAAAGTACACATTTCAAGCTTTAAAAATCGCTCCTACGGAGATCTAATAACGCGATATGAACCAGAGAAATGTGGTTAAAGTTAGTTATATATATATATATATATATATATATATATATATATATATATATATATATATATATATATATATATATATATATATATATATATATATATATATATATATATATATATATATATATATATATATATATATATATATATATATATATATATATATATATATATATATATATATATGTAATATATATATATATATATATATATATATATATATCAAATTTTATCACTTTCTCAAAACTTTGAAATTTTGGAAGTGTACATCTTCAAAAATAAATTTTTGAGATTTTTTTACTTATCGGACCTTTCTATACATTACTTCAAGAGTAAAATGTGAAAGATCCAAGTTTTTATCTTTAAATTTTTAGGAATGGTAGAGCTTTTACCTATTTCATCGCAAATCTCTTTATGTTCCGAATTTATATATGTACTATTCCTACATACATTCATCTTTATATTTGAAAATATAATAATCCAATAGCTACATGTTTCTTCTTTCATTTAAGCTTTTGTGAGGTCAATTTCATTAATTAGTCCAAAAGTTACAACAAATTTAGTGTAGCGCGTCGGAGGCCGCGCGCTTCGCGCGCCGTACTTACATGTCTCCGCGTTCCATTTTCGTGCGTTAAACAAAAAAATCTGGAGCCTACATTTTTGATCGTAAAAAAAAAACTTCATATACATTTTTGATGCGAAATTTTCCGTACTTTCGAATGGTGTAATTAATTTTTTAAAGAAAAAATATTTTAAGATATATTTGACAAAGACTGGTATTTTGCAACTAATTTGTTTACTAACAAATTACGCGGTCAAGGACTATTGTTGGTAACTTTTGGTATGTTGTTCCTGATATGTTCAGAGATGTATTCTCAAAAGTTACCGTTTCCCGGAATTTTTCCGAAGTGAGAATCTCTATTGGCTCCACTATTAAATATTTTTGTGTTTTATTGTCAAAAACCGTATTTTGACGATAAAAACTGGGATTCCTCGAAATCTACGCGGTAGAAAATTTTTTAAATTGAAAATTCGGTTTCAGCACACAAAAACACTTAAGGCATGATATACTTAGTCCTTGGAGCAGAACATTTTTTTTTGTTGACCTGTGTAGTTGATGAGCGGTGGGGAGAAATGTGAAAAAAAAATTTGTCAACATTCTGGCTACGCACCCGCTACGAACCCCTTGGAAGCCCGGGCCCCTAAACTCAGCACCCACAGCCTTCCCACACGGGGGCCTGCCAATAGCACTACTTCTTATTTTAGCTAAACTATATGAAAAATTTTTAGCTATTAGAATAATAAATTATTTTGAATCTTGTAGTCAGCGGCGTAGCGAAGGAGGAGGTACGTTACCCTCCAACTTTGTCAGACTTGGCAAAAGGTGGAAAAAAAGATTATTTGGATTTTCTCCCCCCTGCTTTTCAATTTTCATTTCGGTAGGAAAATGTTTTTTTTGATTTCATAGTGAGAGAACTCCACGCTGGCACTTTCCTACATTTCAGCAAAGCATTTGGTTAGGTTTTCAAAGATATTCTACTTAATAAGCTAGAATTTTAGGCTTGAGAGGTGTAGCTTAAACTCATGAATTTTTACGTACTGGATAGATATCAGTGTGTGTTTTGTAAGGACAAACTTAGCAACATGCTGCCAGTTCAACACGGTATTCCACAAAGTAGTGTATTTGGGCCGCCACCATTTTTAATGTAGGTACATGAACAACTTACCTGACGTTATGTCAATTTTTACTATCGAATGATAGTACTTTTGCACGTCAGTTAAAAGATACTGGCAGTAATGTAGCCGACATTTCTAATAACATTATAATTAGAGCCTCTGACTGGATCAACGCAAATAAGTTATGCTTTAATACAAATAAAACAAACACATTACTTTTCTCGACGATGAATAATACCTCGGAGACCGTCAAATTTCTGAGTCTAACCTTGGATAGTAAGTTGAATGCTGAAACTCACGAATACATCATTCGCAATCGGGATGAAATACAAAAACTGAGCCAGAGATTGGCTTGTACAGAAAGAATTAACTTTGGAATCGACTTATTCAATTCACTTCCAAATGGTATTAAGGAATTTAATATTTACACTTATGTAACTGTATGTAATATATTCACCATGTTTACGCGAAGATGTTCTAACGTCGATGTTAGTAGTAATTTTTAAGAGCGTTTATGCACGTTAAGATTTATTTTGGATTTATCCACCAGATGTCAGTACGTTAGTAAAGTTGTTAGTTGAATTTCTGATTTGATTTTAAATTGTTTACAATCAACCAATCAGATGTATTCTGTGTATATTTTTTAGACCTGATATGCCCCGTAGTGCACACTAAAGCCGCCTAAAGCATTTACGCGAAGTCCTTAACTCAGTTTTCTTAGTTAGATGTGTTAATTTGACACATTTAGTAAGGCTTGACAACACTAAGCCAAGTAATATTAAGGCGCGTTTACGCGCAAGAATTTCAATGTTAAGACCATTCTTAACAGTTTTAACGTTAGCTTAACTCTTCGCGTAAATGTGGTGATTGTTTGTTATGGTGTTGACTATTAGTACAGTGACTTGGTGATCCCACTTTGACTAATTCTATAGCAGTTTTAAATTCAAATATTTTTGAATAGTTTGATTCAAAATGGATCAAATATGACATATTAAAAAGGAATAAGGGTACTTTTTGTTGGGTGCGAGTTTCACCCCAACTCAGAAGTTTCGAAAAAAAAGTGACTATTGGAACGTGTAGATCGTCGAATTCTACTCCAAAAAACCCATATAACGTTATTTTTGGTTTAATACCCGCCGAGTTACAAGGGGTTGAAAACGTTGATTTTTAAGCAAAAAAACGCTGATTTTTCACAGATTTTAAGCAAATTACTCAAAGAGGATCACAGTTTCGAAAAATTTTGGATAACAAAAAAGTTAGCTTATGAAATAATAAAAACATTCCACGAAAAAAAATCTTTACTGGTGAAATATTTTTGTCGAACTCCTCTATACGTTTCCTTAAATATATTACGGGAGCCCGTGCACCCCCCCCTCGATCCTTGGGGACAATGTTTTTCATAAAGATTAAAGCCCAAGAAACAATTTTGGACATGTCCTCAAAAAAAAATTAGCTGCATTTTCAAAATGGCGTCCGTTAAAAAAAGAAAATTTGCAAATATTGTTTTTGCCATTTAACACAAAAACTAAAAAAGATGGAAACAAATTTCTACACAAAAAACAAAGTTCATAAAATATCCTACAATTTTGTTCCTATACAATATTTGGATAGGAGTTACCATTTTCCAGATAAATGATTCAGCTCTTAAAATAAAATATAAAATTCAATATAAAACGTAATACTACGGGAGCCCACCCCAAGTGTCCGTGCACCCCCAAATCCTTGGGGACAATGTTTTTCATAAAGATTAAAGCCTAAGGAACAATTTAAGACATGTCCCCCAAAAAAATGGCTCTACTTTCAAAATGGCGTCCGATTAAAAAAAAATTGCAAATATTGTTTTTGTCATTTAACACGAAAACTAAAAAGATGGAGAAAAACTTTCTGCACAAAAAACAAAGTGCATAAAATTTCCTACAATTTTGTTCCTATACAATATTTGGATAGGAGTTACCATTTTCCAGATACCATTGTTGCCGTTTTCGAGATAAATGTCCGCAAATTACAATATTATTATTATTATTAATTTTTTTCAGTTTATTTTATTTTTTGTTATGTTAATAATATAAAGTTATATTATACGCCTTATAATAATTGTCACAGTTATTTCCTTTAAGTGATTTACCGATATATGAATTTCCATGTTTTCTTAATTTTGGACTCGTTTATCTGGAAAATGGTAACTCTATCAAAATAGTGTATAGGAACAAAATTGTAGAAAATTTTATGCACGTTGTTTTTTGTGAAAAAAGTTTTTGTCCATCTTTTTTAGTTTTTGTGTTAAATGACAAAAACAACATTGGCGACAGTTTTTTTTAACATATGGCCGCCATTTTGAAAGTACAGCCAGTTTTTTTTGGGGGGGGACATGTCTTAAATTGTTTCTTAGAGTTTAATCTTTATGAAAAACATTGTCCCCAAGAATCGGTGGGGGGTGCACGTACAGCTATGGAGGGCTCCCCGACTAATATAAGGAATAAAAAAAAATCTGTTGAGGCTTATCGTTGTCGAGATACAGTTAATAGGCCAGGCAACGAATGATTATTATAGAGGGAAATTTTAGGAACAAAAATTTGACTTCGGAACTTTGTTTGGACTAGTCTGGAGATGAACATATCAAAAGTCCCCACTCCTAGGTGGTGAGCGGGGGGGCACTTTAAAGGTCCTATTTTGTTGTTTTTCGCTTATATCTCGGAAACTATGCGTCGTAGCGGCTTGACCACTCTATACAAAATTGAAGCTGACAAAATTTGTTACAAGAATGATATGTTGTTCTGTTCTCAAGATATCCGCCCTCGAAATTCGGAAATTGCGGAAAACAATTTTTTCGCCTCACGTTTTTTGCTCTATTTGTTAAGATAACTCTTCAAATGTTGTTCCCACAAAAAAGTCGTGAGAAAAGAAGTTGTAGAGCATTAAATTTTTAAATATTTTAACGTGAGGCGAAAAAATTGTTTTCCGCAATTTCCGAATTTCGAGGCGAAAAAATTGTTTTCCGCAATTTCCGAATTTCGAGGGAGGATATCTCGAGAACAGAACAACATATCGACAAATATAAGTAGTGATTCTTGTAGCAAATTTTGTTAACTTCAATTTTGTATAGAAATGGTTAAGCCGCTACGACGCATAGTTTCCGAGATATAAGCGAAAAACTAAAAATGGGACCTTTAAAGTGCCCCCCTCCCCCCCGCTCACCACCTAGGAGTGGGGACTTTTGATATGTTCATCTCCATACTAGTCCAAACAAAGTTCCGAAGTCAAATTTTCTGTCCCTAACATTTCCCTCTACACCCTTTTTTGAGCATTCGTTGCTTGGATTATAATGTTAGATGCATTGAACGTAGCCCTGAAAAGGTCACGCTCTTCAAACAGTCGTAACTTTGGCTCATAAAAATTAAAGCTTTTTACAGTAGCTTAAAATTTTCTTTTGGCAAATTTTGATATCTGCAAAATCAAAAATGCTACAAGGAAAATAAAGTCAATATTTTAATTCTTTACACAAAAAAGTGCCCGTTTTTTGGTTCCAGTAAATCCCAAATTGCAAAAAAATTTCCAAATCGTGTTTTTTGTTAGTCCTAATAGTTATGTATACACTTAAATTTTTTTGACCGTGATAGATGCATTATCTAAAAGATTTTACACTTATGTATTTTGAGAATTTTTGAAAAAAATAATTTTCTTGGTTATAAGGTTAAACAACTTAGCAGGAAAGTATCTCAGCTGAATGTTACTAAAGACAAAGAATAGGGCAATGAACTAAGAAAAACGTTGCTTTTTATTTTATTTTATTTTTTTTTATACTTATTTTTTAATTTTGGGGGTGGTTGTCATCCTCTTAGAGGATGACATTTATCTTTTTAGGGGGTGTTTTATGTCTCAAAATGTAAAAATCTGTTAAGAAAGTCCTAATTTCTCAAAATAAACAAAAAATAATTAATTCATCCATTTATCGGCCATACTGAGGGTGCAACATAAAATTTTTAATTTCTGAGTTCACATTCGTGATCAGCCCAAAAACATAAATAAGTTCCATCAATTTATTCTCAGTAGAGCGTTAATTATTGATTTTTTTTACTTTAGGGGGTGGTTTTCACCCTCTTGACGGTAAAAGCACATCTATTTCTCTTTAATATTTGAATTTCATACCAAGTTTAAGAATCCGCAAACAAAAAAAATCCAAGCCGCTATAGAATTAGTCCGAAGTTTGGTTACTTTTTGACCAAGATTGGTAGAGTATAAGATGGCCTCGTAACTCACGATCCCCACCAAAAAATGTCATTAGCCAATGAGCAGCTGGTGTGAAATCACACCAGATGCAGAGCCTTATTCAAAATATTGTAAGAATTTGCGTAATGTTAATAATTAAGCAAAGAACTCGTAACTGGAACGAGCTCGCAATGACCCGCCTGAGGTAGGGAGTAATTTGTGTATTTTGAGTCACCGTTTTGCATGGTGGTAATCAGGATAAGTTGTAGAATATAACACTACAGGTCATAGTATACTTCTGGCCATATTTCGGGCCAGTATGGACCGTCCTTCTAGAAAGAGATAACTGCACCACTACTGCGCGTTCGAAGAACAAGGATAGTCTGACTTTTCACCCCCGCACTCACTTATCGCCTAAAAGTTGAATACGAGAGAACCTTATACTCTACAAATCTTGCTTTTAGACCAGTGCATTTAAAGTCGGGAACGGAACAAATTACCCTAAAGCTAAATGCTACAGATTTTAAAAGCAAATATCATCCTTTTTAACATACTAAAAGTCCTCACCGTTTCAGTTGCCGGAACATCCCTAAAACCACCCTTAAGGTACCTTTTTTTTTAGTTTTTGCGATATATCTCGACTGGCAATTATTTTAGAGAAAAAGTAAACAAAACAAAATGAAAGCTCATTACATTTCCTATAAATTGATATATAACAAAGTACAATTTGGTTAATTCAGTGGCGTACAGTGAGAGTTAAAAATGGTAGAAAACTAAAACACCCTTAAAATTCCAACATTTACGTAAACTGTAGTTACTAAAATAATAAACAAATTATGTATTTATTGAACTTACATTCAAAGAAAAAACTAGGTTGAACATAGAATTTGTACAAGTTAATTAAATAAACTAAATTCTTTCCACTGGATTTTCGTCATCTTCGGTTACTTGAAAAACGTTGCTGCATGAATTTCCTTGGCACTGTCCACACAAATTTGCGCAGTTTAAACCAGATTTTCTACATGGACACAGCTTTCCACAATCAGTCTTGCAGTTGCAAAATATCATCTTAAGAATACATTCTGGAGCGATAGCTTTTTCTGCGGTAACAGGTATAAGAACTTCTCCTTGCTTTTTCCAACCCCAAGATATAGGTGATAAACTGTTGCCCAGCCATTCTTGAATTTGATGGTAAACTCGTAAGCTATGTTGAGCTGCACCATCCGTCGTGGGTGGTAAAGTAGCTAATTCAAAATTTTCGTTCAAAGTTTGCCGCGCTGTGATATTAAGAAAGAATCGAAGGTCATTTAACGATTTCATTCATTTTTGTGCACCGTAAAGAGCTAGTAAAAAATATTCCCCGGTAGCAATAATGGCACTTGCATTGGGATCCAAAAATATTTCTACTTTGGTACGTAGGTTTTGACGTTTTTTCAAGAATTCTGTAGGTAGACAGTTTTCCTTTTTTATACATAGCTGACACAGTGTCGCATCCAGAAACTGCATGAGCAAATAAAATTGAATTCTTCATGAAACCTATCTTATCCTGTAGTTGATTGATATCCGTTATCCTATTTGGCTTTGCGGAACTGCCAGGTCGTAACAAATAAACATTATCTGTTTTTGTTTTAAACAATATTAAGACCATTAGATCGGTATCTTGACCTATTAACGTGACTGGATTTTCTGATTTCCTAACGTCAAGGACCGCATCTACTATGGTTCTATCTGCATCACCTTCTGCTTGAACGACGTGGATACTGGCTGTCTTAAGATGTTGAGTCAGTTGATATATAATTTTTTTTTAATTATGTTTAACACTAACGCTTTTCATCACTGTTTTGATCTGGTGATTGTAAATTACGACGTGCATGCACGACGACAGGCCCGTTGTTTCTACTTTTTTAAGAGGTCCAATTTTTACAAAAATGTGTTGTTTTTATGTTCAAATATTGTTTTGTGGCTTTTAAATAAATAACTCTCAAGTATTTTGATTGCAAAAATCGGATGTTCAAAAAAAAAATTTTTTTTCTATTATATACTGAATATTTATAGTTTCATAACTTTTTAACCATTGATACCACATTTTTTTTGTAGACACAAAAAAATTGTATTTTTCTATTCTCTTTAATTATCGTTTCTACATTTTTTCTTATATTTTTCTTGGGATAATGCCGAATATATGAAAAAATGATCGATTTTTGGGGTCGCGGCAACTGGAAAGTTGGGGACTTTTAATATGTTAAACAGTACCCAAATTACTGCAAAATTCCGCAACTTTTAGCATTAGGGCAATTTGTTCCATTGTTACATGTACAATTTCGTAACTGCACTGGACTATTTTTGACACCAAATATATTTAAATCCTATTCTAATGCTTGTTATATACCTGTGTATTATGTACGTATATATTTATATATTACACGCTATCTAAGTCTTTGACTACGAGTATATCAGAATTCTATCCTAATGTTATTTACAGGTCTTGTGTGTTTTTTATTTATATTCTTTTATTTCAATGTCAAAACACAAGAATGTAATTTCTTTTTGACCAATAAAATTATTACTATTAATTCCACGTTAGCGGGACACTATACACCAATGGTTTGAAAATATTACAAATATTTCTTTAAACATTTGAGAATAACAAACAAGTAAACAAACCTTGTTTTTCGTCCCACATTGCACTTAGTCCGGTTTTCGTTTTGTGTAGGTACTACAATGTCGTGGGGCCGAGGGTCATCCGTCCCAACAGCGAATACCATTGTGCTGTCAGCCTGCAGGGCACTTCTGAACCCACCAGCATCACTGCGATCCTCCAGGGTGTCTCATTCAATGGAACAACTTTTTTTACGCAGGATCAAGTGGTCGTCCAGCCTTATTCCTCCAAGATATGCCGACTTGAGGTGTGTATTATTATTATTATGTGCCGGGTAGAGGCTGACTAGTTTATCTGATTAAATTTATGGTCATTTACTTCTGACATGCGATGCCGATTTTATAAGAAATTAAAAAAAAATATATATATATATATAGCTCGATGAAAATACAAAAATTAAAGGAATAAAATTTGATCAATAAAATTTTGCATAATAAGATGTACATTTTTTCATTTTTATGTTCTATATCCGGAACTGATGAGACTATCTCAGAATCGAAGGCAAAATATTTTTTAGAGGGTTGTAAAAGGGGACGGTAAATGCGATTTTTGCAGATATCTCAAAAAACAAGCGTCTTAGCAAAATTTGGCAACAGATTTTTTTTCAAAGCTTATAGTGCAGTTGAATTGATTTTTTTCGGCGACAACATTCCACCTGGAATTTTATTGTTGATTCTTATGATTTATAACCTCCTGATTAAATATTTGTGCACAAAAATTCCGTGTGTGTCAAAAGTTACTTTTTGACGCGCTTTCAATTGTCAACTTATCTGCTTAATATATCTTGTACTAGTAAATAGATGGCAATTTTAAAAACACTGGCTTATTTGAAGTAAACTTCTTAAAAAATAATAGACCTGTCCGATATGTATTGCCGCCATCTTGGAAAAAACTAGAACACTAAGAATAGGTGAAAAAATCAAAATTGAATATCTTTTCTATAAGGAGTAACTTCACCAAAAATAAAACTCATTTACGATCAAATATGATGCACCAATCCCGAACACTGTATGTCAAATAGAACGGTTAGAGATGGCGGACGAAATAAAATTTTTAATTCTTCGTCAATTGTCAAAGAGGCATTGTACGTCACTTTTTTTTTTTCGATTGTACGTTATTTTATGTACTTTTAGGAGATAGAGTTCATTTTTTAATTGTCAAAAGAGTGAGTTTTTTTTTTCAAAAAAGTGCATTTTTAAAATTTTCAAAAATTAATTTTCTTTGACCCTTCTCTTTTTCACCCAATTTTCATCGAAGCCAAATGAAACATACCAGATTAATTTCATTATCGTCATATACCATAATTTCAACGCATTCCTCAGCAATAGCCGATTCATCGAAGGTAGAAGAAGTATTGGTACAATTATTTCCTTTACAACAGACACATAGAATAGAACATTTAGTGGAGTAATACATTAATACAAATACATTAATTTCACACTATTGTTTATCAACTTAAACACGCCATAGTAGTCACCATTTATGCATGTGTAATATTTGGTAGAATTATTAGTTGTGGTAAACTTAATTTTTTATTTAAAACCTTCATATTATCCAAAAATCGTGTTTTTACCAATTTTTCGCCTTTTAACTGTTTAATTGTTATTACGTTCAAAAAAAAAATAAAACCAAGAAATATTTTCAAGATTAGTACTTTAGCTAACACCTCCTAACACCTAAAAATTTTTTCTTAAGTTATTACACTTTTAATAGTGTTAAATTTTCGATTGTTTTTCTTCTAAAACGTATAGTTCGACTTGATCACTTATAAAGTGCCGATATCACGATATTAAGCTTTGATACTGACGATTGAAACTTGGTGTCAACAGCGGAAAAGTCTTTTTTCGGAAAGGTACTAAGTTTAAAGGTCTGAATTTCCTAAAATGATTTTTGTAAAATTTTTTGGCTGAATACGTATTTTAGATAATTCCTTTAAATGTGCTATCCAAGTATTTTTTTTTATTTAAATAAATTATTCATTTTGCAATGATTTTTACTAAATAATCGTTAATTCATGCAATGGTCCGCTTTCAAGCTACGTATGTAATAATTAAAGTACTTAAAAAATTATTTAAAAACATGTAATACTTCGAGGAAATGATACTTTTTCATCTCCAATTGGTTTCATATCTTTTGCTTTTTGCAATCAAAAGTTATAGCCATTTACGTACAGCGCGCGCGCTATCGCAAGCTGTTCCAGCGTCAGCGGGCAGTCGGCGCAGCGTCACTTGGGACCTTGGGACAAATTTCTACTCGCTCCAATTTAATGCGCAAAATACATGTCATATATGTTTCTTTCGTAAAATTTCCCGTTCTTTCGATTGGCGCTATCAATTTTTTCGTACAAATAAAATTTAAAAAGTTATTCGCAAAAAACGTATTTTTGCACTTAAATTGTTGAATAAAAATAGGACGCGTACACTTTTTTGCGGTAGACTTTTCACTACGTTATTCTAGCATACTTGAAGAATATTGTTCACCAAAGTCTACCTGGTTACAAATTTTTCCGAAGTGAAAATCTTCGTTTACTCCACTAATTATATATTCAGTTTTCTACAGCTACATTGATTATTTTTACAGCCTTTCTTACATTTACAAGAAATATCACTTAGTAAATTTTTAGGAAAAGTTTTACTTTCTCTCATAACATCAGGCATTAAGCTATTCTCATTTTTAAACCACCAGAATTGTCACGGAAATATACTCTTAAACAGTGTTCTTGTATTACCTCTTCAGTAGATGGAATGGGCTCATTTAATGAATTTCATTTAGTAGTTGTTACTTCTTGTGGATAAAGTTTTACTTAAAATTAGACGATATTGAAAATTTCAGATGAACCCGATATGTGGTTTTCGAAATATACGACTTTTAAAGAGTACGGTGCGACCAACATCGTGACGTCAGAGTAATATAAATCGGTGAAAATAGTTGATAAACTGAAATTCTTCACAAACACGCATAAGTTTCAAAACACACTGCATAAGTTAACGATTTGTAATATTGTGAAACTATAATAACGCGCTGCAGCTAGCCGCTTCGGCTAGCGGTTCCTATCAAGTGACGTCACGGCCGATACTCAACCGCAGGTGCGGTCCATTTTTATGATTTTTTTTAGACGATTTATAGGTCTCACAAAATTCTGGTTTTTTGCACAGGTCTTAAAATGATAAGATCTTTCAGATAATCAAATTTAAAAAAGTGCTAAATGAGCCCATTGCAGACAATTCTATTTTCATCATAATGTTTGTCAATTATTTTATTAATCTTAGGTTTGCAAAAATTATTATTTTTTATGATTTCATGCCAGTTAAGTCATTATAACTCAAAGGTCTTCATCAATTATTATAACTTGATTGTTTTCGGTTTTCAAATCAATAGCAGTTTTAACGATTGTAGTATCGGCGTCTTCTCTGCATATTTTAACGTTAAAGTCATTATCTATTACCTCTTTGCGCAATCTAATATATAAAAATCTCGTGTCACAGTGTTTGTTATCGAACTCTTCCGAAACGGCTTGACCGATTTTTATGAAATTTTTGGTGTATATTTGGTAGGTCTGAGAATAGGTCGTAGGCTATTTTTTATACCCCTAGGTGATAAGGGTGGCCCTATCCAGAAATTTTATTTTTATTTTTTGGACAAAAATTTATAATTTATATGGCAAAACAACGTTTGCTGGGTCAGCTAGTAATCTTATAAAGCTATCCTTATTTTTACTATTAGCTAGAAATTTATTTTTGACTGATAATTTCATAATGTCAGTTGTGATTGAAATATCTACACAAACACTTTTTTTCAAATGAATGTGCTCGTTATTGTTAGTGCTATTTTGTTCATCGACATACCCATCAAAAATAATACTGACATAATAAACGCCTTTGATCTAACTGTTACTTTGACGGATCCTACCCGTACATTTACCAATGTAACTGGCCATACTAGCAGTAGTTGTATCGACTATATGATCACTAACCTGAACACCAACACATATTGCTGTAAAATTCTACAACCAAATATAGCGGATCACTTAGCCTATTTGCTTACTATAAAATCTTCCAAGCAGCCAATATCAGAGACTACTAAAAATATATTCTATACACAGCGTATAATCAATGACAACACAATTTGTAATTTTAATTATCATTTGAGCTGCACTGATTGGTCAGCTATATATCTGAAGCATTTCAGTATTTTATTAATACTATTTCATGGTGTTTCGAGGTTAGTTGTCCTCTAAAAACTAAACTAATTAAAGAGTTCAAAAAGAAAGAAAACAGAGAATGGGTTACCCAAAAATTAAGGCAACAGAGTGCAAATTTAAAAAATCTGTTTTGGACTAGTTAATTTAAACTGTCCTGATCATAAAAAAAATATGATGCGGAAAAAAGGAAACATAGAAAGAACATAAAACTAGCGAAACAATCCTATTATAAAAATAAAATTGATAATTCTTCAAACAAAAACGGAGATACCTGGAAAATAGTAAATAGATTAATAGACAGAAATAAAAAAATCTCTAATGATTCAATTATTCTTAAAATTGATGATTGCATCATTAGTAATACTGCTGAAGTTGTTATGGCATTTGGCCATCATTTTGCTAATGTTGCACCTAAAAAAATTGATGATCACTTTGGATCAAATCTCTCTCTGCCATGTACTACAAATCACACTGTTGTAAACTCCATGTATTTTGATTCTGTTACAACAGAAGAGGTGCACAATATTATTATCCAGTTAAAAAATAAAAATTAATCTGGCTATGATGGGCTGACAACAAATATAAAAAATATAGAAATTAACATCCTAATACCAATTGTGTATCTGATAAATAAGTCAGTTGATGCTGGAGTTTTTCCAGATATGCTTAAGTTAGCCACTGTTATTCCTTTATTTAAAAAAGGTGATCCTACTGTCATTGAAAATTATAGGCAAATCTCTCTGCTAAGTATTCTGTCTGAAATTCCGGAAAGAGTTATGTACAACAGAATATCGAATTACACTGAAAATAATAAATTATTAACAATCGCGCAACATGGGTTCAGATCAAACAAATCAGTTGAAACAGCCTCTTATCAACTCTTGAATTATGTATATCAAAGCTTGGATGAGGGAAAGTATGTTGTCTCACTGATGTTCGACCTATCTAAAGCATTTGACACTGTCAACAAAGATATTCTAAATACTAAATTAAACAGTTTCGGCATTAGGGGCAATATACTTTCATGGTTAACCTCATATATGGACAACAGGACCTTAAGAGCTAGTTTAAAAGGTGAATCATCCAACATGTTTAATGTTACACTTGGAGTTCCTCAGGGCTCAGGGCTGGGCCCTTTACTGTTCATGTTGTATGTAAATGATTTACCCAGCTACATTAAGCATGGCTACGTAACAATGTTTGCGGACGATACAACTATTACCGTGTCTGCTGATACTCCTGAAGAACTACGCAGAATGATTAATAATATAACTGAATCTTTGAGTGGATGGTGCCAAAGAAACAAACTTATATTAAATGAAAAAAAAAACCGTTTGTTTAAACTTTTATCTCCAAAAACCATTACCAGAGAATTTCGTGATTGACGATAATATTATGTTATCGGAATCGGCGAAATTACTTGGCACACATCTTGACACCAAATTATCTTGGTATAGGCACATTGACCATGTATGCAAGCAATTAAATAAGGCATATTTTGCATTGTTACAATTAAAAACAACTCTAGATAAGACAGGTTTAATTAATATCTATTATGCTATGGCCTATAGTCATATATCCTTCAATATTCTCGCATGGGGCAGGGCTTCCGAGTGTGAAAGAGTCTTTATCTGTCAACAAAAAATTATCAGGCTAATCTTTGATTTAAAAGTAAATGTTAGTTGTAGAGACATATTTAAAGAACAACGTATCCTCACGACACCGTCTATATCCTTAAAAGTATAACGTTCACAAAAAAATAACCTAAGCCTGTTTGAAAAAACACTAAACTATCATTAATTACTTGACGAGGCATGGCGATCTTTTGAGTATACCCGCTCATCGTACAAGCACCTTTAAAAAGTCACCCCTCTATAATTGTATCATTTTATATAATGCTTTACCCAAAGAAATTCGTGAAATTACAAATAGTCTTAAATTTAAAAACAAACTTAAGGCATACCTAGCCATTAAAGGTTATTATAGTATAAAAGACTTTGTTGACGATAATGATGCTGTCTAAATTATATTTTATTATTTATTCTGTATTTTTTTTTATGTCTGTTTGTCATGCAATATGTATGTATATGTGTATATATACATTGCTCTTCTTATATATTTTATATATATATATAATTATATAGGTGTTTGTAATATCATTTCTATATATTTATGACAATTTTTGTATTTTTACATGTACTGTTTCTTTGACCTGTCCTATGTCATATACTGTGATCAAAGGGATCAATAAATTATTATTATTATTATTATACTACTCTAGTCTTGACTGCTTGGTTCTGATTGATTCATTGATTCATATATTACACAGCTCCACAAAATAAAAAAGTGGTCTTTTCCTGGAACTCCATTGAACCTAAAATAACCTAAAAAAAACTCATAATTTAGGTTATTTTCGCGATTTAGTAAAAATTGGTGGACGATGGAGCTAAACGGACACCTAATTCATATTCAGCATGTCGAAATACATAGAGCTTACCTAATGGAGTTCCAGAAAGAGTCCACTTTTCACATTTTTTTTTATGTGTTCGTGTAATATATTTGCATATGCGGTTTTCTATAAAATGGCGGAGGATCCGGTGATATTCATATATTACACAGGCACACACAAGAAAAAAATTGTATGTTTCTGGAACTCCATTGGGCAACCTCTATGTATTTCGACGTGCTGAATACGAATCAGGTGTCGCGTATGCTTAATAAATTTCCATTTCAAATTAATGAAGTTTCATCTTGTATTAAGTTATACGAGACTGTCTATGGTATGTTTCATTTTGTTTCGATGAAAATTTGGTGAGAAAAAATCACTCTTTCTTATAGAAAACATTTCAATTTTTATTCTTTCGGCCATTTTTGGTGTTTTCTATCTTTTTCCAAGATAGCGGATTGACCAATACATATCAGACAGGTCTATATTTTTAAAAAATTTTATTCCAAATAAACTAGTATTTATAAAGTTCTCATCCGGTTACTAGTACAAGATTATATTAAGCAGAGAAGTTGAAAATCCGTGAAAGCGCGTCAAAAGTGCATATAACTTTTGACGCACAAAGAATTTTTGGGCAAAAATATTTTTTTCGTAATCGGGAGGTCATAATACATAGGAATCAACAATAAAATTTCAGGTGGAATGTTGTCGCCGAAAAAAATCAATTCAACTGCACTATTGTGTTTATGTTAGTTTGAGAATTGTCCAGTCAATTTTCGCTAAAAAATGACTAAGATATAGTTGTCTTCAGGTCTACTAGGCACTCAAAAAATGTCTTTGACCATCAAACACGCCGTACCGCACCACCAAAGACGCCGACATTTTTTACACGCTTAACAACAACTTTACAACGTTTTGAAATAATAACCTTCGTTCTTATCTGAAGACATTTTTACGCTTTATTCTCGCAAATTACTACAAAACGTCTTACGTCTTACGTAAGTACTCTACATAGAATCGAAAGCTGATTCAGTTTACCTTTAATCTGAGACTTGTCACATCCCTATTAGTCGGGAAGCCCTCCCCAGCTGTACGTGCACCCCCCGCCCGATCCTTGGAGACAATGTTTTTCATAAATATTAAAGCCTAAGGAACAATTTAAGACATGTCCAAAAAAAAAACTTGCTGTACTTTCAAAATGGCGGCCATATGTTAAAAAAAACTGTTGCCAATGTTGTTTTTGTCATTTAATACAAAAACTAAAAAAGAAGGACAAAAACTTTTTTCACAAAAAACAACGTGCATAAAATTTTCTACAATTTTGTACCCATACAATATTTTGATAGGAGTTACCATTTTTCAGATAAATGAGTCCAAAATTAAGAAAACATGGAAATTCATATATCGGTAAATCACTTAGAGGAAATAACTGTGACAATTATTGTAAGGCGTATAATATAACTTTATATTATTAACATAAAAATAAAATAAATTAAACTGAAAAAAATTAATAATAATAATATTTTAATTTGCACATTTATCTCGAAAACGGTAAGAGTGGTATCTGGAAAACGGTAACTCCTATCAAAATATTGTATAGGAACAAAATTGTAGAAAATTTTATGCACTTTGTTTTTTGTGCAGAAAGTTTTTCTCCATCTTTTTTAGTTTTTGGGTTAAATAACGAAAACAATATTTGCATTTTTTTTAAACGGACGCCATTTTGAAAGTACAGCCAGTTTTTTTTTTTAGGACATGTCTTAAATTGTTCCTTAGGCTTTAATCTGTATGAAAAACATTGTCTCCAAGGACCGGGGGTTGCACGGACAGTTAGGGTGGGCTTCCGTAGTGTTATAGTCCAAGATCCCAGAGCTGCCAGACCTACGTCATTTTAGCACAGCTAATATTTTGACAACAAATAGTGTAATATCTAATTAAGAACGTATGCGTATTTGCTAGTTTGAAAGCAGAAAACAGGTACAAAAGGTACATACAAATTTTACTCAGTACGTTAAAGTATGATAGCTGGTTTATTTTCCACGTGACACACTAACGACGTGGTGTAAGCGCCAACTTCCGAATCTTAAGGTCCGAGGTTCGATCCTGAGCGTTCTCAGCTTTTTTTTTTAACAAATATTAACTTAAAGTGGCGATTACCAAGAAAGAAACAACCGATAGGGAAATATTTATTATTTTTGGCCATAACTTTTTTTCTTAGTACGTATATTTGAAACGGGATCACTTAGGATGGGCTCCCGTAGTATATGCGATAAAAATTAATGAAGATAGAGCCAAAGTTCCCAAAAAATTCGTGTGTATGAAAATTCATGCTCTCGAAGAATGTTATTTTGGGTATTTAGCAGATAACTTTCTTACACCTAATATCTAAATTTAATGTTGGGTGTCTGTATATCCTCAAATAATTAGTGGTAATGAAAATGAATTTAATTCCATGCTGTTTTAAGGGAGTCTAGCGTCGACAAATCGGAAAAAGGGGTGGTTTTTTCGATTTAGATGTAGTGGGTTGGACGGTAGGTAGGAAAATATTGTCACCATCGTGTTCCCCGTCCTTGAAAACGGGGGAGGGGGGGGGGGGTTAATGTCTTGCGGTCCGGTCGCAGAACTGTGCATGCAAAAGAAAATGTTAAAAATAGCTGATTTTTGGCCCCCATCGCGGAACCCAGAGAAAATGGCTGGAGAAGGCTCAAAATTAATAAAAGTATGTCTTCGTGGTATCAAAAGGCTGGGGAAAATTTTATTTCACCCCTAAAAACATAAAGGCAACCTCTAAAATTGCTTTGAGTAATAGTTTATACTGAATGTGAAAATTATATTTATTTTATGTTAGCTGTTAGGTATCGATTTAACAGAGATAACAAAAGGGTACAAACTACCCCTATTCACACCATTTAGGGGGTAGAATGCCAGACATAGCACCTAATATTAAAAAAATAGGTACCAAGATGATTAAGAGAAATGTAAAAAGGATCGCCCCCTCGTGGTACCGTCTGGAAAACACAACTAAGTAACCAAATGATCCTCCCTTGCAAGTATTCATTTGCATATTTGCTGTACCCCTTTCTCCAACAAATAAAGTTATGTAGCCTACCTATAAGTACCTTTACATGGAATAATATAACAGAGAATAAACTAATATCATTTCCAACCCCTTACAGTGATTAGCCATCTTTAATATCTAGCTATTAAATGACATAAGAACTAATACAAACCTTTCAATTTGTTTTAATTCGTTCTGTAAATATTCTGTACTAGATGCTGTTCTAGTATCTCTAAATAACGGCAGTTTTTCTTTATAGGGATACTATTAAGTAATCAGTGTAAGTCTTGATATAATATTTTATTATGACTTTATATATTTCGTAAAATGAAAATCTTTTTTTTCTAATATTACATTATCCAAAGTGCCTATCCTCCCTAAACTGGAGTAGATTTTGATTCATTTTAGTCACCTTGTTTCCTATTTTTCAGTATTTGCGGTGAATACGATTCTACCACTTGAACAGGTTAGTTTGATTGTTTTCGAGGTTGCTAAATAACTCGCTATTTGTTCTTTATTAAAAAAAAACTTTCGACTAAAACCATATAGTCCAGTCAACGAATGACCTAAAGGGTGGTGTAGAGTGCGTGAGCAGGGACCTAAGCGATTACTTTAGAAAGTTGTTCAGGGTGTTTAAGGAGTGAACGTACTGAAAGTCCTGACGTCTAGGAGGTGAGCCGGAGGAGGGGAGGGCCAAAGAAAGTCCCACTTTTGTTTTTTTCGCTTATATCTCTAAAATGGTGCATCTTATACAAAATTAAAGCTCATTAAATTCTCTACAACTTTCATTTATATACTTTTTCGAATTCGCAACCGTTTTCGAGCTACACGGTCCGGAAGTGAAAATTTTCGAAAAACAGATTTTTTACCTCTTCAACTTTAAAGAAAAGCAAGGTGGGCTTCTCAAAATTGTACTTAGGTCAGAAAACATCAAGAAAGTGGCAGTGATCTTTTACAACCCCTCCTCCACTCAAGGCGAGATTGAAGAGGCTGGGAAAATTTGCTTCCTCAAATGGTATGGGGCACCAGCAAGACAGACCTCCCTCAACCAGTACCACTTGCAGTTGTTCATGAGGTCAGTGGCAATATTAAGCCTGACATCAACTCCCTCTCACCAACTGAGAGCGCAGCTAAACAGCATTCCCTGCGCACCTATCACCAAGTGCAGCAGTGGCTCGGGAATAAGCTGCCCCCTCAATAGTGGGGGTGGAAACATGTAGAAGACACCCTGGTGCCAATTACAAGCACCGGAGTTCCTACTTTTTTTTATCATCTTTGAAATACAACTTTCTATTTTTCAGGCAAAAATCTGTTTTTCGAAAAGGGTCTAGCCGTACTTCCATGGCGAAACTGCCCCCGATAGGAACCTATATCGTAACCTATGTTATATTGTAGAGGGCGCTAATAGTAGTTGATAGAGTAGATATTAGCTCTATATCTTAGTTAATTGAGGAGCTATTTAAAAAAAAGTGTCTGGAGACGACTTTTTTTCAAAGCGATATATCTTAGTTAATTTTAAAGCTAGAAAAATAAAACTAAATGGCAATGTTATGGTACACTTTACAGTTTATTTTATAGCATTTCCTATGGGCCAAGCCTAAATAAAAGTATTTAAAAAATGCAAAGAAAAATTTTGTCAATCGATTTCTATCAGATCTAACTGAATTACCACTTTGAAAAAAATATATAATAATTGTCTATGTCTTGCCCAACAGCATGCCAAGTTTCATTAAAATCCAAGAGGTGCAACATGTCAAAAAAATTTTTTAAGTAAGTGGACCATCTTACACAACCACTATGTTGTCGCTTCTAATTTGCATTACATTTCATTAATCTTTGGAAAAGTTGCGTTTTGACAGCTCACAAAAAGTATATCAATGGTTGGTGGTGTCAACTAGAATATTAGAATGTTTTTTTGATCTACTTTTATAGTGACTATAGTCGGTCTCAGTTAAGAATACAGTTGTTTACGTTATGAGCGGAGCACGGATAGTTTACAAAGGATATGGGAATTCCCAAGTAAGTGGAATCCCCCCATGGCCGACTCAAGCCAGTTGGTACATAAAATAAAAATTAACGGTTTAAATCGGCTTTTATTTGGCATTTTTCTTTTATAAATACATCGAAATTATTTAATTCATATTGCAACATATTTTATTTAGAGTAATGAAAGATCATTATAGACGTAAATCCTCTTAAAATGTCAAAGCGTTATAAGAAATGGGTAAACCTACTACTTGCTTGTGCTCGATATCCGGCGAGCTGTTCTTGTCTCTGCCGTTCTGAATTGTATCTTTGATCTCTCTCATATACCTGCCTAAGAAGTGTACACAAATATCATAACCTCCGTGTAAGTGCATGACCACGTCGTCACGTCGCGTCGGTGCACCGCACAGCGCACATAGCACCGCACAGCGCACATAACACCGCACAGCGCACATAGCACCGCACTTCGCACATCGCACACTGAAATTAAATAAACCATTATTTTAAATGAGAGTGGCCATGTCGACGCCCCTCGCACATCGTACAATAAAATTATATAGAACCATGCTCTTAAATGAGAGTGATGAAATCAACAACTTGAGCTTCGCACATCGCACAGCGTTTAGCACAGGCGATATACCGTGTTTGTGAATCCTTATTTGTAACACAAGAGATAAATATAACTATAGCAGTCTGATTTTAATAAAAATGGAAGGAAATAGCCGAACAATATATAAACAATTCATAAATATAAAACAATAAAATAAACTTCGATGTGCGATGTGCGCTGCGCGAGAGAGATCAAACATACAGTTCAGAACGGCAGAGACAAGAACAGCTCGCCTGATATCGAGCACAAGCAAGTAGTAGGTTTACCCATTTCTTATAACACTTGACATTTTTAGAGGATTTACGTCTATAATGAGCTTTCATTAATCTAAATAAAATATGCTGAAATATGAATTAAATAATTTCAATGTATTTATAAAAGAGCCAAATGCCAAATAAAAGCCAATTTAATCTAGGGTGACCAGATTTTTGTTAAGTGAATGCTGGACACTTTTTCCAAGGGCGGATCCAGAAAAGTTACTGGGGGGGGGGGCTTGAGCTTGGGCTGAAAATAGCAAAAATATTTTTCCTCGAAAATTGAAATTGATGAGCGGGAGGGAGAAATCCGGAAAAAAATTTTTTTTCGTCCCAAAATTTTTTGATGAGCGGGGAGAGAAATTCGAAAAAAATTTTTTTTGGTTCCAAAATTTTTTTGATGAGCTGGGGGAGAAATCTAAAAAAAATTTCTTACAAAATTTTTTGATGAGCAAGCAAGTATCCAAAAAAAAATGTTTTCCAAACAAAATGTAATGCTGTAACTTCACTATAACCTGAATGCTGAACTTATGCTGGACACTTGTAAGACTTTCCAGCGTAATTCCGGACATATGGTCAGAATGCTGGACTTTCGCTGGACACTTGTAAATGCTGGACAGTACTCCAAAATGCTGGACTTTCCAGCGAAATTCCGAACGTATGGTCACCTTAATTTAAACCGTTAATTTTTATTTTATGTACCAACCGGCTTGAGTCGGCCATGAGGGGATTCTACTTACTTGGGAATTCCCATATCCTGTGTAAACTGTGCTCCGCTCATAACGAAAACAACTGCATTCTTAATTGAGACCGACTACAGTCACTATAAAGGTAGATCAAAAAAACATTGTAATAGGCTAGTTGACACCACCAACCGTTGATATACTTTTTATGAGCTGTCAAAACGCAACTATTGAAATGTAATGCAAATTAAAAGCGTCAACATAGTGGTCGTAAGGTAGTCAGTCCACTTACTTTTAATTTTTTTTCGGCATGTTGCACCTCTTGGATTTTAATGAAACTTGGCATGCTGTTAGGCAAGACATAGACTATTATTATATATTTTTTTCAAAGTGGTAATTCAATTAGATCTGATAGAAATCGATTGAAAAAATTTTTCTTTGCATTTTTTGAATACTTTTATTTAGGCTTGGCTCATCGGAAATGCTATAAAATAAACTGTAAAGTGTACCATAACACTGCCATTTAATTTTATTTTCCTAGCTTTAAAATTAACTAAGATATATCGCTTTGAAAAAAAGTCGCCTCCGGACACTTTTTTTCAAATAGCTCTTCAATTAACTAAGATATAGAGCTAATATCTACTCGATCAACTATTATTAGCGCCCTCTATATCATAACATAGGTTATGATATAGGTTCCTATCGGGGGCAGTTTCGCCATGGAAGTACGGCTAGACCCTTTTCACTTTTCCGGAGCATGTAGCTCGAAAACGGTTGCGAATTCGAAAAAAGTATATAAAATAAAAGTTGTAGAGAATTTTATGAGCTTTCATTTTGTATAAGAAAATTTTTCCCTCCGACGCACCATTTTAGAGATATAAGCGAAAAAACCAAAAGTGGTACTTTCTTTGCCCCCCCCCCTCCTCCGGCTCACCTAATAGACGTCAGGACTTTCAGTATGTTCACTCCCTAAACACCCTGAACAACTTTCTAAAGTAATCGCTTAGGTCCCTGCTCACGCACTCTACACCTCCTTTATTGACTGGAGTAATACAGATCTGTTGTAATATTACGTGCTGTAAATATTTTTCATATTCATACAGAGGTAGTTTTTCGTAAAAAGGATACTCACGTCAAGACAAAGTGGATGTCTGTCCCTTTTATTAGTAGAAAATAATTTGGTGCATTACTAAGTGTCGTTGCATTTTTTTAGTATTCGAGACTGTGAATAGAACTGCACCCCCAAATAGTGGGGGTGGTTTCCAGGGTCGCTAACTAAAGCGCTTTTTTGTGATAATACTTGCTGCGAATATTATGTCATACCCTTATAGAGGGATGCTGAGGTCAGGATCAGTTGAAGGTCTGGCTCAACTAGTATTAAAAAATCATTTTGTACATTTTCAATCACCTTGGTACCTATTTTTTTTAATATTAGGTGCTCTGTATGAATAGCGCCCTGAATAGCGTGTGAATAGGGGTAGGTTTTACCCCTTTGCTATCTCTATTGAATCGATACCTAATAGTTATCATAAAATGAATTTAATTTTCACATTCAGTATAAGCTATTATTCAAAGCAATTTTAGGGGTTGTTTTTATGTTTTTAGAATTTTCCCCGGCCTTTTGATACCACGAAGACGTATTTTTATTAAATTTGAGCCTTTTCCAACATTTTCTCTGGATCTTATACGTTCCGCGATGGGGGCCAAAAATAAGCTACTTTTAACATTGTCCTTTCCGACCTCTGTTGTCCTGTTTAGTGTAAACATAATAGAATAAATTTTCAACTTTAGTATTTAATGATAGTATTTGGGGTATAGTAATATTTTGAGTATTTCTAAGTAAAAGACGAAAAGGGAGCGCACGAATTTGTTTTCAAAACGCCGTATATCGGTTAATTTATATGAAAAATAGACGTAGACGTGATAAGTGGAAATTTCATAAACTTTAAAACTTCTTGGCATTTTTGCTAAAATCTTTTATTTTTTGAGATATTTACAAAACCACGTCAAACTCTAAAAAAACATTGACGTGGTGCGACTTCAACTTAACACTGTCTATACACCCACGAAATATTAATATACAATATTTTTAGGTTGGCGATCTAGAAGATGGCGAATACAAACTGATAGTGCGAGGTTCAGGAGGCACAGACTTTGTTACGGATTACCCACTGGAATTTGTCGATAAAAGTTATTCAATTTTTATTCAGACAGATAGACAAGTTTATGAACCTGGAACGAAAATCCTATTCAGAGCGATCGTTTTAAATTCTCAACTGAAACCAGCTGCTGAAGTCAGAAATGAACTGCTTCATATACATATTTCGGTAATATAATTTTATTTAACATACCCTAAATGTACATGACTAGGTTTTTTGCATGATAACGAATCTGAGGAGTGTCACATATGTAATTCTCTAATTGTGGTTGGTAGGGAGTATCTGTAAAGTGAGCAGTGTGTGTGGGAAAACAAGGTACTGGTGAGGAGTGAGTGGGTAGTGATTGAATGTAGAATAACTGCTGCTAAAGAGATCTACGGAGAGATGAACAAAAAACAAGAAGATAAGATTAGTTTCGCTGCGCTTACCCATCTAGAGAAGAGTGTGTGTAATATGTTATACCAATTGTAAAAAATTGCACTCCAAATTGGTCTTAAAAAAGTCATTAACAATTTGTGCAAATAAATAATATATTTTTGGAATAATGATGAATTAACATTTTAAATTTTTATGCAAACTTAGACGACATGTAAATAGAATTCTTTTCAAATTTGGAATCGTATTTTTACTTCACTTATAGAACCAATATGTCTGAATAGATTAAGTTAGTTTGAAGAATTTGTGTGAGAGTACCCCACACCAAATACATGGGAAAATGGGTCTCGATGAAAAGTTTTGTAACTTCGGGAAAGGGAGTTCTCACTGTCCCGATCAAACTTTCAAATGTAACCTGGGTCTGAAAACCCGCCGTTTTCGAGTTACAGACGGTCGAAAAATGTATAAAGTAGGGGATTTTCGCTTTTCGCGGATTGACCGACGGTGGATAATAATAATTACAAGAACAAGGCCTACTTTATATAGTATTCTCTAAGGGATGCTTCTCAATTGCCCCTTATTTGCCCCCTTATTGCGATATATTTATACAATGTATCAACGGATGGACTTAACTATGCTCGTAAACATTTTTATTTTCTGTTTTTCGAAGAAAAAGTAATTCTTCATAATTTCTTTTGCTTGTTTTATAAATACGATTCACGTTGAGAAACTTCGATTTCGTTGTACAGGGTGCGCAAAAAATATAAAAATATAGATTATCAAAATAAATAATTTTTAAATCAAACTTTTTGAAGCATTAAAACCAAAGAGCTTAAAAGGTGTAATCGAAAGTCAAATAATTTGTTTTCATGGGAGTTATTGTTACTAAAATATTCGATATTAAAAATTATGTCGATTTTTTTTCCATATCTTTATTATCGATTATTATTTTTTTAATACTATGTACTACTTGTAATGAAACGTTGTTTGTAACTATTATTAGTAAGTTTATTAGGTATAAAGGATGTTTTCAAGTTTTTCGATTGAGGTCCTATCTTAATTGAATTAACTTCGTATTATTTTTGGAAGTCGACCGCCATCTCATTTCGTGAATATAAATCAAGATTATTGCTGTGAAGTAATGCTTATTATTATCTGTTAATATTTGTCAACTAATATCTTCAGAAAGGCGCTGACCTTGCAGCGCATTTACCAAAATAATAATTGGTAATAAGATATGGAAAAAAATCGATTTAATTTTAAATATCAGATATCTTAGTGACAATAACTAAGTAACATAATATGAAAAAAAATTGGAGTTTCGATTACTCCTTTTAAGCGCTTTAGTTTGATTTAAAAATTATTAATTTTGAAAATCTATATTTTTATATTTTTTGCGCACCCTGTACAACAAAATCGAAGTTTATCGACGTGAATCGTATTTATAAAGCAAGTAAAAGAAATAATGAAGAATGACTTTTTTCGAAAAGCAGAAAATAACAATGTTGACGAATATAGTTAAATCCATCCGTGGACACACTGTATAAATATATCGCAATAAGGAGGCAAATGCGGGGCAATTGAGAAGCATCCCTTACGAAAATACTATATAAAGTAGACCTTGTTCTTATAATTATTATTATCCACTGTTGATCAATCCGTGAGAAGCGAAAATCCCTACTTTATACATTTTTCGACTGCCAGTAACTCCGAAACGGCGGGTTTTCAGAACCAGGTTACATTTGAAAGTTTGATCGGGACAACGAGAACTCCCTTTTCCCAAAGTTACAAAACTTTTCATCGAGACCCATTTTCCCATGTATTTGGTGCGGGGTCCTTTTAAAGTCCTTTTAATATTTTTTTAATTCTGAACTGAAAAAAACATTCAAAATTTCTATCTGTTCAGTGTGAATATTTTCGGATCTAAAAATAAAAGTTTGTGAAAAGTTGAGAGTAATACACAATTTCTTGAAAAATGTAAAAAAAATTATGCTCATAGAATATCAAGTGGCGAACTCAATGGAGCAAACCGCAGGATGAAATCTCCCTTAATTTGTTTCAGTTGTAGGCCTATACTAAAACTTTGACCGCTTCTATCTTTTCAACAGAAAAATATACCGAATTGTTACTTCTTTCATTAGATTCGTCTGTTGATTCCCTATAAGCTTAAATTTTTTCAGATTCTTAACGGAAAAAATTACATTTTTAATATTTTCTGACCTAAGATGAATGAAATAAGAGTGAGGGATATTAATCCACTGCATTTAGGATTTTTCTTCAGACCAATTCATATAAAAGCAAATGTTAGTTTTCCAGGTAGGTTCGGGTGTCCTTAATAAGGTCTCAAAAGTCTCCGAAGTGGGAGTGTAAGGATAAAATTTGGTAACGTTGTAAAGGACTAAAATCGTGCTCGGAAACGAATTTTTCGAAATATCTCGGTTTTCATTGCCACTACGACAAAAATACATTAGGCCAAAGAAAGCTAGGGAAATTCGCTATAAAAAAGTTAGAAGGTCTTTTTTTATATACGCAATAGTTTTCTTGAAAATCTTGCATTGAATTTGAACTTATGGGATATTGTGGATAATTTAAGTACTATATTCCAAATCACCCTTGAGGTTGAGTACTAGGCGCGTTTTTTTTATGTGGTTTCCCCGGTAGGCCTAATCCACGACTGTCATACTTATTAAAATGTTGTCAAATTAATAGTTTCCTTCTTGTCAGTTTCTCCTTCTATAAATTCATCGATTCGTTCGAGGAAATCCGAGTCAATCTGAGAACTTTCAGTCTCTGCTTCAGTGACCGCTTCTATTTCTGACGAGTTTTCAATCGGTTCAGCATTCAAGCAAGATTTTCCATGGCAGTTACCGCAAACTGTTGAGCAATTAAGTCCCAACCTCCGACAGCCACACAATAGTCCACAACCTTTCGTACAGTTGCAGAAAATCATCTTCAGAAGGCAATCAGGCCCAGGAAGTTGGGATGTTGTTTTTGGGCACAATATGGTATCTTTCAACATCCATTCCCACTCTTTATGATTCAATACATTACCCAACCATTTCTGTACTTGAAAATAAACACGAAATAGATGCTGTTGAGTTGCGTCATAAGTGGGTGGTAATGAATTCAATTTCACTGGTTTGCTTTTGCTCACAGCTTTAATAAAGCAAGAATACCGATAGTTATCGATGGAAACTTCTTTAACTGGAGCATTATAGATTGCGAGGAAAAATTTTATCCCATTCGAAGTAACTATGTCAGGAGAAGTACCAGTCTTACTGAAAACTTCAGCTACAAGTTTCAAGTCCTGCCGTTTTTTCATCACTTTCAAAGCTGCAGTCTTGCCTTTATTAAACAGAGCAGATGTAGTGTCACACCCAGAGAATGCGTGCAGAAACAATATGTGATCTCGAATGTCTTTATGGTGATCCAAGCTTCGTGAAGAATACATTTTTCGTTGGACCTTCCCTCTGCCTGGTTTGAGGAGAAAAATTTCTTTATTAATAGTTAAAATTATAAGAAGATCCACATCTTCCCCACCCACAACCGTAGTATTTTTACATGATTCCTCAAGCGCTGTTTCGACTATCACAATGTCAGCATCATCTTCAGCATGTCTAACAATATAATAGCACCGTAGGTTTCATGTTGATGCGATATAACTCGGTGCAAGAGAAATCACCCATCAACGATATAAGTGGCATTGTGGAGATCTGGTTCAGATTCAGATGGCTGGAAATTGTCAAACTTCGTCAAAGAGTGACACCGGATACGGAGCTAATTCATATTCCAAGTACGTGCGAAGATCTTCATTTGTTCTCTTCATGACAGTAATCCTTTGAAACAACAATAATGGATCAATGGGCATTGTGGTATCATGGACTTTAACATTGCTATTTGATAGTTAATAGTGGAAGCACTTTATCTGCACGTGAGAATTTAATATCACAGAAATTGTTGCCATTTTTTTTCTCCATTGCAGCAGTTCCAATCCTATGAGCATCATGACATGTTATTTTTCCATCACCAGTAACCCCTGACTCCTGTTGCAATCGACATAATTTTTGGCACAATTGGGAAGGGATTATGAGAATTAAACCAATCTGACACGTTATGAACATCCTCGGTATCTCTCTTTATGCGAGATTCCCTTGCGTCAACATGATGTTCCCCAGAGTGAAAAGAAAGCCCACAAAAGTTGCCGAGTCCTTCGCTGATGTTACTTGCAGTCAATAGTCCAAAAACCCATTCATTCACGACACTTTCATCTTTACTTCTTCCACGAGTAAAACCTTCTTTTGATTTCGACGATTTCATAAGAGATTGTTCAATTATCATATCAGTAGATGTGCCACAGAAATATTTATCTGAACGTTTAACCGAGAAAAAGTCGTTTCGGATTTTTTTTTTTTTATGTTTTAACCTTCCCGTGCAATAAAAACTGCCGCAAATAAATTTTTTGATTTTAGGTATGACTTACTGGAATTTTTCAAGAAAGCTATTGTGTATACGAAAAAAAGACCATTTTTTATAGAGAATTTCCATAGCTTTCTTTTTGGCCTGATGTATTTTTGTCGTAGAGGCAATGAAAACCGAGATATCTCGAAAAATTCGTTTCCGAGCACGATTTTAGCCCTTTACAGCGTTGCCAAATTTTATCCTCACACTCCCACTTTGGGGATTTTTGAGACCTTATTAAGGACCCAGGTAGCACGGTGACGTCATTATGACGTCTTTTAAAGGTGATTTTTCGTCGCCGACGTCATTGTCCCAATAAATGACGTACCAGAGACGTGATATTTAAAACGTACTTCTGACGTCATCATGAAGACGTCAAATACATGTTTCTTTTAGGTCATTATTTTGACGTCATTAAAATGACGTCATTTTGTCGTCAAAATTGGTCATTTGGTTCACTATATATATTCATATATTCTCTATATATATATGTATATAGAGATCTTTGACGAATCATAATAGCAATATATTATTACAATAAAAACGTACATATAGAAACACTCGTAGAAACATCAGTATGTTTTGACATAGTTGCCGAATATATTTTGCAACCTGAAATTTTAATTTAAATAAATCATTATAAAATAAAAATAGATAGAAGTATTTAGTGACTAGTTTAATTTTTGCCACATAGTAATAATAATTTTGTTTTATTATTTCTAACTAGGTATACAGCTTTTAAACATATTTAAACAAAGATGTTCAATGGTTCAGTGTGTTAAGTGTTAGGTTGCGAGTCAAGAGGTCGGCGGTTCGATCCCTGCACATTCCGGATTTTTTTCGTCAAAACCTTTATTAATAATTGTGGAAAAATATTATAATGAGAGGTTTGCATCCCTTATCGCAAAATTCACTGATTACCAATACGCCATATTGGCGTCGTATGTATGACGTCATATTGACGTCATATATGACGTCATTGGGCTGTGACATTGTGCCGTCTTTTCACGTCATTTTTACGTCATGCTGAAGGTGAAATTGACGTAATTAATGCCGAAAAAACGACGTCATAATGACGGCACCTTGCTACCTGGGGACATCAGAACCTACCTGGAAAACCAACATTTGCTTTTGTAGGAATTGGTCAGAAGATGCGGCTCATTTTTCACTAATTGCAGTGGATTATATACACGGCCAGAAAACTTAGATTCCGAAATAGATTGCTCTTCAACCTAAACGATTATTTATTTCAATTACAGTCTTTATTAATTTTTAGGCTACGATATCTCAGTCTTTATCATTTTACCCCAACATTCTAATTTATAGATACGGGACGATTCAGAAAGTGCATTCGCATTTAATATCATCCGCACCAGTATTTGAGACGAGAAATATGAGATGTTGGTTTCATTTCAAAATAAAAGAAACAGAATCCCAGTGCACCTTCTGCTTTCGTGTCTTAATATATTTGCAAATTTTCTTATTACCTTCACATAGCTTAATGATCTATTTAGGTCATGTACTGTACTGACAATCCAGTTATTAAGTAGTTACCTACTTTTTTCACTGATATGAGGAATGAAATTGAGAATTCAGAATAATGTAGATATATTATATTTTTAATTTAAATTATCTTCTGCAAAAGTAGCAAACAATAAAGGCCCTTTCGAGGCCCCTGTTTCTCTGGGGCCCTACGATTAAAGCGCCTTAAGCGTATCTGTAAATCCGCCCCTGATGTCAATACATGTAATATTGTCTTTATTTTCGATTAACCTTCGTAATACCAGGTGAAAAGTAAAACGTCAAATACCAGGTGGAGTCCTTAAGGGACCCCACACTGGTTTTTTATTGCTAGCACTATTTTTTGAACCGTTTACCTAGTTATATATTTTTCTAGTTACTGTGTATATATTTGCTGTAAAAAATAAATTGACATAAAATAAACTTAAAGATTGAGTGTGCTTTGGGCAGTTTATGTAAAAAATGGTAATACAAATTTTTTTCTCTAGTTAATCACACAGTTGGCACATAATTTTTTTTGACCTATGATTCTTACAAACATGCTTCTTACAATTCAAGCATCAAACTTTCAAATGTAACCTGGGTCTGAAAACCCGCCGTTTCGGAGTTACTGGCAGTCGAAAAATGTATAGTAAGTAGGGATTTTCGCTTCTCACGGATTGATCGACAGTGGATGAAAATAATTATAAGAACAAGGTCTACTTTATATAGTATTCTCGTAAGGGATGCTTCTCAATTGCCCCGCATTTGCCTCCTTATTGCGATATATTTATACAGTGTGTCCACGGATGGATTTAACTAGATTCGTCAACATTGTTATTTTCTGCTTTTCGAAAAAAGTCATTCTTCATTATTTCTTTTACTTGCTTTATAAATACGATTCACGTCGATAAACTTCGATTTTGTTGTACAGGGTGTGCAAAAAATATAAAAATATAGATTTTCAAAATTAATAATTTTTAAATCAAACTAAAGCGCTTAAAAGGAGTAATCGAAACTCCACTTTTTTTTTCATGTTATGTTAGTTATTGTCACTAAGATATCTGATATTTAAAATTAAATCGATTTTTTTCCATATCTTATTACCGATTATTATTTTGGTAAATGCGCTGCAAGGTCAGCGCCTTTCTAAAGATATTAGTTGACAAATGTTAACAGATAATAATAAGCATGTTTCATATATAATTTATTTCTGTGCTCATTTTGTAAGGCATATTTGTTATTTTCTTTTTATATCAATCGATTCCCAATAGTTTGAGGATAAAAGTCGCGGAGTCCCACGAAAAACTATATGTATTCTATACATTATTTTTTGGAAATTTTAAGCATGGGGTCCCTTTGGGACCCCACCTGGTATTAGGAAGGTTAAAGCAGAAACATTTTAAGAAGATAAGACCTTTCAGTCAAATTTCTCACTATTCCCTTTATTGTAAATAGGCCAGTTTATTATAAACATTGAAAGATCACTTACCTCATCCTCCTTTGTATTACTTAGATGAGCTCCAGGACACTTTCCAGATAACATGTGGGCAACTTCTATTTCTTCTAATCTCAGGATATCATTTAATATTACAAAACAAATTTTTGTTTTTTTTCTTAGGATGGCGAAGGAAACAGAGTAAAGGAATGGAAAAGGGTAGAGGCGACAAGAGGAGTTTTTACTGGAGACATCAAACTTAGTAATAGTCCAGTTTTAGGCGACTGGAACATCTCTGTAACAATTCACGGACAAACTTACCATAAAACCATAGAGGTTGCACAATACATTCTTCCCAAATTTATGGTCAATATTCAAACACCCAAACACGTCACTTTTAAGGAAAATGCTTTAACTGTTAATATCGATACAAGGTAAGAAATAAATATCTATAAATAATGTGCAAATAATAAGGATAATAATTAAACCCTACAATTTCATTAGTAGCAGCAGTAAGAAATATATGTTTTATAAGAGATTTTGAACAATAAATGCGAGAATAAAGTATTATAGGCAACAAAAACGTACAATTTTATTTGCCAAGTTATTTTCCATAATAAAATAACTCATATTTGCTACATTTAAGGTTACTCTTCCATTACTCCAAAGAGCTTCGAGTAATTAAACAGTTTCTGTCAAGAATAAAATAAGAAATATTCCTCCTATAATCCTATACTTTTTCTTATGAGGATTTGTTCTGGCTTTCTGGTTTTCTCTAGCAACAGATAACTGGTTTGGTAGGGTTTTCATACTATGCCATATGTCATGTCATATTTCAAAAGACTTTCATTATCCCTTTATGAGTTGTAAAGCTGGGTCTGTATAATACAGACTTTTAAAAATATGTACTCGTAAAAAAGATGTACCCTTAAAGGTACAGACTAGTAAAAGATGTTTTCGCCCTAGCTTCACCAGTTAACCGAAACCACTATAGCTTATCTATCGTACTAGATAAGCCATGGGAATTCGAAGCTAAAATCCTAACAGCTTTTACAGGTCTGTATATTTGCAGGTACAGATTTTCACGGGTCTGTACCTTAGAGATGCAGCTTTTCACAGATCTGTACAGTCGGTTATTAGTCCAATCAATGAATACCCAGAAGGGGATTATAGAGAACATTGCGGGGGGGGGAGGGAATTTTCCTCTTCAGGAATGCGTTAGGAGGTAAACACACTAAAAGTCCCCGCCTCTAGCCCCGCCGCTTCATGGGGAAGGGGGTGGAAAGGTCCCTTTTTTCGATTCTTCGCTTATAACTCGGAAAAGATGAGTCGTACGGAAAAAGTATTCTATGCAAATTCTATCAAAGCGGTTTACCGTGGTCTGCTAATAAATCACAGTCACAAAACAATCTTTATTTTACAACACTAGATGTATTTACTAACGTAATATTTTATCGAAATCTATACATTTCCTTAAATATACAGGGTGACTCAAAATTAAGACACCCTTATAACTTTTTTATTTTGTTTCCGATTTGAATCAAATTTTACTGAAGTATAGAACAAATTAGGATCTACTTATGACCAGAAAAACATTCGCCTGCTACAAAGGCAAAGCCACCTGCGTTACCAGAATATGCGGAAAAAAATTAAAAATCATATTAGTGGGTCTTGACGATACTATAATAGGAAGAAAATGAATATAGACATTCTTGTAGGAAATTTAATTATGTTTGATTTCGGATAGATTACCTTTTTCCGTGCGATGCATGGTTTCCAAGTTATAAACGAAGAATCGAAAAAAATGAACCCTTCCACCTCCCTCTCCCCTGGAGCGGCGGGGCTAGGGGCGGGGACTTTTAGTATGTTTACCTAACCTAACTACCCTCAACACATTCCTAAATATGAAAATTCTCCCCCCGCAATGTTCTCTACTTTCGTTGACTGGACTATACAGGGTGTTATCAAAATGTATGTCAATCGCTTAACCACAGACTCAGCGCCTCAAAAGAAGTTGATTGAATCTAATTTACCTCTATCCAAAATCGCACCCTATGAATACACAGCCCTCTAAAGTTGGAAATAAAAAAACACCGTCTTTAAATATTGTACAAGTGGCTAGAGATATTTTTTTCAATACTGATACGATGTAACAAATGTCAAAGGGTAATAGTTTAAAGTAAAAATTTTTTCAAATAAAGTATTATTAATGGCTGCACCTACCCCCTTTTTTAGTGGTACGCCTATGACTTTTTTGGTATATTGTAGTTTATAGAAAATTTAATTCTACAACTTTTTTGCATCCTGTGTTTTTTTCATTTCAGTGATCATTTTTAAATGAAACACAATATTAAAAACGTCATGTGTTTTAAGTTGAAAACTGGAGAAAAATAACGAATTTTTTATTTTACTTTTTTTATTTTTTCTGTTTTGTTTTTAACTTTATTTTGTTTTTTTTTACTCATACTAGGTACGTGTAAAACTGAAATTAAGAGGTGGCGAATAAAATAAATGATTTTTCTAGAGTTTTTAACATTTCACCCTTTAAAACAGATCATAATGTTTTTAGTAAGTTAAGTTTCATTTAGAAATGATCACAACCGAAAAAACACAAGATGCAAAAAAGTTGTAGAATTAAATTTTCTACGTAATAGAATATACCAAAAAAGTCATAGGCGTACCACTAAAAAAGAGGGGTAGGAGAGAAAGGTTGTTTAAGTCAGCCATTTATAAAACTTAATTTTAAAATATTTTTACTTTAAACTATTAACCTTTGACATATGTTACAGCGTACCAGTATTGAAAAAAATATTTCCAGCCATTTGCAAAATATTTAAAGAATATATTTTATTATTTCTAACACTAAGGCCGTATCTTTTGGATAGAGGTAAATTAGGTTCAATCAACTTCTTTTGAGGCGCTGATTTAAGTGGTTGACATACTTTTTAAAAACACCCTGAATATTCCATGAAAAGGTTGTGAAAGTTTATAACATGGAAATATGAAGGCTCTATCAAACCAATTAACGGTGGCTGAAAACAAAAATAACCTAGAGAGTCAGAATGGATCTCAATAAGAGAAAACATGGAATTTTGACGCCCATAACTTACCTACTGAGGACCATAAGAGCATGTAAATGGTAAAATGAAATATAAGTATATAATAATGGCGCGTCAAACCTACTAAAAAGGACACTAAATACGAGGGCTTGATTATTAAATGTCTACTTATCTTTTATTTTAATTTTGCAGATATAATTACGGAAGTAAAGTAATAGGAAACGCAACGGTAACTGTGTATCCTACAATTTATTCCGGTGTCATACAACCAATCTTCCAAAATCCAATCCGAAAAGTGCTGGAAATCGACGGTTCTGCTACGGTAGACTTCGACATCGAAAGGGATCTTGGTCTGAGCGACGAATATGAAAGAACTGTAGTTGTTGATGTTGTAATTGAAGAAAAGTCTACAGGTCGAAGACAGAACAATAGCGTGGAGGTTCATATCCACAAGTACGATTACCAAATGGAATTGATCAAAACGGCGGATTACTTTAAACCTGGGCTTAAATACACTGCTTATGTAAGTAACTGATAAGTATGCAGTATTACTGCAATAGTCACATTGGGTAGGGAAATAAATACTTCTTGCTCAAACCCTCATTTGGGTTTCTAAAGACAATTCCTTATTCACCCTTTTTGGATGCTTAATTTGACTCCACTACTAAGTTTGTGAATTTTAAATTGGTCAGAAGCCCAGAAACTTTGTTTAAAACGGGTGCAAAAAATAACAAAAAAGTGGATTTTTAAAGTAATTAAATTAAGAGAAAAAAGGGAGCCAAATTTTGCATGAAAATATGTTCTAATAATAATGTTTAACAATATTTTTTTTTTATATTTAAAAATAGCGTTTTATTCAACGAGCGTGTAATGTGGCTATTACTCAAGAGGATGGCGTTTGCGGCACGAGCCGAAGGCGAGTGTTGTAATTCATTCAAGTGAGTAATAGCTATTACATGCAAGTAGAATAGTATCCTTTTTCTATGACTACTCAACAGGAAGTTGCACTTTAAGATAAAGGACCCCGCACCAACCTTATGGAAAATAGGTTTAAGTCAACTAAGCTGAAAATTCACTATGTTGTAGATTTTCACTTCCTCATCGAAAGTTCTCACGGGTCCAAGTCCACAAAATGGACAGTTTCTGACCTAGATAAGTTTGAAGTTTGACAGCGTAGCGATACTTGTCCTTACCTAATACTTGATAAGTCGTCTGATGTATAACTTAGGTTCTATAAAAACCACTATATCAGTGTTTGCCGGATTACAAGATACGCCTCGGCTGCCAATCTGGCTGGCCCTGTGCAAGGGTATGAGCGCCGCGAGATAAAAATTTTTTTTTTCATTTTCCCCGCTCATTAATTTTTATTTTCAAGAAAAAAATTTAAATGAAAATATAATTTTTAAATGGGACAACCTGTATAGCTGTATATTTTAATTTTCAAAACATATTTTAAAAAAATATATATTTTATTATTATTTCTTTAATTATAGATTTAAACAAAGAGAAGGTAGGCATTATGGATATCATTTTCTTCGTAATTTAAAGATCTAATTAAATAACAGATTGTCCTATAAGAGTTCCATTAAAAAAAAAATAGTTTTCGTTGAAAAACCAATGTGGTTGAACTTAATGAAGAATAAATCGTGTTTAATGTTAGTATCTGAAGAGATAATATTTTAAAGGTACTTTCCGACTGATTTTTAAAAATTTTGGCAAAATCGCGGGTTTCTATGGTTAAAACTAAAAATTAAAAAAAACGTATTTTTCGGAAATTAAAATAATATTTGAGGGTCAGAACATATGTATATTGGCCAGCCAGCAGCATCCAAATATGCAAAAATATACAGGTTGTCCCATTTAAAAATTTAATTTTCATGTCAATTGCATCTAAACCAGAAGTCGGTCATTTTGGTTCTTTACATCATATAATTGGAAACTTCATTCCATATCACTACAACAAATTTGAACAAATCCATTTGCCCATTCAAGAGTTACAAGATTGTCCCTATCGGTTGAGCCACCCGGTCAGGGGCGGCCCTAGGGCGGTGCGGCCGCACCGGGCGCCACAATGAGATCTCGCACCACCTGAAAAATTTGCAAGGGCCGTCTCTGCACCCGGTATACGGTAAAAAACCAAACTTCGTCAAAATTTCGAACATCTTTGCTTCTGGCAAGTTCAACAGAACAGGATTTTCATTCTGCGAATGGCTTTCTCCTTATGTTTAAATAAATAGTCTCAACCTAAAAAAAGGCTTGTAAAAGTCCATTTATTCACAACTGACGTTTCTAGCTTAGCTTCCTACTGTCGAACATTTTCTGACGATCTTATTTTATTTATTTTCGGTAAAAAGTCAATGATATAATTTTGTCGTTTTTTTATATCTTGATCTATGCAAAATTGACGGACATATGCCAGAAGTCTATTTTGTCGTGATTTATGTTTGATACAATTAATTAACTCACAGAAATTACTTGTAACGGTAAGTTGCCCAGCTCCGGGACTATAGGACGAACTGGAAACGGTTTTTTAAGGTTTTTTCTATATTTAAAAAAAATCTGGATCGACAAAGTTAGAATGCACAAACTCTTTTAACAATCACAATTTTTTTGTGTGTGAGACATTTTCCTACAAAAGTACCTGATGACTCGAGTATAACACTACTGAGAGTATTTTTCCGTTTTAGGTAAAAGTAATGAACCATGATGGCACACCTGTAATATCCGACAAACCAGAGCTTACTGTTAGACACGGTTATTCCAGAGTTGACGAAGTTTATGAGGTAAACAAACACAAGTTGGATCAAAATGGAATAGTTAAATTAGAATATGATACCCCCGTCAATGTCACCAACACTACCGCTCTTAGAATAGAGGTGAGTATTTTTTTCTTTAATCTTTTTTTTAATCTTTTAATGGCATGGCGATGACTATTTACCTTTTTTATTATTATTATTTTAATATTGTAACTGTTACTACAACACAGGAATATTTGAGTATAACAGCTCCATTAAATGTACCTTCTGGCGTCCCTGAAGGAAGCCACCTTGGACTGCTCCTCTTTAATATCTATGTTAATTATATAAATAAATGCATTATGTTCTGCAACATCTTAATGTATGCTGAATCATTAGCATCACTGTGTAGCAAGGGGATTCATGGTACCGAAGCACCCGACTCACTACACTCTAAAGGAGCATATATCTACCACGACCACGTCGTAGTTTCTGAGTAACGCCAAGAGTAAATGTACAATAACTTATTAACACAATTATTACATTTTCAGTACTTTATTGATATCTAGTGTTGAACAACAATTTTTGATCAGCACACTCAAAACTGCTTATCCACAAAGTTACAAAGAATTTCAACCAAAAGTCAAATCTCATTAGTTTTTTGGGGTCCTTTTGCACGCCATATTTACACCATGACATGATACATTAATATTTCATATTTATTTTCAGGCAGAATTCAGAGACTTAAAAGAGAGAATCTCCCCTATTCCAGCTGCCGTGTCCTACAGTAACACGTTTGTGCAAGTCAGTTTGGAAAGTGACAGACCTATTGTGAATTTAGATGTAGAAGTCATGGTGAACTGTACCGAACCTATGCGCTATATTAACTACGTCCTCATGGGACGTGGTGACGTCCTCATCACCAACACCTTCCAAGTAGACAACAAAAAAGAATTCAAGTTTCATTTTACAGCAACGCATGCAATGGTTCCGGTCTGCCATTTGATCGTGTACTACGTCAGATCTGATGGAGAACTGATTGGAGACGCACTGGATATTGAAGTGGATGGGCTCCTTCAAAACTTTGTAAGTATGCTGATAAAATGTTAATACAACAGTTTGGTAAATATACCCAATATAGAGAATGAGGAGTACCAAATTCAGTGTGCAAGACGAAATTTCGATTTTCACTTTTTGAAGGGGTGAAAACGAGGGGGGAATGGGTAGATGTCGGATGTGGTACCGTACATCTCTGAAATCACGTAAGTCAGAAACATGATACTCCAGCAATGAGTTCTTCTGAGGAAAGGAGACACGTATTCGACGGCAAACAGGTAGAGGGATGTTTTTAAGCATGAAATTTGGCACATAGCCGCCCATGTGCTCTATTGTCGATTAAAATAATTCTTTTTTCGTTTAACTCAAAAATAGAATAATGAATTGTTATCAAATTGCGATGCGCAGTGGGTTTTCCGAGTACTATGGATGCACAGTGGGTTTCCTCGAGTGCAATGGATGCGCAGTGGGTTTCCTTGAATGCAATGGATGTGCAGTGGATTTCCTCGAGTGCAATGGATGCACAGTGGGGTTCCTCGAGTACAATGGATGCACAGTGGGTTCCCTGAGTACTATGGATGCGCAGAAGTTTTCCTTGAGTGCAATGAATGCGCATTGGGTTTCCTCGAGTACTATGGATGCACAGTGGTTTTCCTTGAGTGTAGTTCCTGAGTACTATAGGAGTACTCAGTGAGTATGTAGTACTTCTTTATAAGCATGTTAGCATGTCAGTGTTCTTAATTCCACGCGAACAAAGTCGCGGGCATCAGCTAGTTTACGTATGAGTAATAAGCATAAGAAGAGCAGTCACAGTATATTGTGGAGCAAGACACTGATCGATCTGAGCATGCAAGACGTGCACTTATAAACGCAAAACGGTAGCTGAAACAACAGAGCGCTGTACAAAAATAATCACATCTTTTACAACAATAAGGCAATGCAGATAATTATTTCACTAAAAATTGCTCCATTCTTTTCTGCAGATTTCATGTCATAGATATATGCATCTATTTGCAATAATTTTTAAAATGTCTCTATGCTGAAATTTAAACTCACTTTGTTTAAACAATTTCTGTAGCATTTGTTAATAACAATTTGTAGAATAATTGAGCAGCTTCTGAACCTATAAAGAATAAGATTTCTATAGGTTTGAAAATAATTAAGAAATGTTAAAAAACAAGCCTGTAGATAAGGTGTACACTTTTAGTATTACCAACGATTTGAGCATACATTGTAAATTATTGTACAAGTTGTCTGTAAAAATGACAGTATTATACCACTAATCTAACCTTAGAGGTTACGTTAGATTAGTGGTGTAGTACTGTTACTTTTATACACCGAACACATTGATATGAATATGCATAAATTATTAACTTATACACAGAGACTATGTAAAATAACTCGTGGCCAAATTATTTAGTTCCTATTACAGATGATGCGATGTGTTTTGAAAAAAATGTTTTTCTTGCAATGTGTCAAAGGTGCACTATACAGCTCCCTGTTCGGCCTCCAGTCTAGGCGCCGGTACTCGATCAGCGAAGTTAAGCAACTTCGGTCGAGTCTGGCGCTTGAATTGGTGACCCAAGTTCTCGTTGGAGATCTCAGTCAATATGCTGAGCTGTAAAAGCCTGACTGGACTGAGGTGGCTCGGCGAGAGAAAGACAGGGGCTGATAACCATACCTGGGGCTCCTTATCAACAGACTCGAAGTCTAGGAAGGACCATGTTTGGATAGGGAGCCCTAAGGCACAAAAAAGGAGTACTACAATAGACCTTATAGGTCGCAGTGGGGGAAGGCCAATCGCCCGCTCCTTCAGAGTAATCTAAAAAAAAAAAAAAGTGTCTCTCTGAACTCTGGTCTATTCATGAAATGGGGTTGGAACCTTTCATATGACACTGAACTGTAGCTTCACTCGAACATTCCACTTGACCAGTTTCATCCACCAAATTGGTATTGTCTAGATATGATTAAAACTATAGTAAGTACAATTTTAATCAGTTTAAGAGTATTTAACGTTTTAGGTTGATATTCAAATAAATACGTTAGAAACTGAACCAGATTTGGATGTCGAGCTAACTATAAGGACACAACAAAATTCCTACATCGGATTACTAGCAGTTGATGAAAACGTCAGGCTCCTCCAAGATGGCTATGATTTGACGATGAAAAATATTGCTGATGAACTGAAGAGATACGATGTAGCTAGGGGAACTCCTTACCCGCAGTTCATTAAAAATTCCAAACATCAATTTGCTTGGAAACCAGGTGCGAGCAACCCCCATACTGCGATATTCGTAAGTTTTATATTGTAATTCAATTATTAAAGGTAACTGTCATATTATACTTGCAGGAATCAGGAGCAGATATTTTAACAAACACGCTTGTGAACAGGCATAAACCAACACGTAAGTTTCAAAAAATGATACTAATATTAACAAATTTTAGAAGTTAAAAGAAATAAATGGAGAATAAACTTCGTACTTCAATTACCATAAAAACTTACAAATACAAGACTTCATACAGGGAATTTACATTAAAAATCAATTTATTTGACCAAAACTAAGCATTAAAAATACGATTTCAACGATTGTTTGAAGGGGGGCTTTTTTTTTGTAGAAATGTAATCCGTATGATATCAGGAATTTACAGTAAAGTTTTGTTCAATCTTGGAGGGAAGCGTTTCTTAGAAATTAAGTTTTAATTTTGAAAAACGTGTTTTTCTCTCATTTTCAATATCATCGGATCAGGTCAAATAAAAAATCAAAATGTTTCCAAATGAATTATAAATAAAACTGCCTAGATCCAAATCCGATGAGTCATTTTGTTTTTTGCAAAAAAATAAAAACTAAGAAAATTTCTAATCGAAATTACTAAAAAAATAATTATTTTTTTTTTTTATTAAACTTATAGGTTTTCACGTCCAGTAAACTATTATTGAATATTACAAATAAGAATATTTATTATTGTCCCTAAATAACGATATTTTTTTAACATAAGCTTTATAAAAAACTGCCATTTGGTCACACATAAAATAGTTTCTTTCTTTAATAAATATAAACTATTTATCTCTAATCAGTTTGGCTTCTATCTACTATAGATGGCATAAATCAGTTCTTAAATCTCCTACACTCACATTTAGATGCCTGTGAAAAACCTGTAGGTGTTTTCTTAGATTTAAGCAAAGCCTTCGATCTTGTATGCCATGAAACTCTAATTCTTAAAATGGAAAGATACGGTATAAGAGGCCTAATTTTAAACTGGTTTGAAAGCTACCTAAAAGGAAGGACACAATTTGTTGATGTAGATAACATAAGATCCTCCCATCTGCAAACCGATGTGGGTGTTCCACAAGGCTCAGTGTTGGGTCCGTTACTATTCATAATCTATGTAAATGAATTGAATGAATCTTCGAATCTCGTAATGTTTGCTGATGATATGTCAATACTTAGTAATAACAAAGACCTGAATATCACAATCGCTAACACAAACAAACAATTAACAGAAGTCCATAATCGATTAGTAGATAATCAATTGGTATTGAATAATAAGTCACTCTTTATTCACTTCAACCATCATAACAATGCTGACAAAAGTTTGTTAATAAAATCTAATAATGGATCATTAAAACAGGTTACTAGTACAAAATTCTTAGGCATACATATATCAGAAGATTGCAGTTGGAAAGTCCACATCGATACGTTATGCAAAAAAATTGCACCAATCTGCTATTGTATAAAACAACTATGGCTTACGGTCAATTCAGAAGTGCTAAAAATGTACTAGTATGCACATTTCCACTCAATCACCTCATATGATATAACTGCTTGGGTGTACACCAGTGATAGTTCAAGGGTATTCAAACTGCAAAAGAAAGCAATCCGATATATGGTTGGAGTAAGTGCACGAACGAGTTGTCGTGTTCATTTTAGAAAATTGTGAATTTTAACACTGCCATCTATCCTTAACTTAAATTTGCTGCTATATGCTAAGAAACAAAATTTTCCTCTACTGAATCAAGATAATCCTTATAATACACGTAATAATAGCACATTACATATACCTTACCAGAACCTCTCTATATGAACGATGTCCTAAATACCTTGCAATTAAAGCCTTCAATAAATTGCCTGACCAATATAAACCTCTTAATGAATTACAATTTAAGAAAGAGGTAAAAAAATTCCTACAAGATAAATGTTATTACTCCTTTAATGAGTATTTAGAGGATAGACCTACCATATCGTAGTTTTTTTAAATTTATTCATGTACTGTTTACATATTGTCTTTAATTTTTGTATTGTATTCTTTTACAATTTTACTTTATTTTTTGTATTGTATTTTTATTCTATTTTATTTTATTTTTGTATTGATTGACTGACCTATTCTATATTGTGTAACCACAATCTACAGAATTAATAAATTATTATTATTATTATTATTACTAAGGCTTTGTTTTTCTTAAATTGTAGCTTTTTAAGCGTGCTCTACAATGGTGAGGAAAATCAATTTTCGTATTATTTTAAAGTCACATTTCGTTTTTGTAAAAAGCATTGCACTGTTTTACGAAAAAATGTAATAGTTTACAGAACATATAATTTCACCAGGTTTCATTAAAAAAGATTAATTATTTCTTTAGTAATTTCGGTTTATGTAAAATTAGATATTTTTGTGGTTTTTATTTTTTTGCAAAAAACAAAACGGAAGATGTGCATACAGTTTTATTCACAATTTAGTTACAAACATTTTAATTTTTTGTTTGGTCTGATCCGATGAACAGAACCTGATACATTAAAAAAAATGAGACAAAACCATGTTTTACAAAATTAAAACTTATGTTCCAAAAAACGCACCACTCCCAGATTGGACAAAATTCTACTGATAACATACAAATTACATTTCCACAAACAAATTGTCTTCCCAAACAATTGTTGAAAAAACGTTTAAATTGAATGATATACATATCTTACTATGGTAGACATAACAGAAAACAAGGTAATAAGTGCTCTAAAGGGCATTAAACTGGACTGTAGCCCAGGACCAGATGATATACATCCAGCATTCCTTGCGAACACCCCTTCAGTAGTGGGCCATTTAACAAGTCTTATGAGAATGTCATTAGAGGAAGGAAAAATACCAAACCAATGGAAAACGTCCACTATCATCCCAATATATAAAAAAGGCAGCAAATTCGATCCCGGTAACTACAGGCAAGTAAGCCTAACCTCCATACCTTGCAAGATGATGGAAAAAATTTTGGTAGAGGAACTTACTACATTTTTCCTTGAAAACAAAGTGATATCTAAGAAACAACATGGGTTTCTTCCCGGTAGATCAACAGTATCAAATCTGCTGGAGTGCGTTAATTCCTGGACTTTGTCAGTGGATAGAAATGAACCAGTAGACATAATCTATCTCGACTTCAAGAAAGCCTTTGACCAGGTTCCTCACAATAGACTGATTCAAAAGTTGGAATTTTATGGCATACGAGGAAATTTATTAAGTTGGATCGAGGATTTTTTATCTGGCAGAAGCGGTAGAGTGAGAATTGAGGGAGAATTATCGGATAGCTACCCAATGACAAGTGGAGTCCCGCAAGGTTCTGTGCTGGGCCCCGTCCTATTTAATGTCTACATTAGTGACCTTATAGTAGGGCTAAAATCCGACATATCTATGTTTGCCGATGACACTAAAATATACAACAATCCACTAACTCACTACCAGGAGATAGTTGTTGACTTACAGAGAATCGAAGAATGGTGTACTCTTTGGATGCTGGCTCTTAACGAAAATAAGTGCTCGGTTATTCATGTGGGCTCAAAAAACCCCCGTCATCAGTTTTTACTAAATAACACACCAATTAAAAATGTAGAGCTACAAGAAGACCTAGGAGTCACCATAAGTCAAGATCTAAAATGGGCACCTCATATAGGAAAAATCATAAAAAAGGCAAACTCAGTCACCTATATGGTCTCTCGAGCTTTTAGGAACATCTCACCGGAACTCCTTGAAAAAATATATAAAATCTATATTAGGCCAATGCTTGAATACGCAGCACCAGTATGGAACCCATATTTCGTAAAAGACATTCATGCACTAGAACAAACCCAAACACGGATTACCAAACTCTCTCCTGCAATTTGTCACCTAACTTACGAACAGCGCCTCAAAAAACTACACTTGACAACACTAATAGATAGGAGGCTCCGTGGTGACCTAATAGAAACCTACAAAATACTTCATGGGCATTATTCAATTGATCTTCAAATTTTCTCACTAAACAGGGATAGAAGACTAAGGGGACATAACTACAAACTAGTTAGGAACAAATTTCATAAACTATGCCGCCAGCACTTCCTCTCTAACAGAGTAAATAGGGACTGGAACTCTCTATCAAATGACTGTGTTTGTGCAGTGTCAACGAACTCATTTAAGAACTGCTATGACTCTTCCCATTAATACTCTAAGCTAATTAAAAGTTTAAACAGCTTCGCTGCCTAACTTATGATAATAATAATAATAATAATATCGAATCTTGTAAAGACTTCGTATTTTCCATAAAAAAACTTGCAAGTGCCCATAGATTTCAGGCAGAAAATGTATATTAAAGACACGTTTCAAATACACAATCAAAACTTACAAAACTTCATACCTACTACATACCTTTCTGGGGTACCGCAGGGGCCGGTACTTGGGCCCCTACTACTTTTTATATAATACATTAATGATCTGCCTAATTACACAAACAACGGCATGATACCATGTTTGCGGACTATAGCACCTAAGCTGTGCCACATTCCAGTATTAAAATTTCAATTAATAAAATTACAGATGTACTAGATGCATTTAATGCTTGGTATGATCGAAAAAAAACTTATTTTAAATACATCCAAACAACCGACATCAATTTTCATAATACAAAACTCTCTCTACTACAAAATTTCTAGTTTTGCAATCAAAGTAATTTTTTAGGAGTTGTCTTGGATGCAGATTTGGACCTGGAGATCCTAAACTGACACCGTATGCAAGAAGCTGAATCAAGCTTACTTCGCTATTATACAAATGAAAAATGTCTGTGATAAAACGGGTTTATTAAATATTTATTACTCACACATAAGCTTTAGCATTATGTACTGGGGTGCAGCTACGGATAGGGAGAGTTTTTATTTGTCAAAAAAAGCTTATTCGCCTAATGTTTAACTTAAAACCAGGAGAAAACTGTTCTAAAATTTTTAATAGTAACAAATACTCACAACATCCTCAATATACATTTATGTCTGTGCTTTGTAAAAAAAAAATTGTATCTTCTCAAAACTACTTCCTCTGATCATAATTATAGCACAAGAAGTAATCACCTCGAGTTATCATCGCACAATTCTATATGGTATGAAAAATCATCAACTTACTAAATTATAAAATTCTTTGCGCCTGATGAGTTAAAACACATTTAAAATTTTAATTCATTTAAATCTAAAATAAAAAATATTTTAGTAGATGGTACTTTATATAGTGTCTTCGAAGTAGTTTAACACTTGAATATTATTACGCGACGTGCGTTTCGCCAACCAGGTTGGGATCATCTGGAGATAATTAAAACTAACTTTATATCGATGTTCCAAACACCCTGCATATCCAAATATATTTTTCTAGTTGAGGACATCTATTTGCGACCCGTATTCTACGGTTCATCCACCGTGAAACCAGACCGTGGATTTGGACTGCCATTGCACACAGTTACCAGACCACCATTAGCTGGTCCATACGCTTTCAGTCGTATACCAAGACCAGTTTGGAATAAACCTAAAGTTTACTTAACCAAAGACGTTACCCAAACATGGTTGTTTGCCAATATTTCTTCTGGATATGAAGGAAAAACCTCGATAAGACGACGTGTACCCAGTTCATTAAACACTTGGTCTATTACTGGATTTTCCCTGGATCCCCTCCACGGTTTGGGATTGGTCACTTCTCCGAAGAAGCTCAAGGTGTCAAAGGCATTTGTTGTGACGTTGGACTTACCTTATTCTGTACAAAGAGGTGAAATTTTATCGGTACCTGTTGTTGTTAACAACTATATGAACCAAGATGTCAATGTTGATGTTACGTTGCATAATCAAGACCAGAAGTTTGAATTTGCAGAGATTTCAAATGAGATTAATGCCACAAAAAGTAAGAATCTAGACACGCCTTGGATTAATATAATATAATGTTATTATTTTTTAGAGATAGAACTATATCGAAGGAAAAAGATAAACGTGCAGAAGAATTCAGTGGCTTCAGTATCTTTTATGATCCAAGCTGTCAAAAAAGGATCTGTAGAGATTAAGGCAACAGCAAACAGTCCAAGAAGCCAGGATGTCGTTATCAAGCAACTTCTTGTTATGGTAAGTTATTTTTAAAGGTCATCAGTTAATTAATTTTACTATTCCTGAACTCTTTCAGGTTGAGGGTGAAACCGAATATTACACAAAATCAGTTCTGATGGATCTAAGACAAACTACCAATTACAAAAATTCTCTCAATTTCACGATACCAAAGAACGCTTTACCAGACTCAGAGAAAATTCAGGTTTCTGCAGTTGGTAGTTTTCTAGCACCTGCTATGATACATCTAGAGAATCTTATCAGATTGCCAACTGATTGTGGCGAACAGAACTTGGTCCATTTAATGTCAAATTTAATAATCCTCCAGTATTTGAGGAGCACAAAACAGCTTAACCCAACTATACAAAATGAGGCAGTGCTTAATTTAGAAACAAGTTACCAACAACAGTTGACTTACAAAAGACCTGATGGATCGTTTAGCCCATTTAGTGCAAGGGATACTAATGGTAGTGTTTGGTAGGTATAATATCGTTGATTTTTTTTTACCAGATTTTCTTTATAATGATGGATTTTAAGAGACAATTTAATTTTTTCTATTTCATTCAGTTTTAAGCCTCCCTGGATTGAACTATAAACATTTTAGGTTAACAGCTTATGCGGCACTGGCATTAAGACAAGCCATACCTTTTATTTATGTCGATGAGAACATCATCGAGCAAGCATTAGACTGGTTGGTTGAGACTCAAGGCAGAAATGGAAGTTTTTACGAAACAGGAAATGTAATACATAAAGATTTACAAGACAGAGAAGGAAGCAGTTTGGCCTTGACAGCTTATACTGTAATTGCTTTTTTGGAAAATAATCAGGTAGGTATCTCAGCTAATTTATAATTTATATTGTTGAAAATTTGACTACCCTTGTCGAATAGTTTTTTTTATTTAAGTTTAGTAAATCTATGACCTACTTTATTTTTCTACTCTCCTTGAAGAGATGAAGAGATTTGGGTATAACTTCAATGTTAATTTAGGTCTAAGTTACTTATTACATGAAAATATCAGGCACTGGTATTAAATATTAGAGTGACTACATCCTACGTTAACTACTTGATCAAATCAAATCAAAATATACTTGATTATCCAGAATACAAATTCTTGTTGATAAAGTTTAAAAAAAAAATAATAATCAAGTAATATAAAAAAAAATGTATAAGGCAAATATTGAATACAATATACACATACACATATTCAAACAAACATTTTTACAAACATATGAAGAGTACAGGGAAAAAACGATCAGCCACAAAAACTAATTATTGCAGAATACAGAAAATACAGTTTTTCGGAAATCGATCAAGAATGTCTACTTTTTCAGCACAATTTTAGGTCCCAAAATACGTTATTCTAGTATTTTAATCCGTTGCTAAGGAACTATCAGAAAACGGACTCTTGTAAGACAATTCCCTACAAATTTTAATTCAACTCCACTACTTGTTACAAGTATATTTGAGAAATAAATGTATTATTATTGTTATAAATGTTAAGAAAATGCAAATCTACTGGCATTTAGCATCAATTCTTAAATTCAAATTTGCATACTAAAAGGGTTGTACCAGTTCTTGTTATATTTATATTCCTGATTTTATATTTCAGAGGAGCAATCCTACTCTTACGAATGCCATCAACAAAGGTTTGGATTATATCGCAAGAAATATAGATGAACAAGAATCAGCCTATAGCATAGCTCTCTGCAGTTATGCCCTTCATCTAGCTAAACATGCCTCAAAGCAAAGCGCGTTCAATTTACTTGATGCTAAATCCAAATCCGAAGGCAATATGAAATGGTGGGCAAAAGACACACCACCAAACGAAACCAAAAATCCTTGGAATAAACTACCTAGGTCTATTGATATAGAGACCACCTCATATGCTCTTCTAACATTCATAGAAGCCAATTTGCTGGATGATGCAACTCCGGTGCTCGAATGGCTGTTGAGTCAACAAAATAATCTGGGTGGCTTCACATCCTCTCAGGATACTGTTGTAGGACTACATGCTTTGTACAAGTTGGTGTTACGACTAGCGAGTCCGACAAACTTACAAGTGGAATTTGAATATGGAAAAGGGGGAAAAGGCAAATTTAGCGTCAACAAGAACAATATTATGATCCTTCTCAGCACAGAGGTAAGTACTGTTTCGTTTTGACAATTTTTTAAATCAAGCTTTAAGTGGTGCATATTTGACAATATCTTTCATTGCTGATTTTAGTTTAAATGGTTTTTTTGAAATCAATACATTTTTATTTTATATTTTTCTGTTTTCTCTGATTTTTTTTGAGGTGGGATATTATTATCCCAAAGAACCTTTAAGTCGGGTGAATATTTGGCAACACGCGGAGTTCCGCAAGGGACAATTGCTATATTCTTCCCAAATACGAAAACGAAGAGTATTCCGGGTGTCAACGAGATCACTTTCCAGTCGCCATTTTTTTATCTATCTGTCAAGTTTCTACGACTTGCAGTTTCACCGGAAGTGACTTTTGATTTTTAAATGGGATACCCTGTATATTTTTGGATTTTTAAAATCGAGAGGTCATTCTGCATATGATTGTGCTAATTTTGAAACACTTTCCGCCATTTTGAATTTTTTGCAGCCAATTTTAATTTTCAATCTGCATGCCAAGCAGAAATTGACCCTCCAGAATGTTTTGTGATATGTACATCGTTAGACTGGGATTGAAAAATTACATTTAGCTGTAGTATGAAAGTGATATACTTCCATTTGAAAATGTTGATAAATTTCGAAAAAGTGATTTTATCATCTTTTCTCTTTGATACAAATTAACAACAACAAATTACGTATTTTTCTTCAATTATTTATGATTAATTAGAACAATTCTGGTGAGTCACGGCACACTAGATTGAAGATTAAAATTGACAGCAAAATATTTAAAATGGCAGAGAGTCATAAAAATAGCACAATCATATGCAGAATGACCTCTAGAGTCCAAATATGGAAAAATATACAGGGTGTCCCATTTAAAAACATCAAAAATGGATGTCACTTCTGGTGAAACCAGAAGTCGTTGAAACATGACAGATGGGTAAAAAAATTTCATTTTGGCAGCATGTGATACATGCCTAGTTTCCTCTGGATTCGTTAAAGAATAAGGAAATGGCGACCGGAAAGTAATTTCATTGACACCCGGCATTGCATTTGGTTGGCACATTACTAAGACCGTAAATAACACTCGTAAACAAAAAAAATAGTATCATTCTGATAGTAGGTTTCAAAATACAGGATAAAATCCAAAACTTTTCAAATTTTGGGGTTGAAAAAATATATTTCAAGAGCAATGAGCTTATTTGACACACATTGGTAATCTTTTTAAAATAGAGAACAAAAAATGCAAAACCCATCAAACTTTAATCAGGTGATGCAATATGATATTTTTTCGACAGGCAATGCCGGATATTTAGTCTAACCTCTAACAGAACGTTCATGAGTCTCATTCCACTTGAATCTTGCTCTATTTTAGATTAGTAGAGATGCCAGGGAAGTAAACGTAACAGCCCAGGGGACCGGCCTTGCTGTATTTAGGGTCTCATATCAATACAACATGAATGTAACGGGGCCCTGGCCAATGTTCACTTTGGATCCACAAGTTGACAAAAACTCAAACGAAAACCACTTGCAAGTTTCAATATGTGCAGCGTAAGAAACACTATATTAAAAAAATCAAAATGAATTTAATTTAACTTTCTTACAGATTTGTAAGTCGCAATTTGACAGAGAATGCTGAAAGCAATATGGCCGTTATGGAGGTATCGCTGCCATCAGGTTTCACAGCTGACACAGACTCTTTGCCCAGTCTGGAGGTTTCCCAGAACGTTCAGAAGGTCGAGACAAGCCACGGACTGACGAAAATTATTCTTTACTTTAACAATATATCAATGACAGAGTACTGCCCGACGGTTTCGGCATTTAGAACGCACAAAGTTGCGAAACAGAAACCTGTGCCTGTTGTTATTTATGACTACTACGATAGCTGTAAGTATTGTATAATTTATTTCCATGAACGTTATTTTTATATATTATTAAAAAACTTCATATCTTGGTAATTCGGTGTTTTTACAATTTTAAGGTCTCTTTGTGAAGGTAATACTTAATCATAATTAAAAACACTTCCGTAACCCGCGTCGAGTGTAATATAAAAAAAATTCAGTCTTTCGCAAAAATGCTACCGGGGAGGGACATTGAAAACGATGAAGTTAGATTTTTAGCTGTTACCAGCCAACCTAGCTTTAGTAACCTTTTCTGTCATGCTGCAATCAGCCATTACTAGGCAACCTATAACTATAGTAACCCTGTCTACGTCATGCTGCAAATGCAATAATCACTTTTCATTAATTTAGGCCCCATATAGGAAACTAAAAACATTTTCAATGTTAGAAGCTTGTTGAAACTTGAACTAAAATTTTACCGTCAAAAACACTACATAACATCAAAAGGCGCTGATGACATCATCGGTCGCATAGATGGCAAACAACTAATTAAAAAATACGTATTTTTTTAAATTTCCGAGTGCTATATTATGTCGCTTTTATTCAAATCCCTTCTCTTGGTTCTCGTAGTTCAACTAAAATCTTGTTCAATGTAATGTTTATGAAGTTTTAAATACTTCGTCCTAGTAAAATAAGGCACTTTTTGTAGGTTGGAAATCCAACCTATAATTAGCAGCCCATTTTTATTAATCAACAATATTGAGACATCATTTGTGTGAATTTTTAAATGTTTGCTTGAAGTCATACCGACTCCAAGGGAAAAGTGCGGATAACAAGCATTAAAAATGAGAAAAAACTTAAAATTTGAGGTTATTTATTTTAATACAACCGACGATCACTGACAATCACAGTGAGTCTTGTATACCTGTTCAATTACTCAAATTTTATATGTTATATATTCGTTGGAACTTTAAATTTATAGAGATGATAGAATGCTGTTTAAATGTTGGGAAGTGCTTCAATGTATTAAGTACTTCATTTTAATAATACTAAAAAAGGCAATTTGCATATAGTGAAAACCCCTAATTATTAATGCAAATTCTACTACCCAGTCATTCACTGACGTCATTTTGTTGTAGTGCTTATTGGTCATATGAGAAATAAATTAATTTTCTGTAAGATGACTTTTTTGAGGAAATCTTGATGTCAGTTTATTATGTCAATTTTTGACATACTGGTAACATTTATTTTCAATCTTGGATAATTTTACACACTGATTAAGAAATCGATTGGACCTGAATGGATTTGCCTAAAAACTTTTTTTGATATAATCAGAAATGAGAGTTGCTTAGAGAACGAGAATGAATCTGGTGTTATTACATATATTATTATATAAAAATTAAGAATAAAACGGCGGTTCCAAAATAGCGGAATTTAAGACCAACATCATACAAAGTTTTGATATTTTTATTATAGCACAGGTGTTTTTAATGCTTTGTAAAAATTATTTTGAATTGCACTCCCTCCAAATTTAAATACCAATAGGATCTGGTGCGCACACTGATCACATGTATGTATTTACTATCCTCCTCTTTCGGTTAAAGTATAGTACATTATTTATAAACATCAACTAACTGCAAAATAACAGTATTTTCACAAAATTTCATTTAATTGTAGCACGAAGAGCAAGAGTTTTCTACCGAGGGCCAACTGTAACCTTATGTGACATATGTGAAAATGAAAACTGTGGAGATATTTGTAAAGTTCAATGGGGTGAACGTAGGGGTCGGGATCCAAAGGATGCAGAAGGAGATGCTGGAGGTAGTGCTGGAAATCTACAAGTTACCATATCGATTTTGGTTATATCAATTGTTGTGATGGTTTATCGTTGATTTGGATGATACCAACAGATGAGATATTGTAGAGTATATTTAAATATTGTAAAATAACAGATACCTAATATTTATTAACACCAGACTGTATATATTTTAGTGTATATTTATAATTACATAAATAATTGCTGTGATGTTATAAAATAGATTGAGTAGGGTTGATCTGAATTTTCTTCCAAAAAAGCTATTATTAAACATTTTAAATGTACGTTTTCTGTTATGATTCTTGTTCATAACATTTGCTTATTGTTTATTTTGAATGTAAATGGTTTTATGAAATTTTATTGTTGTATTAAAAACTAAAACTAACCGTAAATTGTTTGATTCAACTGATAAGTCAATTTTATAGTGCTAGAATTTGTATATATTAATGAAGATACTTCTAAACTAAACAGTTTAAATTATAATTTGATACAATACTATGTTCAATAAAATTTTCTACTATTATTTTCTAATAATATATCTATCTATTTATTTTTTCAAATTATCCATTGCATTTTCACAGCCAAATTTTGGCTGTGAAAACGTTGGGATGACTGGCGTTTAGTTGTAGTTTGGCTTTGAAATTTACAAATCTTTTATTTCAAATATTTTTACTGCTATAACGTTACCGTAAGATAAACAATCAAATGGCTTTAACTGCTATTTAGATTTTTGAGCTGCAATAAGCCTTCTACAGCTCTTGCAATAGCAGCTGGACCAAATAGTAGTAACTATTGGTGATACTGATGTATACTTTAAGGTTAAAAAAAAAATGCAGTTGTTTCGGAATTATCTAAGTGGAAGAAAACATTACCCAGAAATTGAACAATATAAATCAAATCTATTAGAATTGTCAGTGGGAGTTCCACAAGGATCCATCTTGGGACCATTACTTTACATCATTTATGTAAATAGTTTTAATGTCAATATAGCTCAGTTCTGTTTCCTTGTTAGTGCAAATAATACAAAAATGGTTATGAATATGGCTAATCAGCAATTACGTGAAGCTCACACCCGTTTCGCTGATAATAAACTAGCCTTAAACAACAATAAATCTATCTTCATGTGTTTCAACACTGGCAACACTATGCTCACTTCAACTCAATAATTTCCTATGCAATTATTGTCTGGGGTTCTTCACCAGAGGCCATTCCAGTATTTAAACTGCGGAAGAAAGCTGTGCGCTCTATAGTAGGTGTAAATAAAAGAACTAGCTGTAGGAATATTTTCAAACAATTAGGAATTCTGTCACTCCCTAGCATATTTTTACTGAATGTATTACTCTATGCAAAGTCCGAATTTAGCAATCTAAACACACTTAACTATAATCATAATTTCAATACCAGAAATTCAATTACTTTAGAAATTCCTACCCATCATTTAGCATTATATGAAAAGAGCCTCAAGTACATGACTATAAACTGCCAAACTTTTATAAAGGACTTAGCGACAAGGAATTTAAAAGTAAAATCAAGTCCAGACTGAGGGAAAAATCTTATTATTCTTTGAACGAATATTTTACTGATGATTTTTAATTTAATTTAATATGTAATATTTAAATAGTTAAATTTTAATGTTTTTTTTAGACTTATCCTATATCATGTAAAATGATCTATTGGACAAATAAGGATTATTATTATTATTATTATTATTATTATTATTATTATTATTATTATAAAAAAATATATTTTTTCAGTGGATCGTAAGTTGTCGCTTTTAAACAAATTCGTGCAAAAATGCCAACAAACTATGGGCATTCCATGCATGGCCAGGGACGGCCCGAGGCAGGTGAAAGCGGTACCCTTGCGCAAAGCGCCGTGTCTGTGAAATCCCTTAACACATTCGCGGACAGTACTGAAACCATGGATGAACTCAAAAAAACAGTCCCATAACTTTTGAAGTACTGGTGCGATTTTTATGAAAATTTTATCACATCATTATTAAATGAAGTGAAAGTTTTTCATAAACAACTGAAAAATGCCTACTGCTGTAGCAGCGTAAAGATGATACACACAATGCTGGTTTTGCTTCACATCTTTTACATCTTCAGGACGTCTGCACCCATTTCCCATCCTACAATTAAAAAGTAATTTTTTCTCTTGGAATTTTAAGAAGGGGAATTTTTTCAGGAAATTGCATCTGACCATTAGGTTTTTGATTCCCTGGATTATTGTTGTTATTTCCACGACTGTAATTTTTTATGCAACGCAATAATCGAAATGTACTTTTATTTTTATTGAGCATCTATGGGGTGCTAATATGTTGGCCCACACGTAGGCCACAGACATCTAGGAACAATATACATTGCATAAACTAACCTACAATATTCAAATTATTCAGTAAATTTACAAAAACTTCATACTATCTCAACTATGTTAGCGTGCTTACCTTAGCAAATTTGAATAAATTATAAGCATAAAAAATAAAGTGACCCAAAATTGTATAATGCTGCTGTGGGACAGTAAATAAGCAACGCCACTTATTCATACCTATATATCTACTGCTACAACAGTAGTGCATTTTTTTGCCTCTCAAATATGCCCTGCTACAGCAGTGGCGTCCTATAACATCATCTGAAATTTACTGCTATGGCAGTTACTGTCCGCGAATGTGTTAAAAACGCAAACTTTTATATATCTTTGGTCTACTAAAAAAAAAAAAAATTAGCATTCAGTCAGCAGTAAGTTTCCCGTAGTACCTGTACAGTTAATTTATTTAGTAGTAACGCAAAGTCGCTGCTGTCACGAACTAATAATTTGTCGACGCTTGTTGCCTCCTAAACTTACAGTTTTGGGAACTTTAAATTACCTGTCAAAGGACAATCTATCTAAGTTGCTTATTAACTTTGTTATTATTTTAAGGATTTTGTTAATGTTACCCGTTACAGTAGCATCTGCAGAGAGATCATTTTCCCGATTAAAATTAATAAAAAATTATTTAAGAACTAGCATAAGGCAAGAATGGTTTTCATCTTTAGCAATTCTGTCTATTGAATCGGAACTGGCAAATAAACTTAATTACGCTAAAGTTTATTAACGAGTTTGTTATCAAACATTTTCCATAAATAAATTATTTACATGTTTTTTATTAGTTCCGATTCAATTGTCAAAAGTTGCATATGACAAAAACCAATTTTAAAATAAAATTTTTTGTTAAAAGTATGGTTTTTAGCTACTTTAAGTACAACACAACTTTTTATCGTATTATGTATACAGTATTTCTTATATATTTAATAAAATGATAAAATTTAGCAAAAACTGTGTTTTGTAAAGTTAGTTTAGGCTTTATTTATTTACTGGCTTTAGTTCACACCTAGCATAAATTAGTCTGCAAAGCCTGCACAAGCACGTTTAGACTGTAAAGAATAATGTCATTTAAGTAAACATTAAATTAGCTTTAATTAATTAAAACATGCTTAAGTGCTTCCCCCATCACTCTCCTTACATTTTTTTTTTAACTAAATATGGCCCCACTTTTTTATTTTTGCATCGGGCTCCGCATTTGCTTCAGCCGTCCCTGTGCATGGCCATGAATGAGCTTCAGTTTAAAATGAAATTCATGATTCTAATCACAGAAAAAATAGACACTTCTGATCCTATAAATTTATAATATTTTCATAATTTTTAAGCTCGGTTTCACGCAATCAACACTTAGTAGTGGGTGCGGTACACGACGAAAATTAGGTATATACTGCATTTTGTGAACACGCGATGCCGCTTGGCACAATCATAGTTATAACATACGAGAACGATTTCCGATGGGGAGCCACAAAAAATTTCCCTTAGAATTCAAAATGGCGCCCTTTTAAATAAAAGTACCACGAAACACATAAATCTTATACATTACCGCATTTTTTCGGCTTGTGGAACACGACATGAAGTCAAAATAAATGAAAGACAAAATGTAGGAATAATAAATAAATGATTTATTCATTTTTTTTTTTTAGTATTGAAAATAAACTCGAAACTTTTTCATCATTTACGTTAAGTTAAATTGCAACTGTAATATCATGTCCCAACACAGTATTTAATTATCTTACTTAGAATTAATGCACTGTCCATGGCATGTAGTGCACATTAATGTGCAAGGAATGCCTACCGAAGCGCAACTGCATCTATTAGTGCAGCCCTGCTTACACCCGCACATTAATAGTTCCCTACATACTACGGGAGCCCGCCCTAAGTGCCCATGCACCCCCTCTCCGACCCTTGGGGACAAGGTTTTTCATAAAGATTAAAGCCTAAGGAACAATTTTGGACATGTCCCCAAAAAAAAAAAAAATTGGCTGTACTTTCAAAATGGCGCCCGTTAAAAAAACAAAAATTTGCAAATATTGTTTTTGTCATTTAACACAAAAACTAAAAAAGATGGAGAAAAACTTTCTGCACAAAAAACAAAGTGCATAAAATTTCCTACCATTTTGTTCCTATACAATATTTGGATAGGAGTTACCATTTTCCAGATAAATGATTCAACTTTTAAAATAAAATATAATATTCAATATAAAACGTAATACTACGGGAGCCCACCCTAAATGTCCGTGCACCCCCAAATCCTTGGGGACAATCTTTTTCAATCATTCTAAGGAATGATTTAAGACATGTCCCCAAAAAAAAACTGGCTATACTTTCAAAATGGCGTCCGTTTAAAAAAAAATTGCAAATATTGTTTTTGTCATTTAACACGAAAACTAAAAAAGATGGAAAAAAACTTTCTGCACAAAAAACAAAGTGCATAAAATTTCCTACAATTTTGTTCCTTTACAATATTTGGATAGGAGTTACCATTTTCCAGATACCATTGTTGCCGTTTTCGAGATAAATGTCCACAAGTTATAATATTATTATTATTATTAACTTTTTTCAGTTTATTTTATTTTTTGTTATGTTAATAATATAAAGTTATATTATACGCCTTACAATAATTGTCACAGTTATTTCCTCTAAGTGATTTACCGATAAATGAATTTCCATGTTTTCTTAATTTTGGACTCATTTATCTGGAAAATGGTAACTCCTATCAAAATATTGTATAGGAACAAAATTGTAGAAAATTTTATGCACGTTATTTTTTGTGGAAAAAGTTTTTGTCCATCTTTTTTAGTTTTTGTGTTAAATGACAAAAACTACATTGCAACAGTTCTTTTTAACATATGGCCGCCATTTTGAAAGTACAGCCAGTGTTTTTTTTGGGAGACATGTCTTAAATTGTTCCTTAGACATTAATCTTTATGAAAAACATTGCCCCCAAGAATCGATGGGAGGGTGCACGTACACCTACTAACAGGCTTCCCATATATATGGCAGGTTGACTAGTCCATTGTGGGGTCATACTTTGTTTTCCTGTGTCCAGCCCCAACTGGAGATGGTAAATCTTCAATAACATTGGCTGCTTGACCATATATATGGCCGGCTTGGTAAGCCGCACGAAGTGTATGCAGCTTTAGTGCATCTGAAGTAGGCGGCACACAGTGGCGAGAAATGCCAGCGTTCCACCCAAATTACTCTAGAGGTCGTAAATTTTAAGTTATTGAGACATTCGTTTTTTTAAAATGTTCGTCTTGAATTTACCTATCGATCCCTCTAGCCGGATTTTGAAATTTCATTTTTCGTTTTTTTTAATTTTTAATAGAGAATCATATTTTTACAGAAAAATACTGTTTTTTCTATTAAATTTATTCTAACGGGCCGTAAACTTGAGTTTTCGTAACAATTTTTTTTTTCAAATCTTCGTCCTTTAATCAGCTATTGAACTGTCTAGATGAATTTTTGATTTAGTTGTTGACAACTGTCAAAATTACTGTCAAATATAAAAAAATACGATTTTTAGATAAATAATTCATACAATAACAGGTTGGTGTTCAGAAAAATATATATATAGTGTTTTCAATGTACTTGGTTCCTAAGTTGACAGGAAATTATGTATTTCTAAATTTGGCAGCTGCCATAATTGTTGTCAAATTTCCAAAGATAGATGTAAGAGCTTATTAATTTTAAAAATACCCTGTAAATGTATAGAAAAATAGATATATATTGTTTTTGATCTGTTTGATTTAGTAATTGACAGGAAAATATGAGTTTTAAATTTGGCAGCTGTCATAATTGCTGTCAATTTTCAAAATACAGTACTTATTAATTTTAAAAATAAATGTATAGAAAAATAGATATATATTGTTTTTAAACCATATTTAGTAGTTGACAGGGAAATATGGTTTTTAAATTTGGCAGCTACCGTCAAATTTCAAAAAATAGAAGTTAGAGCTTATTAACTTTAAAAATACCCTATGAATATATAGCAAGACAGATACAAATTGTTTTTAATGTACCTGGTTCCGAAGTTGACAGGAAAATGTGATATCTAAATGTGGCAGCTGCCAAATTTAAAAATAATATTTTCCTGTCCGTTCATAAATCAGGAAGATAAAAAATAATATATATCTATTTGTCTATACATTCAAAGGGTATTTTTGAAATTAATAACTTCTAATCTGCACACCTTAAGACTTGACAGCAATTATAGCAACTGCCAAATTTAAAAACTATATCTTCCTATTACTTACGAAACCAGATAGATCAAAAATAATGTACAACAATTTTTCTATACATATATAAGGTATTTTTAAAGTTAATAAGCTCTTACCTCCATGTTTTGAAATTTGACAGCAATTATGTCAGCTGCCAAATTTAAAAATGATATTTTCCATCAGTTACGAAATCAGACAGATCAAAAATAATATATATCTATTTTTCTACACATTTATAGAGTGTTTTTAAAATTTATAAGCTCTCACTATATTTTGATATGAGACAGCAATTATGACAGCTGCCAAATTTAGAAATCATATTTTCCTGTCAACTTCGGAACCAGGTACATTAGAAACAATTTGTATCAGTTTTGCTATATATTCACAGGGTATTTTTAAAGTTAATAAGCTCTAACTTCTATTTTTTGCAATTTGACAGAAATTATGGTAGCTGCCAAATTTAAAAATCATATTTCCCTGTCAACTACTAAATCTGGCAGTTTAAAAACAATATATGTCTATTTTTCTATATATTTATAGTGCATTTTTAAAATTAATAAGGCGTTACCTCCATATTTTGAAAATTGACAGCAATTATGACAGCTGCCAAATTTAAAATTCATATTTTCCTGTCAATTACTAAATCAAACGGATCAAAAACAATATATATCTATTTTTCTATACATTTACAGGGTATTTTTAAAATTAATAAGCTCTTCCATCTATCTTTGGAAATTTGACAACAATTATGGCAGCTGCCAAATTTAGAAATACATATTTTCCTGTCAACTTCGGAACCAGATACACTGAAAACACTATATATATTTTTCTGAACACCAACCTGTTATTGTATGAATTATTTATCTAAAAATCGTATTTTTTTATATTTGACAGTCATTTTGACAGTTGTCAACAACTAAATCAAAAATTCATGTAGACAGATCAATAGCTGATTAAAAGACGAAGATTTTAAAAAAAAATTGTTACGAAAACTCAAATTTACGGCCCGTTAGAATAAATTTAATAGAAGAAACAGTATTTTTCTGTAAAAATATGATTTTCTATTAGAAATTTAAAAAAATGAAAAATGAAATTTCAAAATCCGGCTAGAGGGATCGATAGGTGATTTCAAGACGAACATTTAAAAAAAAAGAATGTCTCAATAACTTAAAATTTACGACCTCTAGAGTAATTTGGGTGGAACACTGACATTTCTCGCCACTGTGCGGCAGGGAAGGCAATGATCTACTCTTGGACGTAAATAATACTTTTCTTGCCTCATTAATAGTGCCTAGCTGAATATCTGCACCATACACAATCATAGTAAATGTTTCCGAAAGTATTCTCACATTCTCTTCTAATGCTGGTAGAGGGTTAGAAATTGCAGTAAAGGCAGAAGTGACCTCAAGAAAAGGTTTCCATGCATTCCAAGCTGACTGCTTGCCTTTCATATTGAATGCCGACACTGTGTCGTAACCGGTAAAAGCGGGAAATCCACGAAGGGCGACTGCTTTCTCGTCCCCTAGTTTCCCGGCAATACGATCTATTGCAAGATGTCTCATGTTTTTTCTGATGCCGAATTGGATCCATAGTTCAGTTAACCCGCGAGATTTCAGTGTATGAAAAAATGAAATGGCTAGCACAACTACATCTGTGTCTGTTGTACACAAAAGGACCCTTTTAGCCCCGTGGCGTGTCATATCATGTACATGAAAGATCAGAAGACCATCAGCCTCTTCCTTTTTCTCACATGATGCATCAGCTATAGATGTTCCTTCAGTCATAGACCCTTTAATTTTACTGTTGACGTTTGTCAGAACTTGAACTGTACCGAAATTCTTTAGAGCGTAATTAGCAAGAAGATGAAAAAGTTCTTCTTTGTTTCTGGCATTTCTATGAAAGTCTGGCCAATTACGTGGTAATTTGGCACTAGGTGTTACCTGCCGTCAACCTGTTTGTTGCCGCGTGCTATTCTTTAAACTAGCAGCAGCATACATATCCCAAACTAGATCTACTCGGATACAGGAAAGCCGGGAGATATCTCTTGACAAATAGGGCTGGAAATCCTTTTCGAAATAATCTTGAAACGTTTTAGAGCATCTCGGTTTTAGGCGATGCACCAGTGCTGCACCGTCGTAAACGACTCCATCACAAGCGCCAGGAAAATCGGTCGACTCCAGAATTTCATCCAAAATATGCATTAAGTTTATGTTTTATATACGTGTTAAGTTTACTCAATTAAAATAACAAACCCGATACGAGAAAACAATGTAATATTCATGTGAATAATTTATATAAAAATTAGATAAATTCACTGGAACCGTCCCTGTTTTTTTTGTAATATGGCAAATCAAACTTAGGTATCTTGATCCTTGACTAAAAAATAGTCAAAAACGATACGAAACTCGAAATAATATGGTACCATAAAGTCTATTAAATTTTAAGACTGTTAACTTTTAAATCGCCCGCCATTTTGAATCCTAAGGGAAATCTTGAGTGGCTCCCCTTCGGGATTTATTTTCCAACATCTAATCTAACACCATGCCAAGTGGCATCTCGTGTTCATTAAGTGAAGTATCGTTTCACGTACCGCGGCCACTATACACTATATACTGTTTTGGTACATTTTAATATGAAAAAAATGAGGCAAAATTATTAAGATACTCAGCCTATCGGTCTACCTTAGTCTTTTACAGGTCCTTTTTGCCTATTGAGCTGATAAGATATTCATAGAATATAGTTTACATTTCCATAAAACATTAATAATTTTCTCCTTTTTATTATGTCTTGGCAGATGTCTTATCGTTTTCTAACCCAAGCTTTATTTTAGTTGACCTCCATTTACTGACAAAAACTTGAAATGAAATTTTATTTATAGAATGTTTAAAAATATATAATACCAAGCTGATAGTCTCACAAAGAAACAGAACATATAAAATAGTGTTTAGAAGTTTTTTTTTATTCGAAACACATCGTGTTTTTTATGAAAATACTAATTTTTAGCAATGAGTTTATGGTTTTTGCAAGACATTTGTAAATAGGTACTTAGGTTTAGCATAGGGCAAAAAATAAACATATATTTTTAAATTTATTAAAAAAAAACAACTAGTCTCTGGTAAAAAATGTAAAAAAATCACCAAAAAACTAACGCATTAAAAAATTGACACTCACTTTGTTTTATTTCTTAAAAAAATCTGTCACCAACTTCTTCAATCGAACCAAAAGGGTATCGTTCTTCTTTGGCTTCAACACAAGTCTTCTAGTGGTGATGTTATGCAAAGGCCCAAATGCGAGAGCCACTACGGTACAAGCTAGACAAATGACATTATATGGCATGCTAAAATCGGGAGTTGGCAAAGTGATGACCATATTTTCTGTTCGAACTTGCACCAAATATCCACTACGTGATGCATTAAAACTGTCCGTAATAGTAGAACCATCTTGAGGTAGACTAGTATAATTTCGTGCCAGCGGTAGGAGACTAGATATAATAGCTGAACCGATATAAAATCCTTGGTTGGCGTCGGGCGGATACTCTTGCCATTTCAAGAAAACGTAATCAAAATCAATAGAGACTGATGTAGTAGTCCTTGGGGGAAGCCTCAAAAGAACCTCTAAATAGTATGGCCGTTCGCGCTGTTTTCCCGGAATATAACGCAGAGCGAATGGTTCATTATCGACTCCATCAGTGGTAACTTTAAGTGTATGTAAATAAACAGGTACATACCAAGGGATGTTCTGCAAAACAACGACATCAAGATTGCTCCAGTGGTTGTTATAAATCTTTGTTACGATTCCTCCCCGTTCCTGTCCATAACCGGTAAGATACTGATTGGCGTACAGTGAAGGTGAAGATAACAATGCTAACCTGTCCGAATCGTCATACCTTGCACTTATATGCAGGAAGTAGTTAGGTACAATATACTTGGCGAAAGTACTAACATGACCCCCTCTAATAGAAGTGACTACCTCATCAGGGGGTGGGTCCAACTCAAAACTGTGCGCAGAAGAACTCGTAGTATCGACATATATTTCACTTCTACTTGCCAGGACACAGTTTCTCGTAACACCTTGACCAAAGAGTTTTCTCAGAGACCAATTCTTGGTGCCCAAAATTAAGTTATCGTAGACTAATGATACTGATTGCTGTAATTCTAATGAAATCGACTGACAGGTCTCGTCTCTGCAAATTGGGCGTAAATGTAATGCAATAGAGTGGTATCGTGTGTTATGTATATAGCCTGAATTGAGTAATGATGCTAGGCCCGACTTTGAGTCACATGGTAACAACTTTTTCCATGGCGTTAGGTTTTCGGTGCAGACTATTTCACGAGGAAGGCTTGCAAATCTGAAATACAAAAATCTGATTATATTAACGAGCGAGAATAAGTTGTAAATGCACACAAAATAGGAGATGAACAGGTAAACTTCATTGGGACACACTTTATATTTAATATGAAACCAAAATGATTTGTGAAAGTAGAGCTGTTAAAATCAATTCAAAAGATTGCCCTTAAATCAATCTCTTCAAAAAAGTGGACTGATTCTATTTTCATTTGCTGTGAAATCTCAAATATCCTGCCTAGTTATGTGTATATCAGGTGCACAGCCAAGTGGGAGGCCATGCCCCCTCCCCCCCCAGCTGTCTTTCATGAACCAAAAAATAAAGAAGCATAATGATTATTAGTACAAATAGTTCCTTCAAATAATAATAATAATAATAAATGGCCTTTATTTTACTTGGCGGGGTTTAGCAAAGCTATTCTAAATTAGGAAATATTTAAGAAAATTTTCCCACAGTTATGAGACCTGTAAAAAGGTAAGTATTTGGGTTGTCTAAATATGATTTTTACCCATCGCAGTTCTAAAAAAGGGTGGTTTTTGAGAAATATATACATATATATGAATTCTAGCGTTTTTTCGTCTTTTTCTCTATATTGAGGAAAAACTACGCATTTTGGTGAAAAATATCAAGAAAACAAAGTAGTAGAGCATAAAATTTCCTACAAGTTTTGTCTCTAACTTTTTTTTTTCGAATTCCGCTTAGTTACGCCGCTAGAGGGCGCGAAAGAAATAAATATACATATAGACTTTTGCGCCTTTTTTTAGATTTTGGGCCAAAATTATGCATTTTTATGAAAAATTACATGAGATCAAAGTTCATGACTTTCTCTGCTATTATATAACATTTTCTATGCAAATCTCTATTACCACTCTACGACAATGAACAACATTTTTCCGAGCATTTTTCACGCAGTGCTTATATACTTCAGTTTGCCGATGATACGACTCTTATCTCGCAATACAGCAGCAATACAAAGCTTTCAAAACCTGATATACCACACCACAAACTGGTTAAACAAATGGAGATTAAAACCGAATCCAACTAAGCCAAGATTTATCTTTTTCAATCATAACTCTCGCTCGAATTCATCAACGCTCAATATGTACAACCATTTGCTTTACACTAAAACTTTCACTAAATAACGAGGAATAATCATCGACCTTAAAATCAACTTCAATAGCCACGACACAAATTTAAAAAAAACAATATATCACGATCAAAACACTTCAGATGTCTTGTGCATAAATAAGAGGAATTCACATCCAAACTGCTATTAAAATATACAAGGTCATCTGCAGAAACATAATAGAATATGGTTACATTCTATTTCAAAACTGTAAAATACTAGCCATAGAAAAGTTTAATATAGTAGAAACAAGTGCCCTTCATTTAAGAACCAAAATTAGTCACCCCGATAATCCCCTTCACAATCCTTCCAACCAACTTATATACCAATATTCAGCCAATAAAAGAGAGGTTAGCTACTTTACAGGATGGCCACTTTTTCTCCACAACAAATTTCCCTGATTTTTCCCAGTTTTCCAGGCGATTTTTTTAGTTTTTTCCCTGACTATTGTCATTCCATTTTGTCGTAGGTATGTTATTTTCTTTACAACTGCTCGTTAAGTGAACGTGATTAGTTGTATGATTTATCCCATTGACTTCAGCAGTTTTAAATGAAAATCAGTCTTTTTACCCATATTTTAAAAGTATATATGAATAGAAAAGGTACATATTATCAAAAAGAACAAACGGCATTCGGCATTGACTGGATTTTCACAAAAATCCCTACTTTCACCAAAATTCCCTGACATTTCCCTGACCTATTAATTTCCCTGACTTCCCAGTTTTCCTGATTTTCCAGAGAGTGGCCACCCTGTACTTTATCACAACATTATCCAGGAACAACGCAACAAGGAGTTAATCGACAGCTTATGTGCTAGAGCAGAACCAAATAGCTAAATGGAGACATCCTTTACAAACATTATGAAAAATAATAAACTCAAACCTAGTTTTTTTTTACGTCAATTAATTTTATTTCAGTTTCTATTGTGTTAACTGTTTATATATTAAATGTGTTATAAATACAGGTAGGCTGAAGGACCTCGGTAGCGTCAAAGACTGGTAATATAATATTATAAAGACGCACCACTATGAGCAATCCTATTCATAAATCTCACTTGAGAAATTTGACCTCGGGCATTTAAATTGCTCCTATGAAGGACATCAAACCAGTGTTGGCTCTAAGTAATGTGTAATCATGTAAAAATGTTCATGCATCCCTATAATAAGATAGAGTGAAATATAAATAGCAAAATAATGTACGTGAAAGAAAGCGATATATTAACATTGATGCCAAGCACTTCAGCATGTTAAGAGTTCCGTCGATGACCAAAAGTAGCTAAAAAGAAAAGTGGCAACAGCATAAGTTAAATCTGTATCTTTTCAGCATATTATTTGTCCATTTCTCTTCTACCTTACATTGGCATCGACTCAATATTTTAAAATGCCACTACTGTATATACAAATAACACTTTACGTATTGTACAAGGAAATATGGGCAACATGACACAAGGCGATGAAACGTTAATAATATTTCATCATTTCGTGGCTTTTACATTGCTTGGGAATGCCTCATTCAATTTTTACAATATCATACATCTACATAAAAGCTGTCTCTGGAATTTATGACAGATTAATAATAATAATAGTAATAATAGGGAGTTATTGGACGCGCAATAAGGGCAAGCAGTATTAAAGTCAGCGTTATTTTGGCATCTACGCCTGCGCAATTTGATCCGCAAATAAGGGATCTCTTATTAAGGATAGTGCTTGCCCTTATTAGTGAAGGGATACTGCAGTGCGTTAAGTTTGCCGTATTTTGACATTTAGCAACTTTGACGTTCGATCGCTCACACATTTTTGTTTGTTTACTGGTTTGAATTACTATAACCTTATTTTTTCGTCAGTGTTATGTTGTGCCGACTGCCGGTGTTTTTTACAAAGTATTTTTGTTTCAGTAATAAATAATATATCATACCTAAGTACCTATATCTGATTCGATTCTCCCCTAAAATTAATAAAAAAAAATACAAGGTTAAAATTTACTTATGGAGACGATCTAGCACTTTACAAAACAATTTATAAACATAAACCCATGCAACCATAGATCCCCAGGAATAAAGAAACTATTCAGCAACATTATTTATTATCACTGAAAAAAAATAATTAGAATAATTAAACAACATATAATATTATTAATAGACATAATATGTTGGTTAAAATATTGTCCAAAATTGCATACTCGATATCCTCATTTGCCCCTCCTAGAATAAAAGCTTCCAGAATTTGTTCCACATTAAATTTAAACAAAGCAATACACAAGCACCATAGGATAGAAAAAACTATATAAAAAAATTATTTATTATTTTTGTTAAGTTAGAGAAAGTAGTGCGCAAGCGTCAGAATTGCACAGAAATAACGACACGAAAAACGAAGGTGTGTTCCAATAACTAACATTTCGCTGATGAAATAAAGGTAATGCACTAATAAAATAAGGTAGCCCCTTAATACTGCGTGGCAGTATTTATAATTTCCAATAACTCTCTAATATACATTTATTCATCTTTAAATACTGCACAATACAAATTATCAGATTTGTCACTAACTATAAACTAGGGAAAACTAACCAGCTGACACATGCGTAAAGAAACCACGGCAGGTTTAATTTGGCATCTTGTCCCTCTCTCTCAAGAGCTTCTCTTTTCGAGTGTCGCGTCTTTATATATTATATTATTTAGTCTTTGGTAGGTTGTTGAATTGTATCAATTCAGTAAGGCATTATTATTATTAATATATACTTAATGAACCTTACAAATATGTCAGAACCTATAACTAATTTATAACAGACATACCCCAATATTTACCTTAAATAAGAGTTGTTAACAGTATGATAATCTACAACACCCCTTGGTTGAAATGTGAATTCTGGACTAACACTATTCGATGTGTCAATAAAATTCAATGAAGCACATAAGAGCCCAGATAATGAATTAGCTAATAATTTCCAATTCTTATCAACATCTTCGGTGTCTGGTTTGAACCAAGCCCATACCTCAGCGCCTGGAGCAGCATCAATCACAGGGTAACCCCAATTGTCATATCTCCATAGACCTCCTGTCAAACTGACATGCAGTTCTTGAACATTATGCCTTTTTACTATTTCTCCAAGTGCTCTTGGGAAAAGTCGAGTGTGATTAACTGTAGAGAAAAAAAATAAGAATCAATAGTTCAAGTTTAGTATTAAACTTACATGTTTCCGTATCAGAATCCACGTCCCATTTGGTAGTGAACTGAAAATGGGCATATACTTGTTCGCTATAAAGGGGTTTAATAAGTAATTCTTCTGTAAATGTATCAGAGTTATAGGTTAGAACGAAGTTTACGTGAAATATTAGATATGTTGCACAGGTTAGCAATATCATTTTGTTCACATTGGTTTACAAACTTTTATTACCTTAAATTATAGTTTAAGACAGCATAACATTTTAACAAATAGTCGAGTTTTCAATAAATAAATGTCGCTGTCGCAAAACGCGACTTTTCTGAAATTTATTTAAATTGTCAGTGCCCCAGTGATGCCAACAGAATCAAATTAAAAAGTGAAGCTTTTCTAAGCCCAGTTTACATAGTTAGAGTAAGTAATTCAATAAATAGAGTTCACTCAAAAGTGGTTCACTAATTCGAGTCTGTTCTCGACTCCTTTACGTTTTTAACACTAGGAGAATGAGTTACTACCGCTCTATGTATTTTAGGTTGGGCCGAAAAGCATGGACATTTGAACTTGCAAATGGTTTAGCTTCTAATTGGTGGTTAAATTTTAGAACAAATCGGTTCATTTTTCAAATTGACGTTTGAACATTTTTTTTGATTTCATATTAGGCAATCTAACAACCTGTCAAATTATTTTGTTGTGGGCAAACACGGGGTTTATTTTAATTAACTCGCGGAAACGTAGCCAAGGCAACCGAAAAACAAACTCTTTAACAAACGTTTGCCGGATGTTTGCCCACGAGGTCATGTTAAAAGTCACGTGGTTTGGATTGCTTAATTGACCTATTTCACGTTAAAAAGTTTGGTAATAAGTGTCATGTCGAAAACTAGATTGGCATTACTAGTTTATTGACCGTGGATTGGGATCGCGGTCATTAAACCATACGGTTGTCTCAATCAGCAGCTTGATGGCGAGAGAGACGCGGGGGACGGGAAATAGAATGAAAGAGACAGACATATCTGATTTCCGTGCAAAAGACAGAGACAAAGATGCTTGTAGTGTCTACAGGTGACGTAAGTTGTAGATCCTACCGGAATCTCTGTCTCTGTCTTTTGCACCGAAATCAGATATGTCTGTCTCTTTCATTCGATTTCCCGCCCCCCACGCCTCTCTCGTCTTAAAGCTGCTGATTGATGTAACCGTATCGTTTATTGACCGTGGATTGGGATCACGGTCAGTAAACGATACGGTTACCTCGATCAGCAGCTTTTGACGAGAAAGACGCGGGGGCGGGAAATCGAATGAAAGAGACAGACATATCTGATTTCCGTGCAAAAGACAGAGACAAAAATACCGGTAGGTCTGCAGCCTACGTCACCTGTAGACACTACCAGGCATCTTTGTCACTGTCTTTCGCACGGAAATCAGATATGTCTGTCTTCCATTCGATTTCTCGCCCCCCTCGTCTCTCGCGTACTAAAGTTGCTGATCGAGGTAACCGTAAAAAGTCACGGCATATGTTGACCACTTCGACCATATATACATATAGACCTAGCTTGTTTACATATAATGATGATGTCATGAATAGCGGTGGGGAAAGGAGGGTAGAACTTAATGCAAGTTTGCCATGTCACTCCATTAGTCATTAGTGATGGGTAAAAGCAGTTATTTTTTAATAACTGTTTAAACTGCTACTGCTATTTTGAAATAACAGTTTAAAATAACTGTTTAAAAATAACAGTTCGCTGAGAAGTACTGGCATGGGCATACCGCAGCGCGCAGTTTGCAAATGCTATTTCAGAGACGTTATTTTGTACATCATGCTGCTGCCGCTGCTGCTTATCTGTTATTTTCTCACCTGTTATTTTCGAACGGAAATAACAGTCTGTTAATGCTGTTTACAAATAACAGTTATAAAATAACAGGTTGTTAAATAGCAACTCATCTCTATTAGTCATGTTATTAAGGAAATATCCCAATACTTAGGATAGGATATTGCGTTTTTAAAACCACCCTAATGTAATTATTACTAATAACACATATGTGTTCTAGCCTATTATCTTCAAAATGTAATGATTTAGATAACCTTATCTATGAATTAGATATTTTTTTACACACTTTTTTTATTTATCTGCAAATTTTAAGTGTTGGCAACACTGGACACATACTGTCAAAAGTGTCAAATATTAATTGTCGTCGCTATATTTAATTCTTGTATATTCGAACTGTTAATTAGAATTTTCAGTTAGTTTGAGAATTATTAGTGTTCATCATGGTAAATAAATGCATTGTATGCAAAAAAATATTGGGGTAAAGGATGTGGTCGCTCATTTCACAAGTACGTAAACAGAAGTCATAGGCGTGGAAAAGGGACAGTAAATCACTTGAGACCATTCATTAAACGTAACTTGTTTATTTTTTACAATGATTAGGTATTTCATGAAATCTATGTATTCTACTAAAACTTATTTAGACTCCATTTATTGTTTATATTGTTTATGTATTTTATCATGAAATATATAAATTTTTTACATTTATTTTCTTCACCAGTCTTCCATCCTTTCAAGGTATTGATAACCAGTGTAGGCAATGAAACAAACATGCATATTTTTTTTTATAAAAGCATAAATAGTAACATTTATTACAAATATTTCTGTAAAACAATCTATAATTTTGTAAAAGCCTAATGGTAAATTTATTAGTTCCATTTAACAGTTTAAAAAATTCACAATTCTCATTATGAAATTCATTTTTCAATGAATTATATACACGTTTTTATTACTTCCACATCCAGTGGACGTATAGTAACGACAAAAATTTAAAAAAAAAAATTTATTGTACAAATAGGCTTAGAATGTAATGAAACGTCGAGATTTTAAGTTTGAGCATAAAGAAAAATTTGTCTGTCTGTCGGTCTGTCTATAAGTTTTTTGTGCGCACGATTACTCTGGAACCACTTAAAATATTGACTTGAAATTTGGTAGACGTATGTATTTTAATGAGATCTGGAACTATATAAGATGAAAATATAATCATTTTCATCTTATTCCATTGAAGAGTTGGAGGTTAAATTGGGGTAAATAGGTAAATCAAGCAGGTAAGAGTCAAAAATTAGTATTTAGTGTATAGAAGAGAAGCTAATGTCTCAAAAAAATTCTTGGCATTGACAACCCCCATTACTACCCCTACCTCATTATAAAAAAGGGGGGTGAAAAAAAATTGTGTAGTGTAGTTATTGTGTAGTGTGTGCACAAGAGCCAAAGGCCTCAAAATATTTTTTTTACTTCATCCATCCCCACTACCACCCCCATTACCGATGTGGGATATCGTTTTCTGGGTTTGTGTGGTAGACGATTTCAAATATTTTGTTATTAAATTTCCATTATTAAAGTTCCATAAACAATTATTTCCACATACAAAATTTTTTCGTTATGAGAGACTTGGGTAGTAGATCTGGATGTGGAAGCAGTGATTTCTGGGACAGTGTTTTTTTTTAAATAAATATCCGATTTTGATATTTTTTGGTAAATTTTTAATGTGTATTGATTTTTCAATAAATTACGAAAGTTGGTCCCCTAGTAACTGATACGCCCATGGAAAGGATTCTACCCTCCTTTCCCCAACCCCCCTAATGCTGCATTCAAACAGTTGTCTATGTAGAACAAAGAAATGATAGGTCTATGTATATATGGTCGAAGGTTGACCAATATGTTTAATTTTTAAACTTCGTAAAAATGAAAAATGTTTTATTCGGAAAACTTTTGCCACACACGTTTTGACATAAGTTCTCCGATTAGTCATAAAAAAAATTTTAAATTTAACCGCGTGGCCGCAAGCCGAACACTAAGCAGTGCGCCACCGAGTCGGTTTAAATCCATATATTACATAATTTTTTAAATATAAGGACCCATGTTCTTTGGATGAGTAAAACTGTGAAGTAATTTTTTTTCGAAATATGAATAAAAAAGTTTCTTTTTTCTTTTGCTATTGAACATATATGTATGATATAATGAATGTTTATTTATGAACTCTTTTATATACAATTTACTTCTTTTTGTATTATATTTAAGGGTAAATAGAATAGATTACATTATCTAAACTTCGCCCTTGGATATTTTATTATTTCAGTAAAGTCGTTTATTATTTAGACTTAGCATAGACTTAGCAAATGGCACTCTTTCTCAGCAGTAGTTGAAAACTATTCATCGATTCCCTGCGAGCATTTATCTTTTGGCTCTGTTGGAGCCCGTTCCAGGTTCTTAGGCCCTTTTGGTGACGTTGGTGATGCTTGCTTCAACAGCTCAGAGTCCAGACCCCGACCACAGACCGACGAGGGTCTGGTCTGCGTGGTTCCCAATAGTACGATTTTCTGTACTCCTTGGGCCCTCGGTTGACCTGGTAGTTGTAGATTCCTTCTTAACAGTTCCAAGGGCTCCTACAATTATTGTCACGACTATGGTCTTTGCATTCCATGTTCTGCTAACTTTTAATTGGGGGTCTTTGTATTTATTCAATTTTCTGTTTCCTTGAGCATCACATCACGTTGGTGTCACTCGGGATGAATACATTGATCAGCAAACAGGATTTCTTCTTTTTATTATGTACGACGTTTGGGCGATTCGTGCCAATTTCTCTGACAGTAATAATTGGCAAGTCCCACATAATTGTGACTTCGTTAGTATCGACAACCTTTTCAGGAGTATGTTCATAATATTTTTGCAGTACTGCTATATCTGTTATGTTCTTCTGCTAGGCCGCACATCCTACGCTTGCTTTCAACAGGCTATTTCAAGATCATCCTCTGGTGGTATCTGGTGTTTAGAGCTTGGTCTTGTGCTGCTATTATTAAACTTTTTGTTTCCTCCTTCAAGTCCAAGTCATTCAATCACTTTGTAGATGCCTTTTTGCCAACTGCTGGTCGGTCGAGATCGTGGAAGAATTGTCCGTGCAAAGTCTTGACGCAGAGTGTTTCTATTTTCCTCTCTTCGATGCTAGTTTTGATTTTCTTCTTGGTGTTCCCGTCAGTAGTTTCAGTTCCTAGACATTCTTCCCGAATTGTACATACTTCCTTTTGGATGGAGCACATTTTCTTGTCCTTATGTTCTTTCAGTAGCCCTATGAGATTGTCGTTCCTCTGTTGGATATATGCTTTCAGTCCCACGATAGATAGATAAGCAGATTCTAGCTCTATTATTCCACGACTGCTATCCTTCCTCTTAACCTATAACCTGTGCACATCTTTCGAATTATGAGTTCCGATCACTGTTAGGATTTCTCCACTTCCAGTTCATTTTCGAGATATCGCTTCAAAGCCACTTGACAATTCCAAAACTGTACGTAACTATTATTATATACATTGACTGTTTCTTATATCTAAGATATAGTTTCACAGTGTATCTATGACCAATCAACAAATTAAGAAAAGACAACTCAAAACTGTAAAGTTTTATATTAATAAATCGTACTGTTAATAACAAATAAAGTACTAAGTTGACTTGACAAAATTTTTAATGCATGTTTAGTACCTAATTCATAGAAATGTCTAATTCAAACACCATACTTTTTGTTCAAATTAGTTTGGGTTATTGAGGTATATAAGTACCTATTGTAAATCCATACTTATTTACACAGACACGTTTACTTAACAGATTATTCTTCTTTGGTAAACTTAGCCTGCAACGCACCTTCTAAATCAGTTATGGCTTTATCCAGTTGTGCAAACAATATTTTAATAGAATCTGTAATATCATTATACTTCTGTAAAGACTCCAATACATTTTGTGTAACTTCTCGACATTCTTCATAAACATTTAAATTAGTAACAGCTAACTGATTTAACTTTTCTGACATTTCTGTAATTTTAAGAATATTGGCCGAATCTGTGTATACCAACAAGTTTTCAAAACTTCCTATCAACTGAACAGTATTTTTTAATTCTGGATATAATTCAAGCAGATAGTGTCTCTTTGCCTCAGCTTCTAATACATTTTCACTACTGGGATCTAAATATTCATTAATTGTCGTCATGTGTTGCAGTATGGAAGTAATAGCCTCACGACAGCTCAGAGCTGACGTTATCATTGTATGAGTTTGTAACAATAAATCAGTGACTGTCTGGGTCTTATTTGTAAAGTTTGTATTTCTAGGTAATACTTGTAATTCCAATGCCTCGATACGTTTTTCCAATAAACCAATAGAATCCATGGCTAAAATAAGAAAATTAAAATTTTTATCTTGTACTGGAAAATTGATTGCTTGTTTCCTGGTATTACCTATTCGGGCAAATCAGACAAAACACCCGCGTGAGGGTTTTCCTTGAACAAATAACGCACTGAGAAAACTTAAATTCGTATTGTTGACAGTAGTCCAGGGACTTGATATCGTAGGAATTAATTCTCATGAGAAAATTTTCTCTTGCTGAAATTCCCTTGCAAATCGACAAATCGAGAGAATTGCTATTCTTGAACCTCATAGGAATCAAATTCCTATGAAAACGACAGTGGGACATATATTAAATTATAAGTTTACACCATTATTTGCAAGAGCCAATGAGAAGATTGAATTTTTAATGTCTATTCTTGACAACACAGATGACACTTGTTATTTTGTTGATATTTATGTTTTGATTAGCTTCGTAATTTTTCTTTGTAAGTATTTATATAGTCCTCATTTCTTATTGGTAAACATAGCCAAATTTATATTTGGCTGAAAGATTTAAAGTAATTCCTAAGCGATTTTTGTATCATATTAATAAAGAAACAATTTTAAGGCGTCATGGAAGGTTGTAATAAACGCTCTTTTGTGACTGATGGACAAAAGAAAATCCTAATAGAACTCATAGGAGCAGGTGAAGATCATGAAGGGAAAATTTTCTAGCATTGTATCCTGGATAAATTTGTCATTATCAGAAAGTGTGCGAGGTGGGCCACCCTCGTTCCAAGAGTATATGTTCTTAATTCCGTATTTTTCCTTTTTATAGTTTTTTTTTAAATCTTGCCACGTCTACAATAAAAAATTAGTTGGTATAGATATAAATTATCAAACTAATTACTAATAAACATTTTAAAATTTACACCAACAGTCTTGTCAAGTAGGGTTACGTTCATCGTAATTTAAATGCTCAGTGAACTTGATTTCTTTGTAAAATAACAAAATCATTTACTCTTTTCCATTGTACTCCACCTTTTTGGGCACCAGGATGGAATTTAATTCAGTTGGAATACTTCCCATTTTTGTTGTGCAATTCGATGTGTATATGTGCTAGAAAATTTTCCCTTCATGATCTTCACCTGCTCCTATGAGTTCTATTAGGATTTTCTTTTGTCCATCAGTCACAAAAGAGCGTTTATTACTGTAGTTGAAGAGAAATGTATTGGGGAATCAATGGTGAGTAAATAATGGATTAGAATATTATTTCGTCAGTGTCATATCTAGAACCCTTGGTGTCTAATCTAAATATTCCTTATTTCCCCTTTCCCTTAAATATTTTAATAAATCACTTTTGGTGAGTCTGGCAAGGGCCCAAAATATAAAGCTGGTTTTGATTAATTAATAAATAATATGCACAAGTACTTATGTAATTATTGCATCGCTGCAACAAAACAACCATCAATATTATTTGACCGAAATAAATATTCGTTATGCCTATTAAGTTATAAAACATTTTAACAAATGACCTTGTAGGCACTTGAAATGTATGAAATAAACATTAATGATGGGTGTTTAAATATAAAATATATAAAGAAAAAAATTATATCCAAGTTTTCCAAAATTTTAAATAATCGTTCAAAATGTGTAAAGCTATGAGAAGTAATAATAGTTATTTTATTTTTAGATTTATGAAGATGAAGCAGCCAAAAATTCGACAGATAACAACCAAAAAGAAAATATACCTCTTTCTTCATCATAAATAAAAAATCATCCATCGATCAGCCAATTATCCAAAAGAACAATGCCTCCATAGTGAAAAAGAATCCTCAAAAGCAAATATTTGGAACATTTTGTCAAATAGTCTTATTACCCTTTCAGAACGTACAGACAAAATAATATAAAATTATTATAACGAAAAATTAAAAATTTTTAAAACTTATGAAATTGAATTGAAAAGCAAAAAGTTCAAATAAAAAAAATAGTGTGAAAGCCCAGAAAAGAATTGCTGCGGCGTTGGAAAAACGCAACTTAAAAGCAACGTTTAAAGCAACTTAAAATGTAGAATGGATTGTTGTTTAAAACTAGAATGTTAAGTACATGTTTTTTAAAGTTGTTTTTTATATGCCAAGAAATATAATTGTATAGTTATTTATATTTATTTAGCATTATGTTACATGAATACATACATACTCTTCTATTATTTATTAGTTCCTTGTACTTAAATTTATTAAATGAATGTTACCTTCATGCGGTTTTTCAAACTTGATTTTTTTTATTCCTATTATAAGTATTAAATTTATGTCTTTATTTAACTATACAGAACTTATCATTAAAAAGCTATATTATTATAATAAAACACCATTCGTTAATAGTGGATTAACATGAAATAATAAATAGTACAAAACTGAAAAATTAAATGAGAAATTGAATTTGCTTAAAAAAAATTTAACGTATTCTAAAACTGTTTATAATCTGTTGTTGTAGTCTTTCTCCAACAACTAAATCTGGATTTCTATTTGCACACAGGAGTTCAGCTGGTTTGGCATTATCATCTTCCAATATACCAAAATCTATTTCCTCATATCCTTCTTCCCATTAAGGATCTGGAATGTTATTTTCAAAGCAAAACTGCACGTGCATGCACAATTCTTGATGCCTTTGTGGGGCAATAATGAAGCACTCTGTGCTTTAACAAGCATCGACATCTCATTTTGAAGAGACCATTTTGCATCTCTCAATACTTGAATGAGCTGCTGTAAATGCTCCATTATACTTATTATATTCATAATCTTAGTGGAGTCAAATTGAAGATCGAAACAGGTTAATTAGAAATTCTCTAGCTACAGCAATTTTATTGTTTTAATTTGTTGTAGGTATAATAACAAATACTCTGAGCAATTTTTTGTTAAATCCGTCCATTGCATCTTGTAGAATTTTAACAATTTATTTTTCAACACAGAAATTTTCTGCTATTTTTCCTATTATCTCAGGTCATAGTAATCGTATCGCAATAATAAAAATACCAAACTGTTCGCTATAAAATTATGAATAAGACTAGGCATATGAAGATACTTCTTGATAATTTGTAAATTTGTAAAAAAATAAAAACGTGCGTTATGTCCTCAATGGTGCTTTATGCGATGTAATTTAAAAATTTTTAGTTATGGATAATTTTCAACTAGCAGAGAGAGAAATATAATCATTTTGGAACAATATGCGCAAATTTCAAGAAAAAATATCAGTATGTTTACTTATAATCGACTAAAACACAAAAACTAACGTATCACGGATTCAAATGCAAGCAGAACATCATTCTTTTTTTTTTGAACGTTGATTATTTAATATACTTACATAATTCGCTTATCGTTTTTGGTTCCACAAAAAAATCACATAGTTATTTGAAATTGTTTATACGTGCAATATCCATAATTGCAATTAAATTCCAAAAAATTGGTTTAAGTTTAAATTTTTTTTTCTTTTTAAACACCACCATAAAGTACATGTAAAAACCTACACTTTAAAAGAAAGAATGTCCTACTACGAGTCGATGCACTTAAACAAAATGCGATGGAAATTTCGAAATTATTGTTGATCTTTAGCCGTTTGAATAAATATTTTGCGCTAAAATTTGGCATGGAGGTTTAGTTCAATAAAGGGCATGGTTCCACCAACTTTCGTTAAAATTGATGGATTATTTATCAAATTTCTTAAACTGTTAAAAAAAGGCAATTTTTGGTGGTTTTTATTTTTTACAAATTTACAAATTATCAAGAAGTTTCTTCATATGTCTAGTCTTATTCATAATTTTATAGCAAACAGTTTGGTATTTTTATTATTGCGATACAATTACTATGACCTGAGACAATAGGAAAAATAGCAGAAAATTTCTGTGTTGAAAAATAAATTGTTAAAATTCTACAAGAAGCAATGGACGGATTTAACAAAAAATTGCTCAGAGCACTTGTTATTATACCTACAACAAATTAAAACAATAAAATTGCTGTAGCCAGAGAATTCCATTCAAATTTTATTTTGACTCCACTATCTGGTGTTCCTGGTTCTGCATGTTCTAATGGTGTTTGAAGCCAAGGTCTTAGGTCATATCCTGAATCTCCTACGAGATAATATTGTCTTTGGTGTCGGTGTAAATTTATAACCTGCCCACTTACTGCGGAATTATTCCATGTGCGAATCATGCGTGCTTCCAAGAAATTTTGCATTTATATTTATTACTTTTAAATATACTAGTCACAGATTAAATCAGTGAATGATAATTTTTCCTGTTGACATATATGTGCTCAGGATAAACTTCATTGTCGGAAGGTGGCGGAAAAACTGCAACATGGGTACAGTCGATTACACCTATTATACCAGGAATATATGTATCTTTCATAAAATCATCTCGAATCATCTTCTATTTGGTTGAAGTTTAGTCACAGTATTAGGAAATGTGACCCATTGGTTAAATATTTCTGGCTTGTTCAAAGCTTCAACAAGCTCATTTACGCATCTGCTTACTGTAGCTTGGCTGACTGAAGAGCAATGAACATTGCTTCCAACGGAAGTTTGGTAACTAACAGTTGCAAAGAAATTTAATGCTACTACCACTTTAGTAGCTTTGCAAATACAAGATGCCCTAGTGAGTGCAGTAAAATATCTGCGTCGATGGTATCTATTAGATACCTCGCTAAGTCTTTGGTTAACCGGAAATGTTTAATAAAAAGCTTACCGCTTAAATTAAACGGATTTCTATTCTTAATAAAATCAAATCACACAAGTAACACTTAATATGAACAAAATTTTATGTTTCATTAGTCAGAAACTGTACACATAACCTAAATTTATACGAGAATTTTCGAATTCACCGTCAAAAACTCGGGAATTTTTTCCATCAATATCGAGAGAAATATTTGGTACAATTTTTTTCAAGAATACAGTTGTACTTAAATCTCACAAAATCGTGAGAAAAGACGTATTCCCTCATGAGAATTAATTCCTACGATTTCAAGAATTGGGTCCCAGAAGTTAGCACATAATAATTTGCACAGTAATCGTTTTCACATGTCAATGAAAAACCTCCTCACGGGGGTTTATTTGTCTGATTTGCCCCAATAATAATTATTACCTGAAAGAGATATTCTTGAAAATTAGTCACAAATATCAATCAACGGATTAATACACTGCCACAGAAACGCGAAAACTAGGTAGGTAGAGATGGTACGAAAGAACCGAACCTGTTCTTTCGGAACAGGTACGAGCTAACAGTTCCGCGAAACAGTTCTGATTTAGAAAATACTAGTTCCGACTCCGCTGGACTATCATGCGTTTGAGCGGAGCACTGAGCACATGATAACGTTGTACCTTCGGACACGGAGCCCGAGTGGAGTGAGCAGATCAGACTTGCGGACTTTTTGGTATTGGTGGTAGTGGTGTAGTATTTGTGTGGGATGTATATAATAATAATAAATTCTGTTTAATTAGTGTTAAGTATTACAAAAATGTAGCTCTAGCATTTTTTAATTCGAGGAGTTTTAGGAATGGTTTGAAGCATTAGGTGAATATTTTGACTTATTTCCATGTAACAATAAAATGAATTGAAGAAATGGTAAAACTTAGAAATGAAATACTCACAGTTCTAAATCGCATTACAAAACAAATTAAAAGTATATTAATTTATAAAAGACACCCTCTACTCTTATTCAGAGTTCATATCGGTTTTGGTATACAGGACGTACCTATTTTGTATTGACCGCTTTATTTATTTTCAAGAGCTTGGAGCTCTCGAGATTTCAAAATCAAAACTTTGAATGGAGCATAATTGACATGTTAGGTTTCAACCTTCATCAACCAATCAGCATTCTTGTTTCAAAAAAATCAGGACTCCAAGCACTTGAAAAGAAAGCGGTGTCATTATGGAGCATATGGAGCTGCGAGTGCGAAAGAACGGGCAATCACCATGCCAGACTCGGAGCAGATCGGAATCGGAACAGGTTTTTGAAATTATATTTTTTTACCCGGGACAGTTCCTACTTGTTCCGAGAAAAATCCACTCAGTACCATCTCTACTAGGTAGAATGTTTAGGAAAAAAATGCTACATTACAGTTCTTCTTCTGTGACATTTCATTCGTTAGAAAAAGAGGCAGCTGCCACAGATCAAGATTTGTAGGCCACAGATCACAGCTGCCGCGACGCTGACGTTTTACAAGTGGCGCCCCCAAATTGTATTCAGCGATATAGGGTGAGTTCACATCACGGTCAATAAACGATACGGTTACCTCGATGAGCAGCTTTAGGACGAGAGAGACGCGGGGGGCGGGAAATCGAATGAACGAGACAGCCATATCTGATTTCCGTGCAAAAGACAGAGACAAAGATTCCGTTAGGGTCTACAGCCTACGTCAGGTGTAGACTCTACAGGCATCTTTGTCTCTGTCTTTTGCACGGAAATCAGATATGTCTGTCTCTTTCATTCTATTTCCGCCCACCCCGCGTCTCTCTGGTCCTAAAGATGCTGATCGTTTATTGACCGTGAGTTCACATAACTCTGGATTTATTTCTGCGGAATTAATGTGATTGGTGAAAATTATTTATTTTGAAATTGTAGATTTATTTCTGCCGAATTAATCCGCAATTTCGTGGTTATGTGAACTCAAGGACTGTTGAGTTAACAATCCTTGATGTGAACTCACCCATAATAAGGAGAGACTGGAAAAGCAGGCGTGACACATGGTCCCAACATATTTGACCTTGGTAAGTCACTAGTCCACCATGGGCGTCACTTTAACTCAGAGAGTATAAAGTCACAGGAGGGAGCTTATATACGCGACCTTGGGGACCGGGATGGTGTACCAAGATGGCCGCCGGCGGATATGACGTTCTTCCAGTGGCATCGCAAAAGTAATAAAGTAATAATGATATTACATATACATATCTACTTTCTCAGAAAAACAAATTTCAAAGAATCGCCTACCATATTCCCTGAATTTAGATTTCAATACCACAGTGTAAAAAAATACTTCAAATCTGAAACTATCATTGTTAAATAGGAATTAAATACCCGTTACTTTCTTTTACGGCATCTCCGCCACTGCTATCAAAACAATAACACAATAACACTTCTTTTAAAAAATTACAATGCGACGAGTTTACATAATTATAAGATTGACCCACGTTCTTAAATAAAGTAATACGTTAGTTTATAGTACGCATATTAAACTTACACGTGAAAAATTATCCGATAACCTACAATACAGTACACCACATTCCAAAATAATTAGTCATCGACGGTGTACCTGATGACGACTTCCGTCTCTGAGATTTCAGTACTAAACACTCCCTCCTGTGACTTTATACTCTCTGCTTTAACTTAATGTTATGGAATTTGCCAACCCTGCCAAAAATTCCACATAGAAACTTATAAAAAAAAAGTGATGCGGTTTTATCGTTCCTATAAGTTATATTAGTATTATACAGACAGGATTTTATCTGTTTTATTAAGTTTTAAATCGGTTATGAAACAGTAATTCCGAATGAGCTATTTGGAATTATCATGTTGCCCTTTCATGAGTACTTATATGAAATATACATCAACAAATCTACAGTTTAGTGTCTGCAAATGCACCCTTGCCCTTATATCTGTAAACATATGGAATTACAGATACAACTTTAAAGAGATTCTAAACTTTTCTATAAGTAATATCATAAGAGTTCCAGTCCGTCCTTTCTCCAGTATCTATCGTATGTAACACACCATTTATCAACATGTTTTTATTGTAAATTTCAACATTGTTTTTTATTAGTATTAATGTGGATATACATGTCAACAAATGTACAGTTTCAATTGAATATTTTACAGACGTATTTTTATTGTAAACTTCCATTTTGCTTTTTTATTAGTATTAATTTGGATATGCATGCCGACAAATGTACAGTTTAAATTGCATATTTAAAATAGAAATACTAACATTGTGGTAAACACAAAATTCTGCAAAGTCCTTATTTCCTCGGGTGTTCTTGTTCTAGCCTAGAAGCAATGAATGAGTTAGCAGTGAAAGAGACTGCTTTGTTTTTAATTTAACAAACACACTTCAGTTCCTTAGGTCACATTAGATTAGATATGAATTAGCTACACGTATACAGCTCCCTCTACTGGAGCCTGGAGTAAAGTTGCTGCTGAAATTTCTATCAGTTTCTACCAGAATGGAGCAGCAAACATTTACTTATACCACATCAATGAGAATTTATGAGAACAGTATCTAAGGTAAAACGTGCGGCTTTCCGTGGCTAAAATGGCAAGTGTTTCTATAAGAAACGAGCTGCATTAGGTTGTCTTGCAATTGAAGATTACTAATTATAATGTTTGAATAGGAATTTATGAGATCAGTTTCTATGAGTATTAATGTTTTTTTTTCAGTAATATATTAAATGTGTTTTCATTTGTTTGAATGGGTAAAAAGAAAGGTCAGTTTTCAACTGCAATTACAAATACAAGTTTAATCACTTTGAATGGGGTTATATGCGATTAATTTCTAAAAGTATTTATGCTGTTTTCCGAATATAATTATGATGAGGTTTAATCAGTAACAAATTGTTCACTACTTGTTATGATATGGTCGGAAATTCCAAGTACACATTTAGTATTCCTTCAAAAGGATTGATGAGAGCAGTTTCTACGAGTATCTATTTGTTGTTCCTCTAGTAAATTATATAAGTCTTTACATTTACTTATACTATCTCAATGAGAATTTATGGGAACAGTATCTAATGTAAAACGTATGGCTTTCCGTGGTTAAATTGCAAGTGTTTCTATAAGAAACGAGCTGCTTTAGGTTAGAACAGTTTTGATTTGCAATTGAAGATTACAAATTATAATGTTTGAATAGGGATTTATGAGATCAGTTTCTATGAGTATTAATGTTTTTTTTTCAGTAATATATTAAATGTGTTTTCATATGTTTGAATGGGTAAAAAGAAAGGTCAGTTTTCAACTGAAATTACAAATACAAATTTAATCACTTCGAATGGGGTTATATGCGATCGATTTCTAACAGTATTTATACTGTTTTCCGAATATAATTGTGATGAGGTTTGATCAGTAACAAATTGTTCACTACATGTTACGATATGGTCGGAAATTCCAGGTACATATTTAGTATTACTTCGAAAGGATTGATGATAGCAGCTTCTACGAGTATGTATTTGTTGTACCAATAGTAAATTATATAAGTCTTTATCAGTATGCATTCGGATCTAATTTAAATATGAAAATTATATCAGAATAAAGCAACCAAATATTTTAAACAGTATCTATTTGTAAATCCAGACATCTACTTATACTATCTCAATGAGAATTTATGAGGACAGTATCTAATGTAAAACGTGCGGCTTTCCGTGGTTAAATGGCAAGAGTTTCTATATGAAACGAGCTGCATTTGGTTAGAACAGTTTTGATTTGCAATTGAAGATTACAAATTATAATGTTTGAATAGGGATTTATGAGATCAGTTTCTATGAATATTAATGTTTTTTTTCAGTAATATATTAAATGGGTTTTCATTTGTTTGAATAGGTAAAAAGAAAGGTCAGTTTTCAACTGCAATTACAAATACAAGTTTAATCACTTCGAATGGGGTTATATGCGATCAGTTTCTAACAGTATTTATGCTGTTTTCCGAATATAATTGTGATGAGGTTTGATCAGTAACAAATTGTTCACCACATGTTACGATATGGTCGGAAATTCCAGGTACATATTTAGTATTCCTTCGAAAGGATTGATGATAGCAGTTTCTATGAGTATGTATTTGTTGTTCCAATAGAAAATTTGTCTTTATCAGTATGCATTCGGATCTACTTTAAATACAAAAATTATATCAGAATGACACAACCAAATATTTTAAACAGTATCCACTTGTAAATCCAGACATTTAAAGATATATTTTAATGAGAACCAATCAGAACAGTATCTAATGTAACGCGTGAGGCTTTCCGTGGCTAAATTTTAAAAGTATTTTTAATAAATAGCTTTAACGGATTTGAACAGTTTTAATTTGCAATTCCAGATGAATAGTTTTAATTGTTAAATAGGGATCTATGAGATTAGTGTCTTTGTGTAATGTTTATTTTCCAATAAAAACACATTTTATTGAAAAAAAAACATTACACTGACCTCATAGATCACTAACAATTAAAACTATTATCTGGAAATGCAAAACTGTTCGAATCCGTTAAAGCTTATTTATTGCAAATAATTTTAAAATTTAGCCACGGAAAACCGCACACGTTACATTAGATACTGTTGTGATGGATTCTCATTATAATATTATCTTGGATTTACAGGTGTTTAAAATATTTGGGATTTCATTCTGATGTGATTTTTGTATTTAAATTAGATCCGAATGCATACTGATAAAGACTTATATAATTTACTGTAGGAACAACAAATAAATACTCGTAGAAACTGCTCTCATTAATCCTCTTGAAGGAATACTAAATATGTACCTGGAATTTCCGACCATATCGTAACATGTAGTGAACAATTTGTTACGGATCAAACCTCATCACAATTATATTCGGAAAACAGCATAAATACTGTTAGAAATTGATCGCATATAACCCCATTCGAAGTGATTAAACTTATATTTGTAATTGCAGTTCAAAACTGACCTTCCTTTTTACCCATTCAAACAAATGAAAACACATTTAATATATTACTGAAAAAAAACATTGATAGTCATAGAAACTGATCTCATAAATCCCTATTTAAACGTTATAATTTGTAATCTTCAATTGCAAATCAAAACTGTTCTAACCTAATTGAGCTCGTTTCTTATAGAAACACTTGCCATTTAACCACGAAAAGCCGCACGTTTTACATTAGATACTGTTCTCATAAATTCTCATTGAGATAGTATAAGTAAATGTTTGGATTTACAAATAGATACTGTTTACTGTTGCTTTATTCTGATATAATTTTCATATTTAAATTAGAACCGAATGTGTACTGATAAAGACTTATATAATTTACTATAGGAACAACAAATAGATACTCGTAGAAACTGCTCTCATCAATCCTCTTGAAGGAATACCAAATGTGTACTTGGAATTTCTGACCATATCATAACATGTAGTGAACAATTTGTTACTGATTAAACCTCTTCACAATTATATCCGGAAAACAGCATAAATACTTTTAGAAATTGATCGCATATAACCCCATTCGAAGTGATTAAACTTGTATTTGTAATTGCAGTTGAAAACTGACCTTTCTTTTTACCCATTTAAACAAATGAAAACACATTTAATATATTACTGAAAAAAAAACATTAATACTCATAGAAACTGATCTCATAAATCCCTATTCAAACATTATAATTTTGAATCTTCAATTGCAAATCAAAACTGTTTTAACCTAATGCAGCTCGTTTCTTATAGAAACTCTTGCCATTTAACCACGGAAAGCCGCACGTTTTACATTAGATACTGTTCTCATAAATTCTCATTGAGATAGTATAAGTAAATGTTTGGATTTACAAATAGATACTGTTTAAAATATTTGGTTGCTTTATTCTGATATAATTTTCATATTTAAATTAGATCCGAATCTGTATTGATAAAGACTTATATAATTTACTATAGGAACAACAAATAGATACTCGTAGAAACTGCTCTCATCAATCCTCTTGAAGGAATACTAAATGTGTACTTGGAATTTCCGACCATGTCATAACAACTAGTTAACAATTTGTTACTGATTAAACCTCATCATAACTATATTCGGAAAACAGCATAAATACTTTTAGAAATTGATCGCATATAATCCCATTCGAAGCGATTAAACTTGTATTTGTAATTGCAGTTGAAAACTGACCTTTCTTTTTACCCATTCAAACAAATGAAAACAAATTTAATATATTACTGAAAAAAAACATTAATACTCATAGAAACTGATCTCATAAATCCCTATTCAAACATTATAATTTGTAATCTTCAGTTGCAAATCCAAACTGTTCTAACCTAATGCAGCTCGTTTCTTAAAGGAACACTTGTCTTTTAATCACGGAAAGCCGCACGAATTACATTAAATACTGTGCTCATACATTCTCATTGATATTGTATAAGTAAATGTTTGGATTAACAAATGGATATGGCTTGACTCATTTTGCTGGTCAATGCGGATATAAACTAATAACAATTTCAACAGCATCTTTACCTAACTCTTATAGAAACTTATTGACCATATAGGTTCTCATAGATACTTATTAATTTTTGATAATTTTCAATACGGATTGATGAGATTTTTTTGACAGGGAATATTTTAAAAATGTATAGAACAGCATTTACTGTGTTTTTAAAAATAATTGAATTTATCTACTCTCATTAGGTTATATACTAATTAAAGAACTGCTTTTGAACAAAATTAATAGTTTCTATAGACAAATAACGTGAGTTATTATGAATCACTAGGTACAGAGCCAATCACCTTTCTCTTCATGCCTATGCATGTCCAATCGACGTAACGCGCGACACGAAGGTGGCTCTGTCCGAGAGAAATTATTTTCCGATAATGTGAAACAGAACGGTCCATTATTATTGATGGGAGGAAGGTGATTTATCATGTTTGAATAGTTTCGACTTTCAAATCAAGTTAAATAATAATTGTGCCAAAATTACGAATTCAGTTAGTGAAGATGAACCAATATGTACACCACCAGAATGAAGACAAAGTATAACTAATGATACAATATATAATTTATTACCCATCAGCAGAAATATAAGTGTACAAAATTTTTTTTAACAAACAAACAGTAATATTTAAACAAAATTTTCTCAATTTAATATTTATTGTTGTCATCAGAGATGGGTAAAAACAAGGTTTTTTTTTGGAGGGGGGGGGTACCCGGGAAAAAACCTGTTCTTTTCCCCGGAAAAATATGTTGTTTATCAAAATGCATTGTTCATTAATAGACCATCATTTTGATACCAAATATCTAATTATATTTGATTGAATTCATAATATAAGGGCTTAATGCTATTTTTCTTTGATTTAATTATAACCTAACTTTTAGTCTAAAAGTTAAGTTAAAATTGGCGGCAAATTCAAAAATGGGGAAAAAAACGGTTTTTTTCATTTTAACCCTCCCAGGAAAAAACCCATTTTTGGAAAATTTCTAACCTAACCTAATTAACTTTTAGTCTAAAGGTTAGATTAAAATTGGCGGTAAATTCAAACATGGGAAAAAGCCAGGTTTTTGGGAAAATTCCCGATGAGGGAAAAAAACCCATTGCTATCTTTGGTTATAATCGTAGATAAAGTATAGTATTCAACTTGCGATAATGGTAATAACTCACTTGATGAATTACAGCACTCGCCTGCTTCATCTGCATGAGTTATTACCTACATTACCGCTCGTTGAATAATATACTATTGCTACACTCTTAGCAAAAACGAAGAGTATATTGCATTTGATCGGCATATTTCTAAAACAGTAAATATCGCTCGTAGAGAAAAAATTTTCATATTATGTTAGTGAACGAATTCTAAACAACTTTCAAAATATCCGTCTGTCATGTTTCTTGTAAGCACGATAACTTAAGAAAGAAAAGTCCGATTGTACTGAAATTTGGAAAGTAAGTTGGCGTTAGCTAGAGGAAGAACCCTATTGTTTTAGAAAAAAATCAATCAGTAAATAAAAAAGTTATTAATCATTTAAATTGAAAAATTTTGTCACTTGTACTTAAACAGAAATCTTGCGAAATGTTATTCTCTATAATTTTTTTTTGTTTATACATTTTACTATAGTATATACATATTTCATAATAATATATCTAATCTGTCAAAATATAATTCTCGAATGATATACATTACAGACAATTTTTGTAGTAATGTGTGATCGTCCAATGGCTAAGTTATGCCTTGCAATCCAAAGGCCGTGTGTTCGAATCCCTCATTTTTTTTTCATATATTTTTTTTTTCACAACAAAGTTGGTATTACAAAATTTAGAATGTCCAAAAACTAACATTATTTACAAGAAAACTGCGAAGAGTATCTTATAGAATGTGTAACAATTATATAAAAAGCTCAGTAAATCGGCGAAGAGTATAATGCTTCTACTAGTTAGTACTTATAATAATATAACAGCAATAAAAAACAGTATTCATTCATCGATTGTATCCCTCAAGGCAGTACTCCACTGCAACTGGGGCCAACAAATTCACCCCACTGCATCCCTCGAGCGATTGTTGTCTGACCAAACAATCCGTACGTATACTGAATTGGGATTGCTCCTCTATATTTTAAACCTCGTTGGATTGTATGGCTTCGGAATCATAAACTAGTGATGCAGATATTCGGATGATTTCGGTACTCGGATTACACGGAATCGGATGACAATAATATTCGGATTAATCATCCGATGTCGAATTAAATTTTCACTATAGGTATTAGTGATGTGATATCGCGATTTTTCAATCACTCTGTCAACAGTAATTGCGATCGTGGTTAAAGCGAATGCAAGTGGCACTGAGGTTAGTAATTTTTCTCCCCAGATCTCAGAATCGATGAGCGGGGGGGAGAAATCTAAAAAACATTTTATTATCCAAGTGCACGATTGACAGTTCTTTTTTGAATTAATCCGAGTATATTCTATTCGGATGAAATTTTAATACTCGGAATCAAGCGAGTATTTTGATACTCGGATTAACCGAGTATTTTAATTCGAATTCGCCCAACACTATCATAAACTTCATATGAAGTAATTTCAAGAAAGTTCGCATGGTAATTTGTGTTCGAAATGCATTGAACCAAAGAAGAATAGAAATCAAACGATGGTCCCGTATTCTAGAAACAGCGCCATCGGATGTGAAAACAAGGCATATTTTTCCATACAAAAGTTTATGCGTATTTAAATTCTCTCACTACCACCCTTACTGTTGGTCGGATGCATAGGTAACTTCCTTTATTACTACCTTTACTAGGAAATTTAAAATCAGAGGAGTCGAATCTGCGCCACTGAAAAATTGACTGGAAAAGGAACAGAAAACATTAAAAAACAGTGGCGCAGCTGGAAAATTCATCTGAGGGGAGGCCAATGGGTCGCGTGCGCGTGACGTTACAATCTGAGACCTTAGGAAAAACAAACAGAAATTCTTTAACTGTCAAATGGCAACTGATTGAACTTTTTGTAATATTATTGTTTCTATGTATATTATACATACAAAATGACAAGTTTTTGGTTTATTATTAATTGTGGAAGTGTGACAATCCAAAACAATGCTAGTTTTGATAAAATAACCTCAATTTACAACCAGAAGAAGTTAGAGGTTAAAATACTGCAACTGATTTCAAACAATTAAAATGAATGATTTTACGAGTCTTCCAAGGATTTTTTTAGTGGTACGTTGTTGCATATTAATGTAAGAATTTGGTTTTTAACGTGGGTTTACGTGGGTTTATGTTGTAGGAAAAATAGCCGTATTACAAGACCATTACGATACATCCAGTTTGGGCATTCTCTCTTAAAAAGGAATACAATTTAAAACCCATATGTGAAACTGAAAGTGCTTATAATAATAATAACTGCTGCTTACATAAACAATAAACAATTCATGGTAAAGAAAATTAACATTTTATATTGGTTTGTCAGTATTTTTAATAATTATTTCTTTTTTAAATTTTAGTTGAGCGAAAGGTGTGTAAAGCTGTGCCAAAGGAGAGAAAAGTGCAATGGTAGAAATTGTTTTAAATAAAGTACACTCCAAGAGGAAGCAGGCTTCATAAAGATATTTGATAAAGTAGGTGCATAAATTAAGAAAGGAAATTCAAAGTACCTGCGGCCGTCAACAAGTGCATGATGCAATGTGCCCTTTCAAAGTATATCATGTGGTGTTTAAAAACTCAGTGTTGGACTATTGAACACTGAAAAAGTTGAAAATTAAAACTCTGAAGTGGTCTACGGTCAGTGAACACATAAGCAAAGTCTGACTCGGCTTTGTTAGTGTTGAATTGTATAGCTATAAAACCCCTTCGAGTTAAATGTTACTTACTGCTTAGATAGATATTACTATAAAGTATATATATTATGTTATGTTAGGTACCTACATTACAATCATTTATTTTTTGTTACAATATTAACCTCTCTTATAACTTTCTTGTCGATTCTTCTTAGAAGTACTAATGGACCTTGAACAATAAATCACTTATTTAGTAAAGATATTTTGTTTTACTTTCAGTTACAAGTTCGACGTAACTGACAATTTCAATTTACTGCTAACAATATATAGTAGTAGAAGTGATAAATAAAACATAATAAAAAGAGTATATTTAATAAAATGATAATGAACAAACGAATTACATAAAATTATGAAAGACATTACATAACAATATATGAAAAATAAAATTTTTATAGAAATTACAATGGATTGTATAGGATTGTATGGACGAGAAGAAATTATGCACGTCTTACTACATACTTCAAATAGTTTATAGCACATCAGTCTTCATTGCTTAATTTATATGGTGTCTTTTTCACAAAATTTACGGCGGTTAATACCTTGATCATAGCCATGTTTACTGCTAAAAAGGAAATACTTCCTCTCTCAAGTAGTGGACATGTTTTGTCTAAACTAGCAACACATTCACAGTAAGTACTAAGAAACCATCTGAATCTGGAGTCAATGGCTTTTTTTCATGATGCCACGACTTAACCTGAAAAATGAATTTGTATGTTAGCAATTATTTCTAAAGCAACATTTAATTAGGCAAGTGTATATGAAAAGAATGGTAAATCATTGATAACAATTCTTACCTTTGCAACAAGATTTTATTCTGTAAATTTCTTGCAGAATACTTCTTTCACATAACCATAAACAGCTTTAAGACTTTTAAATGCCTTGAACTCATCCTTCTCTCTATACACTTCTCTCAAAAACCAAGTAATTCGCAGTATCCCTATGTGTACTATTTGGAAATACATCAATATTTACACTAAAGCATTTTTTTCTCAAAATATAAGGATTTAATTCCATGACAGCAGTATACCTAACCTCTACATCATGAGACAATTCTGCAAAATACGAACTAACCGTCATCCTGTCGAACAAAATTGAGCATATAAAAGTAATAAGAATAGCTGCAGATGTTAAATAATCCAACATTAAACTTTTAAATGGCACAAACACAGTAAAATTCACTTTAAAGAAAAACATTCAATACGGGGATAATTCAATGACAGCTGTTTGTTTTTCCTAAGGTCTCAAAATCTGTGACGTCGGCGCACGCGACCCATAGAACTGGCCTCCCCAGAGGATGAAGAAAATTTTTCAGAAAATGGATGTGTATGTAGATTCCTCTACTTACTAGATAATATTGGCAATAATTACAAAATATTTATTTCAAGAGATAATTTGGATACTGCTTTGTACTGATAGAGATTATGCTTCTTTATTTTTTGGCTCATAGAAGATGGCTTGGAGGGGGGCCCGGGCCCCATGGCTGCCCCGCTGGCTGCGCCCATGTTAAAAAATATACATTTTACAACACTACAATACACCAGGTCCTTTTCTTTTTATATAAACAAATGGAATTATGAGAAATATTTTCTGTACAACACTTGATGAAGGATAAGGATTAGATTAATTCACTAACAAACATGAAATTCGAGATTTTTGAAACTGATTCTTACGATCGCATTCCTTACCTAAAAATTCTCCATCTGCTCTTACAACACATTGTTCCACTACTTGCTCTTTTGCTATTGTCAAGTGTCATCTACATGCTACATCCCAGTTTGCCACATGTAGAAAATTGTGTCTTACAGTTGATTTTCTGGGTTACCTAAGTTGCAGATTTACATCCGTTGACATATAAACTTAAAAAAAAAATGTAACTTAAGATGTTTCAAGGAAAACCTGATATGTAATTAACATGTTCATTGCTGCTTCAACCTATAAGACAGAAAAATATGTCCCGGGATCAGAGATGTATTTATGAGTAAACTACCATTGTAATTTATTTTTTATACATCAGATTTTTACTGACCTTGATAATTTATTTTTCTGGTAAACTATATCGATAAATTATAAAAAAACACTCAGTGCACAATAAACAAGAAAGCACTCCTAAAGTAAACCTTGTAAGCAGAGCTGGGCAAATACTTTGAAAAAGTATTTAAATATTAAATACTTTCAGAAAATTGAAAGTATTTAAATATTAAGTATTTTCAAAAGATAAAAGTATTTAAATAATAAATAACAAAAGTAATTAAATAGTTTAAACGTAGTATTTAAATACTTTCTGAATATTTAAATACTTTGATAACACTGAAATACTTTGAAGCATAGTTAAGTGTAAAAATAGCCTTTAATGGCTAAACTTCGCCAAATTGTATTTTCTACTTTTGTAGAAATCAAAACAGACTTACTATTATCATTATCATTATTATTATTATATTAAATACTATTTGACTATTTGAGGTGTCAAAATTTTAGGTTTCATGACTTTCATGAACTTCTACAACACTATTTTAATCAGTTCTAGTTGGGTATTGGACTTTTACTTATCCGTAGAGCTAGACCTTTGCGTCTTCTGCAAATACCCAAATAAAGCACAGAGACTATGGCACTAGTTCAACTGTTCTCTGTCACAATCACAAAACATATACATGCAGAGTGAGAGGGAAACATGCGTTTATTTTCGGTTTATTATAAATATTTAAAAAATCCTAAATGGTATAATCTTTAAAATAGTTTCAAATACTCCCCACTGCTCTAAGGAATACAACCATATACAGTTTTTATCATAAACTTGTATATAGTTAAATGCCATACTTTAATAATTAAATTAGGAACTATTTTCATTGACAAACTACGATATTCAAGTACAACAGAAATTTACAATAAAAAAAAAAAAAAAATATATATATATATATATATATATATATATATATATATATATATATATATATATAGTTGTATTCGTTAGAACAATAGCAATTATTTAAAACAGTTTTAAAGATTATAATATATTTGGTTATTTAATTTTTATTTATAATAAACCGAAAATAAATGCATATTTCCCTCTCACTCTGCAAAAGCCTAACCTTAATAGTTAACACTTACTGTCTATGTCTGCTCTCAACCAACTTTCTGGGAATTAAGACGTGAATGACTGAAGACTGAATGATGCAATGTGTTTATTAACTACATAGTATAGTACATGTCTTGATTCTTGACGAGTATCTGCCTGTCTCCCTGGTGTATTTGATTATATTTGTTGTATTTATTTAAATACTTTTGAGATTCAAATACTTCTGAAAGTATTTAAATACTGTCAGAAAGGGATTTAAATACTTTTTTAGAAGTATTTAAATACTTCTGTTATTAGTATTTATAAATACTTTAGGATCATTTTCACAAATACTAAGTAGTAATATTTCAGATAAAGAATTTGCAAGTATAAATACAAATACTTGTTGTAAGAAGTATTTAAATACTTGATATTTAAATACTTTCTAGTATTTAAATACTTATGAGGTATTTGTAAGTACATATTTGCCCAGCTCTGCTTGTAAGTTACCAAGAGGTTATAGGGTATCCAAAAATAAGGTCGGTCTATCATCCATTATCAAATTTGCAAAATATCAAAAAAGTCAAAGGACACCGCACGTTTTATAGGTAAATTGGTGGCCTGTCAAATTTGATGAATTTTTGATATGTTGTAGTTCAACTGATTCTGATTCTCCTTTGGCAAAACTTCAAATTATGGACATTTTCTCCGATAGATGGCTCCAAAGACTGACCTACCCCTCGATACTGTATCAACGATTTCTCAGAACATACTGCAGGTATTGAAATGATAACTGCTGGAAATGACAAACCTGACTATTTACCATTATTTGATCTTACATTGCGATGCCTAGACCTAACGCGAATTCTCAACAATCCCAGCTTATTCATACTTTCATCATATTCGAAAGCGTTGTCCCTTTCTTCATCTTGGTTGTCTTGAACATATCTCAATTTGGAATGTGCCAAATGCCAAATCTCTTAAATAATCTAAATCTAGTATGGGAAAATCAGGCAAATGATTCTCCTGCAATAATATCCATCTTCCATGTCCAAATCGCAGCCTTTCCTCTTCTACACTAGCTTGAAGGTTTGGTTCTTGACCATTTGCCAATAGCCTTCGAGCCAATTCGTTATCTACTCCTGCCATATAAACTAAGCCGTGGAATACATTAATTATAGCACATGCTATAAAAAAAAGAATTATTTTTCATCGACTACACACAACTGCAATTTTATATCTTGAAAAATAAAATCAACTCTGTGTTGTGCCAAGATTATGATGTACCAGGTTATCAACCTAGCATCAATGTTCTATCAATCAATGCACGTATTTATTTAAGATAGTGAATTGTAATAAAGCTACTTATATATGATGTATTAAATTGAAGTAAGCGGGTGTTGTGCATTCGAAAAACGTGATCTGATGTCACTTCTGACAAAACTGGAAGTTCAGGCACACCAATCTGAGAACAAATAATGGTAAATAGTCTGGTTATTCATTTCCAGCAGTTATCATTTCAATACCTGCAGCACATTTTGAGAAATCGTTGATAGAGTGTCGGAGGAGGTCCAGTTTTTATTTGAAGTTTTACCAGGGGAACTTATTTTTCAGAATCAGTTGAACTACAACATATCAAAAATTTATCAAATTTGACAGGCCACCAATATACCTATAAAATGTGCGTGTCCTTTATTCAAAGTATACAGAGTGACCCATTTAAAAGCGGAGCACCTCTCTAAAATTTTTATTTACTGTGCGATTTGAATCAAATTTTACTCAAGTATAGAACAAATTACGATCCAATTATGACCAGCAAAACATTCGCCTCCTACAACTTCAAAGCCACCTGTGGTACCAAAATATGCGAAAAAAAAAATCATATTAGGCATTTTTTTATGGGAAAATTTTGTTAATGACACTTGTTTGGAATCGTCCAAAAACTTTAAATTCAAAATTTAATCAAAATAAAAAAATACTGAAATTTTTATTAAAATAATGTCCAAGTCCGAAAATATCATTTTAATGGATTTTTTGTTTAGAAAACCGTACTATGACAATCTTGTTTGAAATTAAACCCAAGCTGCCAGGCAGTTGTCAAATAATGTTCAGTTTTTTTAATAATTATTTTTCAATTTTTCAATTTTTTTACTTTGATTAAATTTTGGACTTAAGGTTTTTGGACAATTCTGAACAAGTTTCATTAACAAAATTTTCCGATAATAAAATGCCTAACATGATGTTTTTATTTTTTCCGCATATTTTGGTACCGCAGGTGGCTTTGCATTTGTATGAGGCGAATGTCTTTCTGGTCATAACTAGATCCTAATCTGTTCTATACTTGAGTAAAATTTAATTCAAATCGCACAATGCATACAAATTTTAGGGAGGTGCCCCGCTTTTAAATACTCTGTATAATTACGAGCTTATACAAAATCAGTAAGTAACATGACATAAAACGTAATAAATAATATACAAGATGAATGTCATGATCGAGGTTAATTATTGTCAGTATTTAATAAATTAATTTTGAAAAATTATAACGGTATTATTAATCTTTACTTCCATCTTTATATAATCGTTAACGCATTAAATAGAAAACATACACATTATAGCAAGATAACAAACTGAAAGAATAAAGATAACATCTCCCTTATTGCATAATTAGCACATAACTATGAATAACTATTTAAAAAAAAAAAACCAAATTGGCGAATAGCTTGAAAACAGTAAGATTTTGTACTAAGGCAAGTGTGGTTAAATAGGTTCTGAATGACCTATTATATCAGCTCCTAAAAGATTTGTATCGACCTGCATAACACCCTGTACATTTTTATATAAAAACTAGCTGACCCAGCAAACGTTGTTTTGCCATATAAATTATAAATTTTTGTCCAAACAATAAAAAGAAAATTCCTGGATAGGGCCACCTTTATCACCTAGGGGTATAAAAAATAGCCTACGACCTATTCTCAGACCTACCAAATATACACCAAAAAAATCATTAAATTCGGTCAAGCCGTTTCGGAGGAGTTCGATAACAAACAGTGTGACACGAGATATTTATATATTAGATTTTATGAGAACAGGCTCATGAGAAATCATTTGCATAAAACCCCATCACATGGTGCACTCAACAAAAGGGGAAATTTTAGGAAATACACGAAAAAAAAAAGTTTTGAATCAAGAATACATATTTATATATACGAAAATAATTAAATTCTTCATATGAAACAATATGGTTTTGTTTCAAGAAACGATAAGTTTGTAACAAATAAATCTATTTACGATTAGCTTTTTATTTCTTGCCACAAAAAGCATTCGCTTATATGAAGAATTTAATTATTTGCGTATATATAAATATCATATTCTTGATTCAAAACATTTTTTTTGCGTGTAGGCCTTGGCACTTCATTAAAAAAGAACACCTATTGAACTAAACAGGTAAATTTAATTTATAAATTTTGTTTACAAATGTGTATTGTCTTATTTATTGATAAGTTAACAAGTTCTTGCGATACAGCTTACAAATTTACAACTAGATACGACTATAATTACATAGAACTGTACACTATTTCGTATTAAACTATACCTTAAAAATTTTACAGTCAAATAAATACAGGGAAGGCTAATTAATTATGTTACAACACAAGGTAACAAGTAGGTAAATAAATTATTTCCAAATAAAATGTACATCTTTTGTAGCTTTGTATAAATAAAATAAATAAAAATAAAAGTGTGTTAAAAATTAAAAATATTAACAATCAAATTTAAAAGCTACTACAGAGCACAGCAAAACTAGGAAATAAATCAATAAAATTCATGATGGTTTTTTAAAATTTGCTACTCTGCAACCAGTGGTAACCCTAGATGGCAATTAAGGTGAAATCACTCTCGCATTCACTCTTGACGATAGATTACGTGAAAAAAATGACCCAATGCAGTACCAGATAATGACCGAAACAACATAAGCAATACTAAATTTAGAACAACACTTGCGATGAGGTAGTCTGGTAGGATTTAAGTAACTGTTCTCTTGATATTTATACCTCCTTCACAAGTGAGTGCTGTACAGGGTCTTCTTGAATTAATTTACGAAGCCTTAAGGGCTTTCATGAGACCATCTGTCGACATGGATTTGGGTCTTTCAATTGGAAGACCAAGTGCACGATCCCACACGAGCGATGCCATTACCCCAAGGGCCCTCGAGACGCCAAAGAGTACAGTGTAGTAGTTCATCTCTTTAAGTCCATAATACTGAAAAACAAGAGATTAATTATTAAAATTTGACGAATTTATTAGGTACCAATTAAAGAAAAATGGTCAAAATTAATTAACAGTATTACCATTCATATATCCCATTTACATCATTTGTTAAGTTTGTACGATTAATTCTTACATGCAATAAACTTTTATTCAATTTATTTGTACAAAATAAAAGGCTATTAACTATTATATTTAACAAAAAAAATTATTCTTTATAAAATATTCGCTATAATTTCCAGATTACTAGTTCTTGAATAAGATTTTTTCAGGATCTAATAACCGAGATATTTAATAATATGTAGTGTGATGTCAATTTTCAAAGCATATCGGCGGCGTCACGTTTGCTGGAGATACTCGCTAGCCCACTACTTTAAGACTGTTTCAACAACCCACGCTACTTCCCGCAAAGGCCTATCGTTAAATAGTTATGCACATTGTAACTCTTGTGGTTTGTGATATTTTTAAATTTTTTGTCTTGAAAATGATTAATATGGAATAAATATAAGTATATTTGTTTATTATATTAATTCAGTGTTATATAGACCTACATAAAATTTGTATGTAATAGATTAACACGTTATGATACTTTCAGCTGGTATGTATTGTTTTAGTAGAATTTTCTACCATATACATGATGTATGTGCTTTTCAGAAGAAATTAAAATGGAAAGTACTACTGACGTCACAAGTTCTAAAATTGAGGTAGGAGACAAAAATAAAATTTAGTGTAAAAGAGACTCGTAAGAAATTATGCTTAATTTGTAGGAAACTACCCTGTAATCAAAGGTTCTGAGAAATCATTTGCAACATTTATTGATTGTTTAAAACTACATGAAAAAATAAGCAACCAAACAGAAGATGATCTATATTCTAGAACTATATCATTTCGAAAAACAAAGAGTTTTGACGGTTTGGTTTGGCACCGAAATTGCTATTCTAGTTTTACTAGCAAAAGAAATATAGAACATTTAAGAAGAAAAGAAAATAGAAAAAGAGAAAGAAATTAAAAACAGTTCAGATGAATCCAGTGCCTGTCCATCAACTTCTTTAGGTGTGCCCTTGCGTAAAACTAATTTTTTTGTAGAGAAATGTATTTTTTGTCAAAAGGTATCAACAATAAATAAGGTCTCTCAAGTAATGACCACAAACACAGGAAGAAAAATAAAACAGATAACAGCTCAACAAAATCCCATAATTTTCGAAAGAATTGGTGCTAACGATTTAATAGCTATGGAAACTAAATATCATGTTTCTATCTAACAATAAAAATAAAAGTGGAAAACGTAAAATCAAAAGAGATCTGGCATTTACCAAAATATGTAAAATTCTTAAGAAAGGTTTTTTAAAGCAAAAAGAGTATGGGTATGTAGTCTATTTATGAGAAGTATTTAGAACTGGATGGATATAAGTCCAAAAGACATATCAGTAGACTACTTAAAAATACATTTACTGACAAAGGAAAGGAAACGAAAATATACAAATTATGGGTCGAAAAGAAAGAACACTACTCGCACACTTCATTCAGTATTACGAACTTATACAAGTCGTTACATATTTGATGTTTTAAAAATTCATAGGGAATTCTTTTCTTTTAGACTGAGGCAGTAAGGTTTGTTCTTGTAAAAAAAAGAACATGCCATGCATCTATTTATGCTCCTGCATAGGGAAAAAGTCCTGCAAGAACTCTTCGTTCAGAAGAAATAAAAAACTACTTAAAGTTGACTACACAATTCTTATACTTGTAAAAAATGTGTGCTTCTTTGACGGTACGGTAAAGATCAAAGACGCCGACATTTTTTACACGCATAAGAATTGTGTAGTCAACTATATCAATAAAAATGTGTTTGAATTAGATGAAGAAAGTGAATAGTGTATATCTTTAATAGGCATTTAAATTTTGTTATATTATTTTTTATTTTTAATTACTTTTTTATTTTGATATGGATTCTGTTATCTGCCAACATTGTATTTTAGATTAATAAAACTTGAAAATCAATTGAAATATTTACGCTACTAACGCTTCTTCCCGAGTGCACTAAAGATACGCTTTTAAGTGATACTTCCCATCCTAAACAATTTTTATTTGAAATATTTTGAAAAGTTCATGGTCCTGTGTAGGTACTCATTCTAAGTGGAACTTTGGTGATCCCGGAGTTAGAGGGGGTTGTTGAAGCAGAGTAGCAATGAGTGGGGATTCGGAGCCGCAAATAATTCCAATATGCTGATAAGCTTCGAAAATTGACATCAAGCTACACATTATTAAATATCTTGGTTATTAGATACTCTCAAAATCTGATTTAAGAACCATTGTAATCCGAAAACAAACATTTTATAAAGAATTTTTTTTTTGATAAATATAATTTGGGAGATATCGTCGTGGGAAAGAAAAAGTGTTCGAAAAATAATGAATTTTCAGCTCGGACGGAGAAAATGAGGATTTTTGTTTTTTACTGCCATATAAGCCTATGTAAAAGTTTGTTTCTTTAAAAATAGAAATTCTACTGAGAATTTAATGATTTTTGAATAAAATATGCTTCATGATTGGCTCTATCACGTGGTGTGGTTAGTTAAAAAATTTTGATTTGTGCCCTTATATTCATTATGATTTTTTTACGACAAGTGGATTCCTAATCTACAGGGTGTAAGCCACATATCTGGCAAGGTCATACATTTTACTCTAAAAGTGCCAACGGGCTGAAAGTTCGAAATGAAATGGAACTCTCACTATAAATGATAGGAAACGTATTTGTAGACATTTGGTTAGATTTGTCAACTTCTACCTATTACCTGGATTCATCTATACCAAAGACTAATAATATAATATAAATAAGACGAGACATTTCAAGAAATTTCATTCATAAATATGACATGTATGTAATAATTATATTTATTGCTGGAACACGTAACATATTAAAAATTTAAATTTGTATGATCCAAAATAATTTAAAGTAAATGTTTGTATACTAGAAAACATATAATGGATCATTTAATTTTCCAATGTTTTGGAGATGATGATTCTATTGTTGAAAATCACCATTAACGAGCATTGGGTTCTAAGCTTTATTTATTTATCTGCATTACTTTTTGCAGTGTCGTGCGCAAAAAAAATGGACAAATCTTATAACGTATTTTTGCTAAAATCTTGTGTACATCTAACTTTAATTTTTGTGACATTGTCAGCTATTTGTCAAAATTCATTGCAAGTGTGCAAAAACTAATATGCCCCATGCAAGCGATTTAATTAAAGCTGGAGTTATTGCCAAAGCAGAAGATGGATGGTCAATGAGACAAATTGCACTTCATTATAATATTAACAAAAATTCGGTGTGTAACATTTCAAAAAGGTGGAGAATAAACGGTACGATTAGTAAAAATCCTGGATCAGGGTGATGAAGGATATCAACTCAACAACAAGATTTGCAACTGGTAAATACATTAGTAGAAAATCCATTTTACTCAGTTATTCAGGCTGCTGTAGAAACAAATTTTCCTGGATCGAGTAATACTGGTCGTCGGCGAGTAAGAGAATTGGAGCTACACTCTCATCCAGCAGCACAGAAATATTTACTTAAAGCTGAGCATAAAAAAGCTCGACTAGGATTTGCGCTTGAATTTTTGGAACAATGTAGTTTTTACAGACGAAAAAACTTTCCAGTCAACACACAGCGGTCGTATTCGTGTTTACCGACCTCCGAATACTCAATTCGATGAGTGGTGCGATGCTAATTTGTTATTCTTTAATGTGCCTAAAACTAACATTATTACATTTAAGTGCAACCTAAATGAGGTATACTTGGAAGACCAAATTGTTAAAAATCAAACTGAAAGTAGATTTCTGGGCTTGCATGTTGATAACAAATTAAAATTCGAAAACCATGTCTCAATATTAAGTAAAAAATTAGCTGTGAATTGTTATGCAATTGGAGTAGTATCAAATGAATTAAAATTAGACTCAGCCAGAAATGCATATTTCGCACTTATATATTCTCATTTGCGTTATGGCATTTGTTTCTGGGGTTGTTGTTCACAATATTTATTTAATAAAATCTTTGTTCTGCAAAAAAGGGCTATAAAATATATGAGTAAGGTTAATGTAAGGGACCGGTGTAAACCTTTGTTTTTGAAACATGGAATTATGACACTTACATGTATTTTTATTTTTGAGACTGCATGCCTCATGCATAAAAAATTTAGATATGAGATAAACGCTAACCCAGTTCACTAAACACGTCGTACTCATAACATCCTTCTCCCCATTCCATCATCAGGTCAGACAAAGAATTCTATCTTATATAACAGCAAAAAAATATTCAATCATCTTCCTATAAATTTGAGGCGAATTATCAACGAAATTAAATTTAGAAAAGAATTAAAGAAATTGTTACTTAGTAAAGCTTACTATTCAGTCGACGAATTCTTTCAGGACACATTTGATTGACTTTATATATTTGATATTATTGTTTGTTTCTTTAGACTAAGTCCCTGTTTTATACAAAAATAAAGGTTTTTGTGTCATTATGCTTATATTTTATTCTAGGATGTTTTGTTTTTATACATAGATTAAGGACTGGCTTTGTCAATAAAAATCTTTTGTATTTTTTAGACAATAAAACATATTTGATTGATTTGATTGATTGATTGAAATATATATCTAAAAATGACAAAAGTGGTAGATTTTCCGTTAATATGTGGGCTTGGATATCTGCACGTGGTCCTGGCGTTTTGTGGCATATCGAGGAACGATTTAATAATGAAACGTATATTATGATTTTAGACAATATTATGCTCCCTTCTGTGTCACAATTATTTCCTAATAATGAATTTATATTTCAACAAGATAATTGTTCCGTTCATACTGCTCATACTGTAACTAACTGGTTCCAAGATAACAACATTAACTTAATGTGAGACCATGGTATGCCCAAAAATTACTGGAAATAATAAATAATGCATGGGAAAATATTATTACTGATGATTATTGTAAAAGGTTATTTAATTCTAAACAGACTTATAGAAGTTATAAATAGAAATGGTGCAATAACGAAATATTAATAGTTTCTTGTTAAGTTGGATATCCTTTGTCCCCTGATCCAGGATTTATACTTGTTGTGCCGTTTATTCTCCACTTTTTTAAAAAGTTAAACACCAAATTTTTGTTAATGTTATATCGCAATGCAACTTGTCTCATTGACCATCCATCATTTGCTATAGCAATAACTACAGCATTACAATAAAAAATAAAATAAAAGTGCTAACTGTTTTATTTCGGCTACTCATTACATATTCAAATAGAGACAGATTTACATTAGAAAAAAATAGTTTTGTCGCTATTTGAATGAATTTTAATAAATAACTGACAATGTCACAAAAATTAAAGTTAGAACAACTAGATTTTAGCAAAAATACGTTATAAGACTTGTCCCATTTTTTTGCGCAAGGCAGTACCAGTATTACAAGTATTAATAATGAAAACATCTTTACATATAAAGATAGTTTATTTATTTTTAAATTAGCTGTATGATTACGACTCCATCTCCCTCCTTTCAGTCTTTTCTAACTTTTGTAAACCAAAAGATGGCAACCCCGGATATAGCTCAGAGTAGTATAAATTAATGAAGTTCATCAACTATGACCAACAAATTTAGTTTCTCAGTGAAGTTTCTTTTTTTATCCCCTGGCTTACCGAAGGGGAGTATTTAATCGTGAAAAAATCACTCCCCAAGATTTTTTCAAATTTTCGCGTTTCGGACTATGTAGATTACAACAAGTAAGGTCTTTCAATTCCATCAGTGGGACTATCTGCCAATCTGTCTGTCTGTTGGCGCTACATCTACAAACTATATGACGGAGAAAAATAATATTTGTTGGGGGTAGTTGACGCTATTGTCAATGAAGAAATGGAACAAACTTTTAGTGAAAAACATACAGGGTGGTTACCCAAGAAAAATAATTAGGAAACGATGGTGGAAAATAATATTTTGAAAGCATGACTGACAAGAAAATCTGATATACTTTTAGCAAAAAATGTATATTTTTCGCTACAAGTATATCAGGTCACTCTAAAATTATAATTCATTAAGAATGATAGAGGAAAGTAATCTTTCGAATGCAGCTGTCACTTTTGCCAGGAAGAAAACCTGATATAATTTTAGTTAAAAAAATTACAGAGTGGTTATCCAACAGAAAATATAATTAATAAATGAAAAGTGCCAAAGGGAGAAAGAAAGTTTTATGTAAACACATTTACAGATTAATTAAATAAATTGTGGCGAACTTTTTTTGCTGACGTTTGATAAAACAAAAACGGACGATTCTTAGACAAACATGACGTAGTAAAATTACCAGTAAATGATTGTTGTCAAATTTATTTCAAGCGAAAAATAATTTAGATTCATCCCTCTAGCAATGATATTAACCCTTTCATGCACAAAAAATCATGCACAAAAAGCCCCGTTGCTGCATGGGATATTGTTCTAATTCATCCGTTTTTTTTTGTTATTGGGGATTGCTATAACCAATAAAATATACTTTAGTGGCATTTGTGGAGATTTATATTTTGCTTTAAGTATATACTGGTACCCATATACATAGTATACATTACTGGGTACACAGTATATACAGTGTATACAGTCCACTATGCATATATAATATGTGGTACGTTATTTGTACCACCATGCATTGAATGAGTAAGTTAGAAATACATAATTTATGGTTGTAGATGTGTGGTTTCTGCATCGCGGGCTAAATTTGTTTATATAAAAGAATAAATAAGAAAGTATGCTTACCTGTAAAAGTACACCAGAGTGAGCATCTACATTTGGCCAGGGGTTCTTAACTTTTCCAAGTTCCAAGAGAATTGGGGGGACAACCTTGTAAATATTAGATACCAACTACAAAAAAAAAACACATGTATTAACAATAATTTTATTTCTATTTTCCTTAGGAAATGTCAAATAAAGTTATTTAATCACCTGGAAGAGTGGGTCTTCGGGTAAATGTTTCAGGGCAAATTCTCTTTGGCATGTGTAACGGGGGTCAGTTTTTCTCAAAACGGCGTGACCATAACCAGGTACTACTTGACCAGATTTAAGCGTTTTCCAGATAAAGTCTTTCAACTGTTCTTCAGTTGCGCGATCACCGATTTGTTGACGGATCTTTTGGAGCCATAAAAGTACCTGTAAATGATATGTAATATTAGTATACATAGACTGGACACCCAAGGACTAAATAGGTTTGCGTAGTTTATAATTGTGTTTTAATTTGTATGAACCAAAATAAATCAAAGTAAACATATGTACACTTCGAGAAAATATAATGGATCAATTAATTTCCCAATGTTTTGGAGATGATGATTCTAATGTTCAAAATCACCATTAACGAGCATTGGATCTTTACATAGCCTCTAACGGAAAATAAACCTTAAAATATGAATATTAGGGATAGTTTAAACCACTATTTCTAAATTGGTTAAAGTTGCATTGCTAATTTTTACACTAGAAAAATGTCATATTCGACGCTATCCAAATTAGCAATTTTACAGGAGACGAGAAAAACTAATTCCTCTTAAACATGTATGAACCTACATGTTATTTTTTTTTTATCATTTATTCTTTAGGTAGTTTTAGGTGTTAATATTATTCTTGGAGATAACAGCTATTAGGAACTGTTGTACCTAGGAGTGGACATCAATTTAAAATTCCAAACCAAATTTTAGCAAAAATGGAGATAAGAGATTGTTTATTAAGCGTCAATATATTATATGCATATGTTTATGTTATATTCACAAATTAAAATTATTCGTATTGGATGTTTAGTTATTTATTTGGTTATTTGCGACGTCTAGTCTTGTTCATGATACATCCAACTGCCAAACGCAGTTTTACTGTAAACCTATATAAAATAGTCACAGAAAACAAAGGGGCCTCTAAATATCTAAATTTTAAGAACGAGTAATAGAATTTAATCTGGATATTTATTTTTTGCAAAATTTCAAGATGGAGGGTCATCAACAGTAATAATTAGTAGTTAATACACTAATTTAGTGAGTTAAAATGTGACTTTGGTCAAACATTTAAGAAAATGGTATAAATTTTACTAGATCTACTTTTCGATCGAATGGAAACTTGGATGCCTCCCATCTTGCTCTTGCCTTGAAGGAGGTTGTAATGATTATAGTAATTTGTATTTGCTTTTCAGGTATTGGCAAAAAAGTGTTTTTGTATATTTGATATACCAGTGATGGTTAAATATTTCCAAATGCACACAACAAAATTGCATCTTAAACACATAGCGTTATCAATTTACCATTACAACACGGGAGCTATAATGCTTAGACAGTACTTTGTATTAGCTTTTTTGGTATTGACAAAAGAGTACTTTTATATATTTAAAGTACCAACGATGGTGAAATAATTCCAAGTACACAATAACAAAAGGGCATATTAAACACATAGGGCAGTCAACTTATTATTACAGGACAGATGATATAATGTTAAGGAGTACTTTGTATCCGTTTTTTAGGTATTGGCAAAAGTTGCCAACACTTTACCTGTCATAAATCTAATGGCCCATTGCTTTTCCGACTATAGTGTGTTCGCTGGGAATGTATATATACCAATAGTATACACAAAAGTTCAAATTGCATCTAATATTTAGACACACATAAGTATGTAGCTATATGGACACATTAATGTAAACGCGTATGTGGAAATTCGAGTCTGATTTTTGTCTGAAATGTTGATGTGTGCTAATACAGGCAAATGATAGGCGAAAATCATTCAAAATTAGGATTTATGATCTCATTTAGACACATTATACAAATCGATCATATTTTGTTAAAATAAATAGGCATCCATATTGAAAAAAACCCACTAATAAAAAGTAATTTTAAAATTTAACGATTTATGCATTTTGATATACTCTTAAAATACATAAATTTTTGTGTTTTGTAACACCAAAAATACATTAGGAATAGTATTTTCCTTGACAATTACAATGAAGGTATTTATTAATTATGAACAATAATTAAATGAGTACACTAGATGCAAAACTCGATTTTTGCAAAAATTTAAAAACGGGGGTTTTATGTTATTCAAATATAAGAATGTATTGTTTACAAGACTATTTAACCAGTAAGTCAGTATTTTGCTGATAAAGTAAGTGTTAAAATGTAACTCAGCTGCAAAACTCTGTATTTGTTTGCTTCTGTCAGATGCATAACTACGTATTTGCTATTAACCAATCATTGTGCAGTTTTATATACCACATGGGCCAGCAATTTTGCCGCCAGAACTGACGTAAGTGTTTACTGAATTTAACACGTTGATCGCCATGACGGGCCGATGGGGCCGGCCTGTACAGTTCTTACGGCGCCATGTCGGTCCAGACGGACCGGCGATGCAGTATTGTATTCTAGCGTTCATACAAGGCTGCCGGTCCATTGTACACTTATTTTTCAGGCAGCACTGGACCGGCATGGCTTCCCCAAACATTTTGCACTTTAAAAGTTTTTTGTGCAACCATTTTTAAGGGTTTTACGTGGATATTTCTAAATAAATTAAGATAAACTGAATTTTATACATTTTATTGTTATATCTACATTATTGAAATATTACAAGTATTAATTTATAAAACATAGTAGAATAGAATAATAAAACCACTTTAGCATAATATTTAATTTATGGTTTTATGCACCTTATTGAAGCATTCCAGGCAAAGAAATGGTTGATATTCACAATCTTTACACATGGTGCTAACTTTCTTTGTTTTGTTTTTCGCAACATTTCGCCCTTCATTTTTACTTATATTGAAATAGCAATGCTTGCAATATTTGCGTGTAGCATGTCTTTTTCCTTCAACTTGTGTTAATTCGTGACGTGGCTTGCTTCATTTTATTTCCTGTGACTTCCGTATAAATAACAAACGCATTTACCATAGAAGTATTTAGAATTAATTCTATTGCTAATATTCTATACCATTTAACAGTTTTGCGCAGTGGACTGGAATATGCAGGATAAATCAACCGCCGATTTTCCTTTGTTATAATCTAGCACCATTTATGGTTTGTTTACCAGTTGTCCAGTTTTTCTCTTAGTTTGGACAACTGCATTCGAATGTTTCGTAAAAAGCATTAAAACATTTCTTTTATCCCGCCAGTTTAGTATAGTTATCCCGTTGTTGCTCTCCATAGCAATAAATTCGTCAACTTTGAGTTTTGCTTTTGCGACTTCTGACGGTATACCTTTTCTATTACTTCTCATCGTCCCTACTAGATGAGTATTCCTATCCAACAAACGTTGGGCTAACTCTAAGCTAGAGTACCAATTATCAGTACAAATAGTTCTTCCCTGGTCTAAAATTGGTTCACATAGGCTCATTACCACACTCAAAGGTGTGGTTTTACTTTGGTCTAATGTTTTTCCGGCATATATTTGTAGATTGTAAGTATAACCTGTACCAGAACAGAGCTTAAAAATTTTTATACCATATTTATGTCGTTTTTGTTTATTGTATTGCTTCATGAGTAGCCTACCGCGGAAGGGAATCAATGACTCATCCACGCAAACCACTTCATTAGGTTCATATAAGGATTGAAAATTGCTCCTAAGCATGTCAACCAAACCTTTTATTTTGTGTAACCTGTCCCCTTCTATATAAGAACTGTTATCTGCAAAATGCAACATCCTAAGAAGAATTTCGAATCGATTTCTTGTCATTACAGATGACGCAAAATTATTTTGAAACATTGGGTTTTGACTCCAGTAATCAACTACAGCCGGCATTTTTACCAAACCCATCCATGCGATCATTCCAAATAATCTTTTTATTTCACATATATCAGTGGGAGCCCAAGCGTGTAACCTCGAGGACGGCCCTGCGTCACTCTCTAGCAATGTTTGTGTGGCATATAAATTCGTTTCATTCACGATCATCTGGAATATGCGATCATCCACAAGTGCTTCAAAAAACTCCCCTGGTTCACTTAGAGCTAGCATTGCGGCTACATTTGGATCAACTCCAGATTCACAAGCAAATTGTTTAAGTTTTTGTTGATTTCCAAGTGGTTCGTGCCATGTTATTGGGGGTATATTGTCATCAACATCCCTGTTTTCTTTATCAGAATTTGTTGTAGGTGACTCTGGTCGAGACTGAACAGCGAGACCTAGATATGCACATATTTACCATAATAACAACACAACACATTTTTATATTATAACTTACCTTCCTGCGTAGTAGAAATTTCGCCGTCGGAAGAATTTGTTTCAAGTATTTCATCGTCTGAAGAGGGAAAGTAGTTAGGATCGTCGTCAGAATCGTCTTGATAATCGTATAATACCTGATCTTCATCAGACATATCGTTTAGAATTTCTTCTAGTTCTTGGTCAGTGTAATATTGCGTTCGTTTACTCATTTTGTAAAATCAGTCTCTTGAAATAAAAGCTCGTATTATACGAACCAACACACACTAAAGCAGACACGTTCTAACTGGTCTACCCCGTTACGACTATTTTACCGCCAATTGCATAATTATGCATATGCGCATATAAACACATATTTGTGAAACGGACCGGCACAGAGTCATGTCAAAAATTTTACATACAGCGCCGCGTCGGTCCTATGTGACCGGCAGCAAAAAAACTAATTTTTCTTCAATTTGAAATAATTTTTTTGAAAACTAGTTATATGATGTTAATTGTATTATAGTGATATACTCAAAATGATATATGGCTTCATGGAACATTTTTTAAATATGACTCGGCGATCAACGTGTTAAAAAGAGTTAACAATATCTTGATTTTGAGCATTTTTATTATTTTTTTAGAAGTTGGTTCTATTTTTGACTCAATTAATTAGTGCTACTAAGTTATACAGGGTGTTTCATTAATAATTGGACATACGCTAACTGGAGAATCCTTAGTCCAAAATATGAAGATTTAACCTTAAATACTTAGATAAAATGTGCCTTCTTACTGAGATAGAGTTCTGTCAAAATGCCAAACTAATGAAATTATACGTAAATGACAGAACTAAGACATCACCAAAGCACAATTTTCAATAAATACAATTTTTCCTTTTCAAATTGGGTTTGTTTTCAAAAAATTTTTGAGATATATGCGGCAGTTTTCTCAAAAACGGTTGGAATTATCAAGTTCTATCAAGCGTACCTTTTTTACATAGAAATGACCTCTGTTTGAGATCTTCTAGTCAAAAGAGCCAGCACGTTTTGTAAAAAAAAGAGGAAAAATATTCATCAGGTATAGCTCATGAGGCACCTTCCACAGGCTAGCGTGATGTGATACATAAATTATTGTTTGTCAGCTTAAAAAATGTTTCCTTATCAAATTTGGAGAAGATCGGTCAAGAGGCAGTTGAGATATTACAAAAAAAAAAAAAAGAAAATAAAATTACAACTTTGACACCCTGTATCTCAGTAAGGAGGCACATTTTATCTAAGTGTTTAAGGTTAAATCTTCATATTTTGGACTAAGGATTCTCCAGTTAGCGACAGAGGGGATAAAAACATCATGCCGTAATAAACGCTCTTTATTATATATTAAAAAAATTTTTTACCACAAATATATTCTTCAAAAATTACGTGCGCAACTATTGTAAAACACTGGAAAAACTCGTAATCATTGCAAAACAAATTTTTGCAAATAATTATATAACAAACTCATCAAACAAAATAAGATCCACTTGGAAATTAATTGATTCAAACATAAAACAAAAAGCGGCTAAGACACAGAATGACATTAATATCCTAAATCAAGAAAATGAAAGGAATCCACTCGCAGTGGCATCAGAATTTCAAAAATTTTACTTAAACGTGGGAGAGGAACTAACAAAAAACATAACCAGCAAAAGAGAAGCTATGGCTTACGTAACGACAGTAAAATCGTATAAGTATAACTCATTTTTCTTTTCACCAATGACAGAAGCAGAAATAAAACGACTGATAAAAAATTTTAAACAAAAAAACAGTACAGGCTCAGACGATATCCCAATAACAATAATAAGCGAAGTAGTAGACTACCTTATAAAACCAATAACTTACATAATTAACTTATCTCTAATTACAGGAACTTTTCCAAGTTGCCTTAAACATGCAGTAATTAAACCACTATTTAAAAAAGGTGAGAAAACCGAAATATCGAACTACAGACCAATTTCACTTTTATCAGTTATCTCTAAAATTCTGGAAGCTGCAGTTAAGGAGCAAATTACCAAATATTTTGAAAAAAATAAAACATTCTCAGATAGACAATACGGCTTTAGAAGTGGGAAAAATAGGCTTTCGATTGCGTCGACCACAAAATTCTGCTGGACAAGATGGAGTATTATGGAATACGGGGCATTGTTCATGATTGGTTTAAATCTTACTTAAGTGATCGCACCATGTCTGTGAAAATAACATCAATCGAGGGGGAGCGAGTAAACAAAGTATCCACAAACCCGGGCTACATAAAGTGTGGGGTTCCGCAAGGTTCTATCCTGGGACCAACTTTATTCTTAATATACGTAAATGACGTAGCAGCAAATTTCCCACTCGCAAAATTCTCACAATTTGCTGACGACACAAGCATCACGCTACAGCACAAAAATTTAGACAATCTAATCGGTATAACAAAGACTTTATTAGAGGATTTATGCGATTGGTTCGCAGCCAATAAGCTGGTTTTAAATGTCAATAAAACTTTTAATATTCTATTCCAACCAAACAAAACACAACCTCATACTGTTATCTCATCAAATGGTGGAGATGTCATCCCCACGTCTACCACTAAATTTTTAGGTATTCATTTGGACCAACAGCTTGACTGGAAAACTCACATTATAGAATTAAATAAAAAATTAAGCCATGCAGTTTATGCCATAAATACAATCAGACAAAACATCGGTTTCAATGTTGGTAAAACAGTCTATTATGCATACTTCTACTATATTATGCAATATGGAGTAGAATTTTGGGGAAATTCAACCAATGCTAAGACAACATTTTTAGTACAAAAAAAAGCCATAAGAGCACTATTTAATCTAAATACGCGGGACTCGTGTAGAGATTACTTTAAAAAGCACAGAATATTTACCTTAACGAATTTGTACATATATAAAATCAGTATAATAATTTACAAAGAACAAAAAAGGCTTTCCACACCATCTGATATCCACAATTATGATACACGATACAGAAACATATACCGAACTCCCTCATACAATTTGGATGTAAACAGAAGAGGACCCGTATATGCAGGTGTAAAAATATTTAATCATCTTCCAGAAAGAGTTCAGCAAAAACCGTCCTTAAATCTATTTAAAAAGGAATTGAAAAATATTCTAAAAACCAATGTTTTCTATAACTTAAACGAATTTTTTGAGGATGATCTCAACTAAACCAACAGGTCATTTGTATTTTCGGAATCAGAGTAGCCACAACAAATAAATATGAATGGCACTATATACCTACATCATATCATTTGCTTAGATTTTATTAAATATCATTGAATTTCATTGAATATCATTTAAAATTTGCAGGTCTCAGCCTGCTAGCTTAAATACGTACCATTTATTATTGTTGCTATTACTATTCTTACTTTATTGTAGTATGTTATCTATAATGTAGTATATTATCTGAGATAGACAATTATTCTATAAACCACAGTCAAACTACTAGACATTGTTTGAAGTGGAAAAAATCTTCAATCTCCGATCTTTCGGAAAAGCACAAGATTTTTGATCATGCAGAAGAACCCAGTGCATAGAATATTAGTGATGTTAATGATTTTGACGAGGGTTTTTCTAAGGTGTCATTATGAGTATAAGTATTTTTTATACATGTGTTTTTTAATAAAAAAGATGTTTTTAAATAACTAGTAAATATTTTTTATTACCGCTTTTGGAATAACAACTCTCTAAATTACATGATTTTTGATGATGATGTTGCTTTTTCCAAGTATATTACAAAGTACCAAAAGTGTGTTACAGTAAATTATAACACAGTTTTAGACAGACTGCTTAATCTTTTTTTAAATAGTCATTAGACTAATTCAAATTGTTTACTATCTTATTGGTGTTTGCACATTTCATTTGCAAAACTTGGTCTTTGCATAAGGCAGATGCAAAACTGGGTTTTTGAAACCTTTAACTGCAGTTATTTATTGATAATATGCGATTTTAAGGAAAATGAAGCCTTTTTCAAATAGTGATTATCTCAGCTTTAGCTGCTTGCAACATTCCTAAAGATTTACAAAAAAATAAACACGAGCGTTTTTTGCGTTTTTCTCAAAATCACTTAATATGCAAAAACCGAGTTTTATCTAGTTGTACTCAAATATTAAAAACAAATTTCATTATTTTTGAAGCGGGTCTATTTTCTATGAGTATCTTATAATTCTTGACAGAAAAATATTTTGTTTTAAATTTTTAGGCCATACACTTTACTTTATTCATACGTATTGTATTATATTATAAAATCATACCATTAAATATTAAATGTATCTATATATATCCAATATATTTCACAAGATGCATATTGTATCAAATTTTAATCTGTTTCTAACTATCTCTAAAAGGAGCACATTTTAGAAACGGTTTGGCGCGCAAATTGGAATCTAGTTAGAACACATTTTCATCACCACTTTGGGCACATGTCCTATACAGTGTGGACTCTGTATCGATACTGTGCCTTTAAAATGTGTCATGTCCAAATATACGTGCATCAGTCTTAGCACATAACCTAGAATGGTTCTTTGAATGCTCCTTGGGGTGTTTAACTGTACATACTTGTGAGGAATCGATTGTTCCTTAAATCTAGTTCTAATTGGATGTTTTGTTTGTCCAAAGTACTGTAAATACAATCCTGATATCTAATTTAAAGATTTTTGGACTAGTACAATACCTACTATCCTTTTGATGTTGTTTATCGAGAACGGTTTAATACAGTTAAATAAAGTTAATGAAAGGTTTGAATTTTTTGAAACTAGGTGGACATTGCAATTTAAAGTTTATTGGACAAAAACAATATTCAATTATAACATAGTAACTGAAGTTCTTCTTGCCTTGTATGCATTTAAGAACAATCATAGGATAGATATTAGTTTAAGGTTAATTAGAGATAGCTGGATGCTTTTGATAAATTGTGCCTATCATAATAAACAGTCCACATTATTAATCAGTTCATAGAATCGTGACTCGTGACATAACATAAAGAAGTTTATTTTGTCACTTTTCGTTAAACCATGACAAAACTTTGGGTATAAAAAAATATATATATACATATATTTTTAGATTGTTCAGTGTCAGTCATCTCCTGATGATGGCTACTTGGTTGACGAAACTATTTCAATCTAAGTCAAAACATTCACTAAAATATATGATTATTATGATTATGTAAATTTTACAAAGTATAGCTTTTAACATTTGCATTAAACAACTTACCTCTTGGTTGGCGAGACCGTGGAGTGGACCAGCCAATCCATTGAGCCCTGCCGCGAAGGAAAGGTACGGGTCGCTAAGAGCTGATCCAACCAAATGTACAGTGTGAGCGGAAACGTTACCACCTTCGTGATCACTGTGAATTGTAAGATATAGCCTCATAAGTTCGATGAATTTGGGGTCATTATAACCCAACATTTGAGTGAAATTGTGACTCCAGTCTTTTGCAGTGTCGATAGCGCCGATGCCAGAGCCGTCTTTGTAGGTGTTGCGGTAAATGGTAGCTGCAACGACGGGCAATTTAGCGATTAGATCCATAGCATCTTCGTAGACGTACTAAAAAAATAACTACAAAATTAGGAAGGAGAAGATTTTGTGTTCAGGAAAGAATTATATTTTTAAATTTTGTTTGGGTTTGGACGTATGTAAAATTGGATTCCTCGAGTTTCTCTTTTAGCACTGTAATCAGCCAAATTGGCAGGCGATTCAGGGGGGCGCCAAAACGCAAAAGCCAAGTTACTAAAATTTGTATTTTTTACCTAAGAAAATATTGAAAATTGAGAAGGGGGAGTTGCAAAAGTCGGAACTAGCCTGGGGGGAGAAATTTCATTGGGCCGTACAATACTTGCTTATTGTGATTATTTTCAATTTTTTTTCTAGCATTTCACTGGTCCAATTAATGTATACAACGTGATTTACCATGATATGCGGAAAATAAAATGGTATACTAGTCTTCAATGTGGGAAAGCCCCTGCAAAATTTTAGAACGACCCGAGGTAATTTAATATATTAAGATTCGTTAAAACTTGCGAAGATATAGTACTGTTATTGTGTAGGTCACTGCAGAATGCAATGAACCACGCACCACCTGGAACGGATCTGTCTTTCAAATAAAAGTTAAGGCCAACACTCGATCGTGACTGATATCTGTCTCTTATTACGAACTTCAACGATCGGGTCCGTTGCAGGTATGTAGTGTAAGAGTTTACTGACATTAGTATATTTATTGTCCTCCCGAGTTCCAGTTGAAGCGTACCATTAAATTTTAAATTGTATTTGTAGATCGATACCATTCAATATGCCATTCTGCGCTTCAAACAGTGCATTGAATGTAATCCATTGGAATATTTTTTTTGACTTTTTATTACTTTAAAATTTTGTGCTGTGCCGAGTTCTACAAATTTTTTTTAATTTTTGCTATTTTTGTAGTGTGATTAAATTCAAAAAGTCACTTCTAACCCCGCCAGCTTTGTTGTCAGTCCCAAATCCAAAAAGGGGAAGGGGAAGTGATATGGTTGCACTGCGTTACGTCAGATTGGTTAAAATCATAGGCGGCGCATTTCTACAAAAAAATAAGGAGATTTTTTTGGTCATATTTTTTCATTTTTTTAACTCCTTTCGGTGGGGAGAACCTACTGTTAAATTTTCCGTATGTCGTGGTAGATCACCCTGTATAAACAAAGAGTATATTAAAATGGTCGATTCTGAGAGCAGATGTTTCTAACACCGAAGGAGGAGGTTAGTGACCAGACTAACGACCGGCTAGATGGAGAGAATCGTATTATGAATGGTTTATAGATATAATTGGCGAATGAAAGTAGTTATCAAACTTTTGCGAAGCTGTAACTTTTAAAATATTATATAAAAGTTGTCAAGAATTCTATCCTCTATAAAATTTATAACAAGTACTTTTTCCGTAGAATCAACAGGAAACGGGTATTTAAAACAAAAACTGATTTTATTCCCATTTATAACAATATGGTGACTAAAATAATGCCCCTCGAGATCGAAAAATTGACCCTCCCTCCCTCAATACTACAAAAAAAATTATCCTACATTGAATGTTTTTTCAAATGTATATATAGACTGGAGTAAAGTTTAATACAAAAAAAAACTACAAATACACTTACCTCCCAATATTTCGATTTATGTACACCACTGGAATAGGCCTTTGCGAATTTACTTTCGCTGTTCAAAACGGTGATGGCAGCTGAAAACTGTGACATAGGGTGAACGCTGGAGGGGAGGTTATTGAGGAGCTGAACGACATGAGAAGGTAACTCCGCTCGCTCAGCCCAATCTTTGGAAATAGCTTTTGCTTGAGCATCTGTAGGCACATCTCCTGTAATGAGTAACCAGAATAGACCTTCTGGGAGGGGTTCAGAGCCGCCAGACGCCTTCGGGAGGACTTTCTGGCACTCGGGGATTGATAGACCTCTAAATCTGATGCCTTCGTCGGGGTCAAGAACGGAGGTTTCGCATACGAGGCCCTTGATGCCTCTCATACCACCATACATCTGTAAAATTATAAATACGTAAGACAAAATTAGACAGCTAATTTGCGTAACTTTAGAAGTTCTTACTCATAAAGTATAATCTTAGGAAAAAAAAAAGTAAGGGTCAAAAAAATGTTTACTCAAGTCCAATAAAGCTCAGAGAATTTTTCATCAACAAAAAATTCTGTAAAACATCCCTAGCCGTTAAGTGTGCCCAATAAACATTTTTTAATAGTTATATTTTTTCCTAAAATTACTTAATAGTTTAATTAAACAGCTTTTGACAGATTGGACTAGATTGGACTAGAACATTTTATTGTCAAAGCTGGCGAAAATTTAATTTTCTCCACTGCTTCTTGAATTTTTCAAGATTTACTTAACACAAGATAGAAAACGATTTAAGGTTGATATGGTCAGGCCTGGACAGGGCAAGCAGGCAAATGCCTGGCGGGCCGGTGGCCTATGGGGTCGCTGAGGATCCGCAAAAAAAAAATAAAGATCTTTAAAGCGATTAAATTAATATAAATTTTCAGGGACGAACCTAGAGAATCCGGGGCTCCGCGCCAATAGTAAATTTGACGTCCCGAATATCTGCGAATTTCTATATCTAGAGTAGCGACTTCGGCACCTCTTTCTGACGAGGTCCTGGGTCGTTGCCCCTTTGCCCCCTAGGTTCGTCTCTGTAAAATGTAAATGTAAGATTATGGCAAAAATAATGAGACGTGTAAAAATTGTTCATACTGTTGTCACTTTTGCTGCTTAACCATATTCTGTATTGCTCCGCTTATTCCAATCTGTATGCAGCTTGTAAGTCAGGTCCAACTTTTTCGTCAACTCAAGATACGTGTGTATGTGGATTTTCAAAATTAAAAATCATAAAAAATAGGCTTATAAGTTCAATGAGCCAAGAAAAGCTTGAAGCATTTTTGCTAATGTCTGTAGAAAACACAATACTTAGCTCCGGTTTTGAGAAAAAATCTTACTTATATTTGACTTATATGATGATTTTCCAAAGTTATTTGTTACTTTATGTTATTATTATTATTTGGTTAATGAACAAAGAACAAATATGTTTTTATATTTTGCCATTTATCATACACAATATACAGTGTGTCCCAGGATAGATGTAACAAGAGGTGTAATGGACCAAAAATTTTGGAATTTTGGAATGGTATTTGGGGATTGAGTCCTGCTTGTTGTAAAACTAAAGTATACCAAAAATGACTTGATTTGGTGTTCTACAGGGTGTTTTATAAGCAAAGTTGTAAAAATCACCACTAATAAAGTACCTTTATTTTTCAAAATATGAAAAAATTCCACTAAGAAAAGTTATTTAGAATGCAATTTTATACCTCTACACCAAATTTCAGGAATATAAAATTCTTTTTGTGGAACTTCCCATTTTTTGCGAATTAAGAGTTGAATTCATATTTAAAATTGTGTAGGAGCAAATGTTAATCATCTCAAAAAGTAGGCTATTGGTAAATAAAAAATTGAATATACGAGATGTAAGAAGGTATAATGTTAATCGAACTAATTGTAAAACAAGAAACAATTACTAACAGAAGATTAATGAGGTTTCAAAAAAATAATTTTATATTCCTGAAATTTATATATAGAGGTATAGAATTGCATTCTAAATAACTTTTCTTAGTGGAATTTTTTAATATTTTGAAAAATAAAAGTACTTTATTAGTGGTGATTTTTACAACTTTGCAGGGTGTTTTATACACCCTGTAGAACACCAAATTAAGTCATTTTTGGTATACTTTAGTTTTACAACAAGTAGGACTCAATCCCCAAATACCATTCCAAAATTCCAAAATTGTTGGTCCATTACACCTCTTGTTACATCTATCTTGGGACACACTGTATAAATATAAAAATTATGGTGTTTTCATGTATTCATTATAACTGCAGAAAATGGGCTGGGGCCGGTCAAAAAATAAGTTGCCCGGTAACAGAACGGTTTCCAGTCTGGGCCTGGATGTGGTTACCAATATATTTAGATTGCTGCTGTCAGAAGTCTAACTTTCAAAAATCAATAATTTATATAATGAACTTTTTAACAGAATCTAAAATATTAAGTACCATACTTAGTTAACGAATTTTCCTATCCTTACTATATTATTTTATTGTTATGGAGGCGTTTGGTAAAGCGATGCCGACCCTGAACAGGAAGGTACAGCCCAGGCAGAAGACTGAAGTCAATTTGACGTCATTTTTTGGTAACACTGGTCGATGACGTCAGAGATGAAAAAATGACGTGTCAGTAACGACATATTGTGGCGAAATTATGACGTCATGTTGAGACATCTATTTGACGTATTGTTGACGTCAGTTTTTTTTTTATTTTAGACGAGTATATGCATTACCACAGTTTGTTGCAGAAATTACTTCTAGACGGTCGGTGGCACATATAAACCATTGGCAACAATCAGTTATTCTTTTATCTTATATATTCTAATGAATTTATAGAAAATAAATAATATAAATTGCAATGCGACAAATACATTCAGGAAACGTCAATTGATTTGGATGGATCTTATAACGGTCAGGTTAAGGGTCATTATTCTGTGGCTGGGCCAAGATAAAAACCAGTGGGTGCTTAACTCAATAATTGTCGATTCATCTACATGGTGGTTCATCCTGAAGAGTCCTTAAATTGATTTATTACATTTCTCAAATGTACATGTATTTCACTTAATCAAAAATAACCTAGATATAGTCAGATAAACGTCGCTAAATTACGTCAATTTAACGTAGCAAAATGACGTCTCTGGGCTGTGACATATTGACGTAATTTTTACGTCATTCTAGAGGTCAAAATGACCTCTCAAGTGACCAAGAAGTTACGTCAAAATGACGTCGGCCTGTGCCTGTGAGGGGATCATTTGGCATATATTATGGCTACACATACATATCTGAAAGATGCTACGGTTTTTTATAAGACGATTTTATGTATTTTTAAAAAATTTTCACTTTTTATTTATATATGTAATTATTATGCCAAAGGCTAATAATATAATATGTTTAAAAACGCGACATTCAGAGCAATCCCATTCATAAACTCTGTAAAGTAGACCTTGAATCGCCGCTATGAAGGACGTTAAAACCAGAGTTGGCTCTAAGTGACGTACAGTCGAGCAAAAACTTTCATGCGTGTAATAAATAATTACAAATAACACTTTACTTATTGTACAAGGAAACATGGACAAGATGACACAAGGCGATGAACTGTTACTAATATTTCATCATTTCGTCGCTTTTATATTAAAATGCCTTATTCGGCGTTTACAATATATCTATGTGAAAGCCGTCTCTGGATTTTCTCACAGACATTCGGGAATGCTAACCTGCTGACGCCTGCGTAAAAGAACGACGAGACGTTTAATTTGGAATCTTATCTGTCTCTCTCAAGAAACAAGCTTCTTTTTTCGAGTGTCGTGTCTTTATTATTGGCATTATTATTTATATTATTAGTCTTTGATTATGCACTGAGTTTAACTTCAACTTTCGATATTCTGAAATATTTTTGTCTATGCTAAATAAATACAGTTTCAAAAGAAAAATAATTTTTAAGTTTATGTTGGTTATAAAATAAAAATGCATTTAAAAAAAAATGTACGTTGTCGACGTTCTGAGGACGATTTCCGGGCACTTTAGATATTTATAACTTTGAGGCATGTACAATTACACAATAAGTACGCCGTCCGTGTTTACGTCTCGTTATTTTACAAAAAAAAGTGTATTCCATCCATAATTTACTATGGGGTTGTTAGCAATTCTTTAAATTAGCATTATTAGTGGCGAGTTCATATATTGTGTCGATAAACGTCAACTAGATGCATTTTTAAGACTTATTTTTTTTTATTATTTTCGTTTATTTTCCAATATTGGGAATTTCAGTCACATACATACAATACAGTCTAGACCAAAAAACGGGGGTCTCCGCGAATAATTTCTACTAGGATTTTTTGTTTGTATAATGAAGGGGGGGGGGGGGGGGGTGTAGTTGTCTTCAGGTCTCCATGAAGCACGCAAAAAATGTCGGCGCCTTTGACCATCAAACACGCCGCATCGCACCCCCAAAGACACCGACATTTTTTACATGCCAAACAAGTGTGCAGTCAACTATACCATAATCATTAATTATTGTTTTCCACAAAAATACCGTTGCCGTTACGACCGCCATGAAAAAATGACGGTCAAGATAGGCTTTTCTCGATTATCTCCTTTTCTGTTAGTTCTTTTCTAAAATTAGATATTACCAATATTGCAGAAAATGAATTGGCTACGACTTTTATTTAAACTATTTTTTCCTATTGTTAATATTTTACGATTTACAGGTGAAGTGTTTTAAAATGATAGTAGCTCGAAGTTTAAAAACAATGGAGTTTTTGAGCTGCTGTAACTTGTAATGTAACAATTGATAGTGCAAGAAAATTGTTCAAACAAAAGTTTGACAATATTGATAATAACTAATTACTACGTAGAAGCACTGGGGATAGAGATAATTTCAATAATTTGCAGTGAAGCATAAATTTTCGCCGAGAGAAGAAAGAAAAAGATGTCGGGTTGTGTTGGCAAACAGTGATAACTCGAAAAATTCGGATAAAAAAGAAACTATTCCAAACTTTGAGTTCCTATAACAATTGACTGTGGAAGAAAATTGTTTAAACAAAATTATTGATAAATTTTACGATCTACAATATTGATAATAGACCAGGGTCGATAATTTTGAAAATGGTAAAAAGTGAAAAAAAATTATAGTAGGATGAAACCCATTGGAAAAGGTAGAGAATATAACAAAAATGAAAGGAAAAATAATTTACGGGCGATCTGAGGTCGGGAAGGGGAAGGGGGTGAGTTTTAAGGGTAAAAAACGGTTTCCTATGAAAAAAAGTTAAATAGCAAAGTTGTAGGTAATAAAAAGATCTACAACTTTTGTTTTTACACTTTTTTCACATAACCTCAAAATTTATGTGAAAAATTCAAATAACCAAGTTTTTGGTTTTTTATTTTTATCTTTTGCAAAAAAAAATTATTTTTTCACGAAATTTGGTGAAAACTTACCTTTTTATGCCCCTAACACACAGTAATTTTTTTGATTTAAACTATTCATTTTTTCACCTTATTTTGACTTAATATCGAAAAAGCACCCTAATTTTCAATCGAAAATTCTCACGTCAAAATATCTGCTTTCTTAAAAAAGTCGGTGGGCTTTTTGTTCGTTGAAATCTCTACTTTCTGATGGTATAAAAAAATATACATTACTATGGTAAATGTTCTCAGAAAATGCAAATAAACGAAAAAAACTCGAATCCGAAAATTTTTTTTTGAATCATTATGTACAATTTTGAGCTATTTATTAAAATTTACACTTTAATTACTCGAAAAACGTAAGATTTCATGTTACATTGATAAACAAAAAAATTACAAATCCATAAAACATAAAGATTGCAAAAAACATGCGAAAATAGTTGTTCTAAATATTAAAAATAGGATTTAAAGGGGATTTCATCTAAAAAATGTGACTGCTGCAATTTTTTTCAGTAATAAAGTTGATTTATTAAATTCTAATTACATTTATGTCATAGAAAATCTCATAATATATAAATATACATGTAAATCGTACTATTGAATTTAGATACTTTATACTGATTACGTTATTCATTATAATTTTTTTAAACACAATAATCTTGTTATTTATAAATACCTTATCTTGCATTCTAATCACTTCTCCATTAGTTTTTGTCTCTTTGACGGCATTTCTTCATCGTTAGATTCGACAAACCTTCCCGATTCTAGTGGATCTTCGAAATCTTCAAGACCATCACCGTCTTCGTCTCCAATATTATTTCCGATCTGCATTGGTTCTTCATCCACAATTTCATCCGAATCATCAACTTCCTCGTAGGTTTTTTCTTCCACATTGGAGCATGTTTCAGAACCATGACAATTTGAGCATAAATTTGTGCATTTTAAACCATGTTTTCGGCAGCCACATTTTAAACTGTTACATCCAGTTTCACAGCTGCAGCAAATAGTTTTGAGCAATATTTCCGAAATTAATTCCTTTTCTGTAAATTTGGGCATAATGCCCCGTTGATGTTGCTTCCAGCCCCAACCTGTTGCTATCAGTTCATTACCCAGCCAAGTCTGAAGCTTATAATATGCCCTGTAACAATGTTGTTCTGCTGCACCTTCTGTGGGTGGGAGATTTGCCAATATGAAAGAAGATTTAATTCTTGCCAATTGATATTTTTGAAATCTTAATTGATTCAGTGTTATATTATCATTTTTACATTTATAAATAGATTTGATTAATTGTAATCCATTTTTTTTGATATCTTCTTTGTTTGCATCTTTTTTATAAAAAATATTGGCCAAATTTGACGTCTTATTAAATATTAACTTTATTAACTTATTTGGTTGTTAATTATAGTAGTATATTTCGATTAACAATTTTTTTGTTTATCAATGTGACATGAAATCTTACGTTTTTCGAGTAATTAAAGTGTAAATTTTAATAAATAGCTCAAAATTGTACATAATGATTCAAAAAAAAATTTTCGGATTCAAGTTTTTTTCGTTTATTTGCATTTTCTGAGAACATTTACCATAGTAATGTATATTTTTTTATACCATCAGAAAGTAGAGATTTCAACGAACAAAAAGCCCACCGACTTTTTTAAAAAAGCAGATATTTTGACGTGAGAATTTTCGATTGAAAATTAGGGTGCTTTTTCGATATTAAGTCAAAATAAGGTGAAAAAATGAATATTTTAAATCAAAAAAATTACTGTGTGTTTGGGACATAAAAAGTTTTCACCAAATTTCGTGAAAAAATAATTTTTTTTGCAAAAGAAAAATAAAAAACCAAAAACTTGGTTATTTAAATTTTTCACATAAATTTTGAGGTTATGTGAAAAAAGTGTAAAAACAAAAGTTGTAGATCTTTTTATTACATACAACTTTGCCATTTAACTTTTTTTCATAGGACTTGTAGTTTTGCCGGAAATAGAGATAAACCGTTTTTTACCCTTAAAAACTCACCTCCTTCCCCTTCCCGACCTCACATCGCCCGTAAATTATTTTTCCTTTCATGTTTGTTATATTCTCTACCTTTTCCAATGGGTTTCATCCTACTATAATTTTTTTTGGTCTCAAAAATTATCGACCCTGGTCTATAATAACTAATTACTACGTAGGAGGAACGAGGGTAGAGATAATTGCAAAAATCTGTAGCTAAGCACACATTTTCACCATTCTGACGGTTGTAAATCGTAAAATATTAACAAAGGAGAAAAATAGTTTAAATAAAAGTTGTAACAGAATTCGTATATAAAGCTGATATCATATCATAGGAATGACAATGTGGATGTTCCAAATGTATTGGATGAGTTATAGTTGTTTTTTGCATTAATCATAAATATACTGTAACTGGCGAACAATTTAATCTATAGTTACTAATATTTTAAATAAAGAGGATGGATTTACCTTACCGCATTACCAGTCTCAGATAAGATAAGACTCCAGAGCGAAAAAAAAATTGTATACCTATGACATTTTCATTTTTGAAAGGCCACTCAACAAATACGTTTTTAAAAAAGAGCACTCCTCCCTCCGTAATACCTTGTAACATTTGTGAAACCCCCTTAGACGAACGTTGCCCCCCCCTCATTTCTCCACGTTCACTTTGCCACATTTTCAGTAACCCCCCCATACCCTAAAAGTGAATGTGTTTATTGAATGGCCCCATGAAATAGTAGTTTCGGGTGTATATTTTGCGCGCTGCGCGCTGGCCTGATAAATTCTATAGTCTAATTGAATATTCATTTACAAATAGACGTTCAAAAATATCTAGCATCTGGATCAGTAGTAAAATCTGCACGTGAATCGAATGAAAGTAAACTATAGCTTATAACAAAATGGAAGACCAGCCTAGGGTAAATTTTCTATGATACATAGACGAAGACTAGGTTCACAAGGCCCAAAAATGGAGAATTAAACATCCGATTGTACTGAAATTTGGACAGTAAGTTAGTATTAGCTAGCGAAACAACCTTATTGTTTCTGAAAAAATAAGAGTGAAAAATAGTATTGTTCATTACTGAGATAATTAGAGAGGTAGAATAAAAGATTAATTTTGAGGTGTGCGTTTTTTGTACCTATTTCAAAAAATACCCTATTTTGTGAATAAATTCATTTTGGGGCTATTTATTCCCAAACATAGCCTGATTTAGTTTATCGGAAAAATACAAAGATTGGAAATTTATATTTTATTAAACAGATTTCCTTATCTTATAAAAACACAAGACACACTACATAAAGTAAACCACCAAAGTTAAGGCTCTTCTAAACGGGACTACATTCTGAAAATATAGAACATAATCATTCTCTCCGATACTCTCACCTGCTGAAGTTGAAACTCGAACCCAGGTGAGATAGATAGTAATTCGTCACGTTTTGCCACACAATGTGCTATAACTGCTATTTTATTCCCAATAAGGACTACAATAATAATTAGTCAAATCAATTTCTTAAATGACTCAGTCTTACGTCTTTGAGGGAGGTCTAGAAATCACTACTTATTATAACCCAATCAAGCAGTTATTTTTTATCGTCAACTTCACATCAATTTTAAATAATTTATATACTTTTATTCGTGTATAACAGTGATTATGTGTATGGACAACCTTATATGTATGTAGCAATGTAATCACATCTACATATTGTCATGTGCTACACCATCTACGTAAATATTATCTACGTAAGTATACCTAATTATAACTGTAGAAACTAATAATTATTTTAAATGAACATACAAGTAATCTTATTACGATAGCTGTTCCTGATAGCAAATTTTCAAACTTAAATTCCCTGACCTTCCAGGTTTTCCAGGACTCTTTTTTTCTAGGTGGAGACTGAACTGAAATGCTGGAACCTATAATTCGTAGTTTTATGTTATGAGCGTTTAACGCTCCCTGACTTTTTATGAAAATTATTATTTCCTGATTTTTCAATAAATTTTCCAAATTTCCTGATTTTTGTAGGTTTTCTAGGTCGCTATAAATCTTACTTAAGGCAGAAAGTGTTTAGCGTTGTTAGCAAAGAGCTAAAAAACTGCACAAAGAAAAAATAAAATATATTTACATGAAAATCAGAATTTTTACCGGCCAAACAAACGCGACTAATCGCTGCCTGTGTGCAGGGGTGTCGCTAGGATTTTTTTTTGAGGGGGGAGGTTAATAATTCCCAACTCTCATTACAGGAATTTTCCCAACTCCTAAAAAAAATTTTCTCCAAAAATGAAAATTGATGAACGGGGGGGGAGAACAATGAACAATGTTAAAAAAGGTCTTTTTTGGCCCATCCGTAGTAAAGTGTGGAAACCATCTTTTTTTATTAATTCTGAAGTTGAAACTTGAAGCTGTATACGAATTTGTCATCGAAATTGGCTAAAACCATAGGGAAGGCAGTAAAAAAACAACCCGAGGGGGTATGTGGCACAGGTATATGTGCAATGGCATTCTGAAGTTGAAACTTGAAGCTGTATACGAATTTGTCATCGAAATTGGCTAAAACCATAGGGAAGGCAGTAAAAAAACAACCCGAGGGGGTATGTGGCACAGGTATATGTGCAATGGCATGCAATATGTGTGCAATATTGCAATTGTGGGATACATAATTTCAAGTGATTTCCTCCCTCGAAACAACCCTCATTTGGAGGTGGCATTGAAATTGATATTAGAACGTGCAACAAAAAGTTATTCTTTAGTGTAGACAATTCTTTCAAAATACTCAGTTTCATTAGGTAAGTAGAAAAAGAAGCAAAAATTCTAAATTCACCCAAATGAAGTGTTTTTAATATGTTCCCGAGATTTTTCGCCAAAACGGGTGGCGGATTCGTTTTCAGCACCTCAAAGTTAGTAAAACAAAAAGATGACTTCCACACTTTACCACGGATGGGCCAAAAAAGCCCTTTTTTAACATTGTCCTTTTTCCCGAGTTCTTCCAACTGAAGCTTGAATTTCCCAACTCGACCACGATATTGGAGGGGGGGGGGGGCACCCCATAGCGACACCCCTGGTTGTGTGTTGAGTTCGAAACCCAGCTCCTGCAGGTGTAATGCCAGTTGGAAATGGTTGTGTGCGTACGATGTTCATAATATAGATATAGACGTTGAATTTAGGAGATTAACAATTTACACGTGTTTTATTTATAACACACCATAGGTAAATACCAAAGCCTCTTATCCCTGAACGTCTCAAGTGACTTTGTGCGGGAGGGTGTTACACATTTCGAGACAACTACCCGTTAGCACCACACTTTAATTACTTCCACATCCAGTGGAAGTATAACGACAAAATAAATGTTTGAAAATTTTTATTGTTCAAATAGGCTTAGAATGACATGAAACGTCGAGATTTTAAGTCTGAACGAAAAAAAAATTTCTGTCTGTCGGTCTATAACTTTTTTTTGTACGCACGATTACTCTGGAACCGTTTAAGATATTGACTTGAAATTTGGTACACGTATGTACTTTAACGGGATCTGGAACTAGATTATATTTTCATTTTATTCCGTCGAAGGGTTGGAGGGTAAAATACGTAAATCAAGCAGGTAAGAGTCCATAAAATTGGTATTTAGTGTATACAAGAGAAGTTAAGGTCTCAAAAAAGTCTCAAAAAATTTTTTGGCATTAGCCATCCCATTTACCACCTACCCCATTATTGAAGGGGATGAAAAAAACTTGTGATTTAGTGTGTGTACAAGAACCAAAAACCTCAAAATACTTTTTTACTTCATTCACCCCCACAACCACCCCACTATCACCACCCCCACCCCACTAACGTGTGGGATATCGTTTTGTGGGTTTTTGGGGTAGACGATTTCAAATATTATATTATTAAAGTTCTATAAACAATTATTCCCACATACAAAATTTTTTCGTTATGAGAGACTTGGATTGAAAATCTGGATGTGGAAGTAGTGATTCCTTGGGCAGCGGTTTTTTCATTAATTGAACCCATTATTTGCCGTAACAGTCCCTTAATCTAACTAACATTACATTCATATTTCAAATGTCCTACTGTTCTATGAATTGTATTGAAATGTAATTAGAAAATAATTCTTATTTTAAACTTACTGTTATCGATCAAGGTCATAACAAAGATAACACGGCCCATTTAACACCAGCGCCTTTACAATAACGATGTCACGTTTCTGACATGATAAAATGATTTTTATCTGAAAAAAAATGTCCCAGGCATTGTTTATTTTGATGAAGTCATAATAATAGTTCATGATTTTATGTTTAAAATTTATTTCAAGATACTGCACCAGGAGACACGCGGTCAAGTTTGACTCGACCTCTAATGCTAAAAATTATAAAAACAATTTATTTATATCATGCACACTAATGCAGATAAACTTTAACTGACTAATATTTTAATAAACATTTTGATTAAATAATATCAATTTATTGGCAACTTTGCCAAGAATTAAACGAATATTGATTACATAACAGTTTTCAAAGGATTGCTGAAGGATACTTAAATGTTAACAATAATAAAAATTGCATTCCCATATCAGTCAGATAGGTTTTACTGGAGAATTTGATCTGCATAAAAATTAAATTTTGAAAATGGGGGACACTCGAATTGCGCTCACATTAATGAGGGTCACACTCGAACTGCGCTCACATTAATATCAGGTACTTTATTCCCATACCGAACTGCGCTCACTGCTCCTGTTGTAGAACTCTCCAAAATCGTCCTAAGTTGAAGACATAATCAAAATTCGACTTAGGCAAAAATTTCATTTAAAGACATTTTTGGGAGTCTGCAGAGGCGCAGATCAGTCCATAAGGACCGTTTTGGGTTCTATAAGGCGTTGGAAATGACCAGGCGAAAATTCGAAGAAACACCGAATTTTCACTTAGGAAAAATGTTTTTGGTTCAGAATATCAGAGTAGAAGTATATAATGACAAAGATTTATGAATAATATACTTTTTCAAAGGTACCATAAATTGGACTTTGAAAAATAATATTTTTGGAAGGGCGTCAAAATTTGGCCCAGGAATCGATTTATCGAAAGTACGCCAAAGTTTCACTTGCAGACTAATTTTTCAAAACTGCGTTGAAATTTGGCTTGAAGATCGATTTTTCAAAAGTACGCCAAAATTTCACCCGCAGATTAACTTTTCAAAAGTACCTTGAAATTTGGCTTGAAAATCGATTTTTCAAAAGTACGCCAAAATTTCACCCGCGGATTAACTTTTCAAAAGTACCTTGAAATTTGGCTTGAAAATCGATTTTTCAAAAGTACGCCAAAATTTTACCCGCAGATTAGTTTTTCAAAAGTACCTTGAAATTTGGCTCGAAAATCGATTTTTCAAAAGTACGCTAAAATTGGTCTTAAAATGGATTTTTCAAAAGTACCACAAAGTTAGTTTAAAAAGTACCACGAAAATATAATTTAAATTATTTTTTATTTTGTATTCCTCAACCAAAGACATTGACCTTTGAGGTACGGTCATTGAAAGCCCAATTCTAAAGTATGAGCATAAAATTTTAACGATGCACTGCATCCAAAAGGCAAAATAGAAGATTTTGTCAAAGCCGGCGTAGTGCCGATAAGCAAAAATTGACAAAAATCAATGCACATGTACAAGGCCGGTTTCTCGCATAGAAAGAGTTTGGATTGACCCAGCGGCTCACAATTTGGTCGAGCGCGTTGAGTGGTCCAGACAAAGCGATGGTAGAAAAGCCAATAACAGGGCTTTTCAAATGATAAAGTTATAGAGGAAAATGCCTTGTGCATAAAAATCCAAAAATTCAATTTTGCCTAAAAGTCGCTCGAAGGTGAGACGCTGCCAAATCGATAATATCGAACGACTGTGATAAGGGTTAGTAAGTCGTGGACTGATCGAACGCCACTCAACTTATGCAGTAATAAGTCCTCTGAATGTGTTTGAGTACGTGAATCTCCACGATACAAGAACTTTAAAGCTAAGTAGTCTCTAACGAAACTAAATTCATTTAGTAAAACTTTTTTAAGTTAATTTCAGTCAGCCTTAATTATTCATTTACCCAGAGTCTGAAATGATTCTAAAAGCTCACATTTTGATTCTGAGAAGGTATGTATGAATCTTTTCTACCTAATCGATCGTTAGCGTGAGCGCTCTCGCTTGTATGGTCTGAAAGTCACTACCTTGATTGGGGAAGGCACGATTCTTATCTTGAGAATTTTGTATAACCAATTCTGTTAAATAAACGGATTCTTTGAACTAATATTTCTTAATTGATCTTGAGGCCTGTTGACGGTCTATAATCCCTGGAACTTTCGTATAGAAAACCGGATGTGTCGAGTTAATTCGCATTAACGTTCGACCTTCTGGTTGTTTTACGGAGGTTCGATAGGGATTTTTTTATGCGTTTTTTGAGAAATATATTCCGTTATTAATGGACCAAAACGTGATTTTCGCGTACCAAAACTAATCCCTCCGCAGAGAAATTCTTCGGTTGGGATTTTTTTATGCAAAAATTCAGGAAATTAAGAGGTGCCTAAACCCCTAACGAGGGAATTCGGGTCCAGAGAGAGCGTAGTTTCCGATCTGTGGTAGTGCAGCCTTGGTCCCATTACTCGGCTACCGAAGTGCATCTTATCTCGAACCCGCCTGAGAGGTAGAAGAACGGGGTAATACGCGACTGGCGCCCCCTGAGAAATAAATTGGTGTCGCGTCATTTTGACGCCCGGTAGTGCGTTCTTCTACACTCCCAGGTTCTAAAAGTAGGAATAACTAAATATTGTCTAAGGAATAACTAACAAACTAACTAACCAACGAAGATTTTATGAGCGAAAAACCACAAGACAGTCGAGTGGATCAGTTTATACATTTTTTAGTGGAAAATTGTATCGAAAGTGGCTCTCTATTTCCAGGGCCGGATTAAGGATTGGCGCGCCCTTAGGCTATTCATGTATTTGCGCCCTCTTATTCATAATGGAAGAATATTAATTAGCGGGAGGGTGAAATTTGAAGAAAATATGTTTTGTCCAGATTCAAAATTGACGGGCGGGGAGGCGCAGATATGTGAAAAAAAATGCTTGTCCCAGCTTCAAAATTGATGAGCGGGGGGAAAAATCTAAAAAAAAATTTTTTTTTTAGATGCCGAAAATAATTCGGCATTTATATAGGAACGGAAAGATATAATATCTATCTCTTTCCGTTCCTATTTTCCTATAAATAATCCTGTAAAATGTTGATATAGTTGAAAAGGAACATATAAGAGACGTATACATTTCCTTAATTGGCACAAAAAGTTGAGCTGGCGCATGCCGGTCAAATTGCAGCGTTTTTTGTTTCCGCGTTTTTTGCTTCCGCACTTTCGGACGAACAATGAGGTGTACAAACGATCCAACCAACCAACCTTCTCGGTACACTTTGAAAATTGCCATGACAACTCGTAAAAGTGAGCTGGTCTGCTGGAATTCCAGCGTCTTCAAAGCGTTCCGACAATGTTGGCTCCAGCAGACCAGCTCACATTTACGAGTTCGCATGGCAATATTCAAAGTGTACCTAGGATCGTCTGTAGACCCCGATATAAAGTGCAGCGCAGGTCGGGTGTTTTTTTGTACTACCCTAATAGCACAACATTGTCCTATGGATATTTGAAGGACGTCCTCGACGAACATATAGGTCATCCGATGGACGTTCGTTTTTGGTTCAAAGTACACCCGACGGGCAGCCGAGGGACGTCCAAATGTCACAACTTTGAACAGTATTTGTACATCCCAATTATTTTAACAGAAAAAAAACCGGAATGAGTAGGGATCGAACCGCCGGCGCCGCGCCGATCCCATGATTTGTAACTCACTCGACCACTAACCTTGTTTACTAGTACTTACTTAAAGACTGTATAGTTGAAAGGAGGATTTAGAGTAAAATAGCTATATATTTCAAAATGTAGAAAGTATTTGAATGTTTAATAAATGTTTAGTATCAAATAATATCATTAATAATTTACAAAAAAGGTTAAAATTAAATTATTAATTACAAATTACTATAAAAAATAAACTACAAATTTTATAGAAATAACGGTCAAATATAAAGAAAAACATTGTAAAATTGAAAAACCAGTTTTTTGTTTTTATATTAAATAGACTGCTGTCCCTATAGAGACCTAAAATGTGTGTATTTGCGGAACATAAGGACGTCTGTTGGGCACATATGTTGGATGTTCAGTGTGACAGTGTGCCAGTGTGGTATGTATACATATCGCTGGTATGTATACATATCTCGGAAACGTGTTGAAGAGAAAGCGGTATGGAGATATTTTCATTTATTACAAAAATATAAAATTTAATTCAAAGGACACGAAATGGACGTCCATCTCCCTATATGGACATAAAATGTATACACTTCCCGTATATAAAATGGACATTCAGAGTACGTCCATTCTGTACAATTTCAAAGTAAATCCGATGATAGTTGTCCGGTAGACGTCCAATTTATGTCCATGGTCGTACATTCATTAAATAGACATAAAACAAATAAATAATTTTCTTGTATAAAAAAGTACCGACGTAGATATAGTAAACCGCAGATTTAACAGGCATCTTTGGCTTTGCGACGCAGCGTGTTTCATGGATCAAAGGCGCCGACATTATTTGAGTGCCTGTTAAATCTGCGGTCAACTATATAAGGAAGGCCTCAGGCTATACCCGGAAGGATTACGGCAATATAAACTTCAGATATGGATAATTACTTTAAATGTATGAACACGACTCTACTTAAAATTACATCGCATTTTCTATTTCATATTATTTACTTCTTTCTCAGATCCTGATATCTGAAAATTAAATATAAGTAAATGAATAGTTAGGTATTTTGGTATTTATATACTTCTTATATAAAACGGATATAATTATAAAATGTAACCAAAATAGTTACATAGAATAGGTATACATAGGCTTATACAAATTTATTAATTTCAGCCCAGATAAAACGGCGGGTACAAAAGCTTTTTAAGCTTGTCTTTCCTTAAACAAACAATTTTTTACGCTCATTATCCTAACTCGATTTTGTGGCTGTTTTTTTCGCCCGCCCTTATGCATTATACGACGTTACAATACATTTTATTTTCCAAAGGTCAATGTTAAACAGTAAATGTCATCCGTTGGCTGTCGGGAGACAAAATTAGTTAGTTTTGAGTTGCCGAAGTGCCCCCTCGCGCTTCGGCGCCCCTAGGCTATAGCCTATTTAGCCTTATGGATAATCCGGCCCTGTCTATTTCCACCGACAATATGGGTTGCAAAAACAGCAAGTATTTTAAGGACCACAAATGCATGTGAATCATTTCATTCAAAGTTTAAAAGTGAACCGGACCTAACCTAATCAATATGGCGTATCCAATATGGTGGATCCAACATGGTGGATGCAATTTGAACCCTGCCTATCACCCAATGCAATTTGAATTCTGCCTATCACCCATGTCTAACTCTGTGAGATACACAATCATTATAAAAAGCGTTGTTTTACATATGAGAATAGATACCACAAGGAAGTTCCTAAAGAAGAAGTTGCTGAGAATTTTAATCTGCACTTTTCTAGCAACATAAATATAAATCCCTTATGTGATATTAACTACTTAGAATCCAACATTCCTAATTTTAGTAAATATCTTTTCTTAAACCCAGTTTCTAGTTTTGATGTTGAATCTCTCATAGATAGATTGAAAGCTTCAAACTCGAGTAGCTATGACAACATCTCTAACAATTTAATAAAAAAATGTAAATATGTCATTTGTAGACCACTAGTTCACATTATAAATTTATCGATAGAAAAGGGCACTTTTCCAGACAGATTTAAACTAGCAATAGTACATCCTCTTTATAAGAAGGGGGATCCAAATGAATACAGTAACTATAGAGCTATTAGTTTACTTAGCAGTTTTTCTAAACTTCTGGAACTCCATCTCCAGGACCAACTATCAAGTTTTTTTAAAATTTAATACATTGCTTTCTCCTTCACAACATGGCTTTACTGCAAACAAGAGCACTGAAACGGCCCTATGTAACTTTCATAATTTAATTATCAATGCGCTTGACAAAAAGAAATATGTTATTGGTCTTTTTGTGGATTTTTCGAGAGCTTTTGATTTGGTTGATCACCAATTGCTTGAATTTAAACTAGCCAGATACGGCGTCCGTGGAATTGCCCTGCAAATCTTTTCCTCTTATCTGGAGAATAGGATGCAAATTGTCAAATTGCCTAGTGGAGTAGAAAGCAGTACTTGCATTGTCAGGCAAGGAGTTCCACAAGGCTCAATTCTTGGTCCCCTTCTTTATATATTATTTGCTAATGACTTAATTACCCTCCTAGAGAGAATTTCAAATGTGCATGTGATTTGCTATGCTGACGATACCAATATCCTAGTCACTGGTAATAATTTAAATGAAACAAAAATGCGAAAGAGTGTATGAAGTAATAATATGTTGGGCCAAAGAAAATAATTTAATCTTAAATAAATCAAAGACTGTCTCTACCCAATTTTCACTAAGAAGTAATATTGAAGACATTACCCTTTTCGATGGTACTGACAATCCAATAAAAACAAATGATGCTAGCAAAATACTTGGTATTACTTTTGATCGGCATATGCAATGGTATCAACATGTAGATAATCTTTGCATGAAATTAAGGACCAGCTGTTATGCTCTTAAATTTATGTCTAAGCACTGTAGTCAGGATGTTCTGAAAACATTGTATTATGCCAATTTTCACTCACATCTAAGGTATGGAATTGTAAATTGGGGGAACAGTAGTAGTGTAAACAGGGTATTCGTTTTACAAAAATATGCAATACGTATTTTATTAAGCTTGGATTATAAAGAATCATGTCGTAATGCCTTCAAATCTCTGAAAATTTTAACTGTTGCTAGTCAATATATTTGTGAAGTTTGTACATATGTATACAAAAATAAATCCAGTCTTATTAGTAATCAAGTTAACCATTCATATGAAACCAAACACAGAGATCTTTTTCTACCCAATTCTCATAGAACAAGTTCTTTTCAAAAGAATTTTATTTACCAAGGCTGTAAATTTTACAACTATTTACCCGAAGATATTAAAGTCTCTGCAAGTATACATATCTTTAAATCAAAATTTAAAAAAAATTTACTAGATAGGAACTGCTATACAACAACTGAATTTTTTAATAGTTAATTACTTTTTGTTTAGTTAACTTTCTGTTTTTTTTATAATTACCTTTTAAGCTTATTACCTATTATATTATATTTACATGTACTTTTTTTGACCTTTTCTGCATTGTTTCTTGTATGCATATATGTATATTTTCTTCAATGGAGAAATAAAGATTATCTATCAAGTCATAATAAACATTTACTATATATGTTTTGCTCGGTTACCCTTTGCTTCATGGTACATCTAACAGCATCACGTCTTTTATCGTGGTCGCTTGTTAAGCGTACGATCTCAATAAAATTTAATATTTTTATGTTGTTATGACTGTCTAATGTTCACTTTTTTTTAAATATAAACAATAAACAATAATTATACGAAGCATTGTTTTACATGTCAGATAAATTTGGAAAAATTATGTTATCTTAACTGAAAATGAAAATTTACATGTTTTGAAAATGTGAAATCTATAACACTGAACCCAAGTAAGAAATGGGGAGCGCAGTTCGAGTGTCAAATTCATTAGGGATGTGAGCGCAATTTAGTGGCACCGAGAAAATGATACTCATAAACGGAAGCTAATATTATAGAAAAACCCCTAGTTCACAAAAGAAACATTTTTAAATTCCTTAGGTAAATTAAATATAAGCTAGATATATTAAAGTCTGCATAATTTAAGTAAGTGACGTCAACCCGTGGGTTGACGCTGACATGTCAGACTACTAGAACTAGAACGTATTCGATATGTGTTTACAAACATTGTGTGATATACAGTATTTGTAATATGTATTTCTGAGTATCTTACATTAATAGGGCTTTTTCAAAGATAAAATAAACACAAAAACACCGCCACTACAATTTTCAACTTCGACTAATTTTGATTTTAGAGACAGAAGATGTCACTTTGCTGACAGTTGCAGAGAAAAATATATGTAATACGACAGGAACGTGTCATTACAGATCTCGCAGACGTCCATTCCATTGGGCTACTTGTCAGTGAAAGTTGCAATTGGCAACGCTTGACTGAAACTTTCGTAATAGTGATATTGAAAATTCCCAATAACATTTTAAAGTAGAATTTCGTTCCAGACACACTATTGCAATTTCGATATCTTGCACATCTTTGTATTCTTGCGTGTTTAATCAAAAACCTAGTAAAATTTTGCTCTAAAATTATAATAAAACATAATTTATGTAAAACATAACAGTTCGTACACCTCAAGCGACCACCATGTATGACGGATATGGCTCAATTTCAATAGGGATTACTTTACCGTATTATTTTACATATATTCCTTTGAAATGAAAATTTTAAGTCCAACAGAAGTTATCTTGTTTACAAAAAACGGTGTATACACATTCATACATACGGATTTTTCTTTTTGATATTTGTGTTCAGCATGTTATGGAACAAAATTCTGTACAAAAATTGATTTTTGTCCGGTTATTATAATATACCAATTTGATTACATCAGATAGTTATAATAATGTTTACTTATTATTAGCAAAACAGTTACAGGATAATAACAATAATAACAATCCTGTATTTACATTTAAATTAAATTTAAATAAACATGCAACGATTCACAAAAGCGTCTATTAGGACCTTGAATGTAACTATATATAAAATATAACATAAAAGCATCTTTAAAATGGATAAATAAACAACTGCATGATTCGACACTCATAGTATCCCGTAGTATAGTTAACACTAATGTAATAGGTAGTATATTTTAATTTAATAATTATGGAATATAAACAACACATTCGCGTAAATGTTTTAGTTAAAAAACGAGAGCAATAATTTGTCGCACATAGTATAAAGTTTAAGTAGTTAATTTAATTACTTCCAGATCCAGTGGAAGTATAGTAACGAAAAAATTTTTTAAAATTTTTATTGTTCAAATAGGCTTAGAATGTCATGAAACATCGAGATTTTAAGTTTTAGCGAAAAAAAATTTCTGTCTGTCGGTCTGTAACTTTTTTATGCGCACGTTTACTCTGGAACCGTTTGAGATATTGACTTGAAATTTGGTACACATATGTACTTTAACGATCTAGGACTAGATTATATTTTCATCTTGTTCCGGGGGGTAAATTGAGGTAAATTTGGGGTAAATAGGTAAATCAAGCAGGTAATAGTCCATAAAATTAGTATTTACTATATACAAGAGAAGCTAAGGTCTCAAAAAAAATTTTGGCATTAGCCACCGCCATTACCACCCCCACCTCATTATTAAAGGGGATGAAAAAAAATTATTGTGATTTAGTGTGTGCACAAGAACCAGAAACCTCAAAATATTTTTTTACTTCATCCACCCCCACTACCAACCACCCCCTATCACCACCCCCACCCCACTACCGATGTGGGGTATTGTTTTATGGGTTTTTGTGGTAGAGGATTTCAAATATTATATTATTAAAGTTCCATAAACAATTATTTCCACATACAAGTTTTTTTCGTTGTGAGTGACTTGGATAGAAAATCCGGATGTGGAAGTAGTGATTCCTTGGGCAGCGGTTTTTTTCTTTCAGATTATATTAATATTAGTCCCATAGGGGACTGTAAGAACGGGTATATGAAATTCGGTGAGTATTCCTTTTTTATGTAAAATTTTTGTGAGCCTTCGCTAGTTTATGATTTTATGATCATAAATAAAAATATATTGAAAAAGGCGAAAATAATTATTACCCCAAAAAGTGGTTAGTTAGAACTATGATCTCTTTGTAAACATCATGAGTTAGAGCAACCTTTCAGGTGATGAACTATTGCAAAACTTCTGATAAAAAAAAAGTTTTTGAAACATTAATATCACGAATCTGCTGACTGTTGAATATTGTACAACCAACGGAATATCTTTATTCCCCAAGGAACACTAAGCGAACCATTATACAGTGGCAGGCACCATTCATTTTTTCTTTCTTTATCAAATAATGTCTTCATTATCTGATAAACTGTTTTCAGTTTGCTCAAGATAACTGTTGTGTCTGACATACAACACATCATTTTGACACGCCTCTAGTGCCGATGCTCACTCTTTATTAAGAAAAATACTGTCGTCATTCTTGGAACACTGGTAATAGAATTTGACTTGCTGGTAGTTATCAATAGTTCTTAGTTTCATTGGATTTTATCGCGAAACGCACGATTTTCTACGCTTTTCACCTTCGATATTTCCATTATTCTTTTGTAGGTTACACAACACTACACTTCCCTACTAAATGACTGGATAAAATGGAGATTGGCACAAAAATTGGTGAAAAACTTATTCCAAAAGAGAAATATTTTCCTCATAAATGTTCTATAGAACACTGTTTGACTACTCACAGTACCATTGAAGCAAAAATTACTTTATAGTTATTGTTTCGGGAGTATTCTTAGAGTATAAAGGTAGATAAGGATGACTCTTATATAACACTACTCATCTGCTCTATAAAAGTTCTATACTTACATCTAAGAGCTATTACAAGTAAGCTATAAAGCAAAAATGTTTATAGAGCAATTTTGCTGTATAGCGAAGGTAGTGTAGATGCTCTTATTATATGTAACTAAAAATGCGTTTCTAAAACATCTTGGTTGTAGAAATATTCTTATAATTTAGTAGTATAGAATTGCAGCTATTTTTTTCCCAAAAACAAAATTTGATAATTTTGCAAATTCACAGTTTCAATATAGCTTTTATGTACCACAAATCTCTCTTAATCAAATGGTTATTAAGCTTTCACAAAACAAACACTATTAGTTTCATCGCATTTACTGCTGTCTATTACCAAGATTTATTTCTTCGAAGTTCATTGAGCACACTCCTCGTTGTAAATTAATTATCCAAAACTAGCTACCAATCTTGTGAGGGTAGAAAGGCCTCTAACAGGAGCTCTCTTTAAGGCAAGGCCTTCCTGGCTTGTGGTTGTTGTAGTAAGGTCAGACCATATCTTGGGCGGTCGATTTTTCTAAATGATGATCCGGCTTGCTGCAACCCGATATTCTACCCCGTTTTAAAAACGGTCCAGTGATTGAAGCTCGACGATTTATCTTCGACATTATTAGATTCACAAGCAGAACGAACTAATCAAGTTTTAGAGTCGCATTCCATCTTATCAAAATCATACTTTTTATGACAATATGGAAACTTACCACAATAAAAATTAATGAAACTTGACTCTTGACTTGATCTGAAGTTTTTATCAGTAACTTATCTTCATGTATTTTATCATTTCTCAAAATTTTGTTAAAAAATATTAATCGCTTAATCTAGCTGTAATATTTTTTTGGCAAATCATTATAGATACCACACATAAACATACTCCTAACAACACTTATGCATTATATAAGTACATCCATCACGTTACTTACGCATTAAAAAAAGATAAGAATACGAATCGAAATAAAAACACACATTTTGATAATTACGAATATTCCCACTAGAGAGGGGGGGGTTTACTATCAGGCTATAAGCTAGGGACGTGAAGTGCTGATGGTAAATCCATGAACGTGCGCTTTTACGTGTTTCACAAATTCCATAATTTGTTTTGGCTGTTATTTATTTTCCGAAGCGTGGAAAATTACGATGGTAAGTCCTACATGTATATATCAAAAAATTGTAGTAGGTACGTGTTTTAACGATCTAAGTCCTATAAATCTCTATACATTTCCATACAATTGACTAAACATCGTTCGTAAAGTATTGATAGTGAAGGAATGAAACTTGGAATTAGTGATGGGCAGAATCGGAATAAAAAATCGGTAGATTCCGATTCTTGGAAGGATCGGAATGTTCCGATTTTATAAATTTCATCCGATTCCCAATTTCGAAGCAAAACAAGCTACAGTCATTAGTAGTTGATTTTTTTCTATCAAAAGCAAGATTCAAATATGGTCACTTTAAGCCAATGCAATATTATCATTCAGCACGCTCTAGAACCCCTCCGTCCAAATCTCACAAATCTTATGGGAAATTGGCTTACGGTGAAATTGGCCCAAATTTTGATATGTTGTTCTACTAATCCAGTAGACCAAAAGTCTCAAGACTCACAAAAACACACCCTTCTACCTTTTTTTGGCCTCTATTGGGGTGAAAAGCGCTCGTATACATTTAACAACTACATTTCTCTAAAAAAATATTTGTATCTTTCAGCGCGGTAAAAAACCTCAGTCGTAGGATCTGACTTACATTTAGACCCTTCCACCCTTTTCCACCCCTTCCGGGGGTTGAAAATCGCTTTCGCGGCTGCACAGCGGTATCTTTTTTTTCAAAAAAATATGAAACTACTCAGTTGAACACAGAACCTTAAAAGACGGTGCAAAAATCACTTAGAAGTACCCCCTAATGCTTTTCCACCCCTTCCGGGCTGTGAAAATCGCTTTCACGGCTGCACAGCGGTACCTTTGTTCCAAAAAAATATGAAACTGCTCAGGTGAAAGCCATTTTCATCCCCCGTAAGGGATGGAAAAGCGTTAGGGAGTACTTCAAAGTAATTTTTGCACCGTCTTTTAAGGGTCTGTGTGCAACCGTGCAATTTCATATTTTTTTGGAACAAAGATATCGCTGTGCAGCCGTGAAAGCGATTTTCACCCTCCGAAGAGGAGGAAAAGCGTTAAGGGGTACTTCAAACTGATTTTTGCACCGTCTTTTAACATTCTGTGTTCAAATGAGCAGTTTCATATTTTTCCACCCCCGGAAGGGGTGGAAAAGGGTGGAAGGGTCTAAATGTAAGTCAGATCCTACGACTGAGGTTTTTTACCGTGCTGAAAGATACAAATATTTTTTTAGAGAAATGTTGTTAAATGTATACGAGCGCTTTTCACCCCAATGGAGGGCAAAAAAAATAGAAGGGTGTGTTTTTGGGACTCGTGCCCATTGAGACTTTTGATCTACCTTGATTAGTAGAACAACATATCAAAATTTGGGCCAATTTCACCGTAAGCCAATTTCCCATAAGATTTGTGAGGGGTCCTTTAACATTTTGATTTATGGTTTTCGAATTCCATAAGTCCCTTAAGTGGCAGGACCGCTAGATTCACTCTCATTACAGGAACTTTCCCAACTCCTCAAAAAAATGTTCTTCAAACTGAAAATTGATGAGGCGAGGGGCTTTTTCTCGAATTCTCCCCCGACCTCCATAGCGACATTAGCGAGTGTTGTATAACAGCGCCTTAGCATTAATTTTGTTAGTGTTTTAGAGAAGTAAGTATGTGTGTATTTAATTAACTGTGCGGTATCATTTCGTTGTTTAAAATTGTGAATGTATTGTATAGGTTTTTAGGGTTTTATTTTGTTAATCCCTGCTGTTTAATATTTTTAAATGTGAAAAATGAAAGCGGTTTTTGGTTGTTCGAAAAAAGTGGTAAAAGTTGCGGACATTAAAACTGTTAATGTCCTACAAGTCTGTTATTTTACAATAACCACCCTATTTTGAGATACATTAAATGAAAAATAACGCCCTAGGGCATTATAAAATTATAACACAACCCAAAACAAGTAAATTATGATAGCGTTATTGACAAACAAAATGCGTTGTTTTGCAACGGCGGCGTTTACAAACAATTTTGATTTTTACTCTCTTTTAAATCAAATCGTTCTGAACATAATAGATGTCAAATTAATAAATCGTAAATGTAAAAAAAAAAAATCGAATTAATTAACAGACTTGTAGGACATTAAACGATGAAGGCACCACGGGTGTTACAGGATAATGACGCCCTCGGTCGACGTACATTCCCTCGGGCCGGAGGCCCTCGGGAATTACACTGCCGACCTCGGTGCGTTATTATCCTTATAACACCCTTGATACCTTAATAACTATAATACTGGTCAGCTACAAGGAGAAAAAAATCATTTTGAATGTATTTTATGCGTTGAAGAAAGACCATCCTTTGGTATTGATATCAGAACCATCAGGTTTAGCGAATACGACTTCAAGATATACCGGTAGGCAATAATTTTGACGTCATATTTCGTATGCCACTGTAAAAAAAATGTATGCCTGTCATTAAAAGTTTTCTTAAAAGAACACCAGTTTTTGTTTTTGGCTAAGATGAGTGTAAAACTGCAAAAACATGGATTTAAATATATTTATTTTATGAAATATTATCATTTATTATTTAATTTATGTATGTGTACTTTACGTCTATTCACGTGTAATTTGCAAGGGCCAACAGCTTAAAAAATTATCTCCCTCTTTTCACAATTACAAAATCTATACACCATTATTGTACAACGTTTAACCCCTCGGTAATTTGTTTATAGTAATTAACTTGTCATTTACCTCATTAGTAGAACCAGTAGGCAATTAAATAAAAAAAGCATTTTTTGTCCGTGAGCATTGCAATTTTGGCTATTATTAACAATTTCTTTCAATAAAGCCTAAATTATTTATGTGACACGCAAACACGGAAGGCGGCGACAGTAAGACGCGCCACTTTGCTGTTGTAGCATGTCATCATATAATCGAATCGAGCAGTATTCAGGAATATCACAAAACTATGATTTTTACTTGATTCAATAAAATTTAAAATCGAATTTGGAAAATTCTAGGCCAGTCGGAATAGATTGAAAAAGGATCATTTTGCGAAATGTCGTTTACCCGCAATTTTTTTTTTTTTTTAAGTATAGTTTGGGATGAACAGAAACATATGCCAACTATCCGCGCGCGTGATAGGTGGGGCAACACACTTTAACATTCAAAAATCGTCAATTTTTTGGCATTTTTCGCTGTATTTGCAATATACCTCGTATATGAAGCATTTTTTGAAAATATATCAAGAGATAGAAAAGTTGTGAAAATCGATTTTGAACATTTTATTATTCTTGACATTTTCCTAGAAAATTCTTCGTTTAAGAGCTACAGATGAAAGAAAAATGCTACTTTTCTATTTTTTTAATTTTTTTTAAGTGATTATAATAAATATTAAAACGAAATTTATCATCGGTATAATGTAAATTATGTTTAAATGTCCAATTTACAGTTTAAATAAAATATATTTACAGAACTAATAATTTACATGTTAAACAGAAAAAAATAATAAAACTTTTCAGGTGTTGAGGTATTAAAATGATGGGAAAATAAATAAACAAATATATAATTGGCGGATGTCCATTATTCTGGCATCTTTGAATAGTATTCTGATGGTTAAGTTATTGGTTTTTTTTATATTTAGATTTTTTTTTTCTCTACACTAATAAGGTTAGGTTTTAATAACCCTTCCTACCTTTATTATGTCATATCGCAATTGAGATTCAATTAAAGCAAGATAAGTTGTTCTAAGTTGATCAATATTTAGTATATCACGAAAATTATTAAAGAGGTACAGCGTACTTCTTAATTTACTAACCAATTTATTTATATGAATATCCCACTTGAAATGAGAATCTATATAAATACCAAGATATTTCACGAGTGTTAGATAATATCGATATTGATTGATTTTCGTCCAGTAGTATATTCAGTTCGGGGTAATTTGGTAATGTAGACTTATAACAGGAAAAGGGAATAAGGTTTTAAAAGAGTGGCTGCCTCAATGGGAGGTAAGGCACTCAATTCAATATTTTTCATATTTTTACAAATATTTAATTTTTCAGTGCGGTTAGTTCCTTTTTTATCATATATGTGTATATATGTATTACATTTATTTTTTTGTGTGTCCAATGCACGTTCAAGTGCTCTAAATAGCACTTAAAGTGGGGGCTTAGTTTATTTATCGTAATGTTTCAGTTTTTAACAGTTACATTGTAGTAGATCAATTTGTTAAAAAAACGTATTCTATTCTATTATATTCTATTAAGATATACATGAAACGCATGTACGCTGTACTATGCATAAAATGAATAGTCTGTGAAAATATATACTTGTTTATTTATTTTCCCATCATTTTAATACCTCAAAAGTTTTATTATTTTTTTTTCTGTTTAACATGTGAATTATAAATAGTTCTATAAATATATTTTATTTAAACTGTAAATTGGACATTTAAACATAATTTACATTATACCGATGATATATTTCGTATTAATATTTATGATAATCAAAAAAAATATCAAAAAATAGAAAAGTATAATTTTTCTTTCGTCTGTAGCTCTTAAAGAATTTTCTGGGAAAATGTCAAGAATAATAAAATGTTCAAAATCAGTTTTCTCAACTTTTCTCTCTTGATAAATTTTTTAAAAATGCTTCATATACGAGGTATATTGCAAGTAAAGTGGACTTGGTTTTGGAAGTGATGTGTTATATATTTTTTGTGGTTTTAGATCACAGTTTGACAATAAAAGTGAGAGAAAGATTGCTTACCATATCAACAGTAACTTCTCCAATTTTTTGGCTTCCATAGTTTTTGCGAAAATTTTTGACACGTTCTTGTTCCTTTGGGATTTTGGCTGCCAAAACAGCTTTGAGATCTGTGGATGAATCACTGAGTTGCCTTAAAATGAGTGAAATTTGTGGTGCAAGTTTCTGGAAAGAAAAAAAGTATTAAAATTGATATATTGCAACAAACTTTGGTATGATAGAAGGTGCAAAAATGGCATCATTGTTTGTAAAATACGTTTTGTACTTTTATTCGTTGGCAATAACATCGGTGGATGATAATATATCACTTTCGGCGAAAATGAGCAATTTAACATAAATTTGTTTCAATTCTTCTTCCTCTTTCGAATTTTATGGGGCGCAAATCGAGTCAAGTGGCCCTTTAAGCTAATTAAACATATGCGTGTGTCCACGTTTTTTGTTTCGCAAGAATAATCTATACGGAAGTCATCTTATCGTCCATTTCTGGCGTGAGGTTCCGGCAAAGTAGTTTTTCTGTAAATAGGGTCGTTTCCTTCGACAAAATTTACAAAATATTGTTATATGATCCAAAAGTATATTAAATATACATTGTATATAACATATTAAAAAAAGTTCTAATCATCACATGCAAGTACAAATCGGTTTTGAAAATAAAAAGGCGGTAAATGATGACGTATATAATGAGAATTTAATTCTAGTGAATTTTCATGTTTTCATTTATCATATTGGTGGTAGTGCTCTGTTGATTTATTGTTTACGTTTACATTGTGTGTTTAATATTTGTTTATAATGGAACCTAATTTTGAGAAAGGTACTTCAGAGAATTTACCTATAGTGGATTTTTATATGGTACACGAGTTTTATATAGGCAATTTGAACTATTTAAGGGCCGCATCCCGAAATGTTAAAAATTTGAGGTTAGCATTTCTTTAAAATACAATGACGCACATCGATACTAACACTAACAGCTACATATAATATTCTTTAATCTATTAGTCCAATCAACGGAGCTCTAAAATGACCAAAATCTCTAATTTGAGTGCTAATGAATGGATTTTGATAAAACCTTGTGCAGTGTGTTTGTAATGACGTTAATAAAAAAAGTTGAAAAATGATTAGAGTAGGAACTGACCGGAAGGGGTAGAAAACACCTCTTTTATCACGGGTTCGTAACTTGTACAATTAGGTCAAAAATGAAAAAGAAACAATAAATTTAACTTTTTTGGTCCAAAATAAGATGTTTTTACTCTTGTGAATTTTTTCGAGAAATGCATATTTTTGGAGATATGGCCACTAAAAAATTCCTAAAAGTTGGGGAGGAGAAATGTAAAAGTTGAAAAAAAAAATCTGAAAAAATTCAGGTGAATGTATCATCGAAAAACAAGACTTTTTTTTATTTGCAACTTTTCTGTAAAGTGCGTTTTCACCGAGTTATTCCGGAAAAACATGAAAAACTACCTCTTTCTTTAAAATTGTAGTGCTTTAAAAATACGTAATTTAAAAATTTGAAAAAATTCAGACGTATGCATTGACAATCATACAATCATTTCCTACCCTGATCTTTTTTTCAACTCTTTTATTAACGTCATTACAAACACATTGCACAAGGTTTCATCAAAATCCATTCATTAGCACACAAATAATAAATTTATTGGAATTTCTACGAAGATGGGTGAGCGTGAGCAAGATTCCTACGTATAAGAACTTTCAAATTTGATCTTAGTGTTTGACTACTCCCCTGTAAGAGGCATCGTTTATTCTTTTGATTCTTTCACCTCATGGAAAATAAATATCCTGCTGGATTTTCTACGGAGATGGATGAGCGAGAGCAAGAGCCCTACGCAAGAAATTTCAAATTTCCATTTTGTATTTTTTCCTGAGCATCGACTGGTTTTCTCTGAGGATAAGCAGTTTTTAAGGATAATAGTTCGCTGCTAAGCAATATGAGGTTCAGGATCCTAGATGTAAAAGGTACTGGGTCACCTATTTTTACGTGACTACAAATTTACTGATGACGCTACTGTATATCGTATATGCTATATTGAAGTGGTATGTACGTGCTCTCAATGCACTAGAAATATGGTATTTACCTGCGATAACTTTGTTTATTGTTTTCAATATTTAAATCTTACATAATTAAAAAAAATCTGGCTTTGTGCATTTGCAAAACAAATGAGATTAGAAATGGCGTTAGCTACTTTGTTATTAACACCCGTTTAAGATACACCGCGAACTAATAATTTTAATGTTCCCTAATTGACAGCTCTAAGTACCACTACATAAAATAATTAAAATACAATAGAACACATTTTATCAACATTAAATCTTAATATCGGTTTTGTCACAGTAAAAGTGTATAAAATAAAACAAAATCGTATGTAAAATGTTTGTGAGATAAATCTGCATAAAAAAGGTTCTATACAAAATTTACGTAGAACCAATAGCTTTTGAGATATAGGTTCAATTCAAACATATTATAATTTTGTTGATTAATGTTTGTCTTTGCTGACTTCTTATTTTCTATTTCCACTTCTTCAATATTTTCATCTTCATCAACAATAATCTCAGCAGAACATAACGAAATGAGGTCGGCTTCATCATCGTTGAACTCAGATTCAACGATTGTATCCTCGGACATCGTATTGAGACACGACTGGCCCGACAAGAGCCACACACTACGGAACATGGCAATCCTATTTATCTGCATCCACAATTGATGCCACACAACCTTTTGTGCAACCGCAGAAAATTGAATTGAAAAATTCATCTGGTGCAGGAGGAATTAGAGTAGTTGTTGGCTCTAATAAATTATTGTTTAAAGTCCAATCCCATGCTGAGGGTCTAAATCTTTTCCCAGTCAAAATTTGCACCTAGTAATATACCCTGAATAGATGTTGTTGAGTAGCTGCTGCTGTGGGTGGAAGTGACGACAATTGAACAGGCTTATTTAGTCTAGTGCATTCTGCAAAACTAAAATATCTATCATTATCAATTGAAGTCTCTTTTTTTTGTAGCTCCGTACATAACTAAAAATGTGCCACTATTTATTAGCAAATTTTTCGAACAGTTTTCTATTTTGAATGCCGTCAATGCTTCCTGTAAATCTGGTCTTTTTTGTAATATTTTATATGCGTTTATTTTTCCTTTTCGAAATAAAGCACTAGTGGTATCGCAACCACTAACGGCATGTACAAAAAATATAATATGTTCTCTACAATTTGCATACTTCTGGATTGCCCAAGGATTGTAGATCTTCGATTGTACGTTTCCATTTCCGGGTTTAAGAAAATACATATTATGAGTAATCGGAGTGCGTCCTATTAAAATTATGAAGAGATCACTATCTTCTCCAACAACAACTGTAGTGTGCTCAATTGACTGCATCAAAGCTGTTTGTTTCTATGATTAAAACATCAGCATCATTCAGGGCCTGTATGCAATTAATTTTAAGCATTTCTAATTTGGTCATTAGTAAAGAAATAAATCTATTTTTATTTAACTTCTTGATTAGAAGCTATTGGCGTTGTCTCTTAGAAAAACATATCAATGGATTTTTGAGTTATTTTCATACATCAACGCTGCTTACTATTATTAATTATGAAGAAGGGTCCATTTCAAGGACATCTCAGAAAGAAATGATGCGGGTATATGTGCATAAATGATATTCCTATGTATACATAGGTCTTGTTATCTATATACACCACTATACGTATAGAATAGGCGCATGCACTTTGCTCCGAAGTTTCTCAGCCCAATATCTCAAAAACTATTGGTTCTACGTAAATTTTGTATAGAACCTTTTTTATGCAGATTTATCTGATGAACAAATTTACGTAAAACCGATAATTTACGAGATATTTGAGAAAAACTGATTTTCGTGACCTTTGACCTTCTATAACTTTTGTAGCCGTCTAGTTGGCTTTATGGACTTTTGAGAAATTATTTGCAACGCCGAAATAAAGAGAATCCCGAGGGAAAATCTTAGGTTGGATTTTTTTGGAGGTTTGGAGTTTTTTTTTTGTATATAGTGACTGGACTAGTGCGCATATATAGTTATATTAATCCAGTCAAATTTTCACCCAGCGGAATTTTTGCTATGAAGCATTTTTTCGACATTTTCAGTAAAATGTCAAAAATCAGTAACGATATGACTGGAGATTAAAATATTACAAGAGATCGACGGTCAAGAAAAAGTTTTTTGCAAATTTCTCCAAAACTTTACGAAAAAATAGTACCAGAATAGTTTAGAAAATTAGTTACATAGAAGATTCTATTACTTCTCGTAGGAATAACCGTTTCGGAGATATGACCGTACTGTAGCATATTTTAGAACTTAGAATAAGTCATATGGAATATACTCCAAAAAGGCCCTCTATACTTGAGGAGGAACAACTGCGCGTCACTCTTTTGTCTAAAGCAATTACTGCTACTTCCGAGAATTAGACCAACTCCACCAACAATATAAATTTACGCCATTCTCACTGCCTCGTTTTAATGATGCACGAATGTGAAAAACTAAAAAATCATCCTTGTTCAATTCTTTTGAATCTCAAGTAGACGAATTTTCTTCTACAAATATTACACATATATTTCTAGGTTTTCTTTTACATCGTGCCACATGGGAACGCCAAGTTACATTTGAATCCATCTTTGATACATATTGTGATTATGTCCGTTCTAATGCAATTATTGTGTTCGATTGATATGAAGCTAATTGTCAAAATACGAAAGTTGTCGAACAACTGCGATCTTCGAAATTCGAAAGAAATTATATTTGATGTATCAATGAACGTTCCAGTAGATAAAAAAAATCTCCTTCTAATAAAAATAATAGAAGTCGATTTATTCACAAATTTTAGCATAGTTGTACTGGAGGACGTTGATTTATTAGTATTGTTGGTAGCACGAACTGCTTCTGATACAGAGATTTATTGCCTAAAACTTAGAAAAGCAAAAATAGAAACAAAAATGTATTCCTCAAAAAGTTTTGATTCTCCGAAATTAAGTACAATCGCATTTTATTTTTGCACGCAATGACTGGATGTGATACATCATCTTTGTTTAATAAAGGTACATCTAAAGCAACGTCACTTTTTTATGCCAATTAAGGAAATGTAAACATCTCCAGTATGTTCTTTCACAAGTAAGTTCGTCGCCCTATTACTAACCTAGACAATAACAATAGTGTATCTTCGTAACTTTTAAACTATTTTTAATATACTAAATTACCTCGGAGCACTCTAAAATTTTGCAGGGGCTTTCCCACCTTGAAGACTAGTACACCATTTTATTTTCCGCATATGGTAAATCACGTTGTATACATCTAAGAATGTGTAAAAATAAACCCGAGTGGCAACTTTGATTTAAATTTGGTTGTAGCACATCGTGGTCCATTTAAACAGGTGCAGTTATTATTCATTGTTTTGTGAATAACTGTTTTCAGCCAGAAGTCAATTGTAAACAATACGTATATTTATTGTTTTCATCATAATGTTGAAGGCCGTTGCTATTTAAAATTGGATTGGTTGGCTTTCCTCGTACTCTAGGAAGCAATTGCGCATTATTAATTACTTTCTATTTGAGATCAAATCAAGGATAGCACATAAAGTGATCGTTCAGGAAGCGTTTTGAGATAAAACAACCATTGACTTTAACGTACGTAGTGTCAGACGACGCGCGTCGTCCGTAATTGTTTTGTTGCGCTGTTGAACTGCTGATAATTACAAGGTTGTTGACTATTATCGAATGTATAATTGATTACTACTCGATTGCCGATCAAGTTTTTACGTTTGCCAAAATACAGTGACCGCTTTATTGCTATATTATACAAAAAAGTATAATTATTATGGAATTCAGTTCATAATGTTTTATGCCGGCTTCGCACGTTGGGCCATGTTTTGGCCGAAATATTTGCCAAAACATTTGTCTACAAATATACCATCCATACGTTGCCAGAAGCAGCACTGCGCGCTAGAACCTAGAAGATAGCATATATGGAGGTTACTGCTGCGGAGGCAATGGCTAGGTGTCTAATTACACAGCCACACAAAAAAATTAAATTGTATTTTCCAAAGGTGAAAGACACCTATTCTTATATTTTTTGAGTCGCTGATTCCAAATATCACGTCAAAAATATATGTTTCACTGCTCAGTTTTTCGCAAATTGACATTTCGTTAATACGCTTGTGAGGGCGCCAAAACAACCCCGAGGAACCACCCCCTCCCTGAATGACAAAACATTCCGGAAATACTGCGAAAGGGCTGAAGAACGTTTTCCTCCAGTCTTCGAGGGCGAGTAACACGATCATTGTAATACTTTCCCCCACTTCTCTGGAGCTACCGCTTAATGAAAAAAAAAAAAACCTACCCCTTGTTCTGATTTTTCCGTACTACGCTTGTGAGGGCTTGGCAGATCGCGGTTATTACAGGGAATATTGATAAATCGAGTATCTTTTGATTAGGAGACGCCAAAACAACTCCCGAAGGTTGAAACCACCCCTCGCTGAATGACAAAACATTCCGAAAATACTACGAACGATCTTCTCTGGTTTTCGAGGGCGAGGAACACGGTGGTTGCAGTGCTTTTTCCACACCCTTCTGGAACTACCCCTAAATGGGAAGAAACTCCTCCGTGCTCTGATTTTTTCGTACTATGCTTGTGAGGTTATTACAGGGAATATTAATAAATCGAGTATCTTTTGATCAGGAGACGCTAAAACAAGTCCCGGAGGTTGAAACCACCCCCTCCCAGAATGACAAGATATTCCTAAAATACTGCGAAAGGGTTTCCCTGCATAAACTAAATATTACTCGCTCATCCAGTTAAACACTAAAAACTTTAAGTCTGAAATCGCCGATACGAAAACTATGGCCTACGATTGAACTGTAAAGAGATCGTTTTATCACATAATAAATTCACACAGTCTGAAGGTCATTTGCCATAACACCCGGCCGTTACGTCGCTCGCTAGGTAGGTACGCGTTCATGTGACGTAATGTAATGAAAGATTGTAAAATGAAATATATATTTACTATATAAAATGACCCCGAAATGACATGTGAAAAGATAGTTAAATAAAATAAAAATATCTGCAATCTGCAAATTTGCAATCTGCAATCCAAAGATCCCGTGTTTGAATCCTAGTCAGGTTGAATGTTTTTTTTTAATTTTTTTTCATATATTTTTTTCACAACAAAGTTGGTATCACAAAATTTAGGATGTCCAAAAACTAACATTATTTACAAAAAACTGTGAAGAGTGTCCTACAGAATGTGTAACAATTATATAAAAAGCTCAGTAAATTGGCGAAGAGTACCTACGTTTTTAGCTTGTTATACCACGTTATTATAACGGTCATTAAAAAATTTCGATTTTTGTAGTTTTTTTTACTGTACTATATTGGTATTGAATTTTGTTAAAACCTAATGAAGCGTATCTTGGATTATTTTACGCGGAAATTGTTAGAGAATGAGAGACATTTTCGAGGTCAGTTACCTGTATTTCCGATAATGACCTCAAAATTCAAGTTCATGTTTTCAATAACCCGCAATCGACCATAAATAATTAATAACTGGGGATTCCATTACATATTTCCTCAAATAAATCCATAAATTGCTTAATTAGAATTAGAATGCACCTTCTTTATTGTATCCACAAGAAACTGTTGGAAAACTATACGTTATTACTTTCATAAAGTATCGTTTGAGGCCTTTGATAGTATTTCAACCCCAAATTAACAATATTTTATGACACTGCCTGTATCAGATTTGTACTCGACGCAGCAGCCAGAATCGCAATGGGTCCATCAAGAGCTATAAATGATGGATCAAGAGCGGTAAAGTTCGATTCACACAAGAACGAATTGGAACACGATATTGATACCGTTTTAAGAAATTTAACACTGACTATTTCATTCCTATAAATTTCGTCCAATCAGAATCGATCATTTTGATCAAAAAATAGTTTGGCATCGACAAAATTTACATTTAAAATTTTGCCAGGGTTGCTCAACCAATAAAAAGCCAAAATGAAGCAACCAACCTGTTTTTCAGAGGCAAATTTTCTTTGTTTTTTGAAAACATAGTAACCAATTCAACAAGTGGGGCGTCATTACAATAATTTTTGCAAACGTCAGTTCACATCAGTTGTAAAAACTGTGCGAGCATCTGCACGTGATGTCACAGCTAACCTCAAAAATATGTGTTTCTTAAGATTTAAGAGTATTACGCAGCTATTATTAAAATTTCTGCTTGGTTCCCGTATTTTCAACTAAAATTTAGTTCAGTGTAATGTTGATGAAGTTCTAAATACTTTTTCCTAATAAAAGAAGACTCTATTTTTAGGTTGGAAATCTAACCTGTAATTAGCAGACTATTTTTATTAATCAACAATATTGAAAAATTATTTACGTGAATTTTTAAATATTGGCATGGAGCCAGTACGGCTCCAAGCTAAAAATGCGTATACAAACATTAAAAATGAGAATACACTTGAAAAACTTAAAATCTAAGGTTATGTCGGTTACATGATGCAGATGCCCTATAACGGCCCCAAATGTTCAAGATTTGGTGATTTATGTATTTATTTTTTTAAATTTACTTCCTATATCTAATGTTTTCTTTTGCCTAAATTTTTATTCATGAAATAGTCATGACGAATACCATTCGTGATATAATTTCGTCTGGCAAAATTTAATGATTATTGTACTCGAGTTTGTTGCTTTGGAAATTTCGCTCTTAGTCCAGTCAATGAAAGAGTTGTAGAGAACATTTTGGAGGGGAGAATTTTTCTCTTCAGGAATGTGTTGGGGGTAGTCAGGAGGTAAACATACTAAAAGTCCCCGTCCCTAGCCCCGCTGCTTCAGTAGGAGAGGGGGGTGGAAAAACCTTTTTTCGATTCTTCGCTTATAACTCGGAAACGATGCGTCGTACGAAAAAAGATAATCTATGCAAAATTAAACGTAATTAAATTTCCCACAAGAATGTTTATATTCATTTTCTTCCTATGTGTTATATTTTACGAGATATTCGCCAGCGAAAATTGATAATTAATAAAAAAAAAATCAATTGTGTACCTTGAATATTTCTATCAAAGTGGTTTACCGTGGTCTGCTAATAAATCACAGTCACAAAACAATCTTTATTTTACAACACTCGACGTATTTACTAACGTAATATTTTGTCGAAGTCTAGACATTTCCTTAAATATACAGTGTGACTCACTTAAAATGAAGATAACCTTATAACTTTTTCATTTTGTTTTCGATTTGAATCAAATTCTACTCAAGTATAGAACAAATTAGGATCTACTTATGACCAGAAAACCATTCACCTGCTATAAAGGCAAAGCTACCTGCGGTACCAAAATATGAGGAAAAAGATTAAAAATCATATTGATTTTTAATCTTACGAACGATGAATTTTACGTAGCCACCACAAATTGCGGAAGCTGAGCTTTGCCAGATGAGCTTATGTATGAAATATCCCCCATCAATAATCAAATCAAATTTTGGTGTATGTACGTTTGTGGCGCCGATTGGATGCATTTTTTAGAATTTCTAACATTCAAAATGTTTTATTTTTTTCAGCATATTTTGGTACCGCAGGTGGCTTTGCCTTTATAGCAGGTGAATGATTTTCTGGTCATAAGTAGATCCTAATTTGTTCTATACTTAAGTAAAATTTGATTCAAATCGGAAACAAAATGAAAAAGTTATAAGGTTATCTTCATTTTAAGTGAGTCACACTGTATATTTAAGGAAATGTCTAGACTTCGACAAAATATTACGTTAGTAAATACGTCGAGTGTTGCAAAATAAAGATTGTTTTGTGACTGTGATTTATTAGCAGACCACGGTAAACCGCTTTGATAGAAATATTCAAGGTACACAATTGATTTTTTTTTTATTAATTATCGATTTTCGCTGGCGAATATCTCGTAAAATATAACACATAGGAAGAAAATGAATATAAACATTCTTGTGGGAAATTTAATATCGTTTAATTTTGCACAGATTACCTTTTCCCACACGACGCATCGTTTCCGAGTTATAAGCGAAGAATCGAAAAAAGGAACCTTTCCATCCCTCTCTCCCCTGAAGCGGCGGGGCTAGGGGCGGGGACTTTTAGTATGTTTACCACCTGACTACCCCCAACACATCCCCGAAGAGAAAAATTCTCCCCTCCAAAATGTTCTCTACAATCCCTTTTTGGGCATTCATTGATTGGACTATCTTGACATTGACAAAAATATTAATCTGTCAATGTCAATTGCGAATTTGCCTTAATAATCACTAAATTTTGCCCACAAAATTATCACTTATGATATTATATATGAAAAAAATATCGTTCGTAATATTAATGAAAGCTATTCGTTGGTTTATCATTGCGTTTGTTGATTCAACGTAGTGGCATTGTATTAATAAATTCTTTTACATCAGTCAATGTGAAATATTTATTAAAACAAACGAATTATTTATTAATAACACGATTTTGTAGTTTTTCACAATCTAGACACTTCTGATTGGGATTTGCACACTTTGACGTTTCACATAATTTTTCACTAAACGTCAGTCAAAACCAAGGGTTGATATCAAAACAGACAAAGGATATATATAAAACTAAAGTTGCCGGTTCTGTATATTAAGTTATATATTAAGCATAAATATACAACGTGATCTACCAGGACATGCGGAAAATTTAACAGTGGGTTGTCCTCCGAAAGGAGTAAAAAAATTGACCAAAAAAATTACCTTATTTTTTTTGTAGGAATGCGCCGCCAATGACTTCAACTAATCTAACGTAACGCGGTACAACCATATCACTTTATCAGACTTGGGATTGACACTACTGACAGCAAAGCTGGATAATAAGATAAGAAGTGACTTTTTGGTTTTAATCAAATCACACTACAAAAATACCGAAATAAATCGAAGACATTGATCTCATGCTGAATGACAAGCAGATATACGAGATATTTAGTTAAACCGGTCAATGACACGGCCGTGTAACTATTGTTCGACCGAAAGCAAAAAACGCGGCTCTCTAGGGGTCTACACCCGATCCAGCGGCACGGAGCCAGCCTTGTCGGCATGCTTTGAACTCATTCGTAAAAGTGAATTGGTCCGCTGGAATTCCAATTATCTTCAAAGAGTACCAACAATGTTGACTACCTGCCGCTGGATCGTGTTTAGACCTCTTTTTTTGATCTCGCCGGCCGGCTTCACTTTTTATGCCAATTAAGGAAATGTAAACAACTCGAATCCGTTCTTTCGCCAGTAAGTTCGTCGACCTCTTCAGAATTAGGTCAGGACTTACACATCAGTAGTGTATCTTCGCAAATTGACTAATAATTTAATATACTAAATTACCTCAGAATCCTCTAAAATTTTGCAGGGGCTTTCCCACATTGAAGACTAGCACACCATTTTATTTTCCGCATTTCTTGGTAGATCACGTTGTATAAGTACTAGTCAACCATCCTAGGATGGCAAGTAGCCACGCAGAGAGAGAAGAAATATCGTCACTGTTGGACAGAGACAAACAAGATTTTTAAGCTGCTTAAGCTAGCTAGCTAGCTTGTTCAACAGTGACGATATTTCTTCTCTCTCTGCGCGGCTACTTGCCATCCTAGGGTGGTTGACTAGCATAAAAAGAATGTAAAGAACACTTATTTTAATTACTAAAAGAGCGATTAAGTAAAAATAGAAAGTCAAATTTTGCAACTTCAATTTGATAATTTTTCAACAATGTATGTAATTTAAAAAAATGTAACATGCTCATAGTCGTACGTGCACCCCGATCCTTGGGGACAATATTTTTCATAAAGGATAAAGGAGGGACTAAAAATTTTAGACATGCCCCCACCCCCAAAAAAAACTGGCTGTACTTTCCAAATGGCGACCATATGTAAAAAAAAACTGTTGCCAATATTGTTTTTGTCATTTAACACAAACACTGAAAAAGATGGACAAACATTTTTTTAAATTTATTTGCTTTTATCATGATTAGAGAATATTATTTAGGTATTATGCAAATCACAACTTACACACTTTTTTATTTTCAATAAATTTTTTGCCTTAAAATGCCAGGAATCCTTTCACGTAATTCAATACTTCGTCAGTATTAGCTAGAAGAGTAGTTGTTTTGATTGGATTTCCAATAATGAGTGTTTTAAAGTGTTTTCTTCAGTAGTATATTAGCGTGACCCGATTAAGGTACCAATATACCGAAAGTAGATGGTTTCATATTAAATAAAAAAGTGTGAATGACTAAATGTAAATAAATGATTTAAGTATTTTCAATATGTTTGTCTCTTTAAAATGCTAAGAATCCTATCATGTAATTCAATACTTCGTCAGTATTAGCTAGAAGAGTAGTTGTTTTGATTGGTTCTCCAATAATGAGTGTTTTAAAGTATTTACCTAACTAGTATATTAGCGTGCCCAAATTAGGGCATCAATATACAGAAAGTAGGTATTTTCATAATAAATAAAAAAGTGTGTAAGTTGTGATTTGCATAATACCTAAATAATATTCTCTAATGGACAAAAACTTTTTTCAAAAAACAACGTGCATAAAATTTTCTACAATTTTGTTCCTATACAATATTTTTCCAGATAAATAAGTCCAAAATTAAGAAAACATGGAAATTCATATATCAGTAAATCATTTAGACGAAATAACTTTCACAATTATTGTAAGGCGCATAATATAACTTTATATTATTAACATAATAAAAAATAAAATAAACTGAAAAAAATTAATAATAATAATATTATAATTTGGAGACATTTATATCGAAAACGGTAACAATAGGTTATGAACAGATTAGAGTTAAAAGTGTTGATAGTGACATCTTTTGGATTCTGCTGGCTCATTCCAATAAAATTAAATGTAAATTACTCTTTGATACCAGATTTGGCAATAAAAGAAACATATTCGCATTAGCAGAACAGTACGGACCTCAAAAATGTTCGGCATTACAGGGTATAGCGGAGTAATGCTATTAAATAAGATTCGAAAAGGGTTTCAAAATATTTGTATTCAAATTTTAAAATTATAATTTTTGTTAAATTTGTTATTGTATTATATTTTGTTTCCTGGATCCTTGGTTACTTGAGCCTGGGGTTGGTGACTTATATTTACCCAGCAAGTGAACTGATCGCCACACTACTCCCCCGCTAATAAAAAGATCAGTCAGTCATTCAATTTGTCAATAGCAAAACGAACTTTCTTAATCGAAGGTGGAGTGACATCACATTTGTCAGATAATAAATATGCTGGTTTAATCCTGTCAATGTTTACCGTGACGGCTTTAGTATCTTTAACAAAAGTAACCAATTTATCTGTACGGGACAACACTTTAAAAGGTCCATCGTACAGCGGAGTAAAATATTTTTTAAAACGTTCTTTCCGAACGAAAACAAAATTACAATTCGAGATGTCTGGGCTAACAAATGATTTGTAATTAACGTGGTGAACAGGTAGAATGAACGTTAAATTATTAAATGAAGTACGTAATTTAGTAATAAAATAAGGAATATCCGGACAAGTATATGATTTAATAAAAAATTCACCAGGTATTCGTAAAGTTTGACCAAAAACGAGTTCTGCGGAGGAACATTGCAAATCGTCTTTAGGGATGGTTCTGAGAGCTAATAGTATGATAGGAAGTTCATCTACCCAATGTGGTGTAGAAGACTTAGCTCTCAGAGCAGTTTTAAGAAATTTATTAAACCTTTCAATAATTCCATTCGAGGAAGGATGATATGGTGTCGTACGAATTCTATGAAATCCCAGAAATTTTGAAAATTCTTTGAACAATTTTGATTCAAATTGAACGCCTTGGTCGGTTGTTACTGTGACAGGGACACCGAATCAACAAACATAATTCTGAAATAACGTACGCGCTACAGTTTCCGCAGTAATATCCTGAAGTGGATAAGCTTCGGGCCATCTAGTAAAATGCTCGATCACAGTAAGAATATAAGAACAACCTTTAGAAGGAGGTAATGGTCCTATTAAATCTATATGTATGTGGTCGAATCGTCCTTTAGGTATATCGAAGTCAGTAATCGGGCTCCTCGTATGTCTTGTCACTTTATTAGTTTGACAGCTAATACAAGTTTTTGCCCAGAGATTACAATCTGAAGTCATTTTAGGCCAAAAATAATTGGTAGAAACTAATGTTCTAGTCGCTTTGATACCAGGGTGAGACAAACCGTGAAAAATATCAAAAATTGTCAGTCTATAAACGATAGGAACATAAGGACGAAGTTTAGGGCGAGAAACGTCACACCAAATAAACTTGTCTGAATATGGAATTTTAATTTTCTTTAAATGAAAAGTTCTCTTCGTGTTCGATGAAGTATCTGATAATAAAAATTTAAGGTCAGAACCATCTTTTTGAGCTTCGCTCAATAAATTTAAGTCAAAGTTAATATCAACTAGGTTAGACTTTTGGGCTGAAATTGGGGAAATGCATTGTTGTAAAGAAGACGTATCATGCTCACGTGATAAAGTGTCTGCAACAATGTTATTTTTCCCTTTGACATGTCGGATTTCACAGGCAAACTGAGCAATGAATTCTAAATGTCTAATTTGCCTGGGAGATCTTTCAGTTTTAGTGAATAATGCTTTGACCAAAGGTTTATGGTCGGGGTCACCAATATAGCGGAGTAATGCTATTAAATAAGATTCGAAAAGGGTTTCAAAATATTTGTCTTCAAATTTTAAAATTATAATTTTTGTTAAATTTGTTATTGTATTATATTTTGTTTCCTGGATCCTTAGTTACTTGAGCCTGGGGTTGGTGACTTATATTTACCGAGCAAGTGAACTGATCGCCACACTGGGCCTTTATTTATTTAGGGATGCGCCTTTAAGGCCATATACCAAATATATCCAAACATTTCAAGATTTGGGGACCACCTGGAATATTGATGATAAATTAGTCGCATCATTAGAGGAGTTTACATGTGCCATATATGAATGAAAGAAATGCGCTATCGTGGACGAGCTTCGTCTAATTGCCATTTAAGCCGGTCCCACACACATCGCGAATATTTGCACTTGCGATGTGTGTGGGAAGAGATGCTCGCGAATATTTGCTAATCGCACTCGCACTTGCCTATACTTGCCTATACCCGCGGGCTGTCGGTAAATTTCTACCGATTCAAAGGGAATTCATACTCGTGTTTACTTGGATTTGCGATGGGCGCGCTGCTTCCACACGCATCGTATCAATTGCGAGTCTATACAAGTCGATTTTTAATTTAAAATGACCAGGAACTTTTTCAAAAACCTCTAAAATGGTAATCAAAATCATATTTTACTTACGAGGAACTACTCTTATTTAGAGATAACATCCACCACCTTCTCCTGCGTCTTTCAGCTTTTCGGAGTAGTAGATATCCCCCACATACCACAACGAACGCAGCACAGCTTTTAATTAGTGAATTTTCGTTCATGGTTTTGGCTTTGATATTGTTTCAACGTTCAAATCCCGTCGATAGTAAACAGCTGACAAAACTACTCAGAAAGGCGTGCAAGTCACGACTGCAAAGTGCAAGGCGTCTCTCTGGGGGCTCCATAGCTCGTTTCTCGTACTTGAACATACTCGGAAATGTTTGTGCTCGTTAGTACTCGCGATGTGTCTGGGGGCTCCGATGGCTCGTTGCTCGCACTTGAACATACTCGGAAATGTTTGTGCTCGTTAGTACTCGCGATGTGTGTGGGACCTGCTTTAGACGGAAATGTGGTGACAAAGATTTGTTTTTATCAATTGACACTAAAGTTGATTTCTCAACAGCTTGCCTTATCGAGCATATTAAAAGGAGTGTTTACCAAAGCGACGAAGGTATTCACAATATTCCAAAGCCTTGAAATGATTATGGATGGCAAGAAAATGGAGAACCTCTTTGGTGTTCAGCAGATAAAATACTGCCTCAATCGCTTACTGAAATTCTTCAGATAATTCCAAATCAAATCATACTAGACCAAAGTGAAGATGATAACGGTATCATAAATTAAGCAATAGAGGAAGAAGACTTGGACGAAATATTCGATGTATCGAGAGACAGCGATAGTGAATCTGAAAGCGAATGAGGTGTTACCTACGTTTTATATTGAATTTTAAGAACGGAGTCTTTTATCTTTAAAATGGTAACTCCTATCCAAATATTGTATAGGAACAAAATTGTAGAAAACTTTATGCACTTTGTTTTTCTCCATCTTTTCTAGTTTTTGTGTTAAACGACAAAAACAATATTTGCAATTTTTTTTTATAAACTAACGCCATTTTGAAAGTTTTTTTTGGGGGACATGTCTAAATTTGCTTAGGCTTTAATCTTTATGAAAAACATTGTTCCCAAGGATCGGGGGGCACGTACAGTTAGGGCTCCCGTAGTATCAGCGAAGAATTTTGAATATTAGAAAAGTTTAGTGCAAAGGGTCTAGCCGGTTAAGCATATGAAAACTGCACTCGCGTCTGATGAAGCCTTGTTTTTATTGTTCTTCATCTAAGATAGCCATACAATTAATCTCATATCCCTAACCCCTAAAATAATGTGAAAAAAATTTTTTTCAGTAGCTATTGAAGATATCTTTATGAAATTTAAACTGTACATGACTATCCATAAACTACTTATAATATGTTTTTTAGAATTTTTGCGATATTAGAAACTGTAAAAAACGAGAAGTATATTTTTTGGGTTTGGTTTTTTATACTAACCAAAAAAATATATTTTATTTGTTTTTTAGTTAGCTATCACGTGTTAAAGTTACAAAACGGTCGAATTGGTGGAACATAGTTCTGAAAAACAAAAGTCAAGGTATGGTGATGAAATAATGTATTATAATAAATTCAACCATACAGAATATAGACATAATTACGAATAACGTTATTATACTGAAAATTCAATCATCGTCACTATTTTCTTCAATAGTAGTAATTATATTAGTCGCATCAAACAGAGAGGTCAATATTTCAGCTGGTTTTATAATTTTTTATTTATAACGAGCGTGTGCTAAATAGTAAATAACCGTCGCTACATGAGCGCAGCAGCCCACTGTTCTGTTTCCATTTGCACAATCACAAACATATCTTCGAATTCCCTCATAGGTGTTCAAATTCGGCTCATACTCGATAAAGCAATTATATGTCTTGCTATTAATGTGCCTTGATCGTACTCTTACCTTTATAATATTTTCGTGATCTTTTAAAAATTCAAGGTTTAATTCATTGTCAGTCATTATTTCAGCAAGATAACATACTGCTTGTGACAATTGATAAGTGCCAGTAAATAATATTTTAAGATCAGTTTCACTCAGTTCTGGAAAATCCATTAGACTAGTTGAAGATAATTTCGTAAAAGGTTTTTACGCCGATTTAAGTTCTCATTTTCAACCAATTCTTGCATTGTATTCTGTTGATTTTGACACTTCTTCATAAAGGCAATAATAGTATTGGCAAGTTCAACATCAGAGTTCAATCTTTTTCCAAAAGCGTTGTTTAAAAATCCAGCTATTCTGCACAATGATTTTGCCATAGGTAAAAGCTTGTGGTCCAGAACATGTAATAAATGGTGTTTTTTACCAATAGCGCCATGTACAGCTTCAACAGCCCAACGTATTTTAGTAACAAATCGTGATGCATTTGCCTCTTCTACTGTTAATTGTGCACTTTTCCCCTTTAAAGCTGGCATAAGTACATGGTAACCTTGATCTTTTAAATAATCTACCACGTCACGGAAACCACGACCAAAAATGCAGATGTCACCTGGTTGTAGAAGCGTTCTTAATCCGTTAGGTTCTTCTAATATACTTTTCATTATAGATGCATCGTTCATCGTTCCATTGTAGGGACCTGCTATGTCAACTATATAGCCATTTGTTGTACAAATGGTAAAGGGTTTACAGAGTGGTGTTTCCTTCTGTCCACTGTACGATTTTCTTTGATAAACATTGTTCCTACTTTTTTCATGCCTAATGTAAGTACCGTAAAAAATTAAACCAAGAGAAGATTCTCCAAATCCGAGTAAATGTTTTGCGAGATAAGATGTTTCATTATTAATAAGATCTTCTCTACTTTTCGCATTTATTCCAAAATGAGCTGGTAAAATATCTTTTTCAAAACCTTCGATTACCTGGTGGAAATAATCTGAGACTTGTTGAGAATAGTTCAGTCCAAATATTTTCTGAATTATCTCGTTCGAATTACCAGTTCTGAATTTAAATAAAAACACTACCAATGCTTGTATTACTGACCGTTCTCCACTATCTCTCATGCTAGTAAGCATTTTCGCTAATCTAATAATATTTTGGCATTCAAGACCTGTGAATATAAATATTTCTTCTTCAGAAACACAAAATCCGCCAACTTTATTGTGTAGTGTTAGATCAGCATTATTAGCTAAAAGATTTAAAAACTGAGAGACTTTTTCTAAGAAACTATGATTAGAATAAACTCGTAGCAGTTGTAATTCATCGTCAAAGAAACGATTTTTTATCAAATGGCTTGGGCAACATCTGTTGCCTTTTGGAATAAAAATTCTTCGTTTAATAAATGCTTGAAAGCGAGCAGCTAAAGGCACAACAGTAAGATTTTTTTTAGATTCACATAATGTACAGTAAATATGTGCCGTTTTAACTCTTTTGATTTGAAACTCTACATATTCTTCTTGACGTGAACTATTGCGGCAAAATACTTGAAAGTCCGGATCATCCAAATCACTGCCGTAACTGTCATTTTCAACACTATCACCACAGCTAGTAGACACGGTCGGTTGCGTTTCTCTATATATTATCAGTCTACATTTATGACAAAATACAGACCCAATATGTAAAGTATTTCTACAATAAGGTTGATATCTATTTAAATCTTCATTTGTAATGATACGCTTTAACTTTCCACTGGATTTTCTGACATGTATTTTACAATTAACACATTTATTATCTTTATGACGTTCAATTATTTTCTTCATCATTTCCTATCGCAAATATTACAATGAAAAACAGAACCGCACTTAATACACAGTCGATATTCGAAACTCCCGCAAAATACTTAATAAAACAATTTAACTTTCATTAACACAATTTTCTTTTGCCTAAATCAACGTATACGTGGCCTGCCAACTATGTTTTGACTCGCTAGTTAACTTCTTATAACTTGACAAAACTTGTATGAAAATGGAATCGTCGGGAAAACAGGTCACTACATGCTCATTGTGGCGCATTATAAGATAACATTGTGTACTGAGTCTACATCGCGACTTCGAAATTCGTGCGATCGAATGTCGTCAAATTGCATATTTCAATATTTCGTCGAGTATAGTACAGAGTAGTCGTCATCGTATCTAATGAGTAACGAAATATTGATCGTTTATAGTTTATTTGTAGGTGTATATTTTGTTGACATTTATTAGTTTTAAGAACGTATTTATGACGATAGGTATAGAGATAATTCACAGGTTTTAATATAGTTTTTGGTAAAAAATTCATACATATGCACGTATCCATAATTGGTTTTTATTTTTCAGAACTATGTTCCACCAATTCGACCGTTTTGTAACTTTAACACGTGATAGCTAAACTAAAAAACAAATAAAATATATTTTTTTGGTAGGTGTCATTTTGGGGGTTAGTATAAAAAACCACCCCCAAAAAATATACTTCTCGTTTTTTACAGTTTCTAATATCGCAAAAATTCTAAAAAACATATATTATAAGTAGTTTATGGATAGTCATGTACAGTTTAAATTTCATAAAGATATCTTCAATAGCTACTGAAAAAATTTTTTTTCACATTGAGGGTTGTCACCCCCATTATACCTTTATTTTAGAGGTTAGGGATATGAGATTAATTGTATGGCTATTTTAGATGAAGAACAATAAAAACAAGGTAAGAACCCTTTATCAGACGCGAGTGCAGTTTTCATATGCTTAACCGGCTAGACCCTTTCAAGTCATTATGTCATTTATTTCGTTTATAAATGGCTAAAAGGCAAAAGATGTCATATCTCAGCTCCCAACTGAAGCACACAAAACTTCTTTTTACAATTTGTTTCTTTTTTTATATACTTTTGATATATATGCTAATCCTTTTTATTTTTGGGCAAAATATCGATGAAAAAATTGAATTTGTTTATATAAAAAAATTAAACAAATTAAGAAAAAATGGTTTAAAAATTAAGAAAAATTGTTAATATCACCGAAAAGAAGATAAAAGAAGCTACAATCTAAAAAAAAATTGCTGTACGACTTGATGCACTTAAACAATCGACGATTCAATTTTCGATTTTGCTTTTGTTTTTCAGGCGTTGTTGTCAAGATACCAACTTGAAATTTGGTATGTTGATTTAGCCCACTAGAGGTATCGTTTCCTGAAATTTCGTCAAAATAGTTTCATCAATTTTTAAGTTTTGATCAATTGTTTAATAATGGCTGCTATTTATTGTTTTCATTTATTGAAACTTAACAAATTAACCAAACAGATTCGGATTAATCCAATTTTCTGCGGAATATTATTATGAATAATCTCTTTTTTTTCCAAGTTCCAGCAAAAAAATTGCTATTGTAAGACAATTTCTTATTATGTGATTTAGACTCCTAGTTTTATTCCACTACTACTCCAGTTGAGTATTTTGACGCAACTAATAACTGAAATAATGTGCTGCTTGCTTTCATGTTTCCGTTGTACTTAGTGGTTTGTTTGTGTTACTATAGATAAGGTTCAATTAATGTATTAGATATGAAGTGTTTTTGTTAATGAATGGTAGCGTGAACACTTTATTTTGTGGACTTGGTGGAAATATGTAAAAATGGGCGGGTGCAAACTGGGCACAAAATATAAGTTGAATTAAAAAAAAAAAAAACGTCCATCTAGCCACTCCTGAAGCCAAGAAAAAGAGAAATAAAGCTGCCCCCTCGGTAAAACTGTCTAAGTACGCCACTAGCAGTAAAGGGGGAGGGGGATCTGGCGGCTAGGGTGAGCGCGAGTGCCAAGGATGCAATTTTCTCGATTTTTTTTCCATGGCCCATCTAGATATATAGACATGAAACTTTTTGTAAGTGATAACACACACTCTGAGGTATATTCAGTTAAATTTTCAAGTAAAAATATTTTCAAATTTCGCCGTAATTGCAAAAAACGCGAATTCTTCATATCTCGGCTCCAAAGCATCGCAGCAAAATTTTTATTCTTTTTAAATTCGTGTTTTTTATAACAATTAAATTGCCGTCAGTTGCAATAAATTTTATGCAAAATCCACTGAGATATTTACATTTGTTTAAGTTGCAAAATTGAACTTTTGCGTAAAAAAGTCGCAAATTAAAATTTTTTTTCAATATTTTTTTTTGATTAAGTAAATGTACGCTAAATTCAATGTTTTTACCTAAACAGAACTGTAAAATATTAAGATGACCTTTTACTATAACAGTTTGAATTTTTTTTTTTATAAATTGATTGCAAAAAAAATAATTAATATTTTGCAACGGGACAAAGTGCATTTCATTAAGGGTAAAAATCTGTTCCATTTCTCATAATATCGTTAACATGCAGATTTTATATTTGTTTCTACAGTACTTCAAAATTCATGGATCGAAAAATTCAATTTTTTCAGTTTTTTGCCATAAAATGTTATTAACAATCAAGAATCCGTTCTTTGCATATACCTTCCTTATAGTGGAATCCATGACGAAGAAATTGACGGATCGAACGTTTTTCTACGATCTTTAGAAGCGAAGATATAAGCAAACAAGTTGCAAAATTCATTTTGTTTACAAAAAGTTGAATAACAATTAAAGCCGCCATTTTGAGTGGTCAACACTATTTTTTTCGGATTCCTGAGGAAATTCTGTAGGGGGTAGGCTAATTTTTGGCTTGCCCCAAAACTTTCCGAGACATTTTCCTAATATCACTGGACTAAAAGAGAAGGTAGACATTATGCATATCATTTTCTTCGTAATTTAAAGGTCTAATTAAATAACCGGTTGTCCCATGGGGGTTCCATTTAAAAAAAAATAGTTTTCGTTGAAAAACCAATATTGTTGAACTTAATGATGAATAAATCGTGTTCAATGTTAGTATCTGAAGAGATAATAACGAGGATAATAATTTAAAAGTACTTTCAGACTGATTTTTAACAATTTTGGCAAAATCGCGGCCATCTATGATTAAAACTAAAAATTAAAAAACCTATATTTTTTTTTGGAAATCAAAATATTTGAGAGTCAGATCATATATATTTTGGCCAGCAGCATCCAAAAATGCAAGAATATACAGGTTGTGTCGTTTAAAAATTTGATCTTCGTGTCAATTGCATCGAAACCGGAAGTCCGCCATTTTAGTTCTAATTGAAAACTTCATCCCATATCACTACACCAAATTTGAAAAGAATCCATTCGCCCGTTCAAAAGTTACAAGAGTGTCCCTATCGGCTGAGCCACCCGGTATATGTTCATTAAGCAAGCTCCGCTTATTTTTCACCTGTCTTAAAATGTTGCTACGTTTTGAAACTCCCCGTATAAACCTAATTTCTTTAGACTGCCAGTTTTTTAAAATTTTGAAAAATCAGAAAAAATACAATGTTGTGGTAGTTCCCTATTATGTTGCGATGACGCAAATCGTGACTTTCTTAAAATTATCTCGTCAAGAGAATACACATTCCATTTTATATAAATAAATCCGAAATCCTTAATTAAACCTGTGAAGTATTGCTATCAAGTTATTTGATTGTAAAAATTCATGTGTTAAAAAACCTTTTAGGCGCCACGTAACGTCCAAATAAATGTTGGCAGATGTTACAAGATAGAAGATGTGTGCTACTTTAGTGCTAATAATAAGTGCAATTATGTTTAATCAGATTGTCAACAGTTGTCAATAGGATCAAGGCGTCAAGATCGCGCAACGAATATTGTTAGCAAAATATATTATCCGATACTTGCGTACTTCTATGGTTTAAAATCGTTAATTTTTCCTTAAAGGATCATCTAAAAGGGTTTCAAATTGTCACTTTCTTAGAAAAATTGTATATAATCTACATAAATTCTATATTTATTCAAATAAAACTAAGTTTAGACGTAGACACTCACAGTAATATGTTTTTCTTGCATAGAATAGTACTGGGTAATAAATTGGTTATTTACGATTTTGTCTCTGGTTATGTAAGAGGGTAGCAACCCCCATATTTACAGGATGGTATACTACAACAGTTATTCATGTAGTATTTAATGGAATGTTCAATAATTGTTTATGTAAAAAAAGTTACAAACATAAGTAATATCTTGTGATTATAGTTTAAATCAAAGGTAATCATTTCCAGCGAGAATTTCTTCGAAACGAAAGACAGTTTTCAATTTTCTTTTAAATTTGTTCTGAAATAAATTTAGCCACGTCATCTAAGTACGATAGAAAACGTTATATACAGGAGTAAATCAAAACCTTTACAAAAAAAAAAAACGCTGCCCAAGGAATCACTACTTCCACATTCAGATTTTCTATCAAAATCACTCACAACGAAAAAATTTTATATGTGGAAATAATTATTTATGGAACTTTAATAATATAATTTGAAATCCTCCTTTTTTTTCATCCCCTTTATTAATGTGGTGGGGGTGGTAATGTGGGTGGCTAATGTCAATTTTTTTTTTTGAGACCTTAGCTTCTCTTATATATACTAAATACCAATTTTATGGACTCTTACCTGCTTGATTTACCTATTTACCCCAAATTTACCCCCCAACCCTTCGACGGAACAAGATGAAAATATAATCTATTTCTAGATCTCGTTAAAGTACATATGTATACCAAATTTCAAATCAATATCTCAAACGGTTCCTGAGTAAACGTGCGCACAAAAACGTTACAGACAGACAGACCAACAGACAGACAGACCGACAGACAGACAGACAGAATTTTTTTTCGCTCAAACTTAAAATCTCGACGTTTCATGACATTCTAAGCCTATCTGAACAATAAAAATTTTAAAAAAAATTTTTTGTCGTTACTATACTTCCACTGGATGTGGAAGTAATTGTAGGTTCCGAAACTGTGATTCAATTTTAAATAAATCATCTTCACAAAAAAGATAAAAACTTCAACCAGTCACCCGGTTAATTGGAGCTTATTACCTAATATTGATATTGAAGTCGATTAAAAATGCGTTTGGTTACGTTACGGTTCATTAAAAAATAAAATTAATCTTTTTAGTCGCAAGGTTGATAACTCGTGGCTTGGGGGTGTCTAAAACGTGCCTGAATATCAAGATTTTTTTAGTGAAAGTTCCATCAAAATCTGTTTTATTGAAGTGGGTTAACAATAGAAAAATAATTAGTGTCTTGCGTTTTATTCTAAGAAATGGTGGATTATCCGGTCATTTCTAAAACTCTCTGAAATATGTTCTTCCATAAGTACACATCCATATAACAGTACAGTAACTAGACATTTTAACTTCTCAGTAATGTCGCATGAATTAGATTTCGTTTATTATTGGCAACTTAATAGTAAATACATCAAAGTTTCTCTATATTATGCGAGGGTTTGCTAATTTATGGGTATGAGAGAAGAATTGGAAATTTCTTGTTATGTTCAAATTTTGATAATTGAAGTCTACCTCCCACTCTTAGGATACCATGCATATCGAGTCCTAGAATGTGACTTTTACCTGTAATATCAGTTTTTTTGTTTAGCTTGTCAATTTCACTGACAAAACTTTGATTTTGTGAAGCTTTTATGAGGCAGTGCAGCGATTCTTTTAATTCGTCGATGGTTAGTGGACTAACAACGTGGTTTTGAGCATTTTTGCAATTAAATGCAAATTTATCTCAAGAAATAGGCTGTTACGCGCTTTAGTTTAGCAAGATTTGAAAACCGCTCGAATGGAAATTGATTTGTATGTTCATGGTTTATAAAAGATTGTCACCGCTTCTCAGAGGGTGGCACTTAAAAGAGATTCATATCTCCCTGTGAAGACTGGTAATATTAGCAATTTCATCAAATTATTTGGATTATGAGATACGATATTAAGCGAAATTGACCTAATATTAACTAGGCGTAGAAGCTGGAGCCCGGAGAAGCTGCATATGCTGGTCATATTTTTCTGATATTTTCAAAGTACCATTTTCGTACCGCCTTTATTTATTAATTAATTCCCTTATGGTAATTTAATTTTGTAGAAGAACGCACTACTGAGCGTTGATTTGACGCGACACTAATTTATTTTTAGAAGGGCGCCAGCCGCGTTATGTCCCGTTCTTCTACTCCCAAGCGGGTTCAAGATAAGATATAACTCGATAGACAAGTGATAGGTCAAGGCTTGCCTACCTCACGACACTCTCTCTGTTCATTTACTGCTAATAATGGGTTTTACGCCTAGGAGGTTTTGTAATTTTTGCATAAAAAAAATCCCCCTACCAGAGATTTCTTTCTGACGGGACTAAAATTTGACGCGGTTTTTATTTGTTTACGCAGTAATAATGAATTTAACGTCTAATGATTTTTGGGATTTCCCTATCGGAGATTTTTCTCTGACGGGATTAAAATTTGACGTGATTTCTATTTGTTTACCTACTAATAAAGAATTCTACACTTAATGATTCCCTATCGAGATCCCGTAAGGCGACCAGAACACTGAGTATCAGACTTGCGGAGTTATGAGACTCCGATTAAGTCAGTTGTTTCGGTCTTCCAAACGAAAACTCAAGGGATTAAAACTAGCAACAAGTCCTGATATCAATAAAATGCAATTATTTCAAAGAATACCATTTATTTAATGGGTTTAAAACAAGTGCAGTTAGATTCTGCAATATCCTATCCAATAAATTATATAATGTGAAAGTTCACGCCTCCCCAACTAAGGTAAGTTAATTTTAACAATACAAATGAGAGCGTGCGCCAACTATCGATTTGGTAGAAAAGATTCATTCAACTTCCCCAGACTTTAATGTAAGCTTTTTAAAAATTTATAAGTGTTTGTGATTATGGTAATTATGGCTGACTGAAAATAATATAAAATGTTGGTTCGCTTATGACTAGCTTAAAAGTTCTATATACATCGTGATTATATCATTCACAGAATGGAGTTCGACTAATACATGAGTTTACTAACGTTCGTCCAGTCTTAGAACGTACTAGTCCCTATGCAGGTTCTATAAAGGAAAAATGACACTGACTCGCCTCCGAGCGACTTTTTGGCAAAATGGATTTTTGAGTAATTCATGCACAAAGTGGTTTTCTCTATAACTTTATTATTTGGAAAGCCCTGCAATTGGCTTTCCTACCATCGCTTTGTATTGACTATCCAACGCACTCGTCCAAATTATGAGTCGCTGGGTGAATCCAAACTTGTTTTATATGAGAAACCGGCCTTGTCCATTTTGACCGATTTTTTTGCCAATATTTACCTATAGACGCTACGCGTTTTCGCCACATTTGTCGATTTCACCCTTTTTGATATGTAACATAGTTAAAATTTTATATTCAGTCTTTCGAATGATACATATAATGACTGTATCTCCATGGTCATTTGTGAATAGTCAAAAATAAATGTTTAAGTGTAACTTTATCTATATCTTTCATTTCTGGTCACACTAAGTGACCTGGCGCCCTTTTTCCGTACCCCGCTCTGCTCTCCTCTACCATAAAACTAGCCGTGGTTTTCGGTTACCTCACTCATTTGGCAAAACCTTACCACCGATTCAGTAGAATCCACATAAGATAAAGAAAACATAACAGTATACAAAAATCAATGGCCTCAAATTTTTTTTGGAACTAGCCACCCCGTCTACCACTCCCACCGAATTATTGTGCACACGAAAATCAAAGGCTTCTAATTTTTTTTTTGACATTAGCCACCTTCTCAACCACCCCCACTCCATTATTAAAAGGGATTAAAAAATAAAATTGTGATTTGGTGTGTGTACAAGAACCAAAGACCTCAACATTTTTTTAGCAACAGTTCCCCTCTACCTACCGTGTGGCATATCGCTTGATAGATTTTTTTTTGCTGTAAACGATTTCAAGTATTATATTATTAAAGTACTATGAACATTATTTCCTCATAGTGGATTGCAAATAAAATATTGACATTTTCTTCGTTTTAAAAGACTTGGATACTAAACCTGGATATGGAAGTAGTGATTCCTTAGGCAGCGGTTTTTTATTTCAATATTTAATTTCTCTTTATTTAAATAGTCGGTTGTGCCTTCAAAGCGAATGGAGGTATGCCTGAAATACTACCAACAAAACGCAATAAAAACCGGATAAAAGTCCATCAAATTTGATAAAGCTTAGGTGAATTGTAGATCAAAAAATTCCGCGCAAATCGATACGTCATAACAAAAGAACAAAGTTGAAATAGAATTAACATTTGAAAATAACTAATACAGAGTTATTTAGTGACCAGTGCTGTGAATAAAGAAACGAAAAGAACGTAAACAAACAAACGACCCCGCCCAGGCAAAGAAAGATAATTTTAAGTATATTTATAACCATTGAAGTGTTTAGGACCATCAAACCTGAAGAGTCGACATTTGTCGACAAGTTTATGGGGGCAATAAATTGTTGAAATATGCCATGATATTCAAATGAATTTGATTTGGATTGTACCCTAAATAATCAATAATGTAGTGTTCGTAAAGCATACATAATTTCTTATGTTAACCTTTAAATAATTTTTTTCCATAATTATTAAAAACACTCAGACGAATTTAATATAAATTGAACCCGTAATAATCAAAGGCATTACTCTTAAAGTAATAATGTCATAATATTTTCTTAGGTAAATTATTAAGTGAGGATTTTCAGGTCAAAATTGCGCTCGTTGTTAAGTGAAAAATTCTACATTATACTCCACGTTAAAAATGGGGAGACCACGTGGAACACGTGGAAAACAACAACCGAGAGGATCATGAACAAATTGGGAAAAGACCAAACATACTGAGAAAAAAAACGAGAGGGGAAATGAACTCCACAAAGAAATCACGGCGATATATACTCTACCAGAACCAGAATATGAGGAATCAGAAAACCCAGAAGGAGAAGAAAATCTGTAGAAACAGAAACACAAAAAGAGGAGCATGAACATTAAATAACGAACACAATGCGGCAACGCATTGGACTTGTCATCTTGCTGTCGAGGCGATCAGACGTGCCTCATAATGCTCTGCCACCAATGGATACCCATAAAAGTTTATAAAAGTTAAATAGTGACAACGTGTAGAAGATATATTTAAAGTATAAATGGATGTGTTTGTAAAATAATATATATCTCAGAACATTTTCAGTAATTGATAAAAAATATTAGTTAGTGTTTAATTAGGTATACAAACCAAAACTTTACAAAATGCTTCCCCTCTAATGCAGAAATCATAGTATATATAGTGCAGTGAAATCGTGCCAGGTGGTAAAGAGAAGAAAGAAATCAGTAATAACTGAAGAGAGGACTGTCTATATGGAGCACTAAGCTATCAGTTAGAAGGAGAAAACAACAACCCCGGCACACACCAACACTATGAAAAATTCAAGAAAAATGTCCATTATACTACTAGGAGACTTCAATACACATATAAGAAAAGACGATCAGATGGAAAAACTTTACTCCACACATGGCCTAACAAAAATGGAAACGCGCTGAAAAACCTAGCACACATGTTTGACTTAATAATAAGAAATACATGAAGCAAAAGTAAAACCTGCATTGACACCTGGAGTAACGGAAGCTCAATCTCACAAATAGACTATATCTTGGTAAGCAGAGAGATAAAGGAAAGGATCAAGAAGGTTAAAGAAAAAAGGACAGCAGAAATCCTACTGAAGAAAACGCTAACACTGAACATCAGCAACACTGCCCATCCCCATTCCTGTGCCATGCGTCATGTGGCTCTCACTGCTGACAACAGGCATGACTCAAATCCAACTCAGCATCGGAAACCGAGTAATCAGAAAGCTCAGAAAATGAAGATTCGAAGAAGCAGAAACACAAAAAGAAGAGCATAAACACTCAACACATATTTCACATGAAGATTCAGAAGAGACAGATGCCCAGAACCAAAAACACAAGTAAAATTGAAAATGTTTAAAAACCCCCGATCAATGTATCTAATCGTGCCAGTTTCATATGACCGAATCAAAATGAGGCCTAAATCATGTTCGGCTACCATAATTGTCTGCACATTTTCAATTTTACTTCAATCGGACAATTTCTAGAGAAGTTCAACATGGCGAATTCAAGATGGCGACCAAACATCAAAATCTAATATGGCCTATAACCTTCTCGACAAAATACCCGTTGAAGAGATATGAAGCCTCAGACAGACAGACAGACAGACAAACATACGCGTCAAACTTATAACACCCTTCTTTTAGGATGGGGGTTAAAAAAGGGAGCTTAAACGCTCCCTCACGACACAATGTGGTAACGCATCTCACAAATACCTACACCTCCCATCCCATATTCCTTTACCATACGCCATGTGGCTCTCGCTGCTGGCAACACGTATGACCTTAGTCCAACCCAGCGTGGACGTAGCAGGCCCAGCTGTATAACCCTGGGAGTGGCAGCAATGCCTACCGCACGCTGGTAAATCAATCAATATTTAATTTCTCTTCTACATAATTTTTCAGAAATTCAAATTACCCGCCATAAAACTCGACCAATTTGGTTCATTGAGACAAGTTATGAGTAAAAAATGGACCGTGGCTACTAAAAATAAACACCCTGTACATGAATACCAGTTGATGTTTCATAGCCTATATCATTATCAAACCTTGAATTTGAAAGTATAAATAGTGATTCAAGAGATGTGATTCCATCGATTGTTATAACATCTTGATATTGAATTCCGAATTATCTTGTATTACTTTCGAGACAACCTGTAATTATTTTTTGCTAAATGAATTACATTGAACAATGACCTAAGGAGGCGTGCGTGACTGATATATAAATATCTCTGTAACAATATAAGTGTTATTGCAGATATTATAAATAATGATAAGAAATAAGACAATATTATCTAGCGCGTGATGAAATAAAATATATTTTTTATGACTTTTTAAATAATATCTATACGATTCTATTTGTTGTAGCGCGGAAACTCCCCCCCGAAGCTCCCGTCGTTCAAAGTTTAACTAGAGAGAATCCAACACAGTAGGTTTTTTGTACAAGGTCGTTGTTTTAATATTTAAAATAAGATATGCGTAGGAAACACGCGTTGTTTTTCTATCATCATATCATTTTGAAAATGTTAACGATGTATTTTTCGATTTATCTATTCGAAATGCTCGTTTCATTTTATGTAAAGAAGTCCTCACGGAAATTAATACAGGTTGTATGAAAAACGAGTATAAATATCTCGAAATTAAAGTGTGTTAAACCTGAAGAAAGAAAATAGTTAAGGCACAGTATGAGCTTTGGTCGTCCACTGGATGCGGTAGTGTAATGTGCCGTGCCCAGCTAAAAACATCCTCGGGGATCTATCCCTAACTTGCCGTGCGTGGTATGCAGATCTGATTTGTGTTATGCATATTTAGTGAGGAAATTAATTATTTTACGTTATACGTCCGGAATTTCGCTGGACAGTCCAGCATTTTGGAGTACTATCTGTGATCAAAAAAAAATTTTCCTCTCGGTCATGAAAAAATGTTGGGATCAAGAAATGACTTTTCTGATTTCTGCTCCCCCCGCTCATCAATTTTTTTCCCAGCAGAAGTGTCCAGCACAAAAATCTGGTCACCCTATTTATAGTACAGTACCTAGAGGTATATATGTAAAATTTCGGAATAATCTCATATGTAATAATAATTTTTCTTCATGTGTTATTATTGTAGTAAAAGTTATCGTCTTCAGTATCTATATGATCTGGGTACTCGATCAGCTTGATCTTACCCTCACGGGATATTCAATATTCGAAAAACTATTATCGATTTATTCCTGAAACGTAAGACAGTTATATTTTTGGGATCGCTGATTACGAATTCAAAATGGAAGCTCTAATATGGCGGATGGAATTTTTTTCTAGAACAAGTGTTTTAAACGGAAAAAAACATTGAGCATCATCTAGGACTTACTACAGGATGTCTCGCCGGAAATGATATCGATCGATATAGGGAAAAGTACCAACCAGAAAATTTTGAAAATTTAGGGAATTACTAATGTCAGTATGTCCAATAACAGAATTCGATGCCAACCTGCTTATTTTAAATGGAACACTATATATTTCAAAGTTTTCGAAAAGAGCGAAAAATTCTGAGTTGAAAACATGTAGCATACTATATCCCTAAACCCAGCCGTTTCAGAGAGATTTGACATTTTATAAAAAATTTGACAAGTGTAACAGTTTGCAACAACCTTTCAATTTCTTTTTATGTAAAAGTTCCTCATTTGTTTTTTGGCGTACAGAAGGACCATAAGGTGAGCTAAGTTCTATACAGTTTAAAGACATTCATTAATAACATACCAGTGTTCAGCTTTCTTTTTACGTTACATTTTACCAACTTCAAATCTCGGAAACTTGTTTAAGTCAAATGGAACACCCTGTATTTTTTGCGTTAAATTATGTAAAATTAAATTCCTTTTTTTCCCACATAGTAAGGGTTTAACTTACGACTTTTTGAATAGTTTGGGATTTAAAATTAAATTTTAAAATTGAAAATTGCCTATTGATGACATGTGACAATTCTGACCTCAGATTCAGTTTCAGCGCTCCAAAATACATATAGATATGATAGTCGATAAAAAAGTACATGACCTTTATTTTTTTTTGTGTGCCTGTATAATTAATAACCCATAAATAAATTCACAAGTATCAATCAATTAGATTTATTAGAACATTCACTTGTTTATTAGTATATAATAAACACAACCATCTATATTATAACACATAAAATATAATTTCCAATTCAAAAATCAACATATAGCTTGCTAAAATGGATTAACTTTATCGACTTATGAAGGAATTTTAGATATACTACTACATAAGCCGGCGCTGCCATGTTTTCGATACTGTGGAGGGAAGTGGAGTATTTTTTCAAGTTTAGCTTATTTAGCTTACGGTCACAAGTTAAAAAACTTCTGAACGGCTGAAGATATCGAAGTAATTATTCTTTCACATTTTTTAATGTCAACCTACGCTACATAGTAATAATACCCAAAATAAACATTAATGCACAATAAATATAAAAATAGAAATAAACATGTGAATGAGAATGATTAATGATATGATAATAAACTCTAGTAGCAGCAGAACGTCAATAAAAGCAAAACCAAGATCGAGAGGGCGAAAGGGTGATTGAGTAACTGAAGATATCGAAGTAATTATTTTTTCAGAGTTTTTAATGTATGTCTTAACCTACAATAATAATACTTTTAGCGAAACGAATTGCTATTCCAATTGTTGAGGAATTTTCCTCTAGATTTTCTTCAGGTTTGATTTTAAAAGGAAACCAATATGACAACCATAGGTTACCGAAGAAAAATACTTGCCCCTTTTCCATTTCAGCCCCCATTCTTTGTAGTCCACGTAAAACGCGGGGTTTGACGCTCGGAACGCCCCCCTCATCGGGACCACTTGTATTTCAGGTTTTTTAGGTCGCTGATCACGAAAATCGGGTCCCGCGGCTCTAAAAATACCGAAAACCACCTCTATTTCGCGCTAATGTGAATATACTGTAAAATAATGTTATGAATGTGCTAATTATAATAATATTTTGCCAGTAAAGTTTGTTCATCTCAAATAAGGACAAATTTTATTCTGAGGTTAACTAAATTGATGGAAAAATTATAGAATTTTTTTTCACTTTTTGATTTGAGTTTAGATGAATGGGGATTGTACAATGAATTAATGAATGTTTTCCAACCCTTCAGGGGTGAAAACTACCCCCATATCGCCTTTAAATTGAACTCACGCTTAGAAAATAAGTAGAGATATATACTTTTTAGTTTGCTTGTAATTTGTGATAAACTTCCGTCGAAAAAAATACTACAAAATTTTTTCACCGGGTGAAAACTACCCCCAAGCTTGCAGGGAATTGAAAGAGAAGGTTTAGAAATATTCTAGTTAAATGAACTCTTCATATTGTTTGCAATATTCTTAATAAAGAAATATAAATATGGTAATCTAAATATATATGGATGCAAAATCATTTTTTTTACGTTTTGAATCTCAATTTGGATGAATGGGGATTGCAAAATTATGAAAAATTATTTTCTCGTGTGAGGATATTCGAATTGAATCCCCCGCCGTATGAACGGAAAAGACCAAAAGACCACAGAGTCAGGGGCCCTAGGTAACTCCCTAGGCCCGATATCTTGACTCTCTCAACACAACCATAAGTACTCTGTGTCTATGAAACGCTGCATGCAAGTTAGTGAGATGCAAGGAGAAGCGGATGAATTGAATCTTAGCTATGATTGGTATGAATCGGGAATCAATGCATCAACCGAAGTATATGAATATGAGCTAATTGATTCTAGCGATAATGAAGAGGGGCTCATTTCCTCCCATAGGAGACCAAGACTGGAGAAAACTTAATACATAATGTTTATATTTTGATAAGAAAATTTAGTTATTTTAATTTTGTACCATATTTATATTTTTTTATTAAAAATAATGCAAACAATATGAAGTGTTCATTTATCAAGAATATTTCTTCTTCAATTCCCTGCAAGCTTTGGGGTAGTTTTCACCCCTAAATTGGTGACAAATTTTGTTAGTATTTTTTTTCGACGGAAGTTTATCAGAAATTACAAGCAAACTAAAAAGTATACATCTCTACTTGTTTTCTAAGCGTTAGTTCAATTTAAAGGCCTGAACGGTTGGAAAAACATTGTCTTCATTATTCAATCCCCATTCATCTCAACTCAAATCAAAAAGTGAAAAAAAATTCCATCATTTTTCATTATACGTCAATTTAGGTAGTTTTACCCCCTCTGGTTAACCCATAGCATAAAATTTGCCCTTGTTTTAGATGAACATACTGAACTGGCAAAATATCATTACTATTAGTACATTCATAACATTATTTTACAGTATTATTTACATTAGCGCGTCATTTTTCGGAGTGACGCAGTATTTTTAGAGCCGATTCATCCGATTTTCGTGATCAGCGAACCACAAAACAAAATACAAGTGGTCTCGATGAGGGGGGCATTCCGAGCGTAAAACCCCGCATGGACCATTTAGTGATTTTAGACTTTTAGGGGCCGTTGCGAGTGTCTACCACAAATCTAGGCGTTTTCGTGCGTTAGATCGACAACTGAGTGTAAAGGGGTTCTCATTAGATCCTCGAGTTTGTTATTTAGGACATCGATCTCAGAACACGAAAATTAATGGGAGAAATGTTACAAAAGTAATTAAGAAATTAAGAAGTGATTAGAGTTATAAGCAGTGTTTAGAGATAATACAAGTGCATCAACATCAGAAGGCAGATTGGAGAGAAACAGTAAGCAATCTTTGGTAGACATAACTTTCATCTTATCTCGTCTATTATAGGAGTCTGGTCCTTGGTGTCTCACATACACTTAACCGAACCTCACTGAGAGTAGATAAAGCCATCCTACGTTGGAGAAGGAGCAACTTGGCGCCCTTAGTAAAAAATAAATTTAGACACGTTCTTCAGACGAGTGGTGGTAAGTTCATCTACAGATCAAAGGCACTACTATCTACAGTGGCCTTCACCGCACGATAGACATTATTCGTAAACAAGATATGTTATTTAATTTTACTAATGCCGGCTAAATCCGAACAGTTATTCACATTGTATACAAAATACGTCTCTGAAATTGCAACCTGAGATACGAGCTCTAGTTATGAGAGGAATCTGGCAAAACTAACAAACAAGATAAGCAGATTACACCCTAGACGTACCAGAGAGTATAAAGTCACAGGAGGGAGCTTATATACGTGACCTTGGGGACCGCGATGGTGTACCAAGATGGCCGCTGGCGGATATGACGTTCTTCCAGTGGCATCGCAAAAGTAATAAAGTAATAATGATATTATATATACATACCTACTTTCTCAGAAAAACAAATTTCAAAGAATCGCCTACCATATTCCCTGAATTTAGATTTCAATACCGCAGTGTAAAAAATACTTCAAATCTGAAACTATCATTGTTAAATAGGAATTAAATACCCGTTACTTTCTTTTACGGCATCTCCGCCACTGCTATCAAAACAATAACACAATAAATACTTCTTTTAAAAAATTACAATGCGACGAGTTTACATAATTATAAGATTGACCCACGTTCTTAAATAAAGTAATACATTGGTTTATAGTACACATATCAAACTTACACGTGAAAAGTTATCCAATAACCTACAATACAGTACACCACATTCCAAAATAATTAGTCGTCCACGGTGTACCTGATGACGACTTCCGTCTCTGAGATTTCAGTACTAAACACTCCCTCCTGTGACTTTATACTCTCTGAGACGTACACACTGTTGCTAGAGCCGTGTTAAAGACCTGTGCGAGCGTGTAGCCGGCCAGGGCGACCGATTTCTCAAATCAAAGTTACTGACGTTTTTTTAGGGCAGCGAAATAAAAATGCAATGTTCTATTTAGTTCATTTCAAGCTCGGATTGGCTGTTAAAATGGCTCGACACCCTCCTTTTTTTTTTAATTTCCCACAGTTGGTGCTTCTATTGAAAACAGGCGTCAAAAATCGGTAACCTAAGTTAAGTATTTGGATATTCTAAATTCAGTCTTGTTGCAGAAATCTTTTTTTCAATATGGCGGCTTCAAAATTTGGGTCAGAAGAAGCAAAAAAGTAGAGATGGGCGATTCGACTCTATTTAATGATTCGTACCAAACGAATCCGTATCAAGAAAAAAATTTTACTGAAAGATTCTTTCAAGAATCCGAACTGTCTCGATAATTGTACAAACGGATACTAGGTTACAACGTCGATACGAAATATACAAATCGTTTGCTTTTGTGGGATTTGTACCATTCGAATCACTGCAAGGATTCGTACCAAACATACGAATCATACGAGTTACTACCCACCTCTTCATAAAAGATGAAAAATAAATAACAATAAAATAACAGCCACAAAAAAAGTCCTGATCCTGGAATTTGACCCGAGTAGTCCAATGTATTTTTCGACGCTGAATTCGAGTCCGTCAGAAAAGCCCAAACACCCTCAAAATCTTGAGCTGAAGCGAAGAAACACCTTTAGAATTGGGTAAAATCGCCCCTCATATATGATGTACAATCCTAGGGTTTTTGAGGTGGCTGATTCCAAATTTCAACATGAAAAGGAATTTTAATAAACATACTATTTCTTAATCCACTGTGTAGTAAAGACAGGAATAAAATAAGCCAATTATGCGATTAGATCATTCGCAGTTTAAGAAAAAAATACAATCAAGGTAAAATGAAGCAATCAGTTGTATTTCAACTCGTATTTGAATAGTTAAATATTATTTATGATTATAAACCACTAGTAGTACTAAAATAAACAAATTATTTCCCACCAACTGTAATTATTACCTACATAGTTTTTCTAAGGTTTAATAAAAGTATTTAAAAATATATACACATTCGGTATCAGCAGCGCACAGATCTTGGTATTTTTAAAAATGTGCAAAGTATTTAAAAACAGAGCTGAGTGCTGAGTGGGATCAAAATAGAACTACATAGTTGCGAATCACGAACATGGACCTTTGAAACATCTATAGATAACTGTTTATCAAAATTAAGAAAAAGTGGATGTTGTTCGGGCTATAAGTACCATAATAAATTTCGTAACGTTATGCGCCTGCTGTGATTCTACGTGCACACGTAACAATGTTTACGCAAATGTTGGAACCCGTTTTAATTTACTTGTTGACAATAATTATTATGCTACTCAAAAGGATAGCAAATCGATTGGAAATCTAAAATGATTTATGTCCGAATTATCATGTTTGTTAGAAAAATATTATTTAGGTAGCACCTTTCATACTTTTACATCCTTTAAAATCACGGATTGCAACTAATATAGACTTGCTAAATCGGCTTTTAATTATGGGGTTCAGAAAACTACCCGCAAGAAAAAAAAACAACACTGACAAAAACTGCTTTAGGCTTATTAGAATAACAAAATATTTGAATTCATGGTGTATTAATTTTCTAGTAGGTTTACACATTACTTAAGGGTTAGGATTTTTGCAGAGTGAGAGGGAAATATGTGTTTATTTTCGGTTTATTATAAATATTTAAAAAAATTATAATCTTTTAAATTGTTTCAGATACTTCCCATCGCTCTAATAGTTCAGTAATATAACAGTTAATATTGTAATATATCGGATAAAATTCATAAAGTTTTGAAAGTTGGTAGAAATATTAAGGATAGCATAAGGATTAAGAAACCGAAAAGTTCCATACCTAAATAGTGTGCTTCATCCCCTAGATGATGTTCTCTAGATTATCTCGGGGACGGTGCACTTTTTGATAAAAATACCTATATCCAAAACCGCTGCCCAAGGAATCACTACTTCCACATCCAGATTCTCTATCCAAGTCACTCACAACGAAAAAACTTTGTATGTGAAAATAATTGTTTATGGAACTTTAATAATATAATATTTGAAATCCTCTACCCCAAAAACCCATAAAACGATACCCCACATCGGTAGTGGGGTGGGGGTGGTGATAGAGGTGTGGTAGTGGGGGGTGGATGAAGTAAAAAAATATTTTGAGGTTTCTGGTTCCTGTACATGCACTAAATCACATTGTTTTTCATCCCCTTTAATAAGGAGGTGGGGGTGGTAATGGGGGTGGCTAATGCCAAAAATTTTTTTGAGACCTCAGCTTCTCTTGTATATACTAAATACCAATTTCATGGACTCTTACCTGCTTGATTTACCCATTTACCCCAAATTTACCCCAATTTACCCTTCGACGGAACAAGATGAAAATATAATCTAGTTCTAGATCTCGTTAAAGTACATATGTGTACCAAATTTCAAGTCAATATCTTAAACGGTTCCAGAGTAAACGTGCACACAAAAAAAAGTTACAGACAGACAGACAGACCGACAGACAGACCGACAGACAGACAGACAGACAGAAATTTTTTTTTCGCTCAAACTTAAAATCTCAACGTTTCATGACATTTTAAGCCTATTTGGACAATAAAAATTTTTAAAAATTTTTTTGTCGTTACTATACTTCCACTGGACGTGGAAGTAAAATTATTCCTTATAAAATTCTCTATCAAAAACGTGTCTACAATTTTTTTCATAAAATTAATAGTACCGTGGGAAATAAGGCGCACACATAATGGTTGGTTCCAGTTAATCCAATAAATTAAAACAATAATTCGTTTACTATAATCTACTTTAAAGTTCAATGCTTAAGGCAAAAGCAGTAGCTACTAAATTCCACTTAAAATTATAATAAATGTAGCGCTTCCACCCTCACACCCCTAAAAAATATCGCAATTTTTAAAGAACTATTTGCACAATTCGAGTCTGGAGTTAAAAACGTGCTTTAGTTTTGAACTGGCTTCAGTACCTTTTTCTCTTTTCGAAGACAAAGGCCTAACAAGAAAATCTAACAAAGTAACTTTATATCAGATTATTTATACTATTCCAGAACGAGACTATATTTTCAAAAATAGTGAGAATTTAATAAGGTTTACAACGTTTGCGTTAGTTACATAAAACTGCGACACAGCTGGTGTTGTAGAGCAAGCTATTGATTTACAGTTCACGAGATTTACAATACTCAACTTTTTTAAAAAACTAAAGAAACAATATTATTTGCACACGCCATTAGCGGTTGCGACACAACCTCAGCGTTTTTTTTCCAAAGGAAAGGTTAATGCAATCAATGTGCTTAATAAAAGAGATGACTTACAAGACATCGTGCAAACTTTTAATAATGAAAAAGCTAGTCATGAAGATATTATAGACGTAAGAGAGTGATTCGTTCTAACTTTATACAACTCTACCTCCGCAGAAAAAAGTCTAGATGTATAGATTCATGACTTTTAACAAACTTGATGGTAAAGCGAACAATACTGTAATATTATCAAGCTTCGCCTAATTGCCATTAGACAGAAATGTGGTGACAAAGATTTGTCTTTATCGATTGACACTAAAGCATCAAAAGCTTGTCTTATCGAGCATATTAAAAGGAGTGTTTACCAAACACGTATTTCGCGATTAGCCGACCAGGGTATTCACAATATTCCAAAGCCTTGGAATGATTATGGACGGCAAAAAAAAATCTTTGGTGTTCAGCAGATAAAATATTGCCTCAATTGCTTACTGAAATTCTTCAGGAGATGATTCCAAATCAAATCATAATAGACGAAAGTGGGGATGATAACGATATCATAAATGACGCAATAGAGGAAGAAGACTTGGAAGAAATATTCGATGTATCGGGAGACAGCGGTAGTGAATCTGAAAACGAATGAGGTGTTACTTACGTTTTATATTGAATTTTATATTTTATTTCAAGAACTGAATCATTTATCTGACAAATGGTAACTTCTATCCAAATATTGTACCTACAGGAACAGAATTGTAGAAAATATTATACACATTGTTTTTTGTGCAGAAAATTTTTCTCCATCTTTTTTAGTTCTTGTGTTAAATGACAAAAACAATATTTGCATTTTTTTTTTATAAACATTTTGAAAGTACAGCCAGTTTTTTTGGGGGGACATGTCTAAAATTTTTCCTTAAGAAGCTTTAATCTTTATGAAAAACATTGTCCCAAGGATCGGTGGGGGAGAGGGGGCACAGTTAGGGTGGGCTCCCGTAGTATTACTATACTTCTACTTCACTATTTAGAAGTGGATGTGGAAGTAATTGTACCAGACTATAAGTGTTGATCTAGCAAACATAAAGAAACGATTACCTATTATAAGAACTACTATACCTAATCATTATCGAAACGGTCGCGATCTTGAATGAAAAGAATCAGTTGGTATTTTAGTGGACGTGGATATTGATTTAAATCGCCGGAAATTGTAAATGAGTTGGAAAACAATAGAATGTTTTCGTTTTCGTACTTATTTGTATACCTTGAATATTTATAATTTGAATCACTATATTGGAAGAAGACGTTTTTTATTCATTATAATTAGATATTACATAAATTCTAGTGTGTAGTTTTAATTATTGTGGGGTCGCCGTATTCAATAAATGTAATTAATTTCTATTGAAAACATGGACTACAATTAAGATCTCTAGATATTACTTAAAAAAAATTATATAAAAAAAATATTTTTAAGAAAAAAGCTTTTATTTGAAAAACTACTAAAAAGTAATATTTTTTTTAAAATTCATACACCTGGAAACCAAAAGCTTTGGGGACGGTCATATAGCGCTATTGCATACTTATTTTGCTCAATTGACCGCCCCCAAAGCTTTTGGTTTCCAGGTGTATGAATTTTTTAAAAATTATTTTTACTTTTTAGTGGTTTTTCAAATAAAAGCTTTTTCTTAAAAATTTTTTTTTTCATTTTTTACTTATTAGTCTATTTATTTTACAGACAGACAGACAAAACTCTTTATTTGCCATCGCCATCCACTCCTTCCCTCTCTCGTCTTCTCACCCCTCCAACACTACTTCCCACTTCTTCCCACCCCTTTCCCATCTCTTTCCACCTCTCCCACGTCCGCCATATTGAATTTAGAATGACGTCACATAGTTTATCGTATTTTACTCGTCAAACTCTTTCATTTGATACCCATATCAAGGGTTGTGAAGAAAAAGGCGATTGAAGATAGGACTGTCATATGTCATATTTCTGAAATTAGAAAGAAAAGAATAATTCAAAAATTCAACAATACACAGGGCCGTTCCATTAAAAAATATATTTTTGTTTTTTGTACCCCTCAATTTCTGCACGCCACTGTGCTTCCATTAACTTATTAGAGCCCTACAACTTTCGTCCGAAACTTTTTTTTTTCTATCTCCAATAATAACGATAATAAAGGGTGGCCTAAATATAATGAATAACCCTGTACATCGAACCCATGATAGATTCAAGAAATATTGACTTTTACAACTGATGTATTCATCATCACCATAAAGTGTTAATATAACTGAAGGTTAATAAATGCTTCAGAACAACAACACTAACTACGTTTTTAAAATTAAAACAGTTTTTGGAAGCGATGTAATGGTCAAAAAAAGTAGGTCAAGTTAACGTAATGAGAATTTTGCAATACAAATACATCTGGAGATATAGTATTAAATTTAATAATTCATGAAGACTACACCAAATTAAGCCTAAATAATAATATATATGTGGGTGGATCTAAGATCGAACAGGTAATGTCGCATAAATACCTAGGGCATGCAATTCAGATAAGCCTAGATAACCAAACCTGCGAAATCTACAGAAGGATAGGACTGGCATGGGCAGCCTTTGGTAAATTGAGAGATGTTCTTAAGGCAGATATCCCAATGAGCCTTAAACGAAAGGTATATGACCAATGCGTTCTCCCAGTAATGACCTACGGGGCGGAAACTTTAACGTTGACGAAGAAAGCAATCTGCAAAATACGAGTCGCTCAGAGAGCCATGGAACGATCGATGTTGGGTATATCCCTGAGGGATCGAATATCAAACGAAATCATAAGGCAGAGAACAGGCCTAACAGATGCCATAGAGAGAATAACTTCCCTAAAGTGGAACTGGGCAGGTCATGTTGCAAGGTTCAGTGACGGTCGATGGACTAAGAGGATCGTGGAGTGGAGACCTAGACAAGGGGCTTATCGAAGTAGAGGCCTACCCCCCACGCGGTGGACGTACGACATAAAGCGGTTGCAGGGAAATTGGATACAGACGGCACAAGACAGGAATCGATGGAAATATTTACGGGAGGCATATGTCCAGCAGTGGACGCAAATTGCTGGTTGATGAATAATTGAATTCACACTCCTACTCCAATTATAAACGACATAGCGATTTTCTAAAGTACGCAACCTGAATGACTCCTAAAGTGTCCTATATCTTTTCTAATATCTTTCCTATATCTTTTCTAATTAACAAAAACGATTCAAGAAACTTAAGCAATTAACTTATGATCCCATAAAGATGAATTTGGTATCTAATCTACACGAACACTACTTCGTTTGTTCGACTCTTGACCAAGGAGGTAAACGTGGAATAAAGAGAAATATCTGCGATTTTTAGGTTAGGTTAACTCAAAGTCACTTTGTCGCAGCATTACTCTAAAGTACAATGTCTTAAGGGTATTTTCAATTTTCTTTATTTAAATTGACTGATATATCTACTGTCGGCAGACTTTTGTCCGTCTTTTCGCCGCCATCTGGATTTACTTTACTCGTTCTGTAATCTGTACTGTCCTGTCTCCAGCTGATGTGGCCAAAAAAAGATAAGATTCGGGAAAATATGATGCTGGAGAGACACACCCACAACTCAAATCATCAATATGTCGTCTGTCTGCTATATTCTAATCGCCTTTTAATGATACGAAATGGAGATAAAACGGTAATGACGTTTTAGAAATTAAAAAGAATTTTAATGGTTTTATTATTTTCGGTGTTTGCGGAATTTCCTGACTGATTTCTGGAAATTACACACACCGGCAAATTCATGAATGGAGATAAATTGGCATTTTGCTTCCTTCGCTGTCGAAGGAGAATATTTTGTAATCGTGAAAAAATCACCTTTCGAGATTTCTCCAGATTTTTATGTTTCAGAGTACGTAGACTACGAAAATTAAAGCCATTTAATGGGCTTGTTACCGATAATTTCTTTTCGTTATTTTTGTATGGTATTCAATAGAATTCGATCATCTAGATAAGATGTTAAAATTTCAGCTTCATAAGTATATCCAATATCCAATTCTTAAATATTCAATGTTAAAGATTGGGTTTCAGTACAAAGCGCTTTGCCGATTCGTGACGTCATTTTGCATAAACAAAAATTGAAAAAGTACATTGTTTCTGTCATAACTTCTTTGTTTTTTATGTTATAGAAATAGAAACCATTTGATAGCCTAGGTAATTAATAGTCTTTCATTTTTGTTCTTACCGCTTTTGACGTAAGTACCATAGTTTCTGAGATATTTAACATTTAAACTAAATACTTCGTCTTATAGACGTTCGGACGCCACCTTTATACTTCCAGATCTCCTAAACCATTAACTCTACAGAAATTAGAAAAAAAAAACAAAATTCATCCTCAATTTAGTAGCTTTCTTGTCTCTAGCATGTTTTCGCTCAGTGTAATACTTTTCGAGTTATTTGACGAATATTGTTTTGAAATACTTTTTTTTTTTAAGCTAAAATCCCAATTTTCAAATCGTTAGAACTTAAAGACTATCAATTTTTATGAAAAGTTGCATAAAACCTTTTCTTCCTAAAATTTCATTATATTTCACCTCCAATGTTTTTAATTATTAAATCTCGACTGTCGCCTGATCAGCATCTACAAAGTGACGTCATGCGAAGCTCCGCCCCGTTTTCGCGCGGTCCAACTTTCGATTTTTAAAATAAAAACAAAAATTTTGAACGGGCCTATTCCGTCTATCTGTCTGTTGGCGCTATATCTACAAAACTACTTGACGGAGAAGCATAATATTTGGTAGGTAGTTGATGCTACTGTCAACTAAGAACTGGGAACAGTTCCGTTGAATAGATAGAAAACATAATTAACGAAAAAAATTACGGAACACAATAGTATTTGACATGTAGTTAACACAAATAATGTCAAGGACGAAAAATATGAAAAAAAATACAGGTTGGTCACCAACGGTGACTTCCAGGTTTTCCAGGATTTTCAATAAAAAATTTTCTGTTCCAAAATGAAAATTGATGAGCGGGGGAGGGAAAATTAAAAACAATTTTTGGCGAGCGGCGGGGGCAAGATGGCAACAACTTTAGATATTAGTTTTAATACATTTTCCTTGGCTTTTGTTATAAATTTATAAATTCCCTGACTTTTACAGGTTTTCCCTGTTTACTGTATTATGCACTCTGGGTCACCAAAAAAAAAAAAAATAAATAAATAAAAAAATGTGACGTAGGACGATATTTCGCATTTAGTTGATCAACTGTCGAAGAAGGAAAAAATGACAATTTCGCGACTTTCAGCTGATGAAAGAACAGATCACTTTTTTTATTTTGTGTTCCTGTGTAATCAGCTCTAAATGTGATGAAAAGCGGAAAAAATCTTGTTTTATATTTGATTAAATTAAGATTTGAAGAATATATCTCCCTTCTGACAAAAAAATCATATATTGCTCTAAAACTGCTCTATTGTAACGCTAGCATTTTAAATTTTAAACGCTGGTTTTGTCCAAACAAAATTTTATACTTTCCGTGTCTGGACAATATTACAAAATGTAAACTTCAAAAGGTGCAAAATTGCTGTTGCCATTTTATTTTTGGACTTAAAAAAATTGATAAAGTGACGTCAAAAATTAATCAACTACAATCAAATATACAATAGTATCGGTGAAGAATTAAAAACATTTTCCCTGAACACCTTGCGTGTAAAAATTTCTTACCCAGGATTATTTAAATTAATGTTTATCTCCTTCACAGCTGATCAATTCTATACACTTTTAATACTGTTAAGTTATACAAATAACTGTATGATTGTTATTGAGTAAAAAAAATTTTTTTTCCTATCTCTTTTTATGCCTTTCTTGTGTTCTTGTTATACAGGGTGTTTCGAAAAGATTGGGACAACGCTTAGCCGTAGATTCTTGACTTCAAAACAAGTCGATTTAACTCAAAAAGTAGTGGTCTAACTCTTTTCGTTTTCAAGATACAGAGTGGCAAAGTAAAAAAATTGTATTCGTAATTTGTCTCTATCTTAGAGACTATTATACGTATCTACTTCAAAGTTGGTAACGTCATGTTTTTCAGGTCGCTAATTACAATGGTGCTATTAACGATGCCATATTTTATAGATGGCGCTAGTTACAGGACTTTTACGTGACACTTTAAGCCATAACTTTTTCAGGTTAGGTTTTGGACATCGTCTTCTACTATAATCGAAACGCAAATTGGGTTCCTAAGGAAAAGGTGTACTTGTTTAAACGCGATAAAATGCACCCTTTCACAGAAATACGCGATTTACAACTTTATCACACACTAGTTCGAGGAAATTCAATTATATCTAAAAGCGGTTTTCTTAGCTAGTAGGTGTACGTCAAGTATGATGTCTTGAAGTCGTCAATAGTGCTTGTTGTAGATACGTATAATATTACAAGATAGAGACAAAACATGAAAACAATTTTTTTTACTATACCACTCTGTATCTTGAAAACGAAAAGAGTTAGACCGCTACTTTTTGGGTTAAATCAACTTGTTTTGATGTCAAGAGTCTACGCTAAGCGTTGTCTCAATCTTTTCAAAACATCCGGGGTGTTGAATTTCTTCGAACTGGTGTGTGACAAAGTTGTAAATCGCTTTTTTCTCTGAAAGGGTGCATTTTATCGCGTTTAAACTACACCTTTTCTTTAGGAAACTAAATTGCGTTTCGATTATAGTAGAAGACGATGTCCAAAACCTAACCTGAAAAAAGTTATGGCTTAAAGTGTCACGTAAAAGTCCTGTAACTAGCGCCATCTATAAAATATGGCATCGGCAATATCACCATTGTAATTAGCGACCTGAAAAACATCTCGTTACCAACTTTGAAGTAGATACGTATAAGAGTCTCCAAGATAGAGACAAATTACGAATACAATTTTTCGACTTTGCCACACTGTATCTTGAAAACGAAAAGAGTTAGACCACTACTTTTTGAGTTAAATCGACTTGTTTTGATGTCAAGTATCTACGGCTAAACGTTGTCCCAATCTTTTCGAAACACCCTGTATTTATCACACAGTCTCGCATCTGTTCTGTTTACACTTCTCTTACAATCTAATGTACCGCACAGTTTTTCATTAGATGTTTACCTTGTATTTCATACTTTAATATTGCATATTTTAATATTTTTTAGATTACGTATTTTTCCTGTAGTAGGGCTAGACTTCACCCTCATCTTCATAATAAGTATTCTATATTACGATACTACTTAATAAAGTCTTTTTATTATTATTATTATTATAAATGACAGAAGGGTGTGTTTTTGGGACTCGTGCCCGTTGAGACGTTTGATGTACTCAGGGCCGGGCTTTGGGGGAGGCGCGACCGTGCACGCACGAGGGTGCCGTACTCCAGAGGGCGCCACGAGCTTAATATCCTTTTTTTTGAGTAAAATTTATGACGAAATTTTTTTTTGAATTTTAGCCCCCCCCCCCCCCCCCCCTCTATCAATTTTGAGAATAGGACGAAAAAAATTTTTGTTTCTGACTTGACCGGCCTTTCAAAATTTCGCACAAGGGCGCTTAAAGAACTAAGGCCGGCCCTGGATGCGCTAGATCAGTAGAACAACATCTCAAAAATTGGAGAAATTCGTCGGATACCGGATTTCCATATGTGGTGTGCGGGGTCTTTCAAGTTCCTACTAACTAGTCGGAGAGCAGCCAATCTGTAGGAAGCATTTTAAAAGTAGTCTATACAACTCGCGAACACCCACCTAGAAAACAGATGATATTATGTAAAATGACCTTCTGGATTTGATTTTTGAGTTCGCCCATTAATTTGAGATTGCCAAATCGGTCAATTCGCAAATTTTTTGAAAAATTTTAAAATTATGTGTTAATTTTTGTTTTGCACATAACACATCATATCTTTTTTATTTTAGTTTCGATTTAGTCCAATGTTTTACACATTATCCCTCCAATAATCTTGGACAGGCTGACGGCAAAGAATATAGTGTAACTAATAATATAGTGCCTAAAAAAAATATAATTACCCTCTATTGTCGCGGTTTTTTAAAATTTGCGTTGAAAAATACCCGATCGAGGTAACTTTTTTATTTTTAAAGAGAGAGTTATAGTATAAACGAGAAAAATGTTCCATATACTTTAAACAAACTTTTTTATAAAGATATTTTTTGGAAATTCGGCTCATGTAACGAGATGACGCTGTTGGAAGCGGCCGCGCAACTCGTCCGCATTAATTTAAAGCATAACTTCTGTTAACGTCGCCCATCTGTGGTGTGGTTTAAGCGATCAAGTGAATCTACGGATTATTTAGTTTCTATTTGCAATTAAATGTTATAAAATTATGTAGATAATCTCGAAACATACACATTAAAAAATATATTTTCATTAATTATAACAGCAAGTGGGTACTAAAGATTACATTTTCCTTCGCATAAACAACTTATGTTACATTGCGCGTTTGCTTTGCTACACTTGCAGTTTGTAGTACAGCTATATAATTTACATTTACAAAATGGAGTTAACTCAATAAAATTGGGTTTTGGGCTTTTTGAAATCATCTTTGGAAATAAGATTTCCTCCTTTAGGTACCATCCAAAATCTAAAACATTTGGAATTCTGGGCTTAATTTGGTAGGCTGTCTTGTAAATAGCACATTGCAGAAATGCCCTTTTTACTTGTATTCTCTGTACTAGGATTTACAATTTCTGATTTTCTTTTATAAGCAGTTCGGGTATACGATCTTCTACATTGTGCATGGTAAACTGGATTTAGTGATAAAAATAAATTTTTCTGTTCTAAATATTGTTTTAGAGCCACAGAAATGTCATCGGATTTTGCATTTGATCGGTACATTTCTAAAGCCGTAAATATCGCTCGCAGACAAAAAATGTTCATACCATTGTGTTAGTGAACGAATTCTGAACAACTTTCAAAATGTCCGTCTGTCTGTCCGTCCGTCACGTTTCTTGTAAGCACGATAACTGAAGAAAGAAAATTCCGATTGTACTGAAATTTGGACAGTAAATTAGTGTTAGCTTGAACAAAATCGATCGATAATAATGATTTAAATTTGATAAATTAACTCCTATATAAAAAAGTCTATTTGACAGTCACATTTTGTCACTTTGACGGCGATAAAAAAAGGTGCATCGTTTCTTATCACGATAAAAATACCTGTTCCTCAAAAGCAGAGTATATCTAGTAGTCGCACGTCATTTTAAAATCTGTACTGTCGGCTATAATTTTTAAGTCTTGTGGAAATTATACTGTACGATATGAGTCGTTTTGAGAAAATTATAATTATTTTTAATTGTTGTTCGTTCACATATTCTGTCGTTAATTTATCTTGCCAAAAATCACTCGAGCTTTTCTTTTATGGATAAATTTCTTTTTAACTCAATATTTTGTCAATCAGTAATTTTGCTCGAAAAACTGACATTTGACAAAATCGCTCGATCTCCGGTCTCGCGATTTTTTCATGTCAGTTTTTCTCATAAAAGCACTGATTGGCAAAATTATTTCGTTACAAAGAGAAATTTATCCGATAAAAAAAAGCTCTTGTGATTTTACTGTTGAAAAAATTTTTTTTTAATTTTTATGTTTTTGTAATTGAATAGAAATCCGGTTGAAATATTTCATTGTAATATTTCTAATTATTTATATATTTTACAAATATACATTTCATAATGTAATATACAACCGTGAAAATATGATTTTATAGCTCGTGTCTTATAATGTAAAAATTTACATTCTTCTACGTGTAAGGTGGTGGTGTAGTTCTTTTGACTCGGAATCGAAACCCAAATGGGGTTTGGTATAGTTTTTTTACCAAGTCTTTTACCAACTGAGATCGTACTATAAAATTAAAAATGTCTAAAAGTAACATTATTTGCAAAAAACTGCGAAAAGTATCCTATTGAATGTATAACAATTATATAAAAATCCAGTTAACAGGCGAAGAGTACGTTTTTAGCTTGTTTCCTTTGATTTCCTATCCGAGTAATTATAATTTATTATGCCAAACTATGTGTTTATAACACACTAAATATAAGGACTGAGACAAACAGCACTTTCAACTTAACATAAATGGATACTGGAAAATAATAATCACCCGGCACGTGTCTGCGTCTAGCTCTAGATGCGATTGCGGCCGATTCATAGTAGCGCGCATTCGTTCGGACGCTGACAATTAATGAATATTTCGATAAGGGAGCAAAATTTCAAAAAAAACTTCTTATAAAAGATTTTATTTAGTTCATTCGGAACATTTTCTTCGATCATAGTAGGCACCTAACTTTAAAAATAAAAAAGATACCTCGATCGGACATTTTACTCTGCAAATTTTAAAGATTTTGCGTCAAAGAAAAGTTGTTATTTTTTTTTTGCCAACTAATTATTTTTTAGGTAAAGTTTTTTACTTTCAACATATCAAAGAATAGTTAGAGAATATTATGTAAAAAAATTAAAAAATTCTGAAGTAAAATAAAAAATATATGACGTGTTATATGAAAAACAAAAAATAACACATAATTTTTATTTTTTTTAGAAAATTGCCAATTTGGTCATTTTGGCAATCTCAGATCAATGGGCGAATTCAAAAATCAAGTTTAGCGGGTTATTTTACATCAGATTACCTATTTTTTAGGTGGGTGTTCGCGAGTTGTATAGAGGGTGTCGAATTCAGAGGGTCTGGTCTTCCACTAAACTCATCGGGAAGTACATTAACAATTTACCGGAGAAATAAATATAGCTAAAAATAAACATTTTCCTTTGTATATGCCTCGAGACAATACAATACAAATATTTATTGGCCATAATTTTATTTATTAGAAATTTACAACCTATCAAAATCGTACTTACTGCTGTTATCATATGATTAATTGCCCTTTGTTTATAATCTCTTTATGATTAAAATAATAAAAATTGTCAACGTGTGAAGAATATAATACCCGTCAATTAGCTTTTATTTGAACGTACCACTACAATGCATTATCAAAAAGCTAATATCGATGAAATATCGTGATTTTTACCTGTTATCTAAGTTTTATAAAAGTTATGTAATGATTTATTATCCTAATGTTCCGTTGATTTTAGAACAGTTTTATGGCGAAAAGGGGCTTGTCAGTGGTGGGGACACTGACGTATTAAAGCGTAAATATACTCTTAATCTTTGAGTGTTAAAGATAAGTGAAATTGCGTAAGCTAATTAAAAAACTCGGTCAAGTGCGACTTCGTTCACACGTATAGTCTGAACATAAAGTGTGGACAGTAGAGCAAAAATGAGCGGTATCTTAATCAAGGGATATAGCAGTTAAATGTACCTAAAGCGGTACCGTCGTTCACTACGTTCTACCATAGACCTATATTTAAGTTTATACCGGTTTACCGCTTATAAAATATTAATTTTTATTATCTTTAATCCTGAAGTCAACCAAATCTGACGAATGTATGAAGGTATCGCTTTAATATATTAAGGGGTCTACACACGATCCAGCGGCAGGGACCCAGCCATGTCGGCATACTTTGAACTCAATAGTAAAAGTGAACTGGTCCGCTGGAATTCTAATTATCTTCAAAGCGTACCGACAATGTCGGGTCCCTGCCGCTGGATCGTGTGTAGACCCCTTTATATTTAGTTAGACTGATGGGCAAAAAATACTTAATAGGTGGTAACGAGACCTTTGGCACCACACAGTGTCGTCCCGCAGGATATTTTAGTATATCATGTATATTACTGTATACTGCTTATACAGATTCGGCAACTACACATCGTGATATGTAAACGTATATCAGCGCAAGTAAACCACGCCTTGTCGTAGATCAACGCAAAGCATTGGTATTCGTTCATACCACCACCGATGACCGTGTCGACGACCCCACGCATTCTGCTTTCAATAGCCAATAGTACATCGAAGTTTATTCCCTATATCACGAACTATATTTGCCGAATCTGTATACGAAAAGTAAAAACGAACAGCATAGGTATAATAATTACTATTATTGTATAATAATTATTATATTATACCTATCTGATTTATTTAATTAGGTATATTAATCATAATCTTAGAAGATGAAAAAATTGTACAGAAATCAGTTTCATAATAGGCTGAACTCAAATATCGAATAAAAAAGTCTGTGTGTGTGTCTGTAGACTGTTTATTTCTAAACACGATAACTTTTTTCAAGCTTAATTTTGGACTAAGATGTAATTCAGATAATTATTTAATAATCGAATGAAAGTTGCAAATTGCGAATACATATTAAAGATGATAACTTCTGTAGGTCTTAAAAGTTTTATTTCAAAAAAACATAAGTAAAATATCATAGTACAAATACTCCCTTTTGAAACTGGGGAAGGGGACGGGGGGAAATGGAGGTAAATACGTAAAGCAAGCAAGAATGTAATAAATTGGGATTTAGTGTATGGACAAGAAGCCAAGGTCTCAAAATTTTTTTGGTATCACCCCCATTACCACCCATTATTAAGGGGGTAACAAAAATAAAATTGTGAAGCAGCATATCGTTTTATAGGACGATTTTAAATATTACATTATTTCTCTATAAATAATTATTTCCACATAGTGAAGTGCAAATATAGTATACATTTTTTTTTTTTTCGTTGTAAGAGACTTGGATAAGAAATCTGAATGTGGAAGCAGTGATTACTTAGGCAATGATTTTTAATGAGGCATAGTGCATGAGAAAATCTAAACGAATCACACCTTTCTCAAATATCTTCCACTCGACAAAGTGGATTTTCGGAAAATTTCAAGGTGACGAGCTTATCTGCTGGCGCCGGTGATTGACCTTAGTAGCGAAAGTAAGCTGGCGTTAAATGGGTGATTAAAAATAAATAAATCAAAATAATCCATAACAATAAAACTGATAGTGGGTAAAATAAAATTGTACCGAAATACTTTTTCGTTTTAGAAGTAAAAACCGCTGCCCAAGGAATCACTACTTCCACATTCAAATTTTTATTCAAGTCACTCACAACGAAAAAATTTTGTATGTGGAAATAATAGTTTATGGAACTTTAATAATATATTTGAAATCCTCTACCCCAAAAACCTATAAAACGATACCCCACATCGGTAGCGGGGTGGAGGCGGTGATAGGGGATGGTAGTTGGGGTGGATGAAGAAAAAAAACCATTTCTGTTACACACACTGGTTCTTGTACACACACTGGTAATGGGGGTGGCTAATGCCAAAATTGATTTTGAGACCTTAGCTTCTCTTGTATATACTAAATACCAATTTTATGTACTCTTACCTGCTTGATTTATCTATTTTCCCCAAATTTACCCTAATTTACCCCCCAACCCTTCGACGGAACAAGATGAAAATATAATTAATAAATTTTTATTGTTTAAATAGGCTTAGAATGTCACGAAACGTCGAGATTTTAAGTTTGAGCGAAAAAAAATTTCTGTCTGTCGGTCTGTCTGTCGGTCTGTCGGTCTGTAACTTTTTTTGTGCGTACGTTTACTGTAGAACCGTTTAAGATATTGACTTGAAATTTGGTGCACGTATGTACTTTAACGAGATCTGGAACGAGATTATATTTTCATCTTGTTCCGTCGAAGGGTTGGGGGGTAAATTGGGGTAAATTTGGGGTAAATACGTAAATAAAGCAGGTAAGTCCATAAAATTGGTATTTAGTATATAAAAGAGAAGCTAAGGTCTCAAAAAAAAATTTGGCATTACCCCATTATTAAAGGGGAGGAAAAAAAATTGTGATTGGACAAGAATCAGAAACCTCAAAATACTTCATCCACCCCCACTACCACCCCCACCCCACTACCGATGTGGGGTATCGTTTTATGGGTTTTTGAGGTAGAGGATTTCAAATATTATTAAAGTTCCATAAACAATTATTTCCACGTACAAAATTTTTTCGTTGTGAGTGACTTGGATAGAAAATCTGGATGTGGAAGTGGTGATTCCTTGGGCAGCAGTTTTATTTATGGTTTGTTTAATACGATAGGTGAGGTTGTTTCTGTTATACGTTTATACAGAAATTATTACCTCAGCCTACATTAAGACACACATCTTGCACCGTAAATTACAACGAATGCACTAATTACCTAGTAAGAAAAAATTCGCAAAAATTCCAGTTCAAAGTATTACCCGAAAAATAAAAATACTATGTTTAGTGGCCTAGAGGTATATCCCAAATAGTCAGGCTGCTTTTTTGGTTAATAGGTCACGGTTCGTAGAACCTTGGCAATAGTTTAGGTATAGAACCGATAATAGAACATAGTATATTTTCAGTTAAAGTTATTTCGAGGTTAGTTTTCGCTCCAGATGATGCCAACGGGTCATTCCATGCCAAATTAACCAATAAAAATAAAATATTGAAACTTTTGACCTCTTCGATTTTGATAATTTTTGGTTTAAGCATTGTACCTGACAACAGCATGAAAATTCCACTTTTTTAAATTTTTTGAATATTAGTCCTTGAGTACTTAATAATAATAACCCTTTGAAAACAAAAAAAGTCAATTTTTTATATAAAATGGATTTTTTAAATCACAATACCTCCGGAACGGTAAGAGATACAACGGCGCAGCGGGACAAACATCAATTTGTTATCTTTAAACAAATTTTTTTGATTTGAGTTTCAAAAATATTGTGACCTCAAACTAAAGGTTGAGATCAAGGTCGCAAATGTAAAAAGTAATTGTTCTCAAAAAGTATATTGGAAAATTACGAAAAAAATAGTGTTTATTCCTTACGGTCATATATACCATTACATAAAATTTGAAAGTGGGGCAGCAATGGGAAGATGGCACAAAAATATTGTTTTAGGATCATTGTAATATCTCATTTTGCTATTTAGGTACCATTATTGTACATGTATCAAAAGTATTATAATTAATAGTCTTGTAAATAGGTTTGTGCACCCTCTCCTTCCCACAGCATTTCCTTGCCACAACCACTTTAATCATATATGTCAACATAAAGGCGCGTTTGCACGCATCAAGTAATTTAGTCGAGTCGTTTAGTAATTTAGTACTCGACCAATGCGGACAGCGTGTTTCAGTTGAGTGACTTAGTGGAAAGCGTTGTCCGCATTAGTCGAGTACTAAATTACTAAATGACTCGACTAAATTACTGGATGCGTGCAAATGCGTCTTAATAAGCCTACTTAAATGCTCTATGTGTAATATATATTAAAATATGTTGAATATACGGCAGGGTGTATACCAATTCACAATTTTGAAATTCTCTGACTTTTCCAGGTTTTCAGTTCCAGTTTCCAGGTTTATCAATCAAAATTCCACAAATTTTTTCTGCTCAAAAATGAAAATTTATGAGCGGGGGAGGGGAAATGGAAAACATTTTTTGACGAGCGGGGGGAGGGCGCAAGATAGGAACAACTTTAGATATTATAAGTAGTTTTAATAAATTTTCCCTGAACTTTTATATAAATTTATAAATTCCCTGACTTTTCCCTGATTTCCCTGACCAAAATCAAATTCCCTGACTTTTCCAGGTTTTCCCTGTTTTCCAGAAAATATACACCCTGATAAAAAAATAAACGTTTAACCGGTGGTGCATACCTAATACAAAAATTAGTTTAATGATAATTAAAACCACAGCCAATCGATGAATAAAAATTACAGGTTTAATTGATTTCCGGCGGCGTTGTCAGATCTATGCTATGCTGCTTTATCGTATTTGCCTAGAAGAATATTACAAACTGCAGTCGGTCGACGTATAAATAAATAAGGAAATCTGAAAACTAATTTATGTCATAATTTAAGTTTCGAAATATGAAGTTTGCGTAAAAGTGAATTATTTTTTATTTACTTAAAATTGTTATAAAACATATTCTTTATAGGATTTGGCAAACAGCAGAAAAAACAATCTGTGTGAACTAAAAAGAAAAATTATCTGCAAAGATTGGAAATTAATTTTACAGGTAGTTTTTCTGTTTAGTTCTCACAGATAGTTTTTTCTGCTGTTTGTCAAACCCTATGAAGTTCGTCTTGGAAATTTATAAAAAAGTAATTTTTCCCTCTAGTAATGTGCTTTTTCTGTACGAGATAGGACAGAATGCTGTAAAGAAATATTGCTCAGAAAAATAACTTAATAAGAATCTCATTTTTCAAAACCTTCTGCCTATATTGGATAATTCGTTTTTTTATTCTAATAATGAACTATATTTCAGAATAGAAATATAAAACATTTTAATTCGTTAAAGTTATGTAGGTATAGCAAATTCGGATAAAAACCCACTCCACTTTTCACTAGGGGATGAATTGGCTGCAAATTTTTGTTTAAGCTGGATAAGTATATCTGATGCATTCTTTTCGCTCTGCTTTTCTTGCCTAGGGAAAGTGTAACCAAATTTTTTTTTTTAATATTGCTTTTAATTTTGTTAATTTTATAATGCATGTAATAAGGCATCCCAAGCTTATTTTTATACTCTTCGCAAAAACGAAGAGTATATTGTATTTGATCGGCACATTTCTAAAATCGTAAATATCGCTCGTAGAGAAAAAATTTTCATATTGTGTTAGTGAACGAATTCTGAACAACTTTCAAAATGTCCGTCTGTCCGTCCGTCCGTCACGTTTCTTGTAAGCACGATAACTTAAGAAAGAAAAGTCCGATTGTATTGAAATTTAGAAAGTAAGTTAGTGTTAGGTAGAGGAAGAACCCCATTGTTTTCGAAGAAAATCGATCAGTAAATAAAAAAAGTTATTAATTATTTAATTAAAAAAAAAATCTCTTAATTTTTGTCGCTTGTACTAAAATGGAAATCTTGCGAGATATTATTTCCATAATAATTTTTTTTTTGGTTATGAAGTTTACTAATATATATTTCATAGAAGTGAAATATGTATGAATGTCCAAAGATATATATCACAGACAATCAATTTTTGTAGCAATAGGTGGTGGCGTAGCGGCTAAAGCTTTGCGTCTACCATACCAGGCGTTGCCTATTTTCCGGCAACTCCCTTAGCCAAACTTTCCTCTACCATAACTTATCCCTACCAGACTCTTTACCTTTCCTCAACTGTATAACTTTAGAACCCCCTCTTCTTATCTCTGTTCAATTTTGTTCTTGTCCTTTTTGTCCTTTTTGTTCTTTTGTCCATTTTGTTTCTAAATTCCGTCTAGGCCGAAAAATTCCCTAAGAATCCAAATATTTTAAACCACACCTTTTATCCACCACACTTTCCTGGCAGGAAGACCAGGGTGGAATTGCTTCGAACGGGTTTTTTCGTTGAGTTCTGTTTTCCCGTGTCAGCAATCAAAATTCCAAAGTGTTCGTCTGTGCGCGAAACCGCTAATTTTTTAAAGTGCTAATTTTAATTATTTTTAAAGTATTTTTGTGTATTATTATTGATCCAAATTGTTAATTTTAAGCTTTATTCTTAGGCAGGAGTTTTAACCTTTTACATTCAGCTTTAGCCAAACCGGATCTGCCCCGTCCAGCCCAACACCCACCACGACGCTGCGCGTCGTGGTTGTCTGGCTGGCTCCGGGCCAGACTCCGGGGAGGCACATACATGTACCTCTAATTTTAATAAACTTGTTATTACTTGCTTGCTTGCTTTGCGTTGCAATCCAAAGGTCCCGTGTTCGAATCCCACAGGTTGGATTTTTTTTTTTTCATTTTTTTTTTTTCATACAATTTTTTTCACGATAAAGATGGTATCACAAAATTTAGGATGTCCAAAAACTAACATTATTTACAAGAAAACTGCGAAGAGTATCCTATAGAATGTGTAACAATTATATATAAAAAGCTCAGTAAATTGGCGAAGAGTACGTTTTTAGCTTGTTTTATTATTGGTGATGAAACGAAAAAGTCTAGTGAAACATTAGGATCCACAGTCTTCATTTTTGCTTGTACTTGTCACTGGCTCATTACTAGGAAAATCTTCAGATTTTCATACTTTTTGCATTTCCACATTGATTCACTTAAATAAAAATTTACCGACGTTGTCAGCAATATTAAATGGGTTACAAAACGCTTAAGAACTGCGGAACTATTCATCACTGTATTCATTCAATTAATATAAATCAATTATTTAATCTAAAATATTAAAGACTAATAAATATGCATTATCCGCGGCAGTGGCGTAACGAGCTGTTTTTGTTGGAAAGAGTAGTTGATTATAGAGCGGTATAAAGAGTTGTAAGTAAAACATAAAATAGAAAGGACCCCGGAACAAAACCCATGAAAATGTTGATTCGGTGGAATCGGCTGAAATTTTGATATTTTGTAGTTCAAGTCATGTTGATCAAAAGTTCTTATCACATCGAGTCAATCCTATGGACAGTTCTTGAGATACAGCTTATCAAAGTTAGGTAATTTGCGTCATTTTATACATTCAAGAACTTTTTACTCTTAAACTATTAACTTTAGCAAAAAGTTGCAAGGGTCGAAATATTTTTGTTCAACTCCAATGGAGCTCAAGAATTTTTTTCAGAATTTTTTAATCAATTTTTAGGTTAGGTAAAATATATATATATATGTCATATTCCGGCATGCTTCGGTGGGATTGGCTGAAGCTTTGCTATTTTGTAGTTAAAGTCATGCTGATCAAAAATTCCTATTGCACTGAATCTATCCTATGAGTAGTTTTCGCTCCAGGAGTGCCTGAAGGTCAACAACGAGGTAACGGGTAATATATATGTACGTGTTTATGAATGGCTTCCAGCGTGTTTGTGTACTGTGTGTATGCGTTTGTGTGTATGTATGTGCCAGTGTATACAGAGTTCTCCGGAAATATCGATGACAAACTTCTGGTGCAGATTCTACATTCAAAAATATGTTCGCAAATACCTTGAGCTACGGCCCTTTGAAAATGCCACCCAAAAATTGATTATTATATTTATTATTATTATTATATTTCAGAAAACTTTTGATTTACAGGGACGCGACTTTATACGCATATTGAACAATAATACAAGCTTATTTTTATAGTATTTTTTAAAAATATTTTTTACCGTCAGTGGGTGATATTGAGGAGGACTGTCGATATTTTGCATTAATTTCTTGTCCTTTATTTTTTTTTTCACTTTGGTACAAGAATTTCATTCACTAAATAAAAATACACAAAAAATGTCCTCTTTCATTTCAGTCGTAGGACTAGTGTGAGAAAAATCGTTCTAATGAGTATGATGCGGAACCGCTGAAAACACAAGCGTATTATGGTTTTTGGGGTACGCACGGCATGAAAATCACATAAAATATCCATCAATGATTTGTCTTCGAACGATACATTATGCTAAAAACAGAGCACTTGTTCCTGAAAATCCTATGGATGTTCTCAATATTTAAAAATTAAAAAGAAAATATTGAAAAACAACAAAAAGTAAAAATAAACAGATAGAAAGTGAAACCAAGAAAATGGGATCACCCTAGTTGGCAATGAGAACGCTCTCATAAGAAACATAGTGCCGGTAAGAGCAGGTCTTTGATAAAAATAATCACACACACATGCACGCACGTACACAAACACGCTGGAAGCCATTCATAAACACGTACATATAGATTACCCGTTACCTCGTTGTTAGACCTACAGGCACTCTTGGAGCGAAAACTACTCATAGGATAGATTCAGTGCAATAGGAATTTTTGATCAGCATGACTTTAACTACAAAATAGCAAAGTTTCAGCCAATCCCACCGAAGCATGCCGAAATATGTATATATTTCATCTACCCTAAAAATTGATAAAAAAATTCTGAAAAAAATTCTTGAGCTTTATTGGACTAGAACAAAAATATTTCGACCCTTGCAATTTTTTGCTAAAGTTAATAGTTTAGGAGTAAAAAGTTCTTGAAAGTCTAAAATGACGCAAATTACCTAACTTTAACAAGCTGTATCTCAAAAACTGTCCATAGGATTAGCTTGATGTGATAAAAACGATCAGAATGACTTGAACTACAAAATACCAACATTTCAGCCGATTCCACCGAATCAACATTTTCATGGGTTTTGTTTCGTGGTCCTTTATCTACAGAAGGGACGTTACATAATAGGGGCGGAGGGGGCAGAACCCCCTCTAGCTACATCACTGGTTCGGTCACACAATGGGTCGAGACCAGTATTGTCAGCACTGCATTTTTTTTCGGGTAAATCCTAATTTAAATATAGGGTAGATTGAAGAAAAACGTGCTGAAGTTAAAAAATCAAACATAACTAAAGTACAAAACTGGATAGACCCAGTCTAAAATGGACTCCGGGAAGAGGAACCAAAAATTTTTTTTTTAAATTTTTTTGATGAGCGAAGAAAAAAACTTTTGGGGGGAGACATTGTGGAGATCGCTAAAACGTGCTAGATTTTGCAACTTGGTGCTAACGTGCTAAAAGTTGCAAAAAGGGGCTAAAAAATTCACGAACGGACTGACGCTGGCAACACTGGTCGAAACTAGTCGCACGCCAGGCCTAAGCAACGCGGTTAGGCCGGTTAGGTGACATTTTATACAGGGTGATTTACCATGACATGCAGAAAATAAAACGGTGTGCTAGTCTTCTATTTGGGAAAGTCCCTGCAAAATTTTAGAGTGATCCGAGGTAATTTAGTAATTTTTGTTGCATTAAAACTTGCAAAGATACGCTACTGCTACTTGTCTGTGGTCAATATAGAGCAATGAACTTACTTGGGAAAGAACATATTCGGAGATGTTTACATTTCCTTAATTGGCATAAAAAGTTACACCAAGGACACCGGCAAGTGCCGCCAAAGTTTGGTGTTTTTGTGTTATCGACGGGTTTAAGTAAATATCTGATATATCTATTTATAGAGTTCACTAGCATAGAGTCAATGTCTTTCCGACGTATTTTGCTATTTTTTTAGTGTGATTTCATTAAAACCAAAAAATAACTTCTACCCTCTCCAGCTTCGCTGTCAGTCCCAAGTCTGATATGGGGAAAGTGACCGCGTTACGTCAGATTGGTTAACGTCATTGGCGGCGCATTTCTACAAAAAATAAGGTAATTTTTTTGGTCATGTTCCTTTAACTTTTCATGTTTTTAACTCCTTTCAGTGGGGACAACCTACTGACAAATTGTCCGCATGTTATGGTAGATCACCCTGTATAGCGCATGTGCCGGCACTTTAATTATTTATTTACTTATTTGCCGTCGTCCAACTTTTAAAATTGGCACAGAGGTACAAGAAAGTTCACTTATCACTACTTAATTTTTTTAATTAAAAAAAAATTTTTTGAGATAATTTCATTTGAACATTATTACCTAGAGACTGACTTGAAAAAAAAATTACAGATTTTTTCAATAGAAATAAACTTTCGTTCATAAGCTACAAGACGAGTGTTTACACAAAAAGTTTCTTCTTCGGTTTCCCGAGATAATATTTATTAAAAATACGCCTGCTGTAAAAAAATATGTTAATTTTTCATTCTTTAGAGTGCTTTATATCAGAAACTAGCCATGAAAAAAAAATTAAAACACTGGGTTTTAAATGACTTGAAGGGGTTTACCATGTATGCCAAAATTATTAAAAGTCTAAATGTTGGCTTTTTTTGCTTGGTATAAAAGCGAGATGCTTAGTGTTTTGATATTTGGGGTAACTATTTTAGTCTAATCAATTAGACCATTTTTTTCATATACACCTGTTGTAGACTAGTTCACAAGTTCAAAGACGTGTTAATTCTTGATAAAACTCGTGAAAATATGTGAGGGCTCATTGGATTCGGAATGAGTCTAGTAAAATGTGCAAAAGTTTAAAACCCGCACATAAACAATTGCAAAAGTTATAAACAAATTAAGATTGAAAAATAACGAGTTTCAATTTTTGCAAATAACTCGAAAACTATTAATATTTAAGAAATTTTAAAGAAGGATTCTTAAAGAGGAAGAAATTTCCAATAAAAAAGTCCCGACTCCCGAAACTCTATCTCCATTATTGATAATTTTAATTTAATGTTGAAAATAGGGCTCCGCAGGGCGAACACTAAGCCGTTACGATGCCTCTGAAGAGTTAAAATATTTTTTTATGTTATTAAATATTAATTTAATTTTTTTTTTAAATATGGTATTATTTAGACACTTAAAGGAACAATATCCCGTTGGAAAAACATTTTTTCACCGATTTTTCATAAAATGAGCCTATTGTTAATTAACAAATTTTTTTAAAGTTTGCGTTTATATTTCAAAGTTGGATAATTGTTAAACAAAGGCCACTAAAATGATTTCGCTTCGTGAAGACTTTATGTCAACTATACCTTATGAGATTATGGCATTGCGATGATTTTAATTGTTATAGTCTGTTAGTTATTATTATTTAAGCTAACAAAAAACTAAAAAATGAAAAAGAGATGTTTTATCAATTTTAATTATTATTACTGTTTTTATATTCAAAAATACTATAAAATTACATAAACTTTAAATTTTTAGTGCCATTTGTTTAAACAAATTTTATAAACAAATAGATAAATTACGTATTTTTGAAAAATGTTTGTTTGCCATTTTATTTGTTATAAAATATTAATATTAAAAAAAATGTACTTAAAAAAATTTATTACCTATTTGCAATTCTCTACAAAAAAAATAACAAAAACCATATTTTTTTCTATCTAAAAAAAATATTCGGCGAATATTAATAATAAATTGTTGATAAATAAACAAATAAATTAACAAAAAAAATCCACCATGTAGACTGCAAATAATAAATTTTAAGAATTAATTTTTTTCTTAATAATTTGTTTAAATAATGAAAAAACGAGTGAAAAAAGGAAAAATTATAAAAAAAACGTTTTTTTAAGATATTTTTTTTAAATCATATTTTATAACAAATAAAATGGCAAACAAAAATTTTTCAAAAATACGTAATTTATCTATTTGTCTATAAAATTTGATTAAACAAATAGCACTAAAAATTTAAGGTTTATGTAATCTTATAGTATTTTTGAATATAAAAACAGTCCCAACAATAATTAAAATTGATAAAAAATAATTTTCAACCTCTCTTTTTCATTTTTTCAATCTTAATTTGTTTATAACTTTTGCAATTGTTTATGTGCGGGTTTGAAACTTTTGCACATTTTTCTAGACGTCATTCCGAATCCAATGAGCCCTCACTCATATTTCTACGAGCTTTATCAATAATTAACGTCTTTGAACTTCTGAACTAGTCTGCTGAACTAAAACGAAATTATTTACGACTAACTGGCAGCTGTCAAACTCAATTTGATATTTTGCCATTGAATTTTTGGTTTCATGGCCAGATCCCGACGATCAAGAAAGCTCAATGCCTCCTAAACTCTCCCTTGGTTACGCCACTGCTGTTCGACTCAACAACACTGATTTGAAATCTGAAGCTGAAATCAGAAAACGTTGACACAAAATTATTCAGTTTCGGCTTTATTAAATTGTATATAATCGTTTGGAGACACCCTATATCGAGAGGTTAAAGTTTTTTTGCAACATTTTCAATTTCTAGATTCATTCATGCATTCAGTATAATAAAATTAATGAACAGAAATTATTTATTTTAGCGGGAAGAGAGTAATTTTCTTATTTTTTAAAATGCATATCACATACCTAACTAGCCAAAGATTACATAAATAAAAAGAGCTAAAATCGCAGGGTAATGAGGGTAATGATAAATAATTATTTTATTTTCATTCTCTTATATAATATTTCTATCACGCGATATCAATGTCACAATGTCACTTGTATTAAAAAGATTGTAGAATTATTGTGGCTTTATTTCTCGTTTTATCCTTTCGTGAGAAATACTACTTATATTTCAGATAAGTAATTTATCGTAGTCATGTGTTAGAGGCGGTTGCGGTCGTTTAAATATTTAGTTTAATTTTACAAATGTAGGCCATATAAGTAAATTTAAAGGAAAAAATGTAGGTATATTACTTTTGGATTATAAAAGGTGGCCATGCATTCATCACTGTCGAACTTTGGCTTTTAAAATAAATAGTTGCTTCTCTATTACAAAAAATTCGTCTTATTATGTAACGCACAGAAAAGCCATTTTACAGCACAAAATCAATATTTGCATGAAATGTGTAGTCCTGCAAGTGCAATTTGATAATACTTCTAAAAAAAAAGATGAGTTTAAAGAGTAAGCTTTTTTTCTTCTTACGTAACACGACGAAAATTCCGAGACTATGTGCCTTGAAGTAATTATACTTTTCACATTAAGTAAGCAAATTTTAAGCACGTGCATATATTTTTTTAATTAATGTAACTTCAATGTTATAAAATAACATTACTATGTCATAAAGGTCATGACTTGATTTTTAACAGAAAACTTTGAAGGATAAAAGTGGTATTTTAAGTGAAATCCCGCATAATTAAGATATTTCCAAAAAAATATTTAGGTGTTATTCTCCCGCGATCTGTAGCATTTATTTTAGTGAATTCTTATTCTAACTGAAAGTAAGGTTAGGAAGCAGAGAAAACGTGAGTGAACATACCTGTGTGTCTGCTAATCTAGTAGGTGTTATGCGACGAAATAAAGCCATTTTTACACTTTTCAAAAACGATAAATTAAAAATCACCCACTAAGACCAAACTGACACCGGCAACGGCGTTGTTCTTACTCAAACAATCCGTCCGTACGGTATGGAAAATGGAAGAGTGAAATAGGTAGCGAGAAGACCATAGACGTGTATCGATGACTTGCGCACTTTTCAGATAATTGTCCATGTACAGGGTGGCCTAAATTATTGAAATTCTGTGGATCGAGCATTTGAAGAACGGTGCATAAACTTTTTATAGCTGTTTTGGGGCTAATAACACCACACCAATAAAATATTTTTATAATGTAGGTATTATATACATTATCTTAAAATTTTGCATTATTTTTTCAAAATCGTTTTCAATATTAATAATATTTTTTAAATATCATATAGACGATAATAATGTGCATATGTTTGTAATAACATATTAAACATATTATCAGAAATATTGAAAATAATATATGTGCAACGTATGTTATACAGTACGTCCGCAGTTAGAGTGGATAAGATTTTTACATTTTTTTATTTCTCATTTTACCGATTTTACGAAGAAAATTTATTCTACATTAAAAGTTTTGCTTTTGTTAAAAATATAATTGCCATGGAGTACGTTAACATGTCATGTACAGAATGTTCAAAAAATTAAAAAATCTGAAAATTATGTAAGAGTATATATACCTCGTCCAATTTTAACAATATGAAAAACTGTCACTAAGACAGGTTTTGCAATTTCTAAGCTTTCAAAAATATCCAACTGCGCTATACGATCCACATTAATTTAAAGTTACTTATGTATCTTCTGTGATCGACTGTTCTCAAAGCATATGTTGGGCAACGACCACACATAACACTATAGATACCTACTTATCAATTTTTACATATTTGAGATAAAGCATAAGTACATGCATGCTCCCCAATTCCGGTTACAATTAAACATATTGCTTGTCCAACATACACTTTCAATTACAATCCCTTCAGCTAGCGTAGTATATTCTTGACCTCTTTAAGGCTTGATACTCAAAAGTGAAGAACAAAACCTTTATATAGGATAACTTGTTTGCTTCTCCACCAGAGGAGAAGCACCCAGGGGCGTAGCGAAGGGGGAGTATGGGGGATAACGTACCCAACTTTGTCAGACTTGGCAAAATTTTAACAAAAGTTGGAAATTTGAGACGCAAGTTGTCAATTTTTATTGACAATTTTTTTTTTAGATTTTCTTCAGTGGAAGTATAGTTACGCAAAAAAAAATTAAAAATTTTTATTGTTTAAACAGACTTAAAATGTTATAAACCTTCGAGATTTTAAGTTTGAGAAAAAAAATTCTGGCTGTCGTCTGTCTGTCGGCCTGTCTGTAACTTTCTTTTATGCGCACGATTACTCTGGAACCGTTTAAGATATTGACTTGAAATTTGGTACATGTATGTATTTTAAAAAAATCTGGGACTAAATTATATTTTGATATAACAGACAGGCAGAATTTTTTTTGCTTAAACTTAAAATCGACGTTTCATGACATTCTAAGCCTATTTGAACAATAAAAATGTTTAAATTTTTTTTGTCATTACTATATACTTCCACTGGATGTGGAAGTATAGTATAGTATGGTATGATAAGGTATGGTATGGTATGGTACGGTACGGTACGGTACGGTATGGTATGGTATGATATGGTATGGTATGGTATGGTATGGTATGGTATGGTATGGTATGATACGGTACGGTACGGTACGGTATAGTATAGTATAGTATAGTATAGTATAGTATAGTATAGTATAGTATAGTATAGTATAGTATAGTATAGTATAGTAGTCAAAATGACGTCAGTCTGCTGCCTGAGATGTTTTATTTTTACAAATATATACTTAGATTTCTTTAAAACATAGTATCAAACTTCATGACATATTTCTCAAAAATTAATTTAAATATTTTCAGAAAAAGGTAAACATGAGTGTTTCTATTTTTAGTTGTTCTCTTTCCATATTTATATTACTCATAGAAAATTATATTAAACGATTGTTATATTTCTTCCCATTGAACATGCATCATCCCATCAGAAAAATTATTCAGCCAAATTCTTTATCCCTTCGAAAATATACATTGCGCACGCCTAGATAGATCTAATAAAGATGTTTTAAAGATCTTTGGTTTGGATAGATCACTTCATTTGTTTTAAGTCTGTGTACAAATACAAAAGTTGAATAAATAAGGTATAGAAAGATTTTAGTTGATACAAAAATATGGTATATATCAAGGTCGGATTTAGCTTTCTGTCATGGGGGGGGGGAGGCGGTAAACTCCTAGATGAGTACGATTTTTTAATAAATGCAACATTAAAATTAAACAATAAATAAAATTTTTAAAACATTTTCTTTTTTTCAAGCGATTATTTTATTATTTTTTAAAGTAGTAGTCCCTTGCGAGGTAAAGCTTTTACCTCAAAAGTTCTGCGACTGGACCGCAAGACATGTACCCGTCCCCCCGCGTTTTCGAGGGCGAGGAACACGATGGTGACAATATTTTCCGACCTCCCCTCTAAACCGAAAAAAACCGGCCCTTTTTCCGATTTTCCGCTCCTAGGCATTTTTTTATCAGAAAATGTTATTAATGAAAGTTCAGAATTGTCCAAAAACCCAATATCCAATATTTCATCAAAATAAAAAAATTGAAAAACTTAAAAAATTGATAAATTTAAAAAATATAAAAAAGACTACTAATTACTTGATAGCTATCTGACAGCTTGGGTTTAATTTCAAACAAAATTGTCATGAATTTTTTTAAACAATAAAACCCATTTATAATGATATTTTCGGATGAATACTTTAAACAAAATTTCAATATTTTTTTATTATGATTAAATTTTGAATTTGGGGTTTTTGGACAATTTTGAACAAGTTTCGTTAATAAAATTTTTCGATAAAAAAATGCCTAGCACTGGTAAATCAGAAAAGTGGTGGTTTTTCCGGTTTAGGGGTAGTGGTTGGAGGGTAGGTCGGAAAATATTGTCACCATCATGTTTCCCGCCCTCGAAAACGGGAGGGAAGATGTCTTGCGGTCCAGTCGCAGAATTTTTTGGGCTTTTTGCATTTTTCAGGTTTACCTCAAGTGACTATTCAAGTATGGGCTCTGTTTGTGCTGCAAAATATTGCCAGAAAAAACGTTATTTGTGCAAAGTCTTTTTTTGATCATAATAATAGGTAAAATTAACCGAAACTTTTTAATAATAAATACTTGCAGAAAATTAAATTTTCTACAAAAAAGAAGGTGAGTGCATACGTGTGTATCTTTTTTAATACTTATGTGCACAGGAAACATACAGTGTGGCTTCATGCCATATATTTATATAAGTATATGTGGATTGAACGAATTTAAATGCATATATTTCCAAAACAATAAAATATGAGTAAATAAATATATTAAAGAATATTATTTAGGTATTATGCAAATCACAACTTACACACTTTTTATTTATTATGAAAATACCTACTTTCTGTATATTGTTGCCCTAATCTGGGCACGCTAATATACTAGTCAGGTAAATACTTTAAAACACTCATTATTGGAGAATCAATCAAAACAACTACTCTTCTAGCTAATACTGACGAAGTATTGAATTACATTATTAGCTAGAAGAGTAGTTGTTTTGATTGATTCTCCAATAATGAGTGTTTTAAAGTATTTACCTGACTAGTATATTAGCGTGCCCAGATTAGGGCAACAATATACAGAAAGTAGGTATTTTCATAATAAATAAAAAGTGTGTAAGTTGTGATTTGCATAATACCTAAATAATATTCTCTAATCATGATAAAAGCAAATAAATAAAAAATAATTAATTGTAAAAATATATTAACCACCAACTATTTTTTTAAAGACAAATTTTATTCTCTACAACTTTGTTTATAATTTTTTCACAGCTCTTGCTATTTTGGCAGCGTATCAATTGTAATGTGGATATTGTACTCTTTATCTGTAAATAAGGGGTTATCGCAGGTAGAAAAATTTTGATGCGTTTTGTTTTATTTACAGAAAATTGTTTAATTATAAATTGTTACATTAATTCCATTCTATTCTCTTCTATGTATTTAGTTTATTTACTTTGTTTAGTTCGCAAGATGCCTCGACGTAGTTAATAAGTCATATAACAGCTATATCTGTTTGTTTGGGCGTTTCCAGGCGTGCTAAAAACATGAAATTTTGCAAGTAGATGTACTAAACTCTCAAGAAAATTAATAAAATCGGAAAGTCGAAATGGCCGGCCCAGTATAGCGGCCTAAATTTGAATCAACTTTTTTAGGAACTTCTTAAGTTGGATAATTTATAGATTGTTGTATTATTTGATAGTCTGATTTTTATTATAAAAATTGGATGGAGGATGTTATATTATTCATTATTTTTAGTTATATTAAATGAACCCGCAGTGGAACACAGGCATTCTCTACTATTTGATATAATATAATTATCATCACTTAACTCAAGTAACGAAAGCCCTTCTGTTATAAAAAAAAACCCAAATGAAACTATACAGAAACTATTGTTCTATTTTTTTGAGCTATTTTTATTTGAAAAAATACTGAAAAAAAGTTTTATCAATGTATTTAAAAGAAAATTCTGTTTCATATGTTTTTATTTCCTATTTTTACAAGTTGGAAAAAAAAATTACATATGATCTTTTTAGCTATCTAAAATTATTGTTTATTTAAAGAAATCAATAGAATTGTCTGTTACTTTATGATATTCCATTATAACAGGTAACGAACACAATTTTTTCTTGTTAAATATCACAATATTTTTTCAGTTTATGACTACAGTTTCGTAGTTTCTAGTCTGTATTTTCAAGCACACACAATGTGCATGAAAATATATTGTTTATTTTAAATTGGAGAATACGGTCCTGTCGGAAACATTTAAATTGTTTGGAATCCAACTCCGACTTTTAAGCCGAAATGGCGACTTCAAGGTGAATGATTTTAGTCACGCCAACGCAAAGGAGTTGACGAGAGTTAGGTACTTTACTGTCTCTCTATCTATGCTGTGGTTGTAGTGCAAGAACTTCCACTTCTGTAAGGTAAAAGAGAGAATTGAAACTGTAAGTACATCAGCTTTTAATATTTCCGATTGCTGCAAGTTTTGAATAACTCACACGTCGTTGTGCATTCACTCCAGTAATTTCAAAGACATTAACTCACAGATTTTGTACTTATTTCGACTAGGAAGACATTCTACGTCGCCGGTTTTCACATGTATTGTGCGTTTCTCATAAACAGTTGTTTATTTCGGCTAGAAAGACATTCTACGTCGCCGGTTTCACATTTAAACAAACTTTATTGTGCTGTACCCCTACCTACATGAAATTGTCGTGCTTCGTTCGAGTAAAATAGACATTTTACATTGTTTTCATGAACAGTTCGTGCTGTATTTCGACTAAGGACATTTTCGTCGCTGGTTGCATGTTTAAATGAACTTTAAAAACATCCTACCTCAGATAAACAAAGGGCATTTTTCTAAATTCACCGGTGAGTGCACCGATCTCGACCGGTTTCTCACCGAGCCGTTTCAAAATTAACCAGTCACTAAAAATAAGATGTTTCTAAATTTACCGGTGTGATCAGCTGTTCCAACCGGTAAGGCACCACATCCACCAGGTTTTTGAATTGGAATTTCGGTCCCGTCTTGCGCAGTATAATGAATTCATTATTTCAATATACTGCGCATGGCTGTTTCTTTATTGTGTATGATGGGAACTGTCCGTGAAGTTGGAACCAAAACGACGAACCGGAAAGTCTCACCGAAGCGTTTCAAAATGTTTAATCAACCGCATGCAACCAGATATTTACCGGAAAAAAATGTTTCTAACCGGTTCTCTCCACCGGTAAATTTAATGGTGAACATTGAAAAGTGCATTTTGTGCGCGTTTCGAGTATTTGAACATTCAACAGACAATTGCGAGATTTCTTTAATTTTACTAGACTTTTAGTGTTTCTGCGGATTTGTATGCAGTCAAATTTGAATGCGGATATTCATGCAATCAAAATTCTACGAAATTTTGCGAATTAATGAATTACAATCGCAGGAGTCAACGTAACGTTTGTAATACATCAATTTCTGTCGATTCATTAACTGTAACAATGCCTGACCCAATTGTAATGACGGAAGAACAATTGCAAAACCTATTAAAGGGCGTAACTCAAGCTTTGGTTACTAGTCAGTAAGCACAAGCTTCAATTACTAGCGGTAACTTTTCGAAATGTGCTTCGCGGTTTGCCGGAAACAAATATGAAGACGTGGAAGCCTTTATTAGCGCTATTAATGTTTACAGAGACTGTGTAAATATTACAGAGTAAAATGCAATCAAGGGATTGCCGATTTTGCTTGACCACAATGCTGCAACCTGTTCGCGAGGAATTAAATCTACAATTTCCACTTGGGATGAAGCAGTAAAGGCATTACGACATTCATTCGGTTACAATAAGCCGCCGCACAAGATTTTTAAGGAATTATTCTCCAAGGAACAAGGAGATAAAGAACCAACAGATCTTTTTGTAAATTCTGCTCGTGCTCTTTTAGCTCGCTTACCGAAAACTCGAGAATTGCACGCAACGCATCAGCTGGACTTGATTTACGGTCTTTTAAACCGAAGAATTCGATTTAGGTTACCTAGAGATCAAGTGACTTCTTTCTCTGAACTAATTGAAAAGGCCAGATCTATCGAGGATAGTTTTACCGAGAACAAGTCAATGCCACCTACTACATTGAAACAGAGTAGTGCAAATGATGACAAAACGGTACGTCTTCGACCCAAATGCCAATTCTGCAAGAATTTTGGCCATCTTCAGGCAGAATGCCGCAAGTATACTGCTAATCAAGGAAAAGTTAGTCAGCCGAATATCAGTCAAAACTCCCCTACCACTTCTGCTGGTATTAGTTGCTTTGGATGTGGAACGCCAGGTTACATACGTTCCCAGTACCCCAATTGTCGTACTCAAAGTACTTCCAGCACGAAACCTCCAAGTACCAACAGTATTGGCTCTGCTACGACACACGCCTCGAGTATCGATATTTTCCTCACTGAAATTAACCCAGGTTCTACCGTTGGTACATGTTGAGATTGTAGGAAGACAGGGACTTGCCTACATAGATTCCGGTTGTAGAAACAGCATCACAGGACACGTTCTTTACACACATTTCTGTGAATCGAATTTACCTTACAAAGAAGAGCTCCTACATATGGTCCTAGCGGATGGTCATCTACATCGAGTAGTGGCGCGAATTTTCGAAAATCAAGTAATCTTGCAAGGAAAAAGTATACCAACGACATTCATAGCAGTGCCTGAGCATTTAGACAGCAAAACCCTCCTAGGAATCGATTTCATTACGAGTGGACAAATGGTTTTGAACATACCCAAGGGTCAATGATTTTTTGACGGAATCCCTTCAGTTGCTTTTGAATTTTTCAAGGAGCCTAGAACCCCCCCTATAGTTAGTGCTTACCAAACCGAATTCCAGCTCACAGAAAACGATGGCAAAAACCTAACTATAAGTCAGAAGGCACAGTTAGAACAACTACTACAGTCACATAAAACAGTTTTTGAAAAAAGCAAAGAGCTTACTCCTTATGCTGAGCATACCATCAAGTTAACGGATGAGACTCCCATTTTTCAACCTCCGTATTGACTTGCCCCTGCGCAGAAAGAAATTCTTCGTCAGGAACTTGACAAATTACTCGAAGATGGAAGCATCGAGGAATGTGAAACAGCCAGTGCTGCTCCTGTCGTTCTAGCGTCAAAGGCGGACGGCACTCCGCGTCTTTGCGTAGATTACAGACGTCTCAATGCTGTAACGGTTCCCGTGCAGTATCCATTGTCTAGAGTGGATGATTTACTTCATTCTACGTCCAATTCTGCTAACATAACTACTCTGGATCAAGTGGTTATCATCAGATCCCAGTTGCCAAGGAGGATCAGGATAAAACTTCATTCATCACTCCTTTCGGTACCTACCGGTGCAAAGCAATGCCCTTCGGACTGCGAACAGCGCCGGCGACCGTTCAACGTCTCGCTGACCTTTTCCGCTCTGGATTATCACACATCTCCATGTCGGCTTACTTAGATAATTTAATTATCATGTCACCCAATTTTGAAGCTCATCTTAATGACAAATTACGTTTTCAACAGGCTGAAGATGTTTAAAACTTCGAGTTAACCGCAAAAAGCGTACCTTTTCCACAGACCGAGTGAAGTATCTCGGACACATTATCAGCAAGGAAGGATTCCAACCTTGTCCAGACAAAATATCTGCAATAGTGGACATGCGTGCACCACAAAATGTAAAACAAGTTCTTAGCTTCCTGTAGACCTGTTCATGGTTCAGGAGATTTGTCCCGAATTTTACAGAGGTAGCTAGATCTTTGACCAACCTGACCAGAAAAACTACCAAATGGGAATGGGGACCTTCCCAGGAAATGGCTTTCAATGAACTGAAGAGGCTATTGACTTCTACGCCTATCTTGCGTCAAGCCGACCCCTCCAAACCGTTTGTCATACGCACTGATGATAGCGCATATGCTTTAGGAGCAGCTTTACTCCAGGGGGAGGGAGCGGACGAGAAACCAATCGAATACGCAAGTTGTTTACTGACGCCTGCGCAGAGAAATTATCACACAACGGAACGTGAAGCTTTGGCCTTGGTATGGGCTTTTTCCAAGTTTCGTGGGTACATTGAATCGTCGAACGTTACTGTGAAAAGTGATCACCAACCTCTTCGTTGGCTGATGTCCTTGAAATCCCCGACAGGTCGACTCGCTCGGTGAGCATTATCTCTACAGCCTTATAACCTTAACATAGAATATGTTCCTGCACTTCAGAACGTTCTAGCCGACACATTGTTGCGCCCTATCTGCCATGATGACAGCCAAGCCGAAACATGCGATGTTTGCTTCGTTACCATCAACCTTCCTGTTGATGATGCTGGAGCTGTGACCCGTATAACCAGGCGATACAGGCTTTTTTTTTCGATACAGATTCGTCAAGATGCTATACATTTTAATCTGTACCTATGATATATTTAACGAACCTATACATTTTTAGGTACTCAAGCTATACAGATATAATCTTTATTGCGTCTATATCTTACCTTTTACTGTTGTATTTACAGGTTTACCTTTATACATTAGATGTAATTCCTGTATCCTACATTTAACCTATCTATATAGCTTCTACACGCAATATCTATACAGCATCGTGACAGATTACTGTAAAGAATATCGATATAGATCCGGCGAAAGAATTATTTACCGATTATAAGGTCTATCTTTACATATTAAAAGATTTTGTAATTCACGCATCTCTACATATTCTTTACAGCAACGTGCTCCGGACGATGCGTTGCCGGTACCAGTAACATTTGATGCTTATGAAGAATTGTCGCTTGTGCAACACTGTTGTATATATGATATTCTACGTTAATCTCTCTGGACTAGGGATGGCAAAAAAAAATTATATATCGATATACCTATTGATATGATATATCGCAAGCATGTATCGATACAATCCGATATATCGAAATAAATATATCGATATTTCAATATATCGATATATTCGAAAAAATGGATGAGCGGGGGGGAGAAAATCTAAAAAACAATTTTTTCTACCAAAATAAAAATTGATAAGCGGAAGAATTTTCTAAAAAAAAAATTTTTTTCCCACCAAAATAAATTGATGACCGGGGGGGTGAAAATCTATCAATACAATCGATATATCGAAATGAATATATCGATATATTTTTAAAAAATTGATGAGCGGGGGGGGACATCTTAAAAAAATATTTTTCACCAAAATAAAAATTGACGAGCGAGGGGGAGAATATCCTATGACCCTGCAGTGAGACTATTCCGATATATAAAAATATATCGATAGTTATATCGATATATCGGCAGCAAAATAACGATACAAATATATCGATATTTTTCGAATAATATATCGATATTTCTAATATATCGATATATCGTTGCCATCCCTACTCTGGACAACGCTGATATTATACCATTAATGGATGTAGTAGCAGTAGCTGCACTGATGAATGTATGCTGGTTTATCTTGGTAGTATTCTTTCGTCTTTTGTGACTCTGTTTTTCGTTATTATCACATCTTGATCATTGTTTTGCGATAACATTTTCTTTGACGCTGTGGCATTTTTGAAGGTTATGTTATTTTTATTTATCAGATTTTTGTCACACCAGTCAAGAATGAAAGAATATAGATGCGATGAGTCAAACTTGTTTGTATAGAAATTTAACCCATATGCAAAGAAAAATTAATTAAAGCTTAAAAACAATAACAATAACTACAGGTATTTTAAGGTTCTGCTTCACTAATAAATTTGGAAATTGCAGGGTCTTTTACGTAATATAAAATGCACCTGTATACCTAATATTGTTTCTTAAAAACTATGCTACCATAAATATTCATCTAATATGTGTCTATCTCAATTTTCTATAATAAACTCAATATATATCATTTAATAATATAAAATCCCGATATATCCATTACTATAACTTTTATCATTAAATTTGCTGGACACCCTGATGGCGCAGTCAGTTAAAGCGCTAGGATAAACGAGATACGCACATGGTAGACGTGGGTTCGAGACCTAAACAAGGTAAGTAAAATTGTTTAATTATCACTATAATAATGAGTTTACGGAATACTAATATTAATTGGAGCATGATAGCGAAGGAATTGAAACGCGGCGCGGTGGTTGGGTGATTAAAAAAGTATTTATTTTCATCTATTTTTTTTAATTAATAATAAAGATTTATTCTTTACCAGGCCTATGCAGTATTAGTACTCGTTATTTACAGAATCATAGAATAAACCTTTACATGAACTTTATTCTAACGAAACGCAAACGTGCCTTTATCGATAACCAAACTTTATTGAATCGATATCCAGGTGTTAGCGTACTGTATTAGATCGGTACGTATACCGTATCGTTGCTGTATCCATAGGGTAAAGATTACCTATATCGAAGTAAAGATACGACAATAGATTCTCTATATGAACGGTACAGCGTGGTTATACGGGGAGAGAGGAACAACTAATCGACCCCGATGTAGCTCGGTTAATCAACTGTTTTGAGTCTCCAGACCCCAATAGGGTAGACACTCACGGATGGAGTGACCGCGGTTACCTGATGATGAACGGTATTTTATACCGTTACTCCCCAGATCATGATGGAGAAGAAGCGCAGCAAGTCGTGCCAAAGAGTCAGATTCAAAAGGTACTCAAAGAAACTCACGATTCTCCACTTGCTGGTCACTATGGTGTGGAACGCACCCTACAAAGTATCATTCCTCGTTATTATTGGACAGGGATGTGAAGAGACGTTACCGCAAATGTTTCTCAGTGTATAGACTGCCAACGGTATAAATCTTCTAACATGAAGCCATCTGGCTTACTTCGGACCCCCGTACAAGCACAAAGATTTGAAGTCATTGCAATTGACCTTTTTGGACCTCTTCCAGAGACTCCTACGGGAGAGCGATGCATTTTTATCATCGAAGATATATCTACTCGCTGGACAGAAATGTTTCCACTTAAAGTAGCCGAAGCCTGTGCCAAATGCCTAATTGATGAAATCATACTTCGTTACGGAACTCCCCGAAGTTATCAGCGATAATGGAAGCCAATTTGTTAGCGGAGTCATGTAGCATGTAGCCCAAAACCTTATCCCTGCTTACCATCCTGCCGCCAATCCGGTGGAACATAAGAACCGCGATCAGAAAACGCAACTTGCCATCCTCACGGCGGATGACCACACTAGCTGCCAGTCTACAGGATCCACTCCAGCATACCTAACTTTTGGTAGATAGTTACGCACCAATGATGATACGCGAAGAGACTTCAGAGCCATCAGAGCCATCATCGAAAGGGACAATTTTCTTCCTCAGATTACTCCTTATCTGCGTACCATGGCGAACACTCTCATCCAGGCCCGAGAAACGAACGCCAACAAGATAACCGAAAAAGAAATGCTGACAGCAAACGCCGTGATGTGATTTACAAAGAATCAAACCTCGTACTTGCCAATACTCATATGCTAAGCAAAGCTACAGCTGAATCACTTCCAAGTTTGTACCACGTAGAGATGGCCCCTACCAGGTCTCTAGAATTGTCCCAGGTAGCAAAGGCACGTGAAAATGACGTGAAAAAATGGTCAAGGGTGACGAGAAATGACGAGTTAGATGACGTAAATGAAACGTGAAAATGACTGAATGTCTCAGACGAATGACGTCTTTTTCAGGTTGTATTTGGTAATCCCCCCACAGGTTTTTAGTAATAGGAACATACAAAACTACATACTAGTTAGTAATCTACTTGATAAAAATAAAATAATTAATGCATAAATAAGTTTTGTCCTAATGAATTTGTTTGTTAGCCATCCGTAATTTTATTTTTCTGAAATCGATCGGCAATGTCTACATTTTCGGCGCGATTTCAGATCGAAAAATGCACAATTCCAGTATTTTAGTCCGTTGCTAAGAAACTATCAGAAAATAGAGCGGAAAAGATCCGTTGCCAAGCAACGATCAACAAAACCGTACGGGAATGTTACTTTCCCGGCCTAGGCCGGGAAAGTAACATTCCCGTACTGTTTTTTATGTATATTTTAGACAGTAAATAAATACACGCAGACAAACCAACTCACATTAAAACTGCATTTATTAGTAAGCAGTTAGATTGTAATGAAGAAATGTTATGCATTAATACAAATTCCTCAATTTATAATAATATTGATTGTGATTTCAGAAAAAATAGTATGTGTACTTCGGTGTGAAAGCACATTCCCGAACTTCGATGCTTGCATACGTCGTCCGGGAATGTATTGCTTTCACACCTAAATACACAATATACTATTACATTAACATATCTAATATTGTTTACCAGCACTCCAACTTTTTCTCACAAGGGTTGTCTGCAAATTATAATGTTTATTAAGTTATTAAATTCATTTTTACTTACTTTTACCAATTACGGTCCGTAGGATTCGAACCTACATGTCTCCCGTTGTTCGTATTACAGTACTGACGTTTCAACCAACTGAGCTAGCTTGGCGACCGCTATTTCGGATGCTAAAAGCAGTATTTATTGTGGTGAATGAAATCTTTATTAGAGAGTTATTGGAAATTATAAATACTGCCAAGCAGTATTAAGGGGCTACCTTATTTTATTAGTGCATTACCTTTATTTCATCAGCGAAATGTTAGTTATTGGAACACACCTTCGTTTATCGTGTCGTTATTTCTGTGCAATTCTGACGCTTGCGCACTACTTTCTCTAACTTAAAAATAATAAATAATTTTTTTATATAGTTTTTTCTATCCTTTGTGTTCTCTGATGGTGCTTGTGTATTGCTTTGTTTAAATTCAATATGGAACAAATTCTGGAAGCTCTTATCCTAGGAGGGGCAAATGAGGATATCGAGTATGCAATTTTGGACAATGTTTTAACCAACATGTCTATTAATAATATTATATGTTGTTTAATTGTTCTAATTATTTTTTTTTCAGTGATAATAAATAATGTTGCTGAATAGTTTCTTTATTCCTGGGGATCTATGGTTGCATGGGTTTATGTTTATAAATTGTTTTGTAAAGTGCAAGATCGTCTCCATAAGTAAATTTTAACCTTGTATTTTTTTTTATTAATTTTAGGGGAGAATCGAATTAGATATAGGTACTTAGATATGATATATTATTTATTACTGAAACAAAAACACTTTGTAAAAAACACCGGCAGTCGGCACAACATAACACTGACGAAAAAATAAGGTTATAGTAATTCAAACCAGTAAACAAACAAAAATGTGTGAGCGATCGAACGTCAAAGTTGCTAAATGTCAAAATACGAAAATACGGCGAACTTAACGCACTGCAGTATCCCTTCACTAATAAGGACAAGCACTATCCTTAATAAGAGATCCCTTATTTGCGGATCAAATTGCGCAGGCGTAGATGCCAAAATAACGCTGACTTTAATACTGCTTGCCCTTATTGCGCGTCCAATAACTCCCTATTATGTGAAATTGAATTTCTTGCCTTATTTAAAATATATGAAAATCTTTCAGGTTCTCGCTTCGAGTTACTAGTATTTTTATTTATTTATAATTGTTGAGAAGAACTTATTTAATTTACTTAAACTGTCACCAGTATCACCCGAGAAGTACGAGTAGTTATTGAACAATGTAATTATTGCATGAATTAGTATTAGTGGTGGTTCGTAAAAAAAATATATTTTCCCCAGATCTCGAAATTGAAGAGCAGAGGGAGAAATCCGAAAAAAAAAATTCCTTATCTCAAATTTGATGAGCGGTGGAGGGGAAGTCAGGAGTCAACTATTTTAAGAATTAAAGTTTTAAGTTGAGGTACTTATACAAACCTGGGAAGCGTGTTGGGGAAAAAACGGTAAAGGTGTAATATCGTCATCTACAACATAAATAGAATATTTAATGGTCTAAAACAGAACTAAAATTTAAAAAAACCAATAAGCAATTATTACCTTAAAAAAAAAAACGGAATGAGCAGGGGCCGAACCGCCGACCTTATGACTTGGAAGACGACGCCTTAAGCACTCGGCCATCAACCTTTCTGAGGCTACTTACCTAAAGACTTTATAGTTGGAACTGGAACACGCAACATATTGATTTTGCTTTTTAATGCATTTTAATCTAATTTTATTATTAAAAGAATAGATAGAAATATAATTTAAACAAATAAACTGCCGAATCTTTGCAAACTCTTTCGAATATAAATTATTTTGGATAATGTTAAAAAACATTATATCCTCGAATAAAAACGCCAATACTTATCCCTCACGACATGGTTTTTTTTTTAACTTTACACTCTGCTTACGATAACAAAATGCCATTAGCGAGTTTTAAAGTTTGTAATCCGATAAAATATAAATAAATTTAACACCAAAAAAAGACGACAATATGACGTGATGTGTAGCACGTCATTTTAATGTCATTTATAAGACATCATTCTGTCGTCGATTTTTAGTGCCCTGACGTCTTTTTGACCAGAATCACCAGATTTTGACGTCATTATAACGTACCCTTGCTACCTGGGGGTGAGCCCTACCTCCTGCGAAATAAAGGATCCAACAAATCCAACAGTACCTATCATGTGTCGGCATTGACCAAATATGTGCGGCCTACCCAGGACACCCCGTGTCCGGTTCCTGTTCACCCGATACGTCGTAGAGGACGCCCTCGACGTCAGTTGCCTCAGCAACCAACTTCAACAGCGCCTATTCCAGGCCCACCTCCGGATCCAGGTTCCAGGACCTCAACTACGCCTAGTCAACGCCCCAGGCCTTTACCGGCAGCTCCTCGTCCGCAGTGCAACAGTGACGTGCCGCGCCGTTCTTCGCGAGTGCGCCGCGCCAAAAGTGTCGTGGACGTTTGACCCTCTTTCTTCGTTTTGTATCACACCCGGGTAGTGTGATCCAAAGGGAGTGTGTAGCAATGATTTAATTCCCCTATGTGAAGCGGGCTTAACGCTTATCCGGTGTGCGCGTGTCCGATCAGGCGTGAACGGCAGCACTGTTTAAGTGACTAGAACTAGTGATGGGCGATATCGTGATTTTTCAATCACAACGTAAATCGTTACTGTGATTTTCTTATATCAGTGAATTTAAAACGTGATGTGATCACGACTTTCATAATACGATGTACAGGAGAAATTGTTAATTATTATATTGGTCTTGGTTGAACCACGGTAAAGGAACGAAATACGGAAGGAAAGTCGTGATCACGTCACGCTTTTCTGCCAACTTTACTAACAGTCATTGTGATTTCTTAATATCAGTGATTAAATCACAGTTCGTGATATATCGCCCATCACTAACTAGAACGCGCGGGACACTAAGATACGTGCTTGATATTCTTTCCTAATTTTACCTCTGTTTTTGTGTGTTCATTACACATTAATTAAAGTATGTATGGGTGTAATTAGTGTTTTATTAATTAACATCCTGCTACAACCTTTTGATTAAACTTGGGTTTAAACTAAATAAGTTTAAACGTATCCTATACAACTGGACCTTACTTATGCCAAGTCTACCAGATTTTATCTTAAACTTTAGAAATTTGCCTAAGTTAAATTCAAGGCGGCGATTGGTCAAAATACCTGAATCTTAACAACGCACATGCCTATATTTTTTAGTCCGTTTTGATCGTTCTTTTTACAAGAATAAATAACAAATAAATAAATGCATAAATTTACGTAAGCTGAGATCAAAGATTGGAGAATTAACTTTTCTAATCTTCACTAAGATTGTCTAGCGAAGAAAACACCTAATAATCCTACTCTACCTAGCACGTGCTACGACACTGGGACACTGAGTGCATAAATAACTTTATGCTGACGCAGATGTCTGAGAGCGAGATATAAAAGTATGTCTGAGATAGTAGGTCCTTTCCTTTGCACAAGAAGTCTGACACTAATTTTGAGTCACAGAGATAGCTTCAATACGGATATCATAAGTTAAAGAGAGACAATCTTACACCAGTGCAGCTCAGTGCTACTCTTTTAGTGCAAAGGAATAAACCTAAATAAAATTAAATCAAATAAAAGAAATATAAGAACAACTGTCATTTTTGACAACTGTGGATGAGTCAGCCGTGTCGATCGTGATTCCAGTCTTGACCCCTGTATCAATTTATTAATTAATTATTGTGAAAACTATTTGGCAGCGTAAGTATGAAGACTATACTTTATAACACAATGGCTTTCAGCTGGTATCTAAAAAGTACAGAAATATTAACTATGATGCTAGGTAGCATTAATATATAATAGTAATAAAATATTGTAGCGCTAACCTAACAGATGTGGTTAATATAATTAAATTATTCGATTACTTACTATATTTACTTATACATATAATACTATATTGATATTGCATTTATCCTTTGGTGAGTGCATTTTCGTGATATGTTATGGTTCATTTATTTTATTTTCAGATGGAACCACCAAAATCTTGTGATACTTTTGTGGTATTACCACCACTGACCAATCATGGGGTAATTTTTGGCAAAAACTCTGACAGACCCCAAGGAGAAATACAGGAAGTAGTTTATATTCCCGCAACCGAATCTTCAGAACCAGTAAAGGTAAAGGAGTTTTTTAAATGCAGCTGTTGGTGTACCTCAAACATAATTGTCCCAAGTACATACCTCTAACAATTTCTTTGTTTTTTATAATATACAGTACCATATTAACACTTAATTTAAATATATTCTCAAATGCCTTTATTTTTGTAATTAGAATTGCAAGATTGGATTATAAGGTTTAATTCATATTTCTGTATTATAATGTTGCTATACTGTGTCCCACAATGTTGTCCACTGTGTTACTTCCACTATGTTACCGTAATAAATTACAAATAATTTTATGTAGATGGCGTTCTGATGAATTATATGCAAAAAATAACAGTTTAGTTTACCATAAACAATTAAAAGTTTGAATTAGTTGGTAGTACTGCACGTTTTAAATGTTAACTCTATTGATGAGGGTGGGTGTGTTTATTGCAGTTCTACTGTGTTACCTGTATTATATGAGGTAAAATTTAATTATATTTATATTTGCATGTTTATTCAGCAATAACAAAGAGTAAATAAGAAGTAGTCCATAAATAGTTAAAGTATTATATATGTTTACCACGTGGTTGAGCAAATTTAGGTTATATTTTCCACTGTGTTACTGTTCCACTAAGTTACCAAGGCATTGGTAATGCAGTGGACAGCTAGTAACACAGGGGAAAATATGTACCACCGAAACTCTTTTAAAAGATTAAATTAGTATAAACAATAAATCATTATTTTTGGCAGATTATGGCATTAACTCCTGCCGAAAAACAACGCCGGTACAGAGAAAAAAGAAAACAAGATGCTGATAGAGAAAATGAGAGTAACATTTTCAAATAGAATGTATTTTTTTATTATGTTTTTTGTATTGTATACATTTTTAGTTTTTATATTTTATAATACAGTAATACTAATAGGTTATTTAAAAAAATATATTGTTGCTTCTAATGTCTCCTGCGTTACCCTCGTTCCACTGCGTTACCCTCGTTCCACTGCTTTACCAGAAGATTTTCTTACAACTTAGCAAAGAGAATTTCTTTTTTTTCAATTTTGTAAATAATTCGTGTATTCAATTTACGAAACTTGACAAAAGTTTGAATCAAAGGAAACCTTTTATTTTGCAAAATTTGAATAATGTTACTATTGTCAATTAGATAAAGTAGGAGACTGATATTTCCACCCAAAATTTTTTAGTGTTAGAAATTTTGTTTAATAAAAACTAATAATTGAGGGTCTCTATTAACTCAGGGTTAATTATATTAATGATAAAAAACAAAGTCAAGTATATCTTGAAATATATGTTTTTTAATTGGTAACACAGTGGACACATTTCAAGATGTTAGTTGCATTTACTACTTCAAAAAAATTTATTTCCTTAAAAAACTGCACTGCTGATGCATTTATATTGTTCCTAGATGATGGTTCTAAATAAATTCACCAAGATTTATTAAATTATTATCATTAAATTTTTTCAAATTAGGATTTTCAGAATGGTACGTTATTTGTAGAATGACCCATTGAATGACCCATGTACATTACAATTAGTTGTTTACTATTCGGTACCTAGCTTATTATATATAAGTAATAAAAATATATTAAAATAAATAAGCTATGTCTAAAGGTGGTCCCAATGAGTTTTATTTTCTGTTCTGTCTTATAATTATGCCACAAACATTGATTTTATAGTACATATAGGTTCTGACATTTATTTTGTTAGTCTAAAATAATGGTAATAGTTTTTATTGGAACAAGTCTTCAAAGGGCCATCGACTGAGATCTTTCAGCCTTAGTCTCTATATTTCGGGATACGTAGATATAAGATCCAAGCTGTTGATTAAAGCAAAAAAAAAACAATATTTTATTTTTCTGTACGAGATAGGGCACTGTACATAAGCAATGTAAGAAGTTAATATAGGTATAGAAATTATCTAGCAATGTTTAGTGGAATATTTTGCAATTTTTTAAATACAGATACATTATCAAAATAGGGTGATATATCCCATTTATAGACAGGCTCTTAACCCTTTCAGCTCTACTGTCGCTTTTAATCGACAAAAAAAAAATGGGCCTGTGCTCTACTGTCGCTTATATGCGTCAGCTGCTAAATAAGCTCTGCAGACTACTGTCGTGTAAAATCGGCACTATTTTTATTTTTTAGTCTTGAGAGACTATTGTCGATTATTTGCGACACAGCTTCTAACACTAATATGCCTACTGGCAATTTTACGCTTTGCGTCGAGTTTAATCGACAGTAGTCAGGTAGTCTCATAATTCAGTAAACACGTTAGTTGAGGTTGTTTATAGGTAAGTTTGTTCAAACTGGTCAAATTTGCAAGAAAAAGTGAGTGTTAAATCACGAAATAGTTGTTTAACTGTTTTATAATCTAAACTATTATCAGTGAGTATTAGAATGGCAGATCCGTGCTGTTCTAAATCTAAAAAAGCGCGATTTAAAGTTGTTTTATCAGTACCACGCTGTATATTTACTTTAAAACATTAATAAAAATATTTAAATTAATCTGTCACTTAAAAAATATTACAGATACAAAATAAAATGACGACTTTAAGCGACAGTAGGCGTGTAAACATAAAAATAGCTCTAGGCTGGTGAGTGTACATGCAACCAAAATGTTCAGAGCGGAAAGGGTTAATTGAGCCTAAATGGATTTTCCTTCTGTGTTGATTTACATTTATAATTAGGTTTCTAAAATACTTCTCTGTAATTTACATGTTTCATTCTTTAAAAAAATAAAAAATATATTAAATATAGGTACTTTTAGATCGAAAGCCACAGCTGTTGAAGCTGCATTTAGTGCAAAAACAGTTGAATGTTGGAAAAATGTTGCTTGGAAAAGAATACATACATTACCTACTCGTGTAAAAGTTTAGTGAAAAGTATCATTAAGAGATAGTTTATGTCTCTTAATTGTTGGTTAGAAATATGTTTACATAACTCAAGAAATAATTTTGTAAAATTATTATTGTATTAGTATATATAACTATTGTAATTTGTAAATACTTTACCGGATTTAAACATGACATTTATAAAGTAATGATTTTTCCTAATGGTTTGCCAGGCAATTTAGATTAATTAAATGTGTGTATAAAATACACAAGTTTAAGTCATTAGCAAAAAAAATTCCACATGTAGATCTCAAAAATATCAAATGTTGATTACCTTAATTGGTGCAGTCTTTTTCATAAATCCAACATCGGGTATAGAACTTTTAGAAGAGCTAGACGAGGTCGATAATCTCCCTTGGGCAAGTACATCAAAAGAAATAATGAACTATTTGTAAACACATTCCTTATTTTATTGAAAGTTGGTTTATACTAATAATAAATAAGTAAAAACTAATTAATATTTTAACAAAGAATGTAATAGAGGTATTAAGCTTCCCTTTCATTTACGGATATCAAAGAGGCAGTTGTGTGACACGTTGTAGTCTATTGTAAAAAATCACCACACAACAAAGTATTTAAAGAGTCCACGACTCGACAGACTGCTGATGAAATTAAAAACTGAATGTGTATAGTTGTTAGGGAAAAAACCCGTCGATGTTTATCGAGGGAGACCATAGTCTGACGAATCTTCTGTTTGAAGTCTATGTTTGCCATACACTTGCAGTTTTAAGACAACTGTTGATCTGCAGGTAGGGAAAATTTGCAAATTTGTTCAGTTAATGATCGAAACTAAGAACTTTTAACGGGTTTTATTTTTTCGAGCGATGTCAGGGAAAAAGTACAATAATCCGGAGTTCATAATAAAATTAATTGATATGCATCAAAGACATCCAGCTTTATGGAAAGTGAAAGCGAAACGTTGTGCCAATAGAGAAAAAAGGGATATGATGAATTATTAAGAATTCAAGAAAGTAAAAAGTTCCAAAAAAGACTAGGTCTAGGGCTAAATTTAACAAAAGTTGAAAAGACTCTTTGCTCATCCGTAAATACTTTTTAAAATACTCCGCTATTAGTGCAATGTGCGATAAGGCACCTCGTTTTTGAAACCATTTTTTCATCCAAAATTTTTGTCTATTTTTTGTTTTTAAAGATAGTATTATCAACACACTTAACTGTTTCCTGGACGACATATTTGAGTTCACCACACAACATAAGGTGAATAACTGAGGGATGTTAATTTTTTACAACAGTCCATGACGTGTCAAACAATAGCCTCTTCAATATCCGTAAATGAATGGGCCGCTTCACTATTCACCTATATGTGTGGTGAACTTTGACCATAATCTTCAGTCTGTTACCTTCCCGATATCTGTAAGGAAATAGTCCATTCAATATGTGGTGGACGCCGATCACAGACTTCAAGCCATAACTGCAGATTGTTGCCTCTTCGATAACTGTAAATGAATGGGCCACTTTAGTTAATAAAAATTATTAATGAAAAAAAATCATTCAGTTACACTTTCAAATTACTTGTGTAAATTTTAGTAGTAGTGGTACTAAATTATTTCGAAGTGTAATTTATTTTTAGTGCACTTACATAGAAGTGGAATCTGCTGGATCAACTAAGGCTGTTATTTTAAGTAAACCTAATTGGATGTGGGGTGCTGAAATGGGGGCAAACGAATGTGGTGTTGCTATTGGTAATGAAGCTATCTTTACCAATGATAATGACGGTGACCACGACCCTCACGTAAAGAGACTTCTCGGAATGGATTTGGTTAGGTAAACTGCTGTTTTAATTAATTCATTGTTGGAATTTTGTGGTTGTTATCTAATAATAATACTTTTCTTATCATTTTACTTTTAATTTTCATATTATAGCTGTAATTAATAATCAAGAATGAATAGCGAATGCAAAATAATAATTCTTGGTACTGGTGGTAGTATTAGCAATAGGTATTCTAGCATTGAAAGACCCCAATTAAATCATACTTTTCAAAATGTTCACAGACGAAATCATTTAAATTGTAGTATAAATCGTTCATGGAATAGGACAGCAGCAGGCTTGTTGAAGGAGTTCGATTTGGGCTATAGAGATCATTTAGTAATCCTAGCTAAGGAAAAATGTACGACAGAGTGATGTAGCATATGAAGCAGGCTTTAAATGTGAAAATGAAATCAGAAGTTAAAAAAAAAAAAAAAAAAAAAAGGTGCATTGTAGACAGTTCCTAAATATGCAAAGTTGACGCTAACGTTATACGTGAATTACTTGAAATCAGGGAAAAACTGGAAACAAATTGTTACTAATTTGTTGAAATTACACTATCAACTTTCAAACGACAATTTTTATTGGAGTAAGGTCAAATAACTATCTGAGTAAAAGAAATTGTGCATCAACTTAAAATTCTTAGACATGCCCAACTCTTGAAGTATGACAGAAATAATGATTACAGAGCTGAGTTTGTCATTCAGGGCAACCACTTGTTTGGCAACCTTTTTGAGTGCCGACTACATCCTACAAAAAAAACATGGTGAAGTGAGACGTACTCAGTACATTTTTCAGTGTGTGCACTGTTTGAATGTGGTATAGATCCAGCTTATTACAGGTTAATAAAAGTCGAGCTTCTTGGTGAGACTGATTACTTTAGTAAGGAGCTTGTATAATACAGAGATTAGACTAACTGGCTGGTTCGTCTAATTTAAGTGACCACGTACCATGTTATAAATACATTAAGGTATTTGGTTATATTGTGGTTTGGTAATAATAAGTTTGAGCTGATAAACTCAAGTCAATTGCCTCTGTTTCCTCCTATACTGCCACCAGACTTTGCATTGTTATACTTTGTACATCAGATAAAATTCCATACCCCCATTTCGACTAACGTATCTGCTTATAACACAACTAATGCCCATTTTATCATAGGTTGGGTTTGGAAAGAAGTTCAAATGCTTCTGAAGCGTTGGAGATTATAACTCAGTTACTAGAAAAATACGGACAAGGTGGTCCGTGTTCTAAAAACGATCCTGGGTTTGCTTATCATAATTCATTTTTAATTGCTGATCCTACAACTGCTTGGGTGTTGGAAACGTCTGGCAAGCACTGGGCAGCCATTCAAGTTACTAGTAAGTCCCATTACAGCCCCTTATTTAACTGGTGTAAACCTTGGTAGAATTAGATTTTAATGATCGAGAAAATAAGCAACACTTTTAATGTGTCATGAGGGAGAAAGTATATAAAGAGGTTTACTAGATTTTCTCGATCAACAAAATCTAATTCTACCAAGGTTTACGACACCAAATATATTTGAAGATATTCATTTATAATGCGGTGGCAGAGAAATCCATTTTTTATTACCAGCTAAACACAACTCCCAACCAATATTCCTCATGAAATAACTGTTAATTGAGATAAACATTTTTAAAACAATCGAGTTTTGATAATATGCTGGACAAAACTTGTTTTTAAATAAGTAACGCATCCAAGATATATAGGGTATCCAAGTCCCGGAATCAAAGAGCTGTTTGGTACCTAAAAGGTATATCGGTGCTGGCCCCAAGGCCATGAAAATACTGAAGATGACATTTTCGATAAGAAAATAGGCCAGCATTCAAAAGACTTAAATTGGAATATGGATCATGAAGATGGAAATATAACGTGTAATAGATGATTATTTATAAAAATAAAGTCAAAAAAGAGATCGAAATAAAGTAAACATGTCAAACTAAAATTGATTTGCAGACATTTTAACACTACTGGCATATTTAAAGATTCGTTTCCCAAAAATGATTCCATTTTGGTGACGAAAGAATTTTTAGAACAATGGGCTCATTTAGCATATTTTTTTTAATTCATATTTTGAAAGTACATCTTGTAGTTAGTAAATGTGCAAAATATTAGAATTTTTTTTCAACTGCGTGCACGAAAATGCAGTGTGACGTCACGCCACTCCTGGACGTCGACTGCTTACCTGTTCTCATATAGTTTCATACGATGGATGTGCTGATTTCGTTCCTATCTTTTAACACGTTCACGACACAGTGTACCAGGGGTGGTACATTGCTATGTTCTTTTGTAGATTTGGTGCATCACCGGTGGTACACACCTGATCTCACATTGCATTGCTCATAATTTAATTTATTAAAAAAATGCCTTGTATTTCTGCTTATATCATTGTTAAAAAATATTATTTTGGGTATTCAGCAGATAACTTTCAAAGAAATCATTCGTTTTTTTTTAACAATTTAATTTATTGGTACAGTTACAACAAACTTACGAATCTAGGCACATGGGAATGACAGCAGAAACCATGCATGTTGAACATGTTAAGTGTACTTACTGTATTTTGTTATTAACATGGATAAAAAACAGGGTTATATAAATATTGTATAGTTCTAAAATGTAAAGTACATCAGTACAATAAAATATTTATTTCATTACCAAGTGATGAAAGTATTAGGAACTAGGGAGAAATTTGTAGTAATAAAGGGACCAAGTGTTGTGGGGATCAAGTCTAGTGTGATAGGTTATTATTAAAAATTGTGCAATAATAAAATTTGAGGCTTGAAGAGGATATGGAAAATAAAATAACTTTTATTTGCACATAACCAACAGCATTACTGCCGTAATTTTGTCCGGCTGACCTAAAAATCAGATAAATTCGGTAGACTTTATTAAAGTAGATATCTGGCTTGTTAATTTACCTCTGTATTTTGACACTCCTCATTTCATTATTTATAAAATATTCCATGATCATAAAAATGTCCACACACGGCAATGGAATCAGCCTTAACGTATCCATTTTCTAGAGATCACATATTTTTATGTGTAAAAAATAACAGAATCAAATAAGATAAATAACGTAAAATACACACCCTTACAACGAAATCTCTTAAATTGAATATAACCACTTAACTTATAGAACCAGTGGAGTGGTGAGACATCACAGATGCTGCTCCGCGCCGTCGGCCGTTTCAAATATGTTATGAATTCGAAATCTAATGTTAGGGTTAATATTAACACCACATCCAGTGGAAGTATAGTAACAACAAAAAAATTTAAAAATTTTTTATTGTTCAAATAGGTTTAGAATGTCATGAAACGTCGAGATTTTAAGTTTGAGCGAAAAAAAAATTTCTGTCTGTCTGTCGGTCTGTCTGTAAGATATTGACTTGAAATTTGGTACATATATGTACTTTAACGGGATCTGGAACTAGATTATATTTTCATCTTATTCTGTCGAAGGGTTGGGGGGTAAATTGGGGTAAATGGGGTGTTAATAGGTAAATCAAGCAGGTAAGGGTCCATAAAATTGGCATTTAGTATATACAAGGGAAGCTAAGGTCTCAAAAAAATTTTTGGCATTAGCCACCCCCATTACCACCCCCATTATTTAAGGAGACGAAAAAAAATTGTGATTTAGTGTGTGTGTACAAGAACCAAAAACCTCAAAATATTTTTTTACTTCATCCACCCCCACCCCACTACCTATGTGGGATATCGTTTCATGGGTTTTTGGGGTAGACGATTTCAAATATTATATTAAAGTTCCATAAGCAATTATTTCCACATACAAAATTTTTTCGATGTTAGAGACTTGGACAGAAAATCTGGATGTGGAAGTAGTGATTCCTTGGGCAGCGGTTTTTTACTATATACTTAAAGAATTAAATGTGCAAAAATAAATTGTAAAGTAAATGTCACTAAATGAGCCCATTGTGTCAGAGTTTGGAGCTTCACAAGAGCCCATGGTGCCAAATGTAAATTTCAGGAGTTCATTTAATTTACGAATATGAACATTATTATACTCTTCGCAAATACGAAAACGAAGAGCATATTGCATTTGATCAGCACATTTCTAAAACCGTAAATATCACTCGCAGAAAAAAAATTTTCATATCATTGTACTATGGGAGCTCACTCTAAGTGCCCGTGCACCCCCCCCCCCCCGATCCTTAGGACAATGTTTATAATAAAGATTAAAGCCTAAGGAACAATTTAAGACATGTCCTAAAAAAAAAATTGGCTGCACTTTCAAAATGGCGTCCTTTAAAAAAAAAAGAATTTGCAAATATGGTTTTTGTCATTTAACACAGAAACTAAAAAAGATGGAGAAAAACTTTCCGCACAAAAAACAAAGTGCATAAAATTTCCTACAATTTTGTTCCTATACAATATTTGCATAGGAGTTACCATTTTCCAGATAATGATTCATCTCTTAAAGTAAAATATAAAATTCAACATAAAACATAACACTACGGAAGCCCACCCTAACTGTCCGTGCACCCCCCGATCCTTGGGGACAATGTTTTTCATAAAGATTAAAGCCTAAGGTACAATTTAAGACATGTCCTAAAAAAAAACTAGCTGTACTTTCAAAATGGCGTCCGTTCAACAAAAAAATGCAAATATTGTTTTTGTCATTTAACACAAAAACTAAAAAAGATGGAGAAAAACTTTCTGCACAAAAAACAAAGTGCATAAAATTTTCTACAATTTTGTTCCTATACAATATTTGCATAGGAGTTACCGTTTTCCAGATACCACTGTTACCATTTTCGAGATAAATGTCTGCAAATTATAATATTATTAATATTATTAATTTTTTTCAGTTTCTTTTATTTTATTTTTATGTTAATAATATAAAGTTATATTATACGCCTTACAATAATTGTCACAGTTATTTCCTCTAAGTGATTTACCGATATACGAATTTCCATGTTTTCTTAATTTTGGACTCATTTATCTGGAAAATGGTAACTCCTATCAAAATATTGTATAGGTACAAAATTGTAGACAATTTTATGTACGTTGTTTTTAGTGAAGAAAGTTTTTGTCCATCTTTTTTAGTTTTTGTGTTAAATGACAAAAACAACATTGGCAACAGTTTTTTTTAACATATGGCCGCCATTTTGAAAGTCCAGCCAGTTTTTTTTTAGAGCATGTCTTAAATTGTTCCTTAGTCTTTAATCTTTATGAAAAACATTGTCCCCAAGGATCGGGCGGGGGGTGCACCACGTACAGCTAGGGAGGGCTCCCCGACAGTTGTGTTAGTGAACGAATTCTGAACAACTTTCAAAAAGTCCGTCCGTCCGTCCGTCCGTCCGTCCGCCCGCCCGTCACGTTTCTTGTAAGCACGATAACTCAAGAAAGAAAAATCCGATTGTATTGAAATTTGGACAGTAAGTTAGTGTTAGCTAGAGGAAGAACCCTATTGTTTTTGAACAAAATCGATCGGTAAATAAGATTGTTATTAATGATTTAAATTTGAGAATGTTTTTTTTTTATTTTTATGTTTTTGTAATTGAATAGAAATCTGGGGCCCGATTCTCGAAACTAGATGAACCCGATTCGTGCATGAATGGCGTTGAAATTCGCACACGAATGTACTTTTTCTATTCTCGAACTGTCGACTAACACATAAACGAACAGATTCGTACACGAAAAGTACTCGATCGGTGTTTCGGTGGCGAAAAGCTATTCGCATGTCAACATAACCTTTAAGTTAACGTCAGCCTTCAGCCAAACAGCTTTATTTTGGTTGGAAATTGTGTTAGAGTGTTCTAATGGCTGCTTTGGATGAGCTGAATCTTTTAATAGCAATTAATAACTTGGAAGAAATGGAGCCAGCTGCAGAAGTCAGAAAGGAACATAATAATCCGTTTATGTCCGATATAAAATTCATTAGAATGTTTCGACTAAGTGCACAATCTCCTATTTACAAAGGATATTTTTGGTCAGAATTCCGCCAAAACACAAAAATAAAATCCCAAAACCGCCTACAACCAAAGAATCATCCTTGTGCAAACCGCAACACAACAACAAACGATAACACCACGATGACACATTTTAAACTTCGAATATTTTGACTTTGAGACTTCTCAACTGTTACACCACGACCGCAACGAAAAGTTCCCAGACTTACACGGTCTGCTATTGGTCGACATATATCTATATATGAACCAAGATACGATGTACGTTAACGGTCGACGAATGTGTTCGCCTCGTGTACCGCTTTTCGACTATCACTGGAGAATTTGATTTTTATAAAAACTGCGTTCGCATGCGAACCAGACTGCATGAGTTGATTCGTGCACGATCAATTCGTTCGAGCTTCCAGAATTGGGCCCCTGGTAAAATGATATTTCATTTTAATATCTAAATATTTATATATTTTACAAATATACATTTCATAATGTAATATACAACCGTGAAAATATGATTTTAACTCGTGTTTTATAATGTAAAAATTTACATTCTTTTACGTGTAATGTAGTGGTGTAGTTCTTACGCTTTCCCGGGTTCGAAACCTAAATGGTATGGTTTTTATTTAATTTCTACTTTATTTTACACCGAGTCTTTTACCAACTAAGTTCGTACTATAAAATTAAAAATGTCTAAAACTAACATTATTTACAAAAAACTGCGAAGAGTATCCTATAGAATGTGTAACGATTATATAAAAAGTTCAGTGAACAGGCGAAGAGTACATTTTTAGCTTGTTATAAGATGCAGACACTTCGATTTTACTCCATTCTGTAAATTAGGTCCTATATTAAAAAGCAACCAAGGAAATTTTATTAGAGGTACAACGGATATCCGGTTACTATCCGGTATCCGGCCTATCCGGCCACTTTATTACTATTCGGCTGGACACCGGATAGTTAAAAAATAAAAAGTGGTATAAAAAAAATGACAGTTTTATTATACTGATTGAAGTTAGTATACCACCATGCGTAAGGGTCACTATTACTTTGAAGTTGCTCCTTTCAAAATCTCCTTGGCCATTAAAGTTTTCTCCGAAACGTCATTAAGGATGGGATTTTGCAAAATAAGAGAGGGGAAATGTTTTTTTGTTTTTATTTTCTATTTATTATAAATATTTAAGAAACCAAATATAGTATAATCTTTAAAACTATTTTAGATACTTGCTATTGCTCTAACGCAATCAAATATATATATTACTTCCATATTTTTTTTATTGTAAATTTCTGTTGTATTTGAATATTGCAGTTTGTCAATGAAAATAGTTCCCAATTCCATTATTTGAGCATGGAATTAAACTATATACAAAATTTATGATAAAAATTGTAGATAGTTTTATTCCTCAGAGCAATTTTAAAGATTATACCATTTATGACTTTTTAAATATTTATAATGATCCGAAAATAAACGCATCCTGCACCCTGCAAAATTCTATACTTAATGCTACTATTCCCTGTCCCACTTTGTCAAAACAGTTCCAAAAAGTGTTGTGAATATCAGCATATCTCTTACGTTGTTTACTGAAAGTAGAAGAACCACTTTCACTATCATTGCTTCAATATGAATTTATCGCAATTATTTTTTAAAGCCAATAGCAGAGTAAGTTGACGGGATTTTTGAGCCTGATTTTTAACAAAAAACTTGTTTTAAATCTGGGGCCTTGAAGAGTTGCCAGTAAGTATTTTTTGTCGTCGAGGTTCTCAAAACGTGTTTTTAATCCAACTTTCAATGCAAGCCGGATATCTGGTATCCGGTACAAGAAGTACGCCGGATATCCGGTATTCGGTATCCGGCCAAAACACTATCTGTTGCATCTCTGATTTTTATGTTCATTCATGAAACCAATCATGATTGGTTTATTCAGTAGTGGCAATATGTTAAATATGAGTTATCAAGAACTGACATTTATCTTTCATTTATTATTTTTGCCGTTCTTCTTTTTCAACTATTTCTTACCCTTCTTCACTTTGCTACACTCCACGTGTACTCAGATTGAAGATTCACCTTGAAACAGAGTGTCCACTTTCGAGTGATCTATTACAATTACAACACAATTTTGAAAAATAAACATTTCAAAAAACTCAACCGTACTTGATTGAAATCCATGTATTTACTGGTGTGTATATGGGTATAATCAATACAGTTTGGGACATCTTGTCCATACTCTCCATTAGTTATAAAGTAACTAAAATATAGTAACATAATGTTAGCGAATAAATTAATAAACTTTATTTTGCTCATTTCATCATCTGTAATAGTTACTAATAGTGTTTGTCTATTAAGACCATTACGATTGAAATTAATATTTTACTATGTTGTGTTTTAGGTGGATACAGAAATATTTCCAATGTGTTGACTATTACAACAGCCATAGATAAGAAATCCAATGGTTTAGAAGAGTACGCAAAATCTAAAAGTTTCTGGGATGGCCAAGTGAGTTGAAAAGATTTATTTCATAATTCCACATCCCTTTATATAGTGGTCAGTGAATAATATAATTGTGAAACAAACAAAATATGCTATCTAATATGTAGATAGTTATTATTATGGACAAAGACTGTAGTAGTTTTCACAAACACTGAATACTTGCCAATCAAGATGGTATCATCTGGGGATGATTTCTGTGTCCCCAGATGTTGGCAACTTGATTGTCAAAATGCACGTACAATGATAGAATATTAGTTATTTATAAATACGTTAAAAAACAAATTATTACTAAGATCTTACTTTATAGGGTGAATTTAACTTCTGTGAGGCATTTAGCGGTGTAAAGAAACCTGGTGATGCAAGGTATATCGATGGAGAGAAGTTGTTGGCTAAATTTACGTCTTCTAATAATTTTAAGGAAACTGATATGTTTAATATTTTACGTGATACCGAATCAGGAATTTGTAGATCTTGTGATAACCCATTCCCTACACAAGGCAGTCAGGTTTGTATCAATTATTTAAGAAATGTATATTCTATCTCAGTTTTTAATAATAATAGTGATAATAATGATAATAATCTTTATTCACCATTTGTAATGATACAGATTATGTATATATGGTAAGTCAAGAACAGATAAATAAAAAATGGTACAATATTAACAATGAAGAAACAAATAACAAGATAAAAAAACAACACGTATACAAGAGAACGCATTATATAAAAGAAAAATAATCTTGTTTGATATTCAGTATATCGGGTGTGAAACAATGCTGGAAAATAATAAATTTCCAAAAAAGATTTTTTTTAAATTGAAAAAGTCAGGACAAACATTTTTGTATATATAACACTTTTATGCTTTAAATTTCCCAATCCCTCTGTTACTTACAGTCTGTTTTGTAGAACTGTTATAAATAATGACTTTCTCTCCACATATATCAAAAATAAGAAAGCTTACAAGATTGTGATATCCCATCTGGGGACACACTGTATACACCTTGATTAAACGAAATAAGGTCAAGAACAAGAGAAGCAAAGCCTATTTACAGATATTTAAAGAACTTTTGATTAAACACGCGAAAATCATACAAACGCATAATAAAAATAAACATAAACAAACTTTAACCTAGAAATACGATACATATTATTATTGAAGTCTGATAACATTCAACCTTTAACTAGAATGCGAATATCTTTTGGAATTTCTGTTCTGTTCACTACCGATTGGTGATTTCTGGCATATAATTGGTTGTCTATGTTTTGTGAAACGTTCATCTTTACCTTTAATGAAGGTTCTGTAGATTGTGCTCATCAATTTTTGTTAAAAAATGTTATCTGAAACTATATGAAAATAATATAAATATTAAATTGTCGAATAACAAGATATTTGTGATTAAATAAAAAAAAATAGTCAATGGATTTTTAATAGAATTCATTGGTCAGATTTTAGTACTAGTGACTACCTTCTATGTAAAAAAAATGGTTGAGAAATTTAGAAAAATGCATGTAGCTGCTAAGGTGTCGTACATTTATCATATCTCGTGTATCATCTGCATGTCAATATGTTTCTCTTAAGACACTATCTCACTGAAAAACTTTAGTTTGTCAAAGGTAGCCTGGTTTGGAAAATTAAACCATCCGATACATTAAATTCTAGAATGATGTCTTGAATGGTTCAAAAGATATTTCAGTTCAACTACTTTTGTACTGTGTAAGCAAAGATGGCATTTTGGATATATTTAGTCTTAAATTGTTATAATTTCGTCACCTTGTATTTGGTACACAAGGAAGTAATTTAATGGAGTTGATGTGAGACAAGTATAGTAGCGCCATTATATCGTGATGTGTTAATGTGATTAATAGCTATTCATGTCAAAAAGTTACATCAGTAATCATCAAAGTAGTTGCAAATTTATTGTGATTGAATGTCACAGTCACGGCTCATGTCAAATTAAGTTTAAATTGGTTATGATTTATGTAATATAGTACAATTTGTAAGTATTAAATCATCATAAATATATAAAAGTGGCACGGGGCAATGTCAATACTCTATTTCATACATTTTATGTAGTGGGAGTATAATAGTCGTGTGCCGAAGGACACAAAATTATGCTTAAGAATGCATACTTATTTATAAATAAATAAGTCTTTATTTTACCCTCTTCAAAGTACCGACACATTTGTTTGCTTGACGATGCGTCGTATGGAAAAAATTATTCTATGCAAAATTAATTTAAATTAAATTTCCTACAAAAATGTCTATATAATTTTCTTACTTTCTTAAAATGCCTAATTTTAGGGTAGAACTAACGGGAAAATTGATAATTATTGAGAAAAACCTATTTCGACTGTCATTTCGACTGTCATCTGTTCCCTTTAGTTTATTTTTTATACTTAAGTTCAAATAATCTTCACTTTAATTAGGTGATGTGAGGTAGGGTACCGGTTTCAGTGGCGAGACCTCGATTGGCGAATTTTAAAATGTACTACTTTTTACAAAATTTATTTGTTTAAATTTGATGATACGGAACTGTGGGAAACATTTTGTGAAATGAAATTATTTCGAATTATTTCGAATTCAACTCTCACTTTACACCGAAAAGGAGTCAATGATTTTAGATAAGCCAGCTAAAAGGTGCTGACGAGACTTTTTCTGCTGTCTCTCTTTGCTGTTGTATAGTTTTATAGTCAAGTTGTAATTATAAATAAATGGGAATCAAAATGTGTACTACCAATTTTTATTTTGTATAAAATTTGTGCGTCATTTTATTTTTGAAATAATTCCAGGTGTCAGTTCTCTCTGATTCAAGACCGAGCGTCCATTGGTTTACAGCTACTCCAGATCCAGCGAAGTCTGTTTTTAAGCCATTTATATTTACCAAAAATGTATCTATTTCGAAACACACTAAATGCCCAAGTGCCGAGGTAAGTTAGTTAAGCTGCTGTTTTAGAATTTTGTATTCTACAAAGTGTTCCGGAATTCGGTGCCAATATTAGGCATGTAGATTCTTTCCAAGTTTCAGTATTATCGAACTTTTTGTTCCTCAGTTATCGTGCTTATAGAATAGAATAAAATCACTTTATTAATTTATTTTATACACCTTAATGGTCAGTTACAAAATGTATATTAAAAAAAAACTGCTGGGGGATGTAACAAAGAGGCAGGCATATTGAAAGTTATTCAGAATTAGTTGACTAATTTATTTATTTATTTGCAACTACAGTACATATACATATGGCCAGTTACAGATACAATTTTTTCCCCCAATTTTTGACCTTGGATGGGTTCCATCAGCCAGCTACACAGATGGGGAAAAAGGAAGGAAACTGATACACTTAAATGCTATGAATTAATATGTATTATGTATAACGTACACAATACAAATAACATGTTTACCTAGCACTTTGAAGGTACTGACACTTCATCCTTAAAATTAGATAAGCTAGTACAGAAAACTGCTAGTATTTGTATTGACCAGTGAACACATTCTGTTGTACAAATTTGTTCTAGGAACATTTACATTTCTTGTAATAGAAGTACCTATTCTAAATGAGCAAGAGCAAGAAAGTTTGTGTTGTCTAATGAACTTTTTGTTAATCTAAAGACAAACATTATTCAAGTTATAAAATCTTCTAAACTTCAAACTTTAAAATGAAAAATATTTCTCAGCAGTTCCTGATCATAACCATGGGTAATTACATACATACATACATTTTATAATACAGAAATTTTGTTTTATCAATATCTTCCAAAAAGTTTAATTTTACATCTAGTAAAACATCAAGATCTTTTTGAGACTTTATCAGGCAAGTGTCTGACTATTAAGTGAATATCCAAATATAAGCATTTCCTTTTTACAAGAAAATGACATTACAAAACATTTATGAGTGTTCAAAGTGAATTTATAGTCTGAACGTCTATTATTTGACTTAATATGTAAAGCACTACAATCATCATTTATAGTTTGGAATATTAAAATCATTAGTGTAGATTAATCCCTGTGCTCTGTACCTAGCCGCAAACTGTAATAGTTATTACTGCTAGAAATAATAAAGGGCCTAGATTTGATCCTTCAGGCACACCCAACGTTGGTGTGTATCGAAAAGATCTACAACATACTGCTCCCTATTTTCTAAATACGAAATTATTAACAATAAATTTTCATCAACTTCTAATACCATGATATAAATTTTTTTTCTGAGCGATATTTACAGTTTTAGAAAAGTGACTGAAAGTACGATGTACAGGATATTATGCAGGTCAATACAAACCTTGTAGAAGCTGATAGAATACATCATTTAGAACCTGTTTAGCCACACTTACCTTGATATAAAGTCTTATGATTTTCAAGTTATTCATCAATTTGGGTGTTTTTTTTTTGAAAAATAATGAGAGCTGTTATCTTTATTCGTTCAGTTTGTTCTCATGCTCTGATGTGTATTTTTCTGTTCAATACGTTAACGATTATTTAAAGATGAAGTAAAGATTAATAATGCCATTTTAATTTCGCAAAAAGTGTTAATGTCATAGTAAGTTATGGTCTTTCAGGAAAGTTTATGAAAAGAATACAGTCGCCTAAGTTGTTCAAGTATTTTTAAAAACTTCTGTAATTTGTGTTCTTTCAAACGGTAAAAATTATATCAATAATAGACGGAGTGTGACACAAAAAAGATATTAAACAAGCTTTGTGATATAAACTTTGTTGTGAAAAAAATTGTATGAAAAAAAAATGAAAAAAAAAATCCAACCTGCGGGATTCGAACACGGGACCCTTGGAATGCAACGAAAAGCTTTAGCCGCTGCGCCACCACCTGTTGCTAGGAAAATTGATTGTCTGTAATATATATCTGTCGACATTCATACATATTTCACTTCTAAGAAATATTAGTAAACTTCATACACAAAAAAAAATTTGTTATGGAAATAATATCTCGCGATTTCCATTTTAGTACAAGCCACAAAAATTAACAAAAAAATTTTTTTTTTAAATTAAATAATTAATAACTTTTTTATTTACTGATCGATTTTCTTCAAAAACAATAGGGTTCTTCCTCTAGCTAACACTAACTTATTCTCTAAATTTCAATACAATCGGACTTTTCTTTCTTAAGTTATCGTGCTTACAAGAAACGTGACGGACGGACAGACGAACGGACAGACGGACAGACGGACATTTTGAAAGTTGTTCAGAATTCGTTCACTAACACAATGATATGAAATTTTTTTCTCTACGAGCGATATTTACGATTTTAGAAATGTGCCGATCAAATACAATATACTCTTCGTTTTTGCGAAGAGTATAATAATTTAAGAAGTCAGTATTAACTCTCTTTATAGTGTGAGTGCCCATGTCATCCTGTATGCCTCTTGATGATACAAGTTTGCAGTATTTTTTATTTTGTTTTACAGGCATATAACATTACAAAAATGATTGTTGGCCATCTGGAAATGACATCGTCAATGACGTCATCAATTTTGAAATTCTTCTAAATTTCATATATTCATTTCTATTTTTCACTGTGAGAATTCAAGTAGATTGTCATGAAGAACATAATCTATTTTTTAAAATTTTTTTGAAAATAAAATATTGGGATCAAATAATAAAAAAAAATTTTTGCTAATTTTCGTGATTTTCTTTTTTCATCTCTGGCATTCGGAAGCAACAAAAATGAAGATCATGAATAAGGAAACAGTAATTTACATAATGGATAAATATAAAAACAAAGAAACAAATCAAAATGTAAATAAATCAAAATCACAGAAAAAAAAGTTATAATACAGCTTTCAAAATGAGTATCTTATTTTATATAACCTTCTTCTACACCGCCTGATCGGCACGTTTTCATTGTTGTTCTCCCATTTACGCATTTCTATACAATATAAACTATTCGTACAGTATTTACAAGGAGGCGCAAACAATAAGTAAAGTCTGGTTTATTTGGAGTACATCACTAGAACACAAGCATTTTCATCACTTTCTCAGCCATAATTCGAAGATTCGGATGCTACACTTCATACAATGTAAATGGGTCCTAATAAGTAGAGCAAGAAGCTTTTCTGGGAAGAGAAAGGGGTCTATCTGCAACTGCTGCTTTATTTCGCCTATATCAGTTGTGATGATGTTATCAATGTACAACTGACAAACCAATTCTTTTATCTTAATGGCGTTCAATTCTTCAGTTTTCTTAGTTTCTTGAGCTCATTTTCATCAGTTTTGTCAAAAATATTCTAATAACTTCTTGTTATATCTAAGGTAAAAAGGTGGTCCAGAAAGTGCCGCAAATTTCAATGGACGGCATTGGTAAAATTGATCTCAAGTGTCTACTATTATAAATATACCATAGTATTGTGAAATCATGGACGTTTATTTAATAAGTTGTGGATAACTCCTAATAGTCAACATTAGTACGTGGATAGTACATCATTAATATTCTTCATCTTCCTTCCATCTTGACTTTGGATGAACGTTCCTCTAGTAGCCCTTGATTTATAATAGTCATGATACACGCAAACAAAACTAACCAATCGTAATATGATTTCCATACGTATATACAATGTGTCCCCGGATTGTGTTTGCGATAGGTGTAATATACTAAAAAAAAATTAGTACATCTTTCATTTTCTGCAGTCTCGGTCTGCTTGACGTAAAATGTATTTTTACCAAATTTCAGTTAAAACGGGATCTAACTCGTGGAGTTAATCTAAGAAGAAAATAAAAGAAAATAAATCATTGTAGGTAAACTGGTCTTTCTGTTAATTTTACGGAAAAATTCTATTTGTTTAAAATATTTTGCATTAAAAGTTAGAGCCATATGCCAACTTTCACTGCATTTGAACAAAAAATAATATTAATAATAATAATAAGAATACCTCTTGAAGAAATTAGAAGTTACAAAGAATTAGAAGAAAGGTGGAATTATGCAGTAATTTAGATGAGGTACTATTTGAACAGGTTTTTAGTTGAATTGATTGAAATTGTTAATTGTGTTAAAAAATAAAAAGCTATTTACTTCAAGTAGTATTTTTTTTTTGTTCAAATGCAATGAAATGCCAAATATTTTATCCAAATAGAATTTTTCCGTAAAATTAACAGAAAGACCAGTTTACCTGCAATGGTTTATTTTCTTTTATTTTCTTCTTAGATTAACTCCGCGAGTTAGATCCCATTTTAACTGAAATTTGCTAAAAATCCATTTAATGTCAAGCAGACCGAGATAGCAGAAAATGAAAGCTGTACTAATTTTTTTTTGGTATATTACACCTATCGCAAACATAATCCGGGGACACACTGTACTAGCCTAGTGATAAATAAATAAATGTGAAATAATTCCTCAAAAATATCTAAGTGGTCTTTTAATGATTTTTGCTCTAGAATAAGAGCTATTCATTTTTTAAAAAGCCCAGAGGTGCACCTTGTTGACTAATAAAATCATACTATATGGTTCTAAACAGAGATGGGTCAAGGAAACTTTCCATTGGAAAGTTTCTAGGAAATTTTCGGAAGTTTCCGGAACGGAGTTTTGATAAAAATGAAAGTTTCCTTTAAAATATTTGAATATTCCGAAAGTTTCCAAAATTCCGGGAAAGTTTCCAAATTTTTCACGAATATTTACAGTTGTTCTCATAAATTTGAAATTGCCGCCACGATGATCTAACATAACCTCAAACGCCAGAAATCCAGTTTTAATTTGTTGATATTCTTTAGAAATTATCAAAAATTAATCGGATGTTTGATGACGTAGGGTTTCATATGGTCACCGCTCGGATTATTACTATTGGCACAGAATTTCTCTAATTTCGTGCTATTTGCTATGATCAAGGATGAGTTGATAGACATATGATAAGTTACGTTTATTTGTTTACCTACGATCACTACTGTAAATAGTAAAAAACACACTGCCTGCCATCTATATAAGTTGAATTTTACACATTGTAAACAAAACGCACTGTAAACAATAATCCAATAATAACAATAATAATTTATTTATTATTTTTTATTTATTTGTTTTACACTTTTAATTCAATATAACTATAATATGATTTTAGATCTTATTATACTCTTCGCAAAAACGAAGAGTATATTGTATTTGATCGGCACATTTCTAAAATCGTAAATATCGCTCGTAGAGAAAAAATTTTCATATCATTGTGTTAGTGAACGAATTCTGAACAACTTTCAAAATGTCCGTCTGTCCGTCTGTCCGTCTGTCCGTCTGTCCGTCCGTCTGTCCGTCCGTCACGTTTCTTGTAAGCACGATAACTTAAGAAAGAAAAGTCCGATTGTATTGAAATTTAGAAAATAAGTTAGTGTTAGCTAGAGGAAGAACCCTATTGTTTTTGAAGAAAATCGATCAGTAAATAAAAAAGTTATTAATTATTTAATTTAAAAAAAAAAATTTTTTGTTAATTTTTGTGGCTTGTACTAAAATGGAAATCGCGAGATATTATTTCCATAACAAATTTTTTTTTGTGTATGAAGTTTACTAATATTTCTTAGAAGTGAAATATGTATGAATGTCGACAGATATATATTACAGACAATCAATTTTGCTAGCAACAGGTGATGGCGCAGCGGCTAAAGCTTTTCGTTGCAATCCAAGGGTCCCGTGTTCGAATCCCGCAGGTTGGATTTTTTTTTCATTTTTTTTTTCATACAATTTTTTTCACAACAAAGTTTATATCACAAAATTTAGGATGTCCAAAAACTAACATTATTTACAAGAAAACTGCGAAGAGTATCCTATAGAATGTGTAACAATTATATATAAAAAGCTCAGTAAATTGGCGAAGAGTACGTTTTTAGCTTGTTTCTGTCTTGCCTTCTGCATTTCCATTTCTGCACAAAATAGAAGTTACGACTTACATATGACATTACATAAATTTTTAATTTTATAATCCACATATTTATCACATTCTATAAATTATTTTATTTATATTTAATTATTTAATAATTCAAACAAAGCAAATTACTGAGTAACCACCCAATTGCTTCATATTCTTCATATAGCACAGGGCATATATAATATCAGTTATTTGGTAAAAGTCTGTAAAAGTAATGTAAATAATATATTTATATGCACTTATTTGGTATCAAAATGAAGCTTAGATTATCACGAATCAGATTTCACCATAAAATAGACTCTGAATATTCCCAATGGAAAGTTTCCAGGAAAGCTTCCTGGAAACTTTCGGAGTAATCAAAACTCCGGGGGTTTACCCATCTCTGGTTCTAAATTCATTTCCCTCTACCTATGAAGAGAAACTTTATCGGACCAATTCTGATAGGAACTTTTTTCTTATTTTAACACTAGAAGTATTCTCCTGAGTTTGAGCTGTGGCCTTGTAATTATGTTTTTTTATATTTGAGTCTGTAATAATGAACAAAGGGCATACAATGCATTTTTGTATTAATACAACAACTAATAAAAATATAATTTTCAACAAAAATCACGTATTCTATCAGTTCCTAAAAGGTTTGTATCGACCTGCATGACACCCTGTATTTCTTATTCCTGTGAAGAGTGATGCCTATTGCATCTTTGTAGTTGATAACGTATACATAAAAATTATTTAGCAATGGATTCAAATAAAGAAATGTAATTACTATTTTTTTTAACTTCACCAAGACAAAGCTAAAATCGTTGTTTATTAAAGTTATTATTAATCTGTAAAATTGGTGTTGATTATATTTTTAGGAGCCTCATACGTTATACTCCTATCATTCTGAAGCGAATAAAAAAGGAAATCAAGTTCAGGAATTGTTGAGAAACATGGAAGCCGAATGCGTGCATGAACTAGAAAACGTGTTGGAAAACATCGGCGAAGATCTGTCAGAATTTGACGATTTGCTCAAAGATTGTGTGGAAACTGAAGTTAAATTTTACCGCTAGACAGTATGGTACATACTTTTTAACACTAGATTTGTTTTAATAATTTTAAAATAAAGTGATAGGCACAATTATAAGATATTATTAAGCTTATTATTGATGTAATCGCATATATGAGAGAATTTAAGCAGTGTTGCATTAGATCGTTGAAGAAAATGGACAGATCGAAAAGTAAGAATCAGCAACTCTTCCTACTCAGGAATTTACCTTCTCAAAAGATGCTCCTAAAATGTCAAGGTGTACACTCGTAGACAGGCGCGTGCTGGGGTGGGGAAAATACCTTAGCAAGGGCTCCAAGCAAAAATCTGAAATTTTTGTTTATCAAGGGCCCACCGGGAAGCTCCCGGTATCCCGGTGGGCCAGCACTCGCCTGCTCATAGATATAGTATTGAACAAATTTATATATTATTCAGTAAAAATAGACAAAAAAAAAATTCGCATAGAGCTGAAAATTGGTAGAGACCTTAAAAACATCATTACAAATGAAATCGACTCTCCCAAAGAAAACAGTAGGAATTTCAGTTTTGAGGAAAATGTGATTAAATGTTTAAATGGTGTCCTTAAAAATTGAATTGTAACAACTTACTATACATTTCACGATGTATTATTGGTTGCCTACAGCTCACAGACAGTTACGATAGTTTTCTTGGGAAATCTTACCTTTATAATCGATTTTTTGACTATTGTAACTCAGACACAAACTTTATGAGTTACTGTAGTTTTCGTTGGGAGAGTAGAGATGTCAAAAGACCCCATCAATTCCACTTGTGCTTAAAATTTTATTTAAAGTCAGGTCAAAAGTATCGATTTTTTGCATATTCTCTCTTAAACGGCAAGTATTATTGTAAAAATAATTATTACAAGATTGTAGAATTTTTTCTCTGACGAACCATTTGGTCTCAAGCGCTAGTTGAAAATTGGCGTATTTCGGCTGAAAGATGTCATGTCTGGTGTGTTTTTTTGGTGGGGGGAGAGGGAGGACCTCTCGTGTACGCTACAAAGGGCTTCGGAAATGGGAACGCAGGTACACGGTGACGTAGTTGGCCTTGGCTCGTCTGTGAATGAGTCGAATGGAGGAAAAGAAGGCTTTTAAATTAGACGGGGCAGTTATAAATTATAAACAGACGAGCCAAGGCCAGCTACATCACCGTGTACCTGCGTTCCCATTCACGAGAGGTCCTCCCCTCTCCCCCCACCAAAAAACACACCGGACATCACATCTTTCAGCTGAAATACGCCAATTTTCAACTAGCGCTTGAGACCGAACGGTTCGTGGGAGAAAAAAATCTAAATAATGAAATTTGTGGGAAATTTTATGTACTTTCATTTTGAATATAAAGGTTATTTACGAAAAGTTGGTAGTTTTGGAGTTATAAGCAAAAGACCGCCAAACAATAAGATTTTTTACCTTTTTTTTTGAATTTTTTTCAATGTTGCGTCATGAAATTTTGTTAGCAAATCTCAGATTCGGATTCAGCACCCTAAAAAACATATAGAATGGAAGAAATCAAAACTACCCCACAACATTCCTGGTAAGAACACAATTTGAATGGAGGCTATTGAAAACTAAAGAAGGAAAAAATTTTTTTTCTCGTGTGAAAATCAAAAAAAAAAAGTGTTGATTTCAATAGTCTGGTATCATTCTATCAAGTTTTCTCTAAAAGCCTATTAAAGGATTTTTTTCGTTTGGTTCAAGGATATAGGAGAAATTGTCTAATTACGAAATCATTTTCTTAAACATGGCACTGCCACTCTTAATCAATTCTCAGTAATACAAATATTTTCGGAAAATTTTTTTTACGCCCATTTGCAACGCGGCCAGGCTGGCGCCCTCCACATTTAGATCTGTAAGGGGTTTCCAGGTAATGTACGAATTTTTTCAAAACTATATCTTCGAGTGCACAACCTATGATCGAATTTGACACTCCTAATGCCCGACTGTCTGTTTCTTAGGATTCTATGCAATTCTGGCGAGATGAGAATTTGTGGTGTGCTTACATGTGGCAATGGCAATAAGACTGTGCCGGAATTACTAGGCTTTTTAATGTCAGAATTAGAATTCGTTTATATTCTGTAGTATTTAAAATAATTGTATGCAGGAAACATATATACTTAAAACTTAAAATGTTCTGAAACACTTTACCTAACATTTGTTGGTTACATTGTGATAATTGAGTTGTTATATTTTTATTGTTATTTACTTGAACTACGAATATTTTATAATTTAGTAAAATATTTTTTTAGTTTTGTTTTTATATAATGCTATTAAATAAGCTTGTGAAAGAACACTATTATTATGTGTAAGGAATATTATTTGCACATTCCATTTAAATAAACTAAACTGAGCATAAAAATCGTTTAATTTAATAATAATTGTTTATCACTTTGTTTATATCTTAACGGAAAAAAATTTATTGGCAAACTTAGCTATAGGCCTTCTCCGTCTATGTATCTACAATTTTATTGTTCAATCCAATTTAGTATTCTTGCATCTGAGGACACATTCGAAAAACTAAGACCTTCATTGATTTAGTATTGTATGTTTTCTTATATTTCATGACTACAAATTAGTGTATTTATGTTATTTGTTCCTCTATACAGAGTGATTCGTAATTGCATGACAATACTTCAGAGGCCGGTAATCGACAGAGAATAAAGTGTAGTTTGTTATTACTTTCACATGCAGTGGTAGTAACGCAAAAAAAATTTGTTCAAATAGGATTACAATTTCATGAAACGTCGAGGTTTTAAGTTTGAGTAAATAAAATTTTTGTCGGTCTGTAACTTTTTGCGCCCACGATTACTTCGGACAGGGTGGCCACTTTTCTGGAAAACCGGGAAGTCAGGGAATTTTAAGAATTTTTAGAAATAGGGAAAAACGCATTTATTTTGATTTATATTTATTCTTGCTTGCAGCTAAAAATTTTTTATTCATTGCGAATTTTACGCAACTCAATCGAATTTATTTTCCCCGAAAAATTACACAACTAGGCAACACTGGCTTATTTTCCGCGATAAATTGCATCATCCAGCAACAGTAGTTGGTGTTAGCACACAAACAAGTGAAATTATCTTGTCGTGCGCATTCAGTGTAAAGCAAACGAATGTGACTTTTATTGTGATCTACTAAACTGCACGATTTCTTTTCATTCAACTGTATGCTATTTAAATTCGTCAGTGTTTCAAATTTCTGTTTTTTAAATAACTCTACTGATCCTGTGTGTGCTTTGTACTGTGTGTTAGTTTATTTGGGTTTAAATTTGACATAGAATACAGGTTATTTTGAACAATGAAATAAATATTTTAGTACACTACTTGGAATTTTAAGATGGCAAAGAAAACTTATTTTAATGAACGGTGGCTAATTGTAACCTTAACAATGACGAATGAAAGTACATTGCCGAGCTCTTTACAAGTTATGCAATAAATCATTCTCATTAAGTAATATGGGTGAAGAGAGCAGTAACGAGTAATTTTCAAGGTAAAATACATAAATCAAAATTAAAAGCTATGAAAGGATTGAAAATTGAAGATTTAGTATCAGAGAAAAATATTTCTGATACAAATATATCGACAACAGTTCACACATCGGCTACAGAAGAATTAATATCAAATCAGTCCACCACCTCTACTGCCCAGCAAACACACAAAATTGGCCCATCATTAATAAACTACCTACATGCCTTCACTTCATCATTAGGAAAGTACTGGCAAGGAGCGCTAAATTATTGAATAAAGTGCAACACCGGCCGACGCTCGGCCATCACACACTTTGCCAATAATAAGGGCGGTATACTGGATTTTTAGCATTAACTTATTTTTCACCTGCTGTTAATGAAAAATATGATTATGTTACTATTGTCTTGATATATGGTAGCATACTGATATACAGGGGTTGCAAATATAGTTCGAGAGAGATAGACGCAGAGAATGATACGGATGAATCCACTACATAATACAGTAATGTACTATTTTAGAAAATTTTATCAACAAAATTTATGCATCTTCGTAGACTTGAAATCAGTGGCATAACCAGAAATTAATCCTGGGGGGGGGCAAACCCAGAACTGACTGACCTAATTTTTATTTTTTACTTAACATGTTGCCAGGGCGGTAATCACAAAATATGGAAAAAATGGAAAATTGATGAGCGGGTGGAGGGAATCTCAAAAACATTTTTGACGAGTGGAGGGGGAAAGTCCTAAAAACATTTTTAACGAGAGCGGAGAACTAATCCTAAAAACATTTTTGACGAGCTGGGGAATATAATACAAATTTTCATTATTTTAACCCCCCCCCCCCCCCAAACAAGTCCAGGCGTGATTACCCTTTTACACTTCACCCTTTCGACAGGCCTGCCTGTTACATCAACTTACTGACTCAATTGGGCTCGTGCTATGCTATGCATATCTGCATCTGCGCCAACGACCAAATGCGAAAAGCTTCTTTTTCAAGAAATCAAGAATTATTCTAGTTACCAATGAAAATTAGCAATTATTTAAATAAATGTAATTAACGAAACATAAATTCTCTTATAAAACAGAAGCGAAACGTATTTTAATAAATATCTAGTCTTGTCTTTTGCGAGTTCCTGACACATTTCATCGCAAGTTACAGGAATCACTTGGTGAATATTTAATAGGGCCAAACCATTAGGGCGACTAGTGATTGTTATATTTCTGAGGTAAGTTTTTAGTCTAGCTCTGAGGGGGGGGCAATTGCCCCCTTGCCCCCCCCCCCCTCTGAATACGCCCATGCTTGAAATATTTTTGCATAGCCAGTTTTACTGTAAACTTATACTAAATAGTTGGAGAAAACAAACGGGCCTCATAAAATATCTAAATTTTAAGAAAGAATTTAATCTGAATATTTATTTTTTCTTGCAAAATTTCAAGACGGTAGAGTCGTCAACACTAATTATTGATTTAGTGAGTTAAAATGTGACTTTGGACAAGCATTTAAGAAAATAATAAAAATTTTATGGAAACATGAATGCCTGCCATCTTGTTCTAAAAGCCTGAAGGAGGTTATAATGATTATAGACAACTAATTTGTATTCGCTTTTCAGGTATTGGCAAAAAAGTGTTTTTATATATTATTTACTATACCAGTGATGGTTAAATATTTCCAAATACACAACAAAACAAAAGGGCATCCTAAACACATAGGGCCATCAATTTACCATTACACACGACGAAGCAATCGTTAGACAGTAGACAGTACTTTGTATTTGCTTTTTTAGTATTGACAAAAGAGCATGCTTTTATATGTTTAACATACCAGCGATGGTGAAATAATTCCAAGTATGCAATAACAAAAGGGCGTATTAAACATGTAGGACCACCAACTTACCATTACAGAACAGATGATACAATGTTAAACAGTACTTTGTATTCGCTTTTCAGGTATTGGCAAAAGTTGCCAACACTTTACTAGTGATAAATCTAATGGCCCATTGTTTTGCCACCTATAGTGTGTTTGCTGGGTGAAGTATTAGAGAAAATAAAGGACAATTTTTTTACAAGATTGAGATTCAAAAAGCTAAAATATTATGGGCCCTTCAAATGATAAGCTTATATTGTGTTACAGAAGTGCTAGTCGATCGGTTGACCTAATGAAACAAACGTTTCCGGACTTCATCATTGCACAGCACAGGACTTGGTAAAACAAAGGCCGCTTACTTAGTTGTTTTTGGTTTAGCTCCTTATTTTCGACACAACTTGGAAAAATATTTGAAAAATTGCCAATATTATGCTATTTGCTTCTGTGAATCGTTAAACAGAATATCAGATAAAATCAAATGAATATTTCTGTTCCATACTGGGACAACAAATCACAAGAAGTTAAATGTAGTTATTTTACATCAGTATTTATTGAAGGAAGGGCAACTGCTGTTAATTTAAAAATTGTGTATATATTTTATTGTGATATAAGTAATTTAAGTTACTTTGTTAATTTTTGTTTGGTCACAATTTTTATTAATAAAATGTAAAATGTAAAAGGCAGTTGAAATTGACTTTTGGGTTATAAACAGGCCCGACGAAAGGGGTGGAGCCAAGGGGGGCGCTCGTTTGAGGGTCTCGGTTCGTAAAAATTTTTTTGTCTGTTTCTATACCCCCTCCCCCGGCTCATAAAAAAATGTTCCAAGGCCGTGGTCATGAATTATAAGTATTCATGGCCGTGGGCCGTGGTTATAAAAATTAGTCAGGGAAAACTGTTTATCAGCCAGGGAAAAGTCAGGGAATTTGAGGAGCAATTTTGAGTGGCCACCCTGTTGGAACTAGATTAGATTTTGATCTTAGTACGTTGAGGGGTTGGGAGTTGGGGGGTAAATAGGTAAATCATGCGAGAGTCCATAAAATGGGTATATTGAAATCTTGTATTGAGTGCACGTTCCAGTCAAGGTTGGTAGACTTTAAGGTGGCCTAATAACTCACAATCCCCACCAAAAAATGGCATTAGCCAATGAACAGCTGGTGTGAGATCACACCAGATGCAGAGCCTTATTCAAAATATTGTAAGAATTTGTGTAATGTTAATTAAGCAAAGAACTCGTAGCTGGAACGGGTTTGCAACCCAGCAAACAAATATTGATATTATATAACCTGGTAGTAACGGGTTACATTACCAGTATTTATTAATGTTATGTTATTATTATGACATTTGTTATAAAATAATAACATAATCATGTTACAATATGTTGTTATGCTTTAGTAATATAATAATATTGTAACATTTAAAGTTCAGCCAATATAACAAAGTTATATAACAATATATAGTTTAATAATATTTCTGTTACATAAAAACTCTTATAAAGAATATATAACTTAAATAATAAAAATTGTATAACTGTTATGTTGCAGTTTGGTAAATTTATATTTAAAAGCGTTTGTGGTAGGGCAGCAGACACGGGAGCTCGGGAATTCGGCAGAGGCCATTTTGTTTTTGTTCGTGTTTTCACTAAGCAAAAAGAAGCTCAACATTCCAGCATTGTTGTGTAGTTGTTTTGTGCTCTTTGATTTAAATTTAGTTAATATTGGTGATCAGTGTGCATTGAAGATAAGCAGGTATACAAAATATATTATAATTTTTATGTCTATCAAATACAAATAAAACTTTTTCAATTCTAACCTCAAATCAAAATATGGAAATAAAAGACATTATTTAAAAAAGAGGTGTAAGAATCAAATGATTGCTGAAAGATTAAAAAAGTAAAGTCATTTAGTCATTTATATCCTGGCATGACTCATCAGTATGTAGAAATTCAATTGAAAATGTAGATAATTAATGTCAGTCATAATTTTTCACTGGATGATTATTATTGAAGGAAATTGTGATATACTCGATATTAATGACTGTCAAAATGAGTTGAAAAACTGTTTTAACCAATATAAGTATCAAGAAGAAATTTTGAAACAATACGATGTTTTTAAAAAGAATAATTAAACCATCAAAAGCAGTTTTTCTCTAAAGTACCTATTCATATTCATTTTCAATGTTCTTATATACTTACCTAATATTATAGCTAAAGTTTTCAGAACTAAAGTATATTTGATGGTATTGTATTTTGAAAAATATGCATTATTATTATATTGATTCCAGAAAGAGTGGAGAGAAGCAATCCTTGAGATAATATTCACAGGAGATTAATTTATTTACTAATGAATGTACCACGAAATGCTCAGGAAATTTAAAGTGTTGACCTGGAGGTTATCGCTGCAAAGAAAGGTGAGGAACTTTAACCAATAGCTATATGAATATTTTATTTATATTGCTATCATTGTTTCAGAAGTTTTCGTTGCAAGTTTTTCATATGTGATGCAACACGAAATAGAACAGGTAGCATCAAAGTGATTTCGCTTAGCAAAACAGGCATAAGAGGGAAAAGAAACACAAGGCATCTTTGAGTGCAGAGGAATAACAACGTTTGTTAGAGACATCTAGAGGTTGCAGCTGTAGGTTTCTGGAAAGCCAGTGTGTGCATCTATTTGACTGGAAATTTGTTATACAGGTTTTTGCATAAGTGTTCTTAGAAACGACAAAGAATAAAACTTACCAATTAAATAAAAAACTCTAAATAAACCTTTGTTATCAACTAAGTAATTTCCAAGACACATTAAGCAGATCAATGAAAAATAATCTCAATTTAATTGTTTTTTTTTAATATTGTTCAGTTTTGCATAGAAGTAATAGAACTATTGCAAGTTTTATCCATCTTTACACCACTGAACAAAATTTACAATTTTGTTCTACGTGAGTAATTATATTTCCATGATATTTACATATAGCAAATCTGAGAGCATTGTATCTTGGAACCCATTAAGTTTCAAAAAAAAATTACAAATATGTTTTTTAAGATTTTGTGCCTACTCGAAGTTTGTCGATACATTTACGAAATGTCCTAGTCCCAGTCTGGACTGCTTTTTATTGACAATGCTATCCTTGATCTTGAATTTTTTTTGTCATAAATAGAAAAACTAATGTTATGCCACTACAGATAGCATATTTTGTGTTATATAGATTGGATGAATATTTAAAAATTTCGTTCTGTATATTTTACACTATATCTAAATTCATGTCATTAATTTCGAGATGTGGTTTTTTTGACCATAGATATTTTAAAAAAGCTTATATAGACAAGAGTTTGAAATGCTTCCAAAGAATTTGAATTTTTTATTTATAAAGTTTCAATAAGGTGTAATTTCTAAGACGAGATGTGAAATTTTTTGATGAATTTTTGCTCTTATTCTGAAAATTAATATTTTATAGTAGCTGTGTCTTGAAAGTCTTGTTTGAATCCCATACTTCAGTACTGAGATATGGCTAACTTAATTACAGGAATTTAGATACACTGAATATTATTTAGTACATTGTTATGTATGAAGTGAAGTGTATAATAAATCCTTTCCACCATTGTGTAGCAGATGATTTTTATTTTATTTATTTTTTTGTAATTTTGTTAACATGTTAATTTCATCCAAATATAGATCTATAACTATCACTTCTTTTTTAATAATTATTTTTAAATTCATTTCATGGTAAATGGGATGTTTGACATGTTCAAAAACAAATTTTTTTAATGGTAAGCTAGTTTTGCAAAGTTCGTTTCGATAAGTTAAAATCAAATATAGAAGCATGCCATGTGTCAACCGGAATGTTTTATTCACCATTGTAAATAAATTTAAATTATTAATTTGAAATAACATGAAAAATTATGTGTGTTTTTATGGAGTTGAAGTAATATTCAGATATGCCAAAAATCATGTACAAATGTGTTTGCAGTATTTTAAATTAAATTTGTGTATTTAAAACTGGGTATATAGAGTGTCGCACTTGAGTGTAGCAAACACCCTTAATTATAACTTTTTTTCCGATTTGAAACAAATTTTTTGCTCGCATTAGAACAAATTACCCAGATAGCACAGAGACGTCTTTAAGAAGTCTTAAAGACGTCTTCCTTGGACATTCACGATGTCTTAAAGACGTCCGTGTACGCCTTACAGACGTCTGGAAGACGTCTTATTTAGACCGTATGTTACAAATCGCGACGTCTTACAGACGTCTTTTCGAGGTTCATTGTTGGTCTAAAACAGACCTAAAATTGAAAAAAATACATTTGCATATTGGTTTTATAAGCAACCTTTATAAAAACCAACTAAAACTTTTTTGGAATTATTTTAACGAAAAAAAAAAAAACGGAATCAGTGGGATCGAACCGTAGACCTATTGACTCGTAAGTGAACACTTTAACTCCGCGGCCACTGAGCGGTTGTAATTTGTTCTCTTAAAGACTCTATAGTTAGCAAATGCAACGACTAGATTTTGCTGGACAATTAGGCTGTTATTTATTATGTTATCATTAATCTTTCACTTATATTTAATAATGTCATTAATAATTTATAAAAAAAGATTAAAATTAAATTATTAATGAAAAATTACTACAAATACACAAACAAAATACACTGCACATGTTACAGAAATATCTGTCAAGTATAACATTTTTTTGCTTCTATTGGGCAAAACTAACATTGACATCGTAATTACGACGTCTTTAAAACGTCTTTAAGATGTAGAAATCAGACATCTTAAAGACGTCTAAGGAAAAGACGTCTTCAAGACATCTTTATAAGCAATAAGACGTTCAGACCTAAATAAGACTTAATATGGACGTCTTAAAGACGTCTTGTGCTATCTGGGTAGGATCTACTTAGGGCTAAAAAAAACATTCGTCCCCTACAAATAAATGCAAAGGCAACATCGAATGTTTTTTTTGCCATAAGTGGATCTTGATTTGTTCTCTATTTGAGTAAAACTTTGTTCAAATCGGGAGGAAAGAAATTATAAGGGTGTTACACTCTTAAGTGCGACACACTGTATATTTGGTAACGGATGTATGTACAGTTATATAACATTTTGATAAAATCATTATATAACATTCACAGAAAATTGTTATATTTGTTATATAATAATTACATTATAAAAGTATTAATATTATAATGACGAAACATAACTGTTATTATAACTAGTTATATTAATGTTATATAATGTCTCAGTAAGTCTGAGTGGGAAATAGCAACATTAGTGTTATACCATTATTTTGTACGTGTTACATAACTCGTTATATTTGAAGTTGGTAGGGTTATATAACAAAAATATTTTAAATATATAACGATGTTTGCTGGGAATAACCTGCTTTTGAGGTCGGTGGTAATTATCCTAGCATTTTGAGTCACTGTTCTGCATGCTGGTAATGAGGATAAGTTGTAGAATGTAACACTACAGATCATAGTAACGTCAGACAATATTTCGGGTCAGTACGAACGGTTCTTCTAGAGTGAGATAACTGCGCCGCTACTGCGCGTTCGAAGAACAAAGATAGTCTGACTTTTCACCCCCGCACTGACATCTTCGCCTAAAAGCTGTATATTAAGGAACCTCATAGTCTACCAATCTTGCGTTCCAGTATATTATTAATTTCGATGACGTATTTACACTTAGCTTCCATCTATGGACCAAGGTAATAGTTACAGTGGCGGCAAATTTCTACACCATTCCATTGTTTCTACTCGTCATCAGATGGTGCTGAGAAATATTTTTATTCAATTGCAAGTTTCTAAAGAATTCCGTGAGATGGCGCATACGTCAAGTTTCAAAAATATATGCTTACAGGGTATATAGCATAAAAAATATTTTAGTGGTAGATATTGATATAAGGCGACCAACAGTTCCGCTGTCTGCTTCCAGCTCAATATATAATGTATGTAGATGTAGTAGGGTTCACTGCCCTCTATCGGAGATAGTCTCTGCCTCTATATTTCTTTCCAGCTTCCTGCGATAAATATATTTACACTTAGTTGTCATCTATCGACCAAAATATAAGTTGCCATGATTGAAAATTTCTGCAGTATGTGGGACCTATTATTGCTACTCACCAACAGATGGCACCAAAAAATATTTTTATCAACTGCAGGTTTTTAGAAAAATCCATGATATAAGGCATACGTCAAGTTTCAAAATTATAGGCCTAGGTTTGTAAATAGCGTAAAATTTCACTTGAGGTGCTGCTATATAGATGGACCAACAGTTACGCCTTTTCCACGCAGCTTCATGCACAACTCTCTGCGTTTAACATATTTACACTTGACTGCTATCTATAAACCAAAGCAATAGTTACAGAAGCTGCAGATTTCTGTAGACCAAATTTGTATTGTAAATGACCCCTTTCATTCTGACTGAATGAGTATCTGACACCTATTACATCTACTTGCTAGCAGATGACGCCAAGGCAACACGATACATACCGGGTGTCCAAAAAGCCTGGAAACGGTCAAATATCTCGAGAAATACACATTGCATCCAAAAAAGAAAAACACGTCCTTAATAATTTCAAAAGGGCTATCCAACGATACCAAACGCGACCCCCCACTCCCACCCCTTGGAATGGGGCGGGGGCAACTTTAAAATCTTAAGTTGGTACCCCTATTTTTTTTATTACAGAATCGGATTCTGCGGTAAAAATTACGTCAAGTTTGTTTAAAACGTTTTTTTCAATTCGTGACAGATGGCGCTGTAATCGCAAAAATATTTATTTTCGTAATTTCTAAAAAATTCTACGGAAGAATGAAAAATAAGTACGAGAGTTCATTTTCTTGAAAGAGCCATTCAATGGTGTTAAATTTAATTTGACGCGGACGAACGATTAGCAGTCGACTGATCAGACTGGATTTCATGTTTTCTTAGAGTCCCGCTAGAGTTTGGAGCGCATGAACGATTTTACGATCAACCGATTCATCATAATCGTGTAGTTAGAACTGCACTTTCATATTGGAGAGCGCACATGAATGATCGCAAAATCGCCCGATTTGAAAATCTGTGTCTGAACATAGATTTTTGATCTGATTGCGATCAGGGCCGTTTCTAGAGATTTGGCCGCTGGTGGGAAAAATCTAAAATGCCGCCTCCTAATTCAATTTTCCACCAAAATAAAAATTGATGAACGGGAGAAAATTTTAAAAAAAGTTTTTTCAAAAATGAATGAGCGGGGGAGGGAGAAAATCTAAACAAATTTTTCCCTAACCTTCCTCTAGCCGCCCGCCGTCGCCCCAAAAATAGGCGAAGGTGTGCTGTGCACACCTCGCACACCCGCTCTACACGGCCCTGATCGCGATCGTCCAATTTCATTAGCCCAATGTATTTTAATCTGCGCGCGAACGCATCTGTACTCGTTCAACTGATTTACGATTTATTAAAAACCTTTCTTCACTTGTAATACTTTTATGAACGACGTCTTGATATGTTGTGAGTGGTGAGACAATTGTAATTGTTTATCAAAACTATCGTTGCCCATTCTCGTATAATTGAAACAGAGCCGTAGCGAGCCAACTTTTTTGGGGGATTATTCTTCCAAATTTTCCAACTTTATAAACTGAAGAAGCCAACTCTGTAAATAATTAAATAATAATTCTTCCAAAAAATTGATGAGCGGGGAGAAATTCTAAAAAAAAAAATGTTCTATAAAAATTGCCAACTTTTACGTCTCGAATTTTCAAATTTTACCCAACTTTTTCCAACTTACGTCTCAAATTTTCCATCTTTTAACTAATAATGGAAGTAAGGAGTCGGAAAGTATGCAAAATTGTGTGTGGGGTTGGTCTCGCACCTCCCCCCTCCTATTGAGTGGAAGTGGTTTCAAAGTCACCATTTGTCCATTTTAATCCTCATCAAAAATGAACCTATCCTCGCAAGGATTTGAAATTCATGTTCCTTAAAGCGGGATAAGAGGAAGAGAATACCTTTGTTAAACATTTCTGTTTTTAATAAATTATATATACAGGACACAATTTTTGTTACAATATAATATTTGTTACAAGAGATTAATATAATCTAGGGTGCTTACAAAGAGAATTACATGATTCACATTCCTCGAAATGAACATCACATTCAATGCTATTGTCTCCTTCATCGTACGCATTCGCCGTTTTCGATTCATAATCGGAAATATACACTTCGGGTATAAAATTTTGGAAGTTTACAGCACTATCATAACTATTATCGGAATCGTCTGTTTCTATGCTTGGTTCATCGTCTTCATCCTCTGACTACGGATACCTTGAGGACACATGATTTACCCAGAAAACAGTAAAGGCGACAAAAAACAAATAAAATGATGGTACGAGTCCCTAATATCAGCCAAGTCACTAGGTACCTTATTATTATTATTTTTCCGACAGTTTCATCAGGGTGAAGGAAGCGTATAACCATGTTTTTCTTGAAAACGGGGAGAAACGTCTTTAACAAAAAAAAAGAAGCAATTTTACACCCCCCTGACAGAGTAGATTTCACCCTTAAAGGAGGTTGCGTTCTACTACCTGACATCACCTTTCATCATGAAAAAATAATCCCTGCAAAAATAGTGGATGCCAAGCTGTTATATGAGAAATAAGCAAGAAGGGGTGGATTTTGGTCGTTTCAGGGGGTGCGCATGACTAAAAACGTTTTTCACCCTGTTATTCGTGTTCAGCACCCTCGAAAACGGGGGGAAATAGGTCTCATAACTTTAGCACAATTTTGCACTTTTTAGGGAAAATCCCGACTCCTTTTTTCCACTATAACTTTCGCCAGGGTGGCTATTCTTGAGCTTGACGAGTAGAATGTGTAAGAGAAAATAATCATTTTCTACTCCCTCATGTAAAGTTTGTATTTTTGAATTTATTTTCCCCAGCCAGGTAGACGAAAACACTCCTTACTAATTCCCTTACTTTTAGTGAGAGAAAGTCGAGGGAAAGCAGAAAAGAAACATTTTTTTAAGTACTTTGTAGGTTATGATCGTGCGTGTGGGGATGAACCATATTAATTCGGTTTTATTTAAATGGATGTCGAAGATTTAGTGGCTAGACAAGTTTTGGATGATTTAGAAGATGCGGAGGAACAGTTTGGAAATGCGAAAAATATTCCAATTCCTTTCTTTGAATTGTCGGATCAAATTTTTTTTCGTTTATTAAGGTTGTCCAAACCATTAGTGAGACATCTTATACTTAGATATTTTAAACCCACTGCTTCGTCATCCTAGCCGAAGATCGGCACTAAGTGTCGAAACAAAGATAAATTAAAGTACCTATATTACATATTGCTTAGTTTTGTGTGACATGACACGACTTTTTTAAATAATCGGTGTCCATTCTGTACACAATAAACAATGCTTTTCGTATGAGACTATAATACTGTGATATGAGATTAACTTTTAAATCACTAGAATAAATATGTTTTTGATCTGTCAACTGTCACGCCACCACCAAACAGTTTTTGGACTCCACAGCTGACAAATATCAGATATTGGAGAGTTCTGATTGGTTAAATTGTGAAAAATAATATGACAACACTGTAGACTTCTACCTCAAACTTTCACCGGTCCCTCGTTATTCCTTTTGTTCAAGAATAATCGAGTTTTTCGAGTTAGGGAATTTCAAGTGAAAGGCGAGGGAATTAATTCGCCGGGGAGTAACAATTTCTCTCGCGCTCAAGAATCCCAGGTCTGACAAAGTTGAGGGGGGGGGAGGTAACGTATTCTCCCCATACCGCCCCCCCCTTCGCTACGGCCCTGAATTGAAATACTTTTCAGAATGCGATCTTCATATACAGGGTGATTCTTTTAAGGCGGCCATTAGAATATTTCCCACTTGTAGATGAGATAGAAATTTGAGATTTGGTATCCTACCATAGTCGACCATTGCGAGTCCGAAAATAATAATTTCAAAATGGCAGCACTTCTGGAAATACCGTAAGTCGATACCAACTTGCTTATTTTAAATGGAACACCCTATATATTTTCGACTTTTCGAAATGATCATAAAATTCTGAGTCAAAACATGTAGCACACCCTATACCTAAACCAAGCAGTTTCGGAGATATATGACATTTTATAAGAAATTTGACAGATGCAACGGTTTGCAAGAACCGTTATAACTTTCTTCATGTAGGAGATCCTTATTTGCTCTTTGGTACGTAGAAAGAACACAAGATGAGCTACTCTCTACAAAAAAAAAAATAAATTGATTCCATAATAGTATACCAAGTGTTTTATTTTTCACATTACATTTTGTCAAATTCAAACCTTAAAAACTTTTTATTTCAAATGGAACACCTGTATTTTTTTACATCAAATTAAATCAAATTCCCTTTTTTCTAGTATAAGCATTGTAGGGGTTAAAGTTACAACTTATCGAAATATTGGCGATTTTCTTAAAATGTCCAAAAATGTTTAATAAAAATTACCATCAACTTACCCATGATTAGAAACAATAATTAATGTCAGTCATTATTTTATGTTGAAAAACGCCAGCACGTTTAAATTACATTCACGAAGATTTTTAGGTTTGTTTATTATTTATGGAGAATGTGATAAAGTAATACCAAGAACATGTAACACATTTGCTACTCGATACCCACAAGAACAGAAATCATCCACTATACACTGTAAAACGCATATTGGATAATTTTAGAATATTTGGTTCTGTCAAATGGCACGTGCCAAATTTTATTATGGCAATCGATGTAGAATTAAATTTGATGTGGACATGTCCTATATCTAACACGTACTTTTTGAATTAGTCGCAAGTTTTTGTTGAAAATTATAATTCATCCAAAAAACGTAGAAGCCTATGAAATAATTGAAACAATAAAGTGGGTATCGAGTAGCAAATGTGTTACATGTTCTTGGTATTATTACTTTATCACATTCTCCATAAATAACAAACAAATCTAAAAGTCTTCGTGGGTGTAATTTAAACGTGCTGGCACTTTTTAACAAAAGAGAATGACTGACATTAATGTTTGTTTCATGGGTAAGTTGATGGCAATTTTTACTAAAAATTCTTGGACATTTAAGAAAATCGCTAATATTTCGAGAAGTTGTAACTTTAACCCCTACAATGTTTATACTAGAAAAAGGGGAATTTAATTCTACATCGATTGCCATAATAGAATTTGGCACGTGCCATTTGACAGGGCCAAATATTCTAAAATTATTCAATATGCGTTTTACAGTGTATGGTGGATGGTTTCTGTTCTTGTGGGTATCGAGTAGCAAATGTGTTACATGTTCTTGGTATTATTACTTTATCACATTCTTCATAAATAATAAACAAATCTAAAAGTCTTCGTAGGGGTAATTTAAATGTGCTGGCATTTTTTAACAAAAGAGAATGACTGACATTAATGATTGTTTCTAATCATGGGTTAAGTTGATGGCAATTTTTACTAAAGATTCTTGGACATTTAAGAAAATCGCCAATATTTCGAAAAGTTCTTTAACCCCTGCAATGTTTATTTATATTATATTATATTTATACTAGAAAAAGGGGAATTTAATTTAACATAATTTGATGTAAAAAAATACAGGGTGTTCCATTTGAAATAAAAAAGTTTTTGAGGTTTGAATTTGACAAAATATAACGTGTAAAATAAAACACTTGGTAAACTATTATGGATTCTATTTTTTTTGTACAGAGTAGCTCAGCTTGTTCTTTCTACGTACCAAAGAGCAAATAGGGATTTCCTATACGAAGAAAGTTATAACGGTTCTTGCAAACCTTTGCACCTGTCAAATTTTTTATAAAACGTCAAATATCTCTGAAACTGCTCGGCTTAGGTATAGGGTGAGCTACATTTCTTGACTCAGAATTTTATGATCATTTCGAAAAGTCGAAAATATATAGGGTGTTCCATTTAAAATAAGCAAGTTAGTATCGACTTCCGGTATTTCCGGAAGTGCCGCCATTTTGAAATTATCATTTTTGGCATCGCAATGGTCGACTAGGGTAGAGTACCAAATCTCAAATGGCTACCTCATCTGCAAGTGGGAAATATTCTAATGACCGCCCGTATTTTATAAAACGGTGGTTTCATTAGACGATCACTTATGGGAGGATGTACCCAATACCGCTTTTTTCGCTTCTTTTGGTGAGATCTAATAAGGGCAGAAATACACGTAATCTGTATGAAACCCATTTTACAATTGAGCAGTCTGATCGGCCGATTAATCGGTCGACTGCAAAACTGCCTGTGCTAACCTGTGATCGCTCGACTCCACAATCGTCCATGCACGCCTGGTCTTACGAGCCTTGGAATTATAAGAGGTGTTTTTTTTAAGAGGAATAGAACTTTAAAACGAAATAAAACACATAAAAATCTTGCTAACGCTCATGGTATTGAATTTATCGGAAATATAATTTTATGCCATTAGTGCTTAAATATGATTTCGGGCATGTGGGTGTCGCGGCTGGCTCGAATGTAGCGCAATCTGGAAGTCCAATTTTCGAGCACTTTTTCGAGCATCTGGGGCAGTATGGCGGCGATAACTCGTCTAATGTTGGCTTCCAAATGGTCCAATGTCTCTGTTTTATTGGCTAGTGACTAGTGACTTTACATATCCCCACAGAAAATAATCCAAGGTGTGATATCATACGACCGTGGAGGCCAATTCACAGGTCCACGACTCAAAATTTTTTGGTGAAAATCAAAGGATCAAGAACAATCTTGTTTTCGGCCCATTCACCGAACGTCCGACGCAAACGATGATCACGCGGCTTTACTTCGTGCACGAGTTGAATCTTTTAGGTAAGCTCGTAAACCAAGATCTTTCCCCAAAATCTTCCATAAGGTGAATGGACACAGCCCCAGTTGCTGTGCACGATGGCGAATCGACTCATTTGCACAATTTGCAAGCGTTGTTCTGCCGTAAGTCTATTCATGGTGAAATGGCAAAACATAATGAGCACGAATCAGCTGTCAGTTGTTAAATTAACTGTCTCTAGAAACAGTGTCGCCAATTCAAAAAACAAACTTCTAAAAAAACACCCTTTATGTAGCCAAGATATGCTAAAGCCTATGATTCTTTAATTTGACTTCTGAGTAGTGCTTTTTTATGAGATTACAGATATTTTTTTCGATTTTAAGTGATGCAAGCCATAATGAACTAATGAACATCTCTATCAGCTCCCAAAATGTTCCTATTTTTTATTTTTATTTAGCCCTCATTGACTGGGATACACTGAGAATAACGTGGTAAGAAATCATCATTTATTTTAAGGCTGTTTTAAAAGATAACAGCGGCACACAAAAAAAAGTCGAGTGCGAAAAAGCAGACCTATGTATTCTCATGCATTTTGACCTGCTGAACACGAATCCGATGTCCGTTTTGCATTTTTCCTAACCTCAAAAAACACCTTAAGAATGCTCGAAAAATCAAACAAGTAAATAAAAAGCTTAAATGAGCTGATCACCATTTCGATACGTATTTTGGGGCGCTGAGACCGAATCTGTGGTTAGAATTATCCGATCAGGAATTTTGACATAACCTCAAAAAACACCTAAAAAATGCCCGAAAAATCCCAAACAAGTAAATAAAAAGCTTACATGAACTGATCACTCTATCTATACGTAATTTGGGGCACTGAAACCGAATTCAAGATCAGCATTTATACGCGACAATCGAATATCTTGTAAAATCCTTATTTAGGATGAAAACGTACCCAAAAATGACTGAATCATAGCCCGAAATTGACTTTGCTCTACATAATATCTGAACTTATAATTTCCGACGTATTTTCACGAGCTGAACACAATACCGTTAGTCAGAATTAAAGCGCAATCTGCAAACTTCATAGATAAATATCATTTCAGCATATATTCTCATCAACCCTAGTAAGCGGAGATGAGTAACTTTTAATTTTCAAGTATTTAAAGGAAAATATTACTGAACAGTGACATTTTTAGGAAAAATTTTTCGGACAAAGTTTGCTCTGTTGAGAGAGGAATATCTTATGGACTTTACATTTACCTACACCCACCCTCCCTTGATGATTTCTTACTTTTTTTTCTTAGAGCTGTTTAGAATTGTATAGTTTTCTTTATTCTGTTTGATTGTCATATGCTATTTCTATTTTTGCGACTAGGACACCTCCACATGGTGACGGCGGGCAACGATATGTTTCGGCTAAGATCCTAGGTAAAAAAAATGCCGTCGTGGCAAAAGTAGAGAAAGAGTTTACGATGCAGTATCGGCAGCCGGTTAGGTTGGGAAAGCGGGACCGCGGGCGTCGTCATCATGCAACCGCAGCTCTAGTGAAGTGGGAAACTTGGCTTCCTATGAGTATAGGGCTACAAGAAATTTGCACAACTATGTAAATAATGCGAATTCCTTCTACAGTAAATTCGAGGTTCCGAAAAATCGAAAAAAAATCAGCGATAAAATAAAAAAATATTTATCTAAAATCTATATGTGATAGGTTTAAGTATCAACCCTTCTTCATTATGACAATATAAGAGCAAGTGTTCTTTTACTTGTGCAAAATATTTTCTAGTCTTTTTCTCTTTTTCTGTATCAGCTAGAACGAACATCACTTGATATTAAATTGTCTTTTTCCATAATCGCCGCTAAATATTCTTCTCTACCATTAGGTAGACCAAGATTTCTAATAACATTATTAAGTTTATCATTTCACCAAATATTGGGAGTTTTAGTTCTCATCGAACACTCACATTCACTATCTTCATATTCACTGTCATCTTCTTGACTTTCGGAACAATCAGTTTCCATTAACCCTTTTTTGGCATTAATTCCGGAAACATTTGTATTGCTAAAAAATAACACTCTTCATGGATTCCAGGCTCCTTCCATATTGTTGGATTTCTATATTTTACTTTTTAACGTTCTTTCCATTTGTCCAACATATTATAACATATGATGCAGGGTACCATGGGAAACCTTTATCCACTATTTCCATATTATTACATTTTAGATAAATATTTTTTATTTTATCGTTGATTTTTTTTCAATATTTCGGAACATTGAATTTACTAAAAACAAGGCAAGAATTTTACATAAAGAACTTTAAACAAAGAACTCTAAATGTAACATATTCTAAGACAGGAACTTTACACAAAGAACTCTAAACCTTAATAGTTCCTGCCTTAGGAACTTAACAGTTCTTGTCTTAATTTATAATAGTTTTTGGTTTAAAGTTCTTGTATCAGGTTATGTTGGGATGAGAATTCTTAGTTTAAAGTTCTTGGTTTAGGTTATGTTAGGTTTAGAGTTCTTGGTTCAAAGTTCTTGGTGTAATGCTCTTGCCTTAGGTTATGTTAGTTTTAAAGTTCCTGGTTTAAGCTTTTAATTTATTTGTTTTGGATTTTTGGGCATTTTTAGAAGTTTTTTGAGGTTATGTCAAAATTTCTAACTGATCGGGTAATTCTGACATCGGTATTCAGTTTCAACGCCCCAAATTACATATAGATATAGTGATCAGCTCATTTAAGCATTTTATTTACTTGTTTGGGATTTTCCGGGCATTTTAAGGTGTTTTTTGAGGTTAGGAAAAATGCAAGAGCCAATCGAATAAAACGGACATCGGGTTCGTCTTCAGCGGGTTACAATGCATGGGAATACATAGGTCTGCCTTCTCGCATTTGACTTTTTTTTGTGTGTGTGCCGTTGTAATTATAAGTCTGGTCTTGTTCTCAGGAGCGTAGTACATTAATAAGTCAACGAAGTAAAATAAATTCCAAACTAATTTATTTATTTCTCTAAGTTTTACATAAAATACTTATGTTATAAATGTTATAATATAATGTACAGAAACTAGAAAATACAACTGCTTAAAAATATTTCTAACTTACCTATACGAAAAAATAATGCAATAGCTAAACTTAAATACTTTAAAAATTGGTTTTATGTACACAATGATATATTGATTTTCAATTAAAACTAATGAAAAATGTTTTTGTTTAATGAAACCCTTCATAATTGGTAGAAGTAAAATTCCTAATTAGCTATATTATCATAACAAAAACAACGTTTGCCTGTATATTTGCGGTAATACAAAACTTTTTGCTTGAGATCTCAAACTTTGCATGCAACCTCATTAACGTACAGGAGCGAGTGTACGGTTTTGCAAAAAACAAAATTACTAGCAAGAATTAATTAAATAAAGTTAGCGAACGTTATAAATGAGTAATTATGATTTTTATGGGCGTAATTTTGTTTGGAAGTATCTTTAATAGACCAGACGTCAAGAACTTTGTATATAATTCAGACAAAAGTGTTTTCTTACCTTAAATTGGTTCATTGGGTTTTCATTGAGAAATCCTCAATTCAATCCACCAGAACGAATCACGTAAATACGATTTTTCGCGATTTGTTGAATTCATCACAAAAATGGTTATATACAAAATTAAAGCTCTACTAAACAACTCGTATACAATTCTATCGTTAGATGCATATTTCTACCAATAATTAGCGCCCAAAGTAGGGCTAAGTTGGGCGGCTTTCAAATCTTCCAAGTTTCGTCCATAAAATTAAAGAGTGACCGCAAAAATTGCCTGCTTCGGGGCCCTTGAAATCAGACTTGATTTTAGTCCTAAATGATATTTTATGGTAAGACACTGACACCTTTTAAGTTTCAAGTTTAGTTATTGAGTTATGAGATCTTAAAATTGCTGTTGTGTACCATCAGCTTTCTGGGTTTAGTCCCTTGAGGTAAAGCTTTGACCCCAAAATTCTGTGACTTGACCGCCCATTCTCGAGGGCGGGGAAGACGATGGTGACAATATTTTCCGACCTACCCTTCACCCACTACCCCTCAACCACTACCTTGATTTCCTAAACCGGAAAAACCACCTCTTTTTCGATTTTCCGATGCTAGGCTTGCGAGGGCTTGTCGGATCGGTTTTTGTTTTCATTACAATAAAATAAGTAAAGATTGACCACAGGGGGTTGAAATCACCCCCGCTCCCAATAACAAAATTCCACGAAAACAACGGAAATCACCTGGAAAATGGTATACCCCGTCTTCGAGGGCGGCCAACACGATGGTGACAATATTTCCCGACCCACCCTTCACCCGCTACCCCTAAACCGGATAAACCACCCCCTTTTCCGATTTTCCGGTGCTAGGCTTGCTTGTTGGATAGGATTTTTTCTCGTTAATTCGAATAAAATACGTAAACCTCGATCAGACGAAACCCAACAAACCCGGGGGTTCAAGCAGCCTTTGCACGAAGTGAACTTTTCCTTAAGTGGTTTTGTAGGGGATTGAGTCGGGTCATTGGTATATACAAATATTTTTGTTTTTTCATTGATTATATATGTACAAATATTCTCGTTTTTATTCATTCAATGATCATTCATTACATCTGGTAGGTTTTGTACAATTCTTATTCTATGCTAATAGATTTTTCGACGCTTACAATTATTATAATCACACTGCTTGACTATGATGAGCCAATTGAAATTGAACTTCAACATTTTAATAACGATGGTGAAAATGATAATGATTATAATAGTAATAGGCCAAGCAATGGGGGGTTTCTGTTCGCAAAAGGCCGGAAAGAAATGAAATTTGGTGGGATGGTAGACATAGGTCCCCTGATAGTACCCCCGAGTTTGCGACCTCGGGGGGTTGCTGCTCGAAGTGTGAGGGGGTGAAAACTCTGCGTCGCGACGCTTTTCGGGAAATAGCGCCGTTGTGGTAAGTGCTATCGAAAAAAAGTTCAATTTGCAATTTTCAACAAAATCAGAATTTCATAGCGGCATCTCCAGACTCAAAAAACATTATTCTTTCAGAAAAAAAAATATTACAGAAATGTTTGATAGCGATCTTCGTCTTAATCCGCGATGGAATTCTGATTTTGTTGAAAATTGCAAATCAACCCTCAACTTTAGCGCGCCCTTGAGTGGAAACTATTGGTCGTAGATGAAAAATACAAAAATCAAAATTGTGCACAATTTTGTTCTCTACATATTTCATTTGAACTTTTTTTCGATAGCACTTACCACAACGGCGCTATTTCCCGAAAAGCGTCGCGACGCAGAGTTTTCATCCCCCCACCCCTCGAGCGGCAACTCTCCGAGGTCGCAAACTCAGTTGTACTATCAGGGGACCTATGTCTACCATCCCATCAAATTTCATTTCTTTCCGACCTTTTTTTGTACCCACTATAATAGAACTGTTAATACTGAGGAAACAGAAGCCGAAGGTAACGCTGGAAATGGACATACACAATCGACAGCTGCAAATGGTCTACTTATTCAAAAATCAATTCTGACCTTTTTAAATAGACATTTTTAAATAAACATTAATTTTAATTCTTATCATTTTATTATACTTCGTATGCTAAACTTAATTTCATGGACGAAACTTGGAAAATTTGAAGATCCGTCAACTAATTTTGATATTTTCTGCACATTTAATTTTTTTCCAGAGAGAAAGTACATAACACGAATAAATCGAACTTTTTACCAGCCCTGACGAAATTCAAGCAACTTTAATGAATCTACTGTGATTTTTTTAGAAAATTATTGTATTGTACTGTATTCTCATGGCACACTATTGTCGATATTGATGTTAATTTAACCATTTTTCTAAATAACTTTAAATAACCTAATAACCATACATTTTAGTTACAGCGAAAGGTAATAGAACAAGAAAGCGACTAGGCTTATAAAATATAGTGTTCCATTTGAAATAAGCGATTCAATGGAAGTTGAAGTTGTCGAAGTTGAACCTTTTTTTCTGGGCACCCTGTATATTTTGGGGCATGTGTAACTTGAGACCACATAAGCTCCATCTCTCATAGACATATGGGAGAAAAATTGGTTTTCGGAATTTGCCATAGCGAAGGTTATTAATTTCCAACTATTGACAGTTACCTTAAAATAATGAAGAGAATTCGAATCCGGCATCAAAAATAAGGCATGTTAACTTCCGGTATAACCGGAAGTGTTACATACGTGACGTTATTTTCATTAATTAGAGCACCTCTTCCCAAATTTTCAGCTTCAAACTATTTGTAGTTTCCCTAAAACGTCTAATAGGCCACTAATCATGAATCATCCTGTAGAATTCCCGGCCCGGCGCGGCGCCTTCGCTAATGTTTTTCAAACTAACTTTTCTCTACGTTACTTTTATTAAAATGACAAGTCCTTTTAGTGCAAAATATTATAAAGGGCTATTAGAACGTATCACTATAAAATGTATGAAAAAAATCATGAATTGAATGAATGAATGAATTTTTTTAATTGTACAATTCATGAGCTGTATTTCGGAAACTAAACATAGCATCAAGTTGAGCCCATGAGAGACTTTGATCAGAAAGTAAAAACTGGAGTAAAAACTCTTGAGAAACAGTTTCATTCATGTTGTTACAGGTGTCAAACCATGAGGACTGGTTTTGCAACCCGTTACCACACCATTCCTGAATCTGGTAATAGGTTCACAAGAAACATTGATACGCTGCTGCTTCAGTTGGCAGCAGTGATACGAGATAGCAAAGTTTCCTCTTCAGGAATTTTGAAAAAAATTCTGACATGCTATCATTAAGTGAAGTGTTATCGGATGTCACTCCATACGCAGCTTTCACTAAAAATATTTCTGCTGCAGAGACTGACTGGTGGAGCGTTTGGAGTCTTAAAAATAGTAACAGAAGTTAAAAGTAACACCAGAAATATACATACAACTTCAAATGAATCTTGTACAGAGCATCGTATAACTCGGAAGAGACGACGACTTGATTAAATGAAAGATAGTCATAAATATAATTTGGTCTACTTATTCAAAAATCAATCCTGACCTTTTTAAATAAACATTCATTTTTATTTTTATAATTTTCGGACTCATGCAAATCTCACTTAACTCTAAATCTTCATCATCGCCTTGCCCACACTCTCCCATATTATCATATCGATCGGAACTTCGCACTTACACATTTCGGTACACCGGATTTCATTCGACTGACACGTATATGGAGGTGGGGTTTGCAATTTACCGGAAATTTTAATAACCGGTAAATCGGTAAATAAAAATGTAAATAACCGGTTAACCGTCATTGACCGGTAATAATTGTTAGAATGAATGATGCGGGTGGCGAAAATGGAAATTGTTTTTCTTTCATGTATAAAATTATCTATATTTAACAAAACATAACACATTTATATACGTATAATTGATATAATGAACAAACAAAAAGTTTTTTATCAAAAGGAAAAAATATAAATGAAATACTTATATTAAATAAATAAATATTTTGTAAATAACAAAAATACCAACTTAAATAACAAACATTATAAACATAAACTCAAATAGGGCATTTACTGAATACCTAATCTAGAAATTCAATAATTTTTAAAATAATAGCCCGTTAAAAGGGTTAGTTTTTCAAAGCTGCATTTGTTAGTCGTCTGATATTTGTGCACAGAATACCACCAGCTGAAGATGCCCTTCCTCAATCGATACTTGTAGGTCGATAAGTTAATAAGAATTGGTAATAACAAAATGTTTTCCACGAATATTGGTGGCAGTGAAATATTCAATTTCCTGTCGCAAGATATTGTCAATGTCTCTCTTACTTGTATTTCTTAGGGCTTGGTGTTTTGGTATTACTTTTTATAATATTATTTATTGTTAAAAGTGTTGGGACAGTCACTCTGTATTTAGTAAAATACTAGTTACTGAAATAAATAGAAACGTTGAATACGTGACATATCGTAAGTTCAGAATTTACCAAAATAACCGACAAAAAATTTAAATAACCGGTAAGTATCATCATGTTTTTTTTGTCCGGTTAACCGGCTAACCGGTATTGCAAACCCTAATGGAGGAGAGCAACGCCTTTGGCGCCATGAGCAGCAACATAGCTCCAAGATAAGCTCTGGAGCACAATGTTTGGCTCGTAAGTGCCCCTACTTTCTTCCATCCAAAATCTAAGAGTAGTGAGTTGTTGGGATATTGAATTAGGTCCTGATTCTACTCAAAACGCTGCAAAGCCGGATTGAGTTCATATCTTATTGGAGGAAGGTTATCATGTTGACATTGTCTTTGGATGAACAACAACCATCTCACAGTTCCTATGTCGGTCAGAGTTGTTTTGGGGATATAAAACCGGCAAATGAACGTTTCCAAGTTAGCCCTGACATCTTCAGTCAGGGACAGTGTAGTCCCCAATTTAGCCAAAGCTTCTAGCAGCTTTTCACTTGTAGAATTGAAAGTTTTCAATCACTTTATTTTACCTTACCGAAATCGAACGTAAACCCGACCGATGCGATAAGGTGGGAGAGTGGGATTTGCATTGAAAGTGATGATGATTTTAATTAAAGATATCATTGCATGAGTGAAAAGTATTCCCTGTCTGTACTTTGTCTATATAAATCTTTAACCACTTTATTTCTTGAAAAGTTTTTTCATTAAACGTTAAAATTGTATAGGTACTTTTTATCTTTCAATTTCCTATGCCTATCTATACTGTAGGTAGGCATACCGATAGGGGTATTTGTCAATTTATTGGTGTTTGTAATATATTACTTATAATTATTGTTATCCAGTGACGCTAGAAATAATATCAAACATAAAAATGTGCACTGGCAAAACCCTCATATTTAGACATGTTCATTTTTATTTTCGAAAACTATAAAAGTAAACTTTTTGAGAAAACGGTTAGTCCTACATTTTCTATGTAGGAATGATGTAGCAATATGTTTTTGTAACATTCTTTTTCGTAATACCAATGGTTACTTAGATAAATTTGAAAAAGTGTTTGCGATGGCTGCCATTTTATTTTTTGAGCGCAGCACTCCAATGCACCATTTTCGAGAGTGGGATCGAAATTATATTCAAACAAATAGATTGAGACTACTACCACACTTGCATTATAAGAAGCTCACGGGAGCCTGTTTTTGTACACTTGACAGGGGAATATCGAATAAATCTGCTATCTAATACTAGAAATAAATGAAGCAAACGTTTTCTTAAATGTATACTTCCAACAATCAATCATTTTATGTAAACTTTAGGGTCATAGTTTTCAAATGTAACAGAAGTAAGGGATGGTAACATGTACCCTGTATATGTAACCTAATACTAAATACTCAATAAAAATATGTTGCCTAAAACTAATAAGTTGCTGGTACACAAAATTAAAATTTAAATCTAAACAGAATAAATTATTCTTCATAGTCTAGGTCCTACATGTTTAAAAGTTTGTCAAAACCCTTTGGAACTAAATAATCGTAAATGGTGTGGTCATCTATAAAATATAGGGCGATTCATAAAATCATAGGCCAGTAGATTCCTGACATCAAAATGTTACGATTTAGCTAAAGCCATGTCAGTACCAAACGGTTCAAAAGTTGGTTTATCAGAGATCCAGAGTATCAAAGCCAATATATCATTTTTAATTTTCTCAGAGGTATAAATTTTTGAAATATTGATATGAAATTGGTAACTAGAGGATTTTTGGGACGGGGAATTCAAGTCTGGTGACAATTTTGGTTTATTATTTGGAGGGCGCCACCTCTACCATTCATGTCTCAAGATGGCCACAAGTTTTTGCTGATTTTTAATTAAAAAAACTATTCCCCAGTTTTTCTAAATGAAAATTGTGTATCTTGTAAATGTGGTTATCTGTTTTCGAGATATTTAATTTTTTTGTTCTCTATGGCCCACTACTTATAGACCACTCTGTATAATGAAAACTGGCATGTTCATGCTTCCTATTTGTAAAATGAGTTAATTATTGTTAAAGATAGTTTTATACACAAATGTTTTTGTTCACAAAATGATTTCATAATAACATTTAAGATGGTATTTATTCTTCGTAAACTGTAGTAGAAAGAATATAGTAGGTATAAGAAGTGGTCTGTCTGTATTCAAAACTTAGCTGGAAAACTCAGTTTCATATGATAAAAATATATGTTTGAGATCGTCCAAGGAAGAGTACAGAATAAGACTTGTTTTCAGATCTCAGAGAACCTTTGAAAATTGAAATTAAATGTTGGTGATCTACGGTCTCAAAATCAACCGGGAAGGGGAAGGGGGTCGACTATATATATATAAAAACGAAAACCAAATTCTTATGTAAAATTTCCAGCCAGATTCGAGTTTCATGTTCGCTAATTCGTTCGGAATTGCGAATTGGAGAAAAAAGCATTTATCTGCAAAAACTTACAAAAAACAAAAATATATATTTTTCACTCAATATTCCTCTTAAAATTAGAGAGAATGAACTTTAATTTTAACAAGGGATTCTTTCAATATTTTCCTAAGCCATCATAGTCAAACGAAAAGTTGGTTTCGCAATATACAGTGTGTCCCACTTAAGGACTAGCCGTAAAATGTTTATTTATGAACCGATTTTTATGTTTTTTTTTTTTAATTATATAGATCTCGCAAAAAGACATTAGAAACATGTTTTATTAATTCCGGAACTCAAAGCCACGTCCAACTGCGACCATTGTTTAAGTGTGTAATATTGAGAAGTACTATTACGGATTTATTTTTTAGAATATTGGAACGGATTCTGATTCAGGACCACCTATATACCTCTTGTATCACTTTTTGTCATGATAGTAATACAGGATGTCCCAAAACATTAAAAATAACTTTTTAAAATAACGAAATTTAAAGAAAAAAAACACATTACTTTTGTTCAGATTATTTATTGATAAAATCATTATTATCATTTAAATTTTTATTTACTTCGAAACTTTATAAACAATTACCACAAACCTGTAAAGAAAAATTAGATTTGTAAGAACCTGAGCGGTTATTAAAACTTAGTAGGCGTGGAAAGCAATAAATGTTAGTTGAAAAATGGCTGTCAGTGTCACTGTTTAACTAGCATCTTAGTTCTTTGATAAAAGACTAAAACAATTTAGTTATTACGTATTATTATAAAGAATAATAATGGCTCATCAAAAGTGGAAATTGTACGATTAGTTGGCGAAGGAACACGAAGTTTTCGTGGAACTACTGCAGAGTTTAATATGAGACATCCTGATCGTAAAGTTCACCATAATAGAGTTGCCAGTATTAACAGTTTTCTTGATTAAAACGGGAATATAAATCAAATACAAATCGCGTGGTTCCAGGAAATCATATAATTCTTTGAATATTTTAATCAGAATCCGCGTCCAAGTATTAGGGAGGCCAATTTAAATTTAAATATCCCGAAAAACCGCATTTGGAGATGTTTGAATAAAAATGGAAAGAAACCCAAGTTTCTGCATATCCTCGAAGTTGGTGACAAGAAGAGAAGAATGGAATACTGTTTGTGGTTGTAAGGCATGTATTTAGAAAATTCTAATTTTCTGAAAAAAATATTATATGTGAGGCGGAAAGCAGAAAGGGACCTCTTGTCGGCGATGTCAATTTTTCAGTACAGCCGAAATTAGTGGTTTGGGTCAAAATTATTGATTTTCGGATTTTGTATTTTACAAGTTGTAATCGATTACAAAACCGATCTAATTGGATGAAACACTTAAAATAATCGATAAAGTAGTCAATGTTCAGCCCTGGAAAGGTACCTCTTGTTGCTTATGGAGAAATATGGAGAAATAACATGGGACCGACAAGAGGTCCCTTTTCATAAACGCACTAGTAACTTAAACAAAAAAAATCATAGAGACACGATTTTTGCACCAAATTGTTCAGAAGTAGAGCTTAATTCATTTAATATCAATAACTAAAAACCGAAAATTGCCGACAAGAGGTCCCTTTTTGCTTTCCGCCTCACATATACCGACGAAGCAACCTTCACCACAAACGGTGTTGTATCTTCACAAAATATTAGGATGTGGAGAAAGTCAACATTGGGTGGTGAAATGCAAGAGACAATATTCCGCTAAGGTGAATGTCTGGTACGGAATCATCAACGAAAAAATCATTGGACCATCTTTTTTAATAAAAATTTGAACTGGGCGGCGTTTCTTAGTTTTTGACAAAATGAGTTTAGCAATGATAAACTACCTCTGTATTATCGGTATAATTTACATCCACAGTGAAATGGAGCAACAATTCATGCCGTTATCGTGAGGAATTGGTTAAATTTAAATTTTCCTAATTGTTGGATAGGGCGAAATAGCTCTTTGATATATTGGCCCCCGCGATACCCAGACCTCACGCCGTTAGATTCATTTCTATGGGGGGCAATTAAAAATAAGGCTTATAAATCAAGACCGCAAACAAGGGACGAACATTGCGATCGCATTAGAGTGGCTTGCCGCAATATCACTAGACAAAACTTGAAGAAACTAATTAATAATAATCGACGACGAATTGAAAAGTTCATAATGGAAAGTGGAGGTCTAATTGAGAGGCATAAAGACTAGTTTCATTTGTAACCAATAAAAATAGCACAAAGAATAATGTGTTCTTTTACTTTAAATTTCGTTATATTAAAAACTTAGTTTTAATGTTTTGAGCCACCCTGTAAACGACAGAAATTGGTACACTAGGTACTTAGGTGGTCCTGAATACGAATGCGTTCCAATATTCTAAAAAAAAATCCCTAATAGTACTTCTCAATATTTCGCACTTAAGCAATGGTCGTAGTTGGCCATGGCTTTGACTTCCGGAATGAGTAGAACATGTTTCTAATGTCTTTTTGCGAAATCTACATAATTAAAAAAAATAAATAAATAAATATAAATCGGTTCAAAAATAAAAATTTTACGGGGGTGGCTAGTCCTTAGTGGGACACACTGTATGTATATATTTTACAAAAAATATAAAAACCCGAACATGTCGAGCAAAAGTTGTAAAGTGCATCGTATATGCGATATATAACATGCGACGAACTTTTTTATTATTAAAGTTAGAAGGTGGTGCACTGAAGTAAAGTGGGGTTTAAAGTTCAAAGAAATCCTTTTATTTGAATTTTTTTATGTGAATATTAGCTTTTCTACACTAGGGCTGGTAACAGAGCGCACGCTATAATAGGGATAGTTACATAGTTGTTGCGGTTATTACAGGTATTAAACAAATATTTTTTTTCAGTTTTTATTAACTTATATGGTAAAGTGAACCTTCTACGGTATTTTATAGCAAATATTTTGAATTGCTTAGATCACGGAAAATGAAGTAAGTTTTTTAGACAATTAATGATATTATATACTTATTATTTGATCCGAGAAAATATTTGTAGAGCCAGAAATAGTTTACAGAAAATGCATTATGTGAAGGTCCGGATTGGGCCAGCGAGTTACCGGTAAAACTCAAACATCAATTTTCATTTCCGAGAGAAGTTAATTTTTTTTCTATTCCCCCCCCCCCCTCGCTCTCATTGGCGTTGAGTGGGTCAATATAAGAAATCAAACTCGGGTCGAAGAAATTTCCCAATCCGGTCCTGATTATGTATCAAAAACAGGTGCCGAGACATTACAAAATGTAAATGTAACAAAAGAGGTTTTTGATTCTTTAAAAGAAAGGTCTGATAGAAAACGGATTTTTATTCAATAACATGGGGAACAGAATTACAAAAAATTACTAATATCCTACAAGATCCTACAAGACTGAATTACTTTCTTTAAGAACAAAAACAAAACTGTTTACATCATTGACATAAAGATGAGCTTTTGTGCGACAAACACAGAAATTCTAAAGGAAATAGGATATTCATCCCAGTTAACAAGGTTAAACCCCAAAATGTTACAATTTTTAGCCATTTTAGCGCCCGACGAGCAATTCACGAAAGAATCTTGTATTCGTTCTTACAATGTACTGGCATTTGAATCTTACTGTGTTTATTATGTCATATAAACGCTTATCTCCTAAATAAGATATTTAAATTTATTATTTGTAATATCCGTTTCATAATTAATGAAATTTAAACAACATAATGTATGCTTATTCAATAAATTAATTCTTTGCGAAGCAACAATTATTTCATCCCCAATGTAATCTACGTATGTCTTAAGCAAGCATAGTTAAGTTACTTATACCAAGCGGAACTCCATGTTGCAGGAGCGGAGCATTCGAACAATTCTTTTGCGGTTAAACTAATTAGAGAAATATTGAATCCAAAAGCTTCCTTGACCTTAAAACTTCACTTTTTGATGCTATGCCACCCTTATATCTTTAATAATAAAAAAGTTTTTCCCACTGCTTTTCGTTTTTGCATACCCTTTAGTCAACCTCCTACCTTTAAAATGCATTATAGCGAGCGCTAGATTCCCTAGTATTAATGATAATTTCTTTCTCCCTGAATAAGTTATATATTTTTTAAAATTAGGCATTGTTCAGTTTTATTACACACACTCCAATATTTTTTTATAGTCGCATTTGCGATGATAAGTATGTCATACAGGTTGAAATCACTTATTCCAAGGGGTTTTCAAACAAATGATAGATAAACGTGTCTGATATAATGATTACAGTGATAAAACGTGCACCAGCTTAAAACGAGGGAGCTTCCTGCCGTTAACGAATAAGATGGCCATGTCGTAGATACTTAATTAATGTAATGAAAATGTAAAGGCACATAATTCACAGATAACTATACTCGCACCCACGCACTAGGCTAAAGTTTGTTGTATCTTCACCGTCCGCACGTTTTTAGATTAACCATAAAGAACACGTTTAGCTCTATTAGACTGGCTAATATTAAAAATACCGCGTACATCAACAGGCAAATTCTTCCAACCCGCTTGTCCAGCTGGAACCTGTTCAAGGCGAAAGCGACGTATAGCATCAGAAGGGTTGACAACAGGGATATGGCGCTGTATTCTATGCCTGCCGAGTTGATTCCAACCTAGAAAATAAATGAAGATAAGTTCTAAGGGGTAAAATAATTTTACTTCAACGTTCACGCAATGGAGTGGAGGTATAGCCCAATCACTTTATACAAAAAAAACTCCAAAAAAATCCAACCTAACATTTTCCAGCGAGATTCTCTTTATTTTGGCGTCAGAAATAGTTTCTCAAAAGTCCATAAAGCCAACTGGATGGCTACAGAAGTTACAGTAGGTCAAAGGTCACGAAAATCAGTTTTTCTCAAATATCTCGTAAATTATCGGCTTTATGTTATTTTTGGTTATTATAAAATTTGTTCGTGAGAAATCTGCATAAAAAAGGTTGAATACAAAATTTACGTAGAACTAATAGTTCTTGAGATATTGGGCTGAGAAACTTCGGAGCAAAGTGCATGCGTCATTATTCTATAGACATGGTGGTGTATATAGATAACAAGACCCATGTATATATATAGGAACATCGTTTATGTACATATACCCGCATAATCTCTTTCTGAAATGGACTCCTCTTTATAATAATAATAATAGTAAGCAGCGTTGATGTATGAAAATAACTCAAAAATGCACTGATGTGCTTTTCGAAGAGACAGCGCCAATAGCTGCTAATCAAGAACAATTCTTGTCCAATAAATTGAATACAAATAGATTTATTTCTTTACTAATGACCAAATTAGAAACGTTTAAAATTAAAAGTATACAGGCCCCGGATGATGCTGATGTAGTCGGGGAGCCCCCCCTAGCTGTACGTGCACCCCCCTCCCTCCCCGATCCTTGGGGACAATATTTTCCATAAAGATTAAAGCCTAAGGAACAATTCTAAAAAAGGTGCAAATGTTGTTTTTGTCATTTAACACAAAAACTAAAAAAGATGGAGAAATACTTTCTGCACAAAAACAAAGTGCATACAATTTTCTATAATTTTGTTCTTATACAATATTTTGAAAGGAGTTACCATTTTCCAGATAAATGAGTCCAAAACTAAGAAAATATGGAAATTCATATGTCGGTAAATCATTTAGAGGAAATAACTGTGACAATTATTGTAAGGCGAATAATATAACTTTATATTATTAACATAACAAAAAATAAAATAAACTGAAAAAAAGTAATAATAATAATAATATTATAATTTGCAGATATTTATCTCGAAAACAGTACTTAATTCCTATCAAAACATTACTGGGCCTTCATTCATTTACTGGATCCGACTCAGTCAGCGCCTTTAAGGGAAAAGAAAAGATAACACCCCTAAAAATGTTACTTTCTCCCAAATATACCAAATATATCCGAACATTTCAAAATTTGGGGAGCAGCTGGAATATTGATAATAAATTAGTCGCATCATAGGAGTTTACATGTGCCATATATGGATCAAAGAAATGCGCTATCGTGGACGAGCTTCGCCTAATTGCCATTAGACAGAAATGCGGTGACAAAGATTTGTCTTTATCAATTGACACTAAAGTTGATTTTTCTTCGATTCCACGATCAAGAGCTTTTCTTATCGAGCATATTAAAAACAGTGTTTACCAAACGCGTATTTGGCGATTAGCCGACGAAGGTATTCACAATATTCTAAAGCCTTGGAATGATTATGGATGGCAAGAAAATAGAGAACCTCTTTGGTGTTCAGCAGATAAAATACTGCCTTAATCGCTTACTGAAATTCTTCAGAAGATGATTTCAAATCAAATCGAAAGTGAGGATGATAACAATATCATAAATGAAGCAGTATAGAAAGAAGACTTGGAAGAAATATTCGGTGTATCGGGAGACAGCGATAGCGCATCTGAAAGCGAATGAGGTGTTACTTAACGTTTTATATTGAAAATTATATTTTATTTTAAAAGCTAAGTCATTTATCTGGAAAACGGCAACTTCTATCCAAATATTGTATAGAAACAAAATTGTGGAAAATGTTATGCACTTTGTTTTTTGTGCAGAAAGTTTTTCTCCATCTTTTTTAGTTTTTGTGTTAAATGACAAAAACAACATTGCACCGATTTTTTTTTTAGCATATGGCCGCCATTTTGAAAGTACAGCCAGTGTTCTTTTTGGGGATATATCTAGAATTATTTCTTAGGCTTTAATCTTTATGAAAAATATTGTCTCCAAGGATCGGGGGTGCACATACAGTTAGGGTGGGCTCCCGTAGTAATGTTTTAATCATAGAAGCAGCCTTGAAGCAGTCAATTGAGCGCACTACAGTTCTTGTTGGAGAAAATATTGATCTCTTCATAATTTTAATAGGACGCACTCCAATTACTCACAATATCTATTTTCTTAAACCCGGAAAAGGAAACGTCCAATCGAAGATCTACAATCCCTGGGAAATCCAGAAGTATGCAGATTGTAGAGAACATGTTCTATTTTTACAAAAAAAGAGACTTCAATTGATAATTATAGATATTTTAGTTTTGCAGAATGCACTAGACTAAATAAGCCTATGTAATTTTCGTCACTTCCACTCACAACAGCAGCTACTCAACAACATCTATTTAGGGTATATTACCAGGTGCAAACTTGACTGGGAAAAGATTTAGACACTCAGCAATGAGGTTGGACTTTAAACAATAATTTATTAGAGCTAACAACTATTCTGATTCCTCCTGCACCAGACGAACTCCTCAATTCAATTTTCTGCAGTTGCACAAAAGGTTGTGGCATCAATTGTGGATGCAGAAAAAAATAGGATTGCCATGTTCCGTAGTGTGTGGCTCTTGTCGGAGCCAGTCGTGTCTCAGTAGGATGTCCGAGGATACAATCGTTGAATCTGAGTTCAACGATGATGAAGCCGACCTCATTTCGTTATTTTCCGCTGAGATGATTGTTGATGAAGATGAAAATATTGAAGAAGTGGAAATAGAAGAGATAGATGGAGACGAAGAATAAAAAGTCAGCAAAGACTAACATCAATCAACAAAATTATAATATAACTTGTAACCTATGAATTAAGCTTACAGGGGACATCACGTAAAAAAAACCTATATCTCACTGTTGTAGCCATCCAGTTGGCTTTATGGACTTTTGGGAAATTATTTTTTACGCCAAAATAAAGAGAATTCTCTTGGAAAATCTTAGGTTGGATTTTTTTGGTGGTTCATGTATAAAGTGACTGGGTTAGTATAGTAACGGTAAAACAAATTTTGAATTTTTTTTTGTTCAAATAGGCTTAGTGTCATAAAACGGCGCACATTAGGGCTTTTCGTAGAATAATAAAAATATATTTTTTTTAAATTTTCCTTCGGAAACAAAATAAAAAAGTTAAAACGATATCTTCATTATAAGTGAGTCACACTGTATATTTAAGGAAATGTATAGATTTCGACAAAATATTACGTTAGTAAATATGTCGTCTTGTAAAATAAAAATTGTTTTGTGACTGTGATTTATTAGCAGACCACGGTAAACCGCTTTGATAGAAATATTCAAGGTACATAATTAATTTTTTTTTATTAATCATCGATTTTCACTGGCGAGTATCTCGTAAACTATAACACATAGGAAGAAAATGAGTATAAACGTTCTTGTGGAAAATTTAATTACGTTTAATTTTGCATAGATTACCTTTTTTCCATACGACGCATCGTTTCCGAGTTATAAGCGAAGAATCGAAAAAAGGAACCTTTCAACCTCCCCCCCTGAAGCGGCGGGGCTCTGGGGTGGGAAGTTTTAGTATTTTTACCTCCTAACTACCCTCAATTAGAGATGGGCGCGTGAGTCGATTTTGACTCACGCTCACGCACGCTCACGACTTTAAACCTTTAGCTCACGCACACTCACGCACACTCACGCACGACTGATATATGTTAAGGCAAACTCATGCACGCTCACGCACGGGATCTTTTGACTCACGCACACTCACGAAATCTTCCGTGATTTGGTACCTTAAATGTACACGCTGCTCACGCCGTGACACGGCGTGACACGGTGAAATTCACGTCACGTGCCCATCTCTGGACCAGAGTGACCAGACCAGGCCAGAAGGGCTAGGCGACTGGCGAATGCAGTAGAGAGAGATTGCAATTACGCAGTTTGATTTGAATGTTGCGTCATTCATCCTCTCCTGTCCTTTTCCCTCCCTTCTCGCGCTCGTGTTCCGTCTTCCGTCTATCGCTTCGCTTCTTATTCTTGTCACGACACGACAGGTTGAAGTTTTAAAGCAGAGATGGGGCGTCGTGTCACGGCGTGAATATTATCTCACGCACGCTCACGCACGGGATCTTTTGACTCACGCACACTCACGAAATCTTCCGTGATTCGGTACCTTAAATGTACACGCTCACGCCGTGACACGGCGTGACACGGTGAAATTCACGTCACGTGCCCATCTCTACCCTCAACACATCCCTGAAGAGGAAAATTCTCCCCATTGATTGGACTATCACGCTGTCGGCTTGGAGGGCACACAAATTATTATTTTGTTTTCTAAAGATGGGTACAAGCTGTTATTTTTTAATAACAGGTTTAAACTGCTTCTGCTGTTTAGAAATATAAGTTTAAAAATAACAGATCGCTGAGAAGTACTGGCATTCACGTATTTCAGTGCGCAGTTTGTAGTAAGCAAATTTTTCGGTCACATGAATTTGACGCAGGGCATACAAAACCTCATTTACTGTTTGTTTAGCATTGTGTGCACAAGGTTTTCAGAGTGTGTTTCAGGTTTACTTTAGTGTTTCAAGTAAAGTGTTTATTTTGACAATAATGTCTCGCAGTGAGTATTATTCAACGTTACAAAATGATGTCAAGTGTCGTTACGACGAAAAAGTGGCAACTCATCTCTAATTGTTTTCATTTGCATTGCCTGTTATTGGGCGAGGTTTTGTATGCCCTCCAGACAGCGGCGTCAAAGTCACGTGACCGAAAATGGTCAATAGACCTTTTCATCTTAGAGAATTTTTGTGCGCATGTGTCGAGTTCCGCCATGTTTGTTCTGACATTATAAGGAATCTGCATCATGTAACTAACGTAACCTCAAACTTGAGGTTTTTCAAGTTTATTCTCATTTTTAATGTTTGTATCCGCATTTTTAGCTTGGAGCCGTACTGGCTCCAAGCGAATGTTTAAAAATGCATGCAAATAATTTTTCAACATTGTCGATTAGTGAAAATAGACTGCTAATTATAGGTTAGCTTTCTAACCAACAAAAAGCGTTGACATAATTTGACATAATAAAGTGTCCGAATATTTCATAGTTTCCGGAAACAAACGTGGCGGCGGCGCATGCGAGCAACTATGATGAAAAGGATTATATTATACGGGCACACACAAGAAAAAAATTGTATGTTTTTGAAACTGCATTGGGCAACCTCTCAGGTGTCCGTTTAACTCCATCACCCACCAATTTTTAGTAAATCCCGAAAATAACCTAATTTATGAGGGTCTTATTAGGTTATTTTTGCGATTTACAGAAAAATGGTAAGTGATGGAGCTAAGCGGACACCTAATACGTGTTCAGCATGTTGAAATACATAGCGATCACCCAATGGAGTTCCAGGAACAAACCACTTTTTTTTATTTTGTGGAGCTGTGTTATTTTAATGAGCTCTGACAATCAATTATGTTCTAACAGCACAAGTATTTGATAGCTAACATTCACTGAAACTTTACGACAGTCGCCGATAGTGGCGCTAGTTGTAAATTCGCTCAGCGCGTACAGGTATTATATTGAAGTAATGATGTATAGAATTGAAGAATGTCAGAAAATTCCATCAATAACAAGTTCAATATAAGAAGTTGGGGGATACTGGCAGTAGAATGTAACGCCTGATTGTATTACTTTCTCGTATCATCAGTATCGATCAGCTTGTAGACGAGATTACATGCGTTTTTTCAATCGGTTTGTGAATTTAAATAGCTAAGATGAAACATACTGTAGAAGATATTGAAGAAAATAAGAAATGGTAATGTCAACAAAAGAAAAATTTTAAGAGAATTTATTCAGCAATTAGAAGTTCTCCCAAAACTTTGGAACAGCTGGCCCTATTTAGACGAGAAAACACAAACGACTTTAAGACTTAAAAAACTGCTAGATATCCGTAGCTGGCAGTCTTTCTGTTGGATCAATTAAGAGTTTCAGTATAGTATCGCTTTTCCTGTTGAATGGAGTAACCGTTTCTAACAATCGATCAGATAACTCTTCAGCCATATGAAAATAAGTTTGATATCAGAATGTTTCATTTTTATTTCGTCTAATAGATACGTCTGAGTTAACTGCTCTCTTTTGATTAAACAATCTTTTAATCTTAAAACGCCTTTTTATCCTCTTCTTTCTTTGTACTGGAAAAGCCCTAGCACTATCATCAAACTTTTTCCATAATAAAAACTCGATTTTGTAAAAGGCGTTCTAAGGGGGCAAAAATTAGAAATAACTATTAGCCTTTTTCTAGAAGAAAATTATACAAATGAATAACGATGGTCTATTGAGTCATAACAGTATTAATGTAATGATTCAATATTTGTGTCAGCCAATACTGCCAGTATTATTCATTGTCTAAAGGGTGCTAAGGGCCTCAAATTTTTTTAAGACAGCAACCTTCCTCTTTATCACCTCCACTTCCATGTGACATATCGTCTTTTGGGTTTTTGGAATTTCAAATATTGTATTATTAAAGTTCCATGAACAATTATTTCCACATAATGGAGTGAAAATATAGTATCAACTTTTTTTCGTTGTTAAGAGACTTGGATAGGAAATCTGAATGTGGAAGTAGTGAGCGGTTTTTTTACTGTCAACCGTCTGTGCGCAAAAGTCGAATGTTTAGCGGAAAATTGCTTCAGTAAAACTGCTTGTAAAACCACTCTATTATTGATTTATGGATAAAACAGCTTGATCGACTCATACACCTGGTAATTACATTGAAGCTTAAGAATATTAAACTATTACTAATACAGCTGCAATAAATATGTACAGTTAGTAGAGGAACTAATATAATACTCCATCTCAGACACTTATATTCCGTGAATTATTGAATGGTATAGGATCCAAGTTAAAATTTAGTTCTAAATCTATGGAACGAAGTTTGTTTGGGATTAGTTTGTCCTATTGTCATAGAGACACTCATGTCCCATTATATATAATTGCAATTTGGAATTAGTAGCACGAGAATAATTGCATCTTAGTATGTAACGTTACATTGTTTCAAACTATCGATCGTGTAAGAAAACCGAAAATGATAACTCGATCGGCAGGAATAAAATGGTTGCTGTTCACTCATACGACAGTTGGTGGACCACATCATTTGCCGTTGCAAAATAAAACTTTTTAATAAACTTCAGTGGATAAAAGCGTTACTTACCCAATGTTTCCCAGGAAGAGTGGGCATAAAAGTGGCTTTAATAAACCAAGGTAATCCTAAACATAGTAAAATGTCGAATGTGTTCGATCCTATGGAGTTGCTTATACCCATTGAACCATGACCTACAATTTTAAGAAAATAATGTGTGGTAAATATTAAATTAAGAAAACCCACGAAATTCAACCCAAGAGGCAGAGTTGTAATATTTTAATAAATTTGATAGCTGTTAGATTTTCTTGTCTATTTATCTTATCAATAAATTACATGCTGCTATAATAGGCTGGCTATAACTACGGAATTTCGCTGTATTTTCTGGAATTTTAATGGCATGTACAGGGTTATTCATTATATTTAGTCCACCCTCTATTATCGTTATTATTAGAGATAGAATGAAAAGTTTCCAGCGAAAGTTGTAGGGCTGTTTAATAAGTCAATGGAAGCACAGTGGCGTGCAGAAATTGAAAAGTACAAGAAGCAATAATATATTTTTTAATCCCTGTGTATTGTTGAATTTTTGAATTACTCTTTCTTTCTGATTTCAAAAATATGACATATGATGGTCCTATCTTTAACCGTTTTCGAGTTATCGAACGTTGAAAATCGTATTTAAGCTATTTATTATACGAAAGGAAATTACAATTATTAAAGTACTCTATGAAAATGACAAGTATTCTGTTTTATATGAATCGCTGACAGATTTAATAACAGAATACTTGTCATTTTCATAGAGTTCTTTAATAATTGTAATTTCCATTCGTATAATGAATAGCTTAAATACGATTTTCAATGTTCAGTAACTCGAAAACGGTTAAAGATAGGACTATCATATGTCATATGTTTGTCATATTTTGAAATAAAAAAAAGAAGAATTCAAAAATTCAGCAATACAGAGGGCGTTCTATTAAAAAATATATTATTGCTTCTTGTACCTCTCAATTTCTCCACGCCACTGTACTTCCATTAACTTATTAAAGGGGTTCAGTTAAAGCCCTAAAACTTTCGTCCGAAATTCTTTCTCCAATAATAACGATAATAAAGGGTGGCCTAAATGTAATGAATAACTCTGTAGAGCATGCTTGGATGTACACAGGGCCGGCGCCAGGGCACCTGAAGCAAATATTTGCTTGCCGCCCCAAGAAAAAACATTTGCAAGTTACTACTTTAAGTCGCCACGTTGTGCGCTGTAGCCAGCGTTGCCAGTGCCAGTACATTTGTACTGAAATCAGTACATTTTGACCACAATCAGAACATACTACTTTCATTGTATCAGTACATTTCTTTGTACGAAGTTTTACTGGCTTACTTTGTAACTTTAGACTTCTAATTTAAACAATTTATTCGGAAAATGAAATAAACATTTTTTCCCCTCCGCTCATCAAAAATTTTTTTTGGGATTTCTCCCTACCGCTCATGAATTTTAGTTACATCAGTATTTTTTTCTTAAAATCAGTTTATTTTTCGATACCAGTACGTTAATTTTTGATCCACTGGCAACGCTGGCTGTAGCAGTCGTGTTTTGCTTGAAATTGCAATTGTTCCTTGTCCTTGAGACAAGAGCGGCCGACAGCCAGCGCGGCGTTGACATGTTTAGTACGAGTAAACGAATAAGTACGGAGTACGGATTAGAATATGTAACGCTCCACAATAAAACACCTATTCGGGGTCAAAAAATGTTTTTTTTGAGATTTTTGTGCAATTTTCTGAAATTTATAAATAGGTAATAATCAAGTCTTTCAAAATGCCGCCCTTAAAAAAATGCCGCCTGAAATATCTGTTTCGCTGTTTCATCCCTTCCGCCGGCCTGGATGTACAGCAAAACGTACATCGTTTTGGTTGGAAAATTTTTTTTTCGAATATCTCGAATATCTCCCCCCCCCGCTCATAAAAAAATGTTGGGATTAAAAAAATTTTTTTCGGACTTCTCCCCTCCATTCATCAAAAAATTTTTTTTCGGCCCCCCGCTTATCAATTTTAAAAAACGGACTTGTATTTTCTCTCCAAGGCCCTGTCTGTCCAAGTATACAGCATTCAAACTGCAAACATCTGGTGGTCACCCTATTAGGGATTGCATTACCGGTTAACCGGTTATCAGGACAAAAAACACATGACGATAATTACCGGTTATTTTAATTTTTTACCGGTTATTTCGGTAAACTCTGAACTTACGATATGTCACGTATTCAACGTTTCTATTTATGTCACTGACTAGTATTCACTAAATACAGAGTGACTGTCCCAACACCGAGCACTTTTAACAATAAATAAATAATATTATAAAAAGTAAACTCCAAACACCAAGCCCTAAGAAATACAAGAGAGACATTGACAATATCTTACGATAGAAAATTGAATATTTCACTGCCGCAAATATCCGTGGAATACATTTAGAAGTATGTTATTACCAATTCTTATTAACTTATCGACCCACCAATATCTATTGAGGAAGGGCATCTTTAGCTGGTGGTATTCTATGCACAAATATCAGACATAGCTTTGAAAAACTAACCCTTTTAACAGGCTATTTTTAAAAAATATTGTATTTTTAGATTAGGTATTCAGTAAATGCCCTATTTGAGTTTATGTTTATAATTTTTGTTATTTAACTGGATACCTATTTTTGTTATTTACAGAATAATTATTTATTTAAATTTGTTTCATTTATATTTTTTCCTTTTGATAAATTAACTCGTATATAAAAAAGTCTATTTGACAGTCACATTTTTGTCACTTATAAAAAAGGTGCATCGTTTTTTATCATCGATTAATATATTCTAATTTTATTAACCAATCAAAACGTACATTTTCAAAAAAATCGACCAATAGGATTTGTTTCAAGTGAGAAAAACGGCTATGGAGAAGTGGAAAAAAATTGAGAAAAATGTATGTTACTTTTTTCATAGTAAACTAAAAAAGTCATTGAAATTATTAAAATCTGACATTTCACGTTTTCATCTTGATTTCTGTACACAAAAATAAATGAGAAAAAGCGATTTGGTGATGTTTCACGAGAAAATATTAACGAAGCTATGAATGTCTCAGCTGTCCCAGTTAAAACGATAAACTAAAAATTCTATATGGAAATAATTTAAAGCTTTTTGCAAAGAGCATTATTCCCTCGAAAAAGATACGACTACTATGATGAACTTGCAAATATTTTGACTGACTGGGGTTATAACATGATAAAAAACATTAGAAAATGTTTTTATTTTTTATTATAAATCGTTATTTTTTAAACATTAAATAAACAGTTTTGTTGTTTTAATAATTAGTTTAGACAATATTTTTTAATCATATATTAATCTTCTGTAATTCACACGAGGTTGATTTTCAACTTGGGTAAATTTTTCTTGAGTGACCATGAAAATTATGCTCGAATTAAGGGACATAGGAAAAATCGCTCCGCTTCGTGTCGCAATTTTTTCATGCCCTTAATTCTCGAATAATTTTCATGGTAAAACAGGTTTTTGTCCAAAAAAAATTTATCCGGTAAAAAATGGACCTCTTGTGCATTAGTACCCGATAAATTAACTCCTATATAAAAAAGTCTATTTGACAGTCACATTTTGCCACTTTGACAGCGATAAAAAAAGTGCATCGTTTTTTATCACGATAAATTAACTCCTATATAAAAAAGTCAATTTGACGGTCACATTTTGTCACTTTGACAGCGATAAAAAAGGTGCATCGTTTTTTATAACGATAAAAATGCCTGTTCCTCAAAAGCAGACTGTATCTAGTAGTCGCACGTTATTTTAAAATCTGTACTGTCGGCTATAATTTTTAAGTCTTGTGGAAACTATACTGTACGATATGAGTCGTTTTGAGAAAATTATAATTATTTTTAATTTTTGTTCGTTCACATATTCTGTCGTTAATTTATCTTGCCAAAAATCACTCGAGCTTTTCTTTTATGGATAAATTTCTTTTTAACTCAATATTTTGCCAATCAGTAATTTTGCTCGAAAAACTGACATTTGACAAAATCGCTCGATCTCCGGTCTCACGATTTTTTCATGTCAGTTTTTCTCATAAAATCACTGGTTGGCAAAATTGTTTCGTTACAAAGAGAAATTTATCCGATAAAAAAAAGCTCTTGTGATTTTACTGTTGATAAAAATGCCTGTTCCTCAAAAGCAAAGTACATCTAGTAGTCGCATATCACTTTAAAATCAGTACTGTCAGCTATAATTTTTAAGTATTGTGAAAACTATCTGTACAATATGAGTCGTTTTGGGAAAATTATAATTATTTTCAATAAATTATTGTTGTTGTTCGTTCACATATTCTGTCGTTAATTTATCTTGCCAAAAAACACTCGAGCTTTTCTTTTATAGATAAATTTCTTTTTAACTAAAAATTTTTCCAATCAGTAATTTTGCTCGAAAAACTGACAAAATCGCTCGACCTCCAGTCTCGCGATTTTTTCATGTCAGTTTTACTTCCACGTCCAGTGGAAGTATAGTAACGACAAAAAAATTTTTAAAAATGTTTATTGTCCAAATAGGCTTAAAATGTCATGAAACGTCGAGATTTTAAGTTTGAGCGAAAACAAAATTTCTGTCTGTCTGTCGGTCTGTCCGTCGGTCTGTCTGTCGGTCTGTCTGTCGGTCTGTCTGTCGGTCTGTCTGTCGGTTTGTCCGTCGGTCTGTCTGTCGGTCTGTCGGTCTGTCTGTCTGTAACTTTTTTTTGTGCGCACGTTTACTCTGGAACCGTTTAAGATATTGACTTGAAATTTGGTACACATATGTACTTTAACGAGATCTAGAACTAGATCATATTTTCATCTTGTTCCGTCGAAGGGTTGGGGGGTAAATTGGGGTAAATTTGAGGTAAATGGGTAAATCAGGCAGGTAAGAGTCCATGAAATTGGTATTTAGTATATATAAGAGAAGCTAAGGTCTCAAAAAAATTTTTGGCATTAGCCACCCCCATTACCACCCCCACCTCCTTATTAAAGGGGATGAAAAAAAAATGTGATTTAGTGTATGTACAGGAACCAGAAACCTCAAAATATTTTTTTTACTTCATCCACCCCCCATTACCACCCCCCTATCACCACCCCCACCCCACTACCGATGTGGAGTATCGTTTTATGGGTTTTTGGGGTAGAGGATTGCAAATATTATATTATTAAAGTTCCATAAACAATTATTTTCACATACAAAGTTTTTCCGTTGTGAGTGACTTGGATAGAGAATCTGGATGTGGAAGTAGTGATTCCTTGGGCAGCGGTTTTTCTTATAAAATCACTGATTGGCTAAATTATTTCGTTACAAAGAGAAATTTATCGGATAAAAAAAGGCTCTTGTGATTTTACTGTGGATAAAAAACCTTTTGTTTGTTCATTATATTAAATATACGTATATAAAAATGTTTTTTGTTAAATTTAGATAATTTTGTACATGGAAAAAGACAATTGCCTTTCTCGTCACCCTAATCATCCATTCTAAAAATTACCGGTAAATACCGGTTAACCGGTTATTTACATTTTTGTTTACCGATTTACCGGTTATTAAAACTTAAGGTAAATTGCAATCCCTACACCCTATGCTATAATGACAAAACTTTGTGCCGTGAATGTTTAATATACCTCCTAACAACGTATGCGAAAAATGCTCCGTTTCTTTTTATTTATAACGTCTTGTCAGACGTCAAATGAATTATTCTAGTCAGTCACTGTTTGCTGTATAGCACGTCTGACGGCATCAAGCCATCGTCGCGGTTGCCTGTTAGACGTACACCCTCCCTAAAGTACTTTCCTACCGATTCCTTGGTAACATCAGCCCAACATTTTGGAAGAAATCTTGTTTACCTCTTGCCATTTCGTTTTCTCTAAACTATCAACCGTTTTATATGCTACTCTTTTCTATTCGAGGATTCAGGAGATACGATTCTGGAGAATCGCTTTCGGGGACGTAGTTCTCGGGGAATCGAGCTATTAGTGCGATGGGCTATCCAGAAATTTCGTAACAAACATCTCCAGACCCATATCTCGAAAGCATCAATACGCCGTATGCCTGCTTCCTAACGTTCAATGTCTCAGAGGCGTAAAGAAAGATGAAAAAAAACTAGGGCGTTAGCAAGTCTTGTCGGTGTGTTTCGTAGTATATCTGTCATGTCCAATTTCTGTATTCTTCGCCTAATCTCCGATTCACAGTTTCAATGTTTTTTTTAATTTAATTTTATTTCAAGTCTGCAAACAGTGTAGGAATCATACTAAATAAAAAAAATGTTTAATGAAAATGACGGTATTGACGGTTTATCTATCACGGAAGCTTTACTAAATTTTAATCTCTTTTTGTGCATTTAGGTTATTTTCAAACTTACTAGAGAAACTACTCCAACTCAACTCATAAATTCCACAAATGGTCTATTATGATATTCTTGATGAGGGTATTCAAAAGATCAAAGATACGGTTAGTGATTAGTTTAGTAATCAATTAAAACTTATTATAAAGTTAAAATTCAATTTCAATAACAGAGTTTATTAACTTTATCAATTAAAGTTAGTTTATTCCTGGATTTCCATTAGCCAGAAAGTTCTCATTACTTTAAAGCAGATAAAAAACTAGAACTAATCCTACTACTAGAAATTATTAGAGAACACAATAGAGACTAATATATTCATTTCATTGGTATTATTCTTATGCATGGACTTACCTTGTTTTGCAACGATAACACTTGAGACAGCCTCTGGAACACTCGTACCGGCTGCTAAAAATGTTATACCCATCACCGAATCTGGAATTTTCAGGGTATCGCCTGAAATTAAAAAAGAATATTTGATAGGCTGACATTAAAAATTTGCTTTAATTAATTTGATATGAGTAATATACCATGTCTACCGAATAATGTGCTGAGGCCCCGTCGTGCATATACTACATGGTTTCTTAAATATATCGGAATATTAAATAGGATTTCAAGAAGAATGTTTTCTAAAAGGTCCGGATAGGATTTACTAATTAAATTTGGTGGGAACCCAATCGGCCCTAATACGCAATCTCCAACGACAGCACACCACATATTTATTTCAAATTCGTTTGGATAAATGGGAATTTTCAAGTTTACACGAATATCTATTTGTCCAATTAAGTACCCCCACGCCTTGTAGTAGTAACCTCAACAGTAAACAATATACAATTCATAAACACTGAGTCATTATTTTGTTGGTTGTGGAAAAATAATGACAATTGCGATGTTTGTAAAAAATCACGAGGTAACAAGTTTTGCACTGGTGTCAAGTGATATTTTTTTATTGCTATCATTCTCAGAGTTTTTGACTGGAATGTCTGAAGAATCTTAGCGTTGGAAAGTTTACTACAACCTCATAATTCTGGCTTAAGGTTTTCTTTCTTAATAACCTATGAATGAATGACTGACTTAAACCTATAGTCCTATATCTGCCGCCTTGTCATCTACGTCTCTTCTATCTGGAATTCTTTAAGAGACCAAAGCAAAATCCCTCCATGATCTGCAGAACCACATCAAAAAAATGGTGGCTAACTTCCCCTACCAGGCGTGGAGGTGCCCTGGCGATTTCATATTAAATAGACTCATACCGACAATTGTACAAAAAATAATCTAAATAAAATGACTGTGACTAAAAAAGTTAGTCATAATATTATGATGTGTTATATTAATCTTACCTATTATAGTAATCATCCACGCTACAACGTATGACAAAGATCCAATCCATACGATGCACATAATAAAAGTTAGAGGAAACCATTTTTTGAATCTCGGCTTTTCACAATCAGGTATGGTAAAAAGGTAAACCAAATGTATGGGCCACGTTAGAATCCAGGTTGCCTAAAATTTATTTATTTATTTTTTATTTACTTAAGTTTCAAAATACGATTTAAAACAGTGCATAAAAAAATATAAACATTAAAGCACAGAAGACAGGAACTATACAGAAGCGAAAGCAAGATTTCTGGCGGGACCAAATTTGTTCATAGTCGCCATGACGATAAGGCATATATTTGTCAAAAGCCATATGATAATTCTTGACGTTGTGCGATTGACAGTCTTTGAAACTCTTATAAAGTGGTTGGTTATTTTTGCGCCTTTTTCTTCCAATTTTCGACAATTTTTTATTCTAAGTTTATTTATTTATTTGATTTTTGTTTATAATGGGTTCTAAAGGGTATAGGAGTTGTGCTTATCATCCATGCCCTTCGAAGGTGAAACAAATAAGCTATAGGGTATCTTTCAAGAAAAAAATATAGCCTCAATATGTAGTTATAAACCGTTTTTTACCGAAACTGATAGAGAAGAACATAGTCTATGTAATGAAGGCAAAAATAGTGTATATATTTCGTGCAAAGACGAGATTACCTTTCCCCTCCGTTTTCGAGGGTGCTGATCACGATGAAAGTGGTGGGAGAAGTTTTTGACCGCCGCAACCCCCTGAAACGGTCAACTTTGCCGAACTTTGACCTTGAATAATTTTTTAAAACACCTTCCTAAAATTCCCTTTCAAAACACAGTCCCAAGAAATAATAAAACAATCTCGCTTGACACAGTGACAGAAAACGAAATTTTAAAGGTCTCTAAAAAATAAAAATAGTTCAGGTAATGATAACGTATCAACATCGTTATTAAAAAAATGTATTAACTTTATTTTAAAACCTTTGTGTTACATTTTAAACAACAGCTTAGAATTTGGAATCTTTCCTGAAGCTCTAAAAATAGCAGAAGTGATACCTTTACATAAAAAAGGCGATATAAATGAAATAGAAAACTTTAGACCAATAAGCCTATTGTCATCTTTCTCGAAAATATTTGAAAAAATAGTGTGGATTAGACTGATATCTTTTTTTTATGATAATGATCTCTTTAGTGAGAATCAACACGGTTTCATGAAAGGTAGAGATATAAATACGGCAGTGTTTGAATGTGTAAATGGGATTTTAGCTGCTTTGGAAAAAAATGAAATACCCTTAGGAATTTTCTTAGACCTATCCAAAGCTTACGATAGTATAAACCACGAGTTACTTATAAGCAAACTTGAGAGATACGGAATTAAATCAACAGCTTTAATGTGGATAAAATCATATTTACAAAATCGATACCAATATATAAAACCGCTGCCCAAGGAATCACTACTTCCACATCCAGATTCTCTATCCAAGTCACTCACAACGAAAAAACTTTGTATGTGAAAATAATTGTTTATGGAACATTAATAATATAATATTTGAAATCCTCTACCCCAAAAACCCATAAAACGATACCCCACATCGGTAGTGGGGTGGGGGTGGTGATAGGGGGGTGGTAGTGGGGGGTGGATGAAGTATTTTGAGGTTTCTGGTTCCTGTACATGCACTAAATCACATTTTTTTTCATCCCCTTTAATAAGGAGGTGGGGGTGGTAATGGGGGTGGCTAATGCCAAAAATTTTTTTGAGACCCCAGCTTCTCTTGTATATACTAAATACCAATTTCATGGACTCTTACCTGCTTGATTTACCCATTTACTCCAAATTTACCCCAATTTACCCCCCAACCCTTCGACGGAACAAGATGAAAATATAATCTAGTTCTAGATCTCGTTAAAGTACATATGTATACCAAATTTCAAGTCAATATCTCAAACGGTTCCAGAGTAAACGTGCGCACAAAAAAAAGTTACAGACAGACAGACCGACAGACAGACAGACAGACCGACAGACAGAAATTTTTCATGACATTTTAAGCCTATTTGGACAATAAAAATTTAAAAAAAATTTTTTGTTGTTACTATACTTCCACTGGACGTGGAAGTAAAATAAATTCTTCTGGTAAGGAAGTAATATCCGAAAAGAAAAAAATTAAATTAGGAATCCCTCAGGGTAGTATAATTGGGTCACTATTGTTTAATATATTTATAAACGACTTATGCAATATAATGAATAACAGTCAACATCAAAAAATAAATTATGCGGATGACACTACTCATGACACTGCTAATAAAAGCGAAACAATTAAATTTATTAATAGACGAAGCAAGAATAATATTGACCATAGTACAAAACTGGCTATTATAGAATCAATTAATTCTAAATAGAGAAAAGTCAAACTTTATAATTTTTAGAACAAATCGTTCAAATTAGATATCCCTTCAAATATAAATATTAACAATGATAATGTAATACTAACTTCAGAAACTAAGTTTTTGGGGATAACTACAGACTGTCCATTAACTCGGTCTCAACATATAGATAGTTTAAGAAAAAAATTAAATAGTGTCGTATACAGTCTAAGAGTTGTCAAAAGAGTTGTATCATTTTCAACACTGCGTACAACTTATTACGCTTGTTTCGTGTTAAAACTAAAATTTGGCATTTTGTTTTGGGGCGGAGCAGCTGCTGGAGACGTAAATAAAATACTCATAATACAAAAACAAGCCATTTGGATCATGCATGATATAGGCTTAAGAAACACATGTAGAGGTAGTTTTAAACACAATAGATATTTGACAGCTGTGACAATATACATTTTTGATTGTTTAATTTTCATTTTTAAATATAAAAATAATTTTAATCAATACATAAGTAGTCATGATTACAATACAAGACACATTAACTACAGTTTCCCTATCCATAGACTGAGCATGTTTGAAAACGGCCCATGTTATGCTAGCATAAAATTTTTTAATGTATTGCCAAATAAATTTAAAAGTATCATAAATTTTAAACAGTATAAAAGAGAGGTTTTTAATTATTTAGTCGAGGTAGAGCTATATTCAATACAAGAATTTATTAATTATAAGAAATCACACTTATAAATACTTATGGATAATGTTATTACATATTATTGTTACTATTACATATTCTCTAAATACCTATTTAATTAATTTTGTTTTGATGCATTTCAACCCACCGCTATTATTATATGTACTGTAGTGTAACGTATATTGTGGCTGTTTGAAATAAAGTAATGTTATTATTATTATTTTCATATTCTGGTAGCAGTATGAAAAAAATGCATTGACTTAAAAGCGTATTATTATGATTAATGATGCCTGAAATACGGGATATAAATATAAAAGTGTACTTCTTTTTTTTGAACATTCTGCAATACACCATGACTTGGGCCACCAACTTCATTAATACCATATATACGTATTCCTATTCATGTACCATATCTACTAAATATAAAACAAGACAGTTTTCCCAGTGTACAGTGTATTGGACCGAAATATTGATATATTTTTTGTTTACATCATTTCTCTGAGTGTAGTAAGGCATATTACTGTCACTTCGAGGTCACATAAATCACACTCGATATCAAAGGTACCGCGGCAAGCTTTCGCTTCTGTATAGTTCCTGTCTTCTGTAATTAAAGTAATATTAGAAAATTTACATTAAGGTAGCCATATAAAATAAATATTATCAGATATGACATAAAATAAAATAAAAATAACATAAGAATATGGTACCTAACCATAATGGTTTAAAGCACAGTTTGTTAATTACAACGAGAAGGTTGTTGATTTGGTGAAAAAAAAATCAAGATAATTGTTATAGTTATTGGCTAGTCTGGGGATCTAGCAATAGAAATTATGTTCAATATATCTCTGCTTTTCCGGTAGATTCGAAGATAATTCATATGCAAATAATTTTTAAGATTTGCATAATCAAAATTTTATTCGATTTAGAAACCATGTAAAACAACAATTTATGTCGAATTTGATCTAGATTCTGAATGTGCATATTATAGTATGGTCTCCAAACACATGAAGCATATTCCAAGTATGGCCTCATAAGTAATAGCTTAACTGAAGTAATGTTAGTAAAATCACAAGAAGTTTATTTAATGAATCCTAGCACTTTTAGTAACATGGCAACAGTTTGAAAAATGTGAGATGTGAAAGTCAACGATGAATCTAGTATTACAGTCAGGTTTTTAATAACAGAAAAATTATCAAGGGGTGTGTTATTAACGTAGTAAACATATTGAAGAGTATCATCCCTGTTGCGACAGTACATAGTATGGCATTTACTTGCATTAAGTTCCATGCTATTACGGTGACGGTAAAACCATCTATATTTCATATATTGCAATGTTCAGCGGTGGTTATTTTAGAAAATAATTTAAGATTATCAGAGAATAATAGGAAACTTTCACTAGTTAAAAGCCTGCGGCACACCCGGCGTTCCTTGAACTTCTTTCGATGTAAAAATGTTAACACGAATGATTTATGTCCTTTCTACCTACTTCAAAAGAAGACTATTTATTCCTATCAAACTATACTCCTGCGCTCCGAGGCGTCAAATCAATCTCCCCATTTAAAATTGTTATATTTTCTTTGTTTCAAGTTCCAAATTGCCATGGCCATCCCTTGTACTTCAGTGCTGCTAAGGTGCCAAGTACTAACTCTTCAATGTTTATGACACGTAAATTTGAATTTATTTTAACGTTACTTAAAAAAATGTTAAAGTAAAAATGAGAGTCACTTTTGTGCAACTTTATATTACTCAAGAGTTTACTGTTTACTGAGAATTCCTTCAGGGGTGTCTATTATCCAAAAAATTAGAATTAACTGAATCGGAATATGAAGAATATACAGAATGTAAATTGTGTTATTAAAAATAAGAAGGCTGCGTTAAAGTAAATCCAAATTACATTATCAAATGCAAATAGCAAAACAAATTAATTGTTTTTAAAATCATAAATAAATAAATATCGAAAAGAACAAACACAGAAAAAAAAATTTCTTTTTTCTTTTTTCCAATTTTTGGCCTATTTTTGAAAATATTTACTTCTTTGTTGATAAATGAAGTATCTCATAACTGAATGATACTACTAAATCACACTTATAAATCGCACACGAAATAATATATCCGAGTCCATGAAGGTTTTTACTTTTAAACCCTCAAAATTAGAACCGATTTTAATTATTCTTTTTTAAAATGTTTGTTATATTTAATTATTCAAAATCAGAAACATTCTATCCAGCTGGGGCTAATTTACATGAAGTGGGCTCCACCCCTTTTCAGGGTATGGCACCTAAAAAAAAAGAAAACAAATATTGGAGCTGAAGGAGAATCAAATTTTGAGAAGAAAAGGTTCTATGCTACTTCTGATTTAAATTGATAGTCTTTAAGTTATAACGACTTGAAAATTAAGGTAGTAGCTTGAAAAAGAAGGTATAGACTACAAGCCCATCGTGATTTTTAAGTCACTTGACAGTGACCCAGCATGAATTATATCCAGTACGATGCTGGTACACGAAACCAGAACTTTAGGCACTATGCCGTCACTTTTGGGCGGTACAGGTGAGTACAGAGGTGAATTGAATTTTCCATTTGAAAGTGCGCTTTTCAGACAAAATATTTTTGTACGGAATTCCTCATGTTTGATAGTTCATAAAAAAATAATCACCTAGAACCTACTGCCGTACAAAAATAATGGGACCGGAAGCCAGGAGATTTTTTTTATTTTCCAAACATTTTCCTAGACAAATAGGTGATTTGATACTGTACGGCGTTTGTACAATTAGATTTGTATGCTTTCATAGATTCATTATTCAGCAATGCCGTATATATCTGGTGGTTCCAGGGTGAGAAATCCCTTCCTCTATGGTGCTTAAATTTTTTTTTAATAAGAACGCATCCATTTTGTTAATGTAAGTAGTCGGTAATTAAAAAAATATATTCTCATATACTATCTATATACATAGAGACATTAAAAATTTTTCGTTCATTTACAGCACTTGCTACAGAAAAAAAATGCATTTTAAATTATAAACAGATTTTCGTTCGAAAAAAACGTAAAATTTTTTTTCTTAGCAAATATCTCAATAAATATTATTTTAAGCGAAAAAAATGTAGATATCAAAAATAAAGCTTATAAACCGAGAATGAAATTGTTTTGCTTTAATATTTACGTAAGATTAATAGCTTCGGAGATATTTAAGTATATAGATGGCATCCGAAAGATTATAGGACGAAGTATTTAGTTTAAATGTTAAATATCTTAGAAACTATAAACTTCTATCAAAACTTCTAGGAAACAGAATTAAATATAATTAATCAGTCTTGTAAATGACTTTCTGTTTGTTTCTGTATCATAAAAAACCGCTGCCCAAGGAATCACTACTTCCGATTCCAAATTCTCTATCCAAGTCACTCACAACGAAAAAACTTTGTATGTGGAAATAATTATTTAGGGAACTCTAATAATATAACATTTAAAATCCTCTACCCCAAAAACCCATAAATCGATACCCCACATCGGTAGTGGTGGGGGTGGTGATAGGGGGGTGGTAGTGGGGGTGGATGAAGTAAAAAAATATTTTGAGGTTTCTGGTTCTTGTACATACCCTAAATCACATTTTTTTCCCTCCCATTTAATAATGGGCTGGGGGTGGTAATGGTGGCTAATGCCAAAATTTTTTTTGAGACCTTAGTTTCTTTTGTATATACTAAATACCAATTTCATGAACTCTTATCTGCTTGATTTACCCATTTACCCCAAATTTACCAATTTACCCCCCAACCCTTCGACGGAACATGATGAAAATATAACCTAGTTCCAGATCTCGTTAAAGTACATATGTGTACCAAATTTCAAGTCAATATCTTAAACGGTTCCAGAGTAAACGTCCGCATAAAAAAGATTAGAGACAGACCGACAGACAGACAGAAAATTTTTTTTTCGCTCAAACTTAAAATCTCGACGTTTCATGACATTTTAAGCCTATTTGAACAATACAATTTTTTTTACGTTACTATACTTCCACTGGATGTGGAAGTAAAATGAAGAAATTATGTATATTTTTTTTACAAAATGTCGCCATTTTGTTTGGTAATTAATTTTTAAATGCTGTTTTTTGTTAATATATATCATCACCTAGATGCTCAATTATTTTTGTCCTTTTAAAACACTTGCTTTAGAAAAATTTTCCATCCTCCATATTTTTGCCGCCATTTTGAATTTTTTATTTTGACTTCAGAAAATCTTTCTTTTGACAATGTATTCGGAATCAGTAACCCCGAAATCCCCCAGGCATATTTTTTATTCGAAAACCAGATTTAATATATAAATCCTTGTTTCACAAAATTTTTAAAAAAAATTTAAATTTGAGGTTCAAAAAATCATCTGCCTTATCACTCGAGTCTCTGATTTTGAATAATTGAAAATAATAAACATTTAAAAAGAAAACCAAATCGGATTTGTTTTTGACTCGGCTAATAAGTTTTATAGCAAAATAATAAGCTTTACAGCAAACTAATAACACAGACCTACGAAAAAGAAAATCATGACCACTAGACTAGACCATCATATCCTTATGTCTTTAGGGTCACTGAATCCGAATCTGATGTCAGATTTGCTATATCACGTTAGGCTTCCTCCCTAACCGCAAAAATAAGCAAAAAAACGCTAAAATGATACTAACTCTACCACTGAAACCGTTTGCAAAAAAGGTTGCTTTATATTTTTGAGAATAATTGAATCCGAATGCGATGACACATTTGCCTCATCAAGTAACAGTTCCTCCCTAACCTCAAGAAATAGGCAAAATGCACTAAAATGGCACTATTAAGTGTTGAAGTGTAACTCTTACCATTGAAACCATTTGTAACAAAGGTTACTCGATGTTTTTGAGGTCGCTGCATCAAAATGCGATGTCAAATTTCCCCCATCAGGCCCTATGCAGCTCTTTCATTGTTATTTTTTGTTCTAACGAAATTCTCATTCCACAATATTTCTTGAATTTCTGATCCATCGAAAACCCCTTCTTTTAGTTTTGCACCAGACATGTTTAGAAATTGTTTCTGTAAATACTGAATACATCCTCTAGCTTTAACAAAACTGCTTTATAAGGCTAAATTTGATATGAAGCAATACTTTTTTTTGGATCTACCAGAGGATTTTTAATGATGTTCATTGAACCCGGTTTAAACGATGTTCTTTATGGCCATCTGGTGGTAAATTTTGGTAACTTAGAATGTTTCATGATCCTCAGTTGCACTTTCTACATTCACATGTTGATTACTTCCCAACGAATTTAGAAGATTGAAGTGGGGAGCAAGGAGAAATATTTCATCAGGACATTATGGAAATGGAGCGTCAATAACAAACGAGGTCGGAGGTTAATACGATGACCGATTTTTGCTGGACTCTGAAGAGAGAAAATGAAGATGAAAGAGTTCGATACCATAAAAGAATTGATGTGTAATAATGGGGTATGTATTAGTACCGTTAAAGTAGGTAAAATTAAAATAAAGTAGAGGTCCAGCTTCAATATATACGATTTTGGAGTCTCAGATTATAAATTGTATCCTGAAGTATTCTTCTGCCAATATGTTTTTGGTTATGGAGAGACAGTCACCTAATGGGATAAATCTGATATCACCTTCGGATTCAGTGACTCCAAAGACATGAAGTAACCTTTTTACAAACGATTTCATTTCATTCAAGAGAGTTCAACTCCTAATAGTGTAATTTCCTCATTTTTTTCTACTATTTCTAGAGGGTAGGGAGGAAACCCGGATTCAGCAACCCCAAAAACATAAGGATATGATGATCTAGTCTGGTAGACATGAATTTCTTTTCGTGGGCCTGTGTAATGAATCGCGCCACCGCGACCAGACCAGTTGACCATAGGTCGCAAAGAGTTGACTGTAGTGCGAACTTGTCTCACGTTTTGGCCAATAAGAAGCTGACCCTATATTAAATCAACACTTCATTTTTAAAATGAATGGACTTCAGAGCCGAGGTTTCAATGTAGCTCTGAAAATAAAACTTTCTCATATACTAATTCTATTCTATTCATCCGAAATAAAATGATTTCAGTCGACAATAAGCTAATAAATTTCAATGGGATCGCTGTTACATATTTCACATACAAATTGAATACGCTTCAATATATACCTGCGTAAACTTTCCCCGTCTTGCTGGCCATTTCCAGAGCGAATGAGGTTCATCTTCTGCAACTGTCGGGTTCACGTCCACTTTGTTATTCATCTGATCTACTGCATCTGTAACTGAAACTTTTAGAGACCCATTTAGATGTGCTGGGGGATCCATAATGTGGACTGGCTCCATAGGAGGCAGGCGGTTCTCTGTATTATTGTCTTGGTCTCTTTCGATATCCTTTTTGGATATGTCATTATCTTTGGATGGTCGCAGGGGTAAATGTGCCTCAGCCGCCTCTGGGAACAAAGTGATACATTATAATTTATTGAACGTGTTTTGGTGCTTGATCAAACGAGGTAGGAAATATACCTAGTAGAATACGCACTATATGTTAAATTATATAAAAAATAATACTTCTATTACAACATTTATTATTGAGATTTGTGTAAAAGGATAAAGCGTCAAACGGTTTTTGCGACCTACATTTCTTTGGAATGGTAGCGAAAAATGGTTCAAATACTGGCATAACATCAATGTAGTATTAAAAATAATGTCATCTTACGTGGAGTCACCTCAGATTACTACACACGGCATGTCTCTAACTTCTCTTAATGAAAGACAAAGAAAGTTGAGTGCAAAGTGCAGCTATAAAGCAGGTGTAGGTGGAGGACATAAGTACGTTTTTGTAACGCTTCTTTATATCATTAAAATCACGTCGTAATGGCATTGTAGTATTTTTACACTCCTTATAATTTGAGGTATAATTTCGTGGGTCTTTTTATTCGTTAAAAACCGTGGTTTCCAAACAAACTTAATATTTATTGACATACATTACTTCGATAAATAAAAGCATAGGATACTATTTTACTAACTAGTAATAACCATGCTACATAGCGCGACCTCATTCATATGTCTAGACTACAGATATTACAATGCCTTCTGCACTAAATAAGTCACACTCGTGAATTTGATTAATATGTCTTTTTCAAGAAACAGGTGAATCACATAGAATAACAATAAATAAATGTACATCGCCCTACCCGTTTTATAATATTACATCTTGTCCAAATTGGCTCATTTCTTTTACGATAATCTTTACACATTACAATTTGTCCTATCATTAAATGTTCTTTCCTTCTCCCGATCAGCGTTTTTAATTTGACGTAGTTGATTTTATTTACATATTTAGAAACTCTACCACGTATATATTTTTATTTGTCAGCACAATCTATAGGATTGCTTAAATTAAAGCTGGTTCAAAGATCACGCCTTGAAGGAGTTTCGTTCGTTGAGTAGTGCACAGTTTTTCTATAATCAAATGCACAGTTTTTCTATAATCAAATAAAAAATTTTTGCATTTATGTCTTCATCGGGATTAACTTTTCCTTAAAATTTACTGTCCTGACAAAATTTTCGGCACTTCCATTTGTACAAGGGTGAAAAGGTGAAACAGTTTTATGTTCGATATTATTTTGACGTAAAATTGTTCAAATTCGAATTAAGTTAATTGAGGTTCGGTATCGGAAACATTCTTGGTAAACCAAACCTTGCAAATAACTGTCAATTTTCCAATGGGTTCTACCAAGGTAATATTAATTTGGAATAATTCTAACTATTTAAAGAAATTGTCTCTAATGCACAAATAATAATAATAATAATTTATTTAGCAAAAAAAAATAGTACACACATTTTGTTTTTAAAAAGACCTAAAAAATCGATGTAAATGCTCACCCACGTATTTTCAGGATAAGGGCAAGGAATTAAAGGGCTTTTTCAGGATTCCTTTTAAATTTAAATAAACTATTTACAAGTTGGCTCAAAATTTTCATTTAAAGTGGACGACCATGTATAGCTACGTGCCAAAGATTTGGTTTTTACTGTACCCACATATGATTTATGCAACTCATTTAATAATATTTTTTTGCAAACTTTGAGGCATTCTTACGCGATGACTTCACAACTAAAGGCCATCTTCTTTGGTTATCTAATTTTTCTTTAAACAATACGGTTAAAATTGATTTTCAATTATATCAACCGTTTTTTAATTTTTTTTATTTCTTTTAAAATTTAATCGTTTTGTGTTTTTTGTTTGGTAATTTCGAGTTTTATACTGTTGTTTGCTATTTTAAAAGTAGTCTAAATAGGTATAGTTGCTGGAAAGGATAATGTCATAGCGGATATTTTATCACGTGTATATGACACATCTTCTTTAGAGCAGTGTATTTCATCAATTCAAACAGAAAAATCTCCTTTAGTTAATATTAATTTTGACTTAAAATTATTAAGTAAAGCTCATGAGAAAGATTCTGACTTTAAGCATTTATTATCAAATCAATCATCAAATTCTAAAACCATTCTCAACTTGACAAGAATTAAAATTCCAAATCCGGATGAATTCATTTGGTGTGATGTTTCTCGTCCAAAACTACCACTTTATGTTCCAATTATTTACAGAAGAACGATATTTGATATATCTTATGGCCTATCTCATCCTGGAATTAAAGCTACTGGGACTTTAGTCACTAATAATTACTTCTGGCCCAGAATGACTACTGACTGTAACTTGTGGTCCAAGTCGTGCGTTAACTGTTAAAGTCAAACGTTACACTAAAAGCCCACTAGGTGATTTTGAGGTACCTAAAAGGCAGGTTCGATCACACTCATATCGATTTAGTAGGACCATTACCCCCATCAAAAGGTTGCTCTTACATTCTAACAGTGATCGAACGATTTACCAGATGGCCAGAAGCATATCCTCTGCCAGATATTACTGCAAAAACTGTGGCACGTTCATTATTTCAAAACTTAGTTTGTCGTTTCGGCACGTCTTTGTCTGTCACAACTGACCAAGATGTTCAATTTGAATCGAAATTATTTAAAGGATTTGCAAAATTTTTGGGTTTTCATAGAATTCGTACAACCACTTACCACCCTAAAAGCAATGGTATGATTGCACTTTTTTATAGAACTCTTAAAACTACCTTAACTACTAGAGCCAACACGTCACATTGGGTAGATGAACTCCCTATTATATTATTAGCTTTTAGAACGATTCCCAAAGAAGATTTACAATGTTCTTCCGCCGAACTAATATTTGGTCAAACTCTACGATTACCTGGCGAATTTTTCATAAAGTCATGTACTACTCCTGACATTCCTTACATTATTGACAAATTACGAATTTATTTTAATAATCTGGCTTTTATTTCTCCATTTCCTCATGTTCGTCATAAATCGTTTGTCAGCCCTGACATTTCTACTTGTGATTTCACATTTGTTCGCAAAGAACGATTTAAATCTACCTTTTCTCTTTTATACGAGGGTCCATTTAAAGATTTAAAGTTTTATCACGTACAAATAAATTAATTACTTTTGACAAAAGAAATAAAGTCATAATGTCAGTATTGACAGAGTCAAACCTGCTTTTTTGTTAGTTGACAGATGTAATATTCCACCAACCCGTATTAAAAAGGTACGTTTTGCCATAATACGTTTCTTGATTGATTGTTCTTTTTATTAACCAGGGGTGTATGTAGCAGCTCATTTATATAATTTATAACATCAACAAATTTTGTTTTGTAAATAATGAAATTTATTATGTAATAGAACGATATTAATAATTATTTTTTATCTTAATATATGTTCTTAAATCAAATGATGTTTTATTATGGTACATCTTACCATAGTTGCTTACACGTTCGCTTGTGGCTAGAGGAAGTCTAAAAAATAGATTGGACACATTTTTTTTAGATTTAATATATTCTATATTATATACTCGTACGTAACCAGACAATAGCTACACAAACTTCTACGTCCTATTAGCCACCATCTGTGGAATTTTTTCTTTATTACCGAAAATTGCTAACAATGGTTTGCTATCTGTCACTAATGTAAAGGTACGTCCAAAAAGATACTGGTGAAATTTGAATGTCCCAAAAACTAAAGCTACCACTTCTTTGTCCATTTGGCTGTACTTTTTCTTAGTTTCAGTGAGTGACCTGGATTCGAAATATATAGGTCTTTCTATACCATTTTCAAAAACATGGAACTCGTGCAAAAATGTCAGCCAACCATGGACGTCCCATGCAGACCAGTGAACGAATTTCAGTTTAAAATAACATTCGTGATTCTATCTTATCACGGAGGGTTTCACGCAATCAACACTTAGACTATCAATTAGGACTAAACCGGATTTTGGACACTTTGAAGTGTGTATATAAGTATAATGTAATGTATTAATGATATAGTCATTACATTACTCATTTCTATCATTATTTCGAAAGACTATGGTTCCTGTTGATTATAACGTTAAAATGCCCCACCTCATATTTTCTATTCTGTGAATTATAAAACAAAGATTCACAAAGAAAATTATTTATCCTAGTGTATAGTTTTTGAATTGGGTGAATCTAATTTGTCTATTAACCAATGCGTTTATCTGCTCCGTTGTATCCTTAAGGCGTATTTACTATGAAAAGTAATACCACCGCACTTTTCCATAGTGTTTCAAAATTATGACAGATTCAAACGAGTCACTCACCTATAGATTGAAAATCGGATTTTGTGCATTTTGATCTTCTGTGCTCTCGTGCATATCTTAATCTACGTACAGTACCTGAAGTAGAGTGCAATGAAAAAATTAAAAAGAATAAGACTGAAATTATAAAAATCATTAAAACACATAAAAAAAGAAAAATAGTACATTGCAGCACAATGTGGATAAGCTTCATAGGCCAGTCATATAAGGAAGTTAGCGGAAATAACTGGAAGGTTTTTGAAAATTTATGGAGATGTTCATTTTGACGTCCCGAAAAATACTTTAGGTTTTCCGGGTCGTGATGGCTGTGCTTCCGGAGAGAGGGGAGATGGGGGTGGGAAAGGTGCTCCAAAACGATTTCTTGGTTGTAACTCAAGAACGCTTAGAGATAACAAAATGGAGGTTATTATGAAAAATGTACCTCTTAAAATTCTGCACAAAAAAGATCTTATACATGTTTTTGTAGAACTAACAGTTTTCCCGCAAATGACATTGGATGTCACATTTTTTTATTTTCTGGAAAAATTCGTGTTATCAATGAAATTCACACACCAAAATTACATTTCAGATAAGTATAGATTATTCCCCAAATGTGCAAAAGATATTCCAAAATCTGTGCTAGTTTCGCCTTCTGCGACTTTAATCAGGGAATGTCCTATATATGTATTATTATATAAAAAAATAACATTTTTTTGCTAAAAATAATTTTACAAGCATCATAATTATATGGTATCATTGAATTTTTCATTCATTTAAAGTGTGAATTCCATTGATAACACGATTTTTTCCAAAAACAAAAATTGGTGACATTCCAAGGTCATTTGCGGGAAAACTGTCAGTTCTACAAAAAACGTATAAGATCTTCTTTGGGCAGAATTTTAAGAGGTACATTTTTCATAATAACCTTTATTTTCTTGAGTTACAATCAAGAAATCATTTTGGAACAACTTTCCCATTCCCTCCACCGAGAGCACAGCCATCAGGACCTGGAAAATCTAAAGTATTATTTGAGACGTCAAAATGAACGTCTCCATAAATATTCAAAAATCTCCGTTATTTCCTCTGTTTTATCATGTAATGGTGCAGGAGCTAAGTGACTTTTTCGGACACTCATCGTTACAAGCATTTTCTATGCGCTGATTAATTCTATCGAACTTAAATAACGACAAAATAGACTTCAGGCATATGTCAGCCCGTCGAGTTGGCCATGGTTCAAGATATAAAAATCAGTGAAATTATATCACCGTTACAAAGCCAATTTTTTTTTGTGTGTACACATTTTATGTTTAGAATGAATAAAATAAGATCGCCAGAAAGTGTGGGTCATCAGGGGCGCAATCAAGGTCAAAGAGGTAAAAAACGGAGTTATATAACATGATCGTTAGAAACTTTTTTAAGGTTGAGCATGTTTATTTAAATGTTTTGAACACAGAAAAAAATTCCCAGAAAGAAACTCTCGTCAGTAAGGCTAGCCAGAAAGAAAATGTTTAGGATTTTTGAAGAAAATTGTATTTTTTTTCGCACATTTCATCTCAGAACTCTAAACTCATCGTTACAAGTTCTGGCTCCTTTTTAAAACGTAAATATAAGCTCCTTCAACAATAGAATAGCCTCCCCGTAAAGTTCTTAGTGTCAACAAAAGTACCATAGGCTCTTAAATATACAGGAATTTAACACTTTCGGCTAACTTGACTCCGTGCCATGCCTCAGATGTATTGTATCATTATTACCTTTCTGGCTGCGCCTCCTGACGGCCCACACTTTCTGGCGATTTTATTTTATTCATTCTAAACATAAAATGTGTACACACAAAAAAATGAGCCTTGTAACGATGACATGATTTCACTAATTTTTAAACAGTGTTCGTGACGCTCCTGACAGGAGGTGCCCCGCAAGAAGTCGATTTTATGAATCGTTATCATCCATTAAACCACAAAAATATCTCAAAGTTCATAAAACGATGAGCTGCCGAAAAAGCCACCTAGCTCCCGCTCTATAACGTCTAATTTGACTATAGTATCATTGCAAAAAGAGTAATAAAGTAGAACTTTTTCCATGTCTCTCTTACACACGTGTATTGGAATCTATTTTTTCTACAATTTCGAATTTATTTTTTCAAAGTCGACATATAAAATATTAAAAAATTTCCAAATAAAATAAATGTTAATAGCACGAGGGCCCACTTACAAAAATAGAACACATAAGCTGAAGGGTCAAAAATTGGTAGGGATGCTTATCAAGTCATTTTCTGAACGTGTGTAGTCGGTCATGGCAATCAGAGTTGCAGCGATGCAGGGGCAGCCATTTTTATTATATGGTTCAAGTAATATTTGGATGTGACGCTTTCCCATGACGTCCAATCAAAAAAAGGTTCAGGCAAAAGTTTCTTAGTTTGGTGGGCTCTACATAATAGCACTATGGGGTTTTACTTTTAATGGGGTTTTTATGGGGTAACATGTATTTTTATATAATCAACCTGTTGCGTACGCTAGCTCCAAATGTAGTCAAGAAAAGTAGACTGTATTGGTATTTTGCGTAGAATGATATATTTTTTTTTAAACTGTTTAACGTCGGCCTATTTCCGCTACCAGGGCCTATTACCGACGCCAGGAGACGAGCTACCCCCAACCTGGAAATTTTGCCGAACCTCTTCCGTTAAGAAGAGTAGGGATCTTTTACTTGCCTAACATTTAATAGACAAGGGACTGCCTGCTTTACATCCCCTTCAAAGGATGGTATATCCACTACGTAATCCTCGTCTGAAATTACGTAACTTCCGAGTATACACTGATATACAAGCCTCTAGAAGGTGGGACGAGAACGCTGTATTTCCCAAGATGGGAGCCCATCCAAGTACTAACCGCGCTCGACGTTGCTTCAACGGAATATCGACTGATATTCACATTGAAGTCGCCTCTACGCTCGCCCCTTGCGTAGAATGATATGATGAAATAATCGTTTACTCGCATAAAGTATCGGAATAAAAAGAGACACTAAACGAGTTTCCCTAGGCGAATGAGGCTCCTGGGTCTCGACGAGGGTTGCTGGGTGAAAAGGCCTTTTCGTTGGACAACTCTGACTCTTTTCGATCTCAATAGTATATTGCAGCGGTGCCAATAATCATTCATACACACGCGATAGTATACTGTCTTTCATAAGATGCAAAAGTAACGTATAAAAGTACGGCGATGCGAACAGTAATCGAAAATTAATAACAATTAGCGTGAAACTTTTTAATTCAAAGCAATTAAGAATATGAATGTTTTTCTTCTTAACAAAAAGTGGCGAGAAGTATGCCGCCTAATGCCAAGAAATTTAAGCAGTAAAAATTCTACTTTTAAACACTGGTCTATATGCAACCAGCAATACGCATTTTTATAGTGGATTTCGATCCTATGTCAAAAAATATCAATCTTTTGCTCTTTGCAATTTTTTACTCCGAGGCCAATTTGCCCAAGAAATTTTTCAACTTCTAGAGAAAATTGTGAAAGAGAAAAGTTGTTTCTTTTTTATGCAGAATATACATGTATTTTTTCAGATTTTTCTCGCAAAAAAAATTTTTTTCAAAAGAAAATCTGAAAAAATACATGTATATTCTATACAAAAGAAAGAAACAACTTTTCTCATTTACAATTTTCTCTAAAGTACATCGGCGTAACAAAATATTGAAAGTTGAAAAATTTCTGGCGCAAATTGACCTCAGAGTAAAAAAATTGCAAAGAGCAAAAGATTGATATTTTTTGGCGTAGAATTGAAATCAACTATAAAAATGTAAAAAAACATGTTACCCCATAAAAACCGCATTAACCTAATTAAAAGTAAAACCCCATAGTGCCATTATGCAAAGCCCACAAAAGTGAAAAACTTTGAAACTTTTCTTGATTGGACGTCATGGAAAAACGTCACATTCAAAAATTATTTGAGCCATATAACAAAAATGGCTGCACCTGCGCCGCTGCAACCCCGATTACCATGACCACGTTCAGAGGATGACTTGATAATCATCCCCATCAATTTTTGACTCTCCAGCTTATGTGTTCTATTTTTGTAGGTGGGCTCTCGTGCTATAATTCATTACATTTTGAATTAAATTAAATAATCAAGTAATGTGCGGTCTGTACGAATGGTGATCTTTTAATGGGTTGTTCTTGCACTAAAGAAGCTGATAGATGGCAGAAGGGAACAATCTACGGTTTGGCAAGATTTGACGATTTGGTCCCAGATTGCAAATTCAATGTTGGCACTTGGCAGTATTCATCTTATATATTAACGGTTCGGTTCACGTTAAATGTCAACTCAATATACTGATTGCAGATTGTCACAAGTATGGACTAATAATGAGTAGCGCATTACCGTGGTTTCGCTTATTTTTAAAATAAGGAGTTTTTATTTATTTTTTATTTATTTAAGTGTTGGTAACGTGCTAAAATCCCTAGCTTAGAAATCTAATTTGAAAGTTGTTTACATGTTAACAGTGTTGGAGTTAAAGTATTTTTTAAGTTTTTTTTAGTTCATGCAATAATGTTTTTTAGGCACGGTGTCGCTCAGTGCACTAGATTATCAAGGAAAACACATGATTTCTCTATTCCTAAAGACTGCAAGTACTTCCTTGCGAATGTCCCGGGTTGGTCCCTGTTGCCATCTACTAGACATGCTGTAATTACAAAGAAACAACCCCTCAATAGTGTGGCAAGTGTTATGATAAGTGCGGCAAGACTCATGCCCCACGAAGTGTTGTAAAGACATATCTTCTAAATTAAATTTGGTTCTTGATCATTTCACTCTTCAACACAAACGTAGAAAAAATATATATTATAACGAGAAAAAATTCAGAAGTAACTAACAGATAACAGATCTGCACTTAATGGTATATTTAAGTCAGTCAAATATCAGAAAATTTTTCGTGTAATTTGCTATTAATAAATATGATTCTATTTTGTTTTCACAAAGAAAGACTTACATTTATAGATGACAAATACTTTTTAACAAGAAATGATGTTAAGGAATCTTATAAAACAACAATAAGTCGGTAAGGGGCTTTATATGAGTTCAATAAGGAAAAAACTTAAGGAAAGTTGAAACAGATTCATGTTAATTTTGCAACCCTCCACCAACCAAGTTTGGCCACGATTTTGGAGAAATGGCGCCCAAAATGAGTTTTTTTTTTGTAGATGAGGAACAATAATTGGCGATCTTTCAGTACACTCTTTGAATACTTTATATACAAGAAATGTGATTCTAATGACGTCACTGAAGAAAAACATGTTTTAATAGATAATACTATACAATACAAAACTATGCCTTAGCAGGGAAAGGAGAATATTAATGAATTGAACTATCAATAGGGTCTAGCGGCACATGTCATTGAGCGACTAAGTTCAAGCCAAGTTCAGCTTGATCCAAAATCAAGATCCAAAGTTACGATTGTTAAAATAATCGTAATTATGGATTTTGATCTTGGATCAAGCTGAACTTGGCTTGAACTTATAGTTGGTACAACTCGACCTAAGTAAAAATTGTTTTGAATTACACCCCCTCCAAATTTAAATGCCAATAGGATCGGTTGCACGCACTAATCACGTGAATTTATTACCTCCTTTTCCGGCTAAGGTACAAAATAAGTAAATTGATGAGTTATCAGCCATTCGTTGTAAAGATTGTTCCATCTTGAAAAATGTTCAGAGCAAACAATGTTATTACAATGTTATTCGCAAAGAGGTTTAATTTTCTTCTGGGATACACCATTTAGGTTCAAGAGGTGCTATATTCTGATTGCTGAACAAACAGTAATCGCGGTTGAAGATACTTCCTAGGTTCAGCAGCAGCAGGTTCAGCAGCAGTATCTTTAAAAATATAAGCAGCTTCTTGGAGTTCTGCACTTTTTCTAAACCTCATAAGAAAAGTTTGCTTGAGTTTGGATGTTGAAAAATGTGAAATTACTAACATCGATATCACCTTAAGGGTGCATCCTAGAAGAAAACTGTATGAAGCTTTTTTTGTGGAAAATTTCATCTTTGAACGCTGATAACATTGTTTGTTCTAAAGTGATTTTCAAGGGAGATATCTGCAAAAAAACTCATTTTGGGAGCAATTTTTGAAGATAGCTGCCAAATTCAGAGTGGTATAAGGCGCAAAATTAGTATGTTAATGAAACCTTTAGGTAGAGAATCAAATTTGTTCTATCTTTCCTCATATTTTTCTTATTTTACAGCGTTAATGACTGAAATACAAGGAAAGTTCCTTATTTGTAAGTAAATAATTGAAATATTAGTTAATTATCAATTGAAATAAGATTCTTACGAAGGTAATGCTTTTTTTTTATCAGCGTATTGAAATCTATGGATTAATTCTCTTAATATACAGTTATGAACAATGCAATAATGTAAAATAAATCTTTTTAGTTTTCATTAAATTCATATAATATATTATACAGGATCCATTCAAAGTCCCTCCTCCTAACTTTGGAACAAATTGAGTTAATGCGTCTGGAAAATTGAGGATTTATCATATTTAATTTAATTGGTTTTAGAAAATCCCATTATCAACTAATTTTTTTTTTTAATTTCGAGGAGCGCCAATGATGTACATCATTTAAAATATATTTTGTTCCTTACACATTCGTTTTTGAAACGTATTTTCCATCTATTCATTATGATGTTTATTGCTAGAGAACGACCATTGAATCTCCAGTTAATATTTCTCAAAAATCGGCGTACAGGAAATCAAAATAACTTTTAAACAATGTGCAATATAATGCCTGCTGCAAATTAATAATTTTGTGTTGACAGTACCTCTGGTGCCATCATTGAATTTTTCAAAAAAAAAATAGGTCATTCCGAAGGGTTCAATTTCAATTTCGTACTCTTTCTCTTCAATTATAATCACATCTAACACAATTTTCAACCTTAGTAGTTATATAATGTGACTTCTATCCCACTTATATTAGTGTGAAGAGCGCTCACGATTATCCCACCACTGTGAGTGCTACGTAGGTCCTAGTGAGCTGTTAAGAATAGCTGTACGAACAGCTCGAGCGGCTATTCTGAACAATTTACTAGGTCCAAGATTTTAGGAGATAAAACCGCACCCGAACAGGCCCCTGTAATACACACAGTGGCGGGGGTAATCGAGAGTGCTTCTCACACTTCTGAGGTAGAACCCTCACTATACGACAATACAACTACTAATCTTTATACTTTTTTTTGTCCTCTTCTTGGCATCTTTTTGTTATTTTTTGTCTTTTTGCTTTCCAAATGACAATCTTCCTAAAAATTTCAAAATTTACAGATACAGATAATAAATTAATCGGTACTGCCTGGTATTGCCCGGTATTGCTTGGTATTGCCGTTCGCTTTCGCTGAATTATTTGAAGTGAGTTTTTTTGGTAGCAGCAGCCTACTATTAGCATTCAAGCAAGTTTTTCATAAATATTCTATTTTTTTACACCAGTTCTTTTGATATTCCTTTGATAAAACTTAATTGTTATACTGTTTTATTAAGGAGCCAAACGTTTATTGCTGATTCACGTCCGAATGGGGTCTACCCTGTTCAGTATCCAGTCCTTCAACAACCATGGTCAGGGCCGGATCAAGGATTGGCGCGCCCCTAGGCTAATGATATTCAGTGTCCCAAAAATATGGATACGTCTGATATTGAGATACGGGGAATACGATTTCTATAAAAATTGTTGAGGTCATCGGGGCACCACTTGTTGACCTTGAATTTTATTTTGAAGGTCATTTGAAGGTCAACTTTCGTTTTTATTTTTGACCCCGGCTTCCGAAAGAGCGAAAAATTTTGCATTAGAGTTATAAGGGGTCAAATTGACCCTAGGAGTCATCTAAAGGTCAAATGTCTCTCGAAAATTTCAGGCTGGATCTCGTCAGCTTAGCGAGATATGAGGAAAATGACCTCTATAAAAGTCGTTGAGATCATCAGGGGGCACCACTGGATGGTCTTGACTTTAACCTTGAAGGTAATTTCCAAGGTCATTTGAAGGACAACTTTCGTTTATCAAATGGGAATTCCCTAGTCGCCAAAGTCAATCATGAAATGACCTCGATTTGACCGTAAAATCGATCTGCAAAGGTTATCACGATCACCATTGCCTGACCCTAGGGTCAATTTGACCCCTTAAAACTCTAGTGCAAAATCTTTCGCTCTTTCACAATCCGGGGTCAAAAATAGAGGTTCCTTATTAAAAACAGAAAGTTTGACCTTCAGATAACCTTGGAAATGACCTTAAATGTCAAATCCAAGGTCACCAAGTGGTGTCCCCGATGACCTCAAGAACTTTTATAGAGGTCGTTTTCTTCATATCTCGCTATCTTGACGAGATACCAGCATGAAAATTTCGAGACACATTTGATTTTTAGATGATCTATGATCAATTTGATCTCTTAGAACTCCAATACAAATTTTTCGCTCTTTTAGAATCCGGAGTCAAACATTGGTGTTCCTATTTAAAAAAACAAAAGTTGACCTTCAAATAACCTAGAAAATGACCGAGGTCGAAGGTCACTAAGTGGTGCCCTAGATGACCTCAACAACTTTTATAGTGGTTACTTTCCTCATATCTCGCTATTTTAACGAGTTATTCAGGCGTATCTATACTTTTGGGACACTCTGTATTTGTTCGCGTGCGAAATTTATGAAGAGGATCTTTATGCAAATTCATGAGCTGGGTGGGGGATGGAAAAATATTTTTTGACAAGCGGGGGAGGACGCAAGATGGGATTTTTTTTTTGAAAATAAAAATTGATGAGCGGGTAGGAGGGAAATGGGGGGCAAGATTAGGCAATATTTTTTGATGAGCGGAGGGTGCAAAATTCGCAACCCTTATGCCATGGCGCCTAGGCACACATGGATCACGTCCCTGGTTTTTAGCTGCTGAAGCGCCCCACAGTGGGAAAAATTTGCCATTTTTTGGACAAAAATCTACCGACAGTAGAGATTTCAATCAAATTAAATGAAAAAAATGAAAAATACCCTTAAGACATTGTACTTTAGAGTAGTGCTGTGACAAATTGACTTTGAGTTAACCTAACCTAAAAATCGCAGATATCACTTCCACATCCAGTGGAAGTATAGAAACGACAAAAAATTTTTATAAATTTTTATTGTTCAAATAGGCTTAGAATGTCATGAAACGTCGAGATTTAAAGTTTGACAGAAAAAAATGTCTGTCTATCTGTCGGTCTGTCTGTAATTTTTTTATGCGCACGATTACACTGGAACCGTTTAAGATATCGACTTGAAATTTGGTACACTTATGTATTTTAACGAGATCTGGAACCAGATTATATTTTCGTCTTATTCCGTTGAAGGGTTGGGGTAAATGGGGGTAAACAGGTAAATCAAGCAGGTAAGAGTTCATAAAAATGGTATTTAGTATATACAAGAGAAGCTAATGTCTCAAAAAAAAAAAAAAATTTAAAAATTTTAGCGTTAGCCACCCTCATTACTACCACCATTATAAAAGGGGGTGAAAACAAATTGTGATTTAGTATGTGTATAAGAACCAAAGGCCTCAATTTTAGCGTTAGCCACCCTCATTACTACCCCCATTATAAAAGGGGGTGAAAACAAATTGTGATTTAGTATGTGTACAAGAACCAAAGGCCTCAATTCTTTTTTTACTTCATCCACCCCACTACCCCCCCTTCTACCACCCCGACCCTCACTACCTATATGGCATATCGTTTTATGGGTTTTTGGGGTAGACGATTTCAAATATTATATTATTAAAGTTCCATAGACAATTATTTCTACGTACAATTTTTTTTTCGTTGTGAGAGACTTGGATAGAAAAACTGGATGTGGAAGTAGTGATTCCTTGGGCAGCGTTTTTTTCTCTTTATTCCGCGTTTACCTCCTTGGTCGAGAGTCAGAAATAAACGAAGTAGTATTCATGTAAATTGGACACCAAATTCGTTTTTATGGTATCATAAGTTAATTGCTTAAGTTTCTTGAAACGTATGAACCATAACCCTTTTAAGGAGTTAAAACAGGAGTTGGAAGGTTTAACGTGATGAAAATTCGAAATTCAAGTGAAATAACGTTAAGTGATTAAAAAATGTTCTTCTGGGTATTTTGATACTGATCTCATTTTTAATCTTACTCGTATTTTATCGATCCTTCAAAGAAATGAAAACAGGAATTGATCTAAAAATTAGGAAATTCCAAATACTCGTCACTAGTTGCGTTTGTAAATATCGTTTTACTGACAGGTAAAAATAAGGATAGTTTTTCATCCACATGATTTTATTCCTATGCATTCAGACTAACCTAATTAACAGCAAATCACCTATAAGTGAAAAATTGTATGTATTAAGTAACAGTCATAAACCTAGAAGTTTTAACCAACATTATCCGATTTCCGAAGTAATTTTTCGCGGTCAATCCGAGTCTGACTTCAGAATTGGCCCATCATGTCAGGATTTTGAAATATTTTAGATGAAGTACTTTAAAAAAATGGCTTTTTTGGCAACTTTTGAGGTTATGTATAGGATTCAAAAAAATGTTCAACTTATTTCTAATAAATACATCATTTAAAATAAGCTTTCGAATGGTCATGTTCGATGAAATAATTTTTTTTTCACCTCCTTTTATAATGGAGTGGGGGCAGTAATGGGGGTGGCTAATGCAATTTTTTTTTAAGACATTAACTTCTCTTGCAAATACTAAATACCAATTTTATGGACTCTTACTTGCTTGATTTATCTATTTACCCCCATTTACCCCAATTTACCCCCCAACCCTTCAACGGAATAAGATGAAAATATATATCTAGTTCCAGATTTCGTTAAATACATATATGTACCAAATTCCCAGTCGATATCTTAAACGGCTCCAAAGTAATCGTGCACACAAAAAAGTTACAGACAGACAGACTTTTTTTTCTCAAACTTAAAATCTTGACGTTTTGTGACATTTGAAGAATAAAAGTTTTTAAAAATTTTTTGTCATTTCTATACTTCCGCTGGATGTGGAAGTAATATCTGCAATTTTTAGGCTAGGTTAACCCAAAGCCAATTTGCCGCAGCACTACTCTAAAGTACAATGTCTTAAGGGTATTTTCAATTTTTTTTCATTTAATTTGATTGAAATCTCTACTGTCGGCAGATTTGTCCAAAAAGGGCACATTTTTCCCACTGTTCGCCCCTTCGCGCATTGGCGCTCCTACGCTACAGCTTAGTTGGCCTATTGGATAATCCGGCTCAGATAGCGCTCCGTGTCGTGGGTATCTAGCTATTTCCGCGGGCGGATGCCTGGGAAGAATGACAGCACTTTTTATTGTATTTTATAATATATGAATCTGCAACAGGCTATGTATGGTATATTGTGTGGCGAGCAGAATTGGTCACAGAGTCTAAGGTATACGGGGTTCGATCCGCCCCGACACCGGCAATGTCGGTGGATAATGGTCTTAACTCAATTCGTTCAAAAGTTAGGAAGAAATGGAAAACTTTTGACGGACATTTTAGATTGTCTTCAATACTGACTTGATACTTTTATATTATTACTTCTAATTTTACTATTAAAATTTACTTTATCCGCTGCATTTTAATTGTATTTATTGTTACCTCTGACACACTGTTGGATGGACTTATCAAAGTACATTATAAATAAATAGACACTGTACAACATTACTAAGATGAGGGCTTCATACCACTCCACCCTTTCGTCGTGGATGATGAAGATGAGGATTGATACAGTGATACCATAGGCTAGACAATCTCTAGTTAAGGGCCACCAATCCAACGGTACCACTTTGACACCACACTGCAACAAAAAAAAAAAAAGAATGTTAAGGAGGCTTGTAGAAACAATGGATATACATTAAAGTTACGACAAATTAAATCAAACTTATTGGCCATTTATATACATTAAAATCTACTCGAATACTCGTACGCTAATCCAGCCGAACATTCACGGTACGGGCCATTTTGATCATATTTTAATATTGAATATACTATATTGTATTGTCATCAGAGCTACACACAACTGCCAAATTTCATGATGATACAACAATTAGAAGTGGGTGAAATTCAGTTCCTTGGACCTTATTACATAGATAGATAGATAGTTAGATACAGGTAGACCTAATAAAAGCATGTTAATTTAAAAAAGAAAGGTGACAAACAAATAATAACAAAATGGAATAAGAAAAAGGTTAGAAAAGGTAGAGTAAGCTGATGATAAACGTTAGAGTAGCTACATCTGTTGGCGAAAGATGGGCAGCCGCCTGTAAGGTAATTTGTGTTTGATACGAAAGGATGCATTATGTTTTCTTATTTGTATGATGTTGACAAGCAACATATACTACCACCAAGTATATGGTGATAAAATGTAGATGATTTTAATGTTGGCCACTAGTGGAACGATGTCATTACAATGGGCGGACGACCTCTGAAAGAGGTGTATCTGCCCGAGTTAGAAATGAGCTAGACGAATTTGCATTCTATAAATGGGGGTTTCTTTAATGTCGTGTTCGGTACGCTACACCATGCTGACCACATATGTAAGGGCCGGCCACATAAGAGCTGTGAAGGTGAACTTCTCAGCGTTTCTCTTTAGTCTGCTGTTCCTACCATCAGCGTACAGACGCCTAGACACAGAGTAAACTTTACGTATCGTCTCGTTTATATGCTTATTGTAGGTCAGCTGAGCTCCAAATGAACCTGCAGGTATTTTACAATTTCTTTTGTTTTAATGTTGACCCCCTTGACCGATCTTCCACCAGTTGCAGTACATCGCGACATGAGCCACATGCGCTGTCAATAGCATATTCGCCTCATGGGCACTGTGGCTGTGGTTATGTTACCGGTGTACATGGCCAGTTTCGTATTCGGGAAATCGGAGACGAATGAAATGTATAATTTTGGTGTAAGGCACGACCCTTGCGGAACGCCTGCACGAATGTTCGTTCAATGGAAAGTTTATTTTTCACCCGTACATATAGTTTTCCACAGTTCAAGTATGAATGTAATAGTTTGATGATATAGCCAGGAAACTTGTATTTGTGTAGGAATCCAAACAGTATATTACGACATATGGCTTTTTTGGCTATTTTAGAGAAATTACATTCTACCAAATCGTCAATACAAGAATCGACTAGAGCGCTTTTTCTTTTAAAGTGATTGTTTGGAAACTTTGATGAATTAATTTCAGCGATGTTAGTTTTAGTTTCAATTACTAGGTAATTAAGGGTATTCTCTATGGTTTCCTGAATTTTGCACTGCATACTTCTGTTAGAAAACTTGAGTGCTTTTTAAGGAGTAAGCAGATTGAGGCCTTACAAATAGACCGAAGACTCGACCTGCGAAGTAGGCAGATTGAGGCCCCGGAACCAATCTACTTAGTCTTAATGTTCGCGTTCATTTTTAAGAGTGACAGATTGATATTCCTAATAATTAATTAGGCAAATCCTCAACTATTATAAGTAATATGAATAATCTAAAGAATACAAATTGGTCTTAGTTCACAAATTCTTACCATGCCTGCTCCTATTCCACAGCATGCTGCGACAGCTAAAATGTTAAATACTGCTGAACCTACGATGGTTCCAACACCAATGTCACCCTCGGTGATGAACGTGCCTATGACATTGACGAAGAGCTCAGGTGCCGAGGTCGCCGCCGCCATGAACGTCGCTCCCGCTACATCGGCGGACATATTTAATGCTGTAATAACAAAAATAAATAAAATGTAGACAGATTGATTAAAATTCCTTTCCTTTAGAATGTCCCAGTTAATGCGTTACACTTGAATTTTTCCATAGTGTATTGAGATAAGTTTATGGTTCAAATGCCATTTTGACGTGGTTCTTTCCGACGAATTCGATGTCGCTATGAAACAAATAATTGGGCATTAAAGAAAAAATTATGGCCGAAAAACAAATTATCTTCAAAAATCTAAAATGGCGGATTTTTGTATTTTCTTCACTGAACACTTAATTACAGAGAAGTAAAAAACGCACGTAAAAGTTAAACATCACTTCCGGTCTGGCTGGAAATGACATTCCATAAATTCATAATTTTAAAATAAGAAGCAAAAAATTTTCTTTCCGAATATCTAATACTTATATATTTCTTTTTCTTGGAGAGAAACATTAATTTTTGAACGCTTTTTGACAATATTACACGGCTTGAACATGAACAAAATGCAAACACTGATTTCGTATTGTTTTGGGACCTACCTACTAAAATTTTACCACATAATTTACATTTGTAAAACAAGACCCATGAATTAAGGTTCACACAGATGTAAATTAGACTATTCGTTGAAAACTATTAGATAACACAGCCCCACAAAAAAAAAGTTTTTGATCTGGATGACTGACCATAGTATTCCTATGTGTTTTTCGACGCTGAATCCGAATCCGAGGTCAAAAAAATTCGTATACCCTCAAACTTTTGCGCTACAGCCAAAAACAACCCCGAAAATGGTAAAACCGTCCCATACATCAGGATTCAATGAATGAATGTAAATTAATGGTGAAAAACATAGGAAGGGAAAATGTTTTATATTCAGCAGTCTCTTACTTGAATATTGACTGGAAAACTACCCTTAAAATATGCTGAAAACTCCCCCTGTACAAGCATAAAGTATATAAATGCCAATAAATCGCGAGAAATGTTAAAGTTTTTATAGTTTAGAATACAGTACATGAATCTTACGCGTGTCTCAAAACCACCCATATAAGAGGGTGGAAACCACCCTTATATAAAAATAGACTGCGTGAATACCAATAGATTTTGGAAAATGGAGGAGTTTTCGATGTTTTAATGGGTGGAAACCATCCTTATTACAGAATAAAGCACAAATGCCAATAAATCACAGTTTAAGTACAGAACATGAATCTGGAGTGACTCCCAGGGCACCTCGTTTACTCGTGACCCAAAATCTCTTCTATAAAGGGTGGTAGTCACCCTTATATAAGAATAAATTGCATGAATACCAATAAATCGTGGGAAATGTTGGAGTTTTCATTGTTTCAGTTCCAGAATAGATTCTTGAGTGACGTTGATCTACCCTATTCTCATTTGGTACCCAAAATCATCCCTAAAAAACCACCCCTACATAATAAAATGTACATATTCCAGTTTTTCAATTTTTCTTCTCAGAATACCTTTTCTTCTAATTTTCAAATGATCTCCTCACTGGCTCTCTTTTATGTTCTTCGTGCGTGTCTCTTTTCATAGACCAACAGTAGTCGGCCATCATGTGGACATCCCACATTCCTTGATACCGCTTCCCCATCTCCGAAATATCCTGGTGAAAGCGCTCACCTTGCTCTTCATTGTATTCACCCAAATTTTCTGGATGGCGGACAACTGTTGCTCCATAAAAAGAGACACACACGAAGAACACAATAGGGAGCCAATGAGAAGATCATTTGAAAATAAGAAAAAAAAAGGTATTCTAGGAAAAAAATATTTAAAAAACGTTAATATTATTCAGTCAAGCTGCATTAACCTTTTCGTGCAATAAATGCAGCTTGACTGAAGAATATGAACATTTTTTTAATCTTTTTTTCCTAGAATACCTTTTTCTTATTTTCAAATGATCTTCTCTTTAGCTCCCTATTATGTTCTTCATGTGTGTCTCTTTTTATGAACCAACAGTTGTCCGCCATCCAGAAAATTTGGGTGAATACAATGAAGAGCAAGGCGAACGCTTTCACCAGGATATTTCGGAGATGGGGAAACGATATCAAGGAAGGTGGGATGTCCACATGATAGCCGACTACTGTTGGTCTATGAAAAGAGACACGCACGAAGAACATAAAAGAGAGCCAGTGAGGAGATCATTTGAAAATGAGAAGAAAAGGTATTCTGAGAAGAAAAATTGAAAAACTGGCATATGTACATTTTATTATGTAGGGGTGGTTTTTTAGGGATGATTTTGGGTACCAAGTGAGAATAGGGTAGATCAACGTCACTGAAGAATCTAGTCTGGAACTGAAGCAATGAAAACTCCAACATTTCCCACGATTTATTGGTATTCATGCAATTTATTCTTATAAAAGGGTGGCTACCACCCTTTATAGAAGAGATTTTGGGTCACGAGTAAGCGAGGTGCCCTGGGAGTCACTCCAGATTCATGTTCTGTACTTAAACTATAAAAAAATTATTTCCCGTGATTTATTGGCATTTGTGCTTTATTCTGTAATAAGGATGGTTTCTACCCTATTATAGGGTAGTTTTTTTACCGACTAAGAATAAGGTAGAACAGGGTCACCCAAGATTCTATTCTGGAATTGAAACATCGAAAACTCCTCCATTTTCCACAATCTATTGGTATTTACGCAGTCTATTTTTATATAAAGTTATATGGTGGTTTTGAGACACGTGTAAGATTCATGTACTGTATTCCAAACTATACAAACTTTAACATTTCTCGCGATTTATTGGCATTTATATACTCTATGCTTGTACAGGAGGAGTTTTCAGCATATTATAAGGGTAGTTTTCCAGTCAATATTCAAGTAAGTGACTGCTGAATATAAAACATTTTCCCTTCCCATGTTTGTTACCATTCATTTTCATCCATTCATTGAATCCTGATGTATGGAACGGTTTTACCCCATTTTCGTTGTTTTTGGTTGTAGCGCAAAAGTTTGAGGGTATACGAATTTTTTTGACCTCGGATTCGGATTCAGCATCGAAAAATACATAGGAATACTAAGGTCAGTCATCCAGATCAAAAACTTTTTTTTTGTGGGGCTGTGTAATAGTTTTAAGTAATATTTAAAAATTACATCAACTTTTTGCTTCCCTTTAAAAGTGGATTAAAGAAATACACACTGAATTTTTCAAGAAAATTGTTTTTTCTGACATAACTTTTTACTTTGTTGCTCTATTGTTCCTTAGGGGCATCGAATTTCTCGAAAGTACCTTAGAACAGTCTTTGAACTATTAATTTATCTCAAAAACTACAGAGAAACTCTAGATACGTGATATTCCAGGTAAAACAGGCTATATCTCGGAAACGATAAGTAGTCTTATTATTTTTATGTATCTTACTTGAGTTGCAGTTATTAGATAACGAGTAATTTATTTTTACAAAATCGACTTTGGAGATAAAAATTCCTGGGGATATATTCTCTAGATATTAATTTACTAAATAATCGTATGTAATATTACTATGCCTTAGCCGGGAAAGGAGGATAGTGAAGAACTGAACTGTCAATAGTGCCAAGCGGCACTTGATTTGATAAGCCTTTGTAAAAATTATTTGAATTTCCAAATTTAAACGGCAATAGGATCTGTTACATGCACTAATCACATGAATTTATTACTATCGACCTTTCCCGGCTAAGGTATATAATGCTTAGAACTATTGGAATAATTTTTTTGAGATTGTAGTCTATAGTAACATCAAGAGTGAAAATTGATAAGCTTATTAATCTATTAAATTCTGAGCGCCTTGGCGCGAGGCATTTAATCTTTGATAAGGACGATCCAACTTGCTGAAGCCAACCTTGTCAGTATGTTTTGAAGATTGCTGGAATTCCAGCTCACTTTTACGAATGAGTTCAAAGCATGCCGACAATGTTGCCTCCAGCAAGTTGGATCGTCTGTAGACCCCTATAATAAACTGTCAATTTACACAAATTATATTGCTATATTGTAATAAATACGACTGAAAGATCTCAAACTGACTTACCGTGGCATATTTTTTCAACTGCCGGTACAAAAAATTTATCACAGACTACAGCCAATGCTACAAAGAGGTAGAGGGAGATTAGTATATGTACGATGACAGCGCCGCCTTGCCTCTGTTCTTCTGAGAAAAGATCCCTGGGAAAATCATCTATTGCTGGGGGCGTACAATTAAGTCCTGCAAATAAGTTCTAAGTTTTAATTACAAAATTTTTAGAAACATGTATTAAATATTTGAGAATAATAAAAGGCAGGCAAAATTTCAAGCAGGTTTGACGTAACTAATTCATAATAAACTAGAAATGGCTGGATATCTTTTGTAACACCTCTGTAAGCAACATACCCTAAGTAATATTTTGCCGTTCTTGCACTAACTGCAAAGTCAACATTAGAGCAAAATGCGACCAGACGATAGCTCATCGTAGCGCTAAATAGACGGGACGATGTTGTATCAACTTTATAAAACTGTTAGTTAATTGGTTGATGTTTGTTAGACGTTGGTCGATTAATAGTCATATTTAGCACATTAGAAGACGTTGGTTCAACTTCGAAAATTATCCAGATTTGGATTAGGCTCAGAATTAATACATATAAATTGCACAATTCCAACTGAATGTAGGCAATCTATACATTTCTGGAAGTCTTCTAACCCCTAGTTGGTTTTAGGCAACTTACCATCTAAATAGATAGTTAATAGAAAAAATTACAAATTGCTACCGGTTTCGGTAAAATTATTTGCCAACATGTTTAAGGGAATTTTTTTATACTACTGAGGTTCACAGTTTTTCAGAAATATCGCAAAATTAAACATATTGCGAAAATAAAGTTAGCCAGCTTCATTAATAAGGTTAATAATTATTTTAAATATACATTATTATTGAGGCACTGTATTTTTTTCCTCGTATCATAAACATATTTATCAAAGAAAATGACCTTTGTTATGCGATTGCAGGAAGAACGCCTTCTACTTCTTGTAGTCATTGTTACAACTAAAGTTAGGTGAAGATATTGAAAGTGAAGCCTTGCAGATGAAGAACTGTGAAATACGCATCTTCAATATAAGGTCGTACCATTTTCTATATCACTCTTAAGAGGGAGCAATGCGATCAAATCAGAGGGGAACAGGTGGCAATGAACTAATGTGAAGAGAGATCTTCGTAATAAACAAATTTTAGTGAAAACTTTCTTCAATAGAAGTGTAGTATTCATTTACTTACAAGATTTTTTTTTTCAGTTTAATAACGCCAGCCGTTTGGCTAAAAGCTGATTTTTCCCAGTCAAGAATTTTAGTACAGTGCTTTTTAATAGATGGTGCCACCTACAGCACTACAATATGGCACCTGCATCATGTAACCGACATAACCTCAAATTTCAAGTTTTTCAAGTTTATTCTCATTTTTAATGTTTGTATACGCATTTTAGCTTGAAGCCGTACTGGCTCCAAGCAAATATTTAAAAACTCTCATAAATAATTTTTCAATAATGTTGATTAATAAAAATAGACTGTTAATTACAGGCTAGATTTCCAACCTACAAAAAAGTCCTATTTTATTATAGACCGGGAGCCAGGTGAAAATTTGGTCAATTATTTCTTCTCGAACGATAATTAGTGAGACACATCAGGGAGTTGTATCATAATGCCTCGTGAACGTCAGTTGCGGTTCCGTGGGTGGGATGAGCGGCGGTAGCCTCCCACGCACGGAGAAAAAAAAATATTTTTAGTAATTTCCACCTGACTAAAAATTTGTCAAACTATAGCTAATCCAATATCTTGAATAAAAAAAAAGTCAGCTGACTATAACATGGTGTATTATACGTCAGCTGGTCGCTTGAACATGAAAAAAAAAATGTATGCATTCAATGATTTCCTCTCAACTAAAAATGTGCCTGATGATAGCTTATATGCTACTGTGAATGAATATAAATGTCAGCTGGCTGTACCTCGGTGGAAAGATCGTCAGCTGATACCTTGAAAGTTGTAACGCAGAAGTTAGGCGGGAGCATCTATCGCCTATTTAAATGCATCAGCTGACGTGTTTTCCCTCAACTTACTGCTACCTGATTTTTATTAATTACAGAAGTATATTAACAATCAGGTTACAAATTTTTATCCGGGAGGAAATGACGTATCTTAAATTATTCGGCATTACGCTCCGATATGACTGTTCCGATTAAATCAATATTCTGTATAGATACTTTAAAACTAATAAGTATATAATTGAATAACTGAAGAAATATTTAGATAAGTAAATTAATCAATTTATAGTTTATTGTAACTTAGCTGTTCGATAAATAACATTCATTTTAAAGAAGTGATTAAAAATAATAATGTAATTTAATCATTTTCATTCTCGCTTTGGCTTGTGTCACTCTCATCTCTCTCTGATTCACTGTCAGAGTCGCTGTCAGAGCTGTCTGCCATCATGTCTTCATCATCATCTGTACAAAAATTAAAAAAATATATTAAGATGCATATTTAGTGTAACATAATCAAAATGATCAAAAAAAAATGTTACCTTTTTCGGGCTGAATAGTTATTTCTTCAATCGACTCTGGTAACTGAGTTCCAGAAAACCAGATGAATTCAAATCTGTTGTCGATTTCTACCCAGCCATAGTTTAAAGGTTCACCAGTAGTTGGGACTTTCAGGTGTGCGTGCGACCAAATCTGAGCTATGTAACATGCTCTTAAAAATTGCTGATATAGCTCCGATTTGCATGGTGGTAGAGAAGAGCCATCAATACCCTTTTTGGGCAACTTGAACGTATCATCATTTTCCAAGAATTTGTATGTTTTTTGAAACAATGCTACTCTTGCCTCATTAAGGTTTTTCAACCGATTAAAGCCATACATACGACAAACAAACTCATGTATGTTGCCAAAAAAGTTCTCTCTATTTTCCGATGGCTTTTACATTTGTATGAAACAGTTGGTGAAGAAGTCTTTAGATTTAGTCATTATTGAAAACGGACCCTTTTTGCCTTTTCTGAAAAAGAACGGGTTGGAATCACAGAAATTTGTTTGTCTCCTCTTAAAAAAAAAAAGGTCGAAAAAGTCTCATTTCGACGTAAAGACCAAGAAAATGATTTTAAGCGTGTATAAGCATGAGACTCAAGAAAATCCTATATTACTCAAAGCTGAAATTGTAAACAAAGTGGCAAATATGACAGGAGTGTGTGGCCGCAGTGTTAACAAAATCGTCAGAGAGTATACCACTAACCATAAATTTTCGGCGCCAAAAACCAACCAAAACCGTAAAAAAATTGTTGATTTGGTGGATGACTTCGATCGATATGCAATCAGGAGAAAAGTTCATCAATATTTCTTTAGAAACGAACTCCCTACTTAATTATGCTCTCGCCTAACTTCTGCGTTACAACTTTCAAGGTATCAGCTGACGATCTTGCCACCGAGGTACAGCCAGCTGACATTTATATTCATTCACAGTAGCATATAAGCTATCACCAGGTAAATTTTCAGTTGAGAGGAAATCATTGAATGTATAATTTTTTTTTCATGTTCAAGCGACCAGCTGACGTATAATACACCATGTTTTAATCAGCTGACTTTTTTTTCTTCAAGATATTGGATTAGCTATAGTTTTACAAATGGAAATGACTAAAAATATATTTTTTTCTTCGTGCGTGGGAGGCTACCGCCGCTCATCCCACCCACGGAACCGCAGCTGACATTCACGGTGCTTCATAATACAACTCTCTGATGCATTCCACTAATTACCGCTTGAGAGGAACTTGGTCATGAAAATCTGTCGCTGGCTCTTGGACTATTAGGACAAAGTATTTAGAACTTCATAAACATTACACTGAACTAGATTTCAGTTCAGGCGCCATTTTGTATTCCCATGAGTTTCTGGGTCAGTTATGAAAAATAGCTTCCAACATGCTATATATGTATTTTATACTGTATATTAGGTAAAAACAAAATATTCAGCCACCATCTTGGACTTTAACTGATTTCCCGGGTCGAGATTAATGGGAATTTTGAGCATGTTATCTTCTTCTTGTTCATAACGTCTTACCAGACGTTTTGTGATTTATGAAAATTATTCTAGTTGGCTGCCACTTACTGTATTGCACGTCTGGCGACATCACGCCAACTGTCGCTGTTTCCTGCTAGGCCAACAGCCCCATTAAAGTTCTTTCCCATTAGCTGTTTGGTGACATCAGTCCAACGTTTTGTAGGGTGTCCTCTTTGCCTATTGCCATCTGGTTTTCCCTAGAGCATCAACCTTGCCTCTCTCCGCTTGAAGTGGCTTAAAGTGAGAGGATTCGGGAGAATATGAAGCCAGAAAGTCGTATATGGGGACGATTTCTTGGAGAATAGACGTACTGGTGCTGTCTAGGGAACTGGTAACAAATATTTCCAGACCTACATCTCGAAAGTATCAATTCGCCGTCTGTTTGCTTCCATAATGTAGCAGTGGGCTAGACCGCGGTTATGTGAGAGATAACATGGTTATTCGCTCTCCTCTCCTGGGTTCGAATCTCAGCTACAGCAGACGACAATGTCACAGGGAATGGTTGTTGTGTTGTTGTTTATGTATGCGTGTCCTAATTGAGTGGCGGAATAGCTATAGCTAAAATTTAATATAAATAAGGCGTTAGAATAAAAAATTTAAAAAAATTCTATCACGCCAAATTCAGGTCAACTGGCAAATTGACGATCTTGCCATCTGTATTCTTCGCCTAATATCATATTCGCAGTCGCCAATATTGTTTACAAAGGCTCCTAAGTATACCATCTTGTTTACTATCTCACATTCATCTATCCGTTTTGTTCTAATTTACATTTAGACCATAATCAGAGCCATAGGAGTATGAGCTTATTCTTGCTTGCTGCAACTAAGGTGATATCATCTGCAAAGTTAGAAATCTTGGTTCCGTCTATAGCAAAAATTTTGTCCATTTAAAACACTTGTTTTAGAAAAAACTTCCATCCGACATATTTCAAAAATTAATCAGTACTTTTTCAAATATTAACTGTTTATATTTTGGGGTGTTTTTCACCCCTTGAGGGTAAGAGCGAGTGTCTAGACTGTATAGAAACTGAAGAGAATACCTTTTACTACAATAATAACCTCTAAAGAAAAATTATCATTACATATGAGATTATTATTTCTAGATTTTACAAATTTTTTACCTCTAGTTACTTTCAGGGCTCCCACAAGGGGGAGGGGAGGTCAGTAGGTACCGTGGTACCGGGGCCCGGCTAGACCAGTAAACGCAATATTCGCTCATTAATTATGAGACCTGAACAATTTTTTTTTCACATTTCTCCCCCCCGCTCATCAGTAATTAAGCGCAAGGGCCCGCCAGAGATCTTGACAAAAATTTTTTTTTTCAAATTTCTTCCCCCGCCCATCAGTTATTAAGCGCGGGGACCCGCCAGAGATGTTGCCAAAAATTTTTTTTTCACATTTCTCCTCCCGGCTCATCAACTATTAGGCGCCCATTAGGGGCCGATGACTTGATCTGGGGGCCTGGTTACATTGCATGTTATAAAATACCGACTCAGTGTTACGGTGTTAGGCTTGCGACCACTGGGTCCTGGGTACGAATCCTGACTGGAATGTGGATGTGTAGTGGCGTTTTTCACGTGTTTCCGAGACGGTGGCAGTCGGCTAGACCGAGGCTGTGTGAGAAACAACACGGTTAGTCGCTCTTCTCTCCTGAGTTCGAGTCTCAGCTGCGGCAGATGGCAATGTCGCAGGGAATGGATGTTGTGATGTTGTCTATTACTATGGGAGCCCACCCTGACTGTACGTGCATCCCTCACCCCCCCGATCCTTGGGCACAATATTTTTCATAAAGATTAAAGCCTAAGGAATAATTCTAGACATGTCCTAAAAAAATGGCGGCCATATGTTAAAGAAACTGATGCAAAACAATATGCGTAAAATGTTCTACAATTTTGTTCTTATACAATATTTGGATAGAAGTTATCATGTTCCAGATAAATGATTCAGCTCTTAAAATAAAATATAAAATTCAATAGAAAAAGTAACACATCATTCGCTTTCAGATTCACTATCGCTGTCTCCCGATACGTCGAATATTTCTTCCAATCTTCTTCCTCTACTGCTTCATTTATAATATCGTTATTATCCTCACTTTTGATTAGATTTGGAATCATCTCCTGAAGAATTTTAGTAAGCGATTGAGGCAGTATTTTATCTGCTCAACACCAAAGAGGTTCTCCATTTTCTTGCCATCCATAATCATTCCAAGGATTTGGAATATTGTGAATACCTTCGTCGGCTAATTGTCAAATACGCGTTTGGTAAACATTCTTTTTAATATGCTCGATAAGAAACGCTCTTAATGGTGGAATTGAAGGAAAATCAACTTTAGTGTCAATTGATAAAGACAAATCTTTGTCACCGCATTTCTGTCTAATGGCAATTAGGCGAAATTCGTCCACGCTAGCGCATTTCTTTGATCCATATATGGCACATGTAAAGTCCTCTAATGATTCGACTAATTCATCATCAATATTCCAGCTGCTCCCCAAATCTTGAAATGTTCGGATATATTTGGTATATTTGGGAGAAAGTAACATTTTTAGGGGTTTCGTCTTTCCTTTTCCCTTAAAGGCGCATCCAGTAATTGGATGGAGGCCCAGTAATTGAATGGAGGCGCAGTAATGCCGAACATTTTTGAGGTCCGTATTCTTCTGATAATGTGGATATGTCTTTTATTGCCAAATCTGGTATTAAAGAAAAATTTACATTTAATATAAGCAGCGAAGTGGTAAAATAACACGGGGTGACTTAAAAGGTTCCCAGAACTAATATTTGTAATTTCAAATTGGCAATCATTACCCTCCGCTGCGCTGCGCCATACTGAAAATTTGATCCCAGATTGGATAGCGCATAATTTGCAGACATTTATCTCGAAAACGGCAACTCCTATCTAAATATTGTATAGGAACAAAATTGTGGAAAATTTTATGCACGTTGTTTTTTGTGAAAAAAGTTTTTCTCCATCTTTTTAGTTTTTGTGTTAAATGACAAAAACAACATTTGAACCAGTTTTTTTTAATATATCGCCGCCATTTTGAAAGTACAGTCAATTTTTTTTTAGGACATGTCTAGAATTGTTCCTAAGGCTTTAATCTTTATGAAAAATATGGTCCCTAAGGATTGGGGGGGAGAGAGGTGCACGTACAGCTAGGGAGGGCTCCCCGACTATACGTGTACGTCTCCTGGTTGTGTGGTGGAGAGCCTGCGGTTAAACTCCGCCAGGACGTAAATATAAATAAAGCGTTAAAAGAAAAATACACTGTTTAGAATACAATGCAAAAAGAATCATTTGTGTTGCAATTTTGTCCAGACTAAAGTTATTTTTGCACTATATTGACTGTATTATTATAATAAAGTTTAGTTTACCGAGATTAATAAAAAATAAACCTAAGTGTCTTTTAAGAGAAATAATTAGTTTTATGGGTAATTTCACGCTGCTGACATACAGTTCATTAATTTACAAACTGGAAAGAAGGTGCTTCATACTTCGTTGACACCCTGTATCTAATTATATGCATGATTAAATTGTTAAGTCATTTTATGTATTTATTTATTTATTTATTTGTTTACTTATTTCTCTAACAGGTAGCAAGCTTTATTACAAGAGAAAAACTTTAAATTGGACCTCACACATTTCTTATGAGCCCCTAGTGAAAATGGCTGAAATTAAAATATGTTGTTCGTCTTGACCTGTACATCAAAAGTTCTCATGGGCACAAAGTCTGAAAATGGACAGTTTTCGAGATACAAGGGGGTGAAAAGACGATTTTACAGAATTTTATGGTTTCTTATGAGAAGTGGCCCTTGGTGAAAATGGATGATATTAAAATATGTTCTTCCTCTTGACCTGTACATTTAAAGTTCTCATGGGCACAAAGTCTGAAAATGAACAGTTTTCGAGATACAAGAGGGTGAAAAGACGATTTTTCACCCCCTTGTGTAAAGTGCGGGGTCCTTTAACAAATTAACTTCTAACTATCACTAACATATATCAACTTGGCAATCTAACTTCGCATTAAAATTCATTCAAGCTTCATTCTTTTATTGTTTTTAGCAAGTTCATATATAGTGTTATTAATTTATGAATTAAAAAGTTGACGAGCGACTAAAATTTCATTAAATGGCGAATGCGACGGTACTTTTAAAACTAAAATTGGGTCAGCAAGTTTTCAACACGAATGTTGCATTAAATTTAGTTGCCTTGGCATGAGAATTAAAAGTTAATTGAAGATTAGATGTAAATAAGCGTTATAAAACAAGTCATCTCACTGTAATGGCATTATTATAGGGCATCGCGTGCCTAATTAAAATAAAGATGCATTTGTTTTATTGTAAAATTTAACTTCGGGCGTCAAATATCATTCATTTGTACTACATACAGGGTGTACGAAAAACCGGTTACAAACTTCTTGTGTCTATTCTACATAGTCGAGTCAATGAAGGTTTTCACTTCTTAATTCTCAGCAACAGCTCAGATTTTGATCATTATTTTTTTTAAATGTGTCTTTTTTAATACTATTGAAAATCAGAAACATATCAAGTGGCGCAAATAATTATTTATATTGTTTAAACAATAATAACAATATTTACGAAAAAATATATTTAAACAAATTTTTTCGCGATATTTACAAAACATTGAGTTGTTTTTATTGAAAATTTAAGTTCAGAAATGTTTCTCACAGTCGAGGTTGATAATTATTTATATCATTTAAACAATAATAACAACTTTTACAGGAAAAATCTGTTTTTATATGTTTTTTTCTCCCGATATTCATGAAAAAGTTTTAGTCCAGTGTTTAATGGTTTTTCGCTCAGAATTCTTTCGGATAAAACTGATTGACGTGAAATTTGGACAGTAATTAGAGAATGGCTCAAGGAATAATAGTTATATAGTGCCGATGTGTGCTTTTACCCTGGAAGTGGCTGGATGCCACACCTTCTCGGTGGAAATTATTATGTTCAAAGTAACTCCAAAAAATCGATAGAGGAACGAATTCTAAGCAATAAACGTTCTATGAAATTTTTTCGATGGGTCAATACTTTTTGAGTTATTCTTGATTGAAAATGTTGATTTTTCATCTAAAAAATGCATGTTTTAGAACGATTTTTCGCTAATAACTCGAAAACTTTACGTTTTTCCAAAGAAATTATTGTAAGCAACAATGAAGCCTATAAAATAACAAATCGGTTGGTTTTTTAAAATTTCTGTAGATGCAATACGAACCGAGTTATGGCTCATTGAAGGTGACTTTTTCTTCGCCGAATACTGAATTCGATCCTTTCAAAGTTAAATAACGGAAAAATGGAAAATTTTTGAAGGAAAACATATAACACATTTTTAAAAGTACTTGAAGAGCCTTTTAAAATGAACTTTGGTAAAAGTCGTTAGCATAAAAACTAACGGAGTTATGATGAAAAGAAAATGGTTGTCTCTTTTTTTTCGGAGAAAAAGTCAGCATTGAAACCAATGGCTTCACCGCAAGAATTGAAATTGAACGTAATCCATTTATAATTTAGTTTATTTAAGTACTAACAAGATGTTCAAGAAGTTTGATCGGTTTAGGATACCTATATTTGAAAAAGAGTTTGATTAAAATTTGAAATGTTTTTTGAAATTTCTTAAAAAATTTTCATTTTTTCACAATCATTCAAAGACTAAAGAAGATACGTAAAAAATGCTAGAGCACAAAAATTTAGGTTTAGGTTTTTTGCTAAAAGTCTTGTTTTTTTATTTCTCTAGGATAAAAATTAATTGAGATATCACCGTTATAAGTTTGCATTTGAGTGCGATGACCACCTTCCAGGAGCCCTTTAAATTCAAAAATCTCAGGAACGAAAGGTTCAAGGAAGTTCAACTTCACATGCCTTGTAGTACTTAAAACCGGGACCTTCTTCGTGCCCCCCTGCACCCCCCTTGGTATGTTTACCTCCTAAAGAGTCCAAGCTCAAATCAAAAATTGTGATCTCGGCATTTTCCTCTAGAAACCAGTCATTGACAGAACTATAATTAAGTAATATAATATGAAAGTTATTTTTTATTTTATTTTATTGTAAAAGTCAACAGAATTTACATTCCTATTACAGGGTGGGCACGTATAATCAGATGTAAATCGACATAGAATATATATTTTATACAAAACTAATATACTTAAATTATTCCATTTAGACTTTATTTCATTGATAATACGATGCAGAAGAGAATGTCTATATTACGTTTAATTTTGCGTAGATTACCTTTTTTCGTACGACGCATCGTTTCCGACTTATAAGCGAAGAATCGAAAAATGGAACATTTCCACCCCCGTCTCCTACTGAAGCGGCGGGGCTAGGGGCGGGGACTTTTAATATGTTTACCTCCTGACTACCCCCAACATATTCCTGAAGAGAAAAATTCTCCCCTCCAAAATGTTCTCTACAACTCTTTCATTGACTGGACTAATTAAGCTCTATTCTATTAAAGTTTCGATACATTTCATATACAAGTGAAAATTTTAAAACATTGTTTCGAGGTCTTTTTAAATATAGCAATAAAGTGGATCAAGTTTGTATTGAAGGGACATGAAATTTAATTCTTTAAAAAGAAATGATACATTTTTAAGGATAGGACTTTGCAGAGTGAGAGGGAAATATGCATTTTCGATTTTTTTCAATATTTAAAAAACCAAACATGGTATAATCTTTAAAACTATTTTAAATACTTGCTATTGTTCTAACGAATACAACTGTATATTTTTTGTATTGTCAATTTCTGTTGTACTTGAATACTGTAGTTTGTCTGTGAAAAATAGTTCCTAATTTCATTATTAAAGCATGGCATTAACTATATAATAAATTTATGATAAAAACTGTATATGGTTGTATTTCTTAGAGCAATGGAAAGTACCCGAGACCTTAAAGATTATACCATTTATGATTTTTTCAACATTTATGATAAACCGAAAATAAACCCATATTTCCCTCTCACTTTGCAAAATTTAAGATCTCTTCGTTCTTGTAATTCGACTTTATAACAAATTGTGTTCAAGACGAACAGGTGGATAAATGTGATTGATAGTAAATGTTAAGTATCTTAAAAATTACATTATATATTTTCAACTTATATGTTATTTCGCTATCCTATTCCCCCTTTTACAATCAAGTTTTCGGGCTTCTGTAAAGCACCTTCTTGTTATTATTTAACTTTGTATATTGAATATTATACCATATTATTCGTAAACTATTGTTATTGTGTTAGAGATAAATAAAAAGTATTAGTAATATTATAAATAAATATTGGTAATATGAGTTTCACAGCATGGGCTCCAAACCAAATTAGCATATTCGAGTTTTAAACGCACGAAGTTGTTAAATAATGTACTATATATATACGTTGAACTTTCAGAAAAACCGCGAGAATTTTTATTGATGAAACTTAAATGCCAATATGATGAAGAAACTAATGATTTCATTTGTTCAATAAAGGTAAGCTTACTGTCAAAAATAACCCCAAGATCTTTTATTGAGGTTAAACTGGTTAGGGCTGTGTTATCTAGTCTATACACCAACTCAGTCCACATAAGTGTGATAAACTCGGATTGAAACATATCGCATTCACATATTGAATTCATGCTTTAAATAGTTTTATATCATCGGCATACAATAGTGACTCACAGCTGAGTTCCAGGTTAACGTCAATAATAAAGATATTAAAAAAAATAGGGGACCCAAAACAGATCCCTGTGGAACCTCAGAGGATGATGTAAAGGTAACATACTGGAAGCCTTGGTACTGAACAAATTGTCGCCTATATAATAAGTAGCTGAATACCCAAAATACATATTTTCAACAGTGTAAATGAATTAAGAAAAACTTATTTATCTTTACTTATAATAAATTATTAGGTTCTGGTTTCAAAAGTTGTTTTGTTCTTTATTACTAAATAAAGCTTATAAATGTATATTTTTTATTAATGTGCTCTTTGAAAATCAGTACATTAATTGTTACAATGTAAATCCAATTACGTTGCACGGGCGATAATAGTAGCAAACTAGTACAGTAACTAGAGGTTTTAATTTCGGAATAATGTTATATCGAACGGATTTCGTTAATTTTTGGCAGTATAATAGTAAACGCTTCACAGAAAAGTTTCTATATTGTGCGAGGGCTTGCTAATTTATAGGGGGTGGATGCCACCCCCTCTCAAGAGGTGGCACTTAAAAAATGTATATATTTATTGGAGCCGAAATAGAATCAAATTTTAAGAAGAAAAGGTTCTATGCAATTTTTTACATAAATTTATAGTTTTTAAGTTATAACGACTTAAAAATTACGATTTTAGCTTAAAAAAAAGTACCTATTTCCAAACGGCTTTCATCAAGTATCTTGAAAAGTATTACTTTATCGAAAAAATGTTACAGACCAATTACAGAAAGTACAAACTGGGAATTAATTATATTTTTTGTTTATTGATGTAGGATTAATAATTTCGGAGATATTTAAGTTTATATTTGGTGTCCAAGTATTTCGAAATTACCTTTAAAGTTTAAAATGAATTTTTGTCCAAGTGTTTCGAAATTACCTTTAAAGTTTAAAATGCAAGTGCTTTAAATGAGCAAAAAAATTTGAGCATCTAGGTAATGCTACATCTTAACGAAAAACTGTATTTGAGATAATTTTTTTAAATTACTGGCTAATTAGACTAACAAAATGGCGACCTTTTTATATAAAAAAAATATAAATACGCACATTTTTCCGTCAGAACTTCTTTATTTCTTATGCTACAGAAACGAGTAAAAAATAATTTGAAAGCGCAATTAATTGTCTTTAATATCATTTCTTAGCATGCGTGACGTAGGTGTCACAGTTTCTGAGAAATTTAACATTTAAACTGCATTTGTAAACTTTCATATTTCCGAAACTATTAAATCTATGTAAATAAATAAACAAACGAAATTTATTATCAGTTTATGAGCTTTATTTTTGGTCTCTACCCATTTTTCAATAAAACTAATATTTATTGAGATATTTGGAAAAGGAAAAAAAATACGTTTTATAGAAAATACCTTTATAGTTTAAACTGTATTTTTTTTCTAAAGCAAGTGCTGTATACAATCCAAAAAATTTGAGCACCTACGTCATGCTATATATTAATGAGAAATAGTGTTTGAAATTTCTTTTTTTTAATTACTGGCTAATTGCAGTAACAAAATGGCGACGTTGTAAAAAAAAAATGTGTAGACGCACATTGCTTCGGTCATAACTTCTATGTTTTTTATGCTACAGAAACAAATAAAAAAACAGCTGAAAGCTTAATTAATAACCTATTATTCTACCTATTAGCATCCTTGACGTAGGTATCACAGTTTCTGAGATTTTTAACTGTTACCCTAAATAATTATCTTATGAACACTTGGATGCCAAATGTAAACTTAAATATCTCCGAAATTATTAATCCTACATCAATAAACAAAAAATATAATTAATTCCCAGTTTCTACTTTCTGTAATTGGTCTGTAACATTTTTTCAATAAAGTAATACTTTTCGAGATACTTGACGAAAGCCGTTTGGAAATACCTTTTTTTTAAGCTAAAATCGCAATTTAAAGTCGTTATAACTTAAAAACTATCAACTTATGTGAAAAATTGCATAGAACATTTTCTTCTTAAAATTTGATTCTAGTTCAGCTCCAATAAATATATATATTTTTTAAGTGCCACCACCTGAGAGGAGGTGGCATCCACCCCCTGTAAATTAGCAAGCCCCCGCACAATATAGAAACTTTTCTGTGAATATGACATTATTCCGAAGTTTTGCTTATTTTTTACCTCTAGGTACTGTACTAAACCGCGTTTCCCTATTAATTAAATCAGGAATTTGATAAACGGTATATATGGCATACTTTAATTTAGCTGGAAATAGTTCGAATAAAGGCACATTTTACGTTTATTAATTTGTGATGTTTTTGAATTACACATTGCTGCGATATTTTATTGTAAGTTGATTGCATGTCAGTGGCATTGTGTCTGACTTTTTAATAAAAATCCCGAATAAAATTATGCCAGATATATTATAGAGCGGGAGCTAGGTGGCTTTTTCGGCACGTCATCGTTTTATGAACTTTGAGATATTTTTATGGTTTAATGGATGTTAACGATTCATAAAATCGACTTCTGTCAGGTACGTCACGAACACTGTTTAAAGATCTGTGAAATTATGTCATCATTACAAGGCTCATTTCTTTTGTGTGTACACATTTTATGTTTAAAAAGAATAAAATAAGATCGCCAGAAAGTGTGGTCCGTCAGGTGGCGCAGCCAGAAAGGCCAGAGTTGTAAAAAAACGGAGTTATATCACGTGATCGCCTGTTTTTAGGCAGAGCATATGTATTTAGATGTTTTAAACAGAGAAATAAATTCTCAGAAAGAAACTCCTGTCAGTAAGGCTAGCCAGAAAGATAATGTTGCGAAAAAATCATTTCCTTTCTGGTTAGCCTTACTGACAGGAGTTTCTTTCTGGGATTTTTTTTCTGTGTTCAAAACATGTAAATAAATATGCTCAACCTAAAAAAAAGTTTGTAACGATCACGTGATATAGCTCCGTTTTTTACAACTTTGACCTTTCTGGCTGCGCCTTCTGACGGCCCACTCTTTCTGCCGATCCGGTTTTATTAATTTTTAACATAAAATGTGTGATCTTTTATTGTTTAAGTGCATCGACTCATAGGAAAGAATTTTTTTCCAAATATAGGTTTTTACATGTATTTTGCATTGGTATTAAAAAAATATATTTATTTAAACAGTTTTTTTTTGTAATTTGTTTATAACTTTTTTATATAATCATAAAATAAATTCAAATAACTGTGGATTTTCTATCAAATCAAAAACGGCAAACGAATTATGAAAGTAGACAAAAAAAAACAACATTTTTCTAAAAAATAATAATGATCTATTTGCATGTGTGGTCGAGATACGTCACTAATTACGTTTAGATCCGGTCACTTATAAATAAACAAATTGATATTTCTTTTGGAAAGGACCTCGCACATTTCTTATGGGAAGTGACCCTTGGTGAAAATGGAATTAAAATATGTTGTTCCTCTTATCCTGTACATCAAAAGTTCTCATGGGCACAAGGTCTGAAAATGGACAGTTTTCGAGATACAAGGGGGTGAAAAGGCGATTGTACAGAATTTTATGGTTTCTTATGGGACGTGGCCCTTGATGAAAATGGCTGAAATTAAAATATGTTGTTCCTCTTGATCTGTACATCAAAAGTTCTCATGGGTACACAGTCTGAAAATGGACAGTTTTCGAGATACAAGGAGGTGAAAAGACAATTTTTCACCCCCTTGTATCTCGAAAACTGAAAAATTCCCTTTTTGCCCAGATAATCGGGAAGTTATAAATGAACTCACCACAAGTATAAATACACAATTACAAGAAACTAGAATATAGTATTTAGACGAAAAAACAGTAAAATGAATTACAAAGATAATCAATACAATAAAATCTGAAAATACGTACAGAAATAAGAGAGAAGATATAACAAAAATTTACTTACTACGTTTCCTAAAATCAGGCGCCAGCGTAACACAAAATTTTGCTAATAACTACATAACCGATCGAAAAAAATAAATAAATAAATAAATAAAAATTGTTCAGCACAAAATTTTAGGTTAAATAATGGATTGTGGATTACACTGCAATATACTTCTTACAAGTGAAGCTGTTCCGGTAGAACCTGTTCTCAGTTTTTCTATGTTATGTTAATTATTATTATTAGTTTTGTCGGCATCGATATGTAATGCAAGAAGTTAATGTGCGTATATTTTTTACAGTGTAGGATTAAATAATTCAATTTTTTGCTAACAAACAATGGTCAACAGTAATATTCAGATAGTGAGATAGGTGCGCCGTACTCTTTACAATCATTGTTGAATAATAACAATATACTGTGTTAAAAATTACGATGTTTTTTACGTTCCAATTCAGCAATTGTTACACCTTGCACAAGCTACCGAACAGTATATGTTAATACGGAGATCTGAGACCCTTTTAGTAGATGAACTTATAAATATTTTGTAAAAATAAGTAGTTGTTAGCCATATTCAGCAACCCAAAATAATAATAATAAATTTTTCATTAGTTTAATTTCATTAGATAATTGAAGCTTTTAAACCTAATAATTTTACACGAAAATTTACTTCATTTTTACTTTCCAACATTACTTTATTAATTTAGTATCTTCCCTTGTTATATATTTATTTATTTATAAGTAACGTTTTTAGTATAAAATAAGAATTAATATAAAAAGGATAAACTCTTATTTATTTGGTTTGATTAATTAATTGTTATATATTTTATTCAGTGATAAACAATCACAACGTTTTTTAATAATAATATGATATTGTCTTACAAATAACTATATCAATATGTTTAATTGTAGAGTCCTGAGGGTGTCAATAAATTCTGACGAAACGTCGACTATTTACAAAAGTCTTTTTCTAACATCCTCTGGTTTATACCCGTCAACAGTTACCAGCATAATAATAATAGTAATAATAATAAAAATCTAATCACTAGATAAGGCCAAATTATATTTTTTCCTTTAGCAGGTGCTTTAGTTCACTGAATATATGTTGATAAGCTTATGGTTGCATTCTATTTATTGAAAGAAATATTTGTCCAGATTGTCAGCAAACTTTCTCAATACTAATTCGTAATGCAGTATATGAGAGAAAATGAGAATATGAAGAATCGAATCGACAAATTTAACTTCAACAAATACTGTTGGAATATACGAGGCGTTTTCATTGTGATGGCATAGTCACGCAAAGGCACAGCAGAATTCGGTAAGGTACTAGAGTGTCAACTCTGGCAAAAAATGACGCCTAGTCGAAGCTGCAAAATATTCTTTCTTTCACTGTCCAGAACAGTTGTAGAAAAAATATTGTATTAAACACTGAAACTAATGCATAAAGTGCCTTCTTTCACCCATGGTATTGCCGTATTCACCTCCGGCTCGTGCGTCAAACTTCCAATTCATAAAACAAAGTACCACTTCATGCACTTGTCGCATCGTAGTAATTGTTCTACTCCCATGCTTTAATTCGTTTATTAGACATTCCCTACCTGCACTTTAATGAGATTCATTAAGATACAGATTTTCCATTGAGATACAAGTTTATAACCAATAGAAACGCAACAAACAGCAATATTCTGTCAATATCAGTAATTGCCTTGAATATCTGACATCTAAAATTTATCAATTTTGGCAAGTCATTTGTCATGTTATATTTATCTAGCAATTTCAGAAATAAAATGTTAATTTTCTAATTCATTTTGACTGGTCGTAGAAAAAATAGTGTATGCAACTCACATTTAATGGAAATTAAGACACTCGCATTCATTATGACATTCGCCTACGGCTCATGTCATAATTCTCATGCTCGTATCTTAATAGCTATTATTAAATGGTCGTTACATAAAATACTATTTCGTTATACCCATGAATCATTAAACTAGAAAAAAAACTTGAGAAATCTAGTGGAAAACTATAATAGTCGAGGAAATATAATACAAAAATAGCCCCAACCTTCAATTTCTTTTGCAGTAAGTCGGATTGGGATGGGGTTTTTTGCATTCGCTTCGTTAACCCGTTAGAAACTTTGTGCCATATTTTGGTCTTGTACTTTTTTGAATTGCATTGCTGCATCGAAAAGTGTATTCTTATAAGTGCATCTTTTCAAGTGATGAAGAAAAAAATCATATCTTCCAGAAAAAACTCCCGAATCATATAAATTCCAGTACCCGGGGGGTTTTTGAGTCGCTGGACCTGAATGTGATGTCCAAATGAGCCCCCTGTGCACCTGTAGGTCAGGACAGCACCAGGAACGGCATCACCTGGAGTTCCCTGTAAACTCATGGAAAATCGTTCGAAACTCGTTACCTGGGGGTTTTTCGGGTCGCTCGTCCCGAATCTGACATTGGCAACCTCTTCCGGAGGACCTGGTGTGCACGACCTGGCTAATAACGTCATCTCCTGGAGTTTTACTGAAATGACTTATCAAATCGATCGAAACTCGTTACTCGGGGGTTTTTCGGGTCGCTCGTCCAGAATCTGACATCAGCAACCTCCTCCGGAGAAAATGGTGCGCTCGACCTTGCTAATAACGTCATCTCCTGGAGTTTTACTGAAATTACTTATCAAATCGATCAAAACTCGTTACCCGGGGGTTTTTTGGGTTGCTCGTCCCGAATCTGGCACAATTTCAAAAATATCTGAACTGTATATTTCTTTTTACAAATACATTAAGTTATCAAAAAAACTTTTTTTAATTTTACAGTTTATTCTAAATATCGTCCGCCTCATCAACTGATACATTAGTATTTTCTTCATCGAGAGTGCCATTTTCGGCGGCAATTAATTGTTCTGTGGAATATTTCTCGACGTTGGTGCAATTTGAGCCGGCACAATTTTTGCAAGCGATACTGCAAATCAGGCCGTTCTTCCTACATCCACAGGAATAACCGCAGTCGGTTGTACATCCATAGAATATCAACTTCATTATAATCGATGGGCCAGGTGGTCGTGTCATCCTTATGGGGATCAGCTTATCGTTCTCGTTTTTCCAACCCCAATCTGTTGGATCTAGGTGATGCTCTTCTCCAAACAACCAATTTTGTACTTGTAAATAAACCAGTTTAACATGTTGAGTGAGGGATTCTACCATAGGAATGATGTTTCTTTTCTTGCTGGCAACTGCCATTAAGTACATTCTGTACCTGAAAATTTCTACTAACTGAATTCCACTGAGCTTAAATTGGTCGGGGACATTTGGCTTTCTGAATGTAAGCAGTGTATTGTACATTGCTAGATATAAATGGCACCCGTGTTCCAAAATTTCCTCTACTGAAAGTCCAACTTCCTTGAACTTTGCAGCATGGGGTTCAAGGTCAGGGAACTTTTGGAATGTTTTGAAAAATTTCACCTTCCCTTGATAGTGCGTTGCTGAGACAGTGTCGCATCCAGTAATAGCATGCAATAATAAAATACTATCGGCCGCTGATGGCATATGAGACAAACTCTGAAGAATATAATTCTTCGGGCTTATTCGGTCGAGCTGGCTTTAACAGAAAAAGTTCTACATTTGATGGTGTTAATGCAGTTAGTAATACCAGTATATCTGTATCTTCTGCTACAATCACCACCTTCTTGCTGATGTCTTCCGCAAGTTCTATTGCGGTGGTGACAATTGTCCTGTCAGCATCAGCTAGACATTGTACAGAATTTATACCCGATTCAGTTAATTTCGTCCTCAACATTTTTATCAGGTTACTCTTATTTTTATTAATGTGAAGGAATTTCTCTTGGGCAAGTTTTAATGGCATATTTTCATTAAAAATACATCAGCTGAGGCTCCATGATTTGAACGACGAGTTCTTTCAGATTCCTTAGTCGTCGTTGTTCTACCATAATAATATATTAACTAGCATTCATTAAAGCAATGTTAGAAAGTTTCACGACAAGATTTCAGTAAAACTCCAGGAGATGACGTTTTTAGCCAAGTCGCGCGCACCAAGTCCTCCGGAGGAGGTTGCCGATGTCAGATTCGGAACGAGCGACCCGAAAAACCCCCAGGTAACGAGTTTCGATCGATTTGATAACCAATTTCAGTAAAACTCTAGGAGATGACGTTATTAGCCAGGTCGCGTGCACCAGGTCCTCCGGAGGAGGTTGCCGATATCAGATTCGGGACGAGAGACCCGAAAAACCCCCCGGGTAATGAGTTTCGATCGATTTTCCATGAGTTTACAGGGAACTCCAGGTGATGACGTTCCTGGTGCCGTCTTAATCTCCAGGTGCACAGAGGGCTCATTTGGACATCACACTCAGATCCAGCGACTCAAAAAACCCCCGAATACTGAAATTCGTATGATTCTGGAGTTTTTTCTGGAAGATATGAATTTTTTTTTCATCACTTGAAAAGATCCCAAGTAACACATAAAGTCGCGGGAACGTATCGGCGACTATAAAAGCCACGATAAAGTGGACCGCTACCATAGGCTGCCACGTGCTACGTAGCCGCCACTAAAATGGGGAAACATTTTTAGTCGCCGGGTAGTGTTTCGGGTAGTCCCGGCCTCTATAGATGTGACTGTGTTTAGTGACTATAATGGATCGGGGTAGTAGCGGGTACTACTCCGCGACTCGGCGGCCTAGTAACCGCTACGTGGCTGCCTAGTAACTGCCACTATCACTTTTTAAAATGATGTTTATCTTTCAGCGACCTCTTTTTTTCTTTTATAATAATGGCACAGTGAAATAATATTATACCAAAAAGATGTGACTTTACGCGCGTGTTGAAAGTACTTCTTTAGCCATTTTTTCAAACGCAAGTTACTTTTTTGATATAAGTTGACATATTAAATGATAAAATTTCAACGCGCCCTCAAAATAACCTTTTTTTGTAATTTTTTGGCAAAATAATTTTAAAAGGCAAGGTTAAAAAATTTAAATATTTATTAGGGAAACATTTGGATTACTGTCAAAATCATTTTTCGTAAAAGTTTATGATAAGATATTAACATAAGCATTGTCTATTTTTGATTAAAACACATTTTTTTTTCTAAAAATTTTAACAACTAATAATGGCCGATTTTAACAAAGGTACTATAAAGTTAGGCCCTCCACCATAAAGTATAGGAGACTACCCCATTTTACCTCTAAAAGATCTGTGACTTTGGTGACTCAATAGCAACTATTCTGATGTGACTCTATAGTATCAGATTCTATTTGGAAACTGTAAAGTACCAACAGGAACTATTTCGCTACCCATGTTGCCACTAAAATGCCACGGTGCTTTAAAGTTCCAAGTGATGATCACTGGAATTATTCTGGAACCTATATTGGATCTCCATGTACCCAGTTACTTTATTTAGGCATCTTAGTGGCACTGGCGGGTGGCAGTAACTGATTCACTGGTACTATATAGTTTTTGCCACTATAGAGTAAAAATAAAATAATACTGCCTGGTTCCAGTAATTACCCAAATGTTACTTTGACTTTGGGTGTTTACAGTTCCAATAAATGGTATCGGTGTGGTAACAGTTACTTTAAAAGAACCATATAAAGTAACCTTACCCAATAAAGTAGCAATGTTAGTACCAGGGTGTACCCCAGGAACTAAGGCTTCCTAGCAAAACCGAAACCGAAAGGATTTGGTACCATGTGTGTTACTTGGGGTGCACTTATAAGAATGCACTTTTCGATGCAGCAATGTAATTTCAAAAAAGTACAAGACCAAAATATGGCACAAAGTTTCTAGACGACTTAACGAAGCAAATGCAAGAAACCACATCTCAATCCGACTTACTGCAAAAAAATTGAAGGTTGACTGCTATATTTCCTCGCCTATTAACTATTTGAGTCAGGTTTCATTTTTGCTAAGCAAATAGTAAAGGTAGTGATGCTTGGAATATCCATGGTGACCGTAAATAAAATAAAAGGACGCGGCTTCTATTCAACTGACAACTACTGTCAAGATAAATTAAATCATATTATTATAATAGCTTTGCACATTTTTGAAAATAATGTAGGATATGGAAGATATACAAGTATAGTCCCTTGGGGTAAAGCCTTTATCCTAAAAGTTCTGCGACCAGACCCCCGTTTTCGAGAGCTGGGAACACGATGGTGACAATATTTTCCGACCTAGCCTCCAACCACTACCCCCCAAACCGAAGTTTCCGGTGCTCGGCAATTTTTTACCGGAAAATTTTATTATTGAAAGTTGTTCAGAATTGTGAAAAAACCTTAAACCCAATATTTCATCAAAATAAAAAATTGAAAAACTAAAAAAAATGTTAAATTCAAAAAATATAAAAAAAGCTAATAATTACTTGACAACTACCTGATAGCTCGGTTCAATTTGCCATGAATTTTTTAAACAAAAAAAACCCATTTGAATGATATTTTTGGACTTTGACAATATTTTTAAAAAAATTTCAGTATTTTTTAATATTGATTAAATTTTGGGTTTAGGGTTCTTGGACAATTCTGAACAACTTTCGTTTATAAAATTTTCCGATAAAAAATGCATAGCATCGGAAAATCGTAAAAGGTTAGTTGGAGGGTAGGTCGGAAAATATTGTCGCCATCGTGTTCCCCGCCCTCGAAAATGGGAGAGAAGATATCTTGCGGTTCGGTTGCAGAACTTTTGGGCTCTTGCCTTTTTCTGGTTTACCTCAAGGGACTAGTGAGTCTTGTCTGGATTTACTTCCAAAAAAGTTAAAACATTTAATACTTGTTATATAAAAGAGAAAATTTTTCCCAATTTACTTTATTTTCCTAGCGACGTCATGAAAAATAACGACAAGAATTTGGTAGATAAAGCGCACGGTCAATAAACGGTACGGTTACCTCAATCAGCAGCTTTGGGACGAGAGAGACGCGGGGGGCGGGAAATCGAATGAAAGGGACGGACATATCTGATTTCCGTGCAAAAGACAGAGATAAAGATTCCGGTAGGTTCTATAACCTACGTCACCTGTAGACACTACCGGCATCTTTGTCTCTGTCTTTTGCACGGAAATCAGATATGTCTGTCTCTTTAATTCGATTTCCCGTCCCCCGCGTCTCTCTCGTCCTAAAGCTGCTGATTGAGGTAACCGTACCGTTTATTGACCGTGGATAAAGCGTCACTTACGATCGACAAAACAATGGAATTAGAGTATACTTACGAGGGAGATATGACGAAAATATTATTCTCTGTTCGTATTAAATTACACTTCAATTAAAATAATTTAATTTCTGCTAAATGAACGAAAATTCAAAATACAAATATCGTATTTATTTGACAGTAGACCAGCGAAATTAGATCAAATTTGCCCGGAATAACTAAATTTTGAAGTACAGCTCGGATCAAGATGCGGTTTTCGGAATCGTTTCCGGAAAAATATTAGGAAAAAGTCTACATATAGTGAATAAACCGTTCGAAGAAAATTTCATAGGGGTGCACAAAGTGCATAATTTTTTAAAAAATTCTAGAAATTGATAGAAAGCCGTGGATATCTTGTGGGAATCGCTTCCCGGGGGCTTTCGAGGTCGCTGAGTCCAAATCTGACATCGATACTTACCAGGAATGCTCGGGGGTCGTCGCAAAGAAAATAGTCTCGCACGTTTTCGATCATCATGCACCCGTGCACTAGTATATAGATATACACTGAAAAATTCCTTTCGTTTCGGAAAAGGCGCGAAGATTATCGTCGACAAATCAGAGAGCCTCGATACCGATCGGGCTAAATATAAATAGTATTACTATATTTTCAGGTAGCGGCAGCAGCGCAGTGTCAGTGGGAGCTGTGTCACAGTAAAGAAAAGACCAGTAGTTTCACTCGCAGCGGTCCCCTTGATATTTGTTGTACTCGATTTTATTTTTTTAAATCCACTGCGCATTTACTGTTTGTATCCCACGCGCATTTCGTTGATAGTGGGGACTGTTCAGAAACGTAAACGTAAACAAAAATAAACATCCGCCCCACCCTATATCATCACTGCCGTCCACTGTCATCGTGCCGTCCACTGCGATTGAATAGTTTAAGCCCACGCGCATCGCATGCGCACTGAAAATCTTATACAACTGTTCCGGCTGAGTCAGACTACTGGTCTTTTCTCTACTGCGGCTGTGTAACGTATTTCTATACTTAAAGAGAGCATCCGCAGTAGTGCGTTAGTCACGTTGTCGACCACATATGCTTGCAAAAACTGTATTGGAATTATCCCAATCAAACAGCCAGCCCCGATCTAAGTAACGATAGTGAAGAAGAACATGACAAAATTACGATATAACGATTGATTGAGTTACATATTCTGAATATTCACTGACTGATTGTAATTTGTAGTCGTTAAGATGGATCTTTGTTGTAAATAACCAAAAAAAATAATGTGGAATAATCATGCATGTACAGGGTTATTCATTATATTTAATAGGCCACCCTTTATTATCGTTATTATTGGAGATAGAAAAAAAAGTTTCGGACGAAAGTTGTAGGCTGTAACTGAACCTCTTTATTAAGTTAATGGAAGCCTAGTGGCGTGCAGAAATTGAGAGGTACAAGAAGCAATATCATTTTTTTAAATGGAACGCCCTGTGTATTGTTGAATTTTTGAATTATTCTTGTTTTTTTTATTTCAAAAATATGACATGATAGTCCTATCTTTAACCGTTTTCGAGTTATGAAATATTGAAAGTCGCATTTATGCTATTTATTATACGATCAGAAATTACAATTATTAAAGTAATCTATGAAAATGTCAAGTATTCCGTGATTATATGAAACGCTGACAGATTTAATAACAGAATACTTGTCATTTTCATAGACTTATAAAGGTTTATTGTTTATTGTAGTCTTTAGAAAAATAAAAATTCTTGTTGACAAACCTTAAAAAATAAAATAACAAATAAGTAAATAGATAATAAGTAACATAAAAATTGTATAAAATATGTAGAATACAATACATATTACTATAACATTATACAGCGTGTTTCGAAAAGATTGGGACAACGCTTAGCCGTAGATTATTAACATCAAAACAAGTCGATTTAGCTCAAAAAGTAGTGGTCTAACTCTTTTCGTTTTCAAGATATAGGGTGGCAAAGTAAAAAAAAATGTATTCGTAATTTGTCTCTATCTTAGAGACTGTTATACGTATCTACTTCAAAGTTGGTGACAACATGTTTTTCAGGTCGCTAATTACAATGGTGCTATTACCGATGGCGCTAGTTACAGGACTTTTACGTGACACTTTAAGCCATAATTTTTTTGAGGTTAGGTTTTGGACATCGTCTTCTACTATAATCGAAACGCAATTTAGTTTCCTAAAGAAAAGGTGTACTTGTTTAAACACGATAAAATGCACGCTTTCAGAGAAATACGCGATTTACAACTTTATCACACACCAGTTCGAGGAAATTCAGTTATACCTAAAAGCGGTTTTCTTATCTAGTAGGTGTACATCAAGTATGATGTCTTGAAGTCGTCAATAGTGCTTGTTGTAGATACGTATAATATTCTTCAAGATAAAGACAAAATACGAAAAAAAAATTTTTAATAATACCACTCTGTATCTTGAAAACGAAAAGAGTTAGACCACTACTTTTTGAGTTAAATCAACTTGTTTTGATGTCAAGTATCTACAGCTAAGCGTTGTCCCAATCTTTTTGAAACACCTTGTATAGATGTTGCTGCACATTTATGAAATCACCTAAACTCTCTAGACTGCTTTAATAATTGTAATTTCCGATCGTATAATAAATAGCTTAAATACGATTTTCAATGTTTCAATGTTTCATAACCCGAAAATGGTTAAAGATACACTATCATATGCATATTTTTGAAATCACAAAGAAAAGAGTAATTCAAAAATTCAACAATACACAGGGCGTTCCATTAAAAAAATATTATTGCTTCTTGTACCTCTCAATTACTGCACGCCACTGTGCTTCCATTAACTTATTAAAGAGGTTCAGTTACAGCCCTACAAGTTTCGTCCGAAACTTTTTTTTCTATCTCTATCAACCCTGTACTATTCAAGCAAATTTTTTCATTTATTCGATATTGTTTTCCAGATAATTAATAAGCGTTTTAGGTCCATCCGTTATCATTTAGATGATTTTTATAATCGATTGACTGTTATATCATGAATACCCTCTGACAATGATGTATTATGTTTGTATATATCATATCAAATAATTTGTGAATAACAAAGCATTACGTGTAATAGTAATATGTGAAGGACTCAAAAAAATATATTTTTGTCACTTTAAATTTTTCACTCAAATTCACCCCCCTCTTACCCCCGTAGAGCCACCCCCGAGCATTTCTGGTAACTTTCGATGCCAGATTTGGACTCAGCGACCTCGAAGCCCCCGGGAAGCGATTCCCACGTGATTTTTGGGCACTTTGAATTTTTCACTCGATTTCACTCCCTCCCACCTCCGAGCATCCCTGGTAAGTTTCGATGTCAGATTTGGACTCAGCGACCTCGAAAGCCCCCGGGAAGCGATTCCCACGAGATTTTCATGGCTTTCTATCAATTTCTAGAATTTTTCAAAAAATTATGCACTTTAGATGCATTTTATGCACCCCTGCGCAATTTTCTTCGAACAATTTATTCACTATATGTAGACTTTTTCAGAATATTTTTCCGGAAACTATGTCGAAAACCGCATCTTCATCCGAGCTGTACTTAAAAATTTAGTTATTTTTATCTAATTTCTCTGGTCTACAAGTTGGAGTTGCCGCGAAATATAAACGTCACTTTTAACTTTTCGTTTCTTTAGCAGAAATTAAATTATATATTTTTTGTCATACCTCCCTCGTAAGTATACTCTCTATACGTTAGTTTCATAACGTACCTAGGGAAATAAAGTAAGTTTGGGAGAATTTTCTCTTTTATAAATACAAGTATTAAATTAAATGTTTTATGATGAATATAAATAATAGTAATGCTAGTAAGCTAATTTAAAAGAAACAGTGCCATAAACTATATTTATTGTAATAATATGATTTAATTTATCTCGTCAGTAGTTGTCATTTGAATAGAAGCCGCGTGCTAAATTTATTTTATTGACGGTTGCCATGGATATTCCAAGCAACGCTACCTTTACTATTTGCTTAGCAAATATGAAATCTTACTCAAATAATTATAGTTTTTCACTGGTTTTTTTCAAGTTTTTTTCTAGTTTAATGACGAAAAATATAATATGCACCGCGGGTCGTACAGCGTGATTTTTTAGTCTCGAGTACTTGCAAACCTTATGTACCTCTGGTAGTTATTTCAATATGGCAAACAATATAGTCCAGAGATACTTGTCACATATAAGGAAATCATTTTTAAAAATATGGCACCCATGAAAGAAAAATGCACACCCATCAATGATTATTAAAGTATAGTCTAGTCCTCATAGAACCACTGAATTATTTTTTAGTAGATAGTTCAGCCGTCTATAGTTTCCATGAACGTTAAACTTTATTTTATATCTTTACTTGTTCGTATTATTATTATAAAATATAGTATTCAAAGATTAATATATCGACTACCTTCTGACTATTAACACTCACCATAAACCCAACGTTTCCAATAAATAATATATATTTAAAATAAACAATCTTATATTTACAGTTTGGTAATCAATGGTAATCAATAATCTATTAACAATATAATTCTGTTGGTATTTCATGACCAGTGCAGATAGCAAGTGGTTCCTATTTTGCAACAATGAAACTATGAATTGACTACACCAAAATATGACTAAATGTTTAATCATCTTTCAACAAAACTTAAATTATTATTAATTTATTTGATACCAACTGAAACTTGTCATTAAAAGCTTTACTCTGCTTTACTTTGGAAATGATAAAACAAAAATTCAACATCAACTTAAAAACAAAACAAAAACCTTCAACTAAATACTTATTTTATCATTATCACGAATCTGACTCATTTGTGTTATGTCCTGCTGGGTATTAATTTATTAAAATAAATGCATAGTAAACCATGGTATAATTTAATTCGTCATTTGACTGCTTAAGTGCAAGTTCAACTCTATTGAGAGGTCACAGCGGCAGGCAGGCAACACAAATTGTAATCCTAAGAAACATTGTCTGCTTTATTCAATTCAATTACTACTTCCACCGTAATTGCACTAGGTAAATAATACTGGTAATGGATTGTTTTTTAATCTCATTTCAGGAAGTAGAATGAAGTTTCCGAGGTAGGTGGTGTGGACTATACGTATTCTGGAAGTCAGATTTATCAGCAGGAAGAAAATATATGAGTCTTATGAAACCTTATCTTCATATATTATTGGTCATATAGATTAACATACAAGTACACATCATAGAACATTATAGTAAAAATAGATTAAGATAAAAGAATACGATTGAAAAAGTTTGCCGAGCTCACTTTACATGAAAAATGGAAACTAATAATAAAAAATTAAATGTTGTTTACAGTATTTCACTGAAACACTGTAAGAATCATTTTGAAAATACTGCTGCCCAAAGAATCACTACTTCCAAATCCAAATTTTCGGTGGGAGTGTGGTAGTGGGGGTGCCTGATGCCAAACATAATTTGAGATTCTTTGGTTCTTTGGTTCAATGTTATATTTTAGGCCCTTTAATAATGGGGTGGCGGTGGTAGTGTAGGCGACTGCTATCAAAACAAATTTTGATTTTTGGTTCTTTTAGACACACTAAATCACGATTTCATTTTTTTACCACCTTTAATAATGGGATGGGGGTGATAATGAAGGCGACAAAATTTCAAAATATCAACTTCCACATACACAGTCCCAATTTTACGGACTCTTACTCGCTCGTTTTACTTATTTACCCCCTAACTTTTCAACAGAAAAATATCAAAATATAATATTATATATACCAAATTTCAAGTCAATATCATAAATCGTTCCTGAGTAATCGCGCTGACAAAAAAGTTACAGACATACCGATAGATTAACAGATAGACAGACATTTTTTTAAAATCTCTACGAAATTTTCAATTTTTTTTATCGTTACTATACTTCCACGATGTGGAAGTACATTCACCTAAAACTAAATTAAACATAAAATATTATTGAGGTGATATCACTATATTGAATCGTTTATAAGTAAGTGCGGTATAGGAAAAGTTAGTAGTTGTATCTTTCTTATACAGTGAGGTACTTGGGTATGTTTAGGCTCCAAACTATCATGAGAGGACCACGTGGAAGTCAAACGAGGAAAACACGTGCATCTCCATGGATGTGCAAACGCATATTGAGCATTAAGTGAGGAATAAGCTTATCTGGATGTATACTACTATTATTACTATGGTAAAATCCCTCATAACATACGCAGTCTTGGTATGGCAGCATTTCCAAGAACGATTCATAACTAAGGCTCCCCTATGTCGAGTACAAAGGCTAACCTGTCTAAGAATAACAGGAGCAATCGGGGCCATTCTAATAATTGCAATGGAGGACATCCTTGGATGCACATTCTTGCGTATCATGGATCAAGAGAACTGCAATCTGCTTGAGACTGGAATGTGGAATGCAACAGGTATAGCGATGGAGCATATAAAGTTTTGTCTTCTCTAGTTTGTTGGTACCAGTTACATTATCTCTTGTTCTTGGTGTGTACTTAAACAGTACCGAAACTAGTAGTTTTTACTGCCCCGGAGTAATTTTTATTTGATTTAAATAAATTTGAATGTAAAAATTCAAATTATAATTGACCTATTAATTTCACGCTAGAAAGTTTGGTAAAAAGTGTCATGCCGAAAACTAGATTGGTGTCACTAAAAGTCACTGTACATGTTGACCAACTTGTCTAATCGCCAAACATTGTAAAAATGAAATACCTATGATATAATAATCAAATCGTTGTTTTCAGCATCTTTAATGTTAAATTTACTAAGGCAAGCTTAAAACTTCAAGCTTAAACTTACTAAAGTAAGCTTAACATTAAAGATGCTGAAAACAATGATCTGTCTATTATATTATAGGTATTTAATTTTTACAAAGTTTGGGAATTAGACGAGTTGGTCAACATGTGTAGTGACATTTTACTACTTTTAGTGATACCAAGCTAGTTTTCGCATGACACTTTTTACCAAACTTTCTAACGTGAAATAGATCAATTGAAGAGATAAGTGGATAAAGGTGTTATGTCACAAAAACACGTTATTGAGTAATTTAACTCGAAAGTTTTTAGGCGAGAACTTTTTTGTTATAACGACTATATAGCTTGCATTTTGATGATATTGACATTTGATGTACTTTTCAGAGACAAATAACTAAAGTTGTCAGTTGTCATTATTTTCGAAAATTTTAAAAAATTAATGTACATAACACCTTTATCCGTTCATAAGTTTCTCTGAAATGAATAAGGAATTAGTGAATAAAAGTGTTAAGAAATTAAACATATTTTATTATTATTAAAACATTGTACAATTTTTAGGTAGTCGGACAGTTCCACGGTTTTGAGCCACAGTTTGGTCATTTCCAAGTATGTTGTGATAATACGGCCTGTATTCTTCTTTTATGAATGGTAATTGTTCTTTAAGATTGGCCAGTTTTTCTACACTTAGGCTGCCCTTGTTTTCATTAAACACCGTTAGAGCAATACCGTCGGAATTTATCTTATGCATATTCCTTTTCTTTAAAATATCGACTTTGTAAAATGGAGTCATTTCATCTACTGATGTAATAGATGCACCATAGATGCCATTTTATACCGTCGCGAAAATAAACCTTTTCATTGTTCAAGTTTTTCTTCCTGTTGTACAAATTGAGTTTTGAGGCAATTCCATCAATATCCTTGAAATGATTCTTTATATCTATCACAACGGCGTCTTTGGGAGTTCTTAAAATTTCTCGATACTGGTCCGGAACGTAGATGTTTTGATGTTTCCTTAAAATTTTCTCGACTCTGCCAAAGTCTCTGTCTGAATCTAAATATGAATGTCCCACCTCCGAAAATTTATGGTCGATAACTTTAAATTCTCTCTTTAAAATCAACAACTGGTAAAGTGTAATGATATTGAAGTTTTTATTTTGTCCACCACAGGAGTCTGGCCATATTATGTGATCGATCTTTTCTTGGAAATATTCATTGTAAATTTGTGAAAAGGTGTGTAAGCAACTAGCGATTTCTAGGCTTTCACGGCTGGCCATATCTTCAGTCCATGTGAAAAAGATCGTTTTTTTTTTCAGTATTCCTCAATGTATGTATGCCAAGGTTGTAAAACCACATTTGACGAAGGTAAAATGCTTTTGATGTACTTAATTTTGGCAGCGGCATGGTTTGCTGAAAATCTAAAGTAAGAAAGCAAATCGTTCTATCTTCTGTAACTTTTGCTCCGTCACGCTTTTGTTGTTCGAAAGCTAGTTTATAATTTTCTCCGTATTCTTTAGTATTATTTCCAGCATCACATTTGGGAAAAAATGTGAGTCATTTCATGATCTCAATTAAACAATTTTGAATACCATGGACGTAATTTCAGCATTTTTATTGGGTAGGCAGGAATTTTTCACAGATAACCCAATAGATGTAAGCATAGCGAACCCTGTAATTCTTAAACGATAACTTTATAAATCCAAATGACCCTTGACTTGATTGGCGTAATTATCATACTTATTATTTTTTCCGCAAGAATTTCGGAATTCGCCAGATTTGCCTTAAACAATTTAATGCTCTTTCAAAATATTGGGTGGGCAGAAGCCATACCAGATATCAGTTTTGCTCTTGTCATAAAAATTTCTACGGTCCAGCCCTCTTCTACTTGTCAACATAAAAATGTTTGTACAAAAATCAACACCGCAAAGCGTCACTTTCCAGTATTTCTGATTTACAGACTAATTTGCTAGAATACTTTGGTAAATTCGTATTTTATTATTGCATTTTATATTGATAATGTTTTGTTTTTAAAACATTATTAAAACTTGCCTGGGAAGAAATTGCCAGTATGTGACTGATTTCTGCTGAATTGCCAAAAGGTATAAATGTGTTTACAGCAATTGGATACTCAAGTACCATCTCGACTCTTGTACCATCTCATACCATTTCGAAATTGAACGAAATGAATATATGGATTAAAACACTATAAGCACTATTCCCAAATATCAGCCAATTTATAAACATCTTACATGATTCATGAAATCGTTTATTCATTGCCATTTGTAATATCAGTTTACTACGACTGGCCATTTTCACTATAATAGTAAGAAACACTTAACACAACTTGTCACATTAATGTCAATATAACATAACTTAAAAAGCAAAGTGTTTTGGATTAAAACAATTTAATATCGCATAGTAATGGATAAAGGTGGTATGTGATCATGACACCTTTATCCATTAAATTATATAAAAACCATATGTACATAACACCTTTATCAAACATTAAAACGCATTTAGGAAAGGTTTATTATCTCAAAAACTTATTGAAATGATAGATTATAAGTTAAAATAGTTGTCTGTTTAGAAATCTCAAAATTTTCAAAAATGTCACATAACACCTTTATCCACTTAGCTTTTCAATTATTAGAGTTACACAGCCAGTTTTAGGTTTGTTTCAACTACAGGGTATTACTCATCAGTAGTCCCTATGTAGTTTCTCAAGCTACGCACGTCCAGTATTAGGTGGACACCTTATACTTGTGAATGTTTAACAAACAACTAACTTTGCACAGGAATGTGTGACTGGAGAGATGATGAACTCTCTATTAATGATCCTGATTCTATCCCGAACTTATAAAGTATTGTTCAACTGAATTTAATGACATTAGCTATATGATATCCCTTAATATCATTTCAGCATTAGAAGTACAGTTTTAAGAGAATATATTCAATTTTTGTGTTTATTTCTTATAATGTATTTAAAAAGAGTGTATAAGGTTAAATATTGTAATATCTAGAAAATCGCATAGTTTGAATTACATGTGGTAAGAACATATTTGTTTAGGCCTGATTAAATTTAAAAATTGCCACTAATTCAATGGCACTGATTGTAATTTTCGTACTTAGATAAATTCAACAATGCATTACCAACAGTAAAATGTCAAAAAATACCCAATGGTCTAAAAATGTAACAAAAAATAAAAACAAAAATTTTTCTCGAGTTTTTTTAATTCCTGTTACAAAAATTCATTAATACATGAATCGAAGAAATCATGTAAATAACATCTCTTTTTCATTAGCTCTCCAACGAGGTAAAATGTCATGAAACTAAAACTAGTTCCATGAAAATGTTCAGGTGAGCAGATACAGCGCATTCATTGTTTGATATTTTAGGGTCCCATTTACCTGCTTTTAATGGTATAGTCCACAGTGCATCGCCCTTTTTTTAATAATTAGTAACAGGCTGAATTTTCGTGAGTAGCTTCGTTTTGACGAGACGCCCAACTTTTCTCTCTGCGAAAATTCTCGGTAGTGGTAGCTAATAGCAAAAATTATTTTTTCTATTTCACACGAATTAGACAATTCGACAACCTGTCAAATTATTTTGGCAATATGTTGTTGTGGACAAACACGGAGCTTATTATAATTAACTCGCGCAAACGTAGCCAAGGCAATCGAAAAACAAACTCTTTAACAAACGTTTAACGAATGAAAAATATATTGCTAAAATAATTTGATAGGTTGTCGAATTGTCTAATTCGTGCGAAATAGAAAAATAATTATTGCTATTAGCTACCACTGCCGAGAATTTTCTCAGAGAAAAAAGTTGGGCGTCTCATCAAAACGAAGCTACTCACGAAAATTCAGCCTGTTACTAATCATTAAAAAAAAAGGGGCGATGTACTGTGGACTAGTACTAACGAGTAGTTAAATACCTAGAACGTGAAGGCGGGAGATTGATAAATGCAGTGGTGCTCTCTTTCTTTTCTTTGTCTTAATTGATGTGATTGGTCCAAGCGTGCCCGAGAACTCTTTACAGTGAAGATTTCTCAGTACTACTGGACCAGTCTGTGAATTACAATACCTATCGATCAATATATTTGGTTTCTCTCGATTGTCATTACATTTAAAATATGGCGAATTCTCTGAACTTTTAAGTTTCTGTGGCTGCGCTTGTTAAATATCTATACCTACTTTCTTTTTATTACATGAGCTTTGGAAATACATTTTTATATGACGTAAATGATAAAACTGAAAGTAAAGGTCAGGAAACACTAAACAGGTTGAGTGAAATTACTTAGAGAAGATAATATACATCACAATGCGCACAGGCCGATATCGCTAGCGCATTCCGGTTGTCTAGGCAACGAACTTGTTTTTGCTATTGCAGTGGTGTCGCATGGTTGCGTTGAATAGATGCGTTGCTTATTATTCTAGGAATATATTTTCTAGTGTTTTTCGTATTCGGTATTTATTATATATTTATAGTGAATATTCAACCGTTTCTACAAATAAAACAGATGAATTGAAATTTATTTTAATTGCGACTGTCCAGTATTAATAAACGAAAATAGTAAACGTAGTAGTTTTGTTTTATTTGAAAAAGAATAAATTTACCCGGCACTGGTATCGTGCCCACAAATAGGTACACTCTATGCGGAAGCCGTAACGTATGTTATCTTCTCTAAGTAATTTCATTCTACAAGAAAAAGTTTGGAGGCAATTAATGGTAAAATTTAATATTAAAGATGTTTCATGTACTTAATTTATTCGTGAAATATTTTCCTCAAATACCAACCGTGCCTTTAAATTTTATCTATAATATTTGTCTCAAACTTAGTTGCCAAACGATAATATAACTCGTGTAAATTGCCAGTTTATAGTATAGTAGATATATGCAAAAAAGAGGGTGACAGGTGGAACTAATTCCCACAAAGACGGAGTTTGAATTTTTTAGTTCGCTGTTGGTATCTTTTTGACATACTAAAAGTCTAGAAAAATCTGAGTGTGCAAAATGCGTTTTTTTATCAGTTATCTTGAAAAAAATTTAAAAAATCCTAAAAAGTTGTGTGTTGTATCAAATTACAGAAAATTTCATGCTGAAAAAGATTATATTGGTTTAAAAAAATTAAAAACTGAAATCTTATGCAGTGTTGAAAATCATATTTTTAATTTTTATTAATGAAAATGCGTCCTATAATAGACATGTATATGTATTTCATCAGTATTATATCTTACATAAGAGAAAAGCTAAATCTAATAGTCTTCTTCAGTTTCTTCTAAATCACTTTGCATTCTCTACCAGAACAGTTACAACATCACAGTACATTCGACACCATAACGTCGACACGTACACCTACCACTACCACACGGCTCATTTGTATCCGTTTTGCAGGTCCAGCGGATCATGTTTAGTAATAACTCGGGTGCAGGATTCACTTCACATGTTATGGGCTGTAATTGGTCTCCTATTTTTTTCCAACCCCACTTTTCAGGATTGGTAATATTGGTGTTCATAGTTTTCCAACAAAGACATTGTAAACGTACGCGGAAAATGTGATGAACAGCAGCATCTTCTGTAGGTGGCAATCTTGCAATATTTAATTTACTTTTGGTAGTTGTGATTTTTTTCAAGTAGAGACTATATCGTAGTAGGTTCAGAATCTCTGTCTTTGGATTTCCACCGTACAATGATACCAATGCTTTGGTGCCAATTTCTGCGAGTTCCTTTCTGTTTGCATTTTCTGATCCAAACAGAGTAGCGCAAATGCTAAATTCCTCTCATTTCCAAAAATGTCGATATGCTGCCGATTTACTTTTAGCAAATAAGGAGCTTGTGATATCGCATTTAGTTAAAGCATGTGAAAAGAAAATAATTTTGCATCCCTTTTCGTCAAGCACATGTTGCATCGATTTAATATCGCGTTTTTTATCTGACTGCAAACAAATATTTCGTGTATTATGGTAAATCAAAAGTACAAAAATACCGGTGTCGCTGTTGCAGAACCTCCCAGAATTGACCTGGATCGAAGCCAAAATTAAATTTCGACTTTGGTCAAAAATCCATTTAAGGACATTTTCGACCATAAAAATACAAGTCTGAAGGACATCAGAGCCACAAACTAGCCCAAAAGGACCGTTATGAGTTCGTTAAGACATCAAAAATAACCCGGTGAAAATTCGAAGAAACACCGAAGTTTTACTTAGAGAAATAAGTCTTGGTTCAGGATATGAGAGTGAAAGTATATGTGGTCAGAGGAAAGTGAATAATATACTTTTCGGAAGTGCGCCGAAAATTGATTGATTGGTTGATTATTTTTTTTATTTAAATCACCACTAAAACTCGATGTTCTGGTTGCCTTACGAGAGTTCGATAGGGATTTTTTTATACGTGTTTCTCAGAAATCTTAAGTGTGGAAGCCGTTATTAGAAGATAAAAACGTGTGGAAATCACGTCAAAAATTAATCCCGTCCGAGAGAAATCTCGATAGGGATTTTTTATGCAAAAATCTTAGAAACCAAAAGGCGTAAAATGCCATTAGCAGCTTTCAAAAATTAATCCCTTCCAAGAGAAATCTCGATAGGGATTTTTTTTATGCAAAAATCGCAAAAACGGAAAGGCGTAAAATGTCATTAGTGGATTTTCAAAAGGCGTAAAACGCCATTAGTAAGTTTCAGATCGAGCGAGAGAGAACGTAATCGACAATCTAAGGTAGTGCAGCCTTACTCCATTGCTTGTCTACCGAGTATATCTTATCTCGAACCCGACTGGGAGTGGAAGAACGGGGCAGAACGCGACTGGCGCCCCTTAATAAATAAATTGGTGTCGCGTCAATTAGATGCTCTCTTCTACATCGTCAGCAACAACTATTACATGCTTTTCTTCTGCCAAGGTCAGTGCCGTTTTTACAATAACAGTGTCAGCATCATCTGTAGCATGAATCACATTGTGGTTATTCGCTTTCAAGTACTTTCCAAGCATGGTTATAAAGCACTGTTTGTTCTCATTATTAGAAAGAAAGGATCCTTTGCCAATAAGAAGTGGAGAGCTCTTAGTAAATTTCACTGTTGCCGATGATTGCTTTGTGCGTATCTGATGCTCTACATCCTTTGTACTGGAGATGGCATAGCCATCAAATACAATTGTACAATACTTTATATTGATTAGAAATATGACTGCTATATAGTTGTAACACATCTGAAAATTTCCCATGGCAAATGTGTAGTAGTGCACCCCCATCAAGAACATTTAATGTTTCTGCAGGTAACATGTAATTCAAACTAGTTGCTATGTCATCCAAAGTTCTTGCCAATGATGATTTATCACTTTTTCTGAATAACTGAGTTTCTGGATCAAATAGAGACGGAGAAAGTATAGGTTCTCCTTTAATTTTTGCAGATTAAGATTTACACACAAACATACCAGCATTCTCTGGGTGAGCAGTCCTGTGTCGAAATGTTGAATAGTTCCGTCAATGACAATACATTTTCTTAATATCTTCATTGTGACAGCTTAACAGAGTTGAAAGCTTTTCCAGTAAATTTGGATTGGCTTCGAAGTCCAATTAAGTTAGATTCATCTGCAGTTACCTTGTGTTGATTGTCTACTAACCCACTGAAAATATTATGTAGCTCAACGCATTGTGAATCAAAAATTGAAGTAATGTAAGAAAATCCTTCATATCTCTAGATTTTCTAGCATCGGATATTTCATTGTGTTGTTCACTGCTAATGTAGAAGAACGCACTACCGGGCGTCAAAATGACGCGACACCAATTTATTTCTCAGGGGGCGCCAGTCGCGTATTACCCCGTTCTTTTACCTCCCAGGCGGGTTCGAGATAAGATGCACTTCGGTAGCCGAGTAATGGACCAAGGCTGCACTACCACAGATCGGAAACTACGCTCTCTCTGGATCGGAATTCCCTCGTTAGGGGTTTAGGCACCTCTTAATTTCCTGAATTTTTGCATAAAAAAATCCCAACCGAAGAATTTCTCTGCGGAGGGATTAGTTTTGGTACGCGGAAATCACGTTTTGGTCCATTAATAACGGAATATATTTCTCAAAAAACGCTTAAAAAAATCCCTATCAAACCTCCGTAAAGCAACCAGAAGGTCGAACGTTAATACGAATTAACTCGACACATCCGGTTTTCCATACGAAAGTTCCAGGGATTATAGACCGTCAACAGGCCTCAAGATCAATTAAGAAACAATAGTTCAAAGAATCCGTTTATTTAACAGAATTGGTTATACAAAATTCTCAAGATAAGAATCGTGCCTTCCCCAATCAAGGTAGTGACTTTCAGACCATACAAGCGAGAGCGCTCACGCTAACGATCGATTAGGTAGAAAAGATTCATACATACCTTCTCAGAATCAAAATGCGAGCTTTTAGAATCATTTCAGACTCTAGGTAAATGAATAATTAAGGCTGACTGAAATTAACTTAAAAAAGTTTTACTAATTGAATTTAGTTTCGCTAGAGACTACTTAGCTTTAAAGTTCTTGTATCGTGGAGATTCACGTACTCAAACACATTCAGAGGACTTATTACTGCATAAGTTGAGTGGCGTTCGATCAGTCCACGACTTACTAACCCTTATCACAGTCGTTCAATATTATCGATTTGGCAGCGTCTCACCTTCGAGCGACTTTTAGGCAAAATTGAATTTTTGGATTTTTATGCACAAGGCGTTTTCCTCTATAACTTTGTCATTTGAAAAGCACTGTTATTGGCTTTTCTGCCATCGCTTTGTCTGGACCACTCAACGCGCTCGACCAAATTGCGAGCCGCTGGGTCAATCCAAACTCTTTCTATGCGAGAAACCGGCCTTGTACATGTGCATTAATTTTTATCAATTTTTGCTTATCGGCACTACGCCGGCTTTGACAAAATCTTCTATTTTGCCTTTCGGATGTAGTGCATCGTTAAAATTTTATGCTCATACTTTAGAATTGGGCTTTCAATGACCGTACCTCAAAGGTCAATGTCTTTGGTTGAGGAATAAAAAATAAAAAATAATTTAAATTATATTTTCGTGGTACTTTTTAAACTGACTTTGTGGTACTTTTGAAAAATCCATTTTAAGACCAATTTTAGCGTACTTTTGAAAAATCGATTTTCGAGCTAAATTTCAAGGTACTTTTGAAAAACTAATCTGCGGGTGAAATTTTGGCGTACTTTTGAAAAATCGATTTTCAAGTCAAATTTCAAGGTACTTTTGAAAAGTTAATCTGCGGGTGAAATTTTGGCGTACTTTTGAAAAATCGATCTTCAAGCCAAATTTCAAGGTACTTTTGAAAAGTTAATCTGCGGGTGAAATTTTGGCGTACTTTTGAAATATCAATCTTCAAGCCAAATTTCAACGCAGTTTTGAAAAATTAGTCTGCAAGTGAAACTTTGGCGTACTTTCGATAAATCTATTCCTGGGCCAAATTTTGACGCCCTTCCAAAAATATTATTTTTCAAAGTCCAATTTATGGTACCTTTGAAAAAGTATATTATTCATAAATCTTTGTCATTATATACTTCTACTCTCATATTCTGAACCAAAAACATTTTTCCTAAGTGAAAATTCGGCGTTTCTTCGAATTTTCACCTGGTCATTTCCAACGCCTTATAGAACCCAAAACGGCCCTTGTGGACTGATCTGCGCCTCTGCAGACTCCCAAAAATGTCTTTAAATGAAATTTTTGCCTAAGTCGAATCTTGATTATGTCTTCAACTTAGGACGATTTTGGAGAGTTCTACAACACTAACACGGAAGACATCAGTGAGATTACTCATAGCAAAAATAACTTCACAGCATGCAGGGTGGCTCCATATCCATGAAGCCCGTTGAGTATCGCCAATGCTTCTTCCAAGTGTTAACCCACCTCGACTTTTTGTTGATCGCATTAAGGTTTGTTCGATGAAGATATCTGTCCACATTCCATCCCACAATCCATTGTGTCTACGAAGGGTGAAATGACCAGACCTCAACAAGCTATAAACATCTCCATGATTTTTTCCAGTTCTCTCATTTGTTGTAGATACATCCTGACACATTTGCATAGTTATCGTGCCAAACAGCTGCAAAGAAAGGCAGCATGTGCTCTACAGCTTGCAAATGCATTTTCAAGTTTCATAATCTTTTCAGCATTAAATTTTCTGTAATTTGATACCACAGGCGATTTTTTATTTCTTTAAAAATTTTCAAGATGGCGGCCAAAATCGTATTTTGCACACTCAGATTTTTCTAGACTTTTAATATGTCAAAAAGATACCAACAACGAACTAAAAAATTCAAACCCCGTCTTTGTGGGAAGTAGTTTCACCTAAAAACCTGTATCTACTCTACTATTATTATCAATGATTAAATCAATTTAATCAGATAATAAACTGTCAATTTACACACTTTATATTATCAGGCAACAAAGCTTTCGAAAAAACTTTACCGATAAAATTTTCAGCACTAGTAATATTACACATCAATAAAAATCTACTTATATCTAGTTATTTTACTATTAATAATGGCATTTGATTGGTGCAGTAATCTCAAAAAATGGGATTTCATTGGCTACTATGTTAATGAGTGCATTAATTCATAATAGTGGAGTAAAAAACAGGGGAAAAGTCGCTTCCTTCTCGAGTTTTTTTTTTAATCTTAGAACAAACTGAGACATATACCATTTCGTTAAGTAGGTCGATGTTCATTAGAAATCATGAAATACGACATTTTTTAGTGGTCACGGACATTGTGATTTTTTTTAATCATGTTTTTTTGAACATCTAATGCCATATCTGAAAAACGAATGGGGATATCCACATGAACTTTTTTTTGTTATAAAACACACACTTAAGCGCTTCTATCTGTGTATAGTATTGTTAATTAAAACATTTTTAAGCATGTTAAAAACTTAGACAACCTTGAAAATTTAGAAAATACGCAGTCAAATTTTCACTAAGCTACAAACTTTTTTGTTTTTGGAAATTTTGTATAACACGCTGCGAAGAAAATAAAGCCAAAAGACCAAAAAAGTTTTTGATAGCATAATTCTTATTGTATCTTTGATAGTTTAGGTACAGTGATTTTTTTAGAGCACGCGAATTGCAGAAATTGAGTATTAATACGCCCGCGTTCACTAAAACTAACTAATCTCAGGGCGGTGTACGATCAACGTTATTCGTTTTCGTCGAAGGTCAAATTATAAAACCGTTGCCCAAGGAATCACTACTTCCACATCCTGATCTTCTATCCAAGTCTCTCACAACGAAAAAAATTTGAATGTGGAAATAATTGTTTATGGAATTTTAATAATAAAATATTTGAAATCGTCTACTCCAAAAACCTATAAAACGATATGTCACATCGGTAGTGGGGCTGAGGGTGGTGGAAGGTAGGTGGTAGTAGTGGTGGATAAAATAAAAAAAAATTTGAGGACTTTGGTTTTTGTACACACACTAAATGACAATTTTATTTTTTTCGCCCCTTTGGATAATGAGAATTTTGAGACCTTAGCTTCTCTTATATATACTAAATACCAATTATATGGACTCTTACTTGCTTGATTTGCCTATTTACCCCCATTTACCCCCCAACCCTTTAACGGAATAATCTAGTTCCAGATCTCGTTAAAATACATAGGTACGTGTACCAAATTTCAAGTCAATATCTTAAACGGTTACGGAGTAATTGTGCGCACAGACCGACAGACAGATTTTTTCTTTTTGCTCAAACTTAAAATCTCGACGTTTCATGACATTCTAAAAACAATAAAAATTTTCAAAAATATTTTTGTCGATACTATACTTACACTGGATGTGGAAGTAAAATGTGTAACGATATTCTTTCCCTTATTACCACTTGTATTATATTGTAGAACGTATGGCTATTGTGCGAATTGTGCGTGGATTATCTGCTAAAAAAATATTTAAGATAAAAAAGCAATCTAAGTTTCATTGTAAAATGGAGTGGATTTTATGTGGCGTAGTAATAGAGGAGAACGATAAACTTGTGCACAAGCCATGGAAACGGAGTTTCTATAATTAGGGCTGCGGAAATTAAACGAGACTTAATTTAGGATATTTTTTTCTTTTTTGTTACCTAATTTAGGCGAAAATAACACGTTTACTCAATTATTGTGTGGATCTAGGGTAAAAATGCAATGCATGGGAATTTCAGATAGGGACTCTGACACAGGAAATGTCGGATACAAATATTAAGATTGCCACGTTCAAAAAACAGTGCTTTAAGAAACTGTCTTTTCTATTTAGCTCCAATAATAACGCAAAAAAAAGGAAAACTCGATAGTTTACTTTTTAACAAAACACTCCAAAATTATTACTTTTCCTGTTTTATTAGCCTCCTAGTTGCGCAACTTTTTTTCCATTTATTATAATATTATTTTTTACCGTTTTCGAGATCCCAATGTAATGCATTTTTATCCCAGATACTTTATTTGAGATTTTTAATTCCTTTTTGCCTTCAACTTTTGTCCTTAATGCGCCACTAGAAAAAATAAGTTATCCTTTCAGATCCTAAAACGTGATAAAACAGTCCTAAACATAAAAAAATAATAATGAAACGTTCCGTTACACACAATACATAATCATTATCATTCGTAAGTGCCGCGCGCGTACGCTTCGACAATTCCTCCATACTAAAAAATTCGTAACTAGCAAACTGTTGCTAATAATGAAAATATTTTTTTTCTAAAAACTTTTTTAGTCTATTGACTTCATTTTCTTCATAGCATGTTACACAAAATTTTCAAAAACAAAAAAGGTCCTCGCTTAGTAAAAATTTGATGGCGTATTCTCTAAACTTTCAGGGTCATCTACGTTTTTGGCATGTTCACATTTTTTTTTATTAGCAATCCTATGTATAGAAAGAAGCGCTTAAGTGTGTGTATTATAACAAAAAAAAGTTCACATCGATAGCTCAATTCATTTTTGAGATATGGCAATAGATGTACAAAAAAACATGATTTAAAAAAAAATTAAATTTTACACTTTTTTTTAAATAAGAATATCTGTGACCACTAAAAAATGTCGTATTTCATGTTTTTATGTGTAAAATGATGTTGTCGGTAATACCCACTGTGTCTGATCTTGTTAAGCTGATAAAAAAAACGACACAATTTTACCTCTTTTTCGCTCCACTATAAGAAATGTAATCGTGTGTTCAACTATAAATCGTTTTAATTAAAAATAAAGTTAGCCAAATGTAACAGCTTAATTAAATCAAGTCTTTTCCACGTAAAATGCTACACATGGTAACATCCTTTACTTTGTAGGTACAATATAGGTAATTACTTTTAATTTCGGTGTCATGTTGAAACGCAATTTTAGCATTAAAGAGGATTCGTGTAGGCAGAAAAATGTTCTCTAATTTTGTTGAACTTCAAATTTGTAAATGAATACGGCCGCATTAGCTGATGACAACGTTTAAAATAAAACTGGTAATTAATTTTTGTTTCCAGCTTAATTCGAACTTGAAAGCCACATCCACAGTGGTAAGTGAAGTGGAATGTTATATTTTATTAGGATATTTTAGACCAGGCAAGGGCAAGAAAACACGTATTTATCCCGAAAATATCATTATTACACTCTTCGCAAAAACGAAGAGTATATTGTATTTGATCGGCACATTTCTAAAATCGTAAATATCGCTCGTAGAGAAAAAAATTTTCATATCATTGTGTTAGTGAACGAATTCTGAACAACTTTCAAAATGTCCGTCTGTCTGTCCGCCTGTCCATCTGTCCGTCTGTCCGTCTGTCCGTCTGTCCGTCTGTCCGTCTGTCCGTCTGTCCGTCCGTCACGTTTCTTGTAAGCACGATAACTTAAGAAAGAAAAATCCGATTGTATTGAAATTTAAAAACTAAGTTAGTGTTAACTAGAGGAAGAACCCCATTGTTTTTGAAGAAAATCGATCAGTAAATAAAAAGTTATTAATTATTTAATTTAAAAAAATTTATATTCTCTTAATTTCTGTCGCTTGTACTAAAATGGAAATCTTGCGAAATTTTATTTCTATAATATATTTTTTTTTCTTTATAAATTTTACTAATATATATTTTTTCTACTCCCTTATGTAAATTTGCTGTTTTCTGTACAGTCTGTAAAATGAATAAGTAGGCAATTCCAGTTAACTGAACGGATATATTTCATATCAGTTCTAGGATGGATATGAAATAAAACCGACCAATCACAGTTCGTATATTAAGTACATAGGCAACTATTCGTTTTATAATCAAATTAGTGCGTAAGCTGTCAAAGTAACTGTCAGTGTGTACTGTCAGTGTGTATTTGTGTAATATATTAATGTTCAATAAATTTTGTAGTTTTTTTAAGCTGGTCGTAGAAAAAGTATACTGTACAACTCGAGTGGATTATCCATATCGCACTCAAAAGATTTGAAGCACTCCGCCTACGGCGTCGTGCTCAAACTTCTTTATCGTGCGATATGGATATCATATCCACTCTTGTCGCACAAACTACTATTATAGAAGTACGAGTTGAAATATGTATGATTGTCGAAAGACATATATCACAGACAATCAATTTTCGTGGCAATATGTGGTGGCGCAGGGGCTGAAGATTTGCGTTGCCAAAGTTGTACAACTTATACGTCTCTGACTTCCCGGAGTTCCCGAATACGAATCTTACCAAGTACGCCGACGACACGGCCATGCATGCGCATTCGCACAATGCGCAAGCGGCAATATGCTACTGAAAGCGCACATGGCCCGTACCATGGCGTATTACGACAAGTGGAAGATTCGGATCAACGCCGAGAAGTCCAAGTTGGTTATCTTCACGCGCCGGTTCACAGAGAATCGAATATTAACACTAATCTCGATCAGGGGTCAAGAACTTAGAATCAAATAGTGCGTGAAGTATTTGGGGGTTAACTTGGACAAACGACTAACGTTCAACACCCACGTTAACGACACAGTACACAAGGTCTACGCCATGTCCAGGAGTCTGTATCCGCTCCTGACAAGAGGTAGCGGACTCAACAGGACAAATAAAAAATTGTTGTAGACGATGGTGATCAGGCCGGCCATCACATACGCGGCGCCGGTGTAATGCAGCATACCGGCCACGACAATGAGAAAACTTCGAGTTCTCGAACATAAATTTATGCGCCTCATCTCTGGTCCTGGTTCGGACAGATACACGTCCCTCAGAGATTTATATGATCGTTGCCACGACATAACCCCACTAGCGGACTACGTCCAAGAAATTTCTCAAAAATTCTACGAATTCAAACTGGGCGATAGTCCGCTAACCCGCAACATATCCCGAATCAGACAGCATAATGCAATCCTTCTCGATATCCGACACTCCCTACCATACCAGACGTTGCCTATTTTCCGGCAACCTCTCTAGCCAAACTTTCCTATACGACAACTTCTTATTTCCCCACCTTTAATCTTTACTAAAACCTATAACCAACCTTCTCTATCCCCTTTATATGTTCTATTTGTTTTATCGTTTTTGTTCTTTTGTCCTTTTTTGTTTCTAAATTCCATCTTGATCTATAAATTCTTAAAAACCAAAATAGTTATTAATATATTTTTAAAGTTCCACGGCATTTTCCTGGCGGCAGGAAGACCACCAGGGTGGAATTACTTAAAACGGGTTTTGTTGAGTTCTGTTTTCCCGTGCCACCAACCAAAATTAAATAAGTGCTTTTCCTAGTGAGTGATAATTTTTTACAGTTTTCTTTTAATTAGCTTTAGGTCCGTTTTAATTAATTCTAATTAATTTTATTTTAGTTTTTAAGTCTGCCTGTGACAGACAGGAGTACTAACTCATAAGACATCCGTCGTTAAGCCAAACCGGACCTGCCTCGCCCAGCCCTGCAATCACCACGGCACTCAGCGCCGTGGTTGTCTGGCTGGCTCCGAGACAGGTTCCGGCGAGGCGCATAAATGTATATAAAATCTTTAATAAATCGTTGTTGTTGTCGTTGTCGTTGTCATTGTCGTTGTCATTGTCGTTGTTGTTGTTGTTGTTTGCGTTGCAATCCAAAGGCCCCGTGTTCGAATTCCACACAAGTTGGATTTTTTTTTCATATAATTTTTTTCACAACAAAGATGGCATCACAAAATTTAGGATGTCCAAAAACTAACATTATTTACAAAAAAACTGCGAAGAGTATCCTATAGAATGTGTAACAATTACATATAAAAAGGTCAGTAAATTGGCGAAGAGTAAGTTTTTAGCTTGTTTTATACTTATTTTTTGTCAAATTACAGATGATATTATCAGGGCTGGGGATAGAGGTAAGATCGTCGCTTTAGTTTTATTGGATTATTCTAAAGCTTTTGATAAAATCATCATGACTTACTGTGTGCAAAGGTAAAATTGTATGGTTTTGATGAAATTGTGGTTAATTTTTTAAAATTATATTTGCACAATTTGCGACAAATAGTTCGAGTAGGCGATTGATTCTCAACATCCGCTTTTCTATTAATTGGAGTACCACAAGGTTCAATCATAGGTCCCTTATTTTTGTGTCATATCATCCTCGACCCGTTTTATCTGACCGGTCGGGGGCGGTTACCGAAGGGTTGGGGAATTTAATTCCGCTGCTGGTCACTATATATTTTGAAAGCCTTTTTTTGACAGGTATCAGTTACTTTCGCGCTCGAAAGATTTTTGACAGCTGTCAGATAAAATGCGTCTAAAAGTTGTTAGTTGGAGAACTGTCACTTTGACTCCTGTCAAAAATGTTTGTCATTAACTTTGTTGGGGGGGATGTCACTTTGACAGCTGTCAAAATTCTAGTTCCAAAACTTTCCTGGGAGAATTTATTTTTTGACAGTTGTCCAAAAATTTTTAAGTTGGTATTGCACTTTGTTTTTAGGTTATGATTGTTTATATAGTTTTAAGGTTATGACGGAAATGTTTCCGGCAATGGACCGGAAATAGGTTCAAAGTTATGGACTTTGTCAATGTCACTTTTAATTATGATTTGATGAAAAACTCACACGGGCTCCTTATGGGTTGTGTAGGCTCCACATGGCTACCACCGGCTTCAAACTTTCTTTTCTCTCGCGAAAAAATACAATTGGCTTGACGTTCTTAAAAAAAAACATGTATGGCAATCTGCACGATTTAACACACTAGTCTACCGAACGTTAGGTTAGACTAGAAAATATATCTTACACAAGAAGCGTGTTATTTTGTTTTTTATTTTTTTTCGCGGAAACCAAATCGAAAGGGTGCAAGTGTGATAAATCGTTGAAATCTAAATTTTTACTACTTTTCAATTAAAAATTGTAAGTAATCATAAAATAAACAACTTGTTGTGCCAAAACGATACTAAACACAAAAAAATGTATAAAGACAACTAAATAGAATATATATTCAAAAATATAAAATAAAATAATGAAATTTATTAAATTTTAAAACGAAAACAGAACCTTGGGGGGGGGGGGGTAATTACCACGATACCCCCCCCCCCCCATAAATCCGCGCTTGATAAATTAATTCCTATATAAAAAATCTATTTGACAGTCACATTTTTATCACTTTGATAGCGATAAAAAAAAAAGGTGCATCGTTTTTTATCAACAGTAAAATCACAAGAGCTTTTTTTTTATCGGATAAATTTCTCTTTGTAACGAAATAATTTTGCCAATCAGTGATTTTATGAGAAAAACTGACATGAAAAAATCGCGAGACCGGAGGTCGAGCGATTTTGTCAAATGTCAGTTTTTTGAGCAAAATTACTGATTGGCAAAATATTGAGTTAAAAAGAAATTTATCCATAAAAGAAAAGCTCGAGTGATTTTTGGCAAGATAAATTAACGACAGAATATGTGAATGAACAACAATTAAAAATAATTATAATTTTCTCAAAACGACTCATATCGTACAGTATAGTTTCCACAAGAGTTAAAAATTATAGCCGACAGTACAGATTTTAAAATGACGTGCAACTACTAGATATACTCTGCTTTTGAGGAACAGGCATTTTTATCGTGATAAAAAACGATGCACCTTTTTTATCGCTGTCAAAGTGACAAAATGTGACTGTCAAATAGACTTTTTTATATAGGAGTTAATTTATCACCAATAAAAATGCCTGTTCTTCAAAAGCAGAGTACATCTAGTAGTCGCACGTCACTTTAAAATCTGTACTGTCAGCTATAATTTTTAAGTATTGTGGCAACTATACTGTACAATATGAGTCGTTTTGGGAAAATTTCGACTGAACAAATTACAAAAAACCTAGAAGAATCAATTCCTCAATAAACAAAAAACACGAAATCGTCAATATGGCGACAATTTATGGAGTTTTGTCAAATCCGAAATTACGAACTGTCAGAAATAACTCCATTACAAAATATGGCAGATACGTTAAAGGATTGGGCTTATAATATGAAAAAGAAAACTGGAGAAGATTACAAAAAATATGCAGTTAAAACAATCTGGAATTCAACTATGAAGATGATTCAAAAAAATTATGGGCTCATTTAGCATTTTTTTAATTACATTTTCTGAAAGATCTATTAATTCTAGACCGAAATACAAAAAAAAAGAATTTTCTAGGGTCTCTATAGGCTTAAAAATTAATCAAGATATATCAACACGTGGCGCTTTCATGCTATAGCTGTGTGACGTCAATGTCTCTATCGCATCGGGAGACGTAGACGTAGCTGACCTGCTTGCCTAGTAGTCTAAAGGCGCCGTTACACGGCGCGTGGTTCGCCGAACCTGGTCCGACGAACCACGAACCACACGCCGTCTGACAGAGGTGGTTCGCTTTTAGATCGCGGTTCGTGGTGCGTGCTGCCGCGATCCATCGGATGTCGGTAAACTTGCACGGACCAAAGGATACAACCAAATGCGTCACAAATCTGAATGAACTACGTACCGTATTGACACCCTCAATTTAAGACGCCGTTACACGGCGCCTTAAGATCCGATATAAGAAATTAATACCCTCATCTGTTATTCAGATAAGAAATAGTTTATATAAAAGATAACATGTCGTTCGTGTCGAGTCGAATTTTCGAATTTCGGCGTGCGATTTACGATGCGGATCAACTACAAGTCTTCCTCTTTCCGCATCGACATGGTACGGGCGTCGCGGTATCGTATTTTTGATAATATGAATATATTTAGATGTCGGATTTTCGACGAAAATTTCTAGGTACTGATACTGTACTATAATACTAACACTGATGACATTCGATTGCGGTGGGTAAGGTTATTAGGTAAGCGAGGTAGGACTGTAGAGACATTGACGTCAGCGATTCGACCGCTTCAGTTTATAAAAAATTAGATTTTAAAGCAGTATATTTCTGGAACTACATATCGGATCGAGCTCAAATTTTCAGTGTAATAATTATTTGATGATTACTTCGCACAATTGTAATAAAAAGTACAATATTAAATTTGACTAAATGACCCCATTGTATAAGTAAAGATAATTATTGTTGTTGTTCGTTCACATATTCTGTCGTTAATTTATCTTGCCAAAAAACACTCGAGCTTTTCTTTTATGGATGGAAATTTTGCCAATCAGTAATTTTACTCGAAAAACTGACATTTGACAAAATCGCTCGACCTCCGGTCTAGCGATTTTTTCATGTCAGTTTTTCTTATAAAATCACTGATTGGCAAAATTATTTCGTTATAAAGTGAAATTTATTAGATAAAAAAGCTCTTGTGATTTTACTGTTGATAATCTCCCTAGGACAATTATCACTTATGACATCCAGTTTGACAGTTCAATAATTTATTTATTGACAATGTCACAATTACGATTTGGCACTGTAAATAACGAGTTGGTATATATAATAATAGAAGAAAATATGCCATCTAATACAAATAATAAGTAAAAAGTATATCTGGAATACATTTATGGATTTTTGCGGCACCAGAAATTATGAATCAGATAAAAATAATTAAAATAAATTGCAAAAAAAATTCTATATGAATTCCCCTCGAACGCTGATAAATAGCTCACCATTTTATCACAACTTCCTCAAGCACGTTGCTTTTAGGTAATATCCCTCCGCCTACGGCGTCCGGAAATTGCAAAGCAACGTGCTTTCGGAAACTGTGATAAAATTATTTCGTATTATCAACGTCCTTGGGACATTACAGCTGATAATTTCCTTAGGACAATTTTCACTTATGTCATCCAGTTTGACAGTTCAATAATTTAAAGTTTATTTTTTGACAATGTCACAATTATTACGATTTGGCACAGCAAAAAACAACTTGATAAATATAATAATAGAAGAAAACACACCAAGTAATACAATTATCCACATTTAATTGATTGCAAATTCAAATACGAAACCGTAAAATATACCATATAAAGGAATAAATGCTTAGCTAATTTGAATTTCATGAAACCAGTAATTTTCTTGAGGAATTTTGCTTAACTTTCAATTTCAGTGTTGACATTTTAAAATTTTAAAGCATAGAAATGTATAATGGAAACACGAATGAGGCAGAGTACAATTTTAAATTGAAAAAGATAAACTTATTGCATTTCCACTCACCTGGCGGACTGAACATTTCACAGATGAAACTTAAGAAATGCGAATACGCGTTAAATGAACCTACTCTAACTAAACTCGTTGTAAGACTGGTAAAGTTTGGTACATATCTAGAATTTGATTCTATTAAATTCAAAGTAAATCAATTGGTATGTCTCACACGACTATAATGTTAATTGCGTGTTACAGAACGATTAAGAGAAGTTAAGTAAGTTCAGATCTGAATACAGTGGGAGCAGTTACACTGAATTTATAAAACGAGGCGAATTTGAAGTAATAGAATTTTTTAAAAAATTTTAAATGCTACTGTTTGAATATTATCATCATTTGATAAATAGGCCATTACAATCATGTCCAATCACATTATACATTCGAACCTCCAACTGGTTCTAGCAGGCTGCAACCACTTTGAATTAGCCAAGTCTGGTCTACAATATTATTGAGAAAAATTGAGCATTTTCGATCACAAACGGAAAATAATTAAAAATTTTATTGTATCTAATTAAGTTGTGGTTGTTTAGCCAAGCAGAGAATACTGTAATGTGTTACAACCCCTAGAATGATGTATTTGCACCTACTCGAAAAAGAACCTACCAGAAGATTCCAAAGTGACATCTGGAATTATCGAGAGAATGGTGGCGTCATCACAGAACAATCGAGATCTGTCATTTTTAGGTATAAAAGACCGACCGCATTCTCGGTGAGTAGTTCAGAAAGTTCAGAAAGTATAGAAAGTGAGGTTAAGACTTCAAGGATAAACAAAGTGATAAACATTGTGATTTTAGTCAGTAAAAGTGTATTTAAATTAATAATAGTATTGTGAAGTATCCAGTAAATATTTAATAAAGTGTGTTAGTGGACATCTCTTGTTATAATTTTTGGAACCCACGGAATTTGCGAGGGTGGTTTCCTAAGGGTGGAAACACGTTACAATACTATCTGAGAGATTGAAGAGTTTTACGAATGTATAATGCATAGTTTTTGTTTCCTTAATTATTGACATATTATTATTTTGTGATGAATTACCGTCGTAAGTACATCTATACCTTATATCTTCCCAGAGAAAGTGTTTATCTTATAGATTTATGTCACTTGTACTGTGGTGAGCAAAAAAATAGGACAACTATTTTTTTCTAATGTAAATCTTTCTCTATTTGAATATGTAATGAGTAGCCGAAATAAAACAGTTAGCACTTTATTTTATTTTTTATTGTAATGCTGTAGTTATTGTTATAGCAAATGATGGATGGTCAATGAGATAAGTTGCACTGCGTTATAACGTTAACAAATATTTGGTGTTTAACATTAAAAAAAGTGGAGAATAAACGGCACAATAAGTATAAATCCTGGATCAGGGGACAAAGGATATTCAACTTAACAAGAAACTAACTATTAATATTTCGTTATTGCACCATATAGCAACTTAGGCTATTAAATAAATATAAATTTCAGTTTCAAAAGATTTTAATGTTTTTAGATTCGAAAATATAATTTTGTTATTTTGTTATATCTATAGCGATATAATAATCCTAATATGTAGATGAGTGCACTACATATACTTCCCCCCTGCAAAAAAGAGATCAACCCACCAAATCAATATCAAAGATGACAGTTACAAAAGAAAAGTCAGATTTGACTGACAGTTGGCCAAATAGAGATATTCTATACATAAAATGAGGTAATATACCGTCAATCCTCCAAGGAACATATATAATAATAATAATAATAATAATAATAATAATAATAATAATAATAATAATAATAATAAAATAGGATGGAGAATTTAACGCATAATAATAATAATATATTTATTGATTCCAGTTTGCCAACAAATGGATAGGACAAGTCAAAATAGTACATGTAAATAATAATTGCTTATAAATTAGACGGAAGTATACATTTATAAAATAAAACACAATAATAAATACGACAGATAAAATAATGGGCTAAAACTATAATAGAGCATTTAGCGCTTATAAAATTTATATAAGTTCAAAGTCTAAAAGGAATAAAAGAGAAGAGATAAGTCTTTGTTACAATTAATTCTAAAACATTTTGGTATGATGATATGCACACATATATAAATATAAATATGATCTATGATTGTAAGAGGTCTGTCTGTTCGTCCAAATCAAAAAATTCCCGTAAAGTATAGAAACAATTGGTTATAAGAAACTGTTTTAAATTTCTTTTAAACTTGTGAATACTATCATAGGATTTTATTCTTTGTGGTAGTTTATTGTAGATGGTTGCGCAAGTATAATAAGGACTCTTTCTAAAAAGTGCTAAGTTGTAGTGGTTAATATGAATTTCATTTGCGGATCTGATATTGTATGAGTGAATATTACTTCCAAATGTAAATTTACTTTTGTTTAGATGCACGAAGATAGCGGCCTCAAAAATTAATATGGACGTCAGTGTTAGAATATTGTTTTCTGTAAAAGTTGACCTACATGAGTCTAAAGGACCGAGGGAAAAGATTAAACGAATAATTCTTTTCTGTTGGATAAAAACTCGATGTGATGCAGAACTGGAACCCCAAAGGATCACTAAGTATTTGAGGTAGCTATAGGCAAGGCTATAGTACACGTTTATTAACTGGGCTTGAGATAGAATATATTTTAAATTTCTAATGGCAAAAAATGCTGAATTTAATTTATTAGTTGTAAGGCTAATATGTTCTTCCCAATTCAGTTTTTCGTCAATCATAACACCTAGAAATTTTACATTTGAAGATTTTTGTAGTTGACAATTGTGTATTTTAAGGTTTAACTGAGGTTGTTCACGTCTGGCCTGAAATAATGTATATGTTGTTTTCTGTGTATTCAAAAGCAGTCTATTTTTTTTGCACCATTCGGAGAAAGATGATATAAGTTTAGATGACATGTCTCGAAGGTCTTCAGGTGTTTCTGCCGATATGTTAATAGAAACGTCATCGGCATACATGACTAATTTAAAATTAGCATTATTTAAGGTGAGGTAATGCTCTAGGTCATTTACGAATAGTATGAATAACAATGGCGATAAGACGGCACCTTGAGGAACCCCAATGTTAACCGTTTGCTCTTTAGACAAATATTCACCTAACCTTACAGTTAATTTTCTGTCACTTACAAATGAGGAGACCCACTCATTTAAATTTCCACGAATACCAAAGGCATCAATTTTTCGCTGTAAATATGTATGATCTATCGAATCAAATGCTTTGGATATATCAAAGAATATGCCCAAAACATACCGATTTTCATCCAGAGACTCATATATAGATTGTACAAAGTCAAAGGCTGCAGTACAAGTTGAATGCTTGGATCTAAAACCATGTTGGTTTTTGCTTAGGAGATCGTATGTGCTCAAATAATTGTATATTCTATGGTGCATTATTTTTTCAAATATTTTTGATATGTATGAGTTTTGCATAATAGCTCTATAGTTTTCTATTAGTTGTTTATCTCCTTTTTTATGAATTGGTGTAACGTGGGCTAGCTTTAAGGCCGACTTAATACACTTAAATTATAGTACTTACATTATAGTACATTCCAAGGTAATGTTTTGTTTTTTAAATCAATTAATCCATACAGATTCTAGTTAAGAATATTTTTTGGCAATTCATGGAATTAATCCATATAGATTCTATTAAAGAATATTTTACCAGTTCATAATGAAATTATATTCATATAATACTTAAAAACAATGGAAATCAAAAATTTTATTAATAAATATTTTTCATATAGCGTCTTTCGCTGATCATAAATTAATTGTCAAAAAGTAAATAATTGATACATTAATACGTGTTGATAGGATGATCTAGTACTGCAGGGAGAATGATATAAATAGGGCACTCACCAAACACATTTACATAAAGGAAAATGAAATTAAAAATCTTCTTGAAAGAAATAAACTTGGGATTGTCTTAGAAAATAATTCGGAACTCGGCGACTTCATGCCAGTTTCTTATACCATCAAACATAAATCCCTACTGCAAGACTATCAGGTTGCGTATCTTCAAATTAACATCATATAGCTTTTCTGATATACGCTTATTCTCTGCTTTGCGAGTAATAATTTCTCGTCCCAGCTTACAAACTTTTAAGTGTTAATTTTGTTCAAAGTTTCACAACAAAACGTCAAAGTCAAAGTACGTCGGAATATTTCCGCTTTCTTCAACTATATTCTAGCTGAGAAAGGAGGATGATCATTAATTGGACTGCTTCACACCCATGTTTAACAGAGTTAGTTAAACAGCAAAGTGGTATTTCTGATCAATTTGTAAAATATCAAATAATATGTGCTTCAAATTTTTTCTTCCTCTAACTTTTCAGGATGCGTGTGAAATCGGGGTCGCCAATATAGCAACTTAGGCTATTAAATAAATATAAATTTCAGTATCAAAAGATTTTAATGTTTTTAGATTCGAAAATATAATTTTGTTATTTTGTTGTATCCATAGCGATATAATAATCCTAATATGTAGATGAGTGCACTACACACCATTTCCATTGATAACTTCTATAAGTCTGTTTGGCATAGAATTAAATAACCCTATACAATAATCATCAGTAATAATATTTTCCCATGCATTATTTATTATTTCAAGTAATTCTTGGGCATTCCGTGGTCTCACATATATTGTTCCAAAAATTTATATCATGCACTAAAAATTCAAGCGCAAATCCTAGTCGAGCTTCTTTATGCTCAGCTTAAAGTAAGTATTTCTGTGCTGCTGGATGACAGCGTAGCTCCGATTCTCTTACTCGTCGACGACCAGCATTACTCGAATTTAGGAAAATTCGTTTTCTTCAGCAGCCTGAATAACTGAGTGAAATGGATTTTCTACTAACTATTTATCAATTGCAAATCTTGTTGTTGAGTTGACATCCTTCGTCGCCCTGATCCAGAATTTCTACTAATCGTACCGTTTATTCTCCATTTTTTAAAATGTTACACACCGAATTTTTGTTAATATGATAACGTAGTGCAATTTGTCTCGTTGACCATCCATCTTCTGCTTTAGTAATAACTCCAGCTTTAACTAAATCGCTTATATGGGGCATATTAGTTTTTGCACACTTGCAATGAATTTTGACAAATAAATGACAATGTCACAAAAATTAAAGTTAGATGTACACAACTAGATTTTAACAAAAATACGTTATAAGACTTGTCCCATTTTTTTTTGCGCACGGCAGTACCTATTCATGTAATAATTAATTTACCTGTTTGGTAAACATTTCTATTCAGTTTTGTTTACGGTAGTGATAATTATTTTGTCTTAATACTATTTTTGCTTATTCCAAATAAAATTCTATAAAACAATTCATTTTAAAGAGAAAAAAAAAATTCAAATAGGTGTAGCAATTTAAAAAAAAAGGCAGACGGTATTGTCTTTCAATTTTTTCTTTTTTATGTGTTTATCTTATTTGCCCATCAGATATTTATTCACAGAACAAAAATTATAATGATTGGTAGATTAGTTAAAACTGAAATAGTCTATGAACAAATTCATTTAAGAATATAATTGAACAGAAATTAATATCGCTCTGATTCGATTAATAAGTTCAGGTAGAGGTGAACACTCAATTATTTTCACATCAGTGGAAGTGTAGTAATGCAAAAAAAATTGAAATTTTGATTGTTCAAATAGGCTTAGAACGTCGAGATTTTTAATTTGAGCAAAAAAATTCTGCCTGCCGGTCTGTCTGTAAATTGTGCGCACAATTACTCTGGAACCGCTTAAGATATTGACGTGAATGGACAAGGATAGATAAGCTATATATTTTCGCCCACTAATTTCAAAGCAATAAAAAGTTCTCCTTAAAATTATTAAACATAATTTTTTATAGTTGAACATATTATCCTTATGTTTTTATATTCTATACGTTTTACATTTAAAAAACAACAGTAAGTCGTAATAATAGCATTTCAAAGTAAGCATGTTTGGAGTTTATGTGTAATTTTTGACGTTTTTTCGAAATTTTAATGTAGATGCGCTCGATGAACAGTTAGATGCGCTCGATGAACCAAGAAAATCTAGACCGAATTTTATTGTCGAGTATTTAACCTTTTAAATAATGGTCAATTTATGTTGGTTCAGTAAGCGCTTCAATGCATAAAAAACAAAATCGTTTCCACGGGAGACGTTGCGTGGGAATTTAAACGTGTCAGCGCTCAAAACCACATATTTTCGTGTGTATTGAATAAAAATATTTTTATCTACTCTTATTATGTTATATAGTAATTAATGAACTGCTTTTGAACAATTAATAGTATCCATAAACAAATAGCGTGAGTTATAATGAGTGAGTTATTATAGATTACTAGGTACATAGCCAATCATCTTTATCTTCATGCCTAGCCTGTCTAATCGACGTAACGCGCGACAGGAAGGAAGGTGGCTCTGTCCGAGAGAAATCTTTTCCGATACGATGAAGTAGAACGGTCCATTATTATTGAGGGGAGGAAGGTGATTTATCATGTCTGAATAGTTTCGACGTTTTCAAATCAAGTTAAGTAATAATTATGCCAAAAATGATGAATTCGGTTAGAGAAGATGAACTAATACGTACACCACCAGAATGAATTCAAGTAGCTAATGATACAATACATAATTTATTACACGAAAAATCGCAGAACAAATATAAAAGTGTGTACAAAAATTAAATTTTATTAATAAACAAACTGAGTAATTTAAACAAAATTTTCTCAATTTAATATTTATTGTTATAATTGTAGATAAAGTATAGTATTCAACTTGCGGTAATGGTAATAACTCACTTGATGAATTAACTTCATCTGCGTGAGTTATTACCTACATTACCGCTCGTTGAATAATACACTATTATCCACGATTATCGTATAATCATTGCGTTCTACATTTAACAATTGACAAATAATGATAGTCGTTATTTCAACCTAACGTATAATGAACATAATCTCATTCTAACGCATCTTTGACAAATAGGAACTAGCAATTTTCATAAAGAAGGGAAGAATCCATTTTTTCCAAGTAAGCGAGAGTCCATGTTTTCGTGCATATTTTCGTGTTTGACTATTAAAACCTCAAAGTTTTACCGTAAACTTACTTTATTTTTTCACTTTTAAACGATTGAACCAGTTAAAATAGTCGTGGAAAAAACAAAGTATTCAGCTCGCGTATAATGGCTATTACACGCTCGGATGATTTACGACACTCGCCTTCAGCTTCTACTATTACAAAGAACTATCTTTTATTAGTCGTCAAGACATATACTACTCGGAAGAAATAATGACATATGACATGGCCGATGGGCGAAAAAAGGCCCTTATCTACCCTTGTCCTTTGGTACAAGTATATATTTTAACAAGATCTGGAACTAGATTATATTTTGTATCTTATTCCGTTGAAGGGTTGGGGGTAAATTGGGGTAAATGGGGTAAATAGGTAAATCAAGCAAGTAAGAGTTCACAAAATTTGCATTGGTATATAAGAGAAGCTAAAGTCTCAAAAAATTTTTTTAGCATGAGCCACATTATTACAAAAGGTGAAAAAAATAAAATTGTGAACAATTTTTTTTTACTTCATCCACCTCCACTACCGATAAGGCATACGATTTTATGGGCTTTTCTGGTCGACGATTTCAAATATTATATTATTAAAGTTCCATAAACTATTATTTTCATATAGTGGAGTGCAAACATAGCATCAAAATTTTTATAGTTGTAAGACTCAGAAAATCTGCATGTGGAAGTAGTTCTTCTAGTAATGATAGTAACTATTCATAATTCTTCAGGTCTTTAAACAAGCCGTGTCAAACTGGGATAAAAGTAATTCAAAATAGCCATAGCGAGGATGACCAGTGACCACCCTATTTGTATTAAATGCTAAAAATGTTAGGAATGTTCTTTGGTTAGATTCAATAATCATGCAGCGGCTATCATAAATTGGATACCACATTAAAGGTCCATATTCGAATTTGGCACGTACAAATGAATGATATAGTTTTCAACTTAGTAGGTATTGTTATTAAAAGATTTATAATTTCTAATGATAAAGCCTAAAGTTTTTGTGCATGATGTACCCAGATTACTTGCATGTTCAGAAAAATTTAATTCACTGTCAAATTAGGTACCTAGATCTTTTGTAGAACATTGACAATCTTCTGTTTCGCCATTATCAAGGCAAAAAATAGTTACTGCATCAGAAGATGCAATGTAAATAACTTTGGTTACTTGATTACTTAACGAAGAAAACGATTTCCAGACATTCGAATAATGCAGCGGACACAAATGCAAGATACGAAAATGTAAAACCTACCAAGTAAAAGATTAAATGGTTAGTTAATTTGAATTACATATAGCCAGCCATTTGCGTGAGGAATTTTGTTTCACTTTTAATTTCATCGTTGACGTTTTGAACTTTTAAAGCGAAGAGGTGTATAATGAGCACTCGATTGTAAAATGCGAACAAGGCGCAATGCAGTGATCAACATTATTTTAAATTGAAAAAGGCAACTTGTTGCGGTTGCCTTCCACTCACCTGGCGGACTGAACATTTCACAGATGAAATTTAAGAAACACGAGTACGCGTTAAATGAACCCACTTATCGAAACTTGTATAACTGGCAAAGTTTAGTGTCCAGAATTTTATTCTGTAAAACATTCAGAAGCAAATCAATTGGTATGGCATACATGCACTTAACTATAAAATAAATTGCACCTTACAGAGTGATTAAGAAAAGTTTAAATAAGTTCATATCTCAAATCAGTGGGAGCAGTTGTATTGAATTCACAAAACGAGTTGAAAAATTGAAATAATTGAATTATTAGTATTAACTTGCCCGCCTATAACAAATTGGGACGTTACTCTGCAATTTCTCCGTAATAAAAAATTGAGATAAAACCACATTTTTACGTTTTAGGGTCGGTCAGAGTGTCAATCAAAAAAGGTGGAAGTAAGGTATCATAGAGATTTTTTTTACGGTTATCGGTATTTTAGTAGGTCTAGTTTAAGAATCCGGTTGATGCCATTCTGGCACCCTTGGGTATTTTGGCATATTCAAGATGGCGGCTTATCTAAGGTGTAATTTAAAAAAAAAAAATTACCAAATGTGGGCAAGTGATACGTCATGTTCTATGTTTTTTAAGTTCTAAAACGCAAATCTGAGGTGTAAAAAGACTTAAGGATAGTTCCTTCTGTGTTGCCCTATCAAAATATAAAATAGGTGTCGATTGTGGGTGTTAAAAACAAATTAGATACAAAAAGAAATATACCTCAGAAATACGATGCAATTATGTTCAAATAATTTTCCCTTTATTTAATAATTTAATATTAAACTTTTTTCCCTTAGGAATTAAAAAGTTATTTTTAATTTCTTACGGAAGAAAGTTAGGACATAATTTAGGCCTATGTTTTTTGATAATGACCTTCATTTAAATTATGGATGCGAGACACTCTTGAATAGTATGAGCTGACTTTTTTAAAAGCTTTTATTTAACTTGCAATGTTTGTTTGTATGTTTGTTGGTTTAGGTCAAATTTTGCAAGCTGAATTTCGACTAGTTCTAATTAAGCTAGAGCTTTGAAATTTGGCACACGTGTATAAGTCCGGTGACAATGCAACATAGTTTAGCCATTATCTAAATCCAATATGACGGACGTCCCAAGATGGCGTATCGGCTTTTTAGTCACAACCCCCTTGATATGGGTATCAAATGAAAGGGTTTGACGAGTAAAATACGATAAATAATGTGACGTCATTCTAAATCCAATATAACGAACGTCCCAAGATGGCGGATCGGCTTTATAGTTACAACCCCCCTGATATGGGTATCAAATTAAAGGGTTTGACGAGAAAAATGCGATAAACAATGTGACGTCATTCTAAAGCCAATATGGCGGACGTTCCAAGATGGCGGATCGGCTTTTTAGTCACAACCCCATGAAAGGGTTTGACGAGTAAAATACGACAATTAATGTGACGTCATTCTAAATCTAATATGGCGGACGTCCCAAGATGGCGGATCTGCTTTTTAGTCACAACCCCGTTGATATGGGTGTCAAATGAGAGGGTTTGACGAGTAAAATACGACAAACTCTGTGACGTCATTCTAAATTCAATATGGCGGACGTGGGAGAGGTGAGGAAGAGGTGGGAAGAAGTGGGGAAGAGGTGAGAAAGGGGTGGGAAGAGGTGGGAAGGGTGGGAAAGGGGTGGGAAGAGGTGGGATGAGGTGGGAAGAAGTGGGGAAGAGGTGGGGAGAGGTGGGAAGAGATGGGGAAAGGGTGGGGAGAGGCGGGGAAGGGATGGGACGAGGTAGGGAAGGGGTGGGAAGAGGTGGGAAGGGGCGGGAAGAGATGGGAATAGGGTTGGACGAGGTGGGAATAGGGTGGGACGAGGTGGGGAGTGATGGGAAAGGGCAGGGGAAGTGGTGGAAAAGAGTTGGGAAAGGGGTGGGAAGAAGTGGGAAGTAGTGTTAGAGAGGTGAGAAGACGGGAGAGGGAAGGGGTGGATAGAGATGGCAAATGAAAGGGTTTTGTCTGTCTGTAAAATAAGTAGACTAAAAAGTAAAAAATAAAATTATGTAAAAAAATATTTTTAAGAAAAAGCTTTTATTTGAAAAAACTACTAAAAAGTAAAAACAATTTTTTTTAAATTCATACACATGGAAAAAAAAAGCTTTGGGGGCGGTCAATTGAGCAAAGTAACTATGCAATAGCGTTATATGACCGCCCCCAAAGCTTTTGGTTTCCATGTGTATGAATTTAAAAAAAAAATTTTTTACTTTTTAGTGATTTTTTCAAATAAAAGCTTTTTCTTAAAAATATTTTTTTATATAATTTTTTTTCAGATTACGTCTTAATCTTGTTAAGCTAATAAAGTTTAAAAATAAACGTTTATACTATTATTTTTTAATTTTTAAAAATCGTTTAATCGTTACGGGACTACAAACTATTCCCTTTCAGCTACAAAGCGATGTGATATCTGACAGGGCTGATCTAGCGACGCAACATGAAGAAGCGGATACCATTATGGTGCAACAACTTATTTACGAGATTAAAGGAAATCCAGATGTCGTAAATGTAATAAGTAATGACACCGATGTTTTTGTCTTATTTGTATATTATTATAATTTACTAAATTTGAAAAACGAGGTTTATATGGTTTTAGGACACTGCGAGCCACCACGGATATTAGGGCCACGGCTTTAAGACACAAATAAATAATACCACATTAACCAGCTGCACATTCTTTATCTGGTTGCGACACGGTGACTCAGTACCATGGGATTAGGAAAAAAAAAAGGTTATTAAATGTTTAACGGATGGTCGGGTCTTAACGCATTTGGGTCGATTAAACAGCAATATTGAAGATGTTTTTCAAGAATGTACAAAGGGTCTAGCCGTACTTCCATGGCGAAACTGCCCCCGATAGGAACCTATATCATAACCTATGTTATATTGTAGAGGGCGCTAATAATAGTTGATCGAGTAGATATTAGCTCTATATCTTAGTTAATTGAGGAGCTATTTGAAAAAAAGTATCCGGAGACGACTTTTTTTCAAAGCGATATATCTTAGTTCATTTTAAAGCTAGGAAAATAAAACTAAATGGCAGTGTTATGGTACACTTTACAGTTTATTTTATAGCATTTCCTATGGGCCAAGTCTAAATAAAAGTATTTAAAAAATACAAAGAAAAATGTTGTCAATAGATTTCTATCAGATCTAATTGAATTACCACTTTGAAAAAAATATATAATAGTCTATGTCTTGCCTAACAGCATGCCAAGTTTCATTAAAATCCAAGAAGTGCAACATGCCGAAAAAAAATTTAAAGTAAGTGGACTGATTACCTTACGATCACTATGTTGACGCTTTTAATTTGCATTACATTTCAATAGTTGCGTTTTGATAGCTCATAAAAAGTATATCAACGGTTGGTGGTGTCAACTAGCCTAGTATAATGTTTTTTTGATCTACTTTTATAGTGACTGTAATCGGTCTCAGTTAAGAATGCAGTTGTTTTCGTTCTGAGCGGAGCACAGTTTACACAGGATATGGGAATTCCCAAGTAAGTGGAATCCCCCCATGGCCGACTCAAGCCAGTTGGTACATAAAATAAAAATTAACGGTTTAAACTAGGGTGACCATACGTCCGGAATTTAAAGTAAGTGGACTGATTACCTTACGATCACTATGTTGACGCTTTTAATTTGCATTACATTTCAATAGTTGCGTTTTGATAGCTCATAAAAAGTATATCAACGGTTGGTGGTGTCAACTAGCCTAGTACAATGTTTTTTTGATCTACTTTTATAGTGACTGTAATCGGTCTCAGTTAAGAATGCAGTTGTTTTCGTTCTGAGCGGAGCACAGTTTACACAGGATATGGGAATTCCCAAGTAAGTGGAATCCCCCCATGGCCGACTCAAGCCAGTTGGTACATAAAATAAAAATTAACGGTTTAAACTAGGGTGACCATACGTCCGGAATTTCGCTGAAAAGTCCAGCATTTTGGAGTACTGACCAGCATTTACAAGTGTTCAGCGAAAGTCCAGCATTCTGACCATATGTCCGGAATTTCGCTGGAAAGTCTTACAAGTGTCCAGCAAAAGTTCAACATTCAGGTTATACTGATTACATTTTGTTTGGAAAAATTTTTTTTCGGATACTTGCTTCTTGCTAATCAAAAATTTTTTTTAGATTTCTCCCTCCCGTTCATCAATTTCAATTTTCGAGGAAAAATATTTTTGTTATTTTCAGCCCAAGCTCAAGGCCCAGATCTGCCCTTGGCAGAAGTGTCCAGCATTCACTTAACAAAAATCTGGTCACCCTAGTTTAAATTGGCTTTTATTTGGCATTTGGCTCTTTTATAAATACATTGAAATTATTTAATTCATATTTCAGCATATTTTATTTAGATTAATGAAAGCACATTATAGACGAAAATCCTCTAAAAATGTCAAGTGTTATAAGAAATGCGTAAACCTATTACTTGCTTGTGCTCGATATCAGGCGAGCTGTTCTTGTCTCTGCCATTCTGAACTGTATCTTTGATCTCTCTCGCGCAGCGCACATCGCTCATCGAAATTTATTTTATTGTTTTATGATATTTATGAATATTAATACAAAAGACATTGTACTAATTGTTCATATATTGTTCGGCTATTTCCTTCCATTTTTATTAAAATCAGACTGCTATAGTTATATTTATCTTTTTTGTTACAAATAAGGATTCACAAACACGGTATCGCCTGTGCTAAACGCTGTGCGATGTGCGAAGCTCAAGTTGTTGGTTTCATCACTCTCATTTAAGAGCATGGTTGTATTTAATTTTATTGTGCGATGTGCGAGGGGCGTCGATATGGCCACTCTCATTTAAAATAATGGTTTATTTAATTTCAGTGTGCGATGTGCGAAGTGCGGTGCTATGTGCGCTGTGCGGTGCACCGACGCGACGTGACGACGTGGTTATGCACTTACACGGAGGTTATGATATTTGTGTACACTTTTTAGGCAGGTATATGAGAGAGATAAAAGATACAATTCAGAACGGCAGAAACAAGAACAGCTCGATATCGAGCACAAGCAAGTAGTAGGTTTACCCATTTCTTATAACGCTTTGACATTTTTAGAGGATTTACGTCTATAATGAGCTTTCATTACTCTAAATAAAATATGTTGCAATATGAATTAAATAATTTCAATGTATTTATAAAAGAAAAATGCCAAATAAAAGCCGATTTAAACCGTTAATTTTTATTTTATGTACCAACTGGCTTGACTCGGCCATGGGGGGATTCCACTTACTTGGGAATGCCCATATCTTGTGTAAACTATTCGTGCTCCGCTCATAACGTAAACAACTACACTCTTAACTGAGACCAACTATAGTCACTATAAAAGTAGATCAAAGAAACATTGTAATATTCTAGTTGACACCACTAACCATTGATATACTTTTTATGAGCTGTCAAAACGCAACTTTTCCAAAGATTAATGAAATGTAATGCAAATTAGAAGCGACAACATAGTGGTCGTGTAAGGTGGTCCACTTACTTAAAAATTTTTTTCGACATGTTGCACCTCTTGGATTTTAATGAAACTTGGCATGCTGTCAGGCAAGACATAGACAATTATTATATATTTTTCAAAGTGGTAATACAATTAGATCTGATAGAAATCGATTGACAAAATTTTTCTTTGCATTTTTTAAATACTTTTATTTAGACTTGGCCCATAGGAAATGCTATAAAATAAACTGTAAAGTGTACCATAACACTGCCATTTAGTTTTATTTTTCTAGCTTTAAAATTAACTAAGATATATCGCTTTGAAAAAAAGTCGTCTCCATCTACTCTCTACTCTATCAACTACTATCAGCGCCCTCTATAATATAACATAGGTTACGATATAGGTTCCTATCGGGGGCAGTTTCGCCATGGAAGTACGGCTAGACCCTTTTGTAGCTTCATGTTATGGAGTAAAAATGCTAGCAAAATGACTCATGTTAGAACTTCCCTATGGCCTAAAAAGTCGGACAAGCCCAACTAAAAGCCCCGCCATTCTCTGTTCTTCCACCAACTACTGAATGTTTTGAAGAAAACGTAAAAGGGGCACATTTCCAAACATGTTTGTGGTGGTCAGTAATGGATTTCCCTTGGCCAAATACAGGTGCCACTCAATACGGGTGGCAGGCTGATGAAGATAAAATGGAATTAGATCCGATCGCCTTGCCAAAAAAGATTCAAATTGCCCCAGATTACATTTTGGCTTTTGCTCGTGCAAATGAATAAATCCGTGCAACATAACACAATGCAGCTACGTGGCTAATGGCTTGTCTTGCAGTTTAATGTGCAATTGTCTGCAACTAAGCACAGAACATTCTTGCCAGAATTTTCATTCGAGAATTTCTGAAAATATAACTTCTGACAGTGAAGATTCCGAAGAAGATTAAATGTTGATTTTGACGTTTCGTTATTTACAGTTTTTAAAATTAGAATTTAAAAAAAAAAATTTAAAAATAAATAAATAAAAATTACAAAAAAAAAACAAAAAAGTAAATTATAAAAAAATATAAAATAAGGAAAGGATGATCAAGCCTTTCCACCCTAAAAAAATACAGAATAATAAGTTTACATTTGTTTAATTTCTTTAAAACCTTACTTGTTTTGAGCTAGCAGGACCTTTTAACCAATGTTTTTAAAGGTCATTCAGTTTGCTCACGCATACCACTTTTAAGAATATGGTGTTATCCGTATTCTTAAAGCCTAACTTGATTATACAACAAAACTAGATACTAGTTTTTTCTGCTTCAAAAATTAATTTATCCTGCCCTCTTAAGAAAGTAAATTAGCAACACTTAAAGATTACATCCTACACGATTTTTAACCTCAAATACTAATTCACAGACCATAAAAACAACATAAAACGACGTGTCACACACCATATAATGAAATATTTGGAAAAACCTGTTTTTTCACTCTAAGCCAACCGCCACCTTGAATATCTCAAAATGCTCAAGGGTACTAAAGTGGCATCAATCGGAATCGTAATGTTGACTCTTTTAAGAACCAAAAACAGGCAAAAAACCTTCACTATACCCTACTTCCAGGTTAGGATAAAAATCCTTATTTGGCACCGTGACTAGGTTCCAGGACCACGAAAAAGTATTTAAAAAAGATGTATGCATGTATGTATGTGTGTTGACCTAATAGCGCTGAAACCAGCCAACCGATGTATCTAAAGTTTGGTATAAGGATAAGATTTGTACCAGGCATGAGCTTTGTTGTAAATCAGATGACGTCTAGTGCCTTTTTGGCACATAAAATTTGTCGTTATTCAACATAACGCCAATTTTTTGTTACGCCATTCGAAATCAGACGTTATTCACAAGAATAATCGTCAGTTTATGCAACCTCCTTGTAGTAAATACATTAGCAATATCGGTTTTGTAAATCCCCCCAATCGCCGGTTATTGACTATGCGGTGTTGGAACCTTGAAGAGAGAACACATTGACAAGCAATAAATATAAATTTTGTGAGACAGGGTATCCCCTGATAATTTAAATTTGGGTACCTTGAGAAGCATCCATTCATTTGATGCTGATGCACTAAATGCACTTATAAATAATCGTAATAATAAAATGAAATAATATTATTGACGAATAATTTTTCTATAGAAACACATCAACACAGTCAACTTAATATTAAGTAGTACTTATATTAAAAAGTGTATTTTTGCACGATCGAGCTTTTTTTGTCTATTTACAATCGCCAAGACGGTGGCTTATGTTTACTGATTGTTAGGCCAAACTCGTCGGTAAGTAATTTGCTTACCGACGTCTGAACTGAACGGTAAGTAAAATTAATATATTACATATGTTAATTATCAAAAATGAGGACAAAAAAATAAGGAAATTTCTATTTATTTAAAGAAGGATAACATAATTTTCTGCACGATCGTATTAAATTACACTTCAATTAATAGTATTTGTAAACTTTCGAAAACGAATTTTTTCATACTAGTGAGACAGTTTGGTGGAACGGGCCGATGCGATGGCGAGTTCCACAAGTTGAATGAGTGTGAAAAGATTTTTTTCTGCGACTGCTTTCGAAAAAGACAAATATCGTATAGTAACTATGACTCGAAACTGTCTTTTTTCTCACGATGTGTGAAAAAATCCAAAAAATATAGTAATGTCATGTTTTTCACATAGTCCTGTCAAAAGTAGGCTAGCCTACGTTGCAACCGACTTGTTTAACTGTTCCCATTTTACATTAAATTTTAATTTTTAGTATTTTGTTAAGTAAATAATATCTGTTTACTTATGAAATTGTTTGTTTTCCTTGCATCGTAGACAAAATATTGTAAACAACACGTTTGAAAACATCTTTTCACGCTCATTCGACTTGTGGAACTCGCCTTTGGCACTAGAGATACTAGAAAGAATTCCTCGTAAGGGAGGATTCTTATAAAATCTTGGGTCGATCCCTGTAATAAAATAGAGTTAAATATAAATAGCAAAATAATGTACGTAAAAGAAAGCGATATATTAACATTGATGCCAGGCACTTCAGCATGTTAAGAGTTCTGCCAACGATTAAAAGTGGCAAAAGAGAAAAGTGGCAACAGTGTATGTTAAATCTGTTCCTTTTCAGCATATTATTTATCCATTTCTCTTCTCTTCTACCTTACATTGACATCGACACAATATTTTAAAATGCCACTACTGTATCAGCATGATCAGACTTAGATCATCGATGCATAGAAAGAATGGTTGTTATATTGTTTTTCATGCTAAGTGTTAGATATAGTAAGTGTATGAAAGAAGTCGACAAGTCGTTTCGTAGGGGAAACTCTTGTTGATATGCTAACTTGGTCAGACTTGGATCAATGGTTTCTTTGAAAGTTATCTGCTGAATACCCAAAATAATATTTAACAATGATGTAAGCCGAAATACAAGATATTTATTTTTTTCACAATTGAAAATCGATGACAATTGCATCTGGTGGTGAATTTTAATGACCTTGAGATACGGGTTAGCGTTATCCAATCGAGTTGAAATTTTGTATAGTTCATTTTTTAAATAACCACTTTAGGAGGTGAAACAGAAAAAATTGGATAAAGAAAATATCGTCAAATATAGTTAAGGACCACCCTACTGTACATCGCTATTCTAGTTTTTGTGTGTAAAGCAATTGTATTTGTATTTCCAAAATAAAACTGTTCACGTCGCTCACGAGGTTAATGGTAAACTACACGCATACAATGTTAAAAACCACTTACGTAATTACTTAATTATGACAAATAAACTATTACCATTAGGGCAATAAAAGTAAACTTCGCAAACGATTACTTTGAAACACTTTACTCGGCTCCTCACATGAATGCCGAATGAGAAATGATCATGTGCACACAGTTAATTTAAAAATCTATATATTTAATACATAAGGTGTTTTCTCGTCTTAATTACTCAGGGGCTTCCATTCGACTGACTTTTTTTAAAAAAGATGTCTACCCACAGAGTTGTTATTAATAATCTTTATTTCTTTTTAAATAAGTATTTGCACGAATAAACGGAAAATAAAAACCGCTGGCCAAGGAATCACTACTTCAGCATCCAGATTTTCGATTCAAGTCTCTCACAACGAAAAAATGAACATTAATGAAAAACTGAAAGAAGAATTGAAAAGAAAAGAGAGGCGGAGAGAAACCACGATGAGGAAAAAGTAGAGTATTCTTTGAAAACATAGAAACACTCTCAACAGGACGACAAAATCAAACCACAAGAGAAGATACATACACACCGCTGCAGCATTGGATCAAGATGCTGAACTAAGAAGAGAATGTAACGAAAGAACGAACAGAACTAATACAAGAAACAGGCCACTGACCTTTGGATAAGCTATCATCAACTAACAACTACTAGAGATAAGCTAGAAGAAACATCGCACCTGTAGTGGACAAAATAAACAACGAGTTAATACTACTGACCGAAAGGCTAAAGCAGGAAACCCTAGAAATCACCTGCAGAGCATGGATAGAGGCAACACCTTTGCCTACAGAATGAAACACGACCATACAAATACCATTCCCCAAAAAGATTTGCAGAAGCAGAAACACAGAAAGAGGAGCATAAACATTCCATATCATAATGCGGCAACGCATTTTACAAACACCTACAATGCCCATCCGACACTCCTGTACCATATGTCATATGTGGCTCTCGCTACTGACAACAAGCATGACCCAAATCCAACCCAGCGTGGACGTAGTCGGACCTGCGGTATATCTTGTGAGTGACAGCAATGCCTACCGCACGCTGGTAAATCAATCAATCAAGACGAAAAAATTTGTTTGTGGAAATAATTATTTATGGAAATTTATAATATTTGAAATCGTCTACCTCAAAAACCTATAAAACGATATGCCACATCGGTAGTGGGGATGAGGGTGGTTAAAGGGTGAAAGTGGAGTGGTAAAGGGGTGAATGAAATTTAAAAAATGGCTTTTGTACACTGACTAAATCACAATTCTTTTTTCACCCTTTTTAATAGTGGGGTGGGGGTGGTAATGCGGGTGGCTATTGTCAAAACATTTTTTGAGACTTTAGCTTTAGCTTCTCTTATATATACTAAATACCAATTTATTGTACTCTTGCTTGATTTACCTATTTACCCCCATTTACCTCCCAATCATTCAACGGAATGAGATCAAAATACAATCCAGTTCTAGATTTGTACCAAATTTCAAGTTAATATCTCAATAGCCGTGTCAATGAAAGTTCAACAAATGCCGAGATCACAATTTTTGACTTGAGAGCTGTGTTTGGACTATTTAGGAGGTAAACGTACTAAAAGTCCCCGAACATAGCATGTGCGGGGAGTGCGGGGGCACGAAGAAGGTCCCGGTTTTTGGTTTTTTCGCTCATATCTCGAAAACCGTTAGCCATAATCAAAAAGTGGCTATATGCAAAATTAAAGCTGACTAAATTTTCTACAATAATGTTTCTATTAATTTTTGTCGTATCTGTTATGGTTCAGTAACGGTATATCTTTTAACTGTATACAACAGTAGTTAATTTAAGCCGGTCCTAGGCTACCCCCCACCATTTTTCGGTGACGTCACAGGGTGGGAGGAGCCACAGGTGGGGTGCGGGGTAAAGGGGCTGAGAGGGGGTGAGCGGCAAGGGGAAGCGGTGAGTCACACACCGGAAGAAGGGTGAGGGTCGGACCCTTCAACACGTCACACATGAATTATGGCTATTCGTCACGCATGAGTTTTAACGAGGGGTGCAACAACCCCTCTAGTTTAAGCGGGTCCTAGGCCTCCCTTCACCAATTTTCGGTGATTCATACCGGAAACACGAGGGCTGGACCCCATTGATGTGTCATACATGTCTCAACACGTCACGCATGAATTATGCACCCCTCTAGTTTAAGCCGGAGCTCGGGATCCCTCCACCACTTTTCTATTACGTCATTCCCGGTGAGTCACACACCTGAGGGGTCGGACCCTATTCGTCATGCATGAATTATAAGGGGGACAAATAAGAAAGGGTGGAATCCTATGGTGACTAATACCTGAGGTGCGGGGGAAGGTTTGAAGGAGCCAGACAATCACTTCCGGTGAGTCATATGTAAGGGGTCGGACCCTATTCGTCATGCATGAATTATGCACCCTTCTAGTTTAAGCGGGTGCTCGGGATCCCTCCACCACTTTTCGATGCGTCATGCACGCATTATAGCGTTAGGGTGAAAATATCCTATGGTGACTAATACCTGAGGTACGGGGAAAGGTTTGAAGGAGCTAGACAATCACTTCCGATGTGTCATGCATGATTCACATATTTTGACCCCTTGCTATCGACCACTCACTACCAACAATTAAATTTAATGATTGCTTTATTTTACGTAGAGCCACTATAGGAAAAATATAATAGCTTTTTACATATAAAAAGACATTGCGGCAATAAATAGTACATATGTTTTGATCCCACAATAGTACAGGGGCCAACGACACTTTCAATTGCAATGTTTATTTAAATTAGGTTTATTTTGTTCGATAATATTAATGTAACCTATTCACAAAACAAGTTCTACTGCTTTGTTAACCAATCAACGATTTAGAAGCAAAATTATTAATTATTTACAAATGACATTCTACTTTTTGTTCCCATAAGCCCCCGAACTATACGTATTGATTATTTCAGTCCACCCAATAAAAGAACACATCACTTTACATTTTTCAAGTGTGATTTAATTGACCAGAACGAGGGAGCATCCCCTATTTTATTATTCATTTTAGTCAAACGTCTCATTTATTCAAAACCAATTAATTTGTTACATGCAAGTTTTTTCATATTTGAAAACATAAAACATAATACATTGTTTCATGCAAAATAGATTCTTTTCTGTAATTTTTAAAGTCCTTTTCAATCATGTACACGAAACAAATTCATGTAAGACTAATTAAGCGTAACGAACCCAAACAAATAGGGCATATTCGCTGACACCCCATGGAATTGTGTATTTACGAGGGTGATTATGTATTGATTTTTGTCTAACAAAAAATTTATTTAATTACCGTAATCTATTGCAGACAAATAAAGTGTAAGAAAGTCAAATTGGTCTAGAATTGTTTTTGAACCCTTGCATTAAATAATAAAAATGCTATAAGTATAGGAATGTTTCAAAGCTTCAACATCTGGTGCAAGTACAGGTAGATTTTATTGCTTGAGGGTTGAATAGATTGAAATAAGGAAGAAACTTAAAATGCTCTAAAACGATCCATTAACATATATTTACCGAATACAGGGTGTTGTGTTGATTTTGGCTAGAACTGATTGCGTGACTTTATGCCATTATAAAATTTGGTATTTGGATGGTGGGTGAATTATGCATGGGGTGGGGGTCGACTTTACTATAAATATAATGAAAAAGCAGTAAACGCTCATTACTATTTGAGCTTTCATACAGTAAAGATAAACGTGTACGTTGTGAATTATTTCAAGTGATTTTTTTCTCAGTACTGTTTGGACTACAGTGAAGAACTAAAAGTCAGTGTTGTGAATTATTTTACAATTCTTTCGCAGTGTTGCTGAGCTATTGAATTATAAAAATGTTTTCGTGTACAGATTGCGGCAAAAATTTCGCACAGAGTAGCAGCTTACGACGCCATCAAAGGCAATCATGTTCAAAATTGCAAGATGCCGCCGGGCCTTCTTCAAAGCGGCCTAGATTGGATCCAACTCCTTCAACAAATATGCAGACCTGCAACTGCTGTAATGTGACATTAACCGCAGCTCAGATGACGGCTCATAAACGAACGTTACAGCATAGAACAAATTCATGCATTCCTCTAATTGATGGTGTAGAAATTGTCCAAAGTGCTTTCAAAAGTCGCATCGTAACATACAGGGTGCGCAGCGAAAGTAACCATATAGATTATACGACATTTTTTAATGAAATCAGGCCAAAAATTTTAAATCTTCTTCAAGAAGCATTGAGGATTCATAAAGCTGTAAAAGTGAACATGGAAACTTTTGCAAGATACATTCTTCCAAGTCAGGATGTGGGAGATTTAAAGTGTTTTAATACCAGCAATGCAATTTTGACCGAGTCTATGGACTTAAACGATGTCTTGAATAGTTTTGTGGAGGCCATCATTACACAAGCTACCGAGTTTCAAGAACGTGATTCTGGTATGTTAATATTTTTTAAAACAATATGGAGAGAGTTATTAATTATTATTTATTTTTAGGATGGACTATTGAAAGAATTGAATTTGTAGAAATTAATGTAAACAAGTACAGTCCTCTTGGTGGTTCATCATATCTTAAATTACCGAAGTACATTAGCAATAAGAAAGCTGTGGTAAATGTGGAAAATCAGGACCAGTGTTGCTTTGCTTGGGCTATAACATCGGCGCTGTATCCCGCAAATGGCCGTACATCGGAAATCATCTCATATCCTCATTATTCAACAGTGCTAAATTTAACAGGTATGAGTTTTCCAGTAAAATTGCGAGATATTTCAAAATTTGAAGAAATGAACAATATTTCAATTAATGTATACGGGTTAGAGGAGAAATTTGAAAATAACAAGATAAAATATGAAGTTTAATAAATAAATACCTATTATTTCTGCTTAGATCATTGTTAAAAAATATTATTTTGGGTATTCAGCAGATAACTTTCAAAGAAAACATTCGTTTCTTTCATATACCTTTGGTGCAAGTCTGACCAAAAAATGGAAGATCGACAAGACTCCCCCCTACGGTGACTTGTCGACCTCTTTCATACACCTACCATATCAAGATTCAGCATGAAAAGCAATAAAACAACCACTCTTTCTATATATTGATGATTCAAGTCTGATCATGATAATATATATAATATTATTATTTTCTCTGTGCTTTTTAGTATTTTCTTGACTTTGAAATGTAATAAACGTTTGATTGTGATGTAGTATCCTCTAGGTAGGGCTAGAGATACTTAATATTATATATATTAGCATGATCAGACTTGAATCATCAATATATAGAAAGAGTGGTTGTTTTATTGCTTTTCATGCTGAATCTTGATATGGTAGGTGTATGAAAGAGGTCGACAAGTCACCGTAGGGGGGAGTCTTGTCGATCTTCCATTTTTTGGTCAGACTTGCACCAAAGGTATATGAAAGAAACGAATGTTTTCTTTGAAAGTTATCTGCTGAATACCCAAAATAATATTTTTTAAAATATGAAGTTGTTGGACCTTTGCGTTATCGTGAAAAACGGTTGAATTATCATGTAAATTTGTTATTACTTTCTGGAGACTGTGGTGAAACTGACGAAAATCATCGCTGTAATAACGATTGTGTTAATAACCATTATTGTTGGATAAAAGATTTGTCAAAATTAGTTTCCAGCCAAATTTCCCATCGTGAACATAAAAATTATTTATGTGATGGATGTTTAGTGTACTATAGTAAGGAAAGTCAGCTTCTTGAACACCAAAGAAACGATTGTAATCATATTTATACAACTATGCCAACGACAAAATTCCGTATTGATAAATTTGGTAAAGAAGTACCTGAAAATATATTGAAATTTGAAAATATCGAGAAACAAATGGAAGTACCTTTCGTGGTATATGCAGATTTTGAATCGATTTTGAAACCTATCCTTACGTGTGATCTATACCCCGAGCAATCATTTACAAATAAAACTTTTAAACATGAACCATACTCCTTTGCATATTTTATAAAGTGTTCGTATGACAATTCCCTATCTAAATTCGAGTTGTACCGGGGGTCTGATGCAGCTTCAGTTTTTGTAAGTCGTATAGAGGCTGATTTACGAAACATATATCATCAACACATGAAAGATATAGTGCCAATGGCAAAATTGACGGTACAAGAAAAGCAAGATTTTGAGAATGCGACCGTATGTGGCATATGTGAGAAACCTTTCGATAAAGATGATGTAAAAGTTAAAGATCATTGCCACGTGTCTGGCAAGGTAAGATTTGCTGCTGCACATTCTATCTGCAACCTGAATTACAAATTACCAAATTTTGTACCTATTATATTCCACAATTTGAGCGGCTATGATTGTCACATGTTCATCAAAGAGTTATGTAAATATAAAGATAGGGTCGGTGTAATAGCACAAAATAAAGAAAAATATATATCCTTTACAAAACATCTTTACATGCACGACTATGTTGACAAAAAGGGGGTTACAAAAAAGAAATTTTTACAGTTACGGTTTATCGATAGTTTTAAGTTTTTAGCTGCATCATTGGAAAATTTAGGTGCAAATTTAGATGACGCTCAGTTGGAGGTAACAAGGAGTTTTTACAATGATAATAATAAATTCAATTTAATGAGGCAGAAGGGTGTATTCCCTTATAGTTTTATGGATAATTTAGATAAGTTAAATAAAACAGAGTTACCATCGAAGGAGGAATTTTACGATAATTTAAACAACGAACACATATCAGATGCGGACTATCAGCGGGCTAAAGACGTGTGGGACTTGTTTCAATGTCAGACTTTGGGTGATTACTCAGATCTATACTTGAAGTCAGATGTACTTCTGTTATGCGATGTGTTTGAAAATTTTCGTAGAATTTCTTTAGATAAATATAAATTGGATCCGGCTCAGTACTATACGGCTCCTGGATTATCATGGGACGCCATGTTGAGATTGACTAGAGTAAAGTTAGAATTGTTAACTGATATCGATATGATTCATTTCTTTAAAAAGGATATAAGGGGCGGAATAAGCCAATGTTCAGAAAGGAAACATATTGCGAACAATAAGTTTCTACCTAATTATAATCCCAATGAACCAGCATCGTTCGTTACATACCTAGACGCCACGAACTTATATGGACACAGTATGGTTCAGGTATTACCTACAGACAACTTCTCGTGGATGTCTGATAGGGAAATCGGCGATTTAGATATTATGAGTATCTCGAATAATGGTCCTATTGGGTACGTTTTTGAGTTAGACATTCATTATCCAGAGCATTTACATGACTTGCACTCAGACCTTCCCTTTTTAGTTGAAAATATCGCACCCCCCGGTTCAAAATCGAAATTAACAAAGTTGATACCAAATTTGAATGATAAGAAAAAGTATGTAGTACACTATATAAATTTAAAGCAGGCTATTACTAACGGTCTGGTTGTTACGAAAATACATAGGGTTCTTAAATTTAATCAATCACCGTGGTTAAAGAAATATATCGACTTGAACACCGACATGAGAAACAAGGCGAAAAATAAATTCGAAAAAGATCAATACAAATTAATGAATAATGCAACATTTGGCAAGACGATGGAAAATGTCGACAATAGATCAGATATAAAATTAGTCACACATTGGGAGAGTATAAGGCGCAGTATGGGAGCAAACAAATTAATATCTCGACCAAATTTTAAAACATGCTCGATATTTACCGATGATTTTGTAGCAATTCACATGGGTAGGCAAAAGGTTCTTTATAATAGACCAATTTACATCGGATTCTGTGTCTTGGAATTATCAAAGACGGTATTGTACAATTTTTTCTATAACGTAATTAAAAGAGAGTTTGGAGATAATGCGAGTTTATTATATTGCGATACCGATAGTCTGATTCTCAAAATTCTGACGGACAACTTTTATAACTTTATAATAGATAACCGAGAGAAATTTGATACTTCAAACTATCAGGATGGAAATATATTTAATATCCCGAAGGGTCCATCGATTTTGGGAAACTTTAAAGATGAATTTCCCTCGGATCCCATAATTAGTTTCTATGGTACGGGAGCAAAAGCATATTCCGTGCAATCTGTTGGTAGCGAGTTAAAAAAAGCCAAAGGCGTAAAGAGATCCGTAATTAAAAAAGAATTGTCAATAGATGACTATAAACATATTGTCGAACAAGGCGGTTTGATATATAGAAAAATGAATACATTTAGAAGCTACCTACATGACGTTTATACAGAAGTAAAAAATAAAGTCGCATTATCTCACCATGACGATAAACGATTTATAATACCAAATTCAACAAAGACTTTACCGTGGGGACACTCTGATATACAATTTTATCAGAGTGATCCAGAACAAAATATACAGTGAGCAATATCCGCCATAAACGATATCGAACATAGTTCTGTACAAAACCATGTCGAACCTAGTTCTACACGAAATGATAAGTTGGATGAATTGCTTGCGGCAATTGCAGAATTAAGCCAAGAATAAAGAACTTTATGCCTATTTAACGCAAAGGTCCAAAAACAATTTAGGTTACTATTTTTTGTACTTTGACCATATTATCCTCTTAAAATATGTATAGCTGGAGAACTCATTTAACTGTATTTTTATTACACCATAGAAAATTACTTGTAAATAAATAATATTTTTCAATGTGTTAAAGATGTAACTTAAGTTAATTTTGTAATTATAATAGTATTTGTAATTATTAATAAAGTATATTCATATTGATGTCTGTCGTGGTTGCATGTTGTGAATGCATGTGTACATGACATATTGTCATAATATTGTAATTGTAGCTGTATTTATAGTAGTTGTTAATAAAATATATGAAAAGGTAATATTTTGTTTTACGCTATTTACTACATTCAAAAATAGAATAAGAGGTGAATTTACAAGACAGTGGTACCTGTTGGGGGTATTGGAGGTCTCTGTTATAATTAAACAACATTCATGTGATAGATACATTTATTATTAATTTTTTGTACATAAACAATTTTACATATTTTACACGATAGAAGTATTATCAATCCAAGAGTTGTGTTCATTAGAGAGCCCTAACCATTTTACATACATCTTCTTCCGTCTCCTTCTTAAAACCTTCTCCACCAGGTACACATCTGGGTGTTTAGTTTTTTGCAGCTCCATTTCATAAAAACAGCCCTTTATTGGTTGACCATGAATGTCTTCAAGTAGATACGTTCTAGGATTCGTTACGTTTATTTTGACGACTTTGAAGAGTTCAGTAGAAAAGTTTGGTGTATATCCTTTATCAAACACAGCTTTGTATTTACTTATTCGAACTATGTCACCAAGATGAAATTTAGGCTTTAAAGCAATACTAATATTATCATAAGCACTCAATTTTGTGGTTGGTTTTACATCAGCAGGTTTCATACCAATTGTACGATGTACTTTGTTGTTGTACATTTTTGTAATGTTGGATAGAATGTCAACCCATTTGTACTTTCCTCTGACTGAGAATTCCTTATACATCCAATTTTTTATTGTTCGTATTACTTTCTCTGCAATTGCAGCTTTTTTTGTACTATACGTAGAGTAATGATTAATGTTGTGTCTTTTCATTAAAGCGGAAAAGTTCCTATTGTAAAATTCCGTACCCTGATCGCTTTGAAGATTTTTAGGCGAATAATTTGATTCTTCCAAAATGCTTTTCATACCCTTCGTAATTTCTATACCAGTCTTATTTTTTAAGGGTCTAGTCCACAGATATTTGGAATAACAATCAATCACTACGAGAATATAGTGGCATCCCTTATTGTCATGGGCATATGGCCTCATCTCAATCAAATCCATTTGCCATAAATCACCATAGCCTCTTATTATTGTTCTCCTTCTACGGAAATTTCTTCTACAACCCCTATGCAATTCTTTAACAACTTGTAATTTAACATTACTAGCCATCGTATTTAGGATTTGGTTCTAGCCGCTTCAAGTATTTCAGCCTTCGTTTTAAACGCTCTCAAAACAGATGGATCCGTAACTGTATCAAATATTTCAGACTCCACCTGACGTATTTCATCAGTCCTTTTAGCATCTACCGTAGCTTTCTGAAGTGTTTTTGACGTTAGGATGGGATTGATTGAAGTCTTGCTTGCTTGAGATTCTTGGATAATATGATGATACATGTTGTTTATTGCAACATATAAAGTATTATAATTATCATCGGATAATTTCTTAATCCAAGAAATTTCTTTGTCAATATATCTTCGCATTTCATCAATTATTTGGGTATTTTTATTGTGCATAAACGTATTATAATCAGACACCTGCTTCTCAAAAAATGCAGTGTATGATTTTTTAATGTCTTCCATGGACTTGATAATATTTTCATCGACATAGTTACGAGTTACACCATCTTTTTGATCCAACGGATCACCAATATTCTTTAAACGCTTATTCTGAATATCAAACTGTTTATCTGCGGTGAGGACAAAACCAATGCCTGGGGGTCCTCGCACAACTATTGATTTATTAATAGCACTTCTTCGTCGTCCAAACTTGTCGATTGTGTTGTTTACAGCAGCCATTTCAGTTTATATCTGATATGATTTAAGCTTGTCAAAGTATTTTATATGGAATAGTGAATTAAGTTATTTCTTGACGATGCTATCAATATTTTCTTCTTTAAATTTCTCGAGTTTGTCATTAGTATATTTTTTCATTGCTTCTATTATTAAATCGGTCACATCATTCATAGCTTTATGTATGTCATGGAGGAATGTGTCGAAGCGATGATCAACATAATTACGGGTCACACCATCTTGGCCATCTACTGGTTCTCCAATGTTCTTTAAACGTTTACTCTGAATATCAAAGTGATTATCGGGTGTAAGGTTAAAGCCAATGCCCGGTGGTCCACGTGAAACTAGGGATTTATTAACGCTACCTATTCTGCGTCCAAACTTGTCAATTGTGGTCTTTACACTAGCCATTTTTATTTACTTCTGATAGGATTTAAGCATTTCAGAATATTTTATACTGAATAGAGAGGGAGTCAAAATAATTGTAATTTCGCTAGTAGATTATTCCTTCTTTTCTCAATCCATCCAATATACTATCAATTTCGTTACTTACATTGTTGTTACCTGCCATTTTTAAACTATGGAGTAAACGTAAACGATTCACCAATTCTTTTGGTTTATTCCAATATTCACTCCTTTGTGACAAATATTTTCCGTTTTTTCTATTAAAGTTTTCCATTTGATCTTCTTGTTCCAATACCTTAGACTCTCGTTCGCTGTGTACTCTTTGTATGTGGCATTTTAAATTATCTTTCCTTTTAAATGTTTTAGTACACAAACCACACTGAAAAGAGATGGTTTTATGAACATTGGTATGTCGACTTAGACCACTAAACCAAGAGAATGTAGCACCACAAGTATTACATATATACATGTTTACGTCTCTGTTGTTTGATATTAAATGGTTAATATATGGCGGATTATTCTAGTTTTATTAGCTTACAGTTATCCTAGTCATTTTTTCGTTCTTAGTTATCCCCATTTATCCCTGTTTTATCACTATTTACCCTGTTTCATTCCTGTTTATCCCCGTTTTATCCCCGTTTTATCCTCGTTTATTCCTGTTTTATCCTTATTTATCCCCGTTTTATCCATGTTTATCCCCGTTTTGTCCTTATTTATCCCCGTTTTATCCATGTTTATCCCCGTTTTATCCATGTTTATCCCCGTTTTATCCTTATTTACCCCCGTTTTATCCTCATTTACCCCCGTTTTATCACTATTTATCCTTGTTTTATCCTTATTTATCCCCGTTTTATGCTTATTTTGCTGTGGTATGAAATTTTAAAAATAATGCACATGTATAATTTTAATTCTTTATTAAGCATTTCCTATACAAAGCTAAAAATTACTTATAACTTATTTTAAACAGAAATGTTCACAATAACATATTTATGTTTCGCTAATAGATTATTCCTTCTTCTCTTAATTCCTCCAATATACTGACTATTTCGTTCCTTACATTGTTATTACCAGCCATTTCTGAACTATACAGCAGACGTAGACGATCTACCAACTCTTTCGGTTTATTCCAATAGACATAATCCACACCCCCATTATTGTATAATTTCTTAATATGCATACCCGAACCTCTTCTAGATCTCGTTATTACTGTAGAAAATAACAGTGGTTTTATAATTTCACTGAATTTCTTCCATTTCTTTACATTCAAACCCATACTTATATCATAATGGTTATATGGTGCTTTTGTCTTATTTAATATTTGCCGATATATTTCACGCTCATCGTCTCCCATAAAGGTCTCATCACTACGTAGTGCTGATGGATATTTCATAAATATTACATCATACAACTCTGAACTGCCAGGATACTTTCCCACTCGTTTATTACCATGCCACAATGTGATATTTTCACCAGAAAAGCGTATTTCGCTATTACCCATTAGTAGTTTATCTGTGTTGGGATCTAGACGCACACCGTATACAGTATCATATTTATGATTGCCAGACTTTAACTTTTCTATATGTTGTTTGATCACATCATCCTTTTTTTCTGCACTGCCAAGGGTACTTTCCGAACCTGGGGTGCTCATTAACGATGATCTCGGTGGTGTTTCCATAAAATATGCTTGACTTGCATTATTCTCGTCATCTTCATCACTAGTGTCAGGTGTTGCCTTAAATGTACTAGTACTAGCTCTTGCACTCTCTGGAGTTTGTGTTGGCTTTTGCGTTTGCGTTGGCACATTGTTTTGTGATTTTGCCTTTGAAGCGGATGATAAAACTTTTAAAGGTGTGGTTATGGGTTCATATAACTTTTCCAACGTTAGTTTATCCTCAACATCCCTATTCTTGAGAGAATTAAATTTCTTACGTACGGACTCGGTAGCCTCAACTAATTGACGTTTCAAACTTATTTCAGCACCCACATCTCTATCCATATTGTCTTTCTATTTAATTTCACCGATGTATTCCCGATGCTGTCTGCAGATCGATTGAAGTTCTAATTACAATTGTTTATGGATATATGAAACTGTCAAGACCTTTTCTATATCTCCCTGCATTTACTTCTCTGTCCTTGTCAATTACGAGAAACCCATATCTTTCTTTCCAACATTCTACACACATTTCTTGAAATTTTTTAAAAGATACATCTGGTGAGACATGATCAGAGAAAATGTGATGTAAATTCATGTCATCCTGCTTGAACAATGCTATAAAATTTGCGTTATCCCTCACTAACTGCTTTGGCACGCGAGAATATGTTTGTGCCAGATAAAAACAATCCACGTTTCTATGGCGACCCATTGAGAAAAACGCACGAATTACATCTTGTTTTTCACATATAACATCGTCAAATATAAATATAGAATCAGGTTTAGCATCGGATGGTTGCACTATTTTCGCATTATTACTGAAGGTGTAAAATCCTAGTCCCTTAATAGGTTCCAATATCTTGCGCAAATACTCATACTTGGGTTGATATAGAGACTTTGAATATAGGTATATATTTGCAAAACGAAGCCCAAGAGGATGAGTAAGCAGAGATATAAGTAAATTTGTTTTTCCGCATGCGCTTGGGCCGATTAATAGTCCACGAATAGCTGAAGGAAGTAACGGTCCATGGCGCGATTTGACTTGTAACCCACATCCAACTTTTTCATCTAGATTGTCTATAGCAAACTTTTGTCTCTGCTTCACAATGCGCATCGTAGCACGGTTCACGACTATATAAACAGACACATGCATTACAATTGTTATTTAAATGTTGTCAGTCAAACAGCAAACAACTAAAAACCGCCATTTAAAGGCTGGTAAGGGGATAGTGAATTCCCTAATAAATAAGCTACCATTTGAACTGCATTTACCTGGAGGTTATCAGTACTGTGGTCCCGGCACTAAATTACAAAAAAGATTAGCGCGAGGTGATCCAGGCATAAACAAGTTAGATTCTGCATGCAAGCAGCACGATATTGCATACGATCAAAACACAAGTGATTTAGCTGCCCGACACAAAGCAGACTATCAGCTTGAACAAGCTGCTTGGAAACGAGTTAAATCAAAAGACGCAGGTATTAAAGAAAAGGCAGCCGCGTGGTTAGTTACAACCATAATGAAGGGGAAACAACGTCTCGGTATGGGTTGTAAGTCAGCAACATCTTGTAAAACAAAAGGAAAAACTATCATAAAAAACAAAAAGAAAAGTGGGCAGAGTCTTAGAAAGATAGCTTTTGGTGCAGGAATAGTGCGCAAAGTGCGTGACGAGTTGCGTAAGACCAGTGGTAAGCGATCTATTGCCAAGGATACAAGAATAATGGCGCAAATGGCGCTTCAAGCAGCACGACGTCATATGATGGCGGCTGGTGGAAAACGCAATATTCGTACACCTAGGATTATACCAGTTCCGAAAGTTGGTGGAATTCTACCCTTAATACCTATTTTCGCTGGATTATCGGCTTTAGGTAGTTTGGCTGGAGGTGCAGTTGGTATAGCCAAAGCTGTAAATGATATTAAAACAAGAAGAGAGGAATTGGCGGAAAAAAATCGTCACAATAGACACATGGAAGAGATTGCTCTAGGAAAAAGTGGTAAAGGATTATATTTGAAACCGTATCGTAAAGGATTGGGTCTCTACTTAAAACCACAAAGTTCAAAAAACTACTAGACACCCTACCTCGGAAACCTCTGAGTGACATCAATCTTAAATATTATGTTGAGAAGATGAAGATACCATATTTCCGAGGTATATTTATGCGTGACAATCTACCAAATTCTGGACCAAATCATAATGAATCCGCAATCATAAATTTGGATAGTATAGATGGGCCTGGAACACATTGGGTGGCATATAAAAAACGTGGCAGTCTAGTCACATATTTTGATAGTTTTGGTGATTTACCCCCTCCTAAAGACTTGATCCTGTACTTGCGCAAAGGTTCAAATTCTACCGATAAGATATATTATAATTATGAACGCCAACAAAATTTCAACACAGTGTGGTGTGGACATTTGTGCTTAAAGTTTCTTTCTTCAAGAATTAAATAAAACTTTATAATGGCTTCTGTGACACCATCAATGGATCGAGATGCTATTAAATGGATGGGCCACTCATTAATTGCATTCTCTAGACTACGCAGCTTGCTGAAGATGACGAAACAACAACTTTCGGATATGCCTAAAGAAGTAATGATTGGATGTGCCTCCCATGAAATTGCATTAGTGTGGGACAAATTGCCTAAACATCTTCAGGAAGATATTGATATTTTAAAATATCAGTACTGTCAAGAACATTATTCTAATGATGACGTTAGTGGTATTGATGTTAATGATGGTTCACCACCTCGAAAAATATTTTGTTGTTACTGTAAAGTACGTGATTTGAATGTAGCATCAAATAATAATGACATATATGTATCTCCATCGCCTTCCAAGAAAAGAAGGTTATATCACAATGATTGCTGTAAATCACAATAAATTCATACAACAATATCCAAAAAACATCAGTCATGTCGCACACCTTCACCTTGTCTAGCCGCTCAAGCGAGCTCAGTGCAGAATTTTATCCACCCATTGAACTAGATATGGGTAGTCGATATGGACTGGGATTAACTGGATTTTATTCATACAACTCTATATTTAATGTAGACGAGACAAACAATCGGTTTTGTTATAGACCTGGTCCAAAACTACCCCTCGTATACAAGCATATACCATATGGAGCCTATGAAATTGATGAAATATATCGAGCTATACTGAAAGCTATACCAGCTGATACAGAGGAAGAAAAAGAAAAATTATTCCAGCTACGAGCAAACAACAATACGTTGAAGTGTGAAATTTGGTCAAAATATGGAATTGACTTTTCACAAGCAAACTCTATTGGCAGTCTGTTGGGATTTGAACCAACATACTTACATCCAAACCAGAGCCATGAATCAACACTCCCTGTTGATATTATGAAAGTAAGGATGGTACGTGTGGATTGCAACATTATTTCTGGAGCGTACCTGAATGCCCTAAAATCCCGTACACTCTTCGAGTTTGACATAGATGTTGAACCTGGATACAAACTTACCAGGGAGCCAGCGAACATAATATATTTGCCTGTTAGACCTGAAGGGCGTCAGTTTATCGATAACATTACGCTACGCATATTGGATGACAACGGAGATTTAATTAATTTTCGCGGCGAGAAGATTATTGTAAAACTAGAACTGAAACAAATTTAATATAAAAATGGGTTTCCGGTATAACCAGCAACGATTAATACAACACCGACAAAATATGATCAATGATAAAAAGAAGAGTAGTTGTGGAAAGCGGTTCATTCAACCTGTGCATCTTAAACAGTCAAGACCTAGATTGTCAGCTAAAGACCGCGCATTTCTCCAATCCATAGGTCAAAAATTAATAGAAAATTAAACAATGGAGACTATAACATCTAGTGAGAAGCTCGAGGTATTTGACGAACCTGTGTTTGACAAGTCACTTGCTAGTTTACATGAGCATACATATAAACCATATGGATCACCGTATTATAATAATTCGGATGAAATACGCATTCCTATCAATTTTCAAGACCTTATACTCGACGTTGCAGAGAGTTATATTTATATTGAAGGAAAATTTACTCCAAGTGATGCTACCAAGCGGTGTTATCTATCCAATAATGCACTAGCTTTTCTCTTTGAGGAAATCAGATATGAAATGGGTGGTGAGCAAGTAGCTGTCATTAGAAAGCCCGGTATCACTTCTACAATGAAGACTATGGTATCATATGGACAAACACATCTCCGATCACTTTTAACCACAGGTTGGGGTCTGACCGAAGAAAAGCAAGATATTTTAGATACTACCAGTCACGTATTCAGTGGTAGGCTGCCTCTTAAATACATCATGGGTTTTGCTGAAGATTACACAAGAGGTGTTTTAAATACAAAGCAGGAATTAATTTTAATCATAGCTCGATCATTTAAAGATTGTTACATTGGTGAAGTTGATGCGGACCTAGAAATTAGCAAAATTGAGTGGAAGATAAAACACATTGTGCCTGAAGATAAACAAAAGCTTAAACTATTAAATAGAATTAACAAGGGCGGTAATTATGCTATAGTAAAGGTGGCTTACCGCATGTGGGATCTCTATGAGCTACCTACCTTGCGTGATACATCATCTGACATATGGGCTGTTAAAACCACTAACAGCCTTGAGAGACCTCGATATATCATCATCGGATTTCAAAACAATGGCAATTCCAATGATAGAACCAAAGACGCAACAAAGTTTATAACTGCAGATGTTAATAATATTCGACTATATCTGAACTCTGAAGTATTTCCATATGAACGTTGGAATTTGGATTTCGATAAGAAACTCGACTCGGCAGCCTACTATGCATATGAGAACTTTCAGCGAAGTTACTATGACAAAGATATGGGCGAACCCATGATGGATCTTGGAGAATTCAGAAAATCTCCATTATTTGTCATAGATTGTTCCCGCCAACCAGATGCAATTAAATCGTCCACCACTGTAGACATAAAAATTGAATTTGAAACACGAAAGACAAAGTTTCCCGGACAGACTCGAGTATATGCTCTTATACTTCATGATGCTTATTTAAGCTATAATGCATTGGATGGTTCAGTCCAGAGCGGTTTTGCTGCTGCCAAATAAAACTCTAATATGAAATATTATATTGATAAATGTACTCTAGCAACTATTCATTCACAAATGTATTATTAAATTGAAATAAATATTAGAATAAAACTTTTTTTTTAAGTGCACTTAGTGATGTAATCAGAAATAGGTAATAAAAATGAATGTATTATTTTAATGTGTGTTTTAATTGCCCCTAATTAGTCTTAATTACATATAATCTCTCAAGTATTGGTTAACTTTATTACCCTGAAATAGTAAATTAGTGAAAAAAAAAACAGTGTATTTCAGTAATTTCTTTATATATATTTAACACTTTTTACATATTTTTCAATAGAATACAATGAAAATAGGTAAATACAATTAAAAGAATAATATTTGTAATGACGACACAAGCAGTCTCTATTGTGATATGGGGAACTTGGAGACTAGCCTTCCATCCCTCCATTCTCCAGCCGCTCAGCCGATAGCAAAAATCTATGTTCGGTATTTTCAATTTGTAATGCCACCATCTGGAATAGAATCTCCATACAGTTCTTGCATAAACTGACATCTCGATACGCATATAATTGCATAAGTTCATGAATGAAAATGTCATCACACACCTGCTCCAATTTCCATGTTAACTCATTCTCTGGACAATAGTCTGTTGTCTCACCACGTTCTCTCTTGCGTACTGCATCAATAACACTATCGTTGTATAGGTAATTAATACACTCAATACCTATCAACCTAAGATTAGCTGGTAAAGATTGTGTAATCCAATGTCTAAACACATGATGACAATGTAGACATTTATTCCATTCGATAGACATGATTAGACTGCTCACTTGAATTAAGATGCTTGTTCAACACTCGCTGTTTAACTCTCGAGTTCTCTACTATGTGAGAATAGTTCGGGCAGTATGTTAATGGCAATATTCTCCCACTATTATTTCAACTGTATTCCATTTATTATCTAATTAAAAAATTAATATAAATATCATTCATCAATTATAATCGAATCGTAACATGGCACTGGTTCTTGTACCGGTATGCATCGGACCTAAATATGTCAGGGTGTATTTACCACCAGATGAATTCATTTTATTGATAAGATCATCAGTTATAATTTCTACAACTCGTTTTGGTAAAAATGATTTAAATGTTGTAATTGTGCTTTCCTCAAACAGATGTACTACGATTGATTTTCCAAACCGCGTATTGACCAATGACATTTTCTTTATGATGTATGGTTTATTTAAGTTTAATGATGATAGAGGCCTTTGCTCTAAAACCTCAGTATTCTCATTGATCATTGCATTAAGTGCCAATAAGTCATAATCAGAAATGGCCATGATAATAAATAAATATACAGTTGAATAATAAATGCAGAAAATATTGCTCACCTGAAGATGACTGCACAACACTCACTTTTCAGCTCTAGAGTTCTTTACTGAATAGAGATAGTCCAGATAACACCGAAAAAGAATTGCGGAGATTAATAATCACTTGGAATAATCCAGGCGTTTGCACAACACTAACTTTTAGTTCTCGAGTTCTTTACTATATGACAGCCCAGAAAATACTGAATGTTAACTATTCTTCCACTTCTGTTGCAATACATTTATAATAGTAGAGTCAACCCCACTACCTTCCCCACCTCTCATGCTCGCGCAGCAGCTTGTTAAACTATCGATAGCCTCGATATGACTCATGCATGACACACCGGAAGTGATTGTCTAGCTTCTTCAAACCTTTCCCCGTACCTCAGGTATTAGTCACCATTTCCACCCTTCTTATTTGTCCCCCAAGGTCATAATTCATGCGGGTCCGACCCCTCAGGTGTGTGACTCACCGGGAATGACGTAATAGAAAAGTGGTGGAGGGAGCCCGAGCTCCAGCTTAAACTAGAGGGGTGCATAATTCATGCGTGACGTGTTGAGACATGTATGACACATCAATGGGGTCCAGCCCTCGTGTTTCCGGTATGAATCACCGAAAATTGGTGGAGGGAGGCCTAGGACCCGCTTAAACTAGAGGGGTTGTTGCACCTCTCGTTAAAACTCATGCGTGACGAATAGCCATAATTCATGTGTGACGTGTTGAAGGGTCCGACCCTCACCCTTCTTCCGGTGTGTGACTCACCGCTTCCCCTTGCCGCTCACCCCCTCTCACCCCCTTTACCCCGCACCCCACCTGTGGCTCCTCCCACCCTGTGACGTCACCGAAAAATGGTGGGGGGTAGCCTAGGACCGGCTTAAATTAACTACTTACAACTTTATTATAAATTTATCATAAATTAAAAAAAAATGTTTAATAATCATTGTGGAAAAAAAATTGTTGTACAGATATCCGTTTCATAGCAGACTGAACTTAACTATCGAATAAAAAATGTCTTTGTGTCTGTAAGTGTGTTTGTGCGTGTATATGTATGTGTGCGTGTATACCGTTTCTTGTAAACATGATAACTTCTGTTAGACCTAAAATATTTAATTACAATTTGGAACATATGTAAAACAGCATAGTACAATAATCCCTATTGAAATAATGTAATACATGGTGATAACCTGAGGCCTACAAACTCTCACAATATAATAATCTTATTAAAAATACCTTGTTCCAAATTTTAGGATAACATTGATATATCATCTAATTTAAATAAATTTGGTTTGAACTTAACATACACCCGATATATTTTATTGTAAGTAGTCAAAAACACTCAAGTCAAAGATTGTGATCTCGGCATTTCCCTCTAGAAACCATTCATTGACAGGACTATAAATAGTTCCAGAGTAATCGTGCACACAAAAGTTACACCGACAAACAGAACTTTTTTTTTGCTCACCTCTCTCAACTTAAAATCTCGACGTCTCATGATATTCTAAGCCTATTTGAACCATACAAATTTTCAATTTTGTTTTGCGTTACTATACTTCCACTGGATGTGGAAGTAAAATCAAGACACTACGGACCATTCTGGTATAATCTTTCTGGAAGACAGAGTGAAAGGAAAACAAAGTTGGCTAAAGATGCGCACACCTGAATTCACTAAAAGTGGAGCAGAGATCAGGGAAAATACTTTTAGAACTTCTGTGCCTGTTCTGGGACTCAGCTAACTGGAGTGTTATTTGACACATGCCTTATTGTTTTGAAGAAAAAATTGCAGTTATTTTCATATCGCCTTACTTGTGTCTTTGCGTCTAAGAACTCCATAAAATCGACTATCCACGCAGAACTGCATCCCGTTAGTAGTTTTTACTTAATAGTCAAAATCCTCAAAGGAAATGGAAATAATGTTTCTATTATGAGATTACATCGAAATCACCTTTTATGACCTTCAAAAAGCTTTTGATTGTGTTTTTCATCAAATTCTAACAGACAAATTAAAATTTTATAAAGTTGACATGATCAGCTGCAACTTAATAGAATTATTTCTAAAGCATAAGCAGCAGCATATAAGCTTAAGTAATACTAACTCGACATTCCATTACATAAAGAGCGGAGTGCCACAGGGATCGGTCTTAGGACCAACCCTATTTTTAATATACGTAAATGCCCTAAGTAAGTCTGTACCTGATGTTGATTTGGTATTATTTGCAGACGATACCACACTCCTGGTATCTGATAATAAATTGGATTTTGTTGGAAGTCAAATAGGTGAAAGTAAGTTAAGTACTTTAGAATGGTTCTTATCAAATAAATTGTCACTAAACGAGCATAAAAATACGAATATGATTTCCAGTTATAGGCTACTTGAAAATTATAAAAACCCAGAAAAAACTTAAATTTCTAGACGTTTTTCTTGACCCAAATCTCAACTGGTTCCACCATGTTGATTACACAGCAAAAAAAATTCAAAAAATATATTCTTGCTAAGAAACCTAAAAAATATTGTAACTTTTAAAATTTTATTAACGGCCTATTACTTGCTAATAGTGCCCCATACGACTTATGGTCTGATAAACTGGGCCCAAGCCCCGCAAGCTAAGAGAATTTTCGGATTATAGAAAAACTATCAGGATAATTACAGATTGTTAATATAGAGAGCATGTAAGGAATAAATTTATTGAATTGGGAATTTTAACATTTCCATCACTATACATTTTTCATTGCATAATAGACAGGGTGTTTCATTAATAATTGGACATACGTTAACTGGAGAATTATTAGTCCAAAATATGAAGATTTAACCTGAAACACTTAGATAAAGAGAATATTATTTAGGTATTAAGCAAATCACAACTTACACACTGAGATACAGGGTGTCAAAGTTGTTTTTTTTTTGCAATATCTCAACTACCTCTTGACCGATCTTCTCCCAATTTGATAAGGAAACATTAGTAGAGTCACTTTTAACTAAAAAATCTCAAACAGGAGTCATTTCTACGTAAAAAAGGAACACTTGATAGAACTTGATAATTCCCACCGTTTTCGAGAAAACTGTCGAATAGATCTCAAAAATTTTTTGAAAACAAACCCAATTTGAAAAGGAAAAATTGTATTTATTGAAAAGTGTGCTTTGGTGACGTCTCAGTTCTGTCAAAATGTCAAATTAATGAAATTATACGTAAATGGTTTGTTTTCAAAGAATTTTTGAGATCTATGCGGCAGTTTTCTCGAAAACGGTTGGAATTATTAAGTTTTATCAAGTGCACCTGCATGAGATTTTCTAGTCAAAAGTGCCACTACGTGTCGTAAAAAAAAAGAGACAAAATAGTCATCATCAGGTATAGCTCGTGAGGCGCCCTCCACGGGTTAGCGTGATGTAATACATGAATTATTATTTCTTAGCTTAAAAAGTGTTTCCTTACCGAATTGGGAGAAGATCGGTCAAGATTTAGTTGAGATATTACAAAAAAAAAAAAAAAAACGCAATTTTGACACCTCAGTAAGGAGGCACATTTTATCTAAGTGTTTCAGGGTTAAATCTTCATATTTTGGACTAAGGATTCTCCAGTTAGCGTATGTCCAATTATTAATGAAACACCTTGTAGTCAACATAATTTAGTTATAGATTTTAACAGACATAAGTCAAGTGATTGTGGCTTTAATTGCTACGGCCCTAAATTTTTTAATAAAATTCTAAATTGGGTGAAAGTCTTAACAATGGTGAAATATAAACAGTTACTAAAAAAATGTTTAACAAAAGAATGTTTTTATACCTAATATACATGAATTTTTAAATTTTAATGGCAAATCAAAGAAACCAAAATAATGGACAACAATTCTATATAAATTTTCAGTATATTTTAGTATGTATACTTGTGTATAAATATATGTTCATTTATGTATATTTTGAAATACTTTTAAGTTAGTTATACTATTTTACAAATTATTTTTATTGTTATATTTTACAATATGACATTTCATAGTATTATAACATAATTTCACCTATTTGAAATTATTTATTTACATATTTTACTAATATACATTTTATAATATCCAACTGTGGAAATATGATTTTCAAGTCGTCATGTCACTTATTTACAAAAAACTGCAAAGAGTATTCTGTATAATGTGTAATAATTATAAAAGTTTCAATAAATTAGCGAAGAGTATAATGTTCATTCTAGTTCTATTTAAATAATTTATTTATAATTGTATCGTAGTACAATATTCCACAGATTTTCGCCGTATATTAAGCACATAAGATTTGCATTACAAATATGAAATAAAGTCAGTTACTGATTTCGGAATGCAATAAAAACGAACACTTGCGGTTTTACTGATGGAGATTAAAAATATATCCGGAACACGATGAAAAAGCTCATTTAAATATTAAATGTATACAAGAACCGCTCTACTTAGTGTGATTGAACAGACTGCAGTTCGGCTTGCTTGACTGAGTTGAATATTTGTATTTTTTTAGCTACTTTAGTGGTTGTTACTTAATAATTTAGTTCTTAAGCATAACAAATACTTAGAAAAGTACGTTTCTAATTTGATGGATATTTATAAATTTTGGATCATCTTGTAGTTTAGTCAGTGGATGAGGTATAATTAATCAGTCCATGAACTTTTTAAAAACTAAATTAATTCACCCAGAGGTACAATCGATTTTCGAAATATGCCAAATTTCAAGTTCTTAGCTTACCAGGACACCGGACAGGTAAATAGAGGTAAAAATAAAAAACATTGTTACACTCTGCTGAAAACCTCAATATTCTATTTGACTCTTGTTTTATTCATTGCTGCATAGTATAATTTTTTGAATATGTATTAAGTTATATATCTAATACTCCAGTCACATTAGGATCCGTCTGCTAAAAAAATCAAAGTGAAATTTTGCATATACTTTATTTTGACATTACAAATAATGTCTGAAAAGTCCCCATCGATATCGCGCTTGCGTCTTCAGTTATTCAAGGTCAAATGTCAAGGAAATCAGTTTTTCCCAAATATCTCGTTTCCTATGCGTAACATGACTTTTTTGGCTATTACAAGAAATGAAGATTCTCTACAAAAAAAGGTTATATACATATTTTACGTATAACCAGCCGTTTTCAAACTATACGTTAGAGAAATAATGAACAGTGGTGCATTCATTTCCATACCAGGTGGGGTGCATGCAAGGTGCGTTTTTTTACATGGTTTCCTCAGTAGGCCTAATCCATGGTTTTGCTTGTTTTAGTGACTTTTACAGCTTATCCTCATTCTCGTTCTCTGGCCCCCCTTCCACGTCTACCAATCCAAAAGCAGTGTGTTATTTACTGAATGGTTAGTTGTACGTAAAAGACTTAAGTATATAACCTTTTTTGTAGAGAATTTCCTAATCTTCATTTCTTGTAATAACCAAAAAAATCATGTGACCTATAGGAAGCGAGATATTTGGGAAAAACTGATTTCCTTGACATTTGACCTTGAATAACTGAAGACGCAAGTGCGATATCGATGGGGACTTTTGTAATGTCAAAATAAAGGTGTATGCAAAATTTCAGCTGGATTTTTTTAGCAGATGATGTTTTTTCCCGCCTAATGTGACTGGAGTATAAGTATAAAAACAGAAATATAATTAACAAAGTAAAAAAAAACGTACAGATCACTTTTATTTCAATTGAGAAAGTTTGGTAAAAAGTATCATGGCGGAAACTATACTGGCATCACTGAAAGTAGTAAAAAGTCATTGCACATGTTGACCAACCAAAACTTTGTAAAAATTAAATACCTAACTTCTAAATTGATAACTCTCATAAAGTGATAAACTATTTAATTTGAATAATTTAAATTATTGTAGACTATAAAACAAATTAATGCAGATAATTTATAATCAATCAAAGTAGACTAATGATAATGAAAATAACGCTATGATTATTATATGATAGGTATTTCATTTTTACAAAGTTTGGGAATTAAACGAGTTGGTCAACAAGTGCAGTGGCTTTTAATAATACCAATCTAGTTTTCGCCATGACTCTTTTAACAAACCTTCTATCGTAAAATAGATCAATTACTAAAAGAGCGAGTAAGTAAAAATAGAAAGTAAAATTTTAGTTTCAATTGTTCATAGTATTGTTGAAATAAATAGTTTATCTTAACATGTGACAGTAAAACTAAAATCTACAAAGAAAAAACAATTATTTAAAGAGAAGAAAATATCGTGATATGATGAAACTGATGAAGAGTGGTTAAGCAGGTTTTAATTACGCCGCGAAAACGCACAAGTGTCTTATGCTGCGGGAGTAGGCCGCACCACGACTTTTGCACTGTTGGCGCGCTGCTGTGCAACTTCAGTTCGATAATTCTTCAACAAAAACAACAAAAACTTCTGTTTTCCAAATTGTTTCTTTTTTATATATATCTTTGATATACGCTAATAATTTTTATTTCTGCACAAAATATTCTTAAGTGAAATGCATTTAAAAAAAAATAAAATAACTAAAAATGGTATAAAATAATTTTTTAAATTTACGAATTTTTAAGTTTTTTTACCCTTACCTGGGACAGCAGTCAACAGCTCCCACTAAAATGTCCGTCAATGGTATTTTTGCATTGAACTGAACCCACAAAATTTATTTTTGCACTGACGGAAAAAATAAATCGGGAACCGCGATTTCACAAAACTCGATATTTGGCCGAAAACGTCGCACATATACTAGGCGGTTAGCCTCCTTCCCACGTTCATCATACTGACAGAAATAAATAAAAAAATATCTTTTTCTTAGGTACTAGTTTATGAAAAAAAAGCATAATAAAAATACAATATGGAAAAAAAATTGTTGTTGTTGAAGGACTTGAGATACTTAAACCATCGACGATTCAATTTTCGACTTTGCTTTTGTTTTTAGGGGTTGTTCTCAACGTGCCCGTCAACTTGAAATTTGTTTAAAGATTAAGGTCCATTGGGGGCATACTTCCCTAAAGTTTAGTTAAAATAAATGCATTATTGTTTAAGTTATTATTAATTGTTTAAACATGGCCTCTCTCAATTGTTTTTAGTTGTTGCAACTTAAAGAAATCATCAAAAAAGTTCGTACAAATCTAGTATTCTTTTGTTTATACAAATGACTTGTGGGAATAGGATTTAATCCAAAACTTTTTGTACACTCCTTATAATGTTTCCGACAAATCCAGCAAAAAAATTGCTATAGTAGTCCAATTTTGATTGGACTACTATAGCAATTCTTCATTCTTCATTCTTTGGAATGCCCAAAATGATATCTTAGAGAACATGGAGGAAGGGAGAATTTCCCTCTTCGGGAATGTATTGAGGTAGTTAGGAGTTAGGTTAGGAGATACTAAAAGTCCCCGCTCCTAGCTCCGCCGCTTCAGGGGGGGTGGGGTGGAAATGTTCATTTTTTCGAATCTTCGCTTATAACTCGGAAACGATACGTCGCACAGGGGGGCAGGAATTCAAAAACGTGACCATTTAATCGTAAAATGAAACGAGCCTAATGACTATACGTTGTTGACATATGGAAAGAGAACATATCAGTGCATTATTTATGCCACTATCTAACTTTATTCAAGGTCATCTCGCATACTACTATCTTCATGAAACTGGCGTTTTTTTTAAATCTATTTATTTAACGTCGGCCTATTTCCGCTACCAGGGCCTATCACCGACGCCAGGAGACGAGCTACCCCCAACCTGGCAATTTGGCCGAATCTCTTCCCCTAAGAAGAGTAGGGATCTTTTACTTGTCTAACATTTAATAGACAAGGGACCGCCTGCTTTACATTTCCTCCGAAGGATGGTATATCCACTACGTAATCCTCGTCTGAAATTACGTAGATTCTGCGTATACGCTGATATACAAGCCGCTAGAAGGTGGGACGAGAACGCTGTATTTCCCAAGATGGGTCTCACCCATCCAAGTACTAACCGCGCTCGACGTTGCTTCAACGGAATATCGACTGACATTCACATTGAAGTCGCCCCTACGCTCGCCCCAAAAACTGGCGTTTCTAAGTAGTATTTCTGTATGCTCGATGCACTAAATTTGACAGGAAATTTTAAGTGGAAAAACTCATTTATATCTGTAGCTTTTGACTTAATTAAGTATGGATCCAATACAGTCAGGTATGTATGTACTCAATATATTACGTTATTTTACTATAATTGTTTAAGTTATATAGTAATCATGGCTTCAAAAACAAGCCTATGCAAATATATCAATAAACTACAATATATTTTTTAAATATAGGAAAAGTTTAATTTCTCACACCTCCACATCGTGAATTTGATATATTATTCTAGTTTAAAAATTAAAGTTAAACTAGTACTCATGTGTACTCCTTAAAATTTAAATTGAATTTCTGAAAATGTATTTCATGAGTATGTTTGAAACGTTTATAGTATAGTCGAATTGATTTAATGCAATTTCTTTCAGCGTCAACATTTCACTAGAAATTTTATCGTTGATTCTTATGTATTAAATGTCTTGTATGTTCATGTGTTTTATATATTTTATTGTATTGTTTTTTCTCTGTTAACCGTTTGTTAATTTTTCTTGTGACGTTTTCTACATTAATTTTATTATATACTTTTATTTGTATATAATTTTTTTGCAATGAAGAAATAAATACTATTATTATTATTATTATTATTATTATTATTATTACGAAAAAATATTTGCACCCAAAAATTCCTAATGCGTCAAAAGTTATATGCACTTTTTGACGCACTTTCGCGGATTTTCTACTTATTTGCTTAATATATCTTATACTAGTAATCGAATGGGAATTTTAAAAATACTGACCTATTTGAAATAAAATTCTTAAAAATTATAGACCTATCCGATATGTATAGGTCAATCCGCCATCTTGGAAAAAATATAAAACACCAAAAATGTCGAAAAAAATGAAAATTGAATCTTTTTTCGATAGAAGGAGTAATTTCACCAAAGTTGGCAAAAACAAAACTCATCTATGGTCAATGCACCAAACCAAGACGCTCCAAGTCAAATAGAACGTTCAATGATGGCAGACGAAATAATTTTTTTTTAATTCTTCGTCAAGTACCAAGGAGGCTTTGTGCATAACTTTTTTGTCGATTGCAGGTTCTTTTAGGTACTTTGAGGGGATAAAGTTCAATTTTTTTTTAAATTTTCCAGTGTGCATTTTCTACAATTTTTAAAAATGCATTTTCTTTGACCTTTTTTTCATATATTATTATTATTACAACGCGTATGCTTAATAAATTTCGTTATCAAATTAATGGAATCTCATTTTGTATTGTATTGAAGTTTTAGGAAACTTTCTATAGTATATTTCATTTTGTTTCGATGAAAATTGGGTAAAAAAAGAAGGGTCAGGGAAAATGCATTTTTGAAAATTGTAAAAAAAGCATTTTTTTGAAAATAAAAAAAATGAACTTTCTTCCCTTTATGTATCTAAAAGAACCTACAATACAAAAAAACAAAAAATAGCTCACAACACCTCCCTGATACTTGACGACGAATTAAAGAATTTTCTTTCGTCCGCCATCTTTGACCGTTCTCTTTGACTTACAGCTTTCGGGTTTAGTGCATTATATTTGACCATGGATGAGTTTTATTTTTGCCAACTTTGGTGAAATTTCTTCTTCTTATCGAAAAGATATTCTTGTTTGATTTTTTCGGCCATATTTTGCGTTTTTTATTTTTCCAAGATGGCAGATTAACCTTTACATATCAGACAGGTCTATATTTTTACATATCAGCGTCAGATTCAAAATGTACACCCTCAAAAACCCGTATAAATTATTTTTTTGGTGATTGTTCCGGAAATTAGAAATATTGCCACGTTTTCGAATTCCTGCCCCACGTGCGTCGTACGGAAATAGGTAATCTATGTAAAATTACACATAATTAAATTTCCTACAAGAATGACTATATTTATTTTCTTCCTATGTGTTATAGTTTACGAGATATTCGCTAGCCAAAACAGATAATTAATAAATAAATTAATTAGGTACCTTGAATATTTCTATCAAAGCGGTTTACCGTGGTCTGCTAATAAATCACAGACACAAAACAGTCATTATTTTACAACACTTGACGTATTTACTAACGTAATATTTTATCGAAATCTATACATTTCTTTAAATACACAGTGTGACTCTCTTAAAATGAAGACATAACTTTTTTTATTTTGTTTCCGATTTTAATCAAATTTTACTCAACAAATTAGGATCTACTTATGACCAGAAAAACATTCTCTGGCTACAAAGCCACCTGCGGTACCAAAATATGCAGAAAAAATAAAAACATTTTGAATGTTAAAAATTCTAAAAAACGCATAGGTTCGAAGCCACAAACGTACATACAGCAAAATTTGATTTGGTTTTTGATGGGAGATTTCTCATACATAAGCTTATCGGGCAAAGGGGATCCTCAGTTTCCACAATTTGTGGTGGATACGTGAAATTTGTCAAGACCCACTAATATGGTTTTTTAATTTTTTTCAGCACATTTTGGTATATGAGAAGCATAACAACCTGAGCAGTATATAGCCGGGGAGCACAAAAAACTGAAAGAGTTTTGTCAAGGCCCTTATCAATATAGTGTTATATCATGATACTAAGAAATAGAGATACGCTCTCACGTATACCTCCCCTTACTGCAGTTCCCGCTGTTACGTCACGTAAAAGTCAACTAGTTCAGTGGTCAATTTTTAGTTTAGATGTAAACTAAAATTACCTTAACCGAAGTGTTTAGAAACTTATCCTTCGATAAAATAACAAATTACGACTCTTTTGATTGTTCGAGACAAAAGATAGAGCAAAAAATGTGAGAAAATTGTAAAATAATAGATACAATTATTTTTTCGTTTAACTCGCTCTAACTAAAAAACGGGACAACGAGTTAATCTCAAATTTTTACCATGTGATGAATCTATATTTGTTAACAAAATGTGTTAATATGAAGGTCAAGTTTTAATAAGTATAGAAAATATGATTTTTTTTTTCTAAGGCTATGTCTATAAACTGTGAAAATTTACAGGTGGGAATACAACAAACGAGAAACTTTTTTGTCTTTCGAAATAGATACCAAGTATATCGAGGGCATATGAAGATAGAGGATGAAGCTAACTTTTTTATTTGAAACTTTTTTTTCTAGGATTAACAGTTTTCGAGAAAATTGCAATTAAGTATACGGAACCCCCTCGCGAACGATACAGCGCAGAGAATGCGGTGTGAGAACTAATGTACGTTAGTATTGTTTAATGAAATCGAATTCAGATTTTCTTGAGATGTTTCAGCAAATCAATGGAGGTTATTAAATATTTGTGATAATTACCATGAGAGAATACATTGATATATCCCGCGCTATTGAATTAAGTCGCTATTTTGCAGATGCAAAATGTTCTTCATAATAAAAACATTACTGTCTATTTTCCTGAATAACGTTAGATAAATGCAGTGTTTCATAATTAAACTAATTAAAGTAGTATATTATTTACTACTACTATTTATTGTGTTTAATTAAATGGATTAAAATTTGTTATTAAATAAAAACAAAATAAATAGCTTACTTACACGTTGTAAAATCAACGGTGCAAAAGATCATATGTGCTTGCACCAATTATTTTGGACGTGTTTTCACAAACATTTAAACCCACAACGGCCTTATGCGAAATGAAAAGTGCTGACAAAAGCAGTCATAGAATTTTATGATATTAAAAAGTAAAATTGCCTGCAATCAGCTTTCTAGGTCTTATATTACGGTTTTCGATGTATTTTTAGGTGTATTTTTAGGTATCTAGATGGTCGCCGGCGCGGGCTCGATTTGAAGTTGACTAGAGGATGACGCCATGCGCACAGTAGGTCGAAAGCTGGTACTCGTACCGAGCGTATCTTATATTTCATAGTATCATGGTGTTATATTAAAAGTGTGGCTGAGTCAGCAACAGCTCGCAAGGTTAGGTGTCGGGGCACCCAGTGGCGGCACGCTTTGAAGTATGTAGTAAAATCTAGTGTCGAAAAGTGTTTTTATGGTAGTATTAGTATATGGGATATAAAACTATCACAAAGTGATCAAATAGCATAGTTCTAGAACGTAGTGCGTCAGAACTTAATTCAGTGTGACTTATTTAAGATGAAGACACTCTTACAACTTTTTTATTTATTTTTTTTCGATTTGAACCAAATTTTACAAAAGTATAGAACAAATCAGTATCTACTTATGAACAAAAAAAACATTCGCCTCCTACAAATTCAAAGCCACCTGCGCTGCATTTTAAATGAGCCACACTGTCACATCAAAGCGCGACAAAATTATTTTCGGCAACTTTTAGTTGCAAATGAGAAAAATGTGTTAAATTTAGATAATAATAATTGTAATAACATTAAAAAGTATTGTATATTCGCGAAAATAATAAATTTCTGCTGAATAAATTAATTTTATTTTTAAACAAGGTAATTGTGACAAAACAAACCCTAGTTATACTATGCTGCCGTATACTATACACCATGTATACTACAATATTTATTCACTGTCACTATTACTGTTATCTTCGGTATCATAGTTATCGCTGCTAATATCAGAGTCACTTTCAGCGTTTTCCCTATTCGCTGCTATTTCTGATACTTGAAGATCCAAAACATCTGCCGGTATTTTCTGCAAAAATGACTTCCTTGGTAGTTTTCTTAAACTTGTTATAGTTGGATCTGACGATATGAGAAGATTGTAAAGTAAATCTGTGTTGGTGTGACAGTTTCCTTGTGTGTCGCTCTCTGTAGGATTTTGCTTCCGGTGCCTTTTCGGATAATTGTCCAATGGGTAGTATAGCCGATTCAATAATTTGATGTCCATGAATAAGAATTTTATGGACGGAAATGGGCATATAAAACCAAGGATATGTTCTTACAAAAGTTTTTCAGCATCCAATTTGCTTGTATTTGTAGGATAATCACAAAAAATGGTTATTAATATGGTTGAAAATGTCTGTACTATATTTTCTTTAAAATAATTTCAATGAATTTTTCATGCCCAATTCTTGACGAAAAGTCATATTTAAAATGTTTATTTTTGCTATTAGAAAACTAAGCAATTTATTGACCATAAGGGACACATTCTTTTTCCCTTTTGTCGGTAAGGTGTCCAATAACTCTTTTCTTGTACATCCGAATTAGATACCTTAAAAGAATGTTATATTTTTAACCACACAATCTCATTATTAGAAACAAAAGAATTGTGCTACGTTTTACTTAAATATGATTTATAGAAAAAGGAGCAAAATCGAGCAAACAATTTTATAACACCCTGTTTCACAAACATATACTGCAACTGAAAAAATTAAAATCTGAAAGTACTATGGGTACTTTTTTTTATAACTCAATGTAAAGTTAAGAACAATAAAAATGGAAAAGATTTTTATACATATATGACACAATCGCATATTTCTACTAATATAAAACAGATAAGGGGAATTTTAAAAATGACAAAAATATGTATTTACCTGAAGAATGGCCCTTCATAATAAAATTTATTAGAAGTTACTTGATTATTAAAATAATAGTTCACAAACTTTAATAAAGTGCACACAAAATACGTCTTACTACGGGAGCCGGCCCTAAGTGCCCGTGCACCCCCCCCCGATCCTTGGGGACATTGTTTTTCATAAAGATTAAAGCCTAAGGAACAATCTTGGACATGTCTCCAAAAAAAAAAAAAATTGGCTGCACTTTCAAAATGGCGTCCGTTAAAAAAAAACAAATTTGCAAATATTGTTTTTGTCATTTAACACAAAAACTAAAAAAGATCGAGAAAAACTTTCTGCACAAAAAACAAAGTGCATAAAATTTCCTACAATTTTGTTCCTATACAATATTTGGACAGGAGTTACCATTTTCCAGATAAATGATTCAGCTCTTAAAATAAAATATAAAATTCAATATAAAACGTAATACTACGGAAGCCTACCCTAAGTGTCCGTGCAGCCCCAGATCCTTGGGGACAATGTTTTTCATAAAGATTAAAGCTTAAGGAACAATTTAAGACATGTCCCCAATAAAAAACTGGCTCTACTTTCAAAATGGCGTCCGTTTAAAAAAAAATTGCAAATATTGTTTTTGTCATTTAACACGAAAACTAAAAAAGATGGAGAAAAACTTTCTACACAAAAAACAAAGTGCATAAAATTTTCTATAATTTTGTTCCTATACAATATTTGGATAGGAGTTACCATTTTCCAGATATCATTGTTACCGTTTTCGAGATAAATGTCTGCAAATTACAATATTATTATTATTAATTTTTTTTAGGTTATTTTATTCTTTGTTATGTTAATAATATAAAGTTATATTATACGCCTTACAATAATTGTCACAGTTATTTCCTCTAAGTGATTTACCGATATATGAATATCCATGTTTTCTTAATTTTAGACTCATTTATCTGGAAAATGCTAACTGTTATCAAAATATTGTATAGGAACAAAATTGTAAAAAATGCGCATTGTTTTTTGTGAAGTTTTTGGCCATCTTTTTTAGTTTTTGTGTTAAATGACAAAAATAACATTGGCAACAGTTTTTTTTTAACATATGGCCGCCATTTTGAAAGTACAGTCAATTTTTTTTTGGGTGACATGTCTTAAATTGTTCCTTAGGCTTTAATCTTTATGAAAAATATTGTCCCCAAGGATCGGTGGGGGGGTGCACGTACAGCTAGGGAGGGCTCCCCGACTATCTATTTAGATCAACATTTGCAAATCGACTGCTTTATATCCCAGTAATACGTAAATAAATGAATAAACAGATCAATTTCTTGGAAGAACTGTAAGGGGAGGGTTGTAAAACAATAAATGTAGTAAATACTTATTATAATAAATATTTGGTTTTACCCTTTTTGTCGCGTTTTACGTGGCAACGGTACTACTGTGCATTGTGACAATATTATATTTCATACTTCAGAGCGCCGCCACTGGGTGCCCGACACCTGACCGTGCGAGTTGTTACTGACTCATCTACACCCTTAATATAACACTATGTTGAAATATGGGCCTTGACAAGACTTGCAGTTTTTGTCACGAGCTCCTGGACTTAAAGATTTATTTAACTGTGCCCAGACTATAAGCCATTTCAATAATTTCCTCTGGCGCAGTCAAACAGCATCTCACGGCTGTTCTCAGATGAGCATCGAGTCGCGTAGTGGCTCGCCGGCGATTTCATTGTTATGTAATTACGAGCCTACTCATTTGATTAGGAAATTCAACGGGAGCGTTCACTTAAATATGTTAGCGTGCAGAAATTGGGAATTTATCTCCTTGCGTATCTGTAGTAAAACGTGGAATTTTTCCTTGAAAGGAATGTTGAAAAATTGTTTAAATACAGTTGATTTATGAGTTTACGTCAGTGGCGGATTTATACTGCTGCCGCCTAGGGGATATCGGAAACTTGCCGCCCTCCCACCCCCTTCCTATTCTCTGCTTCTAGCCTCAGCAGTAAAAAATGATATTCCCTTTACACCTCACCTCGCTCACTCCCTTTTACGTTTTCTCCCCATAGGTTTGTCAATAGCACAAAGCACAAAATCATTAGTACTAGCAACAGTGGTTTTGGATAAATTAAAAACCAGATCGACATATAATATTGTTTATTTTATCGTATGAGAACGAGAACAAAATAAAATTTGAAATAAATTTGGTATGCATTTAAAATGTTATTCATTTAGACATAGGCCAAATAGGCCTACAAAGGCGTTGGAAATGACCAGGCGAAAATTCGAAGAAACACCGAATTTTCACTTAGGAAAAATGTTTTTGGTTCAGAATATCAGAGTAGAAGTATATAATGACAAAGATTTATGAATAGTATACTTTTTGAAAGGTACCATAAATTGGACTTTGAAAAATAATATTTTTGGAAGGGCGTCAAAATTTGGCCCAGGAATCGATTTATCGAAAGTACGCCAAAGTTTCACTTGCAGACTAATTTTTCAAAACTGCGTTGAAATTTGGCTTGAAGATCGATTTTTCAAAAGTACGCCAAAATTTCACCCGCAGATTAACTTTTCAAAAGTACCTTGAAATTTGGCTTGAAAATCAATTTTTCAAAAGTACGCCAAAATTTCACCCGCGGATTAACTTTTCAAAAGTACCTTGAAATTTGGCTTGAAAATCGATTTTTCAAAAGTACGCCAAAATTTCACCCGCAGATTAGTTTTTCAAAAGTACCTTGAAATTTGGCTCGAAAATCGATTTTTCAAAAGTACGCTAAAATTGGTCTTAAACTGGATTTTTCAAAAGTACCACGAAGTCAGTTTAAAAAGTACCACGAAAATATACTTTAAATTATTTTTTATTTTTTATTCCTCAACTAAAGACATTGACCTTTGAGGTACGATCATTGAAAGCACAATTCTAAAGTATGAGCATAAAATTTTAACGATGCACTGCATCCAAAAGGCAAAATAGAAGATTTTGTCAAAGCCGGCGTAGTGCCGATAAGCAAAAATTGATAAAAATCAATGCACATGTACAAGGCCGGTTTCTCGCATGGAAAGAGTTTGGATTGACCCAGCGGCTCACAATTTGGTCGAGCGCGTTGAGTAGTCCAGACAAAGCGATGGTAGAAAAGCCAATAACGGGGCTTTTCAAATGACAAAGTTATAGAGGAAAACGCCTTGTGCATAAAAATCAAAAAATTCAATTTTGCCTAATAGTCGCTCGAAGGTGAGACGCTGCCAAATCGATATTATTAATCGACTGTGATAAGGGTTAGTAAGTCGTGGACTGATCGAACGCCACTCAACTTATGCAGTAATAAGTCCTCTGAATGTGTTTGAGTACGTGAATTTCCACGATACAAGAACTTTAAAGCTAGGTAGTCTCTAGCGAAACTAAATTCATTTAGTAAAACTTTTTTAAGTTAATTTCAGTCAGCCTTAATTATTCATTTACCCAGAGTCTGAAATGATTCTAAAAGCTCGCATTTTGATTCTGAGAAGGTACGTATGAATCTTTTCTACCTAATCGATCGTTAGCGCGAGCGCTCTCGCTTGTATGGTCTGAAAGTCACTACCTTGATTGGGGAAGGCACGATTCTTTCTTGAGAATTTTGTATAACCAATTCTGTTAAATAAACGGATTCTTTGAACTAATGTTTCTTAATTGATCTTGAGGCCTGTTGACGGTCTATAATCCCTGGAACTTTCGTATAGAAAACCGGATGTGTCGAGTTAATTCGCATTAACGTTCGACCTTCTGGTTGTTTTACGGAGGTTCGATAGGGATTTTTTTATGCGTTTTTTTTGAGAAATATATTCCGTTATTAATGGACCAAAACGTGATTTTCGCGTACCAAAACTAATCCCTCCGCAGAGAAATTCTTCGGTTGGGATTTTTTTATGCAAAAATTCAGGAAATTAAGAGGTGCCTAAACCCCTAACGAGGGAATTCGGGTCCAGAGAGAGCGTAGTTTCCGATCTGTGGTAGTGCAGCCTTGGTCCCGCTTTTCGGCTACCGAAGTCATCTTATCTCGAACCCGCCTGGGAGGTAGAAGAACGGGGTAATACGCGACTGGCGCCCCCTGAGAAATAAATTGGTGTCGCGTCATTTTGACGCCCGGTAGTGCGTTCTTCTACATGGCGCCCAACGTGGGGCGTTGTTAGTCAGCAGGGCTTTCTGGAAAGGATATGGATGAATCAACGCCTTTCCAGTTTTACGACGAGCCGACATCTGTGATGGACAACGTCTCTAGAGGGTTAGAGAGGCCGTGCGCGGAGGATGTACTGGGTAGTTCGGGGGTTGGCCCGAGTACCACTGAAGGAGTCATACAGCCCTCCTCAGAACAAGTGTTCGCCCAAATGGCAGCAGGTCTTGCCAAAGCTCTAAGCGAAGCCACGCACGAGCATAAGTATCGGTCGAAGCATCCAAATGCGGAATTTCATGGCTTCGAACACGAAGACCCTGAAACCTTCATTTATCAAATGGAGGAATTTTTCGTCCGAGTACGAATTACGCAGGATAACGACCGACTATATAAAATATCAGAACAGCTCAAAGATGATGCTAAGAAATGGTTCGAACAATATCGAACCCTAATTACCACGTATCCTCTATTCCTCGAGCGGTTCAGAAGCCGTTATGATTCAGGTGAAGTACTCACCGAAGCAGTAGCTAATTTATATGGCAAGAAACAAGATGCCGAGGAAAATACGTCAGTATTTATTTCCAGGAAGGTATGCCTCTTCAAGAGGATCGATCCGTTTAAGCCGGAGGCGATGAAGGCGGCTACCATCTTCAATCAGTTGAGACCTGATATGAAAATGCTCCTAAAGAGTGCCGTCATACTAGATACAAATACACTAGTGACGATGACCGAACAAATGGCCAAAATCATGGATGAGAATAAAGAATTCGAGATTCTGCAAAATGCAAAGAAAAGCAAAGACCGAGAAGCGTCCACCTCTACCGCTTCAGCTCAAGGGAATCAGCAATCGAGCAGTAACTGGAGAACGGAACCCTCCGCATTAGCGAAGCCGTCCTCCAGTTCCTTTGGTGCATCTAGGACACCATTCAATAGATCTCAAAGAAGAGATAATCCGCCAGCACCAAGGGTGCATTTTGCAAATAATATTTCCTCGCTGCCTAGAGGGGATATACCGAGAAGGGGTACTGGAGACGTAAGGAACTCCCGAGTCCCGTATCGCCCTTGCAGATATTGCCCAACGGAGCAGTGGCATTTTCATGCGGAATGCCCAAACAATCCCTATCGTAATATGAATACGGGAAACCAAGCGGGGGTCAGAGGCGATGGCCCAGGCCGAACTGTACCAGCCCCGCCTACCAGGCCCCAGCAGGCTCGAAGCGACCCTCGAGGAAGCTCCGAAGCAAGAAGTTTAAATTAAAAAACTTCGATGACCTTCCTGACCTTAATTACCTGTTTAAGGATCAAGAAGTCAACCTATCTCCCCATCGATTCACTCCATTAGAATCTATCAATCAAACCAACGACGCTTTCCCTCTGCCTCGCATTAAGATTATAATTAATAATCGAGCGGTTAACGCTTTATTGGATACAGGTTCGACAAGGAATATTATCCAACCGAAATTTTTGAACGACATTGATCAACTTACAGCTCCCCAAACGTTTGTTATGGCTTGTGGTGATGGTTTAGTAGAATCCCTCGGGACTACGACCATGAACGTTAATGTACTAGATGTACCCTTTCAGACCACGTTTCAGGTCATTCAAAATTTAAATGAAGAGCTCATTCTGGGAGCCCCGTTTTTATATGCTCACAATGTCGTATTCGATTATCAACGTAAATGTGTCTACGTCGGCACTGAAGAGCGAATAACCGTCTTCTGGAATCAAGCGGCACATCAAGCAAGGAAGCAATGCCGGCTTCCCGAAGAACTGATCATCGGAAACGATAATTTAAAACCTCTATTCGAGGAATTCACTGAATTGTTCACCGCGGTGCCTACCCAAGCTACCACGGTGACAACGAAACATAAAATAAAAGTTAAAGACGACCGCCCGTTCAATATCAAACCCTACCCTATGTCTCCTACTAAGAAAAAAGTTATGTACGATCAAATTGAAGAGATGCTGAAAGCCGGGGTCATAGAACCGAGTACCGCTCAGTACAGTTCGCCTCCCATTATAATTGAAAGGCCCGGCAAGAAGCCTCGCTTCTGCATTGATTATCGTCACTTAAATGAAGTAACGGAAGACGAAGCATCCGTCTTACCAAAGATATACGAGAGTATAAAGGATCTAGGAAACGCCAACATATTTACGGTGTTGGACCTCAAGAGCGGATATTGGCAAATCCCTCTTGAGGAGTCGTCAAAAAACTATTCTACGTTTACAACATTAGATGGAGCATCTTACCGATTTAACGTGATGCCTTTCGGATTGAAGACCGCTCCATGTACATTCCAAAAATTTATGGCAAGAGACGTATTGACCGGCTACTTGCATCATTTCTGCAAAGTATATCTCGATGATATTATCATCTACAGTGAAAATATAGAACAGCATGTAAACCATCTGAGAGCCGTCTTTGAACGCCTACGTTTACATAATTTAAAAGTGTCACCAGAAAAATGTGTGGTAGCCACATCTAGTATAACCTATCTCGGGCATAAAATAAATGCCAATACTACTCAACCTTTAGAAAAACATATTCTGCAGATACAGAACTATCCTGTGTCTACGACAAGGCGCCAGCTTCAGAGTTTCCTTGGCCTATGTAATTGGGTACGTGAATATATCCCTAATGTTGCAATAATTACTAAGCCCTTGACCCGACTACTCTCGAAGGACTGGCGCTATAAGTGGAATACAGAAGCCCAAGAATCCTTTATCCTACTGAAAGAGGTATTAAATAAACCTCTAGGACTGCACCGGCCAGATTTCAATAAAATGTTCATACTGCAGACGGACGCATCCTTAATAGGATTATCTGCAGTATTATATCAATTGGGGGATAATGACCAGAAGCACATCGTCTCTTATGCTAGTAATACGTTATCTCCGACGGAGAGAAAATACCATATCAATGAATTGGAATGTTTGAGCGTCGTTAATTATATAAGGAAATACAAAATATATTTGGCAGACCGTCCATTTATAGTCAAAACCGACAATCGAGCTTTACTATGGTTAAATAAGCATAAGGACGAGAAAACGAAATTTACACGTTGGTCATTATTACTTCAGGAATACAGCTTCACCATAGAACATTGTCCCGGCAAGGAAAATATATTGGCAGACTATTTGAGCAGAAATCCTCAAGGCCCAAACGTCGAAGCAAACGACGAAGAGGAAAGGATGTATCCACCAAAATTCTCGTACAAGGAACGAATATCAGTGATTACCACATTGGAATTAAACGATCAGGTCAGAGAAGCGCAAACGCACTCAAGAGATATCCAAGACCAAATTGAACGATGGAATACTCTAGTGCGACAAGCAGATAAAACCGAGGCAGAGGTGAAATTCGTCAATACAAGACAAGTGATAGGCAGCACACTTTGGACAAGAGGCGAAAATGTTATAGAAAAATTATACGTACCAAAACGTATGGTCATGAGAGTAATATCTCATTTTCACGACCGACCGGAAGTAGGTCACCCCGGCCGCGATGAAACTGTTAGAATCATCTCGGGCCGCTATTATTTTAATAATTTGTCGAGACTAGTTAACAAATATTTAAATGAGTGCATTATTTGTAATTCCGTAAAAAGCAGACAATCACAACCGAAGGCTCCTCTCAGAAGCCATGCTCCATCTCATCCGTTCGAAGTTCTAAGCGTCGATGTAATCGGACCGCTTCAGCGAACCAAAGATGCAGATAACCGATATATATTAATGGTAGAGGATGTATTTAGTAAGTGGGTCGAAGCCAAGGCGTTCACCCAAGTCAGTGGAAAAACAATAGCACAATTTATCGAAGAGGAACTAGTGGCGAGATATGGCGTTCCGAGGGTCATCATTTCCGACCAGGGAGGCCACTTCAATTCCGGCTTTTACGATACGTTCTGTACACGTAACAATATTGAAAGATTCTTCACAGCAGCTTACCACCAACAGGCCAATCCAATAGAAAGGAGGGTGCAAGAAGCTAAGAAGATCTTAAAAACCTTATTATATGGTTCACCCAACGACGAGTGGGATCGACATGTTAGTCAGATGGCATATATCTTGAGAACAAGAAAAAACGCCGCTACGGGGCATACGCCCAGTTTCGTAGTACTCGGCTATGAATTACCGCAGATTGGTGATTGGAATATGTTCGCTTATAGACAAGAGCGTCGTAATCAAGCGGACGTTCCCCGCCTTGAAAGAGTCAAGGAGATTCGTAAAAATCAAACAAATTACCAATGGCGTTACGCGCCCAAAGTGGCGGTAACGCCGGTCGTATATAAAGTGGGAGATATGGTAATGACTAAAAGGATCAGGAAGGATCATACCTTCACACCGTCGTGGAGTGGGCCACACAAGGTTTTAAAGAGATTGTCTAATGAAGTTTACCTCATTCACAAGGGGGTAACTTCGACGAGATTACATGTCGATGCCATCAGGCCGGCACCTAAGGGAGACCCCGATGTTGAATTGGAATTGTCTGAAGAATCAGAAGATAGTCCGGATGAAATTCATCTTAGTGACGACGCTTCCTCATCAGACAATGAGATCGCGCCCAGGTCAGAGCGACGTAGCGATACCACACTAGTTCAAATCAATGTTCCCGCAAGTGCTCAAGATGAGCCGGATGTAATAAGTCGAGATCCCGAAGATGCTCGAGATGAGCCAGATATAGAAGAGTCACCTCTAGATATTTCTGAGGTCGACCACGGCTAATAGCCGTTTTCGCTTTTTTTTATATTTTTTCTCAAAATTCTAAGTAGCGATTTTGACCTATATGCGGTCGAATCGAAAATTTAAAGTCTACTCCATGAGCAGACATGGAAAGACGGCGAACCCGACGCAAGAGCGCGATCCGGTAAGCCTAGCTTCTCAAGAGCGAGAGCCGCCAAGTTCGAGTAATGGACGTAGGCATAAGTACGAATCAGTACGAGTTTCGGAAGCTGTTTTTTCTTATGCAAGAAGACAACTTCTATTTTAATCATTTTAAGTCAACAAAATTAACGTATACCCCAAATGGAAACTACGAGTTTCAGAAGCCGTTCTTCGCTCAAGAAGACGCTTCAATTTTTTTTTTATACTTTTTTCACAAGTCGTGATGACCGCACGAGTATCGTAAGCCGATTTAATCTACCTTACGAAGTAGAAACTACGAGACGAGTTTCAGAAGCCGTCCTTCGCTCAAGAAGACGCTTCAATTTTTTTTTATACTTTTTTCACAAGTCGTGATGACCGCACGAGTATCGTAAGCCGATTTAATCTACCTTACGAAGTAGAAACTACGAGACGAGTTTCAGAAGCCGTTCTTCGCTCAAGAAGACGCTTCAATTTTTTTTTTATACTTTTTTCACAAAGTAGTGATGACCGCACGAGTATCGTAAGCCGATTCAATCTACCTTACGAAGAACCAATTTCTAACCATTATAAGTTAACAAAATTCATGTTAGAAAAATATTTCATTAAAAAACAACACATTGTGTTTGTTAGTCGACGCGTTCCAGTCGACGACTTGCTAAAAAGTCAATCTAGTTGCAGAACTGCATTTTCCATGTGCAAAAAATGGAAAGATGACCCAGCCTGTCGTAAGGGCGCGGCATGGTGAAGTCTGGAACTCAAAGGCGAGGACCGTCCAAGCTGCGGCATGGAGATATAGACAGCCTCTTCTAGAAAGGACCGAAGTTAAGCAAGAGCGAGACCAAGGCAAAAAAGCGAGTGCAACGAATTAGTGAGAGTGGACGCTAATCAAAATTGTGCTACGCTTCGCTTCGCTTCGCACCTCGACGCGGGTGTAATTAAGTTGATAAAAATGTTGTATCAACTTGTCGTATTGTTTAAAAAATGTATTTATTTTTAAGTTAGATAGGCGAATCAGCCGTCTGCCCCAATTAAGGCCGTTATTTTTAAAACATCTGTACCATAGGTCAGACCGTCAAATGAAGGCATACAGACATACAAGTGAATATGGAAATTAAAGGCAATCGATGAGTAGAAAAGATTCAACCAAAGGAGGGGAGTGTTGTAGAACTCTCCAAAATCGTCCTAAGTTGAAGACATAATCAAAATTCGACTTAGGCAAAAATTTCATTTAAAGACATTTTCGGGAGTCTGCAGAGGCGCAGATCAGTCCACAAGGACCGTTTTGGGTTCTATAAGGCGTTGGAAATGACCAGGCGAAAATTCGAAGAAACACCGAATTTTCACTTAGGAAAAATGTTTTTGGTTCAGAATATCAGAGTAGAAGTATATAACGACAAAGATTTATGAATAGTATACTTTTTGAAAGGTACCATAAATTGGACTTTGAAAAATAATATTTTTGGAAGGGCGTCAAAATTTGGCCCAGGAATCGATTTATCGAAAGTACGCCAAAGTTTCACTTGCAGACTAATTTTTCAAAACTGCGTTGAAATTTGGCTTGAAGATCGATTTTTCAAAAGTACGCCAAAATTTCACCCGCAGATTAACTTTTCAAAAGTACCTTGAAATTTGGCTTGAAAATCAATTTTTCAAAAGTACGCCAAAATTTCACCCGCGGATTAACTTTTCAAAAGTACCTTGAAATTTGGCTTGAAAATCGATTTTTCAAAAGTACGCCAAAATTTCACCCGCAGATTAGTTTTTCAAAAGTACCTTGAAATTTGGCTCGAAAATCGATTTTTCAAAAGTACGCTAAAATTGGTCTTAAACTGGATTTTTCAAAAGTACCACGAAGTCAGTTTAAAAAGTACCACGAAAATATACTTTAAATTATTTTTTATTTTTTATTCCTCAACTAAAGACATTGACCTTTGAGGTACGATCATTGAAAGCACAATTCTAAAGTATGAGCATAAAATTTTAACGATGCACTGCATCCAAAAGGCAAAATAGAAGATTTTGTCAAAGCCGGCGTAGTGCCGATAAGCAAAAATTGATAAAAATCAATGCACATGTACAAGGCCGGTTTCTCGCATGGAAAGAGTTTGGATTGACCCAGCGGCTCACAATTTGGTCGAGCGCGTTGAGTAGTCCAGACAAAGCGATGGTAGAAAAGCCAATAACGGGGCTTTTCAAATGACAAAGTTATAGAGGAAAACGCCTTGTGCATAAAAATCAAAAAATTCAATTTTGCCTAATAGTCGCTCGAAGGTGAGACGCTGCCAAATCGATATTATTAATCGACTGTGATAAGGGTTAGTAAGTCGTGGACTGATCGAACGCCACTCAACTTATGCAGTAATAAGTCCTCTGAATGTGTTTGAGTACGTGAATTTCCACGATACAAGAACTTTAAAGCTAGGTAGTCTCTAGCGAAACTAAATTCATTTAGTAAAACTTTTTTAAGTTAATTTCAGTCAGCCTTAATTATTCATTTACCCAGAGTCTGAAATGATTCTAAAAGCTCGCATTTTGATTCTGAGAAGGTACGTATGAATCTTTTCTACCTAATCGATCGTTAGCGCGAGCGCTCTCACTTGTATGGTCTGAAAGTCACTACCTTGATTGGGGAAGGCACGATTCTTTCTTGAGAATTTTGTATAACCAATTCTGTTAAATAAACGGATTCTTTGAACTAATGTTTCTTAATTGATCTTGAGGCCTGTTGACGGTCTATAATCCCTGGAACTTTCGTATAGAAAACCGGATGTGTCGAGTTAATTCGCATTAACGTTCGACCTTCTGGTTGTTTTACGGAGGTTCGATAGGGATTTTTTTATGCGTTTTTTGAGAAATATATTCCGTTATTAATGGACCAAAACGTGATTTTCGCGTACCAAAACTAATCCCTCCGCAGAGAAATTCTTCGGTTGGGATTTTTTTATGCAAAAATTCAGGAAATTAAGAGGTGCCTAAACCCCTAACGAGGGAATTCGGGTCCAGAGAGAGCGTAGTTTCCGATCTGTGGTAGTGCAGCCTTGGTCCCGCTTTTCGGCTACCGAAGTCATCTTATCTCATACCCGCCTGGGAGGTAGAAGAACGGGGTAATACGCGACTGGCGCCCCCTGAGAAATAAATTGGTGTCGCGTCATTTTGACGCCCGGTAGTGCGTTCTTCTACAATGACGCCACCATTCTCTAGATAATTCCAGATGTCATCACTCTAGAACTACTACTGGTAGGTTCTTTCTCGAGTAGGTGCAAATACATCTGAATTAATTGAAGGGTTGCAGCACATCACAGTATAGTCATTACAAAGTAATCTAGCTGTCTCATGCATAAATAAAAATACATGTATAAGCATGTAGAAGACGTCTCTTGATGTTTTTTTTTTATATAATGTGTACTTTTCAAGTTAATCACCGAAAACCCCGCCCGTAATAGAACAATTTTAAATTCTCTCTGTCAATTTTTATAGTGCAGAAACGTAGAAATCAAGATAATGGAAATGTATTGTATGTAATATCACTAGTGCTTAGAATTTTATCCGAAAAATTTTTTCGAAAGCTTGCCAGGTAATATATAGAGTGTAAATTGACAGTTTATTATCGGATTAAATCTCGTGTGCTTTAGCGGGAGGGATTTAATCTTCGGAAATTTACACGAATTATATTACCTTTTGGCAACTTAGGTTGAGAAAAAAATATAGATAAAATTTAAAAGCACGAGTGGTATTTGGGGAGAATATTTCACGAACAAATAAAGTATATAAAACATCTTTTATATTAAGTTTCGCCATCAGCTGGCTCCAGACGTTTTCTTATAATTTTTTAATGTATACGTCACATAAAAATGTATTTCCAAACTAAATGATCTAATAAAGAACAAAGTAGGTATAATTAAACAATCGAAGCTGCAGAAACTTAAAAGTCCACGGAATTCGTCATATTTGAATAGTAATGACAATCAATAAACCAATTTACCTTGAAATATAGGTATTGTCATAGACTGGTGCAAGGCTGCTGAGAGTCTTCACTGTAAACAGTTCTTGCATGGCATGCTTCTACCAATCACATTATGCATAAAGACAGAGACAAGCACTACCAACGTTTCGCGCTTATATTTGATTTTAAGTTGATAAGCGAAATGGGTACCGCAATCTAGTAACAGTAACGCTAATCGCTACATACAGAGAATCGCCAGACAGTGTAATATACAAGAATTGTTATACAGTGTGACCTATTTAAGGTCGCAACACTGCTGTATACCCGTTAATTGATGCTTGATTCAAACTTTGGTGGTAAGAAAAGATCGATAAGGTGATTCTTTGATCAGAAAAACATTCGCTTCCTACAAATGCAAAGACACCTGCGGTACGAAAATATGCTCAAAAAATCATATTAGGCATTTTTTTATCGGAAAATTTTGTTAATGAAACTTATTCAGAATTATACAAAAACCTTAAGTCTAGTAAAAGAATTACCTCATCGATCTTTTCTTACCGCCAAAGTTTGAAATTAACCAAGCATCAATTAACGGTATACAGGGGATTTGCGATTTTAAGTGTTTATTTGATATTTATTTACTTATAGTAGAGTGCATTAATACGCTTATTGTGACTTCCGTGGGGTTTCGTTGTCACAAGCTGAATTTGATATAAAATTAATGATGATATGCTGATGTTTCAAAATCTCAAAGCCGTCAAAAAATGTCTTGCTCAAAAGGTCATTATAATCAAAAAACGAGTTATGGCTTAGTGACTTAGGTGTTTCGATATTTCCAATTTTGAGTAATAGCAAATCCTTTTAACCATGAATAGAACTAGTCAAAATAAGTAGATTTTCGAAAAGACCCACATCGAGAAATCATGCCTGCTCCCCCTGCCCCCCCTCAAATGGGCTACCTGTATCTGCCTATATATATATTTTTTTTCTCAAAAACGGTAGGAGCTAGAGGAATGATCTTGGCGCCATTCGATAGAGTATAAAATTTTGCATAAGACCCTCCAATTGCTTTTTGTTATTTTCTTTTTTTAAGGCCCCACAGCAAAGAAAAGGGTGAGGAGCCTTCCAACAACGACACATATTTGGCTATACCTCTAAAACGGCCCAATAAATCAAAATTCTACAAGATATAAAAAATAAAGACCATTATTTTTTCTATCGATTGGTATATTATTTGTATTTGTTATTTATTTATAAAGCCGTCAGAGGCGTACAAAGAGAAGCTGCACATGTGCATAATGAATTTATTTAAAATAATTTATTATTGTTGTTACAATCAATATTTTCGCAGTTTGTAACAACGACAATAATAAATTATTTTAAATAAATTTATTATGCACATGCGCAGTTTTCTCTTTGTACGCCTCTGACGGCTTTATTTAAACAAATAACATATACGAATAATAAACCAATCGATAGAAAAAATAATGGTTTTTATTTTTTATATCTTGTAGAATTCTGATTTATTGGTTCGTTTTAGAGGTATAGCCAAACATGTGTTGTTGTTGGAAGGCTCCTCGCCCTTTCCTTTGCTGTGGGGCCTTAAAAAAAAGAAAATAGCAAAAAGCAAATGGAGGGTCTTATGCAAAATTTTATACTCTATCGAATGACGCCAAGATCATTCCTCTAACTCCTACCGTTTTTGAGAAAAAAAAAATATATAAGCAGATACAGGTAGCCCCTTTAAGGGGGAGCGGGCATGATTTCTCGGGGTGGGTTTTTTCGAAAATCTATTTATTTTGACTAGTTCTATTCATGGTTAAAAGGATTGCTATTACTCAAAAGTAGAAATATCAAAACACCTAATTCATTAAGAAATAACTCGTTTTTGAATTATAATGGCCTTTTGAGTAGGACATTTTTTGACGGCTTTGAGATTTTGAAACATCAGTATATCATCATTAATTTTATATCAAATTCAGCTTGTGACAACGAAACCCCCACAGAACTTATATTTATGCGTATATCTGGGCACCGAGCACTCTACTATTGTTAATTAATTCTTACTTTCAATTTAAAGAGTGTAAAAATTAAGTTATTGTTGTTTAGTTAAGCGGAGGGTATTTATACTCTGAGGTTGAGTTGGAATAGGTATTATGAATAATTATTGCAATGAGCATATAGTTTTGATTTTTCGAATTATTGTTGTCGTGTTGTTACTTTGTGGTGGATTACCGTACATAAGTACATTTGTGTCTAACAAGAAATAATTGACTTGCCTGCTCGGTAGGCATTTGTATGTAATTTGTGATAATTATTATTTTGTAATTATGTTATTATAATTCATTGAAAGCTTTGTATAACTTTTCACTAGGCCCAGAGCTTATATATTACATAAAGCTTTGGGAGTTGTCAATTTAAGTAGTGTGTATATATTATATTTATAATATTATATTACTACGTATATAAAACAATACTACAATTTAAAAGTTACATTAACAATTAGCAATAAGCTAGAGAAAAAATTTATAGATAAAATTTAAAAGCATGAGTGGTCCTATTTGCGGAAAACATTTCATGAAATAAAATGTCAAAATATTACCGCGATATTTGTCTACGCGTCGATACAAAAAATTAGAGCGATAAATTTTTCGTGTTGGTACTGTCAAAAGCCGATCTAGGTTAGTTAATCATTAATAATGATAGTTGGTTGGTCCAATTTTGTCAAAAAACTAATTTTCATTGGCTATCACGTTAATGAGTGAAAAGATGTCGCTATTTTTTTTATTCACTGTGTATTTTTCAAGTAAGAGACGAAAAACTGCAGTTCTGACCTTTTTTAAGGTATTTCTATCGGAGCGAGAGAGAGAGAGAGAGAGAGAGTGATACACGGTGGGAGCGAGATAGCGCGTGGCGACGAAACGGGGCAACATCGCAACTTTCATCTCGCATGTAAACAATGACATGAGAATGTCAAAAAATGTCACTTCGCAATTCTTCCTCTTTCCATAATGACATATTATGACCCTTCAACTCATATATTAAAAAAGATCTGAATGTTCAAAGATTTCGTGTTTTGCCTTCTTTGCAGATTGCGAAAACGGACGCCTCAACACGGTTTTTGTCAAACAAACAGAAAATTATCACTCCTAGCAAAAAAAATAGAAATCTCCCAGGTAAAGATCATAAACCGGGAAACAATTTACTGTTTTTGTCCGAGTAGAAATTGTAAGTAATTATAAAATGAACAACCAAAGCGGAACTAAACGTAATCCGATCTCAACCAATACCTTTTCAGATCTTCTGGAGCACTAAAGAAACCCTCATGCAAAGTTTCATCTAAATCCGTTTAGTACACACACACACACAGATAGATATTTTTCAAAAAACTATTTTTTGGGTTCCTGGGACCTCAAAACGTAAAGATCTGATGTCTCAATTTCCGACTTTGGGCCAATTTTAGTAACCTCCAACAATTTTGTGGGAAAGTTAAAATTAAAAATCTTAATGATATTAACAAATTAATGAAAATAATTATATTTTTTGTTTATTGATGTAGGATTAATAATTTCGGAGATATTTAAGTTTATATTTTGCCTCCAAGTGTTTCGAAATTACCTTTAAAGTTTAAAATGCATTTTTTTAAAGCAAGTGCTTTAAATGAGCAAAAAAATTTGAACATCTAGGTAAAGCTACATTTTCACGAAAAACTGTGTTTGAGTATTGCTTTTAAATTACTAGCTAATTAGAGTAACAAAATGGCGATATTTTTATATAAAAAAATATAAATACGCACATTGTTCCGCCATAACTTCTTTATTTCTTATGCTACAGAAACGAGTAAAAAATAATTTGAAAGCGCAATTAATTGTAATTAATTTCATTTCTGCGCGTGACGTAGGTATCACAATTTCTGGGATATTTAACATTTAAACTGCATTTTTCATCTCATTAACGTTCGGATGCCATTTGTAAACTTTCATATCTCCGAAACTATTAAATCTATGTAAATAAATAAAAAACTGAAATTCATTATCAGTTTATGAGCTTTATTTTTGGTCTCTTTTTTCAATAAAACTAATATTTATCGAGATATTTGGAAAAGGAAGAAAAAATTACGTTTTATCGAAAATACCTTTATAATTTAAACTGTAATTTTTTCTAAAGCAAGTGCTATATACAAACGAAAAAAATTTGAGCATCTACGTCATGCTATATATTAATGAAAAACAGAGTTTGAAATTCCTTTTTTTACTGGCTAATTAGAGTAACAAAATGGCGACTTTGTTATTAAAAAAATCTGAAGACGCACATTGCTTCGGTGATAACTTCTTTTCTTTTGTATGCTACAGAAACAAATTAAAAAACAGTTGAAAGCTTAATTAACGGCCTATTATTCTACCTATTAGCATTCTTGACGTAGGTGTCACAGTTTCCGAGATATTTAACTCTCACTCTAAATAATTATCTTATGAACACTTGGATGCCAAATATAAACTTAAATATCTCCGAAATTATTAATCCTACATTAATAAACAGAAAATATAATTAATTCCCATTTTGTACTTTCTGTAATTGGTCTGTAACATTTTTTCGATAAAGCAATACTTTTCGAGATACTTGACGAAAGTCGTTTAAAAATACCTTTTTTTAAGCTAAAATCGCAATTTCGAAGTCGTTATAACTTAAAAACTATCAATTTATGTGAAAAATTGCATAGAACCTTTTCTTATTAAAATTTGATTCTTTTTCAGTTCCAATAAATATATATATTTGTTAAGTGCTACCCCCAGAGAAGGGGTGGCATCCACTCCCTATAAATTAGCAAGCTCTGTGAAGCATTTCCTATTATACTGCCAAAAATGAACGAAATCCGTTCAATATGACGTTATTCCGAAGTTTTGCATATTTTTTACCTCTAGGTACTGTGCTATATTGTGATAACTAAAAACGTATTAGGAGTTAGTGTGCAAGCTTTAATTTAAGGGGCTGAAGCAAGCGCTAGCCCTCCTCTACACAACTTTAATAAACAAGAAATTTTGAGACATGAATTCAGAATTCGTTTCCTAACAGAATGGTATATGAATTTTTTCTTTTAAAAGCGATATTTACGATTTTAGAAATGTATCGATCAAATTCTATACTCTTCATTTTCGTATTCGCGAAGAATGTAACAAAGGGGTGGTGGAGGGTAAAAACTCAATGAAAAATGTGATATCAGGATTTCAGCAGAAGTAGACATTTTATATTAAACAAGAAAACGATATCTGTTATTACGATAATTTGAAAATTCTTAACATATTTTGATGAAATTTATGAAGATCTATTAATTCTGTGAGTATCGATATTTGAGGATGACAAGAGCAGTGACTGCATGAGTTCAAATATATTAATTCCCTAATAGCATAAAAATTTCATATTATAAACACAAAGGTGTGTGGTTAGACATTTTCGGTATCAAATAAAATGATGCAAAAATATTTATTATTTATTTCCTTAGGGGGGTGTCAGCTCTCACAGTTTACTGTTTTTACACTCAATTTTTGCAATGATAACGATCTGAACAAACTACAATCAATACTCATCGCCCGAAACATGTCTGTATTAAATCCATTATAGACAAGAAGTAACACTAATTTCCATTTATAAATATACGCATAGATAAAGTTGGTTAACTATTCTGTTTCTGTTCCAAAGAGGGTGAGCACTAATTGATGTTGTTTGCAAGTGACAACAATGTCTTAAATTATAACTAATTGAAATAAGACTTTTAAACACTGCCCTAATGTACGGCACTAATAGTACGGGAGGAAGCGCTGATTTGAACAAGTCATATCATACCGACTGAAAATCATAACAATAATAGTTTTCCCCTAATACATCAGCAATCTGAACGTCAGCCACTTTGATAGCGGTGGAGCTAAAGGTGAGAGCATGCTAAAGTTGTTAAAAATTCGTTTTCCATCGGTTTCTTTGAATATCTCGAGAAAATGTTCGTTATGAGCTGTACCATAAAAGTACATTCATTCATTCCAACTTTTATTATTATTAAAAAAAAATGAAATAAATAAATCACTAAGTATGTCTATATGTCATATTATGATCTTACAAAGCGGGCCTCAGTCGCCAGGCAGCGGAGTGGGTAAGGCGACTTCAGGGTTCAAATCCTGCTCGCATTTTTTTTTTTTTATTGTATCAGTGGTATTAAAAGTTTTACAAAGCTGTATATATGAACATAAGGGTAGTTGTTCAAGTTAGGTTGGTTTTTCGAGTATGAAAATACTCGCAGCATATTTTTTTTTCAACTTTAACAATCTGTCACCTCTAGCTCCACCGCGGGTGCGGCGACTGACGCTCATTTTGCTGATTATTGAATGTTCTGATAAAAATGAAATTTATTCGGTATAAAATTCCTCGAAAAATTGCACGCTGTCTCCCGTACTATAATGGGCCAAAAAGGTTATTCGTTCCCCTTCAGAATGTCATTAAACAGGATTTTTATTGCAAATTGGTTAAATCTCAATAAAAAAAAAATAATTATGGACCGCAACTCTACTAAAGATGGATGCATGGGATATTGAAATACTTAAAATGATCTTCCCCCTTCGTTAATTTTTAATATTTTCTTCATTCCCTGTATTTCTCCATTGTAAAATAAAATTCCATGAAAATGAATAAGTGACCCATCGATAAATATGTATACTGGCGTTTTCTAGAAATGTCTCCAATTATACGTGTATAATAATTTTTTTGTCCGGTTAATAAAAGACTTACTGTTACTTCGACAAATAAATATTTAATAAGTGGAGCATTGACCTCTGCTTCTTGGATAAAGTAAACATGGAATTGGAAAGATTATATTAGGCACTACTTTAAATGAGTTCTTCCTCATTATAAATGAAAACATTTTTATGGTTTAAAGCTGCTGGCTGGTGGCTTTCTAATTAAAATGGCTTATTTCTGTTGGTACAGTACTCAGGGGGGAAAAGTATGTAAAACATCTGATTAATTAAACAGAACATTTATCTTTTCACAACGTGGTAATAACACAGGTCTGCGAGGTTTTGTTGTTGGGCAGATGAGAATCATTTCCGAAGTAATTTTTCGCGCTGAATCCAAATCTGGCCACAGAATTGGCCCATAACGTCAGGAATTTGGAATATTTGATGGACCAATTCTGAGGCCAGATTCGGATTTAGCGCAAAAAATTACTTCGGAAATGACCTTCAGCTGCCCAACAACATTCATGACTCCTTTATTCGCAGACCTGTGTAATTATAGGAAAATATATCTTCCTCAGTTACTACCATATCTGTATTGTTTTTACGTCATATTGGGTGGAAATTATTGAATAAAAAATAAACTATAGGGAAACGTATGGGCAATGATTTAATGAAACACAGTATTAATTGTTCTAGGGTCATCTGCTGCACACGTTGTGTATCTATTTTGTCACTACATTTGGGTATCTGATCAATATTTTTTTGGACATAACACACATTCTAAAATATATAATGAGTAAATCGTAAAGGTAGACTTTCGCAACAAGCGACAGCGACAGGACACCGAGACAGGCGTCAGCGACACCACTGGTACAATAGAATTCAATAAGACTCCATTCGAAGCGTGCGACGGCGACACACAGGCCAGTGTCGCACGCTTTGAACGGAGTCGCTTTGAATATCATCGTACCGGTGGTGTTTACTGTCGCTGTCGCTTGTTGCGAAAGTCTGCCTTTAAGGATTCCATGTTGCTTGAAACAGGTACTTCAGAAAGTTAAATAGGTGAGTTGAAACACACTCCTTATTCTTTTGTAACAGAAACAATTTCTCAGTCCCAGAGCAGTTACTCCAGCATAGGATACCATAAGAGTGAATCAAATGTATTTAAACATAATAAAAAGATTTAATTGTCTCGTTCATCGTGATGTAATAACTGAGATCCAACCATTAAATTATATTACATTATACTGATATTACTGCTTACTCCAATAGGGGAAAATAATAAAAGATTTGTTTCTTGAGTGTTGAGGCATTTTTTGACACTTTTTTTGACACCACTCTGTTGTTTGTTCAATGCAATTCGTAGCATTTTTACTAAGGTTTTCAATGTTATTGGCAGAAATAATAGAAGACGTATTATCATCAGCAAAAAATGTTAAAAAAGTGTTGTCAATATTTTGTATTATATCATTGAAAAAAATCAAAAGTGATAATGGGCCTAGTACGCTCCCTTGCGGAACCTGTTTGAAATATATTTTTTGCCTTCTTCCATAATTTTCACATTTCGTGACCTTCTTGTTACTACATTTTGAAAAAAATGTAGTATTGGTTTTGCATTTTTCCGGCGGACCATCGAAATCCGAAAAAAACGTCGGATCGAAACGAAAGTCATATCTATCGACTCGAGAGCGAATTTAGAAAATTCCGTCCGTCGGTCAGTCGGTCTGTCGGTCTGTCGGTCTGTCGGTCTGTCGGTCTGTCTGTCTGTCACGCTCAGCCCCCTAATCCGTTTTCGGATTTCGATGAAACTTGGGTGGTTAATAGGAGGTCTTTAGAAAACCTTAACGCTGGAAGCTCGGCTCCGTTCGGAAACCGGAAGTACCCGATATAGACGTTTCAAGTTTTTTGGAAAAAATTGAATAACTCGGTAACGGGCCGTCGGATCGAGATATTTCAAAAAAGAGATGGTGCCGCTGGTAACGATCTGCAAATAATTATACCAGAGACTATGTCGAAAAACAAATGGAAAAAACTGGTTTTCTCGAAATGGGGCTAGGAAGCACGATAACTGTCCAGGATATTTATCGATTTCGATGAGACTTGGTGGGATCAAATGTTCACGACCACAAATGAAGCCTATTGCTGGCGGCCCAAATCCGTTGACTGCAAGTATTTTTTCCAAGGCCGAGAATGATTTTCCAAAGAAATTGATAACTCCCGAACGTCCAATTTTGATTTTCAAAAATGGCGATTGTGGGGCTCGATTAAGTCTATTAGGTGACGTTTGTGAGAAAGACAAAACAAAAGCGAATCTACAAATCCTGGAAAACTTGGATTTTTTTTTTATAAATTCTACAAATACCGAAGAGTTTCCTAATAAAAATCGAAAATTAAGTATTCCGTCCATCAATCTCTATAACCAGTATAAGGCATGGACCTTTTTGGAAATAGTTTTTTCGAAAAATTAAAAATAAACGAGTTATTTACAAAGATGCATGACGACGTCCGGTATATCAGAGTGGCAGTCCGCCCGAAAATAAAATCGTAAGTCTGAAATCACTCCGCTGATGTTTCTGCATTTTATAATTTTCTATTGCTATATTCTTGAGTGAAATTTTGGGAAATTAAATAATAAAAATATAAATAATATATAATTGTCCATAGAATTATTTTGAAAAAATATTACAAATTGATAAATTCTTCGTGCGATATAGGTGCAAAAAATAATGTAATATTATATTTAAAATATCATCCATCATTCATTTCATTATTTGGTTAAGTAATGGTATTAATTTAAGAATTTACTTATAATCTTTACCTTTACAATAAAATTAAAATTTGATAAAGGATTGAGGTGTGCGGAAGCATTGTTTTCAATTCCTGCATTGCACCCATTGTAAAAGAAACATATAAATGCAAAACAAAACAGGCTTTACTATGAAACAGATTTTGATATCGTGCCTTCTCGAAAAACTCTATATTTTGATAATACACGAAATTATCTATAGGTATCCAAACCAAAAAAGAATATGAAGATCATACCGGGGAAAATTCCATCTCTATAAATATTTGACCGATTTTCATTTACTAAATAACAATATAACTGATGCCCTTTCTGTATATCAAAATGTAGTTAACCTTTACTTTAGTCAATGCAAAAAGAAAAAAAAAAAAAGAAAAATAAAACATGTTAAAATGTACTGAGTCATCCCTACGAACCTCTGCTAAAAAGGTACCGAATCATCCCAACAGGGATAAAAAGCATATCAAAATGTAGTTTTTAGCTTGTTAGATATGACTAACGATAATGCTACATTTCGAATGCCATATGATTCGAGTTTTTTTTTAAATAATAGGGCATGATTTATAGTGTCAAACGCACGAGAGAAGTCAAAAAATATCTCTTGTTTCAGGTTACACAGGTTTACAGACAAAAAAAAAAGTTGTCTGGATCTGGGGTCAGACCATACGTTTCTTACGTATTTTTTGATGCTGAATTCGAATCTATTTTTAGTTTTGCTCTATCACGTCAGAATTTTGAGATATCCTAATGATATGTTACGATATCTCAAAATCCTGACGTGATAGAGCAATTCTGAGACCAGATTCAGATTCAGCGCACCGAAAACCTTCGAAAAAGTATAGTAGCGTTTTTGATACAAAAATCTTACATGATACTTAACTAAGGTCGATGTATAGAATAAACTTTCAAGCATGGAACTTTAAGCCTATAACCCCACCCATCCTCCCCTTTCTCCCCCACCACATTCTTATGCCCACAAACTCTCAATGTGAAAACTCAAACGCATCAACCAACAAACCTGCAATTTACTAACATTAAACTTAAAAAACCCAAAAATCCTACTCCTATGACCTTAAATCAAAATAACTCTGAGACCCTCAAACTGCACAGCAACAAATCGAGAACCTCCAAATACCGTTGAGTTTGCTCAAATATCTTTTTTTTTTCGTCGAGATATTGCAATTTAAATAATGACCATAAGGTTTCCGTACTAATTAAATGTATTGGGAAAGATATGATATGAACAGACAATTTTAAAAATTCGATATCTCAGCGAAAGAAAAAAGATATATGAGCAAACTCAACGGCATTTTAAATATGAAGATTTGTACTTTAAGATCCCATACAAGGTTTTTCGAGAAAAAAAAATTCGCAAAACTACATAACTTCAAATATGTCAAAAAACCGTGTTTTTTCATTTTTAGGATAGGATATCTCAAAATCCTGACGTGATAGAGCAAAACTAAAAGTAGATTCGAATTCAGCTTCGAAAAATACATAAGAAACGTATAGTCTGACAACTTTTTTTTTTGTAAACCTGTGTTATTATTAAAATTCGCTACACAATACGCTTCAGCTGACTGAGTTACCGTGTCATTATTTCTGGTGTCAAATTTCAATTTGATAAAATTGCACCGTCTCTTTATTTTTTTCATTTACGATATTTTGAAATAAAAGCTATAACCTATTTGTTGACAAACCACCTTAAGGGGACTGTAGTTTAATAAAGAAGATTTTATAGGCAAAATTTTATATATAAGAACCTTTAATTTTCATCAAGACGGTTCAATTAATTGCACTTTATTAAGGGACGCCCTGTATATTTTGTAATATACACTAAAAACTGTATAACAGCAATCACTAACCATACCTAAATCAAACACATTAAGGAATCGAAAAATGCTGTTAATATTTTGCAACATCAGGATTGGAATGTTTAAATGTAAACGATTAGAAAGTGGTTTTATCGAACCATTGCAAAATTATGCAGCAACATATAATGCAGTTTATGCACAGGGATGGTAACCAAAAATATGTAACGTTAAGAAAATATACCGGGATCATCATTATCATCATAGAAATAGAACCCATTTCAGATATGTTGATAGTTGTTTTAAAGTATTATATAGATCGAGCATGTAATAACCTAGGGACTTTATTACTTCCACATCCAGTGGAAGTATAGTAAAGCAAAAAAAAATGGAAAATTTTTATTGTTCACATAGGTTTAGAATGTCATGAAACGTCGAGATTTTAAGTTTAAGCAAAACAATATTTCTGTCTGTCGTTTTGTCATTCTCTCTGTAACTTTTTTTGTGCGCACGATTATTCTAGAACGGTTTAAGATATTGACTTTGGTACCCGTAAATATTTCAACGAGATCTGGAACTAGATTATATTTGATCTTATTCCGTTGAAGGGGTTTGGGGGTAAATTGGGGTAAATGTGGGTAAATAGGTATATCAAGCAAGTAAGAGTCGATAAAATTGGTATTTATTATATATAAGAGAAGCTAAAATTTCAAAAAATTTGTTGGCACTAGGCACCCCCATTACCACACTTGATCCATATTTAAAGGGGGCGAAAAAAATAAAATTATGATTTGGTGTGTGTACAAGAACCAAAGGCCTCAACAATTTTCTTTGCTTTCACCACTACTCCTACCCCCCTACACGAATGAAGTAGTTAGAAGTAGAAGTCTAGAAGTTAAAAATAAGATTATTTAAAAAAACTGCGAGTTTGGAACAATTATACAAAAGGTGCAACAAGTCTTCTGTCTTCAACGAGTATAATGTACAATATTCATGTCAATATTCATGTCAGTTATCATTATGGAAGCTTGAGTGAGTTGTATAAATTAAAAGCAAGTCAGAAGAAAATATGGTTGTATACCTAGTTTTAACGTGAAATTATCATTTATATAGGCGGTCTATTATAAAGAAATACATCTCAAAATATCGTGCTTAGTATCCGTGGTAGCACAAAACCGTCTCAATATGATAAGTCAGTTCTATTTGTGGAGGAAAGAAATTTGAGATCTATGACCAATTTTTCGACATATAGCCAATACTCAATCGCTTGTTAATATTTAAGTTAGTAATAAATGCGCATTTGATAATTAACATCCAGTGAAAAATTTTAAAAATTTTAGGAAAACAACAGCTAAATATTTAATAAAGTCAAAAATGATTGTTAATGTATCCCATGAAAGATGATTTGAGCCAAAAATGTCCTGGTAAAGGACAATTATGTGGAGAAATTTTTATGTTAACTTCATGGAAAAATAATTGAGAAAAATAATAGTACCTAATTTACATACCAAGTCCTAAATGCCGGATGTTAGCAATTAATTTTAATAATTTCTATGAAGTAATTGTCTACCTCCATGTAATTATGTAAAATTGTTAATTTAAAATTTCAACGTTTTAATACGTCTTTATAGGCTATTGACTATGTGATTTAGTAAGGAACAATTGCCTTAAAGGGTTTTTATCATTTCATCCGTCACCTAAATATGATAAAATCACAAAATGCTATTAAATTGGTGTATTTTTGAGAACGGGGTAAAAGGGGTAGTTTTTCTATTTTTTCAATATAACTCAAAAACTAAAAAACTTACTTACGTACTTGTTTGAAGAAAATTAAATTTCCCATCGAAATAGCTTTTTCAACCTCGAAAAGACCATTTTTTATACTAAATGTAAACATAAACAAATCTGCAAAACATGCGAAAAATCGCGATTTTTTTTTTGCATTTTGCTTATAACTTTTTTTGGAGTAGATGGGTTATAGAAATCGCTTCAGAGATTTCAGTCCTTAAAGTGAGCTGTGAAAAAAGGTTGAAACGATGAAAACTGGCTGAGATATTGCCGTTCAAGGTTGGCTATTTTTTGTCGTTTCTTACCGCTTTTGCTTATATACCCATTTCTTTACAATTATCAATGAAAAACTTTATTTTTATTGGGTATAACGCAATTTTAAGGTTACTGAGCAAATGAAATAAGGAATAATACATGATTTTTTTCAGTTTCTTGTATTTAATAGTTAAGCTGATATCTCTTCAACAAATTACAGTTGTCGATTTGAAAATTAATTTCTTTATCGATGTCTGTATCGACGTCCTCTTCAGATATGTCTGGTACATTTGTGTTCTCGCAGTTGACTTCTGTGCATTCTTTGCAAAAAAATGGAACATTTAATAGCCAACTTCCTGTAACCACAGTTTCCACGGCAGCTTTTCAAACATCCACAAGCTATCCGGTCGAACAAAGTGTGTGGTGTAGAAGGCTGTGTTGTGGGAATTGGCATTAATCCATTTTTGTTCCCTTCCAACCCCACTGCAGGGGATATAAAATCTTTCCTTGCCACTGCTGCATTTGTAAATATACTCGCTGCCCATGTAATTTTACAACTTAATAAACATGTTACATTGTTATCCTATAACTTTAAAATTGCATTGCATTCAATAAAAATAAAAATTTTTCATTGATAATTGTAAAGAAAAGGGTATGCAGGGTGATCTACCATGACATGTGGAAAATTTATCAGTAGGTTATCCCCACCGAAAAAGGAGTTTAAAAAAATGAAAAATTGAGAAAAAATGACCAAAAAAATTACCTTATTTTTTTTAGAAATGCGCCGCCAATGACTTTAACCAATCTGAAGTAACGCGGTACAACCATATCACTTTATCAGACTTGGGATTGACACAATTGACAGCAAATCTGGAGAGGGTAGAAGTGACTTTTTGGTTTTAATCAAATCACACTACAAAAATAGTGAAATAAATCGAAAAGACATTGACCCTGTGCTAGTCAACTCTGCAACAACAAGTCGATCCCGTGCGTGTAATTTCCCATTAGGCATGTACATTCACGTAGCGCGAGAAATATGACAACACCGGCAACCGTAACTTCGTCCATCGGTGGAGCATTCCAGCTCTCTTATTTCATTTCAGCCAGCTGGCACACGCGATGTTGCAATTCTACTCCCCATGTCTAGCCCGCGACTACACACACGATATAAGAGATATTTACTTAAACCTGATTGTTCGGCCGAAAGCAAAAAACGCGGCACTTTGACCGCACCCGTCGGCTTCACTTTTTATGCCAATTAAGGAAATGTAAACATCTCCAATATGTTCTTTCACAAGTAAGTTCATCATCCTATTACTGACCTAGTCAATAACAGTAGTGTATCTTCGTAAATTTTAACTATTTTTAATATACTAAATTACCTCGGGGCACTCTAAAATTTTGCAAGGGGCTTTGCCACATTGAAGACTAGTACACCATTTTATTTTCCGCATATCATGGTAAATCACGTTGTATAATCAAAAGCGGTAAAAAACAACAAAAAATAGCCAACTTTGAACGGCAATATTTCAGTCAATTTTAATGATAGAACCTTTTTTCATAGCTCATTTTAACGGCTAGATCTACTTTCTTTTCTCTGAAGCAATTCCTATACCTATCTCTGCTCAGAAAAAAGTTATAAGGGAAAATGGAAAAAAAATCGCATTTTTTGCAGATTTCTTTATGCTTTTTAGTAGTTTGGTCGAGGTTGTAAAAAGCTATTTCGAAGGAAAATTCAATTTTCTACAAAAAAGTACTTTTTTTTTAAATCGGTCGGCAAGGTCTACATTTTCGACGCGATCTACTATGAGAAAACATACCGAAAAAGATCCGTTGCCAAGCAACGATCAACATTCCCGTATGGTTTTTTATGTATATTTTTAGCGGAGCGGATCTGGTTTTGAAATGAAACCAACTTTTAAAAAAATTTTTTTTGACAATTCGGTTACACGCGTTCTCTTTTATCATGTTATCAACTTAGTTCAATTTAATCACACGGGGTGGTGGAGGAATTCGCATTTAAAATTCGCAAAAACACGTTTTTCCACGATAACTTTGTTATTATTGACCTGACGAAAAAAAAGTAAAATTAAAAATTGAAGATCTCGCGGAAACGTATAATCTTTCAAATCGGACGGTAACTTTTCGTGAAAAATTTTTTTGAAAATACTCGTTTTTTGCCCTAACACTAATACACAAAAAAATTAATTAATTTTTTTACGAAAAAAAGAAGTTAGGGGGATGAGATTTTTTTGAGGTAGGTGAAATAGATAAGAATTGATGGAGCCGGAGGATTGGGGTGGTGGCCAATTAGGGGAGGGGAGGGAGGTAGGGAAAGGATAATTATTCAACAACTTCGAACTTTTTTCCCTGTTGTGCGATTTTCAAAAACCAAAATGGAATTTGTTCGTTATTACGTCTAATATTTGACTGAATGATTTTTAAAATTTTTTTCAAATAAACAAACTTGTGGGAGGGGAAAAACTTTTTGCATTTTTTTTAAATGCGTTTTTGAGTACGAAGGAAATTTTTTTACAGGTAAGCGAGATTTTTTTTATCTTTAATTTAAAAAAAAATTATCGCAATCCAAGCAATAGGAAGGACGGGAGGGGGCATAATGCGTTTGCGGGAATAAAGAAAAAGGGATAGAGACTTCGAAGCTTAACATTCGGATATATAAATCTTTTTTCCATCTTAATATTTTCTCAGTCTACCCTCCAACAAATATTAAACTTATTATAAATAATTATTTAACACCATCACGAGTTTTCGCGGCGCATTTCTCTAGTTTTAGGTGTGTATTGGATATATATAATAATTATTATTCCGCTTAACTCGCTCTAACTCAAAAACGGCACAATGGATTACTCTCAAATTTTTATCGTGTTATCACTATATATTTGTTAATAAAATGTGTTAATACTGCAATTAATTGCTATTAGATTTCCACACGTTTGCAGTACCTGGCCAACAATCACTCATTTGCAATTTTCTCGAAAACTGCTAATTCTAGAAAAAAAAGTTTCAAATAAAAAAGTTACGTCCATCTTTTATCTTCGTTACTTCTCGATACACTTGGTATCTATTTCGAAAGATAAAAAAGTTTCCCGCATGTTACATTTGAGAATGCAAATTTTCGACATAGCCTTAGAAAAAAAATAATGCTTTCTACACTTAAAATTTGACCTACATATTAACAAATTTTATTAACAAATATATTGTGATAACACGATAAAAATTTGAGAGTAATCCATTGTGCCATTTTTGATTTAGAGCGAGTTAAGCGGAAAAATAATTGTTTTATATATCCAATACACACCTAAAACTAAAGAAATGCGCCGCGAAATCTCATGACGGTGTTAAACAATTATTTATAATAAGTTTAATATTTGTTGGAGGGTAGACTGATAAAATATCAAAATGGAAAAAAGATTTATATATCCGAATGTTAAGCTCCGAAGTCCCTATCCCCTTTCCTTAACCCTTTATTCCCGCAAACGCATTATCCCCCCTCCCTCTCTATTGCTTGGATTGCGATAATTTTTTTTTAAATTAAAGATAAAAAAAACCTCGCTTATCTTAAAAAAATTTCTCTTCTGAGCCCTTTCCTTCGTACTCAAAAACGCATTTAAAAAAAAAATGCAAAAGGTTTTTCCCCTCCCACAAGTTTGTTTATTTGAAAAAAATTTAAAAAAATATTCAGTCAAATATTGGACGTAAAAACGAACAAATTCCATTTTGGTTTTTGAAAATCGCACGACAGGAAAAAAAGTTCGAGGGGGTTGAATAATTTTCCTTTCCCTACCTCCCTCCTCTCCCCTAATTGGCCTACCACCCCAATCCTCCGGCTCCATCAATTCTTATCTATTTTACCTACCTCAAAAAAATCTCTTCCCCTAACTTCTTTTTTTCGTAAAAAAATTAAGGAATTACTTTTTTGTGTATTAGTGTTAGGGCAAAAAAACGAGTATTTTCAAAAAAATTTTTCACGAAAAGTTACTGTCCGATTTAAAAAAAATTACCAGATTATGCGCTTCCGCGAGATCTTCAATTTTTAATTTTACTTTTTTTTCGTCAGGTCAATAATAGTTATCGTGGAAAAACGTGTTTTTGCGAATTTTAAATGCGAATTCCTCCGCCACCCCGTGTGATTAAGCTGAACTAAGTTGATAACGTGATAAAAGAGAACGCGTGTAACCGAATTGTCAAAAAAAAAATTGGTTTCAAAACTCCTCTTTTTCTCGCCAGATCGGCTCCAGTATTTAGACAGTAAATAAATACACGCAGACAAACCAAATTACATTAAAATTGCATTTATGAGTAAGCAGTTAGATTGTAATGAAGAAATGTTATGGATTGATACAAATTCCTTAATTTATAATAATATTGATTGTGATTTCAGAAAAAATAGTATGTGTACTTCGGTGTGAAAGCACATTCCCGGACTTCGATGCTTGTTGGCATTGTCGTTCGGGAATGTATTGCTTTCACACCTAAATACACAATATACTATTGTATTTTTTTGAATTCCGCTTAGTTTTTGAGTTATATTGAAAAAACATACCCCTCTCACTCCGTTCTCAAAAATTTAATAACATTTTGTGATTTTATTATATTTAGGTGACTAACAAACGGATGAAACAATAAAAACCCTTTAATGCAATTGTTCCTTACTTCTTTTTTTACATTTTACATAGTCAATAGTCATTAGCCAACTGGTAGAATAAAATATTTTGACTCATAATTTTGATATATCAGTGAGGGTTTTAAGCTGACTTTATCATTTATTTTCATCATGGTCGCACTAAGTAACTAAAAATCGGTTAAGTGTTGTAAAAAACTACGTTTTAGAAAAACTAATTCGAACAAACATTGTTTTTGGAGTACATGTCCTACTACCCGGTGAAATGCACATGCTAGAACTTTGTATGAGGAAATTCTCACAGTTGTCACCTTTGGTCGGGCAGCCAGTTTTGCATTACATTTTTTTACAATAGTTATTCCACCGCAGATTTTTATAATATAGTCCGGCAGCGGAACAGTGTTTTTTCCCTGAAGTGAAAATTTTCGTATTAAGATTTTTTTTAACGGATTCTCGTAGATTTATATGTCTATTTACTATATCCGACTGATGACAAGCTGGCATCTTTGAGCAACTTGAGATATACAGATTGTTTCAAAACAATAAGATGAGTGTATATGTTTTTGGCTTTACGATGCGTCGTACGGAAACAGGTAATCTATGCACAATAAAACAATTAAATTTCCTACATGAATGTCTATATTCATTTTCTTCCTATGTGTTATAGTTTACGAGATATTCGCCAGCCAAAATAGATAATTAAAAAAAAAAGTATTAGGTACCTTGAATATATCTATCAAAGTGGTTTACTGTGGTCTGCTAATAAATCACAGTCACAAAACAATCTTTATTTTACAACACTTGACGTATTTACTAACGTAATATTTTGTCGAAATCTATACATTTTCTTAAATATACAGTGTGACTCACTTAAAATGAAGACGCCCTTATAACTTTTTTATTTTGTTTTCGATTTGACTCAAATTTTACTCAAATATAGAACAAATTAGGATCTACTTATGACCAGAAAAACATTCGCCTGCTACAAAGGCAAAGCCACCTGTGGCACCAAAATGTGCTGAAAAAAAATTAAAAATTTTATTAACAAAATGATTGTATGTTTTTGGCTTTAAACTTGAATACTACTTAGTTCTTAATTTTTTCTCATTATTGTATTGTTAATTGTGCGTTAACTTATTGAATTTATTAATTTTACAAAGTTTTACAGGAAATGGAAAAAATTTTACAATTTGGTATATCACCGAAAATTGAAATTTTAAACGTACAAAATTGGGTGCTACTGGAGCTTCTTAAATCTACAAATTACTAAAGGAAATGATGCTACACTAACCCAGGTTATTGTTGACAATTTTAACACAGAAATCTCATCGCAAAATGGCAAAACCAGTACTCATTCGCTGGCTGTCCTTGCCGCTCAAACTACGTCAGCAGGAGAATTTTTATACGTACCACAAAACCATAATGTATCAGAAATTAAACGTGTCCCAAAAGATGACATATCTAAAATACTGGACTATGTAGTAAGATACTATGGTCCTGAAAAGCCGATAATGAGTTTAAAGGTTTCAAAAAAAAACAGTTCTACCACTAACAATTTTATGCCGTCAAATTTTGTCTAGTCAAAAAGCTAAGGAGAAGGACTGCTGTTTTCTTAAGGGTGTTCTCTATAAAGATAAATGCCCAGAGTTTAATGGATATAATACTAGACTCTTTCGTCAAAGCGATGAGTCATGTAGGCCTGCGATTAATTAGGTGCTCCTGTAGCAGTAACAAACCATGCAGTACAAACAGATGTAGCTGTAAAAGCTCTAGGTTACCCTGTACAATGTTCTGAGTTTGCAGAGCACATGAACACTGCTACCATGAACTAACCCCTACTGCCACTGTGAACGACAATGAAGGCGAAGAAGACGAATGTTCACTTTCCAATGATGAAACGATTTAGAAAATGATGAAGTCTAATATATATAAATATAATATACTTTGGGAACACCCTGTATTTAAAATTTTTTGTTTAAATTTTATATAAACCTTATTATGAGAAGCAAACCATTTGTAAAAAACTCGCTTATTTACGTAAATTTTACAAAAAAATTAAAAAGAGTGATATTTCACCTACTTACTTATCGGACACCCCGTATCTGGAGTTGCTCAAGGATGAGGCTTTGTCATCACTTGGATGTCAAAACCAAATCCGTTTTGAAAAAAACTTAATACGAAATTGTTGGGTGTTCTCCGTGGCTGCCAGACTAATAGCTTTTTATAAAATATTACACAACTGCTATAATAATCCAGTAGCCTTGTCATCAAAAACCATTAAATCAGGTATCTATGCTTTTTTAATATGTTGTATAGAATTAAAAATTAATGTTAAATCCAAGTTTACGACCTCGGCAGACCTGCGGGTCTTGGTCAAAAATCCAAAAAACTGCGAAATTTTTGGTTTTCTTTTCAGTTTTTGTCGATTTTGACACCTAAGGTCTATTTTTTTGGTAAAAATGATTTAGTGTTTTTTAAAAGTAGACTAAATTTGCTACAAATTGTACCAGAGCGGACTCTGTAGATCAAATAGTATCCAAGATACAGCTGTTCAAAGTTTTGCAAAATTTTGATTTTTCGACATTTTTAAGAATTTTTAACTTAAAAATCTGTGAAATACATATTACTACTATAACTAGGTTCAGAAAATTCATTTTACCCCGAACCAAATGGGGTCAGAGGGGGGGCCAAAGAATGACACCCACCTCCCAATATATAGTACTATTATAGTGAATGAATCGGAAAAGAGGAATTAATATTTAAAAAAATATATATAAAAAAAATCAGTTATAAACAGATCTTATACTTTTTAAACAACTTTAGCTCGTTTGAACGGTCCGGGAGTGTCGTCCGTGTCGTCTGTGCCGCTGTTTCTCTTATCTCATTTTCTTCTTCTGGAGCCCAGAAGAGATTATCCAACGCCTCGTCATTTGATTCTTCTTCGAGGTCTGGGGAGTGTATATTTATACTTAAATCATAAACATTGTCGCATGACTGTCCACTGCAATGCGTGCAAACCGTCGAACATTTTGATCCAGATTTTTTGCAACTACACGCATTGCTACAGCCCCTCTTCCAGCTGCGTGATATTGTGGTGCTCGCTGGTGAAGACAGATTTTCGTGTCATTCTCACTGGCATTACAAAGAAACACACAATCTTTTTCCAAAAATGTGGGAGAGGAAAAAAACCGGACGCGACTTATTCAAACGCCTCCCCGAAACACAAGTCTCCAGGACCTCTATTCTGTAATTATGGGGTGAGTGAGCATTCATCGTGCGAAGCGAGAGCTCCCATCACACGCATCTCACCCGACCGTACAAGACTGCATTCCGTAAGTGCAGTGAATAGGTGGTGAACGTGAAGTGATTCATCGAGAATAGCTGAATTTACAACCAATTAGGTTGGCGCAAAAGCATCAGCTGTTCAGTGACCGGTTAATCATGCAAAGAGGTTAATCTTATGAAGAATTTGCCGTTCTCCTTCCAAATCCTCCCCGGCATCACGAAGATCTCGTAATCCCTAGAATTCATCTATTGACCAAAAATTCCGTAAGTATATACCCTCGTTATTGGTAATATATATTTAAAAAAATATGACTATAATAAACTAAAAGAGTAATTGTAATATTTGCTAAGAATTATATTATTATTACCTCATTGGCGATGAGCAAATTCGCAATGTCCATTCTAATTCATAGATTTTAACAATAACTTTTGGTCGACACAAACTGTCATAAAAGTATGGTTAGGATCGCCGTTCTCCCGGGGAACTGACGGATTCCCTCACGATTTACTAGTAGAAGTAAGTTTACGCATTTTTCGCACGAGGTGATCACTCCTGTAGTTACAGAATAGACTTTTATTCATTTTCAAGTGAACTCCGCCCACTTCTCACAGGAATATGCTTTCACGCTTTTACAGAATAGAGGTCCTGAACTCTGTTTATTTCTGCATGCCTTCAGTGGATGTAACTTTACATCGGCACTTTTGGGGCAAGGAAAAATGGAATTATTTGCTAATCAAAAAACATCCAGACTGAGGAAAAGATTGCTGTATTTTATAAATCAAATGCCACACCTGAGCAAATTGCCGAAGAAGCCGGGGTGATTATGGTTGCGCTATATGGAGGCAAACATTCAAGTCCGTCTAAATGATTTACGCTTCTAGTTGTTGGCGAGGGCTGCAGCAAAAATTAATTTCAATCTTGCTAGATTGCCTCCAACTCAAGATGCTGCAAGATTTCACTCCCTGCGGACATACCATCGGGTAAAAAAAACACTTATAAATATTACTTCTTTATATTACAATTTTTACTATACCTTTCAGGTGCCGAATAGTGGCTGAATGTGGAAAAGAATCCTGTTGATTGGGGCTGGGTGCGCACGTCCCAAGGCCTCACTTCCAAAATAATATCCAGGGATGCAGCACCGCAACAACTCTTGCAGTTGATATCATGCAGCTGCAAGAGGGGCTGTAGCAATGCGTGTAGTAAAAATATGGATGAAAATGTTCGACAGTTTGCACGCATTGCAGTGGACAGTCATGCGACAATTCTTCTTATTTAAGTATAAATATACAGTCCCGAGACCTCGAAGAAGGCGTTGGATAATCTCTTCTAGGCTCAAGAAGAAAGAAAGAAGATAAGAGAGAGCAGCGACACGAACGACATTCTCGGACCGTCCAAGAGTTGTTTAAAAAGTATAAGATCTGTTTATAACTAATTTTTTTTATATATATTTTTTGAAATATTGCTTCCTTTTTTCCGATCCATTCACTATAATACTGCCTGCTAAGACAAGATGTCGTAACTGCAAAAAATTAATTTTTGAGATTTTAATTGTATTTGCACCGTATTAGTGATCCTCACCACTATACAAAATGTAGAAGTCGTATCTAAAGCAAAACTACTGAATATACATAACGAATATGTGTCGAATCTACAAAATAGACCTATTCACTAAGCTCAAAAGTCATTATCAGATTTATTTGTCACAACTTAACTTATATACAATGTTTTGTTATATGGTTACACTGATAAAAGGGACACATATGCATTTGCCAAAAATGAAAATCATGAATTATGAAATGTAGAAGGCATAACATAATTCAGAAAATAGTTGATTTCTCTAAAATTACATTTTCTCAGATGCGACTTCTTGTCATAGCAGGGCAGAATAGTACTGTCTATTGGGGGGGTCATTCTTTGGCCACCCCATTTGGGGCTTGGGTTCGGGGTAAAATGAATTTTCGGAACCCAGTTATAGTAGTACGTATTTCACAGATTTTTAAGTTAAAAATTGTTAAAAATGTCGAAAAATGAGTTACTTTTTAATCCTATACAACATATTAAAAAAACATAGATACCTGATTTGACGTCAGGTATAAAAGTTACTATATTACTGTATTACAGGAGGAAAAGTGATTTATTTTTAGTAGTAAGATTGTTCCATGGGTGTAATATTTAATAGTAAAGATTCGGCTGTTAAATGAACAAAAGTAAAGTATCTTTAGTTTCAAGTCAGTAGAACCACCTAATATGATCGATGATCGGTTGTATTGAACAGCTTCGTATGTGCATGGATAAGTTATTCATATCCGTTTTGATTATTTAGACAGTTTTCGATAACTGCAAATACAGATATGATTATGCCATAATGAAGACATAATCCTTATTTTAGAAAAAAATTACCAAGATTGTTAGTTTCAGCTATATTTGCAAACATTTCAAGAGGGTGCCCCAAAAAATTACCTTTTCTCAAATCGATCAAGGATATATACTTTCTCGGCGAAATTTATGATCCCAAAATACGTCATTCTAGAATTTTAATCCGTTGCTATAATACAGTAACTAGAGGTTTTAACTTCGGAATAATGTCATATTGAACGAATTTAGTTCATTTTTGGCAGTATAATAGTAAATGCTTCACAGAAAAGTTTCTATATTGTGCGGGGGCTTGCTAATTTATAGGGGGTGTATGCCACCCCCTCTCAGGGGGTGGCACTTAAAAAATATATATATTTACTGTAGCTGAAATAGAATCAAATTTTAAGAAGAAAAGGTTCTATGCAATTTTTCATATAAATTGATAGTTTTTAAGTTATAACAACTTCAAAATTGCGATTTAAGCTTTAAAAAAAAGGCATTTCCAAACGGATTTCGTCAAGTATCTCGAAAAGTATTACTTTATCGAAAAAATGTTATAAACCAATTACAGAAAGTACAAACTGGGAATTAATTATATTTTTTGTTTATTGATATAGAATTAATAATTTCGGAGATATTTAAATTTATATTTGGTATCCATGTGTTTCGAAATTACCTTTAAAGTTTAAAATGCATTTTTTTCTAAAGCAAGTGCTTTAAATGATCAAAAAAAATTTGAGCATCTAGGTAATGCTACATCTTAACGAAAAACTATATTTGAGAGAATTTTTTTAAATTACTGGCTAATTAGAGTAACAAAATAGCGACCTTTTATATAAAAAAATATAAACAAGCACATTTTTTCGTCATAACTTCTTTATTTCTTATCCTACAGGAACGAGTAAAAAATAATTTGAAAGCGCAATTAATTGTCTTTAATTTCATTTCTTAGCATGCATGACGTAAGTGTCACAATTTCTGAGATATTTAACATTTAAACTGCATTTTTCGTCTCATAAACGTTCGAACGCCATGTGTAAACATTCATATATCCGAAACTATTAAATCTATGTAAATAAATAAACAAGCGAAATTCATTATCAGTTTATGAGCTTTATTTTTGGTCTCTACCCAGTTTTCAATAAAACTAAAGGAACTGTAAAAGGAAAAAAAAATACGTTATATCGAAAATACCTTTATAGTTTAAACTGTATTTCTAAAACAAGTGCTGTATACAAACCAAAAGATTTGAGCATCTACGTCATACTATATATTAATGAGAAACAGTGTTTGAAATTATTTTTTTTAATTACTGGCTAATTACAGTAACAAAATGTCAGCCATTTTTTTAATATGGCGGTGTTGCCACCAGGACAGCAGAGATCAGAAACTTGCATACACAGTTAGCATGGACCCCCTACAAGCTCTCAAGATGGCAAGGAATTAAACTCATTTTCATTATTACTAATGACTTCCGGGCCTACAGACTGGATTTAGAATAACGTGCCATTACTTCAGTAAAATAAACTAATTTCTTCGGGATTGTATTCTATGGCTATCCAGGAGTCTGACTAAAGAGCCCAAAAAATCCGCCGTGCAGAAATAAAGAAAAAATGCTCCACCTTGTTGAAATTAGGCACTTTTTTCCTTTAATCGGTAATAATTCACACTAGGAAAAAAGTAAAGAAGCAAAATTTTGAGAGAAAGAGCTAAGCTTCAATATGGTATAAATCGGTTAAATATTAACAAAGTTTTGATTGTCAAAATGACAGATTCTTTTCAAAAAAGGGTATTTTTTGTGTTTTAACACCGTAAGAATGTAACAATAGTCAACAAAAACTTTTGTTGGTAATACTACTAAACAGAGTTTATTTAAATATGAAATAAAACATATACCGGTTAGTTTATTTGACGATATTTCGTTTCGAAAAACAACAAAATGATTTCTTTTTTCTTATTTTGATAAAAAAGTTACACGAAGTCCAACTTTGCCTGAAAGTGCTAAACAATTTGTAATAGACGGGGGGTTTCTCCTTAGAAAAGTTGTGTGGCAACGTCCGGCTCAATGTAAAGATATTGTTCATCAATGTGTTTCATTTGTTCGTTATCATTATAGTTTAAATTGTACTATTATTTTCGATGGCTATTCTAATAAAAGCACTTCCGTTAAATTTACAGAATATCAAAGAAGAGCTAAAAATGCATTTCAGAAAGAAATTATTATTGACCCACAAGAAAGTAGGAGAGATATCTCAAAACGAATTTTTAGCATCAGTGTCAAATTAAGATCAGTTAATCAAATTTCAGTTAAAATAATAAGTCAACTGTGCGGATGCAGATGCTGATTATTTAATTGTAAAAGCTGCTATTGATTGCTCAGCTGATATGTGTTATTGTTCAAGATACAGACTTAATAATGTTACTTATTGAGCATTGCAAAATAAAAAATGTATACATGATGGGACCCTGTGATTGAGGTAAATCTGATAAAATAATGAATATCTGCAAGTTACGTTCAGAACTAAGTGAAAATGCAGTAAAAAATTCTCTATTTGCCCATGACATATTCGGATGCGATACCACCTCTGCATTCTATAAAAATGGCAAAAAACAAATGAAGCAAATCAGCTTACAGTAATTGGGGAAGAATTTATTTTAAGTGATATGGCAAGAAAAAAACTAATAGTTTAAATGATTACAGGTTCGTTAGGAATAATCAGATTTTTTCTAGGCAAAATATTTTCCAGCACTTCGATCTAACAGTTCTTCCGCCAACATCAAATGCCACTAAATATCATACTTATAGAGTGTATTGGCAAATTCAAGTCTGGTTAGGCGATCTTATTCCAGAAAACTGGGGTTGGAAAAACAGCAGTTATCTAGAACCAATAAAAACAGTACAAAAGTGTGCCCCTGATTTCATTTTAAATATTTTATTCTGTGGTTGCAAGAAAAATTGCAAACGGTCTTGAAAATGTAAAAAATATAACCTTAAGTGCAGTACCAGCTGTGTAAATTGCATTGGGCAGGACTATGATAATGCGTCAGAGGTATTACTTTCTGAGAATGAGGCTAGTTTTTAGTTAAAGCTCGTATTTGAGAGTTTTTTATGCTTATTTAATTTATTCCTGCATTTTAAAGAGTTTATTTTTTCACTATTTATGAGTTCTGTTATTGTGTTTGTTGTTACATTCTTTTGTTTTTAGAATGACTTTTATTTTACGAATGTATTACTTTAATTAATTAGTATTACCAGTATTGTTGTTGCCTTTTGTTGCATTTTATGGTATTAAAATACAAGAAGTATTCTTTTTTTATACAAATCTATCATTTTGACAACCGTAATTTTGCTAATATTTAACCGATTACAAAAAATTTTAGATCACGTTAAAATTTAGCTCTTTCTCTCAAAATTTTGCCTCTACTTTTTTTCATACCGATTAAAGAAAAAAGTGCCTAATTTCAACATGGCGGCGAATTTTTTGGGATCTTCAGTCAGAGACTCCTGGATAGCCATAGAATACAATCTTGAAGAAAGCAACTTGTTACAAATTTTTTCCGGGTCAACTTTTAATTTTACTATACTATATATTATTTTCACGACATACTCCTGTAGTGGTAATTAAGATTTTAAGGGAATATAAAACACAGGTTACCCTGAAACACACATGGCAGAAACTGCCAACTTCAACACTAGATATTAAAAGAAGCATTTCGTAGATGTATAGGTAAAAATATTCTCCAGGAACAGATCTACTTATTTTCATTATCTTTAATTTTATACATTTTAAAAATAATTGCCCGATTTCGCTTTAGCTTCTTCCTGGCGGTAACCTAATCAACTTGTTTACGAAGTGGTTAAGTCGCGTGTGGCTGATTCTAGAATAAATATGGTACCTTCTCACTTATTTGTATTTTTACAATATCGGAATTGAGAAAAGAACGTGATACATACATAAATTTAGATACTTAAATTGAGAATTTTTTGATTAATATAGCCGGTAAAAAAGTTAAACCCTGACATCTTACGTTCTTGCTACATGTGTACAGGCACAATTTCTAATAAATCCATATTATTTAAACCTAGATTTTTAAACGTAGACTATTGTGAGTATATGGAGAACAATCATTCACTTAGTACACGGAATTTAACAAGCGACGAATTATCACTGGTCACATTCAAATATCAACATCGCCACTTTATGTTAAATTTAAATCACTTCTCTTAAGATCCTCGCACCACGTGGGGATTTAAACACGTACTAGGGGTGGTTATTTACCTGCTACCAGTGTCTCGAAGTCCATGGTGGATACGAATTTCTTCTTTACTCACTGATATGACCCCCGCCCCTTCACAGATGCTGCCACTGACAATCATCGGCTCTACTGGACGCTAATATTGCCCACTTACTGCTACACACTGTACTTGTCGTATTGTACTTCTGTAACAACCTTATTGTTTGTGCCCGAGAGAATCGTAAACATCCGAGCTATTTTATTTGTTACATTTAAAATGATCAGACAGCCGCGCCGAACATTTTTTGACATTTCTATATCTATTGTCATTTTTTAGTGTACTAGGTTGGCCATAAAACGCACTATTTGGCTATTTGTTCAAGAGTAACTATGAACAATTCACTAACCTTTTAACAATTTTACTAGGGTTTTGCAGAAATCATAAAAATAATCGTTGTTTGTGTTAAATTATGTATCATACGAGGGACAAACCGCGAAGGAAATCTGGTGTACACCCAGAAGAAAATCTGGAAGAAATCCGAGGAAATCTTCGGCAAAGAGGAAATCTGGTGTACAAAATTTTGGGTGTGGTGTGGTTGACTCCTCGATAACATAACTTAATAAAACATTGTAAACTTAGCATATGTCAGCCTCTTGCTTTTTTAATCAATTTATCTTTTAACGCCGGAACTTTTCTAGATATTTTCAAATTAGCTATTTGTTCAACTTTTGTACAAGAAAGGTGATCCCAGTGACTGCGGAAATTAGAGGGCTATTAGCTTGCTTTGCAGTTTTCTAAACTCTTTGAGCCCTCCGACAAGGATCCGCTGTCTTTTTTCTTGTACAAAAATGATTTACTATCAACTTACCAACATGGCTTTTGTAAAAGTAAGAGCACCGAATCAGCCCTTTGTGAGTTCCAAGACTTAATTGTTAATGCCCTTGATAACAAGCAATATGCCTTAGGGTTATTTATTAATTTCTCCCGTGCTTTTGATGTTGTTAATCATGAAACAAACAAACTAGACAGGTATGGGGTAAGTCTGTTTTTTTCATACCTAAACAATAGAACACAGATTGTTAAATTAAACGGTAATGTAACCAGTGCTGCATCACGCGTGGAGTTCCCCAGGGATCTGTTCTAGGCCCACTACTTTTTAATATATTTGCAAATGATCTAATATCATATTTAAATAAAACGTCAAACACGCATTGTGTCTTGCAGATGACACAAATATTTTAATCATTGTCAGGTGACTTTTTTTATCATTAAGAAGTTTTAAAACTGCTATAAAAAATACTATTTTAACCTAAATGTTTTTTTTCTCTCTGTGATTACTCTGTGGTGTATTGTATACTCTAATTTTACTTTATAGTTTAGTTTAGTTATTAAATTAGTGGACACTTGTTTGGGCTGTTTAGCCTGTATGTGTCCCTTGCTCTGTAATAAATAATAAATAAATAAATAAATAAATAAATGTTATTAAAAATACCGCAGAGTTAGTGTATTCCCAGGTAGTTCGTTGGTCTGAAGAAAACAAGCTTAACTAGAATAAAAATAAAACTAATGTGCTCCAATTTTTAATGGAAGTGGCACTGATATTGGATTCTGTGAATCAGTTAAAATAGTAGGCACCACATTTGACAGATACTTGGATTGGTGAATCCATGTTGATAACTTATGTAATAAATTACGCAGCAACTGTTATGGCCTAAGATTTACGTCACTGCATTGTAGCCATGATGTACCTATCCATGAGCCTCTATTATACAAACTTCCATTCACATTTGAGGTACGGCATAACAAACTGGGGAAACAGCGCACATATAAATAGAGTATTTATTCTGCAAAAAAATGTTTTGTTCTGCTTCAATAAATAATAAAAAAATACAGTTATGACATGATGTCATATGACGTTAGTGTTGTAGGCTCCTAAACATTTCGGAAATCGTTTTTCCAGAATAACCCATTTTTTTTAAATGGCACCATACTGACTTACTACGTTATTTCAATAGAACATTTTATTGCCGATAACTTGGACCAAACACTCCACTGTTTATTCGTGAACATAATACATGTGAATTATGATAAATGATAACAAATGAACGAATTAAGAAACAAACGAATTAATATCACATTATCTAAAAAAAAAATTATAACAATTGTTCATAATGTTGACCACCGACACTTGCTCTTGCCAAAGTTTCTCTCATCACATTGGTGAGATGTGAATGTGTTATAGAATTTATTTCCCTCCTAACTCGATCTTTCAAATCTTCTAATGTAGTTAGTATTATTGAATATACACGTTGTTTAATGTGGTGCCAAAAATGAAAATCTAACGGCCTTAGATCAGGTAATCGCGCTGACCACATGATTGGTTCATTAGTTCCTATTCATTAAGACGGCCATTTAAATATTCTTCAACTACTCTGGCACTATGGGACGTGGCACCATCCTGCTGTAAATACTCCAATTGGTATTGATTTAAAGGTAAATGTTCCAAAAACTCTTTCAATATCATTTCTCAGAAAACTTAAATATCTTTTTTATGTCAGTGGATCTTCAAAAAATATGGGACCTATGATCTTGTTACCCATAATGCCTGCCTAAACATTAAAACTAAACCGTTCTTGCAAATTGCCTCAAAATGAAAGGTTGTATTTGTGATACATTTTTTGTATAAATTTATTTTATTTTAAGTCTCTGTGTGTTTAATTTAAACGGAATATTCTGCAGAAGTAAGTATCCGAAGTTTTGTGAACTTGATAATGATATTTTGTAAAAAATTCTGACAAAGATGCGATTTAAAACAAAGTGTAGAACGATTGTGATCGCTCGATTTTGGGATCGCCTGGCCGTTCTATGAAAAGAATAAATCTAGAACAATTAAAGGATATATAGGCTCCATCTTACTTTCTTGGCTTGGAATAATTTGCATAAAACATCATTTTATTAAAATATTCCCATTGAGCTTCAGGGGCTTCTACCTGAAGGCTTCTCTATTCTCTCTCATACAAAGCTGTTTCTTAAATTTTTCCACAGTCGTTTATAATCCTCCTCTAAAAAATTATCTATTATTATAGGAAAATATACTATATTTCGAGTTTACCTGTTTCATGAATTATTTCTGCGATCTCTTATACCCAAGGCGCAATTAATTTGAAATCAGTGCAAAACGTATTTTTGAAACTAGATATTTTTGCACCGACTTCAAATTGATATTAGATAATACAGTACAGTTTCTTGCTACTTTTTACTAATAGGTAGACAGATATTTATAAAACTGAGTGAAATATTATTTTTTACTTTTGAGATATTTTTTGAAGGCGATTTGATTAAAAAAAAAAAATTTTTTTTCAACCTTTCTAGTAGGTTCTTTTATTTATGTAACTTCTACATAATAAAGGAAATTATTGTCAGAAAATTTGTATACTCGGCTCGGTGTAATAATGAAGTGGGGGTGGTAGTGGGGGTGACTGACGTCAAAACAAAAGTTAAGGTCTTTGGTTCTTGTACACTAGGGCGGGTCGAAAAACTCGAAATTTTTCAAATCGAAAATTAATAGTGCGGAAAACTTGCATTTGGTGCTCAGTAGTATTACTGCAAAATTTCACCAAAATTAATTTAGGTCTTGAGGTTTCACAGGGCACTTAAAAATTTAAAATTTTGGATTTTTTTTTTCAAAATTGATATTTAATTGGATTCGTCAGTTATATTGGGCTCTCAACAATGTGTTACCAAATATTCGCTGAATTTAAATGATGTTTACAAGTTACAAAAATTACTTAAATTTCGAAAAAACCAAATCATTTTAAAAAATTCGCTGCTGAAATTTAAAAAAGTTGTCTAACTATGTTTAACGATTGAATGAGTAACTGCGCAGCTCTTAGTTTACGTTGAAGTTTTTCAAAGCAATCCAGGGCCCACCATGAGGAGGTGGCTGCGCCTCGAGCCAAGCCTGTGCCCTCCCAACCTCCCTTACCTTTGGGGCACCTTTAGAGAATATTGGATACTTTACAGTTTGCTTTATGCTCAAACTTGGGCATTATTGCTCTAGAATGCAATCTGCTTCCAATGAAACCATCTCGATTTTTAGTTCAAAAAACTGAGTCAGTAACTTCCGTAACAATTTTAACACATCTTTCAACACTCCGTGTATGACAAGCAAATTTCAGTATATCAATTTCTGCACTACCTAAAATACATAAGTATAGAACCTCATCTGAAATACTACGTAGGATGAGCGGCTCAGTTGGTTTGCATTCATTCCATTGAATCATTTCGGTATAATCCGTTGTATCAAAGTTAAGTTTCGGAATTAAAAACTGTTTCACTTCATCAGTCCTTTCTTTTCTTGATTTAAGAACACGTCTCAGTCCCAGCTCTCTCATATGTTTACGATCATCGGCAATCATGGCTAGAGGAAGACTTTCAGGATGGGCAAAAAACGCGTTTCGCTGAATAACTGGGTCAATAATATCTCTCATCTCTTTTGGAAGATATCTGGAATAGTGAATCATTTCCCATAGATGAATTGCTCCGTTTGTGCAAGAGGGCTCAGTTTTAATTTTAAACTATACCCTGGCATACACTTTCACTACGAATTCTGCGAGAATTTTAAGTTCCGCAGAAGGGTCCTCTGTAGCAACATAAAGACGCAAAGTTCTGTTGCCAGCTGTTACCCATCTACACTGTGATAATTATCCAGGATCTCTATGCGAAAGATCTTCTGAGAACTAATTGCCTCATACACTTGTAATAAATATTTTTGATCTGAGCTTAGATTATCCTCTTTAAAATTATCAATTTCGCGAATATCTGTTGCAATTGCTTAAAAAATCAATAACAGGAAGTTGTTCATTGAACAACTTCCTATCATTAAGTTAAGTGAGACAGTTTATAATTCCGAAGCTTAACTTTGATGCAACGGATTAAACCGAAATGATTCAGTTGAATGAATGCAAAGTAACTGAGCCGCCCATCTTACGTAGTATTTCAGATGAGGTTCTATACTTGTGTATTTTATGGAATGCAGAAATTGATATACCGGAATTTGTTTGCCACACACAGGGTGTGGAATGATGTATTAAGATTATTACGGAAGCTGCGGCCTCAGTTTTTTTAACCAAAAATCGAGATGGTTTCATTAGAAGCAGATTGCATTCTAGAGTAATAATGCCCAAGTTTGAGCACAAAGCAAACTATAAAGTATCCAATATTCTCTCAAGTTGCCCCAAAGGTAAAGGAGGTTGGGAGGGCACGGGCGGGGCTCGAGGCTGTTGCTTTGAAAAACTTCAACGTAAGCTAAGTGTTGCGCAGTTACTCATTCAATCGTTATTTTTTAATTTCAGCAGCCAATTTTTTAAAATGATTTGGTTTTTTCGAAACTTAAGTAATTTTTGTAACTTGTAAATATTTAAATTTAGCGAATATTTGGAAACACATTGTTAAGGACCCAATATAACTTTTGAATCCTTTTAAATATCAATTTTGAAAAAAGAAAAAAATCAAAAATTTTAAATTTCTAAGTGCCCTGTAGAACCTCAAGACCTAAATTAATTTTAATGAAATTTTGCAGTAATACTACTGAGCACCAAATGCAAGTTTTCCGCACTATTAATTTTCGCTTTGAACAATTTCAATTTTTTCGGCCCGCCCTATTGTACGTCCAGTAAATCGCAATTTTATTTTTTTACCTCCTTTATTAATAGGTGGCTGGTGCTAAGAATGCTACCAGTAATTCTAAGTTGGGCGGTAACGGTTCATAAATTGCAAAGGACTACGTTAAATAAAGCCGTAATTGATTTGGGAAAAATTTTTTAGCAAGTCTATGTCGTTCTTGGCCCAATTAAAAATGTAGGTATGTGGTTTGGCTTTATCTGATTCAGAATCTGGCAAGTTCATAAATACACCGCATGACGAAAGAGCCCTGCAGAAATGTAAAGATTGCGAAGACTTTCATGATCACTGATACAGACGCACGGATGTACATAAACGCAATCTTTTTCTTTTTATGGTCGATATATCTGATTTTTTAAATTTGACTCCAAATCAAAATTAGTGAGAAAATAACTCCCGTGTATCAAATTCTACGCAAATCTACAAACATTTTTCAATTACGTCTGCTATATTGAATTCGTCATCATACTTGCAGTCGCCGAATACTAAAATGCCCATGTATCAGGTTTCATGTCAATCTGAAAAAATTTTGCTGGCACCATTGTAACGGTTTCTTGCTCAGGTAGCTGGTTTGGAGATTAATACAGGGTCCAGTTTAGTTAATAAGACAGCCCAATCAAAATAACAATAATTTATTTTTACAGGTAAAATTCAGCAATATTTCATAACATACGTTTCGGTACAGGTTATTGGTTTCATAGGTTCGTATCTTTTACGGTTAGCATCACATAAATGAGAGAGAGAGACAGAGAGAAGAGGAGGCGAGAGTGTAATGTGACGATGCGGTGATTAGCTGCTACTGAGACGGCATCGTGCGTCTGGCGAGTATCGTTGATTCAAGGAGTTTCCCAGCTCAACTCGCTGAAGGAGACTCTAGGTCAGACTCACTCGCACTGGTTCTGGCGGTGAAACGACGCACAGTGGAAAAAAAGTCTTTTTTGGACAAAAATCTGCCTACAAGTCAAATCTTAACCAATTTCAATCTACCTTGGCTTAAAATGTAGGTTATTGGCTACACTTTCAGAGCATACTGCCTAAATTGCAAACTCTCATTTCCTAGCCTCAAAAAATGTACCAGCGTGCTGAGCTGGACATATTTCAGATTTGTACGCTTCACGAAGTAACTGAGCCGGGACGAATGCGACTTGACCCAGCGGCCTCAGCGTGTTGAGCCGGGAGCCTCTTGAGTCTTGCCGCCAGAGCCAGAACGAATGCAACTTGACCTAGAGGTCTCCTTCAGCTTGTTGAGCTGGGAGCCCCTTATGCCGATGGTTATTCATTTTCGACGTCGTCTCAGTAGGAGCTATTCACCGCATCGTCACATTACACTCTCGCCTCCTTTACTCTTTCTCTTTTACTTACATAAAGGGAATGTCATACTGATAACCGTAAAAGATACATAACTGTAGAATCGATAACTTGTACTGAAATGTATGTTATGTAACACTGCCGTATTTTACCTGTTTTGAAGAAAATAAATTGTTAATTTTTAATGGGTTTTCTTATTAACTAAACTGGATCCTGTATTAATCTCCAAACCAGCTACCTGAGCAAGAAACCGTTACAAGTGCTCATTGCTGGAAAACCATATTCCAATATTTTCTGCTTGACCGTTTTCCAGATTTTTTTGCCAAAAATTGGACTTTTGGCCTAAAACGGGTTAAAACTTGTGCTTTTCGAAAAAAAATGTTGGCACCTTCTCAGACTTGTAGTTTTTGTACCAAAGAATAGTCTCCTTGAGTGCCAACAATTTTTTCTCAATGTAACCCCCCCAACCTTTCAAATACCTTGTTATGTTAGAAAGGATAATTTCACGTTCATTGCTGGGTAAAGGTGTCATTTTTGTATCTTTTTGGCATAATAATCGGTATTATTATTTTGGCATAATAATCGGTAGCTTTGGGGGTTTTGATTGATTGATTTACCAGCGTGCGGTAGGCATTTCTGCCACTTCCAAGGATTATACAGCTGGGCCTGCTACGTCCACGCTGGGTTGGACTAGGGTCATGCTTGTTGCCAGCAGCGAGTGCCACATGGCGCATGGTAAAGGAATGTGGGATGGGAGGTGTAGGTATTTGTGAGATGCGTTTCCGCATTGTGTCGTGAGGGAGCGTTTAAGCTTCATTTTTTGTGCTTTTGGTTTCCCTTCTTTTTCTGAGTCTTCTGATTCCTCGGTTTCCGATGCTGGGTTAGATTTGGGTCATGCTTGTTGTCAGCAGCGAGAGCCACATGACGCATGGTACAGGAGTGGGGGGTGGACAGTGTAGTTGTTTTTTAAATGCGTTTCTGCATTGTGTTCGTGATATTTAATCTTTATGCTCCTCTCTTTTGTGTTTCTGCTTCCACATATTTTCTTCTTCTTCTTCTTCTGATTCTTTCGTTTCTGATTCTGGTAGAGTATATGTCTGTAGGTATTTGTAAAATGCGTGGCCGCATTGTGTCATGATGTGGAGTGTTTGTGCTCCTCTTTTTGTATTTCTGCTTCTACAAATCTTCTTCTTCTTCTAAGTCTTCTGATTCCTCGGTTTCTGGTTCTGGTAGGGTATATATCACTGTGATTTCTTTGTGGAATTCATTTTTCTTCTTGCTTTTCTTTCCCAGTATGTTTGGTAGTTTGTTCATGATCCTCTCGGTTGTTATTTTCCGCGTGTAACCTGGTCTCCTTTTTTTAGTGTAGAATTTAATGTTGGATTTTTCACTTAAAAACGAGCACAATTTTGACCTGAAAAACACCACTTATAATTTACCTAAGAACATATTATGAAATCAGATTTTCACTATATTATAACACCCACAACGCAAAAAACATGCAATACCACAAAACACACTCCTATCAAACCAGACACCAACAAAAGTCAACGGTCCTTTATCTGTGATACTTCTCTTCCATTCCCTTCTCTTTTTGACATGTTCTATTACATTACACCGAAACACTGTACTTACGTAGCTCTGGATTATGTGCGAAACCAATCACTACTCACAAAGTCGTCAGTCGCACGTCCCCAGGTATTTATTACCCTTCAAACACCCATCACTCACCTGACAACTCAAAATTATATCTGTTGTTTCCCTGCTTTCTGTACGCAGTCTCAATTGGCATGTTGTCGTCTTCTTGTTGGTTGTTGGGGTGAAAAGTTATGATTTCGCCTTCCTCTTGGTGTATTATCATTGTCCTCCTCTTCAAGTTTGCTGTTGCTGCTATCGTCTCCTGCCCACCCCAGAAACCGTCTTTTCTCATATCTCCGATGAACGCCTCTGTCTTTTCCTTGTTGGTGCCGTGTTGATATTAACAGTGTTCTAGTTCGTTGACGGATGCTAGCATGAACGGGGTGAAATAATCTATGTTGTTTTGTATATAGTCCGCTACTTGTTTCCGTAGATTTTTCATAACGTTGGTGTGTGACGGGGTTGTTATGTTTTCTCCTTCTAACTGATGGCTTAATGCTCCATATAGGCAGTCCCCGTCGCCGTCGACTTTTTGTATCAGTAGTCGATGTGTCTTCTTTTCTTACGTTCTGTAGTGGATACATTGCTTTGTGTTTTCTGGAGAGTTGTTATTTCTTGCTTACTTTTCGCTTATTCTTACGGACCTAAACTTTTTAATAAGATAAAATTCCTTAGCCTTACCAGAGCCGTACCAGACGTGAAGTGTAAACAGTCAGTATGTTTTTATAGCATGCATGAAATTTTTTAAAATTTTAATGGCACTGAAGCCAAGCCAATGGGCAACAATTTTATCCAAATTTTTATTATCTTTAAATTGATTTAATTTGGCGCGGTGTACTGTTATTCTAATGGTACGCCCCTGGTAGTCATATATGTATTTGCTGGAAGAGAATTGTTTATTAACTTATTTATAATTTATTGCCTGTCAGATCTGTATATTGGGTTTTAAATTAATAAATTAAGTTAATAGAGATTAAGTTGATAAAGTTGGACTGGCCTCGTACACTTAAAAAACCTTAAGGGGCCTACACACGATCCAGCGGCAGGGACCCGACATCGTCGGCACACTTTAGAGATAATTGGAATTCCAGCGGATCAGTTCACTTTTACGAATGAGTTCAAAGCATGCCGACAAGGCCGGCCCCCGCCGCCGGATCGTGTGCAGACCCCCTTAGTAGTTTCTTTATTTTATTACCTTCTGTTTAGCACGGGTTTATGTTTGAGATTAATAATAAACTATTTAAAATATTATGTTTTGAGTTAATACATTAGGTTAATAGAGATTAAGTTGATAAAGTTATTAAAGTAATTAAACTCAATAAAATAAAATAAATTAGTTTATAGCTTAGCTTTCTGTAGAGTTTGGCGTTGTGATTGCTGTTTTTATTGTCTCTTCTTTTTGGGCTTAGTACAATAACTTTCCACTGCACGCACAGATTTATTATTTATTTATTTACACTTTTACGTCTAGTATGTAGTATTGCTTTGCTTTATAAACACGCGTTGTTCACTTTTGACAGAATATTTATTACTTTCATTAACGCAATAAAGCACTCGAAAGGGTCTTTTAGGTATACAGACAGGTCTATTTCCGTCGACCGTCAACTAAGGCACAGCTTTACACTTTACTTTTGGTACTATTTAAAAACACTAATAGGTAGTAATTTTCAGTTTATTGATTGTATATGAACTTTTTTTTCCTATTATCACATGTCACGTTACGCAGAATTTCTTGGCCCACCGGTGGCTTAAATTTGATTAAGTTTACGGGGGTTTTGACCGATTTTTAAGCACTTGTTTCAGGAGCATCTTACGATGCGTCTATACACGCCGTTTGTCAACTTTGGAATCCTGTCGGTATGTTTGGGGGTTTTGAGAACAAAATGTTGGCACTCACAGAGACTATTCTTTGGTACAAAGACTACAAGTCTGAGAAGGTGCCAACATTTTTTTGAGAGGCACCAGTTGAATATTTTCTGGGGCGGCTAGCGCCAAAACGGTCAACATAATATGAAATACTCAGAAAAATATTTGCTAAAACATAACAACAATGCCAACAGGTTATATCCCAGACCCCATACATGTAGCTATCTCCTAGACTATAATTTATTTTTTATTTTTAACCTTTTTTACGTAACTCCAAAAATAAACGTAATTAAAGGTGGTTCTAATGTTCGCGTGACCACACTGTTCCTATCATAGAGCAAAAAGTTGTAAAACCAATTTCGTAGACCACATAGTTTCCTATAATAGTGGTCCCCACAGTCATTACCATGGACTTTACAGTACTGATGCTACGGCCATAAAAGTTACAGTTCAAAATGGAAGTGTGTGCCTTTTCTTAACTACAGCAATTCTGTATTAATGTTGCTGACAATGCTGACGTATTAAGAAAGAATTGTTGTGAAAAAGAGAAAATTATTTCAATCCTAACAAAATTAATTTTTGTGGTTCACTCTCAACTGAATTGAGTTAAAAGCGGACATGATAAGTATAAGAATCGTTCCCCTAACTATTCTTTTACGGAATAATTTTTGTTTACGTTGTTTGTTAATGTATTCAAAAGTTTTGTAGCGGACTTGGTCAAAAAATAAATCATAATAGTCATAAACAAAGTGATAAATCAAAACACACACATTTTTTTTTTAATTTAAATTGAGTATGCGGACTCTATGTTTTTTGCTACCCTGAGTCATAATCTGAAGTCCGGTTTGGTCTAACAGACGTCAATTTCTTTGTAGCTCCACTTGCCAACTCCAAACTTATGAAAAATCTATAATTAAATGCAATTGGCACAACAGTAAATTTATATCTAAAAAGCCAGTTTGTACGTCAACACTACGCTTAAAAGTCAGCTAAAAGATATTGTATATATCAACCTTACCATAAACAACCCTCTCTTTCCCGTTCAGGGGGTGGGAAAATCGTTTCAACAGGATATGTTGGCGAAAATAATGTATAAGTCAATAGTCTGGGCCCTCATGTGAAGAAAAAATACGCATTACACTCACCACAAAATAACCCGTCACCTTTTTCAACTCCTTTCAGGGAGTGGAAAATTATATCTTTCTATAAAACAGGATCTCTTGAGGACAAGAATGTAGGCAGCCAAAAGTCTAAGCTGCCAAATGAAGAGAAAGGTGTATGTACACAAAAATATATACCATACATATTATAAAACTCTTTTCCACTCTTTATAGCCCTTATAAAGGGTTGAAAAAATTACTTAGATCTATAGAAGAGGGCATTGGCGCAACTAGAGAATTTTTTCGGGGGTGGCCAGGCCCGTCGTGTTTGAAACGCAAAGTTCAGTGGCAGCTCGTACATAAGATACTTAGGTGTTCTGTAGATATATACAATGTGACCCATTTCAAGTGGAAACACCTTCGTAACTCAGTTACTGGTCATCCAATTTCAACCAAATTTGGATCGGTATCAAAGATCTTTAATATTTCTTTTTTGAGTAAAACAAAGCTTATTTCAGTCAGTGGCGTGCATTTTTATTAAGAAAAAAAGGGTCGATTTTTCGAGAAATCATATTAGGCATTTCTTTTGTTGAAAAACTGATGCAATATTATTGATCAGCATGCTGTAGAACTCCCATATTCAGAATTTAACAAAATGTTGATTTTTGGTTTTAGAATTACGGCCCACTTAAAATTGTCTATTTTAAACATTTAATAATCAATAAATTGCTAAGGAATCTTTTTTCGAAAGAAAGTCATTCTTTATTTTCTCTTTAAATTCATTTTTTCTACCACCCCATATCATCGATACTTTTAAATTCGGTAATCCTTAATGCCCGAATAATTTACAGGTCTGATAACCCAAAATTTTTAGCCATTTTTCAATGAAAATTCTTGGCCTTCGAAATTTGAAAATTTCGATGATATGGGGTAATAGAAAAAGTGAATTTGAAGAAAAAATGAAGAATGACTTTTTTTCGAAAAAAATTTCGTTACCAATTTATTGATTATTTAATGTTTAAAATAGGTAATTTTAAGGGGAACGTAATTCGAAAACCAAAAATCAAAATGTTGTTAAATTCTGGATATAGCGGTTCCACAGCATGCTGATCAATAATATTGCATTAGTTTTTCAATAAAAAAACGCCTAATATGATTTCTCGAAAAAAACGACTCTTTTTCTTCTTAATAAAAATGCACGCCACTGACTGAAATAAGTTTTGTTTTACTCAAAAAAGAAATATTAAAGATCTTTGATACTGATCCGAATTTGGTTGAAATTAGAGGACCAATAACTTACGAAGGTGTTTCCACTTGAAATGGGTCACACTGTATGTGTACACGGGGCGGTTAGTGATAGCGCCGCAGGTGAAATTTTGTTTGTCATTTCAAGGTCATTTAATGACCTTGACCTTGACAAAAGAAGTCATCGTGCTCTGGCAACGTTGGCCAAAAGACGAGCCGGCCGCCTTTGGTGTATAGTAACATTTTGAAATTAATATTACATTGAACTTTCGATGCTCGGAATTAAAACAATTTAAACATAATTATTAATAATTATGGTCAGAATGTTTGGTAGCTCTGCAGCACTTATGAAGAAACCGCCTCTGAATTACCATTATACCTATAGTCTGTTTTTAAACCAGGAGGACCGTTTCAAATTTATCGCGCTAAATCATACATCTGTGATTGGATCCACCTTCGCCAGTTTTACACAGTCGTAAATTTTGACATATAATAAATTTTAATTTCATGTCATAAATTATTTTGTTTTAATTTCTATTTTATCGTTTGCACATTATATATCGGTTTTTAATCCCTTTTGTATAAATCTGAAGGTAAAAATGGCTAATTACTTGGTGCCTTTATATTGCGCAAATGGTATGGATGGTGTATCAAATACATAGAGGTCAAATAGACATCGATGAATTATATAATGTATTGAAATGCACACAAATATACTGTAGTGGTGTATTGTTGGTTGCTCAAAACGCCAAGAAGGTTTTAGTGTATTTTCTGGTTACTTCTATGGCGTGAATGGGACTTCTATATTCAGTCCTCCTGGTTTAAAAACAGACTATAGATGGGAAATCCTATTTTAGCTATTTCATCGACACGGCTATAAGCATTATGCATAAAACTACTTTTCACTTTCAGTCAAATTATAAAATGAAAAAACTATACAAATATGTAAATATTATTGGTTTCGAATGGTTTTATCGTGATATAGACACCTTACGGCGCTTAAAAGTAAGAGATTTAATATGTTCCTAACATATTGAAACGTATACGCTTCAGATTTTCAATTTTAATTAAAAAAATATGACATTAAAATTCACAAGAAACTGAAACCTAAATCCTAAATCACTTTTGTCAAATTGGTATAGAAGTCGGGAATCGGTTATGGATTCCGAATAATTTAGTGATACATTAGTCGATAAATTTAAATTTTTTTTGCTAATTTTTATTCTTTCCTCAGGGGTGGGCCGTGGCTAGTTTGGGGTGCCCCCCCCCCTGCCCCCCCTCCCTAGTTGCGCCAATGGAAGAGGGAGAAAAGTTGTCTGTATATCAGGTTTACCATAAAAGACCCCCTTACTTCTTTCAATCCCCTTTAGAGGGTGGGAAAATCATTTTCTTTTATACAACAGAATTTACTGAAGAAGTGGAGCAAAAGGTGTGGATATACCACATTGTATACAAGACTTCTGTTATTAAAGCAGGGGCGCAGGGGGGAGCCATGGGGCCCGAGCCCCCCCCCCCCCCAAGCCGTCCTCCATGAACCAAAAATAAAGACGCGTAACTCTATCAGTACAAAGCAGTATTTAAATTATCCCTTGAAATAAATATTTTGTAATTAATGCCAATATTTTCTAGTAGAGGAATCTATACACATCCGTTTACAACAATTTTCTAAAAAGTTTTCCTCATCCTTTGGAGAGGCCGGTTCTATTGCCCCCCCCCCCCCCAGAGGAATTTTCTGGCTACACCACTGTATTAAAGTGCAACAGTCACAAACATTATTTGGTACTTACCTATTCTTTTTGCTCTTCTATACGATTTTAATAACATTGAAAATAATAATTAATAATTTTTATTTGTATCAATTAATTAATTTTTATTAATTGAGTTTACGATCCAAATAAATCTTAATATCATAATATAAATATCTTAAAATCCCTAATTCGGACGCCATGCTTTATACTACTTAATTCATATGAACGAATGATGTTGGTTGCATACTACAGTCCTCATACATTTTATGTATAAGTACAGTCATTTGGCATCGGAAAGTACCCAGATTTCGGGCTATTCTATAGCGGCTTGAAATTTTTAAAGTAAAAAAAAATCAATAATTATAATAATTATAATGAAGTACTGAGAATAAATGAATGGAACTTATATTATTTATTTTTTTTGGGTCGCTGATCTCGAAGTCAGAAATTAAAAATTTTATGTTGCACCCTCAATATGGCCGGTATAAAAGGGATAAAATGGACGAAGTAATTATTTCTTGTTTATTTTAGAAATTAGTAGATTGTTACATTTCGTCACATCCCCTAATAAGAAAATTAATTGCTGTTACCCTTAAGAGGTGAAAATCCTAAAGTTACAAAATAAGTATAAAGGAAGTACTGGGAATTTTTTAATGAAACTAACATTAATTATGATTTTGGGGTTGCTGATTACTAATTTGGATAGGGTTGTTGTGTTAAAGTGTAGCTAATTAATAAAACAATAATTTATATTTTTCAATTTTATTATTTATATAGAGATTTAACCTAAATTTAATATAATTAATTATTCATCTTCATCAATGTTTGAGTCATTTTCATCATTATACATATTTACACAGGTACATACACGCATTTAATGTCCAATGACTTAAGAAATGTGTGTGAATATTAAAATAGTATAAAAACTATGGTTATTCCTTTGCAACTGAAAATGTGAGATTTTACCGCCAAACGAGCAATATCTTAATTTGCTAAAACGAGGCGCGCTCCTTATTTTGGTCATATCTCCTTTGCAGTAAACGCTAAAAATCATAAAAAAAGCATTTTGAAAGTCTCTTAATCCTCTCTAAGATCAGTTAGGTCAAAGCAGTATAGAAGCTGTCAGTTTTATATATTCATCTTAAATGCTCCAATTTAAACATAAAAAACGTTAGGAGTTACCTTCAAACACTGCCATCTCCTAAGCTATTATCTTTATCAAAAAAATAAAAAAAAAACATCGTTTTCTTTAGTTTATTGCCATTATTTTTGTCTCTAGTAACAACCAGCTAAGATGCTTACCTGCTAAGTTATTTTACCCTTAAACCAAGAAAATCCATACTTTCAACAATTCTCAAAATACATTACGTGTAAAATATTTTAGATATCATCACAGTTAAAAAATTTGAGCGAATACATAATTGTTAGGACTAACAAAAAACTCGATTTGAAATTTTTTTTTTCAATTTGGAATTTACGGGGACCAAGAAACGGTCACTTTTTTGTGTTAAAAATAAAAAAATTGACTTTATTTTTCTTGTATCATTCTTGATTTTGCAGATATCAAAATTTTGCAAAAAAAAAATTTAAGCTACTGTAATAAGCATAAAAAACATAAATAACATTAACTGTATCTCAGCAACGATGGGCTTAAAAAATTTTTATTTCGTGGAATATTTTTGTTATTTCATAAGCTAACTTTTTCGTTATGACAAACTTTTTCGAAAATGTGATCGTCTTTGAGTAATTTGCTTAAAACATTTGAAAAATCAGTGTTTCTTAATTAAATATCAGCATTTTCAACCCCCTGTAACTCGGTGGGTATTAAAGTAAAAATAATGCTATAGGATTTTTTGGGGGTAGAATTCGACGATCTACACGTTCCAATACTCACTTTTTTTTCGAGTTGGGGTGAAACTCACGAAAAAGCACCCTTATTCCTTTTTAATATTTCATATTTGATCCATTTTGAATCAAACTCTCCAAAAATATTTGAATTTAAAACTGCTATAGAATTAGTCCGAAGTGAGATAACCAAGTCATTGTACTAGTACACTATACTAATAAATCAATTTATAGTCTAATAATATTATTCATAGATAAAAGATTATTTATATGTAGGAGGTAATCGACAAAACTACTGAACCATATTTACAATCGCAGTAATTAATAACACAGATACATAAAAACAAGAAAGTGAGCTCCTAGCGACCCCACACAGCACAATCGAGATATGGGATGACAAATTGACGTACCTGGATATCCTAGTACGTAAAATAAATATAGAAACGAATGTACCGTTTAGGACATCCTATTTTAGGACGTCCTCAAGACAGCTCATTTTAGTATGTCCCAGGATATCCTTTTATGGACGTCAATGGGCTATCCTGAATAGGTACCGTTTTGGCATTAACTATGTCGACTAACGTCGGGATTAAGAACGGATATCCGATGAAGAGCCCTAAATCTCCTTAAAATGTATCCTACGTATTATAAATTTAATTAAAGCACCATTTTGATTTCTGGCCGGCCAAACTGGCCAATGCAAATACCCCAAGCCCAAGCCTTCCCCAAACACACAGCAACCATGCTTTATTAGTTCTTCTTTCTCAAATATTTAAATACTTAATAATTATTGTTAGTGGCTGTATGAAATATTTTAAAGTTGTATCTTTGTGTTTTATCTATTTGGTTCAGCTTATTTGAGTGTCTTCATTCCAAACTATAAAAAGTGAGTACAAATGTATAAAAATATAACATAACCTATTAAACTTCACGTTATGAAAAAGTTATGTGATTATGATTGAATTTTTAATTAGTCATTAATGTCTACACATTCCCGTATTTTAAGTGAGACAATCGCAGAGAAACCTACAAAATAAAATATCAATTTGGCTCAAGAATTGAATACTGAACACATCTTCGAGAAAATGTGAATCATGTAAAAGTATTGCCAAATCTGACAATAAACCAGATGAAGTTGAATTTGAAAGTGACGACAAATAATGTACTCAGTTAATAATTTTGAAACCATCTAACAACTAATTGTGGATGAAAATAAGTAAGTAAATATTGTGCTTTAAGATAATTATTTGAAACTTTTATTACATTTTTAAACGAAAGTTATGATTCGATATCAGGCCGAACACAGGTGGACTGAGAGCATGAAAATACAGGACCCGTTACAAGCTTTTATCTTGAAATTCTATTTGCCAGAGTGTACTTTATAAATTTTAATAATTTCTATTATTTTTATCTTGCCCATTTTACATATATTTTTTTAATAATAGTGGTTCAAATAATAATAGCTACGCGTATTTTAGCTGCACCCATAAATGAGTATATTATGGAAAACGAAGCAGAGAAGCTGTTAAAAGATTATCCGAGAAGTGCAAAAGAAGAGAACAGAGAAGTGGAGTGCGCTACATCCTAAAAAATCATGTTCGGCTATTATTAAATTTGCAAAAGTAATATAGGTATTTATTTTACATTTTTCTAAGAAGCTTGCTTTTTAACATTACAAATGTTTTTAAATATTGAATGTGTTTAGCTTATTTCTATTATTAAAATATTATTATTTAAGTAGCACTTAATTCCATACCTACAAAATATTTCTGTTTTCTTATAAAATTGTAGTGTTTTTGACGATGGTTAATAAACCGAATCGTAAGAAAATAATATTTTATTTTTTAACTGACCATAAACCCAAGAAAATACGTATAAGGAAAAGTTATAGGGAAAAATAGGCAAGGGCAAATATTAAAAATGTGCATATTTTTGACAAAAACTCTAAAAATTTATACATTTCAATTTTTTTAAAATTTAAGTATAACATTATTGTCTAAATGTTGGTTTTGGCATTTTCTTAATTCTTATATTTCTTGGTGAGATCCTTTGCCACATGTTTTCTTCTAAAACAATGTCCGTAATATCTACAAAAAAATGCAATTATCCAATATTTTACTTGAAAATAAACTCTACGCTCCTTTAACGTAAAAGTCACAGGCGTAGAGGTTATTTCCCAGTAAAATACTGGATAATTCTATTATTTTGTTGATTTTACGTACATTGTTTTAGAAGAAAACATGTGGCAGAGGATTCCACCAAGAAACAGAAAAATTAAATATTGAACCAAATTTAAAATAGTCTAATATCAAAATTAAGTTACCCGTGGATATCTATTTGCTGTCCGTAGGATATCCTGGGACATTTTAGTATGTAGTTCGTACAGCCTATTCGTAATACTTAGGACATCCCGAAATATCCCGGGATGTCCTGGTACGTCCTTAGTAGAAGCACTGGTATATCCTTCAGGAGGTTCCTCGTACTACTTTTATCTGATACCGAGTTGTGACATTGAGATGACCAAAAGAGTGCCGAAGAGCATACAAACTGGGATATTAGGATGTCCATAGGCAAGCCCAAATACTAAATGGGATTTGCCATAGTACGTCCCTCGGACTGCCTTGTGTTGTGTGGGACTGGACCCTTCTTCAACCTCTCTTTTTTGATGCTCTGAATTCGACGTCCGCTTTTTTTCAATAGAACGCAGCTTTGTATAACCTCAAAAAACAGCAAAAAATTCATGAAAAATCCGATTCTTTTTGAGGTTAGAAAAAAAAATTGTTATTGAGCAATTTTAACATCAGCGCATCAAAATACATTAGAATATGGTGGACTCGTCCTTAGTATGTGACACTTTGTGTGTGCCTGTACATATATAGATAGTAAATTAAATCAAAAACAGATTTATTTTATATTATCTACAACATATTGTCCTCTCCGAGTACTCGTCGGAGCCAGTCAGACATCTACATGCGAATCGTCATCTTAAATGAAGGATTGGACGGAGCGAAGTCGGGTCGGATTAGAAAAAAAGAAACACAAATTCCTTTTGCGGGATGGGCGAATTAAAAAGTGTATAAGAAAATTAATTGCTCTTACCCTTAAGAGAGTGAAAACCACCCTTAAAGTTAAACAAAATAGTTTGTTTTTACATCGTAGTAGACCGGAACGCATCGTGGTAGCTTTCACCAAATTAGTCCACTCAGGTCACGCGGTATCTTTACTCTCGACTGCATGCTTTCCGAGCTTTCATCACTGAAAGGATATTTCTCTGGCATGTCCACCCAGCATCGTAGCATCAATGTAGCGATGTATCGACCTTCACCGCTACCACGACCTTCACCGCGAGGTGTGTTCGGCATATCAATACCCTTAGAATAATGCTAACAAAGAACTAGCTAATGCAAGTCCGTATGCAAGCGTGGAATATGACGTGATGCTGTCTAACATACCATACAGCAAAAAGAGATCAACCAGAATAATGTATGGTTTACAGAATGTCTTTCAAGAAAAAGAACTAGCTTAACGGGTATCTAATTTGGCATTCTCGTGTAAAAACTAGTTTCTATTTGATTTTTAGTAGAGGAGGGCAAATGCCGCACCGTTAAGTTGAGTAGAGTTAAATGGCTTATTTGAAGTAAGTATCCAACGTTTGGATAATCTAGTAGTGTTAGTATGGTAATTTAACTTAACAGCCTTGAACTCATTTCCAACACATAAAAGTATCATGTTTAAGCCAATTACATCTGAATGGAAAATTTAATTATTCCACTTCTTTATTTCATTACTGAATTAATTAACTTGTGCTTGGAGAATGTACACGTAATCAAACCATCATATTCAATTGAGTTGTGTCAGGTGGTCAGATAAGGCTTTTGTTATAATCAAAACCCTCCGGTTAATGCTGCAGGTATGAATTTAATGGAAATATTTCGCTTCATGGACTGCTCAATTTTAATAAAATTGTTTATTTGAAAAATCACATCAATTTATTTGCACCATACAATAACGCAAGAAAATTAAAGGAACAGAATATTCGTGTGTATTTAAACACTACTTAAAATTGTTCTTAAAAAACAATAAATAGAAATTTTGAATTAGGTACATAATATCATCATTGGAGACATAATACTGTGGGAGGATAGTTTTGATGTTGATATAAAAAACTAGTAGAGAATATAGTAATCGAGCTTTGTACATTCTATTTACATGTGTAAATAAACGTATTAGAAAAAGGATAGATATATCTCAATAAATATAAAGGTAGGTACGCTTAATTTGAGAGTACCTTATGACAGTCAATCATCTTGATAGATACTGTCGACTACTTGTATAATAGGCATATCCACAAAAAAATATACATTAATATTAGATTAAACCATACATGAGCCCCTAGTACCAAAATCAGATTTTTTTTTTATTAATAAATATTTTCATTTTGCAAGTTACTCGTAATAGAAATCACCTTAATGCAGCGAGGCTAAGGTAGAGGCTAGTAACATGACGTCACCTCCTTGCAAAAACGCCGGCCTGTATGTTTAAAGCGGGGTCGTTGTTTTTTATTGAATGACTAATGTGATATTATTGATCAGCATGCTTTAGAACAACTAGACCAAAATTTGAAGACATTTTGATTTATTGTTTTCGAATTACGGCCTTCCAAAATCATGTTTTTCAAATATTAAACAAGCTAAAAACGTACTCTTCGCCTGTTCACTGAACTTTTTATATAACTGTTACACATTCTATAGGATACTCTTCACAGTTTTTTGTGAATAATGTTAGTTTTAGACATTTTTAATTTTATAGTACGAACTTAGTTGGTACAATACTCAGTGTAAAATAAAGTAAAAAAAAAAAAACTAGACCATACCCCATTTGGGTTTCGAACCAGGGACCCTTGGATTCTGAGTCAATTCAATTCAATTCAAAACAAATTGAATTGAATTGATGGATTCTGAGTCAAAGGCGTAAGAACTACACCACCAGCTTACACGTAAAAAAATGTAAGTTTTTACAGTATAAGACACGAACTAAAATCATGTTTTCACGGTTGTATATTACATTATGAAATGTATATTTGTAAAATATATAAATATTTAGATATTAAAATGAAATATCATTTCACCAGATTTCTATTCAATTACAAAAACATAAAAATAAAAAAAAAAATTTGTTCGAATTTAAATCATTAATAACATTTTTATTTACCGATCGAATTTGTTAAAAAAAAATAGCGTCATATATAGGGTTCTTCCTCTAGTTAACACTAATTTACTGTCCAAATTTCAGTACAATTGGATTTTTCTTTCTTGAGTTATCGTGCTTACAAGCAACGTGACGGACGGACAGACGGACAGACGGACATTTTGAAAGTTGTTCAGAATTCGTTCACTAACACAATGATATGAAAATTTTTTGTCTGCAAGCGATATTTACTGTTTTAGAAATGTGCCGATCAAATGAAATATACTTTTTGTTTTCGTATTTGCGAAGAGTATAATAATTAATAACTATTAAACGAATTGTATTTCGAAAAAAAGTCATTCTTTATTTGCTATTTAAATTCACTTTTTCTACAACACAGGGTCATATATACTTTCAAATTTCATAGGACAAGAATTTTCATTGAAAATTACCAAAAATATTAAATATCAAATAATTTATAACTTGGAAACGATTTTTTTTTTCGAAAAAAGTAATTCCTCATTTTTTATTTAAAATTACCTTTTCCATCAGCTACTTTCATTCATACTTTCAAATTCGGCAATCCATAATGCACGAATAATCTACAGGACTGCTGGTTCAAAATATTTGGTAATTTTTCAATGAAAATTCTTAACCTATGATGACGCTGGGTTGTAGAAAAAGTTAACTGAAATAGAAGATGAACAATGACTTTTTTTTTGAAATACAATTCGTTTAAAAGTTTAATCAATTAATTAATTAACATTTGAAAAATACAATTTTAGGGGGCAGTAATTCGAAAATGATAAATCAAAATTTTGGATATAGAGGTTCTAAAGCAAGCTGATCAATAATATTACATTAGTCTTTCAATAAAAAGCAACGGGCCTGCATTACATTAGAAAATCAGAAAAAAATTTTTACTCAAAAATGAAAGTTGATGACCTTAAATCGGAGGAAAAGAAATTTCCAGGGCCCCAACTCTAGGGCTCTCAATGCACTTTGTGAGGGTTCATCGTTTGAAAATGAAGAGGAAAGTGAGTTTCTGTTAAAGAAAAAAAAACAATATTTCAAACTCTGCTCTGAAACTTTGGAAAAATGTTTTTTGAATGTGGGGAATGGGAAATGTGGGAAACTGTATACTTTATTGATCCATGTAAAAAAATGATATGCGTTCCATTTAATAAAAACCGCTGCCCAAGGAATCACTACTTCCACATCCAGATTCTCTATCCAAGTCACTCACAACGAAAAAACTTTGTATGTGAAAATATTTGTTTATGAAACTTTAATAATATAATATTTGAAATCCTCTACCCCAAAAACCCATATAACGATACCCCACATCGATAGTGGGGTGGGGGTGGTGATGGTGGTAGTGGGGGGTGGATGAAGTAAAAAAATATTTTGAGGTTTCTGGTCCCTGTAAATGCACTAAATCACATTTTTTTTTCATCCCCTTTAATAAGGAGGTGGGGGTAGTAATGGGGGTGGCTAATGCCAAAAATTTTTTTCAGACCTCAGCTTCTCTTGTATATACTAAATACTAATTTCACGGACTCTTACCTGCTTGATTTACCAATTTACCCCAAATTTACCCCAATTTACCCCCCAACCCTTCGATGGAACAAGATGAAAATATAATCTAGTTCTAGATCTCGTTAAAGTACATATGTGTACCAAATTTCAAGTCAATATCTTAAACGGTTTCAGAGTAAACGTGCGCACAAAAAAAAGTTACAGACAGACCGACAAACCGACAGACAGACAGACCGACAGACCGACAGACCGACAGACCGACAGACCGACAGACCGACAGACCGACAGACCGACAGACCGACAGACCGACAGACCGACAGACCGACAGACCGACAGACCGACAGATCGACAGACCGACAGACCGACAGACAGACAGAAATTTTTTTTCGCTCAAACTTAAAATCTCGACGTTTCATGACATTTTAAGCCTATTTGGACAATAAAAATTTTTAAAAATTTTTTTGTCGTTACTATACTTCCACTGGACGTGGAAGTAAAATTGAGAAAAATAATAACTAACATCAAGAAATGTAAACAAATATTTTGGACACCCGGTATAATAATAATTTATTTCAAAAATGTTTTTCGGTAAATATATCATTATCAAATAACATCTCATATTTTTAGAAAAAACAAATAATAAATCGCGAAGATATGGTAGTCAAAAAAATGTTTGTAAATTGCCAAAAAAAAAAACAGGAAAAAAATCATAACTTGGCAACGCTCTATCCGATTGGCAAAATATTTTAAGGTGTAATACAAGACCCTTGTAGGTTTAACTGGCGTTGAAAAAATACAGGTTGTTTCATTTAAAAAATTATACTTTCTTGTGTAACTCGTATAATTTTACGTTGTAGTAGTGATGAAACATTGAAAGTTTTGTTAAGGAAGTTTATTTATAAAGTTAGCCGTTTTTGCACAATCTTCCGAGGAACACTAATTGGGCATAATTGGTATATGTTACAATCGTAGGAAATAGGAATGGACTTACATGTAAAAGACATAACATTGCATTTCTGGGGATTTAATGGAAGGTTGTATTTAGTACACCAGTTACCAATTTTATTTAAATTTTGCTGCAAATGAAGACAATCATCAACGGTGTAAATTCTAGAAAAAAGCTTCAAATCATCAGCATACATTAAGTAATTAACCTTGTCTGTTAAGTCATTTCCTATGTAATTTATAAATATTATTAACAGTGGTACAAGAACCGACCCTTGTGGTACTTCAGAGGCCGCAACGTATTCGACAGACTTGAATCCATTGAATGTAACATATTGGACTCTGTTTGACAGGTACCACTTGAATAGAGTTATCAAGTTTTCAGAAAGTCCAACATGATCTAGTTTGTTTTTTACTTCTCAATATGGTCAGTCGAATGCCTTGGAGAAATCAGTACAAATTATGTCAGTTTGTGATTGATCGTCAATGGATTCCGAAATAAATTGCATAGCACAAAACAGATTGATGGTATCAAAACTGATTCTCATTCTCATTTTCAATAGCAACACGTATCCTCATAAAATTTTTCAATTAATTAAATATATTTGTAATTACATTAGAAGAATTCATTTCTTTTTATGTAATAATTTTCAAATTTGGCGTTGCAATATAATGGTTAATGTTGATTATCTCGTACATTCACCCATATATGTGTCACTGATATTTTGTTGGTGTCAGTGTATAATGAATTCTGTCAGTATTTATTCAAAATAATATGAGTACGTGATAACAATCTGTTACAATAATAATTAATCAGCTAATTCCTAATTGATTGTCACATGCTACATAACTTGTATAATTATGTACATAACATAATAATGATGTTAGTTGTCAAAAATTTTTGAAAAAAAAAACTGAATCGCCTTCAAAAAATTTCGCTAAAAATTATGAAATAAAATTTGATCGTGCCGTCGCCTAGTCAACTGAATCGTATTACCTAATATCTATATTGAAAAATCATACGGTTCAATTAGCTGGGCGATGCGACGCACAGTGGGGCGGAATTCGAAAACGTGGCATTTAATCGTAAAATGAAACGAGTTAAAGGACTACATGTTGTTGACATATGGCAAGACAGCATATCAGTGTATCATTTGCGCCACTATCTAACTTCATTCAAGGTCACCTCGCCTACCACCACCTTCAAGAAATTGTTGTTTTTTAGTAGTATTTGCATATGCTCAATGCGCTAAATTTGATAGAACTTTTAAGTGACTAAACTCATTTATATCTGTAGTTTTTTACGTAATTAACTGTGGATCCAATACAGTGTACTAAATATATAATGTTATTTTACTATAATTGTTTAAGTTATATGGTAATTATGACTTCAAAAACAAGCTTATGCAAATATATCAATAAACTACAATATATTTTGTAACTATAGGAAAAGTTTATTTTCACACACATCCACATTGTGAATTTGACATATTATTATAGGTGAACTATTCTAGTTTAAAAATTAAAGTCAAACTAGTACTCATGTGTACTCCTTAATATTTAAATTGAATTTCTGAAAATGTATTTCATGAATATTTTTTAAACGTGTAATGCATTCGAATTGATTCATTCAATTTCTTCCAGCGACAATATTACACTAATTATTGTTGATTCTTAATCGTCAAAAGTTATATGCACTATTTTCTACTTATTTGCTTAATATATCTTGTTCTAGTAATCGAATCGGAATTGTATAGGTCAATCCACCATCTTGGAAAGGAATAGAAAACACCAAAAATGTCCGAAAAAATCAAAATTGAATATTTTTTCGATAAGAAGGAGTAATTTCACCAAAGTTCGCAAAAACAAAACTCATCCATGGTCAAATATAATGCACCAAACCAGGACGTCAGTATTTTTAAAATTCCGATTCTTTAACATAAGTCAAATGGAACGCTCAAAGATGGCGGACGAAATATATATTTTTTAATTCTTCATCAAGTGTCAAGGAGGCTGTGTGCGTAACTTTTTTTTTCGATTGTAGGTTCTTTTAGGTACTTTACGGGAATAAAGTTCAATTTTTTTAAATTTTCAATAAAAGTGCATTTTCTACAATTTTTAAAAATGCATTTTCTTTGATTTTCTTTGTTTTTTTTTTTCATATATTTTTATTATTACCATGCGTATGCTTAAAAAATTTCGTTATCAAATTAATGAAGTTTCATTTTGTATAAAATTTTTGAACTTATACGAGACTTTCTATAATATATTTCATTTTGTTTCGATGAAAATTGAGTGAAAAAAAGGAGGGTCAGGGAATTTTCCCTGACCTTCCTTTTTGAACAGTATAAAAAATGCACTTCTTTTGAAAATAAAAAAAATTGAACTTTCTCCCCTTTATGTACCTAAAAGAACCTACAATAGAAAAGAACAAAAAGTGGCGCACAACACCTCCCTGGTAATTGACGAAGAATTAAAGAATTTTATTTCGTCCGCCATCTTTGACCGTTCTATTTGACTTACAGCGTCCGGGTTTAGTGCATTATAGTTGAGCACTGATGAGTTTTATTTTTGCCAAGCTTGGTGAAATTACTCCTTTTTATCGAAAAGATATTCTATTTTGATTTTTTCTGCTATTTTTTGTGTTTTTAATTTTTCCAAGATGGCAGATTGACCTTTACATATCGGACAGGTCTATATTTTTACATTTCAACGTCAGATTTTAAATGTACACCCTCAAAAACTCGTATATACGATTTTTTTTATGGATTGTTCCGGAAATTAGGATTATTGCCACGTTTTCGAATTCCTGCCCGCTGTGCGACGGTGAAATTTTATTACATAATTTTTCGCGAAATTTTTTGAAGGCGGGGCTCAATTTTTTTTCAAAGTTTTTTCACTCTTTAGTGGCCTCTTTATTTGACTTTTATACATTGAAAAGTCCGTGATTATGACTTTTTAAGCTTTTACATTAGGCTCGTTTATGAAATCACATGTATCAAATGTCATGTAAATCTGCAAAAATATTGCAATTACCTCAGCCATTTTGAATTCTTAACTTTTGTCATGAGATTCATTATCAGTTACTTCTAAAACACCTAACTAGCAATTATAATGCAATTCTGATGGAATTTGAATTTTTGATCACATTATTAAATAGTGACTAGCGACTTCGACATATTCTCAAATATTCTCTACAAAAAATTAAAAAAAAAATCGAACCGCCTTCAAAAAACATCCCTAAAAAGTAAGAAGTAAAATTTCACTCAGTTTTACAAATATCTGTCTACCTATTCGTGGAAAGTAGCAAGGAACTGTACCTTATTACCTAATATCAATATGAAATCGGTACAAAACGTATTTCTGAAATTAGATATTTTTGCAGAGGCTTCAAATTAGATAATAAGGTACAGTTCCTTGCTACTTTCCACTAATAAGTAGACAGGTACTTGTAAAACTAAGTGAAATTTTATTTCTTACTTTTTAGAGATATTTTTTGACACTAAAAAAAATTATTTTCAACCTTTTTATTTAACTTCTACATAGTGTAAGAAAATGTTCACAAAACTAAGGAAGTTCAACGTTCAACAGAAGTAACGTAATACCTACGCATCTCACGGAATAGGATTGGTTGCTCTAGTATAAAAAAATTAATAGAGTAATATTAATACAAGTTAAGTTAACGCGTAACTATAATAAATTATAGTACGCACAAAAATACTGATAAAATTTAAGCGTCTTATATATTAGATGTGCAATCACTCGATAAACAAGAGAAATATGTTTTCTGGTGTCACACACGGTAATCTTGGCTAGGCAGGGACCGTAATCGCGGAGAACCCAAAACGATTTGAAAATATTTTTGCTGGCAATATATTAATCATTGCAAATTACTTCAATATAGGAGATACAATACAAGAACACACAATTTATATTATAATTTATATTTCAGGAACTGCCAAGAGGTGCAATTTTAAGGCGGACAAAAAGGATGTGGAGGAAGGTGTAAAAAAGTATTATCTGCATCGTACCAAAGAAAGAAGTGTATGTAGAACAAGAAACATAGTAATAAAAGCGATGAACAGTTTAATTAAATTATTGAACAATATTAACATACATTCTGTGCTATTACCAGTTCAGTCGATAACATTATCGACCCTGTTTAACCCATTTTATCTACTCGTCTGTAGAAACTCTATTATGAGTTTATGGCATCGGTAAAAATAACTCTTCTTACATATTATTTTGACCTAAGTTCACTCCATTATTATCGAGTAGATATAAATTAATCGCTCTCGGTGGAATTTATCGATGTTGGTTCTGTAATTGACTTTTAGGACAAACTCGATAAAAAAAATTATCTACATTAAAGTTATCGATGGTCGATATTTTTAGCGATGGAGACTGGTAATAGCACTGTATACATGTTTTACTGGTTTTCTTTTAGTAAACGATCTCTTATGTTATTATCTCATTAGATACTTAATTATTTATTTGAAGTATTCTAAAATGATTGAGTATTAATTTTATATTAAATTGTAGAATTAATCCAATGATTGTATAAATTACTAACTGATGCCCGCGACTTCGTTTGCCTGAAATTTCAACGCCCTTTTTTACTCTCTTGAGGGTCGAATTTCGAAAAATCCCTTCTTAGTGGTTGCCTGCGCCATTCGAGGAACCTCTATGCAAAATTTGAAGTTTCTAGACCCAGCGGTTTGAGCTGTGCGTTGATAGATCAATGAGTCAGTCAGGGTATTCTTTTATATATATATATATATATATATAGATTTGCTAAAACTTGTAATATTTGCTTGGTTATGAGAATAGTTCAGATTTTGATACACGGACAAGTTAATGCAGATAAGAAATATCACTTAGCCAGTCGCGTATTACCCCGTTCTTCTACCTCCCAGGCGGGTTCGAGATAAGATGCACTTCGGTAGCCGAGTAATGGACCAAGGCTGCACTACCACAGATCGGAAACGACGCTCTCTCTGGACCCGAATTTCCTCGTTAGGGGTTTAGGCACCTCTTAATTTCCTGAATTTTTGCATAAAAAAAATCCCAACCGAAGAATTTCTCTGCGGAGGTATTAGTTTTGGTACGCGGAAATCACGTTTTGGTCTATTAATAACGGAATTTATTTCTCAAAAAACGCATAAAAAAATCCCTATCAAACCTCCGTAAAGCAACCAGAAGGTCGAACGTTAATGCGAATTAACTCGACACATCCGGTTTTCTATACGAAAGTTCCAGGGATTATAGACCGTCAACAGGCCTCAAGATCAATTAAGAAACAATAGTTCAAAGAATCCGTTTATTTAACAGAATTGGTTATACAAAATTCTCAAGATAAGAATCGTGCCTTCCCCAATCAAGGTAGTGACTTTCAGACCATACAAGCGAGAGCGCTCACGCTAACGATCTATTAGGTAGAAAAGATTCATACATACCTTCTCAGAATCAAAACGCGAGCTTTTAGAATCATTTCAGACTCTGGGTAAATGAATAATTAAGGCTGACTGAAATTAACTTAAAAAAGTTTTACTAAATGAATTTAGTTTCGCTAGAGACTACTTAGCTTTAAAGTTCTTGTATCGTGGAGATTCACGTACTCAAACACATTCAGAGGACTTATTACTGCGTAAGTTGAGTGGCGTTCGATCAGTCCACGACTTACTAACTCTTATCACAGTCGTTCAATATTATCGATTTGGCAGCGTCTCACCTTCGAGCGACTTTTAGGCAAAATTGAATTTTTGGATTTTTATGCACACTCAACGCGCTCGACCAAATTGCGAGCAGCTGGGTCAATCCAAACTCTTTCCATGCGAGAAACCGGCCTTGTACATGTGCATTGATTTTTATCAATTTTTGCTTATCGGCACTACGCCGGCTTTGACAAAATCTTCTATTTTGCCTTTTGGATGCAGTGCATCGTTAAAATTTTATGCTCATACTTTAGAATTGGGCTTTCAATGACCGTGCCTCAAAGGTCAATGTCTTTGGTGGAGGAATAAAAAAATAAAAAATATTTTAAAGTATATTTTCGTGGTACTTTTAAAACTGACTTTGTGGTACCAATTTTAGCGTACTTTTGAAAAATCGATTTTCGAGCCAAATTTCAAGGCACTTTTGAAAAACTAATCTGCGGGTGAAATTTTGGCGTACTTTTGAAAAATCGATTTTCAAGCCAAATTTCAAGGCAGTTTTGAAAAATTAATCTGCGGGTGAAATTTTGGCGTACTTTTGAAAAGTCGATTTTCAAGCCAAATTTCAAGGTAGTTTTGAAAAATTAATCTGCGGGTGAAATTTTGGCGTACTTTTGAAAAATCGATTTTTAAGCCAAATTTCAACGCAGTTTTGAAAAATTAGTCTGCAAGTGAAATTTTGGCGTACTTTCGATAAATCGATTCTTGAGCCAAACTTTGACGCCCTTTCAAAAATATTATTTTTCAAAGTCCAATTTGTGATACCTTTGAAAAAGTATATTATTCATAAATCTTTGTCATTATATACTTCTGCTCTCATATCCTGAACCAAAAACATTTTTTCTAAGTGAAAATTCGGCGTTTCTTCGAATTTTCACCTGGTCATTTACAACGCCTTATAGAACCCAAAACGGTCCTTACGGAGTGATTTGTGCCTCTGCAGACTCTTCAAAATGTCTTTAAATGGAATTTTTGCCCAAGTCGAATTTTGATTATGTCTTCAACTTAGGACGATTTTGGAGAGTTCTACAACAGGAACACCAGAGTCACGAGAAGGGCTGTTGAATTTATTAGATTATTTAATAGCAATTGACATCCATAATGGACACAATTGTCTACACAAGACTACCTTTGAATAACTATAACGGGACATCCTATGGCTGTCAAAAAAAGTGCACACCCTACTGTACAGTGGACATCCACTGGACCTCCATTTTCGGGTCTCTAGGCAGTATGAAATGCAATTGTTTTCAATTTTTTTCACACAAAAACTTCAGCTCTTTGTCTTTAAAATGACGCTAGTTACGTTTCTTAATTGTTATAAACAAAGTAGCTGTGAATTTAAAAAAAAACAAACGGCTAACTTTGCCCCATATTGACCTGGGACAATTTTCTTTAAAAATTCGTGTAAAAATGCCAGTTGTTCGAATATGAAAAAGGCATTTTTCTACGAGCAATAGCAACGAAGTTATTCTATTTGTTTATAAGTTAAAAATTATAGGGTTTTTGGAATGAGATTTTGCAATAATGAAAACATTTTTTTTTAGATCTAATAATTTATTTCGATAAAACAACTCTTCCTCTTTCATGATCCGTTGTATTTTTATTATTGTGCGTATAACGTTACTGTAAAAAGAACATCTCTGGGATAAACAATTATAATTTTGCAAAAACTATTTAATGAATCGATTTGAAATTTTTACCATATATTAAGTACATGACCCAATTTCTTACGTAACAAAAAAGTTGATTTTTGCAATATTTATTGTTAATTGAATATTATGCGAATATAGACCGTTCTTTGCAATTTTCTAAGCAACAAATAATCATATCGACATTTTCAAAAAGCCATTTTAAAGGTTTTTTAATTCCCTACAAGATAGTTTCTCCGGATTGTTGATCAAATACTTTATTTTATACTGGTAGGCAAAAATGTGCAAAAATATACAATTTCTGGCCTTTAATTGTTAATAACTAAAAAACCATGCCAAATCCACTGCAGGAAAAGTATAGGTTTTGTTCCTATAAGTCTATATTACCTGAAAAACTTGTCAGCTGTCTGGATGGTTGAGTGTCCCTAACAGGGTATTTTTTTGCTTATTTCCCTGTAGGACTCTAGTTTCCAAAATACTCTTTTGGGCAGCTAAACCCCCACTATCGGATTTGGCAAATTAGCGCCACTAGTAGTTGTTTTTAAAATTATCGCCAAATAATATCTACCTACACCTTCTTTTGGTTTGGAGGATTTACAGTTCTAATTTATACATTCGAGGTTCTTAGCACATTTGAATTTCTTGTTATAGTACGGTAGAGGTCGTTAAAACGAAGATGTGTGAATAATTAATTAAATTTAAAATTTAGGCGGAACCCGTAACGAAAGGCTAGTAGTATTTGAAGGTACTTTAGTATATACAAAACAAAACACACTTAGTTACAAAACATATCCTTTGAATACTCAACGGACATGTGTGTGTTGTTATGGTTCCTGTTAACCAATCCTTCGTATCTCAAATAGTGATCTTGGTCATCACATACTTTACGTAACATTTTGTCTCAGCTTTTACTAACCAAATAATTCAGGATATTGTGATCTTTTGCACTTTAAAAAAAATTCTGGAATTTCGACCAAGTTAAAATTCACAAAATTAGGGCCTCTGTCAGGGACCCAAATACAGGTTCAAGTTCAAAAACTCTAATTCTGTATTATAATTATTTCTCTCCACACGTATGTTGATGCGGGGCGGCGTGATAACTACTACCAATTACCAGTTGACGTATTGAGAAACCCAAAAGAACTCAAAATATAGGGCTTTTAAGCTTCCATTCACAAAGAAAATAATGAGATCTGACATTTACTTTCAGACGTACGTTTTCAAAAGTCAACATCCATCATATTAGATTGGCCGTAATTTTTAATAGCTACCACTTTGAGATGGAAATCATGGTTTATTCTACCTATTACTTCTAATGAGCTACTTTTATAAGTATAGGTCACAGTAACTGTTTCATCGTGACTCTATCTTTTCGCATGCCAAGTGCACACACAGTATTTCAGTAGCTACTAATAATAATAATATTTATTTTCCTTCAAGACAAAATACATTTGTACAGGAATAGTGAACATTTTTCTTACTTGGGTAGATATGTCAATTTCTGTAAAATTTACCTAAAGTATAAATAATCATGTAATACATTTTATATTAGTCCCTTTTAATAGATGGGAGTAGTTACACAACTCACAAACTAAGACAAACACAAGAAATCTGCTATAGAATAAAAACATTTATTTAACAAAAATTCTTTTAGTTTAATTTTAAACAACCGCTCATTCCTAATAAGTTTTAATTCTTCCGGCAACAAGTTTAAAAATTTTGACCGTAAACAATAAGGAGATTTAGACGTTATTTTTAGTTTAGCAAAGGGAACATAGAAATTGTTTTTTTTTTGCCTTGTATTTGCACTATGATATTTAGTATAAAATTTTCTTGATTTTTAAAAACATATGTGCACATTTCAAAGATGTATACCCTTGGTGAAGTTAAAATTTAAAAATTTCCTTACAAGTATGAGCATTTGAAACCCCAGCAATACACCTTAAAACACGTTTTCGGTCAATAAAAACATGAGATGCAAAAGTGGAATTCCCTCAGAAGCAGACACCATATCGTAAGCGAGATTCAACTTGTGCGTAATACAAACAAATAAGTTGTTCTGTACATAGCACCATTCTTATATTCCTAAATAAATATGTAATGGAGGCAAGCTTTGAAACAACAGCTTCACATTGAACTTTCCAGTTAAGATTTTTATATAAGTGTAAACCAAAAATTTGACAGTTTCTAATTCAGTACATAAAGGAGTATTATTTATATTAAAATTTAACAGTTTACACTGTTTTTGATTGTTATGAAATCTTAACACTTGAGTTTTTCTACGTTAAAATATAATAAATTTTGAGAAAACCATCCACTTAGCTTATTAAAAACCGCTGCCCAAGGAATCACTACTTCCACATCCAGATTTTCTATCCAAGTCACTCACAATGAAAACATTTTGGAAATAATTGTTTATGGAACTTTAATAATATAATATTTAAAATCCTCTACCCCAAAAACCCATGAAACGATACCTCACATCGGTAGTGGGGTGGGGGTGGTTATAGGGTGATAGTGGGGGTGAATGAAGTAAAACAATATTTCGAAGTTTCTGGTTCTTGTACACACACTAAATCACAATTTTTTTTCATCCCCTTTAATAATGGGGTGGGGGAGTTGTGAAGGTGGCTGAAGCCAAAATTTTTTTTGAGACCTTAGGTTCTCTTGTATATACTAAATACCAATTTTATGGACTCCTACCTGCTTGATTTACCTATTTACCCCAAATTTACCCCAATTTATCCCCCGACCCTTCGACAGAACAAGATGAAAATATAATCTAGTTCTAGATCTCGTTAAAATACATACATGTACCAAGTTTCAAGTCAATATCTCAAACGGTTCCAGAGTAAACGTGCGCACAAAAAAAGTTACAGACAGAAATTTTTTTTTGCTCAAACTTAAAATCTCGACGTTTCATGACATTCTAAGCCTATTTGAACAATAAAAATTAAAAAAAAATTTTTTGCCGTTACTATATACTTCCACTGGATGTGGAAGTAATAAACTATTGTAATTGAGTTCTAAGCATTCATCTATTTTATTTGAAACAATTGAAGAGGTGTCATCAGCATACATTGTAAAGTAGTGAGTATTAAATGTTAAGGAACCTAATTAATTAATGTATAGTAAAAATAGTACAGGACTTAACACTGAACCTTGTGGGACTCCCAAGGTCAAATAAGACCATTCAGAGGTATAGTATAGTATATATACACATGTCAAAACAATATTTATTGTTATATTTTATACTAATACATTTTTTCCTATTTTCAAGAAAAGTTTGAACCCAGCTTAGCGCTACTCCTCTTATCCCATAATTATTTAATTTAGAGACTAATTTCTGTTGGTCGACGCAATCAAATGCCCTGCTGAGATCACAAAATTCCTAACAGGACACTCTCCGACATCAAGAAAATTTAATATTTTCTCATAAAATGAATACACAGCTGTAGTAGTTGATATACCCGTTTTTATTGTTTGGAATTGAGAGACAGCTTTCAATGTTGAGGAACAATAGTGTAACGTGTTTCCACCCTTAGGAAACTACCCCTTGCAAATTCCGTGGGTTCCAAAAATTATAACAAGAGATTGTCCACTAACACACTTTATTAAATATTTACTGGATACTTCACAGTTCACAATACTACTATTAATTTAAATACACTTTACTGACTAAAATCACAATGTTTATCACTTTGTTTATCTTTGAAGTCTTAACCTCACTTTCTATACTTTCTGAACTTTCTGAACTACTCGCCGAGAATGCGGTTGGTCTTTTATACCTAAAAATGACAGATCTCGATTATTCTGTGATGACGCCACCATTCTCTAGAGAATTCCAGATGTCACTTTGGAATCTTCTGGTAGGTTCTTTTTCGAGTAGGTGCAAATACACTACATTCATTCTAAGGGTTGTAACACATTACACTGCCCCCTCCTTAAGCCTGAACGTCCCGGTCAGGCAATTCAGCCTCTTTCACATACTTCGCCAGTCTATCCAAGTGTACGATCTTCATCTTGGACTTTTTGTTTCGTTGAATACGATAGACGACATCATTAATTCGGGTAATAACAGTATAAGGTCCTTCCCAAGGAGGTTGAAGTTTCGGTGACTTCCCTTTCTTCCGCTGTGGGTTGTACAGCCAAACCAGATCTCCTGCCTTGAACCCTTCTGAACTACCCTTACGGTCGTATCGAGCCTTCATTCGGTCACTGGCTATGGTGATTTGGTCTCTAACCAGCTCATGAACATTTCTTAGCCGTTCACTCATTTCATCCACATAGCTGTTCACAGGAAGCTGTTCTCCGCCTGGTGTTCCGAAAATCAAATCATACGGCAGTCTGATCTCATGTCCAAATACTACACGGGCTGGTGTTTGTTTTGTAGACTCGTGGATAGCAGCTCTGTATGCCATGAGGAAGAACGGTATGTGGAGATCCCAATCACGTTGATTCTTATGAACCACTTTAGAGAGATGTTCTTTCATGGTCTTGTTATGTCGTTCCACCATTCCATCTGATTGCGGGTGAAGGGCTGTTGTCCGTGTTTTGTGTATCCCCAATAACTTGCAGATTTGCTGAAACACCCCTGACTCAAAGTTCCTCCCTTGATCTGAGTGCAGCTCCAGGGGTACACCAAACCGACATATCAAATTATCTACCAAGACTTTGGCTACAGTGACTGCTTCTTGGTTTGGAATTGCATAGGCCTCTGGCCACTTACTAAAATAGTCCATGGCAACCAGTATGTACTTGTTCCCATCCTTGGTTACTGGGAATGGGCCGGCTATATCGATCGCGATCCTCTCGAAAGGAGCTCCGACGTTATATTGCTTCATTGCACCCCTACTTCTAGTCTGTGGTCCCTTACTGGCTGCACAAATTTTGCAATTGCGACACCAAGCTTCCACATCTTGACGACTATTTACTCAATAAAATCGTTCTCGTACTTTATTCAGGGTCTTATTAATGCCGAAGTGCCCACCGGATGCTCCATTATGCACTTCCTGAAGTACTTTCGGTACTCGACACCTGGGAATCACTAGACGCATAACAACTTCCCTGCCATCCGGGCTTTCCCAAGCTCTCTTTAGCAGCCCGTTAATGACTTTAAGTGAATCCCATTGGGCCCACAAAGCCTTCAATCCAACTGCCTTATCCGAAACATCCTTCCACGCTGGTCGAATTCCTTTCTCCTTTGCTCTCAATATAGCCCCAATTTCTGTGTCATTCAGTTGTTCTTGTCTCAGGGCTTCGGTCGTCCAATCGTCCGGAACCTCTATTTTAATAGTGTTGACGGCCACCGTACTCTGCAATTTCTCAACGTGGCGGCAGTGCTTGCAATCTTCCTTGCATGGTCTTCTAGATAAAGCGTCTGCGTTCTTATGAGATCTTCCAGGTCGATGTTCTATTTTGAAATCATACTGTTGCAACCGTTCTATCCAACGAGCCAGTTGACCTTCAGGGGTTTTCAACTGCAACAGCCATTTTAATGCAGCATGGTCGGTCCGAATCTTGAAATGTCGTCCATAAAGATATTTATGAAAATGGTCCACTGATTTAACGATGGCCAGTAACTCTTTCCGGGTTACACAATAGTTTCTTTCCGGTTTGGACAGCACCTTGCTGAAGTACTCGATCACTCTTTCCTGCCCATTCTGGATTTGAGACAGTACACAACCGACCGAAGAATTGCTGGCATCCGTGTCTAAAATAAAAAGTCCTTCCCGTTGTGGGTACGCTAGCACAGGACCAGTGCATAGAGCTGCCTTCAATTTTCTCCATGCTGTTTCACATTCCGGTGTCCATTGGTACTGCACTTTCTCTTCTGTCAGCCGGTGTAATGGCTTCGCAATTTCTGCAAACCCTTCCACAAAGCGCCTATAATAAGTGCAGAGGCCAAGGAAGCTCCGTACTTCATGAACGTTAGATGGTCTTGGCCAATCTCGTACAGCAGAAATTTTGTCGGGGTCTGTTTGTATTCCATCCGAAGACACCACGTGACCAAGAAATTTGACTTCTTTCTGGAATAGCAGGCACTTCTTCGGGTTCAACTTCAGATGGGCATTCCTGACTCGCCCAAATACTTCTTGAAGATTTTTCAAATGTTCTGTAAAGTCCTGTCCCATAACAAGCACGTCGTCAAGGTAAACCAGGCACGTCCTCCAGGTTAGCCCTCGCAGTACGAATTCCATCAATCTTTCAAAGGTAGCTGGCGCATTGCAAAGTCCAAAAGGCATCACGGTAAATTGATAAAGACCACTGCCTGCTGAAAACGCTGTCTTCTCCTTATCATCAGGATGAAGCCCCACTTGCCAGTATCCACTCCTAAGGTCTAACGTAGAAAACCATCGTGAGCCTGCCAACGTGCTTAACGTGTCATCAATTCGTGGTAATGGGTAACTGTCTTTCTTTGTGACATCGTTTAATTTCCGATAATCGACACAAAATCTTAATGTTCCATCCTTCTTGGCAACCAAAACTACTGGCGATGACCAGGGACTCGTCGACTCCTCAATGACTCCATCTTGTAGCATCTTGTCTATCATTGCCGAGGCATCTTCTTGTTTTGCTAATGGAAGCCTCCTAGGTGGTTGTCGAATAGCAGGCGAGTCGCCAGTATTTATCCGATGCTGGACTATGTCTGTTTTTGTAAGGGCCTCTGTATTCTTGGCAAATACTGAACTTTCCTTTTCTAGAAACTTGATTGCCTCCCTTCGTTCATCCTCAGATAAATGCTCCAACTGGGTACTCAGCAAGGTCAAAACTTCCTGGTCTATTTTCGTAGACGAACTTCCCTCTGTTTGTTCCTCGCACCTCGCTACCCATGTGACCGGTTCATAGGAGCCAATTGGTTTGCCTTCCTTAATTGTCACTGAGTGGGAATTTAAATTAACGACTCTAATTGGGATTTTGTCTTTAGTCCGGGTTAAAGTTCTCGCCACAATAATATTGGGTAGGGACTTAATCGATTCGTCATCTTCAACTAGGCCAACACGGTACCCTCCAGGATTTCCTTCTAAGGCAGCATCGATCATTTGTTCCGAATGAGCAGGAATCTTAATCGTCTGTGTTGTTAACAACCTTGCTTTATGGAATTGGTCGTCTGCGGTTGCCAGAATAAATTCCTCATTTCCAATTTTTAAGACTCGCTCCCCTACGTCAACAATGAATCCCTGCTCTCCCATGATGTCCAGACCCAAAATGAAATCATTCATAATGTCAGCCACAATGACCTTGTAATTGAACCTCAACCGTCCAACCTGCAGTTCCAAGTTGACCTCTCCATGGACCGCAGCCCTGTCCCCCGTGGCTGTTCGAATGATTACTCCATTTTGCTTCTTGTCAATCTGCAAGCCTGATATAAACCCTGGCCGCACTATTGATGACGTAGCACCGGTGTCAATAGTAAACACGCATTTTCTTCCATTCACATATCCTTGCAACAACAGACTGCTTGGAATTCTTTGGAGCTGGGAAATCTTTATTTCTCTGGGGGCACCGCATTCCCTAGCCAGCACAGCCCCCTTGGTGCTGGCTATCTTTAGTTTTCCTGCTTCTCTTCAACATTCACAGCATTTACTCGACTCTCCGAGTTCTGCTGTCGACAGTCTCGTTTCATATGTCCCACCTTGCCGCAGTTGAAACATTTAATACCTCCGCTCGGCTTTCCTTTATTTTGTTGTTTCTCCTGCTTTCCGAGGCCATCCAATTTATCGCATAATTTGGTGAATATTTTCTGCATCTCAGTCAGCAAGGGGTTCTGGTTCATTTCTGGTTGCGATTCTTCGAGAGTCACAGCTCGAACTCTCGACCTTGGAGTATCCCTGTTAGCGGCTTCTACTTCGAGTGCATGCACCAAAGCTTCGCTACTACTTTGGTGTCTCGTCAGCCTCAGAACTCGCCTGACCTCTTCGTCCCTTATACCATCTAAAAAGGCCCCCACGGCTAATTGTTCCTGGAATTCTTTAGGTGCACTCGGATACACCAGGTGTGCCAGTCTCTCTATCGCAGCTTCAAATTCTTGTAAACTTTCCCCAGCTTTTTGCATCCGGGATTTCAGCTGAGTCTGGTATAATTGCGCAAGGTGTTGATCGCCATACCTCAAGTCTAATGCAGCCTCCAAGACTTTAAAGTCCCTTTGTTTCTCAACTGGGATGGTTTGGAGCAACTCTGAAGCTTGGCCCCTTAATGCTAGAACTAATGCCATGGCCTTTTCCTCATTATCCCAATTGTTCGCACACGCTGCTGCCTCAAACTGCCTCTTGTACGTCGTCCAGGAACTTTGGCCGTCAAAAGAAGGAGGTTTTAGTCGCTGCCCTGATGATACCACCTGCTGGCTTCCTCTATCTCTCAACTGTCGTTTAAGCCGGTCTATTTCTCCCTTGACTTCTTCTTCGAACTCACTCATCTTTTCTTCAAACTGATTTACTTTTCCTTTTACTTGACCGACTTCGGTCTTGACTTCACCTACTTTATCTTCGACCTTATCTACTTTTTCTTCTACCTTGCTTATCTCTTCTTTGACTTCACTTTTGACAGAAATGATTGCGTCCTGTTGTATTTTTATTTGATCGCTCAGGATTTTCCTTAATTCCTCCTGGCGTCTTTCTTCCAAGTCTTCCATTATTTTTCTGAGTGCGTCTTTTTCCTCTTGACGTTGTCTTTCTTGCTCTTCTTTCTCCTCTTGCTGTCGTATCTTCAGGTCTTCCATAATTTGTCTCAATTCGTCTTTCTCTTCTTGACGTCTTCTTTCTTCATCCTCTTTTTCTTTCTGATGTCTTGTTTCTTCATCCTCTTTTTCTTTCTGACGTCTTGTTTCTTCATCCTCTTTCTCTTTCTGACGTCTTCTTTCTTCATCCTCTTTTTCTTTCTGACGTCTTATTTCTTCATCCTCTTTTTCTTTCTGACGTCTTATTTCCTGATCTTCCATCATTTTCTTTAATTCGTCCCTTTCTTCTTGACGTCTTCTTTCTTCCTCTTGACGTTTTTTCTCCTGTTCTACTTTGTCTTCCTGCCGTTGCTGCGCCATCATTTTTTGGAATTGTTCGAATAAGTCCTGTATTTGTTTATCGGATGCCATACTTCTTGTTGTTACGGGCATACGACGAAATTAAAATAAAATAAATTTAACTGTCACGTCAATATCGGTAATGGAACTTTTCAGACAAATCTCGAAATAGCACGAAAAAGTCTTATCCAGAGTCTTTTGTCACTATCCAGTTCAGAGAATTTAATAATCTCCACTAATGTCCAAATAGAAAAGTTCTAGAAATTTTCACGCACTAAATGAGTCTTTTTCAGTGTCTCTATCACTTCTCAGTTCAAAGGATTTAATTATCGCACTAATGTCCTAATAAAATGTTCTACAATGTCTCAAAAATGCACTTAAACACTATTTTCCTGTTCGAAAATAACCCTCGAACAATGTCCAGTAAATTAGTCCTGTGTTAGCACTAACTCTCGAGAATACTTCTCGAACACTTCAATACAACTTCAGAGCTCCTCTTGTCATAAAATTCCGCTTTCTGACACCAATTGTAACGTGTTTCCACCCTTAGGAAACTACCCCTTGCAAATTCCGTGGGTTCCAAAAATTATAACAAGAGATTGTCCACTAACACACTTTATTAAATATTTACTGGATACTTCACAGTTCACAATACTACTATTAATTTAAATACACTTTACTGACTAAAATCACAATGTTTATCACTTTGTTTATCTTTGAAGTCTTAACCTCACTTTTTATACTTTCTGAACTTTCTGAACTACTCGCCGAGAATGCGGTTGGTCTTTTATACCTAAAAATGACAGATCTCGATTGTTCTGTGATGACGCCACCATTCTCTAGAGAATTCCAGATGTCACTTTGGAATCTTCTGGTAGGTTCTTTTTCGAGTAGGTGCAAATACACTACATTCATTCTAAGGGTTGTAACACATTACAATAGAATAATAAGTTTGTCTATATTAACTAGAAGAAAAGAGAAGAAAATCTAATATCTCCTTACCTCTCTTATCTCCTTATATTATATCTAATATATTTCCTTACTTTGGTCAATAATTATTCATGTACTACTTAACGTTTTGTTTGGCACAACAGCAACAGTGAAAAATTACTAAAAATAAATATGATTTTTATAGTCTTAATCTTAACAAGATTGGCGCTGGTAAATAATAATGAAGGCTTTTCCCTTACTTATTTTAGTAAAAAATATGTGTCCTAGTTTTAAAACCTTCTAGTACAAATGCAAAAAAATAATAACTTAGATTGTTAGATTTCCCTTGAGTTACTTCCATGAATGCTCTGATAATAGATAATGCAATAGCTAAATTATAAACTATCTTTGTTATATGATTAATTGAATAATGATGTTAACGCAATTATAATAGCTGTCGAATAGGTACAATACAAAACTAAACGAAGATATTTAATAGTCACTGTAGAAGAAAAATCTATTTTATAATGCGTTGAATTCAAATATCGAATAAAAAACCGCTGCCTAAGGAATCACTACTTCCATATTCAGACTTCCTTTCCAAGCTCCCTACTACCACCTCCACCCGATTAATAAAATATATGATAGTGATTTTGAGAAATTTGGTTCTTATACAGGATGTTTCCCGAGGAAGTGGACGTGCTTTAATAGCAGACAGAGGACGCGGTGGGTAGTCATAATCATCTATAGAAGAAGCTAGCTGGGTCCTCGTTGCTGACATACAGGGTGTTTTATGTATTTTTGCCAAAATTTCTTTTGGTTGTTACTTTGTAAAGGAATGGAATAATAAAATCACATATGTGGCATATACTACACTGGTGATCCTGAATAAGTACTTGCATCAAACACACAAGATGCAGGTCCGGACGTGAAAAAAAAAGTTTTTGTTTTCATTCAAGAAAACCCTGTATTCGCTTTTTTTAATTTCCATGTTAAATTTGAAAAGTACATAAAACACTGAACAAAATGGCTTCGTTAACTTATTTGAAACAATTTTGCCGCCTTCGACATAAATTCCACTAAATAATAGTTGATATTGAATATTAAAACTAGTAATTTAACTAATCTCAAATCAAAATTAAGTGTAATTAACCTTCCCATGAATATCATTTAAGTGTTTAAATTGCTAATTTTTTTCGATGCAAAGCATGAAATTTTAGTTGGTTTTTGTAGACGATATCGATAGATAGGTTTTAAACGCCATATTAAGAACATATACAGCGTGATCTACCATGATATGCGGAAAGGAAAATGGTGTACTAGCCTTCAATGTGGGAAAGCCACTGCAAAATTTTAAAGTGTTCTGAGGTAACTTAGTATATTAAATTATTAGTAAATTTGCGAAGATACACTATTGTTATTGAGTATGTCAGCATTACGGCGATGAAATTACTTGTAAAAAACATATTGGAGTTGTTTACATTTCCTTAATTGGCATAAAGTGAAGCCGACGAGTGCGATCAAAGTGCCGCGTTTTTTGCTTTTGGTCGAACAATCAGGACACCGGCGTGTTTTTGACGGGTTTAACTAAATATATCTTATATCTACTTGTTTCAGATTTCACTACCATACGGTTAATGTCTTTTCGATTTCTTTCGCTATTTTTGCAATGTGATTTGATTAAAACCAAAAAGTCACTTCTACCCTCTTCAGATTTGCTGTCAATAGTGTCAATCCCAAGTCTGATAAAGTGATATGGTTGTGCTGGGTTACGTCATATTGGTTAAAGTTGTTGGCGCCGCATTTCTACAAAAATATAAGGTAATTTTTTTGGTATTTTTTTTATTTTTTTTTACTCCTTTCAGTGGGGATAACCTACTGTTAAATTTTCCGTATGTCATGGTAGATCACGTTGTATAGTTACATCGCCGCGCTGTATAGAATCTAACTTGAGATAGTATTTTGGAAATTAATACCAGAGGCACACACAAAAAAAATAAAGGTCATGTACTTTTTTACCGACTATCATATCCATATATGTATGCTGAAACCCTGAATCCCAGGTCAGAATTGTCACTAGGGTGACCCATCTTTTTCGAAATCGAAATTTTTTATTTCTCACCCCTGCAAATGGTTCCATTTGAAGAAAAAACAGTCCCCTCAAAATATTATTGAGGCAAATTGAAGGCAAGGGGTGCCGCAGAATGCATTATTGTGCAATAATAAAAGTAAATGGAATTATTTACATTCTTTGGTTGATGCATTGTTTTTTTTTTTTAATCAGCAACATTTATCTTTAGAATAACTAATCAAGTCATACAAATATCAAAGACATTATCTGTTGTGACTATGACATGTGTCATACTACTGTAAATTCGTAGTCTAAGAAAACTAGACTAGAAGTTTTTGAAATAAAACTCTCGTTTTATCTTTGTGTATTTTATTATGAAACGTTAATAAAAACAATATTTTTTGCACTAGGCCAAAGCATGCGACAGGGTTCCTTTTTTTACATTTGGAAACTGTGATTTATAATCATTTACAACTTGGAGTAAAAACTGTTTTTGGTCTTCATTTTTTGTTAAAATGTCATTATAGTCAGTAATAAGTTTGATTCCTCTCTCAGCGGCATCATTTACAACTTTAATTTTGTTTACAATATTGAAACATCGGGTATAACTTTCATTTTCCCTCCATGTAGTTGGATCATTTTCCAAAAATTCCATAGACAAACCTAATTTTTGAAAAAACTGTTTAGTGTTCTCGCATATGAAGTCCTGAATTTCCTTGTTTTCAACGTCAGTAATGTTACTAATCATAAGTCGTTTAATACTCTCTTGATTTGGTGCTTTCCTATTCAAAGCTTTAACCATTTCTCTTTTAGTGGTAACTGAAATATCGTCATCAAAGAAAGATAAGCCAACATTTACTGAATTAAGGTACAACAAATGGTTCACTATTTTCCTACTTGCGGCTTGAGATATTTCTTTGTCAATATTTTGATAATTAATGAGTTCTTTACAAAAGTCTAAGTCATGAAGCGGTGCTTTACTAGCAAATGACGCTGTAAACCAGGCCTTTACATAAACCTTTACAATAAAGAGACATATATCTTCAATACCTATTTTTTCTTTTTTAGTTAGTTGGAACTGATCTTGGAAAAAAAATATTTTTAGACAGTAAATGGCTTTGGCCATCCAACGTGCATGATGAAATGCCCCTGGTTGATAGAATGTCGTGTGAGTGGGCTCTTCTTCAACAAAAAGTTTAGAAAGCATTAAAAATTCTTTATAATCCTCACGAGGCTGTTGCAAAGTTAAAGCTGCATTTAGAAACTTTACAATTTCGGCTTTAACTGGTTGTAAAATGTGTTTAATTTTTGATACCTGAAATCCAGTTTTTAGTTTATTTTGATCTATTTTAGGCCAAAATTCCCTAAAACGTTTAAATAGTGGCACATTTGGACCAGATGAGGAAGGCATTTTTGTGTCAAACACACTTCTCAAAACCACTTCAAAAATATGATGTCTACAAGGAAAATATAGAATATCTCTTTCTAATTTTTGTTGCAATAGTGTGGCTGCCCCATTTATATAACCCATATTTGTGGCTGTTGTATCACAACACAAAGCTATTACCTTTTCGTCCAAATTCCATTCACAAAGCACATCATAAACTGCTTCAGTCTGTTCTCTTCCAGTTGAATTGGGCAAAGCTAGTACTCCAAGTAGTTGTTCAATATCTCCACTAGTAACTAAGATAGCAAGTCTATCGATATTTCCCATTCCAGTGAGAGAAGGTAAAAGTTTTCCATCCCAATGGATGACTGGGGCCGGCAATTCAGAATTACCGAAGGCAGTTTTTAATATTTCAGCTCTTTCTTCGCGGATGCGTTGTCTAGAGCGCTGAAGTGTGGTTCTGCTGATGGACAAAGATGTGGTGTCATGTCCTAGTGCTTCTGCTACTGCCGTCAAAATATGGACTCCATACCTGTCGCTTATTTTGCAAGCATCAAATGCAGCGGCTATTTTTGGTGTGATGATGTTACATGTTCCATACAATCTCCTCTTTTTTGGCTGTGACGGGCCAGGCTGGTCTTGTAACAACTCTTCTTGGGCTTCGATTATTTCATCTTCATTTTCGTTGGAGTCTGCTGAATTACTACTTGATGATGGACAGGTGACTGTTTCCTCTAATCTAGCTTTTTTTTGTTGACTTCGTTGCATTCTTTCGAATAATTTCTGTAATTTCTCCTCAGCTGATTTTTCTTGAGAAGCAAGTTGGTAATCAATACCATGCATAAATCCAGGACGTCCCTTTTTTCTTTGGTTAATTAAAAACTGCTTATCTTCATCTATTTTCATCAACTCCAATGCATTTGCATGAGAAATGTCAAAGAGATCGTCCAATTTTTCAACGAAATTTTTTTCTTTCCTCCCGCACTGGCCCTTTTAGCCGATTTTTGTAAGTTCCTCCACTCTGCATAAAGTTTATCTAGTTGTTTAACACAATGAAAATCCTGACGAGTCGGAATGCGAGCTTTATCCCAAAAAACTGACACCTCTTTTATTGTTAATTTAGCACTTTCATGTACACTTAGCTTCACTTCACGAATGTTATAAAAGAGCACTTGTAATACTTGTCTATTAGACGGCAATTTATTGCCAATGATTTGTGACGAATAGTGTCCAACTAAGTAAATGAAAGTATCTTTTCGTAAGGATCTAACATCAGCCATCGTTATATGTTTTTTCAAAAAGGAACGTATGCTAGAACTTATAATGTCACCACTGTAAAACACAATTGCAAACTGACATAAAAACCTACCGTAGGTGCATTATATTTCCAAACTTCCAAAACAAATAATTTCTAGGAAATAATTACACCAATAAAACATTATGAGAAAAGAGGTAGATATTTGTATTTTAAGTAAAATTTAAGTGTATTACCGTAATAAAATCTTATCTACAAATTTCTACCTGAATGCGGCACGGGTTACCGTTCACCGAATTATCTGAAACTTTGACATAAATTATTCCTAGTATAATAGTATATTTTTGTGGGGTGAGACTTAAAAAATACGCAAAAAAAATTCACCCCCTATAGAGATGGGCCACCCTAATTGTCACATGTCATCAATATTTTCATGTAAGCTCAAGAAACAGCTTAGAACAAGCTTGAAACCGGGTAAAAAGTAAATTGGAAGATTAAACGAGTTGACCCATGTTCTTATATGTATCTTGGGGCTCTGAAAGCGAATCCGAAGTAAGAATTGTCACATGTAGTCAATATTTTCATGTAAGCTCAAAAAACAGCTTAGAAAAAGCCTGAAACCGGGTGAAAATTAAATTGACCGATTAAACGAATTGACTCATGTTTTTATACGTATTTTGGGGCACTGAAACCGAATCTGAGGTCAGAATTTTCTTATCATGTCAGGATTTTGACATTACCTCAGAAAAATCTCAAAAAACAAAAACCTCAAAAATGGTCAAAAATACAGGTAAAATAAAAAAAAATAAATGAGCAGGTCATCACACCAATAAATTAGTATTTTATTTTGAACCATTCAATTAAAACTGCATAGAAATTATTTTTTGTGAATTAATATTTAAAGTTATGTAGAAGCTAAAAGTAGTCTATGAGAAAAGCAGTGGATACACATTTATCAATTCAACTCTTAATTCGCAAAAATGGGAAGTTTCAAAAAAATAATTTTATATTCCTGAAATTTGGTACAAAGGTATAAAATTGCATTCTAAATAACTTTTCTTAGTGGAATTTTTTCATATTTTGAAAAATAAAGGTACTTTATTAGTTGTGATTTTTACAACTTTGCTTATAAAACACCCTGTAGAACACCAAATCAAGTCATTTTTGGTGTACTTTAGTTTTACAACAAGCAGGACTCAATCCCCAAAAAATAATTTTATATTCCTGAAATTTGGTATAAAGGTATAAAATTGCATTCTAAATAACTTTTCTTAGTGGAATTTTTTCATATTTTGAAAAATAAAGGTACTTTATTAGTTGTGATTTTGACAACTTTGCTTATAAAACACCCTATAGAACACCAAATCAAGTCATTTTTGGTATACTTTAGTTTTACAACAAGCAGGACTCAATCCCCAAATACCATTCCAAAATTCCAAAATTTTTGGTCCATTACACCTCTTGTTACATCTATCCTGGGACACACTGTATATATATATTTTTTTCAGCAATGATTATTGTTTAAATTAGCAATTTTTATAGAAGAGGAGTAAAGGAGTAAAGTAAAGTAAAGTAAAGTAAAGTAAAAAAATAAATGAACACCGAATCAAGAATCTATTTCATTCCTCTCATTTATTAAAGACTAGTAATACAGCAATATAACATACCTATTAAAAACAACAATAAGTATAATAACAAATTTGCATATCAGTAATAAACATAATAACAAGATAACAACAAAATATCAACAGAATAATTGTGCCAAAATAAAAAAATGCAGTTATTGTCATAAAACGTATTTACAAATTAGAATTATAATTAAATTTTATATTCAAAATGTCCTCCTCACCTTCGGTACATTAGCTAGTGCGATTCATAAGATGTCGATTGTTATCACATTTGCATTGTTTCTAATTTGCTGCATTCAACAATCCTTTGAATTAATTGATCTCTGCCGTTAAGGGTGGCGGTGTCGTGCTTAAAAAAAAATATTTCGTAATTCGACAATTTCTCCTACGTCCCTGAACCGATTAAAAAAACATTTTGATAAGCTTTTAGAGAAAACTTGATAGAATGATGACCGAAAAGTCAACAAATTTTTTTTTTAATTTTCTCATAGGAAAATAACATTTTTTTTTCTTTAGTTTTCAATAGCCTAGTACTGTTCTATGAAGTAGTCTCTAAAAGCCTATCATTTTTGGCGCCCCTCCCTGAGAAAATCACGAAAAGCTCACAGGCGTACTATGTACTGAAGGACGACCAGATTACTACTTTTTGAGTTAACATAAAATTGTCTCTCGATATTTATGTGGCTGAGAGTACATCCAAAAATAAAGGTACTCTAAATGACTAATAAGGAAATTATACCTCTTTAAAATTCATGTTTTTCTGAAATATCTTCCGATCGCCTTAAAATAGAAAATGCATATTTAAAATTTAAATATAGCCCGTCTGGACATCAGTTTGCATAGTATTAGTCAAACCTTCTCTTCTGCTTAAGGTGTAGTTTTAGGGGCTGGCTCTCGGTATTTTACCTGTAACATTTTTATTTTTTACATATTTCTAAATATTCTTATAAAAAAATAATTTTCAGATCATTAAAAATAAAAATAATATTCTTATTGCATTTCCATAAATCATTTTCAAGTAATTTATGTTTACACATCAATGTGCATTAACATTTTATTATTAATAATTAATTTGCAAGGTACATTTTTTTGTCTACTCGAACGCTATTATAATGAGAGGACTATACCTCCACAAGTTTAGTTAGAGGAAGGTTCCTCTTTATCCTTACATAAAAAACAACACAAATTTGCTATTAAAAGTATATTTCCGGTTATGAATGATAATAATTCAAAATTTAGGTGTTTAACTTATATTAGAGAGTCAACTGACAAAATTACGTCGATTTAAAGAAGCAGGGTCTGAATATAGCTTATAAGACTATCAATACCTTAAGTACATATATTAAAAACAATAAAGATAGAAACAAAAAAGAAGATTTGTCGGGAGTATATAAGCTTACTTGTGGAACTTGTCCTAAGATATATGTTGGACAAACAGGTAGAAAATTTAAAATACGTATAGAAGAACATAAAAGCAGTTTTTTGAATAATAAGAATACATCAACATTTGCTAACCATTTACTATTAGAAAATCACTCTTTCAACGATAGTTTTGATATCCTTTACACAGCTAGTAAAGGACCGAAACTCACGTTGCTTGAGGGCTTAGAAATTAATAGATACAAAAAATCTAATATTTTACCTAATGATTAAACAGACGTGAATAATTCACCTCTTGTAAATTTAAATTTATTTTAATTTAATTTCCAGTAACAGATTGTCAATTCAGGTTAGGCTATAGAATAAATTATTTCTCAGGTCACAAACTTTTAGGTATTTAAGGTCCACTAATTTTAATTGCAAGTAGTCTTTTACTCACATCTGAAGAAGCTAATGTTTAGCGAAACAATTGTCATGTTGACTTAATATACCAGTGAAAATTTTAAAAAACATTTGTGTTTTATTTGTGAAACTATAGATTACCATTTTAGCTGATGTAGATATTATTTGATACCATTTTCCAAAGATAAGTAATTAAAAAAAATTAAACAATTTTTGCTCTCAGTTTGACGCCCCTCCGAGCTGGCGCTCCGGGCAGTCCGCGGGTTGCCTGGTGCTTATGCCGCCCCTGCACGGCACCGCTCACCTTAATCTCCACTCTTTACATGTGACCTCATAAGAAATAGTCTAAAACTAACAGATTTTACGTTTAAAGGCATTGTTTAAAGTTGTCGTTGTTGATTATAGTAAGCCTTACTTCAAAATGACAACTATTAGAAAAACAAACGATGTGACAACTTTAAATAATAGTTGCTTTCTTTCTACCAGTGAACTGAGCCTTAGTTGGGCGTTCTATTTGATTTTTTTTACCTTAGATCAGCTCAGTCACTTACCTTCCCTCTTGCCCAAGTTGATTTCAAGGTGTTGATTTCAAGGTGGCGATTGATCATAATACTTGAATCTTAACAACGCAAAATTTCTGGTGTATTTTGATCATTCTTCCTGGTCCTCTATCTGCCATTAACGCATGTCCGTTTCCTCGTGAAACACCCTATATACACACTAAATCGTAATATTATTTTTGTACTTCCCTTAATAATGGGGTCGGTCGTGGTGATAATAAAGGTGATAGTGGGGGCGGCTGATGCCAACAAAAATTTGAGACCATGAATTCTTACTTGCTTGCCTCACCTATTTACCCCAATTTGCCTTCCAACACTTCAAGAGAATAAGATAAAATTATAATCTAGCTCAAGATACTGGCGATAGCTCACAGTGGATTCATGGAAACTAGATGGATTATCATTCCTGAACCCATTTGGAACATCTATACCAAATAGTGGCTTTATGTCATGTTTATCCTTTATTAGTCATTTTAGAATCCCTATTTACTATACTATTTCGAATTTAGAACAACGTAAGTACAAACTTTAAATATTTAAACAAATATATGAATATTGACCTTTAAAATGGTGTTCTTTCGTTATAGAATTTACGATATTTCAGTATCCAAATATTGTTCAATATACCCAGTTTAAAGCAGATATATGTCATTTGTTCTTGTTTTTGTACGAGAATTAATGTGATGATAGTGTTTACTGTGATTTGTCACCCGACTAATTGGAGTACGCAATAGTACTTTAGATAAAGCAGAAAAAGTGCCTAAGGTTATAGTATTATTATATCCACTTTTGTTAAATATAACTCCGGTATTTTTCCTTTTGCACTTATTTTTTTAAAAGTTGCTCCATTCACTGAACTCCTGTGATCCGTGATGCAATGACACTGATAACAAGTATATTTGTTTATAAATAGTGTTTGTACGTTCACGTCGGTCTCTTACATTTTATAAATATAACGGGAAGGCCTTTAAGATGTGTAGATCGCTGACGATGTTTTTTTTTTGGTGTTTTGAAAAAGTCGCTTTAGAAAAAATTTCACTAAAAACTATGAAATGCACCGGTCACCTTCGTCCGGTTAATTGTACCTTATTACCTAATATTGATATTGAAGTCGGCAACAAATAAATACCTTTGATTTCATTATTGCACACCTCGTTGGTTTGTGCTCTATTTTCGCTCAACGAGACAGTACTCAGTTTCGGTGATAAATGTATTTTTATTTGCTTAATTCTGTAAGGAATCGATTTTAATTATAGGCTTTTTGAAAAGAGAAGATGCTATTTTAAAAACTGGTTTCAGATTGATTTGAACTATAATTTAGTTCTAAAATTGCTATAGAAAATTGCCATAGGTTTCCGTCAGTTGGTTTGTATGCATGCACGTACGTACGGAAACACTTTACAGGTCACAATCCTTAACGAATCCACTTGAATGGTTTTTTAATCGCTTCGTCTATTATTAGAATAGAATAGAATTGAATTTTACAATGATCATCATCTTTGGCTTTACAACCCAGGTTGAGTCGTGGGTCTTGGCCTGTTTCAAAATTAGTTTCCATTCTTTCCTATCTCTTGCTTTGTCTCTCCAATTTCTGATTCTCAGCGTTCTCCCACTTGGTCCTTGAATCTTGTACTGGGCCTACCTCTCCTTCGAGATCCCGCTGGTGTTTGGAATATTTGCTTTGGGGGTTCCATTTCATCCTTCATTTTTAGGTGGCTAAGCCACCTTAATCTGTTGACTTTGATATCGATCTATGGATCGGGCAATATCAAGCTCCTCGTAGAGGCCGTAGAGTTTGAAATTTACAATAATTAATTCCTGGTCAAAAACTAAAATTCCTCTGCTACATGGCTTAACTAAGATCACTCAATTTTGCCGCACCAATGAACCAATGCATACACTTAGAGAACTGTCAAACATTACGCCTTCTTGATTGTTTAGACTAGACATGATAGACGCGACAATGACCGCACTTAAATGTCCGAGTGTCGCCGCTGCGACACTCAGAGTAGCGTAACTCCGTAACGGGCGACGCTACAGAGAAGGTAGACATACCAATGAAAAGACCAAACTTTGAAGAGAAATGTTTATTAGGGTACGTTTTCCTCTCCGAGTCTTCATTTATCCGCAAAGGCGCCATTTCGGAATTTTTTAAATTGTTTTAAAAATGTTTTAAATTTTTGAAATGTTGACAGAACTAGAACGAAAAATTATGATCAAAAATATGTATGGAATATCTGAAATATGAAGGAATATGCTTCTCCTAATCTTTAATGATCATTTCGACCCAAATCGGACCAGTAACAACCTTCCTGTTGCACTTTATAGCCAGCTCTGCAATTTTTGCGACTTAGACCCTTGTTGCTCCGAAAGAACAGGGAAACCGACGTTGGAGAGCAGGGGACTTTTTGCTATGTGTTGTCCTGGACCAAAACTACAATCCTGGAAATTTTCAGCTTTCCAATAATTAATTCCGGGTAGAAGCGATATATTGACTAAAACTCCTGCGCTAAATCAGGTTCAGATTAATGTCTATCCCTGGTTGATCACCCGTCACTCGTGTTCCAGTACTTCTTGACGTTTTTGATTCGTCAGTATATTATACGGTATCATTTGAATGTCTTCATAGGCGCATTATTCGGTCCTTTGACCTGTGAGGCATGTATACTCTGAAGGTTTTTGTGAAGTTGTGGCTTGTGATGATACTATGTGTCTAGTAATCGACTTTTTTCTATTTGTTCAAATATTTCTGTATAGTATCCTTTTCATGGAATAGTCCCGTGTCCGTTTATTTTCAGTCTGCACGCTGCTAGCAGTGCCTCATTCTCCACGACTAAATATAGTGGAGGTAGGTAAACTAGTACTTCTAGTAGGTCTTGTTGACATTGCTCCCATTATCAGGAGAGTCATTATGCATCTCTTAGTTTTCTCATTGCCTCCCCTTTTCCGGATTTGTGCCACATATCACAGGTACTGACCTAATCGAATAAATAAGATTTTATGATCTAGTTCGTCAAAGGCCTCACAGTAATCTGTATAAACAACTTCAACTTGACCTTTTTTATCTAGTCCATCCAAGGTACATTGGGTTATGCAAACTAAGTATGCACTGAACACATGAGATTATGATTACAAGACAGAAGCATACTCAAGGTGTTACTTGTATCATCATCATAATGAATTTACGGATGTTTTGATTGCGATATCAATCGTTCTAAGCCACTTTAATAATAAATGGTTTCAATGTTCATCCAACATGAGAGCAAAACTCATCGCTATATTCCCTTAATTTCAAACAATGTATATCAAAGGTTTTATTAAATGAGATCCTTTCTCTTTTAGTCATCCCTAAGAACACAATGCATTTTTAAATACGTTTTAGAATTAGTAAGACTCTTTGATCCTGTGAGCTTATATTGGGAAAGTAATAAAGGTTTCAGAAGTTTAACCTTTTACATTTTAGATACCACAGGCAGCAAGACGGCCTTTCCTTAAATTTATGTAAGACCCGTCAGTGCCAGATTACTACACTGAACAAATAATTTGCACAGAGCAGACAAATATCTTGTAAGTCAATTTTAAAATAGAAAACAATAACTTCAATTTCAGTTATTGTTACTTAGCTTCTAATTGTTGAAAGCTATTATCTTTTAATACTTCAAGCCACAGGTTGATAAATATTTCTAGTGTAGTTGTTTTATCGAATACTAAAATTTCTCAAATTAAGCATATTTCCTTAAAAAATAGTCTATACTATACGTAGGTATATCTGAGTAAAGTTAATAATACGAGAATTGCATTATTATGCCAGTGAAAACCCTCATCTTACAAATGGAAAGACTGGCAACTTATCAGTTGAACACAATTTGGCGTAATAGAAATATCACGAGATGCACGAAGATCAAATTTGCTAACGTCTCAGTTCTTTCCATCTTTTTTTTACGCAGCTTAGACACGCCCCGTTAAAGAGGAAGACATATGGCGTATACATATTTTCCAGATATCAGTTTGGAGACGTTTGCTATGAATTCTCTGGACAAGCCCATCGTAATAATGGCACGATTCTTCAAGAAATACGATCCCCAGAGCAACTCACTAGCATCCCATCAAGAACCTGATGGGAAAGAGCTCTGGTGAAACTGTGCGCCTAACAAGAAACCGCAATAGGTGGTGAAATACCATCAGACATACTATACAGCAAACGCAGACCTACTAGAATAATGCATTGATCACAAAACGTCTAGAAAAATGTTTTGAATGAGAAAATCTTCAAACAAACAAACAAATTTCTCAGTCTTTAAGAAATATATATGATAGAGGGGATATATGAGGAATTACGGGAATAGAAAATTAATTGAGACTAATTCGCAGCTTATACACTTTATTGTGAACAAGACATGAACATGGGGAGCTCTAAGAACAAAACATGAGTTGAAACTTTAGTAAAAAGAATATTACTTATTTTTCTGTAGAGTAATGGCCTGTCAGAATTCAGGTAAGTTTATTTGGAATTATCCGGTTTCGGCATGTTATCTAAACCCACCTTTACTTTCTTGGATTTGTATCCATAATGTTCTGGGTTTGTCAACTATCACTACTCAATCTCCAGTAGCCCATTGATGATTTTTGTTTCATGCCTAGATTGAGATCAGTTCCTTGGCTTCAAGTCTGCTTGGACCGTATTAATATTTCTAAAACCAAATGATTCAAAATTCTTGTCTAATATTTATTTATTTATGGACATAGAAACAGGAAATGTCATGAACAGGTTATTGGAGATACTTATCCAATGATTTTTTGAATCACTGATGCTCAAGTAATAATAAAAGGGGCTTCATTTTTCAAAGCTTACCTGTTTAATTTTCAGTACTTCAACACCCCCTTACTATAACGAACTTTTACAGCTAAGATTTGCAGTTCAAAGATTTAACATTCTCCATTGTCATATTTGAATAATCCCTTTTCTTTTCCACTCTAGATATTTACAATTTTGCGATTCATTTCTTGACAAGTCTTTTCCAATCTGACGAAGTTCTGTTGCAAAAGAGAGGAGGTAACTGAAACTATCCTCTGGTATGCCATTTTATAGTTTCTGCAATTAAGGAATACAAACTCATAATTAATTTGCACAAACGACTGAGGGTAAGGTAAAGAGGGAGTGAGGACAATTTATATTCATAAATAGAAAAAAAAGGTTGAAGAAAAATGTGATTTGAAAGTATTGATTTCGTTGCCAACGGTTTCCTGGTGTATATATATATATATTTTATTTGGTCTATCTATCGCATATTGTCCGTTGTTCCACACGGATATATATGTAGAACATGAAGTAAAACTATCTGTTTTTTATTTTTGGGGATGATTAGGTATTAGATGTAATAAAAAAAGATTTTATTTTATTTCCTTTTTATTTAAGAGCCTAAGACATAGGTACAGAAAACTAATGGTACAGAAAACTAACGACCTTAATCTTTAGTTTGCAAGTGTTTCTGTTTTTTGCCTTCATATATGCTGATCATATCAATAAATAACATATATTAACATAGCTTTTGTAAGAAAGTACTAGCGCTTTACTAGCACCGCAGCTTAGTCGACCAAGGCGCATTGTGGCTAATACTCTGGACGCACAGTCTACTGTGTACTGGGCTCGAGCCCCAGCCTCGGCACTGGCAATGTCGGTGGCTATGGATGTATATCTGCGTTTTTCCAAATGTACCTTGGCTTTGGATTTGGTAGTTAGCTACCAAATATGGCGATTGTTGTTTTGTTTAATTCGAAACGTACTTAGGTACTTAGAGAAATATAATAAATCTTTAAAGTAACAAATGTATGTACTTCATACTTAGTACTCGAATCAAGTGAATACAATTAATACTTAAGTACATTTTTAAATATCATCTAATATACTTAACTTGTACTGAGAACTGGTACTTATTTCTAATTTCAGGCAGTATTGGTGCTTAATACTTTTATCGGTACTTAAAGCAGTTTTTTTAATTGTAACAGATTTAAAATGTGTAATATGTGACTTTATCAATAAATAATTATTATTCAGAGGCTGTAATTCTCTAATATTTATGGCACATTTTAGGACCCATTTATTAAAAAATTGATAAATAACTCGTTCTATATATTATACTGATGCTGATGTCCGCGATTTCGTTCACCTGAAATTTTTACCCTCTTGGGGGATTTCGACATTCGCCCCTTCTTAGTGGTTGCCTACATCATTCGAGGAATCTCTATGCAAAATTTGAAGTTTCTAGACCCAACGGTTTGAGCTGTGCGTTGATAGATAGTTAGGGTATTTTTTTTATATATATAGATAACATATGAGTAGACATAGAGCAAATACTTATAGATCATATCAAAATATGCAACTTATTTTTGTACCAAGTTCTACTATTGAGAAAGTAGTCCTTTAAAGTTGCGGGCTGATCACCTTTAAAATTGTATAGAACATTTTCCATTTGCAAAAGTTTTATTTCATGTTACCCACATTTAAATTTTTAAACTTTTTTCTTTCTCGGAATGTTTTGTATAAGTATTTGTTGGCTTATTCAATAAATGATTAAAAATTTAATAAATAACTATGATATATTATACCCTTTGACCAATTTATTGAACTTTTCATATAATTGTTGAACATTTAATAGATACTCTTTGCATTTTTTTGTAGATAATGTTAATTTTAAATTTTATTGTCAACTAGAGTGTCAATTTGTTGATGAAACATTCGTTTGTATAAAATAAAGTAAAATAAAATATATTCAGTCTATTTCAGTTTCGAGTCCGCAACCCTTAGATTTCGAGTCAAAAGCTACCGCTAGACCACCATTCATTTATTTAAAAAATGTAAATTTATGCAATATATGTGCCCTGGGTTAAAATCGTATCTCACGGTTAGATATATTATGGAATGTGTATTAGTAAAACATATAAGTAAATAATGAGAAGAAATAACATTTCACAAGATTTGTAAAAATTAGGAAATCATTTTTTTAAAATTTAAATAATTAATAACTTTTTTGGTTGACTTGGTTTAAGAAATAGGGTTCTTTCTCTAATCAACCCTAACTTGCTGCCCAAAGGACACCGCACGTTTTATAAGTAAATTGGTGGTCTGTCAAATTTGATGAATTTTCGATATGTTGTAGTTCAACTAATTCTGAACAAAAAGTTCCTGTGGCAAAACTTCAAATTATGGACAGTTTCTCCGATAGATGAACCGAAGACTGGACCTACCCCTCGGTACTACACCACGATTTCTCAAAACTACTGCAGTTATTGAAATGATAACTGTTAGAAATCAATAACCAGACTATTTACCATTATATGGTCTTAGATTGATGTGCCTGAACTTTCGGTTTTGCCGGAAGTGATGTCAAATTACGTTTTCTCAAATGCAAAACACCCGTTTTACTTCAATTTAATAATTATATGTATAAGTAGCTTTATTAAAATTCAAATTAGTAAATAAGTAAGTATGTGCATTGCATTGACTGATCGAATATTAATGCTAGCGTGATACCGGGTACATCTTAAGAGATCTTCTTCTTCTTATTCACAATGTCTTGTCACATGATTCGTGATCCATGCATTATTATAGTTGGTCTCTATTTGCTGTGTAGCAAGTCTAACAACATCATGCCATTTGTCGCAATGAGGTATTTTCCTATTTTTTTTTGTTGAATAATATCATAGAATATGTACAAACAAGCCTTCCAATACAGATTTTCGCGAAAATAATTATCAATTTTTTGAAAAAACAAAAGTTAAAATAAGTGGAGCAATAGGTGTTTTAAATTGGTGACGTAGGTAGTTTGGCCGACGACATAGGTAGACTGTATGGATTTGTTGATAGAATGGTTTTATACAAAACAGTGTGGTGTTGCCAAGTTGAAATTCCTTCTCTAGTTCTAGCAATGATATTTGAAGAAAACAGGAGTATAAAGCTTATTTATTATTATGCATGATATTTTTATTTGCGTCCAATAAAATATATATTATGTAGTTTAGCACAAAATTCATCCTAAAAATATTTAAAAAAATTAACAATTTTTAAGAAGAAAAAACTTAAAAAAGGTGGACAGGACATGGTACAATGCGTTTTTGGTGCTCTTCATCATCCGATAAATTTTCGTCATCACTTTGATCCGTAGTTGGAATAATGACATTTCTGTGCCCATGAAAAGATTTTGAACCAATCTGAAAAAAAGTAATACACAGAATTAGCATACCTTTGTACGATTCTGTCCCAAATACGTAACACGCAAAAATAGTCAGTTTTTACTTCTACTGCAAATTGTTTCAAATATAGCACGCGTAAACAAAGTACTTTTTTGGAATAATCTTATCACCTGGACATGCGTGCATTACGTGATTGTATTAAATAAATACTTACCATAACAATATTATTTTTGTTTCCTCGCAAAATTAACAAAAAACAAAAAATATTTGCGTCAAAACCTGATTACCGATCAGCTGATGCACCCCGGCCATCCGTTCAGGACAAACTAGCAATTTTCGCCACCGCATCTTAGCGGTAGCATCCCGAAATAGCGCGACTTGATATAAGCGAATGTGCTAAATATGGGACAAATTGAAATAAGATCATATAAAATACAATAACTTAGAAAAATAATTTTGTTTGTCATGTCCCAAATATGGCACAGTATGCGGTAAGGGGTTAAATCAATTTTAATATATTTATCCACGAAATTTAATTTTGTGATATAAGAAATAATAATGGTCGTGAATTATTAAATATTTTCATTAATTTTTAATGCCGATTAGATTCTTAAAAACATATTTAGCAATATATGACAACAATGTCAACGGATAGTCAAATGACAGACGTGTTTTAACGGGTCGTGTTGATCTGAACCATTTCAGTTTTTTTTATCGAGGTATTTGCTGTTATTTACAAATAATAGATAATGTCGTAACTGTTCCGAAAAATATGGATATTCGAAGAACTTGGTGGCAAGCTTCCAATATTTCTGATCCCATCCCTTCAGGTTCGTTTATATTTTCTTGTTACGATTAGTCAGCCACATACTAATTACATTACTGTCAAATAAAATACACTTACTAATAATAAGTGTACTTACATAAGTATAAGTGCGTCGGAAAAAAAATTTGTAACTGTTCCGAAAAATATGGATATTCGAAGAACTTGGTGGAAGCTTCCAATATTTCTGATCCCATCCCTTCAGGTTCGTTTATATTTTCTTGTTATGCTTAGTCAGCCACATACTAATTACATTACTGTCAATTAATATACACTTACTAATAATAAGTGTACTTACATACTTAAATAGAAGTGTTTACCTTTGCGTTTCCACAGTTTTCACGTTTGCTGACAAAAAAATCCATATTTTGTTTATAGAAAGAATCTATCATATCGTAATCAACTTTACGCAGATTGGATGAATCTCCTTTCACAAAATTCAACATCATCTTAATAGTTTATTGATAAAATATAAAATAACGAAATCAAACGCCACATAAACAAACAACAAATAAATCTAACTTATGTTTCTTGTTTCTTTCACTTGTATTATGACAAGAATTGACAACTGGCAGCAAGCAGGCAAAGTTGAAAGTTGGAAGAGTACCGATTTTTTACATTTTCAAGATAACTTCTAAATAATAAACATAAATACCTTTTAATTCCTTCTAAATATATGTATATAATATTTATTAATTTTCAAGATATTGAGCAAAACAGAAGTGTTATAGGTAAAATAATGTAAAGAAATACACAATTTGGCATTTATATAAGATTGTTTCAGTCTAAGCGAAAGTTGTCTGTTATTGGTTAAATTATTTCCCGCCGAGGGGGCAACCGCTGAGGGGAAATAGTGTACAAATCGGAGGAATTAGGAAGGAATTGAAGGTATTTCGGAAGAAATCATTAGGTATTAAGGGAATTACAGGGGAATTTGGAGGAAATAAATATTATTACGAGGTATTAGAAGGGAATTAAGAGGAAATAAAAGGTATTAGGAGGGAATTAGAGCGTAAAAATATTGAAATGGAATGTTTATCTTGAAGAATTAATACCAATTCTTATATAAGGGACGTCAGTGTTGTAAAAACATTAGCGCTAAAAATATCTAGTAAAGAAAAATATTTAATTTAATTAAACTACCGATGATACTATGGACTTAGTTCAGTAATATAACGATTTATATCGGACAAAATTCATAAAGTTTTGAAAATTGGTAGAAATGTTAAGGATAGCATAAGAATTACTAAACCGAAAAGTTTCCACCCCTAAATAGTGTGCTTCATCCCCTAGGACGCCATTTCCACCCCCATTTTGAGGTTTTCTAGATTATCTTGGGAACGGTGCACGTTTTGATCAATTATTCCTTATAAAATTCTCTATAAAAAACGTCTCTACACTTTCTTTCCTAAAATTAATAGTACCGTGGGAAATAAGGCGCACAATAAATTGTAATCTTTACTATAATCTACTTTAAAGTTCAATGCTTATCGCTAAAGCAGTAGCTACTAAACTTCACCTAAAATTATAATAAATGTACCACTTCCACCCTCTCACCTCTATAAAATTTTTAAAGAAGCGAGAATATTGTTTATTGTACTTGTTTCCACGCCACCCTAGAGGTAAAGTACTTGGCGTGTGGTGTCCCCTGTAGGCCAAATCCACTAATTATCAAAAGGTTACCTACGTTAATTAATCTTCATCGTCTTCCATAGATTCATGCATGCTTGTTCGTGGTGATAGTAACACATTGTGGAGCAACGTAAGCCTGCTCTTCTGCAACTGCACCTGTTTTCGCACCCTAATTTGCTCGATCAAGAAATTAGTGTTATAACAGATTCGGGAGCCGGTTCTTTTGTTGTCATAGTTCAGATTAATATACTGCCAACTTTTTTCCATCCCCAATCGTAGCTTCTAGCGCAACGTTTTTCCATCTTTGAATTTGGTAAAAAACGCGATATGAGTGTCGCCGAGCAGCAGCAGAAATTGTTGGTAGTTTTGATAATATTACAGTATTGTTCGCTTTACCAACAAGTTTGTTAAAAGTCATGAATCTGTAACATCATGACTTTTTTCTGCGGAGGTAGAGTTGTATAAAGCTAGAACAAATCGCTCTCCTACGTGTACAATTTCTCCATGACTAGCTTTTTCATTATTAAAACTTTGCACGATGTCTTGTAATACTTCAATAATATAACAGTTAAAATTGTAATATATTGGACAAAATTCATAAAGCTTCAAGAATTACGTGCTTCATCCCCTAGAAGACGTCGTTTCCATCCCCATTTTGAGGTTTTCTAGATTATTTCTGGAACGGTGCATTTTTCCATAAAAAAACCTATATACAGAATTATTCCTTATAAAATTCTCTATAAAAAACTTCTCTAAACTTTTTTTCTAAAATTAATAGTACTTTGGTAAATGAGGCGCAAATGTAATCAGCGCAGGTCATATAATTCGCTGAATATCCGTATGGCTATTTCCAAAGCTGTCTTTACGCGAAAAAAGTATAAATATCTATACACCACCACAATGTAAAAAATTTCAATTTCTCCCACTGCATCTCAGACGACCCCAAGGTCACTGCATTATTTTAGAGCTTGCTGTAAACGCTGTTACTGTTCAGGGCTGCCAATGTGCGGGACTTACGCAAAAACCGGGTATTTTAAACCCACTTTCGGGTAAAATCAAAACCGGAAGTCGGCCATTTTGGTTCGTTACATTATATAATTGGAAATTATATCCCATATCACTACACCAAATTTGAAAAAAATCCATTCGCCCATTCAAAACTTACAACAGTGTCCCTACCGGCTGAGCGACCCGGCATACAATATTCTCGCTTCATCAAAAATAGCGTTATTTTATAGGGGTGAAAGGAATTTATTATAATTTTAGGCGAACTTTAGTAGCTACTGCTTTAGCGTTTGAGTATTGAACTTTAAAGTAGATTATAGTAAAGATTACAATTTATTGTGTTGACCGGAACCAACCCTCATGTGTGCGCCTTATTTCCCACGGTACTATTAATTTTAGGAAAAAAGTGCGGAGATATTTCTGATAGAGAATTTTATAAGGAACAATTTTGCATATAGGTATTTTTATCAAAAAGTGCACCGTTGCCGAGATAATCTAGAAAATATTAAGGTATTAGGAGGAAATAAAGGTATTTGAGGAATTAGGGGAATTACAAGGAATTAAAGGGGAAATAAAGGGTATTTTTCTAGAATAGGTATTAGGTGTACAAAATTTCGCCAGCGGTTGCCCCCTCGTTTCCCGCCAAATAAAATCATTTGGAATCTGCGTCTAGACGGGCGTATTCTTTTTTTTATTTAAGAAATTATTGTTTCGGTTTAAATTGATTATGCAGTAATTGCTAAAATAATAACATTACTTGATATAGGTATATCACCAAAACCGAATTTAAAAAAAATGGAAAATACCCTATTGCCTGTTAGGCGCACAACCTCGTCAAAGCTCTTTCCAATTGGCACCTTGGTGACCTCAGCCCAAGGTTTGGAAGGGCATCCTCTTCGTCTCTTTCCATTCGCTTTTCCCTTAATTATAAACCGTTTGATATTGTCCTCTTTCCGATTGATCTGGCTAAAAAAACAGGAGATAAGCTAAATCAAATCGTTATATTTTGATTTGATCTAGACAGACGTAGTTACCTTATGTCCATTTATTTACGAGACACCGTGTATAGGAAATAAAATACGAGTATAAAGATGAACTACTGATGAAAATTAACATGGATTGGACAATAAAAAAATATTCTCGTAGTAAATATTATCTTTATAAATCCAACAAATACATAAAAGTTATTTATATATGACATTTATTTTATGAACTAATATTTCATTATACTAGTAAACTGTATTTATTGCAGTTTAACTTGCTTCGGAAAACAACACACGTAGCGAAGAATTGCGATCATGATCTGTGGGAAACATGTTTCAGAAAAGTGGGTTTAATTCTTTAAAGTGTTATCTCCAATAACAAGATTGTTATAAACTCTTCCGCAGAGAAGATAAACCGCCAATCAAAAGGTTATTTATTTATGTTTTCAATAATAATTTTCCATTGCTGATAGGTAGTAGGTGTCTGATAACGCTTGGAGGGTGACTATTTATTTAGACAACGCTCTTTAAACAAGTTTACTTACTTTTGAGATTTCTGTGGCATCACTTGTTTATCAGACCTTAGCATAATTACTTAACCATAACTAAAAAAAATAAAGTGCGCGTATATAGATATAAAATATAGTTTATATGGTTTTCTGATAGCTATTTATTTCTAAACAGTGACGGAGTATGGGAATGTTATTAAGGACTACAACTAAACGTGTGGCATTAGGGCTTAGAGTAGTTTGTATTTTATCTGTGACCCTAACTTATTTAATTATTGGTGTTGTTTCAAGAGAAAAACAATTGGATTCATTTCAAAATGATTTAGGTGAGAATATAAAATAAATACTATAATTTTTACTATTTGATATTTTTATTTTTTATTACTTTACCAATTTTACGTAGCATTGTGTTTAATTTAGTTTTTATTAAGGACCTACATTATCTGTTCACTGTCATTTGTTCGTTAGAGGCGGTGGCTATGTAGGCGCTGACACATTTTATTCTATATCAAGAAGGGCTCATGCAAATGACATCAGGATATTTACATTATTATTTTATTTTGAATATTTTTATTAATTCCATCAACAGTTGTGCAAAGTTCTAAACAAAGAAAAATTAATTTTTTACATTAAGTATATGAGATTGAAAACCCGATCCAAATTTCCTAAAAATTTTAACCTGGAATAAGTAGGTAACTTAAGAGAAAAAACTAGTTTGTTTTATAACACCTATTTCTTATCTTTTCTCTGCTTATACTTAGGTATGAGAAGAGTTCATGTTCTAAATTATTCAAAATTCTGATATCGAAAATTGCGTAAAGAAATTTTACTTGGCATAATATCTGGAGGGTTCGGACGTCAATATTTGTTGTATAGACGAAGTAGGGGATTAATATAGCTGATCATTATATTATAAAGAATAATAAGGACATCATCAGGAGATTAATAAACAAACGTAATCTAAACATAAACACCTCATATAGTAGATAACCTCCAAATATAAAGCCAAGGTTGGCCGGAAGGTGGTTACACATTTGGAAAATCGCAGACATACATTCATACCCCCGGCATCGTTAGTGTCGGGGCTGGGGCTTGAACCCAGTACGAGATAGTCAGCATAATCAGCGTGCTCGCCAGACAATTTAAAAGTCTTCTTGAATTATCAGTGACCACTGACAGACAGTAAATCTTTTAATTAATCACATTTAACAACGAAGTATTTTTTACACTACGATATCATTAGCTTAATTTGTGATAGAAAAATCGTCCCTACAAAGGACCCCGCCAAATTCTTATGGAAATTGGGTTTCGACGAATTAGGATGAAACTTTGTGAAAAAGTAATTTGGGATGCCGATCAAAAATTGTCATGGGCCAAACCTTCTAATACCTACTCTTCGGCCTACACGGCACAGTAGTCTATGTAATGAAGCATTATAAGACGACTTTTTTGTAAATAATTCATGCACCGCCGCAACCTCCTGAAACGCCCAAAAACCACCGCTTTTATGAATCCCTTTATGTTTTCATATATGAACGGGTCTGGGGAGTGATTTATCGACGGGTTATATTTGAAATAACATGGAAGGGGGTTATAAAGTAAGTGGAATCCAGACAGCAGGCCTAGGGGGTTGATTAAACCCTCTCGAGGGGTGGAAAATCTTTTTTTTTTTCAAATGATTCGGTTCAAACATGTATCCCCCGGTTTTGGGTTCGCTGATCACGGGAAAAATATTCATTTTTAGCTGCAACTCGTCCTTATTCCTCAAACGGGTAGAAACCTCCCATCACTCACCCGAAATCATGTTATCCAGGATTTGCAGGTTTTTCGACCCATCATCGTTATTCCCGTGCATATCCCTTCATTTTTCACGAAAGAGAATGTGGTAGCGATCTCGGGGGTTGCGTCAACACTTCCAAGGGTAAAATTAATTAATTGGACTTTGTGTCGTCAATACGCCCTCCCCCGTTTTTGCAGGCGCTGATCACGATAAAAATATTCACCTTCATCTCTGATTCTTCTCAACCCCTATAATGGACGGAAACTTACCCTAATCTACCAGTTATCGCTGGGGCGATGATTGTGTAGGTTGCTGAGTAGGGTATAATGATTTCTTCATCAGGGAGTAATGAATAATAAATTTTGTCGTCAATGGGAATGCTGTTTATTCAAAGAATTACATGAAAATATTTTTATGACAAAATATATTATTTGCTTTCAATTAATTAAAAAACCTAGGTCGTTTACAAATAGCATAACAATCCTCATATTCCTCAAAATGCACATTGCATGCGATCTCTTATTCTTCTTCTTCATCCGCTGTTTCAGTGAACGAATCTGAATCGGAATCGCTTAAACCAATTTCAGTGATTAAATTAAAACAAAAATCATCATCATTATCGTCATCGTCATCTGCTATCTCTTCTGTACATACATCTTTATCATCTGGCGTATAATTTTCACACATTTTGCCTTTGCAGTTTTTACAAAAAACAGTACATGTTAACGCTAATTTTAAACAACTGCATTGCTTTGAACAGCTGTTCTCACAGGTACAGTGGTAATCTCGATAAAAGAACTCTGGTATCAATTTGCTTTTTGAACATTTTGGCTCCAAAGAATTATTTTTCACTATCCACCCTCACTCAGTAGCGATCAGATCGTTTGAAAGTCACGCTTGGCATTGAAAGTAAACACGCAATGTGTGATCTCTGAGTGGGGTGGGTGGTTTCTACCCGTTTGAGGGATGGGGATGGGTTGGAGCTAAAAATGAATATTTCCCGTGATCACCGACCTCGAAAAAATGATTTTCCAACCATCGAAAGGGTTTAATCAAACCCCTAGGCCTGCAGTCTGGATTCCACTTATTCCACTTCCATGTTAATTCAACTATAACCCATCGATAAATAACTCCCCAGGCCTGTTCATATATGAAAACACAAAGTAGTGGTTCTTCGCCGTTTCAGGGGATTACGGCGGTCAAAAACTTCTCCAACCACTTGCATTGTGTTCGGTACCCTCGAAAACGGAGGGAGGAGATAATTTCGTCTTTGCACGAAATATTTACACTATTTTTGCCTTCATTACGTAGACTGCAGGGAAGGCCAGAAGACACGTCCTAATGGACGCAAATCTAATGCATTGCTCCTATGTTAAACCATATAAATCAAACTACAAATATGTATGTTCGTATGCATGTGCGCGGGTGTGTATGTGGGGTATATTTTAATGTTGCCGTCGATATTAGCATTACCCGATGTGCACCACGGGGAGCAGGGGTATCGCTAGGATTTTTTTTTTTGGGAAGGGTGAGGGTAATAGTTCCCAACTCCCATTACAGAAATTTTCCCAACTCCCCAAAAACATTTTCTCCAAGATGAAAATTGATGAGCGGGGAGGTGAAATTTTTCCCGAATTCTCCCAACATGAAGGTTGAATTTCCCAACTCGACCACGATATTTGGAGGGGAGCGCCCCCCTCCCCCTCCACCAATCCCACCCCATAGCTACACCCCTGGCGAGGAGGTTGTGCGAACGGACTTTGCACATCATTTGACCCTTAAAAGAACTGATTTTTCGTATAAAATGTAGTGATAGTGATTTCCATCAATCGGAAATCAGTTACTTCTTCATTTATGTGTGTTCATTTATTCGTTCACAACAATAATTGAGTTATTATAAATAAATTGTTTGTAAATTTTCGATTTATATGTTTTTCTTTCAATTGATGTTTTTGCCGATTGTTTATCCGATTATCCATAAGGCTAACTACCCTACAAACACAAAAGATCGGCCGTCCAGTGGGCCATCACAGGGCCAGAAGTTTCATTTCTGGCCCAGTGATGGCCCGCTGATGGGCCGATCTTTTGTGTTTGTTGGGTAGGCTATAGCGTGAAGGAGCCTGCACTAGGGCTTGCGGGGCGTCGCGAGTTCTTTGCGCTCTTAGATTTTTTCTTTCTTTTTTTTATGGCATTAGGAGTTATCCCTGTAGCCAGGCACAAGTTGTTATGTATAAAACTAATCAGATAAACACATTTGCACATATATACACGCAGCGCACACCTATACATATATTACCCTAAACCTATCCTAATCCAAAAAACGGGAAATTATATAGAAAATCCAAGGGGAGGAACGCTCTCTGCTTATTAAAAAAAAAAATGATATTGTCTCCAATTTTTTTTCCATTTCCTTCTCCTTGCTCATCAATTTTTGTTAAAAATTCTTTTTTAGATTTCTCCCCCACGCCCATAAATTTTGAAACCCGATCGAAAAAAATTTTTTTTATATTTCCCCGCACTCGTCAATTTTGAATTTCGTCAAAAAATATTTTTTCCCGCTCGTCAGTTTTGAACTTGGAAAAACAATGCTTTTTCAGATCGACCCCCCCCCCCCCCACCCGCTCATCAATTTTGTTTTCCTATGAATAAGAGGGTGCATACACATGATTAGCCTAGGGGCGCGCCAATCCTTAATCCGGCCCTGCTCAAGAATACTAATACAGTAGAATCTCATTATATGCTTACAGATAGGAGAGAAGCTAATGGACGTATCTGTTGACCTTCTCTGTCCCGTGAAGGTCGCAAACTAGATTTTAGAGGAAAACGAAAACTTTAGGTCAGCACCTCCTAAACTACCATTTTACAAAGTTTCAGCCAAATATTTGACATTGTATATTGCGTCTAGATTTTGATATCATCTGTTTGAGTCTACATAATAATCAGATATCTATATCGATGGTAAATAGCGATTTTCAGGAAATATAATCGCGAAGCAAACAATATCATAGCAAATAATAAAAGAGTCATCCGTTTTTTTAAGCTTATTTTTCTACAGATTTGCCAAATGTAGTTTCATATATCCTGTGATAAACGAGAGCAAGAAATAAAACAGAGAAATTAGGAAAAGTAAAACGGATGTACTACTCCCAGCATGTTCCACACTTCGTGAGAACTTATTTTTAACCCCCGACTCCAAAAGAGGTGTGTTAAAAGTTTGACGCGTATGTTTGTATGTTTGCTTGTTTATCTGTCTGTCTGTGGCTTCATATCTCTTCAACGGGTGATCCGATTTTGATGTAGTATTTTTTTATTTGAAAGAGTATTTTGTCGAGAAGGTCATAGGCCATATTAGATTTTGATGTTTGGTCGCCATCTTGAATTCGCCATGTTGAACTTCTCTAGAAATTGTCCGATTGAAGTAAAATTGAAAATGTGCAGACAATTAGGGTAGCCGAACATGATTTAGGCCTCATTTTGATTCGGTCATAAGAAACTGGTACGATTAGATACATTGTTCGGGGGTTTTTAAAAATTTTCAATTTTATTATTATCACCTTGTCATGTGTCAATGTAGGGTATCGCTTCTAACCGCATATGCAATGTATTTACGTATTTCTTTTCCTAATTTATTTCTTTTCTTTTTTGCGCTCGTTTATCTCAGGAAACATACCGGGTGTAACAGGATCATGGTACACTCCCCTTTTCTTCTTTAGTTTTGAACATAATTGATTGAAAGGGATATCCTATATACATAATAAGCGCACTTTTTGACATACAAGAGATTTTTCTTTCACTTCAGGTTTCGCCGGAAGTGACACTAACTTTCGATTTTTAAATGGAACTCCCTGTATATTATTGTATTTTTTAATTCTGCATAATTTTTTGAATCCAACGATACTAAATAAGTGACATTTGAAACGTCAATTGCTACAGGGCCTAGGCCCACTTATATAAGGGGCTCCAAAAGCTGCTTAGCGTCGAACGCAGGGTAGGGTAGTCACCCCGTGCCCTGAACAAAATTTTAGTGTTTTACGTGCAGTACCCCCTCTGCAATACACCGGTGAGGAAGAGGTCTCATACGGCCGACTAGTCAGGTCCTTGGGGGTGGTTTAGACAATTTGGGGTGGTGTAGGTGGTCAGATATAAAAGACAACGTCGTTCTAATTAAACATTAAACAACATCAATAGCAGGGTAGTATAATATATCACTATATTTATCTCAAAAAAACGTACTAATAAGGGGGGCCCACACGCTTAACCTAATATAAACAACATCTTACAACTAATAAATATACAAAAGGTCATATATGAGGAGCGTGCCAACAAAATAACTACATGTGACCCAAGGCACGATAACATCTAAATGGCTCAAAACTATTGAGATTTATTGGTGCAATAAGGCCAAGCTATTTAATTAGCAAGTTAACGTTACACAAAATATGTTAATTATTTACTGAAATTTACTAAAATCGTTATGAACAACTTTACCAAAATTACTGAATTATTGAATTAGTTATGTGCAAAATAAGACTAAACTGTCACTGAAAATCATATGCTAGTCATGACGAACGGTCCTGTCCGCTCTCTTGACTCGGGCAAACAACCCCCAATTATTTTTACGGTACGGTGGACGTAATATTCATGTACCGGATCCCTCGATAGAATAGGTAATGTGATTCCGCTTACTTTTGGTAGTGTCTAGATACCTTTTCCGTCCTACCAGGGTAGCATAACTCGATGTGAGGTGGTAGACAATCTACGTAGAACCTAAGGTACGTGACAAGATCCCAGTACCATTCAAACACAAGATGACAAGTAATAATCCATCAGCTGGGCACCATACTCCGGACTAGAAGCCGAATCCAGAGTCAGACTGGAAGTCCCTCGTAAAGTGTATAACGTGTCGTAGAAGTTCCAAGTAAAATTGTAACGTAACAACTCCAAATAACCATAAACTACCAAACGCATCTCAATGCTCGTAACTTAACAAATAGCTTTAACAAACAGCCCTGAGATGTGATGTGGGCTGAAAGAGGTCCTTTGCCGTCAAAATGGCACTCCAAAGTCTTGCATTCAGACGACGCCACATGCTGAAGAAAATTGACTTAATCCGGACATATCCGTAGCTGTATTTCCCAAAACGACACGCAAAACCAACTGAAAATACAACTAATCTTGTCGTGATGAATATTAAATCCCATAAGTGGAGCAATACTTACAATATTGCTAAAACTCGTATTCAGACGACTCAATCTTCTAGGACGCCATGACCAAGATCAAAAATGTCCCCCTATCAAAAATCAAGTTCTTCTCACTTTCGACGGTACGTTCCGAATTTCCACTTTACGGTATATTCCACAACTAGAATAGATTTTCCTAACTTCGCTTGTATCCACAAATATTATCATAATATACTCCGAAGGCCGTCCTCTCATAAATCTACCCACCAAATGAAGGTTTAATCAACAATTCTGGACATTGTAGAAGCTTTAAAAGGGCGTTTTTGCAATGCACTCTCTTAATGAATATCTGAACGCACTCACTTCCTGCATCAAAGCGCATTTAATGGCCGACGTGAAACATCAGGTAGTGCTATTATGCGAGAGACGGTACCAATATGCTCAAATGCACAATAAAATGTGTGATAATAACGAAGGTAGTACCTAAAATTCTAGCAATTACTAAATGGGAAAATAGACTGTAACGCAATATTTTTTATAAAATAATTTTTAGTTTTCCATTTAAGTGTAACATGACGGTTTCAATTTATTCTAAATGACCCGTGTTTGCTAGAAAAATCGAAATCCCGTCAAAAATACTAAATTACGTGATTTATGAGCAAATGATGTTCATCAAAATGGTTTTTGGGGCAAAACTCAATTTTTTCAAATGGAACCATATTATCACCGTGGAACCATTTATTAGTACTATTAATAAGGAATTTATTCATATGTCGTATTAAAATGCACGATAAATACAAACAAAATTACAGCTAAAAAAAATACAATTCGCTACATTGAGTTCACAAGGTTCTAAGTGTAGTTACCACTGTTTTGAGTAATAAGAGTTTGAAATATAATATAAGGTTTGCGGTAAGTAAAATGTTTGAGAGTGATAACATGAATTGCTATATATCTTTACCATTCAAGAATCCAAATTTATATGGTTATTTTGTAAGAATAATAATCAATAGTTTAGTTTTAAATACTTTATTTTTAGATAGAACTTTGTTAATAATAAAAAGGCATTTTTTTATAAAACAAGGTGGTATCTCCATTTTTCAAAATATAGGTAGAAATAACTGAATATAAAATTAAAAATAACTAGTAACTTATATATTAAAAATTGGTTATATAGGTAGTAACAATTTAATTTTTGGAGTTTCCGGCCCTCCTTTTTAGTTTCTTAGAGCCTTTCTTGGCTGGTGCTTTTTTCCTTTTTGAGCGGTTTTCTTTTTTTGTTTAAGAGCAGGTGCTGCTTTTTTCCCTTTTTGAGCAGCTTTTTTCCCTTTAATGGCGGAAATATGTTGCTGCAGCTCAGCATCTGAAATATGCCAGGTTGTTACTTTATAAGCATGTCACAAAAAATTAACTTTACCGGAGATTTTAAATAGAATTTTGTAAAACTCTCTATCTTGTAGGTTCTTGCATTATTGAAATGAAATTATCCCGTTTTTCCTGATTCATTTGACATATTGGTAAGTCCTTTGGAGACCAAGAAGTAGTTGTGATGTTTGAAGTACGCCGAGGATCTATTGATACAGAAGCGTAATCAGCTTCAGTAAAAGATGTTTTGTATTGTACTTCATATAGATTCTGCCTCGTAAATAGTAAAGCCGCCACCGAGGCAAACGGTACATTTTTGAACTTTAGGGATTTGCTGCATTCCCCATATTCCTTGAAACTTTTCATCTCGATAACTACATATGGATCTTTGGGTTTAATCTTTTTAAGAATTCGAATTAATCCCAGCGGGGAAAAAAATTAATTTTTTGCGAGTTCTCTTTCTATAACACTATGCACGTTATCGACTTCTTGTATGGCTGAGTGTCCAGGCACAGAATATTTTAGAGTAATACTGTTTATATGTAGATGAGACTTCATAAAACAGAGAATAGCAAAGGAAATCATGCTATTTCTGTTTTGGGGAACACATGAATCACTCCAAGTAACCAAATCAGACACCTCGTTGTCTTCATAAACACGCTCCAAGATACTGATAAAGGCTGACGCTAGGTCATTACCTGATCTTCCTGATATATTCTCACTCCATAAGGCACAATATACTTTATTTGTTAACGAAAACCTGGCTGTCAAATTATAAATATTTAATTTTTTATAGTAAAACAATGGAGAAATTTGTGCCCTAGGACATGTAATCACATTTTGTAGCTCAAAACATAGCATTGGATTTCCTTTTCCCTTTCTGTCATTATCTCTCTCGTTTCGCATTCTGTCTTTTTCCTTGATATGATCTTCATGTGACGTTATTTCTGTTTCAGTCAAAATGTTTTCTCTTTTAGAAACCTCATATCTTTCACATTTTGCGTAAAGGTCGCTCCTAGGTTTATGGAAACTTACATTAAACTGAGTACAAAAAATGTATCTATACATGCTTTACTTCACTGGGTCAATGTTGTCAGCTTCACATTTTTCACAATACAAATTGTACATTTTAGTTATGGTTAAATTTCCCTCCAAGTATTCCTTTGCTGTTCTAGCTCTGCAATAAGGACTTTCAACCACATGAAACTGTTTGCTTTGATTCTTCAGAAACACGAGATATGTTCTTACCTTTTCCCCTTTGATCCTTTTCTTCAGCTATTTTTTTTTTTCATGAACGCCATAAATGGGTTTCTGGGATATATCAAGTGTTGATAAAAAAAATGTTTTGCAAACCTGTACCTGTTTGTTGTTTACAAAGAAATAATGGCGAAAACTGTAGTTTCTTCTTGAAACATCATTATCCTTACAAGATTTTCTCTGTTTAACAGATCTTGTTGTGGTTTTGAGATAATAATGGTACTTTTGGTTTTGATCAAGCTTGTAGAAAGAATTAAATTGTTTCAGTCTTTCTTCTTCGGATACTTTTGTGCTACACTTAAATTTACAAGTTGTTGCTGAGCAGCTTTTTTTTTGTCTGAACTTCTGTTTTTCTCATTAACTTGTTTCAAAAATTTGTATATTCTTCACCTCGCTGGTGCTTTAATTTTCTCTGAATTGCTTTCCAGGTACCAACACTTCTTAATACTTTTCTTGTTTTCTTCTTTACCTCTGGTGTTCCTTTCTCCATTTTAATGTCAAGCTCTCTGATAATTTCCTCTTTGTTATTGCCATTTAAATTTCTTCTATTTCCATCAACACTTCTTTCGTTTTTTTCTTGAAGTGTTTCATGTTCTACAGGTGTTTCAATAAGAACAGCTGTGTCATCTTGCTGGTTTTCAACAACCATTAATTCATTTACTTCTGTTTCATTCTCCCCAGCATTAAAATTTTGTAGTAATTCGATTTCATATTCTTGGGTCTCTAATGTACTCGGATAAATTATTACATCTGAATAGTCGGATATATTAATACCATCATTAACTAGACATACAGGCATATTAAGAATATCCTGCACCCCAAATAAATTGCTGCAAGAATACGACGTTCACATTCAAAACTTAAATGTGTACTTTCAACACACATGGGGCAACGATAAAAATATTAGAGTTTAGTCATGCAATAAAGTATTTAGCGGGAATATTAATTTACGTCCTTACGCTCAATTTTTGGTACAAAGTTCTAACTATTCTGCTTGCAGTCTAACAAGGTTCTATCTACAAGCCTTCCAAAAACATTGTTTAACATGGTTCTATCTACTCAGAAGGAACTTTGTTATTATTACCAAAAATGGAAGAGATTGCAGATAGAACCTTTTTCAATTTTTATTTCAATCATTTTTTACCAGATGGCATCAGAAGTTACATTTTATCAATTTTTAGTGTAGATAGATTTCGCTAAAAATGCAGTTAGAACCTTGTGAACCCAATGTAGCGAATTATGTTCTAATTAAATGTTAAGAAGTAACTAACTAAGGTGGATTTGAAAACAGTGAAATATTTAGCTTGTCAAACATTTATTGTTTTACCGGTATTTTTAATGTGTCTTTAAAAATTGTTTAAAATTATTGTTAATTGTGCTCAAAATGCCGCAAACTAATACAAGAGATGAAAAAGTGGACATGTTAATTATTTATGGGGAATGTAGAAAAAATGCAGTAGCGGCTAGACATCTTTATGCCGAACGATATCCTGATAGAAAATGTCCAGCGAGAAATTATTTTAAACGTCTTAATGTTTCGGCTCGAATAGAAGTTGATAAGACTGGTTCTTTAAAGCAAATTGGGTTTGAATTGGAAATCAGTCACCAAACAGTAAGCCGAATTTTGCACAAATACCACTATAAATCTCTTAAATACCAATTGCACCAGTACTTGTACAAAAATGATTACGAACGTAGGATGGAATATTGCAATTGGATTTTGCAGAATAACGTGCAGTAAAATAATGATTTTTTGGGAATGATTTCATTTTCGGACGAGTCTACTTATACAAATTTGGGATTATTTAACCGACAAAATAGAAAATATTGGTCACAAGAAAATCAATATTTATTACGGGAGGGTAATTTTCAAGTGCGGTTCGGTTTCAATGTTTGGCTTGTAGACTAGTAGATGGTGACAGAAAATCAGAACTGATAGCCTACCGTCTGCAAGTAATTTAGTCAGTATTATGTATACAATAAAGCTCAATTTTTGGTACTTTCAAGGTTTGCCCGCATGCACGGGAAGTAGGAAACGATTTCCGGTTTGCATAAAAAAACAATGTTTTCAACTGATACACTACCGTCTGCAAAGTTCATAATTCGAAATGAAAGGAATAACAATATGTCGGAAGCGCTTTTGCAGACAGTTCTGTCATGCACCAAACCTTATACAGGGTACTCCAAAATTTATCAAATTTTAGTAAAAAAAAAAGATAATTTACCGTCTGCAAACAGTACAAAATGATGATTCTGGTTCATGAAGACGAGTAAGGGAAAGGTGCAGACGTTTACGATATGCAGGCCACCATATCGTGCGCATCTGAACTTGTTTTTTTACAACTTTGAACAATTGTTTACCGTCTGCAGCTAAAAAAACATGACTTAAAAATAGAGTTTCGATAAAGAATTATTTGCAGACCAATTATTTACTGTCTGCAACTTGGTAAAAAGAAAGATTATTGATTCAAATATGCAATTATTTAGTTTGCAGATAATGCGCACATGCACGAGAGTCACAATAAAATGTCTAAATTTGGCTAAATGCGTTTGATGTCTTTCCGTTCGCGGTATCTACCAAAAAACAACTATCATGCAACCGTCTGCAACTTGGTACAAAGAAAAATTACACAACGTGGAGCCCTCTGCAGGTGCAATATGTAACTCTCGACTAGTTTCGATAAGTTGAAAGATTAGTTGGAGGTTTGGAAATCATTTAAGATTTCATGGCAAGCCCCCTGCAGGAGCAATGTGCAACTTTCGACTAGTTTCGATAACTTGAAAGATTAGTTAGAGGTTTGGAAATCATTTAAGATTTCATGGCAAGATGGTAAAGAGTTGTTTTTGGTGCATATCGCACACGAAGAGATATCAAACGGAATTCGAGTTTTGACTCTATTCTGCAAATTGAATAAGTGCGTATTTAACCCAGTAATCTTTCTTTGTGCTAAGTTGCAGACGGTATAGATAGTTGTTTTTGGTACATATCGCGGTAGGAGGATATCAAACGGATTTCGCAAAATTTTGACACTCCATTGTGGTTTTCGTGCATGTGCGCATTGTCTGTAAATTAAATAATTGCGTAATCGAACCAATAACCTTTCTTTGTACCAAGTTGCAGACAGTTAATAACCGGTAAAAGTTACCCCCATTTTCTTACAAGTTTATAGAATTTAATGGACAACCGTGCATATTGGATTCGCCTGCAAACATTGTTTACAATAGTTTTGCAACCTAAATTTTCTAATAAATCTATAGTTAAACGGTGAACAATTGTTCAAAGTTCGAAAAAAAATAACGAGTTGACATGCGCACGATATGGTGATGTGCATATCGTAAACGTCTGCACCTTTCCCTTACTCGTCTTCATGAACCAGAATCATCATTTTGTATTGTTTGCAGACGGTAAATTATCATTTTTTTTTACTAAAATTTTATACATTTTGGAGTACCCTGTATAAGGTTTGGCATGACAGAACTGTCTGCAAAAGCGCTTCCGACATATTGTTATTCCTTTAATTTCGAATTATGAACTTTGCAGACGGTAGTGTATCAGTTGAAAACATTGTTTTTTTTATGCAAACCGGAAATCGTTTCCTACATCCCGTGCAAGCGGGCAAACCTTGAAAGTACCAAAAATTGAGCTTTATTGTATACATAATATTGACTAAATTACTTGCAGACGGTAGGCTATCAGTTCTGATTTTCTGTCATCATCTACTAGTCGGAATAATCAGTAGTAGAATCATTGGTCCAATAATATTTGAAGGACCCCTGACTGGTGCCAGATACTTGAGATTCCTGCAAAATGAGATTGAGGACATTTTAGATGAGTTACCTTTGGATTTAGGATAGGGAATGTATTTCCAACAAGATGGCGCTCCTCCACATAATTCAAGGATATTAATTGATTACCTTCAACGTAGATTCGGAGAAAACGTAATTTCGACGAATGATTCTGTGAGATGGCCTCCAAGGTCACCTGATTTAAAACCCATTGATTTTTTGGTTTGGGGTCATTTAAAAAATATTGTATACGCAATCACCGTTACAACCCGTGAAGACCTGGAGCAACGAGTAAGACGCGCAATTAATAGCATAACGGTCCAGCAATGGGGTTATTTCATAATTTTTATTTACATTAAATTTGGATTCTAGGACTAGTAATAACTAAGTATATCTAATCGAAATTTTTTTTATGGACGTCAAATAATTTTAAATTCAATTTATAAATTGAAAATGGTAGTTCCCGCCAAAAGCCAGTCAATGGTTACGCATGCGCAGTATAGTTCAAGCAGTAAATTTGTATGGCAGCCATGAAATGCAAACTTCACCATTACCTATTATACTGATGTGTGACTGACATTTTGTTTTGCCGTTTTCACTAAATGTCAAAAAATACCAGTTTTGATTGGTTCGTGCCGAGCCGACTTTTCGATTTGCCTTGTGCAATTTACGATGCGAATCAACTAGAACTCTTGCTCTTTGCGTCGCGACATCGTTCGGCCCTCCCGCAGGTGTATTTCGAAAAATATGAACGTTTTAGAATTGCATGTTTTTGCGCTATTTTCGGTTCCGAAATGCAATTGCATGCTTACATCCACCTATAAACATGTATTCAAATTATAAGAGTAAAAAATCTTAACAAAAACAAATATTCCTAGATTTACTTCTAAACCGTGACGTCGGAAGTTAATAAAATTTGAAATTACTGACGATTTATGAATAATTAACAAATAATAAAGAAATAGTATTTACCAATAAATTATTCTTGTATATTCTACTATTCAAATTGATAGATATTTTTAAGTTTTTCTTTAACATAAATAACCCAATTGGCGAACGTTCTTCGAAACGGCTATGCGAGTTCAGAAGTGCATTGACGTTAATGGATAGAATTTTGAACAATTGTTAATGTTTTGTGTTCATTTTTTATATTCCAAAGCCACCTTATGTATTATAACAAGATAATTAGATCAAAATTGTCAGTTCTTATTTTCTTTTAGCTATAATTTTGTTTGTATTTATCGCACATTTTAATACGACATATCAATAAATTCCTTATTAATAGTACTAATAAATGGTACGACGTTACCAATATGGTTCCATTTGAAAAAATTGAATTTCGCCCCAAAAACCATTTTGATGAACTTTATTTGCTCATAAATCACGTAATTTAGTATTTTTGATGGAATTTCGATTTTTCTAGCATTACACGGGTCATTTAGAATAAATTGCAACCGTCATGGCACACTTAAATGGAAAACTAAAAATTATATTATAAAAAATATTGACGTTTGAAATGTCACTTGTTTGGTATCGTTGGATTCAGCAAATTATGCAGAATTTAAAAATGCAATAATATACACCATTTAAAAATCGAAAGTTGTGTCACTTCCGGCGAAACCAGAAGTAGAAAAAAATCACTAGTATGTCAAAAAGTGTCGCTCATTTTGTATATAGGATATAAATTTCAATCAATTATCTTCAAAAACACCCGGTATAAAACTACATTTTCCCGAACATGTGTAAGACCTTGTTATTGAGAATAATAGAGAATGTGTCAATTCACGTATCATGAAATAAATGTAATCATTGGTGGTTCTTGCTCAAACTGTACTTGTTTATATTTTAATGGGGTAATTCGGTGTTTTGTTATGTCTAGCTTGTACTCTTTGCGTATCTAGCAAGGTTTCTTCGTGTCCCATCCACTGCGAATACATTTTTCATTATAAATTATCCCCAGAAAGTAGTTCGAATTCCACTATAATCTATCTTTACTCAAACAAATCTAGATCTAGTAGATTGAGAATTCAGTAAACAGAAAGGGCTATTTCTGCCCCGCCCTTAGAGCGTAATAACCTGTCCTATATACCGGGTGACACAGGAGATATGTAACACCCCGTAGCATATTTATTTAAAAATATATTATTTTGAAATTTGGTAGACTTATATAATGCGTGATTATCCTTTTTTTGGTATAAACGAAAAATTTTTTCCACTTCCGGTTTCACCGGAAGTGACATCTACTTCTTTCTTTTAAATGTCACCCTGTACATATTTTTTTCCTATCTGATTCTACTTAAATTTCTCTTTTCAACTATGTATAGTAAGATGACATTAGTTTTTAAAATGGCTGCTGAAAACCATTTTATTGCTCTGAGTCAAGTTGGCTATGGTATAAAATGTGGCGGTAATTAACGCTTAATGTGCTGCGATATCAAAAGAACCCTGGTACACAATTTTGTGTTTCATATTTGTTTTGTTCTAATCAGTAGCCAAAGAGACTTTGTAGAATTTTTATATTAAATAAAAATCTCTAGACTAGATCCCCGAAATCATAAAAACTAAGATAGAAACACTAATTTTAAATTTGACCCATTTGTAAAATATTTATTCATCTTTCACTTTTACCCAATACAATTCATTATTATGTTTGATTTTGCTTGCTTTTAAATAAAATTGTTTTCGAAGAATCTCAAAATGCTGGCCATTATTTTCCCTGCAGCGTCGAATTCTTGTAACAGTACCTCTAAGCACATTTTCTAACTGCAATTCAGTAATCTCATTTATTGCTAACCTAACTCTCACTTTTAAGTCTTCCCTCTTTTGCAGTGGAGTCTTATAAACTATTTCCTTGAGATGGCCCCATATGAAAAAATCAAGTGGCGTAAAATCCGGACGCCTCGGGGGCCATCTAATTGGTAAAAGTGAAATATGATTCAATATTTTACAAAATTTAAAATTAATGTTTCTATATTATTAGTTTTTGTGATTTCGTGGATTTAGTCTGGAGATTTTTCTTTAATATAAAAATTGTACAAAGCCTCTTCGGCTACTGATTAGAACAAAACAAATATGAAACACAAAATTGTGTACCACGGTTCTTTTGATATTGTAGCACACTAAGCATTAATTACCGCTACATTTCATACCATAGCCAACTTGACTTAATGAAATAAAATGGTTTTCAGTAGCCATTTAAAAACGAATGCCATCTATAGCGACTATAGCGACTCACTCACTTCCAAAAGCGAGAAGTTTCCATGGAGTCGCTAAGAAAAATAAAAAACATTCGATATAAAAATATAATATCAATATACTTTTAAATACCAAAAACACATAAAATATGAACATGTATTAAGAACAAATATACGAATATTAACTTCGATTTTAATTTTATTTATAGCGATAACGCTATAAATTTGGAAGTTAATATTCGTATATTTGTTCTTAATACATGTTCATATTTTATGTGTTTTTGGTATTTAAAAGTATATTGATATTATATTTTTATATCGAATGTTTTTTATTTTTCTTAGCGACTCCATGGAAACTTCTCCATTATGGATCGAGTTTTCCTTTTTGTTTCTTAGCGACTCCATGGAAACTTCTCGCTTTTGGAAGTGAGTGAGTCGCTATAGTCGCTATACCATCCTGCTATACATAGTTGAAAAGAGGAATTTAAGGAGAATCAGATAGGAAAAAAATATATATAGGGTGCCATTTAAAATAACAAAGTAGATGTCACTTCCGATGAAACCGGAAGTGGAAAATAATCCTTAATCCATACCAAAAAAAGGACAATCAGACATTATATACGTATACCAAATTTCAAAATTATATCTTTTTAAATAAACATGTTACGGGGTGTTACATATCTCCTGTGTCACCCGGTATAGAATTTACATTTTTGCATAATGTGTGTGACAGACAGATTTTTACGACAGTATTTTCGTCACTCTTGGTCTACAAAGCAGCGTTCGATATTATTTTGATTTATAGCTAGACTAGTTTCAGTACATATATTAAAGCACTGCAATATCGTGCTTTTTCAAACCAAAGGAATTCGACGATTGCAACAAAAAACAGGGTCATTGAGGGCTGTTAAAATATATTTGCAAATATTTTAGTATTCAATAGTTATTTCACGAGGGAAATCAATAATAAATTATCCTGAGGATGAAAGAAAGACAAAACGTCTACTTAAAGAAAAATGAAAAAAGTTTTAAAATCGTTTATAGTAGATAATGAACCAAAATGAGAATAACATTTGATTATATGCATTGTTGAAAATCTGACTCAAACAGCTTTCTTAGACGATAGCCTGAGAACTGTTTATTCATCTACCCTTGAAAGTGTCGGCGGCTATCACCATGAACTTGTGGTGGGCAGTAAATTATTAAAGTATGGCCGTGATATTCCTGTGTAGACCCGCAAAGCTATATATCTTTTTTTATCATACTAACATAACAACAATTAAGTGATATAGCTAATATTAAAATAATATAGGTCACCACAGAGTACTTGAAATAACTGTCTACTACAGCACGAAGACCCCCAGAAGAAATACCACAAAGAAATCGAAAAGCATTTGACAGGAGATTAATTAGACTGGATATCAATATATAATCAAAACTAAAAATTGCGACAAGAAAAACGTCAGAAAGGGGCAGCTCACCTATGAGCCCGACAGGAGGAAAAGAAAAACAGTTAAAAAATCGCCACAGAACACATCTGGATTGAAAATAAACCTCAAGAAAAGCCTAATAATGGTGCGAGATCCGCCAACAAAAGAGCGTTGGACCAGCGAAGAGGAACACAAAATAGATGAATAATACTTTCTAAGAACAACGAACAAACTGAACTACCTAGGAACAGACCTGAAGAACCAACTGGAATGGAGAGAAACGATAATGGAGAGAATCAAAACTACATACAGAGTCACAAGGGAAAGCACACCGTTCACTGAGAAAAATAAACTATCATGGGACCTTACCAAATATGTGTACATAGCCGCCAACTGTCCAACGAGGACCTATGGAGTCAAAAGACGCGGCAGCAACAAAAAAGACGCTGCAACAACAAAAGCCAACAGAAGTATTTTGAGAAGAGCAGAAAGGGACATCATTCAACTCCTCGCAAAAACAATAACACGAAAACAGCGACAAAGCACATCAACATTTTTAGGAGGAAAGACAATTAAAAAAAGGATAGAAATGCACGCAATGAAGGACTGGGGATATACTCAAGGAAAGGACCCAACACATCTACTAAAGAAAGCGCTAGCACCGAACATCAACAAGCTAAAGACAGAGAGACCATGCTACAGCGGAGAACAACAACTAAGAGGATCAAGACAAAAAAAATGAACACCACAAAGAAATCGCAACGATATATGCTCTACCACAATCGAAAACCGAGGAATCAGAAGACTCAAAAAAAAAGAAGCAGAAACACAAAAAGAGGAGCATGAACACTCCATATTATGACACAACGCAGCAACATATTTCGCAAGAAGACTCAGAAGAGACAGAAGTCCAGAACCAAAAACACAAAAAAAGGAGCTTAAACGTTCTCTCACGACACAATGCGGTAACGCATCTCACAAATACCTACATCTCCCATCCCACATTCCTTTACCATGCGCCATGTGGCTGTCGGTGCTGGCAACAAGCATGACCTCAGTCCAACCCAGCGTGGACGTAGCAGACAAAGCTGTATACCGAAATTCCTACCGCACACTAGTAAATCAATCAATTAACATTGGTTTATATGCATGATTTTCGTTTCCTTTGGGGGCGGTTTTTTCAATATTGTTACATATTTCTGAGGCAACACTCACGAAAGTAACGCAAAAATTTCATTGGCTAATCAATTTGCAGGGATTAGCATTTAAGAATTGTATAAATATACTTCGTGTCTATTTGTGAATGTTTCCTGATTTTGTTATTTATATAACAAAGATAAGACATATTTATTGGTCACGACGTTCAATAAAAACTAAAATTAGCTACATATATAATTCAAAGAACTTACAGAAACATAACATAAAACTAGTATAAATTGACTTGAGTATTGTTGATTGTAAATAGAGATTTATCTGTATAAAACTTTCGGGATGAGCGATTGAAAATGAAACAGTTGTCGGATATTTCAAAAACCTCTGCCCAAGGAATCACTACTTCCACATCCAAATTTGCTACCCAAATCTCTCACAACGAAAAAATTTCGTATGTGAAAATAATTGTTTATGGAACTTTAATAACATAATATTTGAAATCGTCATCCCAAAAGCCCATAAAGAGATATCCCACATCGGTAGTGGGGATGGATGAAGTAAAAAAAATATTTTGAGGCCTTTGGTTCTTATACACACTAAATCACAATTTCTTTTGGCACCATTTTATAACGGTCAGGGTAGTAATGGGGGTGGCTAATGCCAATTCCTTTTTGAGACATTAGCTTCTCTTGTATATACTAAACACCAATTTTATGAACTTTTACCTGCTTGATTTACCCCCCATTTAATAAGAATAAGATGAAAATATGGTCTAGTTCCAGATCTCGTTAAAATACATACGTGTATCAAATTTCAAGCCAATATCTTAAACGGTTCCAGAGTAATCGTGCTCACAAAAAAGTTACAGACAGACCGAGAGACCGGCAGGCAGACCGACAGGCAGACTGACAGGCAGACATAATTTTTTTTCTCAAACGTATAATCTCGACGTTTCATGACATTCTAAGCCTATTTGAACAATAATAATTAAAAAAAAAAATTGTTGTTACTATACTTCCACTGGATGTGGAAGATAAATTCATATTCAGATAAAAAAAGTTGAGATAGTATAACTGCCAAACGTTAGAAGAAACTTTAACAGTTAATTAGATGCCCAAACTGTGTGTGGCAAGCTTCTCATACAAGGACGCAATTTTTACTGGAAATGAGTCCTTACATTTTGAAGCATGTGCGGTTTTATATGACGGCATTCTTCAACAATGCCAAGTCGAAACTCAGGAAAAGTCGAGCGGAGTTAAATCTGGAGATATGCTCGGCTATTTGCACCCCTCCGTCCAATTCACTGTCCATGAAACATCCTGCTTAAAAACTCCTTAACAGTCGATAATATCAAATAGATCAGTAACTTTCGAATCATTCAATGCATATTCTAAAAATTACGTAATATATAATACAAGATTACCACGATTTGAAAAGAAACAAATAATTAAGAAAACATTATATTTATCCCTCAATGTTTTATAAAATATTTTTTTCATATGTATAGAAGGTCAATTAAGTTATTTGATTCATTAGCAGTGGCGGCTGGTGAAATTTCAATATTTTTTTCTCGTCTGTGGCGCTTGGGACCCATACGAAATATGGGAAATAACATCTAGAGAAGCAATTCTCTAATGACCCCTAAGAAATTTTGAAAAAGCAGTTTGCGAAAAAATTTTTGAAAATTCGGTAGCCTTCCCTGGGTCTAGGGACTCCTGTTTATCTCTTTTTGTCATATGCATTTGACTTTTCATAAAAATACAATACATTTTAGAGTTTATGAAAATATTTTCATTATTAACTGAAATACAATGAACTGAAATTTTGTAATTTACAATTTAACAAATTACAATATTTCAGTTCGTTGAATCTCAGTTAGTAATGAAAATATTTTCATAATTTCCAAAACGTATTGTTCTTTTTTTATGAAAAGTCAAATGCATATGACAAAAAAAAAATAATAAACAGTCTCTAGACCCAGGGGAGACAAATTTTCAAACATTTTTTCGCAAACTGCTTTTTCAAAATTTCTTAGGGGTCGTTAGAGAAGTGCTTCTCTAAATGTTATTTCCCATATTTCGTATGGGTCCCATGCGCTGCAAACGAGAAAAAAAATATTGAAATTTCACCAGTCGCCACTGTTCTCTAGAGACATGAATTTGGGCATACATATACGTGAAGTATCTCTGGAACTTACACGATTAAACAATATGTATTGAACACACATAAGCAAAAATAAATCAGTTAACGCATTCTGTATGAGTCATCCCCATGTTTATGATAAGATTTCTATTTACACTGATCTCGTTTAAAAATCAATTTAATTACTAATAATATTTCTAGTTTATTATAGTCACGATATTTGTAGCTAATATTTCAAATTAAAGAGTCCATTAATTATTTTTTGTTGTGATTTGTATTGACTAAGAATTAAATAAGCCCTCTTCAGTCACTAAACTGTGAAACCTAAACTGTGAAGCAGGTACATTACTCCCGAGTTTCAGAAGAAATCAATTACTTCTAAATTATGCACTGAACATCTCTCAGCCGCAACATCTAAATTATATTATACTCTTTAATGATGAGAGAAGAGATATATCTATGAGGGTCGTCCCACTATAACTTATAAATAGTTGGTGTGCGTTTCTCAGAGGTATCAAGTAAATACTCAGTAAACTTACCAGTAGCGTACAACCAAAGCCCAACTGAAATCCCATCATGGAAAATGAAGCAACTTGCAATAAATCTCAAATATACGAAACATAAAAGATCTGTAACAAATAAAAACCTACTTCAGTCACAACATTTTGATCAGTATTGGAGAAATATCCATGAAGCCACCAAATAATTCTCATTGATCGATCTAAATTGGATCGCGGTGTAGAAGGCGCCTTCTATGCCTCTGGTCGAACCTATTCTTGGATTCTTCATTATTGTGCTTCCATCTTTAGTGCCGAAATATATACTATATGTGAAGCCATACATATTTATATAACACTTCAGTTCAACAAATCACTTCAGTAATATGTTCCTATTCACTTACCTCATTACAGGCTCTCAGCAGTCGCCACAACTCAGATCTATTAATACAAAAAATTTTGTTTTTACTTTACACAATACAAGATCACAAGCTAGTAAATTTTATATGGATTCCTAGTCATTCGGGCCTTAAAGGAAAGGAATTAGAGAATGATGCCGCACAGCAAGCATCAGAGGATGATATTACAGAAAACCCTGCTGTTCGTCAGTATGATGTAAAAATATATATAAACGAAAAAATAATGGCCGATGAGCAACACTAATGGACTAATTATTGCGATACACGTCTGAAAATCAGTAAACTAGGAGTTGGAAAATTGATACTTCCTCTAAGAAATATTTTGATGCCCTTTAGAGAAAACTTGATAGAATGATATCTGACTATATTGAACTCAACAAAAACATTTTTTTTTTAGTTTCGCACAAGACAATATTTTTCTTTCTTCAGTTTTCAATAGCCTAGTACCATTCTATAAAGTTGTCTCTAAAAGCCTATCAAAAAATGTTTTTAATCGGTTCTGAGGTGTAGGAGAAATTGTCGAATTACGTTCACGGTGTTACAGGGCCTAGGCCCACTTATAAAAGGGGGCCCCAAAGGCTGCTAAACCTCGAACGCGGGGTAGGGTAGTCACCCTGTGCCCTGAACAAAATTTTAATGTTTTACGTGCAGTACCCCCTCTATACACTGGTGAGGAAGGGGCCTCACACGGCCGACTAGTCAGGTCCTTGGGGGTGGTTTCGGTAATTGGGGTGGTGCAGGTGGTTAATTATAAAATGACAACGTCGTTCTAATCAACAACATAAATGGCTTAAAATTATTGAAATCTATTTAGTAAAGTAACGATACACCAAATATACTAAATATTACTGAAATCTAAAATGTTACTTAAATTTACGTGACGTGCAAAATATTACAAATATTACTTGAAATCTATTTTACTGTCCTGTGGACGTTGTGTTGATGTACCTCATTAAGAGAATATGATTCAGCTTACCTTTGGTAGTGTCTGAATGGCCTTTACCCTTCCTACCAGGGTAGCGTAATTCTAGGTCATAAAAGCCGCAGGTGGTAGATAATCCACGTGGAGTCTAAGGTAATGTGACGAGATCCCAGTACCATACAAGCACAAGATGACAGGCAATAATCCAAAATCTATAGACCAAAATCTGGACTAGAAGTTGAAATAAGAATCAGACTGGAAGTCCCTCGTAAAATGTAGAGCGTGTCATAAAAGTTTCAAGTAAAACGTAGAGTAACAGGTCCAAATAAACCATAAACTACAGATCCAAATAACTCGTAAATTAACAAATCCAAATACATCATAGATTAACAAACAGATCCCAAAACTCGTAACTTAACTAACAGGTTCCAATACTCGTGACTTACAAACAAACAAACAGCCCTGCAATAAAATAAATAACCTAAATTACAATCTTTCAATCTTAAGTGGGTTTCAGAGACGTACCTGAGATGTGATGTGGGCTGAAAATGGCACTCCGAAGTCTTGCATTCAAAAGACGCCACGTGCTTCAGAAAATTGATTTAATCCGGAAATACGTAGTTATATCTCCCCAAAAACGATACTCAAATACCAAAACGGAAATACGACTAATATTGTCGTGATGAATATTAAATCCCATAAATGGAGCAAAACGATATTGCTAAAACGCGTACTCGCAGGACTCAATTTTCAAGCCAGCAAAAGGGAAAGGAAATAACCAAAAAAATGTCCCTCTATCAAATGTCAGATTCTCGCAGCTTTCGTTGGTACGTTCAGAATTTCCACTTCCCGGCGTATCCCACAACTCTGAATAGATTTTCCTAACTTCGTTTACATCCACAAATAATATAGTAATATACTCCGAAGGCCGTCCTATCATAAATCTACACATCAATAGAAGGTTTAATTAACAATACCGGCCATTGTAGAAGCTTTAAAAAGGTGTTTTTGCAATGCACTCTCTTAATGAATATCTGAACGCACTCATCCAGCTACCGGCAGCGATGGAATGGTCGAAGTAAAATATCAGGTAGCGCTATTAGGCAACCAATTATACTCATCTTGGGAGCCGAAGGAAATCTAGTTGCATATGATATATCTTAGGAAAATCTATGATCAAATACACGATAAAATTTGGGAAAATAACGAAAATTAGTACATAAAATTCTGGCAATTACTAAATGTGAAAATATACTGTAACAACGGCACAGCCCATCTTAAGACTAGGACACACAAGTCTGACGAACACATGTATGTAACACTTAACCGTAACCCATGCGCTTCTACATTGTATGAAATATGCGGCAAATAGAGAAGGAATAAATTATCCAACAAAATTAATATACGAGTTTCTCAATAGTATGGATAAGCCAGAATAACTCGTCAGGATAGCGAGATATGAGGAAAATGACCTCCATAAAAGTTGTTGAGGTCATCGGCTTCCGCACTCTTCAGTTGAGGTTATAAGATTTGCATAATATTAGTAATTAAGCTGAATTACTAATTTTCTCTTGAAAAAAATAATCCTATAGGAGTAATTTTGCCTTTGAAGATTAAGACCAGTGTCCTTCTTGGTTAAATCTTGGTAATTTGAACTTGTATGATGTCAGTATTTCTAACAGGTCTACTGTCATAGTAATTTAGACTCTATGGTTATTTAAAGGTAATAAATTTGCCAATATTTTCCAAAATCTGCCAGCGACCTCATTTGAGTTTAAATAAGGTAGAATTAAGTAATTTACAACCTGCCAAATTTCTTATTAGATCATGGCTATATTTTATGATCAATATTAAGTAAATTTGTACCTTGAATAAAGCCAAATAAGTTCATGAACTCGAAAGGCAGTAAAAGTAAACTTAACCTTAATTTGGACTTGTAAAGTGACTTAATTTGTTTATGAGATATATACATTTTTTAGGGAAATTTTAGGTAATTTTTAATACAGCACATAATGCACAAGGCCATATTGTATTCTGAAGAAATATTCTAGATAAAAAATAAGTACCTTATAACTTAGTATATAATTTCAAGCAGTTTTGTCTTTATAGTCAACTATTAAGACGAAATTAAGTAATTCTCGACTTCATAAAATTATTCTGATCTTTGATTGGTCATATCGCTTGTTTGCTCTTGGGTTTCTTTGATAACGAGCTTGACGAATGCGTAAATATTTAAAACGATGAATATGTGCCTTTAATGTGTAGAAGCTAAATAAAAAAGATGAAAAAAAAATTGAGCCGCCTTCAAAAAAGGTTGCTAAATATTTTGAAATAAAATATCACTGTCGCGACACCCAGTTAATTGTATTCTTCTTATCTACAGAATACTTGAATACATAATGATGTTTATGTAAGTGTGAATAATTTTGCCTATTTGACTTTGAAAAAAAGAAGTAACACTGATAACATAACTATAAATTTTGATAATATTTTTGTTAATAATTCAATAAATATGTACTTATTGATTGATAAATCTGTGTGTTTATGATGAACTTGTTGACCTACTTTATGTTCAAATTATTTAAAAATTAAAAATTATTGCGAAAAGTTAAATAGCGAGGACTTTAATGACTATTAGGCGACATTGAGATGATACTATTTATTTATAGACTCGCAGCATAACAATTTGAAAGATTTTTGAGTCTTAAGGTAAGGGATGCTTTACAGGAAAATGTAACCTGAGTAGTTTTTTCTTAATAAAATTTCTGGTGGGTTTGCCACGTGTAAGAAAAAGCAAAAATACTACTAAAACAAGTTGAAAAACTTCAAAATGTACTAGAGAGAAACGTGTGATGAAATTTAAAATTAACAACAAAGACGGAAAACAAGATAGTCAAACATCTAGAAGATTCCTTAGATAGAAGTATTTGTTTAGGACCTCAATAAAAAACGCCATCAACAAAATTAGTAATATAACATAAATATCTTTTATTAAACTTTGACAAAAGTCAAATGAGGTAAAGAAGTGACTTTTTGCTATTATTTATACTTAATAAATGTGCGCAAATAGATACAAACAGTTGATTTTTATAAAATTATACAATGAAAAATTTGGGGACACTGAAAATGCTTTTTGTTCCAAAATCTAGGCATTTAATCGTGCAGACACAAAATGTCAAATATTTATATATACAGTGTGTCCCACTTTTCACCATAATGCCTTCGTAGCTCAGTTATTAGTCATCAAATTTCAATTAAAATCGTATCGGTATCAATAACCTTCATTATATCTTTTTTGTGTACAATAAAACTTATTTCAGGTATTGAGGTGCATTTTATTAAGAAAAAAAGGTCGATTTTCGGGAAGTCATCTGCATTTCTTTAATGAAAAACTAATTCAGTATTTTTGTTCAGTATGCGTTAGAATTTCTGTATCCAAAATTTAATGACATGCGTTAGTTTTTCATTAAAAAAGTACCTACTAATGACTTCTCGAAAAGTCGACTATTTTTTTCTTAATAAAAATGCACGCCAGTGACTGAAATGTGTTTTATTTTATTCAAAAAAGATATAGTAAAGGCAAATGTTGAAATTTTACGAATAATAGCTGAGTAACGAAGGTGTTACAGTAAAAAGAGGGACACACTGTATATTTCTATGCAAGCAGCTATCTTTCAGCTTATGTAGTTCAGCCACCATCAACTTTTAAATTAGTAAAATTAACAAATGTGAGATAGGCGACAGAGTCAGGCGACAGTGACACCACCGGTACAATGGAATTCAATGCGACCTCGTTCGAAGCATGCGACACGGGGCTGTGTGTCGCTGTCGCACGCTTCGAACGAGGTCGCATTGAATTCCATTGTACCGGTGGTGTCGCTGTCGCCTGTCTCTGTCGCCTATCTCGGTCTCCTATCGCTGTCGCGTGTTGCGAAAGTCCACCTTAACTCTTCTTCACTTTGGTCTAGTAAGTATAAACAATACAATCGATGTGTTATATAAACTGTTTAACTAAATAATTTACTCATGAAATTATGGAAATATTTAACAATAACAGTTCATCTATTCAATCAGGTCGTTAAAACAATTACATGTATGAAATAAAAAGTTCTTAAAGGTATTATGATAATCTTCAAGTTTTACAAAATCGTGGGATTTTTTCAAGATTTACAGACTGTTGACTTAAACGGTGCAGTTTATTTATTTATTTACCTTATTTCTTTTGTATCGACTGTTGCGTAATATTCGAGATAAAAATGTGACACCTGATAATTTTAAAAATATTCCTGGTAAGTTCCAATGCTAGTTTTGTATGTAAATAAAGGGAGATGAAATATTTCCGAAATTATAAATACTTATATTTATCTACATCTATAGACATTATTAGAATCCAGATTTCGTATTTGATAAAAATGTAAATAACAAGAGATTTTTTAAAATAAACATACCAGTACCTGTTAAACCAAATTATTTATATATAGAAAAACAAATATTTTTATTGCACCTACATCGGTTCAAACTGAAACTGTAAACAGAATTGATTGATATTATTAATACAGTCTCTAGAACAAAAAAACGAGGTACCCCTGAATAATTCCTACAAGAAATTTCTTATATATAAATAATATAAAGGGGATTGCCACGATCATTAATTAATATTTTCCACAAAAATATCGTTGCCGCTACGCCTGCCATGTTAAAAAATGGCGGTGAAAATAGGTTTCTCTCAATTATCTCCTTTCTTGTTAGTTGTTAGAAAATTTAAAAAAGCTACAACTTTTACTTAAACTATTTTTTTCTATTGTTAATATATTATGATTTTTCAAGTGCGCGGTCTTCAAATTTTTCTAGTTCCGTTCATGAACTTTAATACAAATAAAGCTAAAGCTATAATAGTATAAATCGAGGTTGGAAATTATTTTATTTAACCAAGTCGCCTTCTCTTCCGTGTTATACGAAGTTCTGTATATGATTCATTTGAAATTGTCGGTTGTGTATGTATATTGCTGGTGTTATCTTCAGCTGCTAGTCCCTCAGTATTTCACCAACACCATCATCTTCAATATTAAAATGTTGAACGTCACTGTTAATTGGCTCATCATAGTCAAGCAAGTTCTTCTCTTTAACAACATTAATACGTGATTCCCGACCACGTGGCAGATTATTAAGTAGTAAAGTCCATTCTTCTGACAACTGCAGTCCCCTAAACAGCCTCTTGTACATTTGCAGGAAATTTCGAGTAAAACCGCTTGTGGAGCAAAATCACTTGATGTTCTTACTGGTTTTCTACCCCCATTTCAATAGATTTTTGAAGTTACCACACCATTCTTGAACCTGGTAGTAGGTTCGCAAGTAATGTTGGTGTGTAGCTGCTTCAGTTGGTGGCAGTAATGCGAGATAGCAAGGTTTTCTCTTCAGAGATTTTGAAAAATTTTTGACCTGCTATTATTAAGTGAAGTATTATCGGATGTCAATCCGTACATAGCTTTGACGAAAAATATTTCTACTGCAGAGGTTAAGACTGGTGAAAATCTTTAAGTTTCTTGCATTGTCACATTTTTTCAAGCATCTTGATACATTTTTGTGTCCCTTATTATAAAAAAGGCTGAGATCGTATTGTATCTTTACAGTTAAAGAGTTTGCCTTCACCGGCTTGCCTTGCGCCAAATCCGACGGTATTCAGTTTCTCAGACAACATTGAGATAAATCGATCTTTATTTTTGTCATTTGCAAGAAATTTTTCCTGTGAGGAACTCACGGGGACTTCCACCTTCACTTTTATTATGATAAAGACAGCTGTTTACTATTACTATCACAAGCAGATATATGAATATCTACCAACATATTCTTATAATAATGGAAATCAAGAGACTCACAGTATACCTCCTGTAAAAGGGCCATTACACAATAAATACTTGAAGAATTTGACTCAACTTTGGAAGCTATTTACTGTGGTAGAAATATGCATCTGGCGATAAAATTGTCTGCAACCTGTTTTGTAGATAATTTTATAGCCTTCAATTTTATACATAACCATTTTTGTCGTAATTTAACGAGAAACCAAGAAATTACGAAAACCCATATTTTTGTGGACATCTCTCGCTGGAGGGGGGCTCCGGGGCTCGTTCGAGTGGAGTTTCCCACTAGCAACCAGATGAATCAATTTATATTAAGAAACTTTTTCTTTTTTTCTCCAAAATACCTGGCACCTGGTGAAAGCAAAGCAGTAGATTGAAAAATACCTTAAACAAATTATTATACATGGTTAAACAACTTTAAAGTCCCCGTAAGAAATAATGCCCACCAATCCTCCACTTGCTCCCTCGGGAGTTTAATTCCCACTGCAACGAGTTGAAAATGACATGAACATTGAATACGCACTGGCGACAGTATAAGAAAATGCTGTGCGCTGTGCAGCAGCAAAGTTTCTCGTTTTTTATTCTGTGTTTATACATGAAAATACTAATTTAAAAAAATAAAAATGAATGCTGGCAAAAATAGAGCTTTAATAGATCATCAAAGTAAATATATAGATAGTAGCTTTATAAAATAAAATGTGAGAAAAGTAATTTTTTGTCTGGATATTTAAAAATACAATGTTATGTTAATAGATATCATTGAAAAGTTAAAACATATAAGGAGATCCTATTATTTCATTGAAAACTGTTATTCAGTTGTCCTCACATTTGCACGATAATCCAGGTTCGTTTTTTCGCACTACTTATATGGAAAAATAAGAAAAATAATCTAATAAACTATTAAGATTAATGGTGATAGTTCTATTCTTTATCATACAGTATAATCAATTTTTGTGTCAGGGTCAAGAATGTTTTTATAGAAAATAAGAGTAATTATACTATGTATGACTTCTGAGTAGTTTTCCTAAACAAAGTTCAACGATCAAATGAGTTAATTATAATTAAGTCAGCTTGATGAATTGCTGGTCGGTTACGGTTTACACTAAAAATGATTACAATTAATAAAGTAGATACACTAAAATTTTAATTGCAGTGTATACTTGATACAAAGGAGCCGACAGTAATACAGAGTGTTTGGTGTATACGAACCAATAGTTTTCATGACAATATATTGGCCCAAAAGAGGTAAGAAGTCTTATGAAATGTTTGCCTTGCTCCAACGATTTTACTTAAATTAATCATTTTCCCTAAATATGATATTTTTCAGATAGTACTTACAATATTGTCTAGGTCAGTAATTCTTAAACCAAGTTCAAGCTTTTTTAATACCTGCATTTCCCTTTTTATTATGTACATTATATAGATAACATAGCCACAAAAAGAAAATTCAGATCTGGAGGTCAGACTATGTCTATTACAAGTTTTCGGGAGCGCTGAATCCGAATCCGCGATCCATTTAACCCCATCACGTCAGGTTTTTCCAATAACCCCATATAACCCCACAACCCAAACTGTCAAGTCCTATTACACACAACGATCCTGTAAAGGGAGATGTGCACCCAGAATAACCAATATCCTATAATCCTACATATTCAATCCCAAACCCCCAACTCCATAACCGATAACTCCAATAACCACGTTACTCAGTAGTTTGACTTGATCTCTCATCGCGGGATATATCAGGGCTCTATAAACATAATATATTTAACCTTTTAATCCCCCAACCCCATAACCATATAACTCCATAATACCATAACCTCGTAACCTCGTAACCAATAACCTCATAACCTCATGACTCAGTAACCAATAACCCCATATCTATTCTTTAAATGTTGATCGTTTGTTTCCGATAAAAAAATAGGACCATCGGCATTAGAGTTACCCGATGTACACCACGATTAGGTTGCGCGAGCGGATTTTGTACATCATTTAGCCCTTAAAAGGGCTGTTTGGTAATATAGACTAGATACGAGGATAAAACATTTTCACTCATTTTCTTTTTTACAGCTATAACGGGTTCTTTTTCTTCGAATGATCTGTGTAAAGGATTTCTATTACGTTTCTTTTTTTGGTACATCTCTTTTCAATATCCAACAAAAATCAGACATCATGTTCACGTTCCACCTTCCTTGGTAACGAGTTTCCATTACCTTTATGTCTTGATGGAAACTTCACCCTGCTCTTTACTGAAGTCTCCAAGATTGTCGGGAAACTTATCGAGATGGAAATGCAGGAAATGTAATTTGAAATTCATTAAACATCCAAGTCGTTCATAGTCCTTAACCATTTTGGCAACATTACTCTTATACTCTGGACTTTTCCTATTTCCCAAAAAATTTTGCGCCACGGCCCTGAAACTCAGCCATGCTAATTCCTCTAATTCATTCATTTTGCTAATCAAAATAGTATCTTTGAATAATGTCCTTATTTGTGGTTCATCAAACAGCTTTCAGTTTAACCTCAGACATTTTCGGAAATTTCGTGTGCAGTTACAGAAAGCATTACCTTTCTCACCCTGACCAGCCGCCGATTCTGGGCATCCAAAACCCTGCCTCCTACGTCTTCCACCTGTGCCTACCATGACGGCATGAAAGCCATGATCCAGGGACTCAGCCGCGTAGCGGGATTACTCCGTTTCCCGCCGTCACCGCGAGGAGGTGCCCTGTATGCAGACACAGTTGGGATTAACATCCGCGAAATAAAGCTTCATTTGGCATGATATTTTTGAAATTGACAGAAAATCTACTGGAGATAATGAAACTGGGAGCCAATAATGATATAGACTATTAAAAGGAATTTATTTAAATACAAAAAATCCAAATCAATGATTAATTTATTATATATATTAAAAGGTGGAAACGGTCAATTTAGAGCAACAAGTCTCAAAAATATAGACTATGTTCCTTGCATCAAACAATCGAACTACTACGTAACGTTGTTATTGGAGTTATCGGTTATGGGGTTATGGGGTTTGGGGTTGAATGTATAGGATTATAGGGTTATTATGGGTGCACAGCTCCCTCTATAGGATCGTTGTGTGTAATAGGACTTGACAGTTTGGTTTATGGGGTTATATGAGGTTATATGGGGTTATTGGTAAAACCTGACGTGATGGGGTTAAATGGATTGCGGATTCGAATTCAGCGACCCCGAAAACATGTAGTAGATATGGTCTCACCTCCAGATCTGAAAAACAATTTTTTTTGTGTGGCTGTGTAATTAGAGATGAAAAACGTAAAACAACGCAATACTTTCATAATAGGATGCATCTGCTGTCGGCAGCTCAAAGAGGCATTTCATGTGTTTTTCTTCCTTGCGTACAGCCGTGGGCTAGACTACCGCTTACCAATTATACAGTGTTGTCAATGTGTATGATTTATCTAGTTTTAAGGTAAAACAGTAGTAATATTAAAACTGGAAGCAGAAGCAAATAAAAATTCTATTATCAGCGAAACTGATTGCTAGCTTGTTGAACGAAAATAAGGCACAACCCAGCGGGGTGTATAATCAGATTTCAATGTCATCCAGTTAATTGAATCTTATGACTTATACCTAATATTGATATTGAAGTCAGTTAGAAATACGTTTAAATTCGTTATTTGTTCATTTTTGCATCGATCTCCTTATCGATATTAGGTAACAAGGCTCAATTAACTGGGCGTCAGTGAAATTTTATAATTCTTAGCGATCTTTTCTGAAGGCGGTCGCATTTTTTTCTAAAATTTTTTTACACCCATTTTAATGACCTCTACACAGTAAATTTATACATCCATTGTTTTAAATTTTAACGTCAGGCTCGGAGTAAAGTCGGCATCTCCTTTATGGGACATAGGCGGCGGCGGTAGAAATGTAAAAAAGTTTTAAATAAATACTGAATAATAATTTTTTCATTATTTAAGAAAGAGATTCCTATAATACCTTCATTCAATAGAATTGGTTAATTAAAAAATATGTTTATCATATTTGATAAAAGTCATATAAATGATATATTAAGGCTTCGTCTATTGTCTAGTAACCTACCTCATATTCTATCTTTTTGCGGTAAAGCTGTGCAATTTTAGGTGGGAGTTGCATAGAAAGTATATCATCCTTCCGAAGGAATGTAAAGCAGAGAGTCTATTAAATGTTAGGCAGGTAAAAAATCCCTATTATTCTATATAGGAGATTCGGCAAAATTTTCGTTTGCTGGCGTTAGTAATTGGTCTTAGTAAACAAATCTAAAAAAAGGCTATGTCTATGAATTTTAAATAAGCAATATTTCATTATTCACTATCCGAGTTTTCAGAACTTGAATCGGTATTTACATTAATAATAATTGGATTGATAAGTGGTAAGATAGAATATTCATTTTCCTTTTTTATCACATACATACACACTTCCTCCATATATCGCTTTTGCCTATTTCGTCTACTACTACCTTTATATTCTTTTAAGACAGACTCACTTAATTGTTGTGATAGATTATATTGACGTAGTCTTATTTTTAAATCAGCCCACACCGCTTCAATAGGGTTGAAAACGCAATAATATGGAAGCAGGCGTAAAGTAATATGATCGTGTGGTTCAAAAATTTTTTCAACGACATATTTCTTTTTAAAGTTTTGTTTTCGAATCAGTTTTGTTTTTTTTCCGGATATTTTCATGCCTTTACCTTTAATAAATTCAATGATATCGCCTTTTTTGTGTTGATCCTCGGAATTTTTGTGTGTTGACTCGAATGACATGACGCCTTGTCGATAACAATTAGAGAATTTGGTGGGATATTTGGTAACAGCTTCTGCTTTGCCCACTTCTCAAATAATTTCTCTGTCATATCCTCGTGGTAGTCGGCAGAGGAATGCTTGATATTTTTGGCAGACGACAACAACGCATTTGGAATAAAACCATGTTCACTTCCAGCATACAAAATTATAACTTTTTCCCCCTAGAACATGGAGCACTTTTTCGCTTTTTTGTGTTATCTATCCAACCATATAGAACAACATCATGGGCTTCAAACCACGTTTCGTCAAGATAAATTATTTCTCTATTTGCATCTCGGTATTCTTTTACTTTATACAAGTACTCTTGTCGATGGTCAACGATGCGTGCTGATTCCATAATTACCATTCGTTTGTCCATTTTTTTGTACCTAAAACCGCAATCCAGCAAAACATTTCGCAAAGTATGTAACGATTTATAATTATCATCTAGATAGTCGCGTAACTTATCTCGAATCATTTTTGGGTGGGAACCGTCTGTTCATTTTAAAAGTCATACACAAATCAACGAATGGCGTTATCAAGTTTCTTAAGCTTTTGCCCAACTCTTTTCCGTTTAAAAGAATGATCAACTACATTCCCTGCTCCAATAAATTGTAGCACGCTAGATTTGGTTAATTAATAATAATAATAAGTTATTTTATTGACAGGAAATGATTACAAATTTACAATATAATATGTTGGTGATTGTACCAGTGATTGCCTAATCTATAATATGAAATTCGTGACGTGTGCTTCTCTTGTAAAATCACTGAATATGTGTCGAGGTATATAATATTTATTACTTTACAAACACGTGCCATTCACTTTTATGTCTATAACTAGACCTGTTGTAAACTCATTATCACCCAAAAAATTCTTGTATATGCAATTTATTAGTTGCTAGATTTTAGATATTACCACCTCTTTGAGTGCCGAGGGTCGACTTGCACTGTGGGTTCTATTTTATGGTTACGTGTGTTGTTCACTTGTTGATAGCTATTAAAGTACTTTGTATTAATTATTTGCAAATATGATTCCAGTATTGTTCTTTTGTTATGACACGCCGATTCATTATGTACATTGTATAGATAATTGGGATAAAAAAACGTAAAAAAGAAAACGCCAGACAAGTAAGTATTTCCCGATCTATTTGGATATTGCCGCTGTCTTTCATAATAGGCTGCATCTGCTGTCAGCTGCTAAAAGAGGCATTTCATGTGTTTCTCTTCCTTGCGTTTAGCCGTGGGCTAGGCCGCCGCGCCGGCGCCGCTTAGCAATCATAAAGTGTTGTCAATGTGTTGGATTGATCTAGTTTTAAGGTAAAACAGTAGAAATACTAAAACTGGATGTGATGAACGAGATAATGAATAAAGTAATAAATTAACCGTTACTAATTTACCTACTACAGTGGTTAAATACATTTTCAGTACAATTTAAAAATGGTAGTTTTTATTTTCGTTGTTAAAGTACATTTTTTGAAGACGCTAAAATTACCGATGTCAGTGGCACTTCCTCATTAAGGATACAAGCAGCTTCAAAAAACTGAACTCAACGGCCTATTTCTTCTTCTTCTGAAATAATTATGATGTTTGTGAAAAAGTGCTAAAATGGCAATGAGTAAATAACGTTAAATGTCAATTAATATTTTCAATTATACACTGATTAAACAAAGTAAAAAGGAAATTGGTTTATTGTTTTTAAATGAGTTACACCACTGTAAAACTCATGACACAAGTGAGCAGAATATTCTCGTCTCTTGTTAATAGATGTACTGCCTACACTGATAACATTGCCTATTTTTAATTAATTTTTAATCAAAAGTTGAGTTATAGAAAAGTGTATAAGAATTTTTTACTTCTTTTAGGCCAACATATCATCATGCAAAATATTCTTATACCTCAGATGCCCAGTATATGTGATTACAATTTGCCTATGATAAATCATAACTGACCCATAAAATATAATAAATAATTAAAGCCAAAATTATCGACAATATACCAATTTAATCATTTCAAAACATTTTTAATATTTAAAACTATGACGTTATCGCCATTATCTAAGTATAAATATTTTATTTCAAAGTAGGTACGTAGTTATTGTTGGTTAATTCGTAATTTTAAATTTTAAATAGTTAATCCACTGATTTACGAAAATAATCAAATAATAGTATATAAATCAATGAGCATGTAATGATGGCTATTGCTCACGAGTATGATGTTTACGGTACAAGCCGAAGACGAGTGTCGTAATTGTTCCACACGAGTCGAATACTTGTCCTTTCCCGGACGAGGTTCTCATTGCCAGGCCCGTCGAGAGGGGGGACAGCCGGTACAAATTACCGGGGCTCGAGCGCAGTCAAGGGCCCCCTGGCCGTGTTAAAAATATATTTTGGTAAAATTTCTTACCGCAATCGATCTTGTAAACAGAGTCCTTCAAGCAAGAAATACTACAACAAATATCGGGGTTAAGAATATTGCCAGCCCTTTAAAAGAACTCAAAGCATTGCGGGTGAAGTGGAACCAGATGTTAGGGGAAACAAAATTGGTTGCTGGTAACATCGAGTTACTTGTTACGTTTCCCGAAAAGAGAAGCAACATAAGAAAAAGATTTGCAGATGAAACTATAACCAGTAACAGTTATGTCTTTATTTCTACTCCAGATCCAGAGGATTCATTCAGGTGTCAAATCTTCAATGTACTTCTGGATACCATTATCATTAATATGACAATGCGATATGAAGCTGTAAGAAATTTGTCGTCATTATTTAGCATATTATGGTAGTATAAGGACGAAAATATTAGTCTCGCCACATTAGAGGAACGCGCTACTATTTTGTGTACTCGATATAATCAAGACTTAAGTTCTCAGTTCTTAGAAGAATTGTATCGTTTACGCAAAATTCACGATGCAAATTTCGGAAAAACATGCCTGTCTCCTTGAAATGTTAAATAAGTTAATGGAACAAAAATTGAGCCCACTATTTCGGAATGTTGTTATGGCTTTACGTATCTTTTGTACTCTACCAGTCACTGTTGCGCAGGGAGAACGTGCTTTTAGTACGCTAGTACGTATAAAGAATGTCTTAAGATCTACTATGTGACGGTTAACAAGTTTAGGCACATTAGCTGTGGAAGCAGTTTTGGCAAGAAAGACTGATTTTCAGCCTGTGATCGAACTTTTTGCTAGTCGCAAAGCGGGAAAAGCGTTAATTTAGAATTTAAGTTTGAGTTCATTTTGAGTGACAATTTTAGTTGTGTTATCGTGTTCAGCGTAACAACGAAGTTATAGCTCATAAGCGCAGGAGACCCATTATAGGAGTGGGAGCAAACACCGATTCTTTCAACGTTAAGACGGTTCCTAAATTAGGCTATCTACACGTCTACAGGATCGATCCCAGCACCACCTCTGAAAATCTATGTGATTACCTCAAGCAATCAGCTCCTAAGATAAATTTCACGTGTGAAGATTTAAATAATAACTCAACAACTAATTCTTTTATAGTCTCCTTCCCCATTCAACATGTTAAGGAAATATATAATCCTCAAATTTGGCCCAGTGGTGCGTGTGTAAATCGTTATTTATTTCCCAGAGAGTCAAATACTGGTAAAAATTTCCAGACCACAGCCTCCGAATCGACTCCGAAGTAACGCCTGATGCCTCTGAAGACAATTCATACTCTCGTGGTAAATATTATAATCTAAACCAACCAAGACTATGTCGTATGTCAAACGATTTTAGAAACGCATTCAACATAATGAATTTTAATATCCAAGGTATAAATGGGAAAATCCAAAACTTGGAAGTAATGTTGACAGAACATAATATAAGTATTATGTGCGTAAGTGAAACCTGGTGCAGAGCAGAAATTGAAAAACTAAGTTTTGACAACTACAAAGTCGTCAATTTTTACAGTAGAAGCCAGTTTATTCGAGGAGGTGTATGCATTATAGCCAAAAAGGATCTAACTTTTAAAACATTTGAATGTGGAAACATATGTGAAGAAAAAGTGTTTGAAATGTGTTGCATAAAATGTGTTCTACCAAATAATGAAGAAGTTATAATATGTGCATTATACAGGTCGCCTAGTGCAGACTTCACTGTTTTTATGGAAAAGCTCTCCATCTGGATGGATATAGCTAGCAAAACAGGATATAAATACTTAATTTGCGGTGACGTAAACGTGAATATGCTTAACGGAAGTAGTGATAAAAATGCAAAAACATTAATAAATTTTTTCAGGGAACATAACATTAAACAAACAATATTTGAACCAACGAGGATTTCTCAAACGAGTAAGTCCTGTATTGATAATATATTCACAGATTTTGTTGACTTTTCTACATTAGTTCTAGATAGCGAAATATCTGATCACACCTTCCAGATACTTTCCCTCAAATTAGAGAAAAAAAATATAAATAACGACGGTACAAGATCGGGCAGATCTTTTAGTAAATATAATATTGACATATTCAAAGCAAACATTTCCCTTGTAGATTGGAACAAACTGTTGGACAGAAACGCGAACTTAAATTCTCGATTTTCTATGTTTAACGAGAAATTCCTTGAGATATTTAATAATTGTTTCCCTATTATCACTTTTAAACCAAGGCAACATAAAAATAAAAACAAGTGGATGACCTCTGAATTGCGGGAACTCTCCAAACTAGTCAAGGAGATGGCATCTCTAGCAAAACAAATAAATAACATTAGCTACACAACACGATATAGGAAACTAAAAAAACATTATAACAAAAAAATTGCACACGAAAAAAGGTGTTATAACGATAAAAGATTAGAGAACGCAACCAATATAAATAAAGAGTGTTGGGATATAATAAACGAAAATAGTAACAAAAATAATGAAAGTAATTTAAAAGATGTACACGATCTTAACGGACAAACTTTCCAAAGCTGCAAAGAAAAATGTAGCGCATTTAATACATTTTTTGCTGACATGGCTAATAATAGCGGTGTACCTATTCCTAATGAGCATAACTTAACCAATTCCACACAACAATCATTTTATTTATATCCAACCACACCAAAGGAAATATCTGACGTTATAAAAAAAGTTTGCACAAAAAAATCGTGTGGTGTAGATAATGTCCCTGGAAACATTCTCATAGAAATTTGTGACGTCATAGCGTCACCTCTATCTATATTAATTAATGCAAGCTTTATAGAGGGTGTATACCCCAATGTTTTAAAATGTTCAAGGGTGGTTCCAATCTACAAAAACAAAGGTGATAAAAATAAGACACAAAATTATAGACCTGTCTCATTGCAGTGCCACTTTGGCAAAATCTTTGAATACTGTTTCAATATAAGACTGAATTCTTACTTAGAAAAATATAATATACTCTCGAATAGTCAAAATGGTTTCCGAACAAATCGTTCCACGTATATCGCACTCGACCAAGCAATAACACATATACATGAGTCACTAAATAATAAAAATCATATTATGGGGCTCTTCTTTGATATGAGCCGCGCTTTCGATACTGTTGATCACAACCTACTAATAACAAAGCTCTACAATATAGGCATTAGAGGCTCAGCATCGGACTGGGTAAAAACGTACCTCTATGACAGAACTCAACAAGTAGAGATCAACACTACACGCTCAAATATTATCGAAATCACAAAAGGCACCCCGCAAGGATCATGTCTCTCACCAACTTTATTTAATGTATTTATTAATGATCTGCCCGGTAATCTAGAAAAAGATGGTGCCCCGATAATGTATGCGGATGATACAAATGTGATTGTCCCCGGTAAATGTGTAAATGAGATATTTACGAAATCTAATGACTGTATTGCAACGATGTCTAACTGGTGCAAAAGTAACGGTATTAACCTAAACTCTTCAAAGTCTATGGCAATGCAGTTCTGCACAAAAAATAAAAACATAAACTCTAGTTTACTACTGAAAGCAGAAGGGAAATCAATTGCAAACGTTACTAGCACTAAGTTCTTGGGTATATATATATATATATAGACCAAAAACTTACTTGGAGTGTACATATCGAAACTATTGTATCTAAACTTAGCTCTTATTGCTTTATTATTAGAAATATACGGGGGACTGTGTCAAAGGAGATCCTTAAGCTTTTATATTTTGGTTTAGTTCAGTCAATTATATCTTATGGAATCATTTACTGGGGTCAGGCACATGACGCATCTCAAATTTTTATAATGCAAAAAAAAATTATCAGATATATGTTGGGCTTCCCAATTATTGCATCATGCAGGGAACATTTCAAAAGTCTGGGAATTATGACGTTCCCATCGCTGTATATATATTCCTTAATAATTCATATAAGAAAACAAAATTACGTACAAACACGTAAGGATATTCACGACTACGACACACGCACCAAAAACGACATGTATTTACCGTTCTCTAGGCTATCTATATGCCAGCAAAATCCTAGATATATAGGTGTTAAGATGTATAATAAATTAGCAAAACTAAAAAAAATCGATAGTAATATGAAAATGTCAAAATTTAAAGCAGAATTAAAAATATTTTTAATCCGTAAATGCTACTATTCTGTAGAAGATTTTTTTAATGATAATGTTACGTCTCAAAATGTTTAATATTTTTGTATTTATCTATGTGGAGTTTATGACTACTATAATATTTATATATTATTTGTTTTTAATTGTCCATTAACTATGTTTTTTATTGATAATATATATGTACATATAATGTATATATACCACCTGACGATCCCACAATGTTCAACTCTCTGTATGCTGTAACATTAAGAGGAATAATAAAGATTGTATTGTATTGTATTGTATTGTATTGTATTGTATTGTATTGTATTGTTTTGTTTTATTCGTTTGATTTATTTCTGATTTTTATTTTCAGTTGAGATAAGTTTCCACTTATGTTTAGTTTTTTTTTAATAAATATTTTGATTTATTTGGGTATTTAAATAATAATATAAGCACCATCGGCATCGCTATAGAGATAAATTGTATAGCTGCTCTTAAAAAATATATATTTAAAAATGTGGGGGCCCGGTAAAATCTCTTATACTGGGGCCCACTTTGGCTCTCGACGGCCCTGCTCATTGCCCATGGACATCCCGAAACTGAGAGGAAGTTCGCCATCTTGATTTTTATATCAAACCAGATGTGCGCTCTATCTCTGAAACAGCTGGCTCGATTTTAATTTTGTTTGTTTGGTTTGACTGCAGATTTTACGTAGTACTCCTTTAATATAAGATGCAGTCAACCATTCGAGCGCGTCTTGTCCTCCTTTAAAAATACGAATATCACAGTCATTTTCATCCAATGACGCGAGCTTAATTAATACTACTAAGTAGTTGCACTAGTTATAAGAAATCTGGATGATAAATAACTTTAATAAAATAAAATTTAGTTTTTATGTTATAATTTTTATTGACGCCAATTTTTTATTGCATATTGCGTTAAAAGAAAACTCTCCGGAATGCAACGCAAATTTTTAATTGATTTAAAAAAGTCTTCATTAGCTTCAGTGCTCTCAGTTGCTCAAACTATTCAGAAGACTTTATTGTTAACACTAGAAATTCCTTAGTCTCTGCTGTACTTTAATTTAAAATTTTTGAAATACCAACTTTTTAAATAAGATTTGAAGCCAATGTTTCTCGTGTAATCGCATCTGGTTAGTATGTTTAAATGAACTGTATTTTGAAAAAAGTTATTCTTCATTTTCTTTTTAAATTCACTTTTTCTACAACTCGGTGCGTCATTTGTACTTTCAAATTTCATGGGCCAAGAATTTTTATTGAAAAATTACAAAACATTTTGAAGCACCAGTTCTGTAAATTATTCGTGCATTAGGGATTGCCGAATTTGAAAGCATGGATGACAGTGGGTGATAGGAAAAGTGATTTTAAATAGAAAATGAAGAATGACTTTTTCCAAAAAAAAAAAAAAAAAAAAAATCGTTTCCAAATTATAAATTATTTAGTAGGTATATAATATTTCTGATAATTTTTCAATGAAAATTCCTGACCTATGAAATTTGAAAGTATAGATGGCGCTGGGCTGTAATAAAAGTGAATTTAAATAGAAAGACTTTTTTTCGAAATATAATTCGTTTAAAAGTTATTAATTATTTAATATTTGAAAAATATTATTTTAGGGGGGCGGTAATTCGAAAATAATAAATCAAAATGTCCTTAAATTTTTGATACAGGGGTTCTAAGGCATACTGATCAATAATATTACATTAGTCTTTCAATAAAAACAACAGGCTCGCATTACACATACAGGCCCGCGTGCCTGCAAGGAGGTGACGTGATATTACTAACCTCTGCCTGGGAACGTTTCTTAGCCTCGCTGCATTGGGGTCATTTCTGTTACGAGTAACGGCAAACTAAAAATATATATATGTTTTTGATTGTTAGATTAGTTTATAATTTCCAATTGAAATTAAAATTTTGTGCACATGCCTGTTGAAGAGAAAAGGTCAGAATTTTAGACCATTTTAACATGCGTTCTTATAGACTAGTTCACAAGTTCAAAGCCGTGTTAATTCTTGATAAAGCTCTTAAAAATATGAGTGAGGGCTCACTGGATTCGGAATGACGTCTAGAAAAATGTGCAAAAGTTTCAAACCCGTACATAAACAATTGCAAAAGTGAAGTGAACAAATGAAGATTGAAAACATAACGAGTTTCGTTTTTTGCAAATACCTCGAAAACTATTAATATTTAAGAAATTTTCAAGAAATATTCTTAAAGAGGAAGAAATTTCCAATAAAAAAGTCCCGACTCCCGAAACTCTATCTCTATTATTAATAATTTTAATTTAATGTTGAAAATAGAGCTCCGCGGTGAACACTAAGCCGTTACGATGCTCTGAAACTGGCCGAAATAAGTATCTAGAGAGAAATCATCTTCTATCAGACTTCCAGATGGGTTTCCGAAAATTCCGCTCCACCTCTGATCAATTGACATACCTTGATAATGCTATTCAAACCAGCTTTGCAAACATAATTTCGATTTAGAAAAAGCATATGAGATGACATGGAGGTATGGAGTTATCCAAACCATTTATAAGTGGAGGCTCAAAGGAAATTTAGCTCGTTTTATCTGCAGTTTCCTAGCAATAGGAAATTTAGAGTGCGGATTGGAAACACCTTATCTGATGTTTACATCTTAGAAAATGGAATCCCCCAAAGCTCAACACTCAGTGTCACTCTTTTTGCCATAGCTGTGAACAATCTAATAGAGGATATTTATCTAAGAGTCAGGAGATCACTCTATGTCAATGATCTTGCCATTTTTTACGATGACAAAAGTATGGAAGAAGTTGAACAGACGATGCAACGTACCATAAATAAAATTGTTGATAATGCTGAAAGTCGAGGCTTTGGGTTTTCAATAACAAAAACTCACTGTGTTCACTTCTGCAGGTGAAGAACACCACATAATGACCCAAACTTAACAATGAAAGGTCGCCCGTTAGAATTCAAAGAAACGACGACATTTTTAGGGTTAACTTTTGATAGAAACCTCTCTTGGAAATCACATATTGACAATTTGGCAGTAAAATGTAAAAAATCTTTAAATTTGATTAAATGTTTCTAGCATCAATTGCGGTGCGGACAGAGAAGTTTTACTTAAACTGTATGAATCCCTGATTCTATCAAACATGGGCTATGGATGTACGATTTACTCTGCTGCATGTAAATCTCATTTGATAGTATTGGATCGCATTCAAAACATAGCGCTGAGGTTAGCCACAGGTGCTTTTCGTACAAGCCCGGCAGCATCTTTATGTTGCGACTCCATTAAAATACAGAAGACAGCGATTTCTAATAAACAATGGAATAGGAATAAGGGTACAACTAAACCATCTCAATTATGATGTTCTATATAATACACAGTCCGATGTCTTTCAGTCGCGACCCACAATAACAAGACCGGTGGGTATACGCATCCAGGAACTGTTAAACAATTTAGATGAAGAGTTTCCAGCAACGTATGAATTAACACACTGCGAAATTTCGCCTTGGAAAATTACACCTCCAACTATACACTTTGAATGTGCTGCATTTAAAAAAGGAGAAACCAGTAATATCATATACTAGTCGACATTTCATGAAATAAGAACTAACTACCCAGACTGTCAAATCATATACACAGGCACTGCGGTATATAGAATTCGAGAAAAATAATAATACATTTCTCATATGTTGTGACTGTCTCAGTGTATTACAGTCCATTTCAAATTATTTTAGTTATAATCCATTAGTACAACACATTCTGTCCCTAATTCAATGGCTTCAAGAAGAAAGTTAATATATTTTGCCTGGATCCCAGAACATATAGCAATACCAGGGAATGAACTTGCAGACTCAGCAGTACGTCAAGCAGCTGAGAACGAAAACGAACCTCCAGACGACGTAAAAACAGCATTAAAACTGCAAATTATCAACACTTGGTAAAATGAATGGGCAGCAACAGAATGAAAACTAAAAATAACTAAACCTCTGATAGGAAAGGAGAAAATGCACAGAGGATTCACGCGAAGAGAACAAGTAGCTTTGACCTGCCTAAGGATACGGCACACTAACCTAACATCAATCCACATGCTACGAGGAACCAGACAATCTACGTGTTTAACATGCCAAAGTCCATTGACGATAAACCGTATCCTTATGGAATGTACAGACTATTCAAATGTGCGTCTACAACTACAATTACCTCATAATCTGGCAGAATGTCTGTCACACAATAAAGAATCTATGCTAAAACTAATTCAGTTCTTGAAGAGCACTGGACTGTTAAAAAAAATATAATTTCTCGATTGTTATTACTAATGTGATATGAATATATTAAGATGCGGCTAACTACCTAAGTAGTCGATGCCGCTATAGCATAAAAAAAATAAAATGAAATAAACATGTTTGCCGAGTTCAAAACTTTACGTTTTTTTCCGACACACGTTGAAATTCGTTCTTATTTGACTGGGGTATGTTGGTTTATTTGAAAATAAATATTTAAACTCATCAAATCCAAAGTGAATGCCGCTCTTTACAAATAAGAACATATAAACATAATTATTGTATTTAATAGAATTTTCTATGCCAACTAAAATTGTATTACTGTTTCATTTTAACTTTTCCAGCTTTACCTCAAGGGAGTCGTCGCCACCTCTTGGGGCTGGGACATCAAAATGCCACCAATGCCACCAATACCGCCAACTGTACTCATTCAGCCATACATGAGTTCCCGGATGATCATCTTTCAAAGACTCAACGCCAACACGGATGGATCATCCTGCATGCCCTATTGGCCTGTTATCTTTTCACTCTATTAGCCATCGTTTGTGAGGATTACTTTGTACCGGCGATTAAAAAATTCTGTGATAGTGAGTATCAATTTATCAGCATGCTTCTATCTAGTGTTAATTTAACAATTTTTAATTAGTTTATTAAATTATTATTATGAAATAAATATAGATATGACGGAGAAAATCGATTTGTAAAACAATATTTTGCCATTTTGCAGTTTAGGGGATTAGTCATATTAATTTTTATTTAAAAGTAAAACTGTCGATGAGTCCTGTAGAAGTCCATATAGTATGGAAAAAATAGATTTTATAGAAATAGAAAAGAAAAATTAGGGAGTCTATGAAAATTTGAGGGTTCGTAGGTTTCACCTTTAAAATTAAAAAAATCAATGAATCCCTGGTTCTCTAGGGATATAAGGGATGTAAAGATGTGAAAATGCCTTTTTTTAAAACATCTCGGAAAATTTTATTTAAAAAAAACATTCTCTTCTCTTACTGCTGGCTTCAATTTTTTACTGGTCTCTTTACCATGAAAATTGACCAAGATACAGAGCTGAAGGTGGGGTACTTTTACATCCCAATTAAAATCTACGTGTGCTAGCGAGTTGAGGGTGCGGTGAGTATTATTATTTTAAAAATATTTATTTAAAAAATATTTAGATTAAATATAGTTAACAAAAATTCAGCAGCTACTGGAAGCGGCTGAAACCTCCCCACACAGTGGATCTTTATAAGCTGTCTTTAGATATTAATCGGAAATCAGAGCACTGAGCAAACAGATAAATTTATTTCATCAAATATCGAACAAACTGAAGTGCACCACAAGCAATCTGTTAAAACATAACCTCTCATGTTTGTTTATGTTGCATGTTAATAAATTGATAAACAGATAACGTTTCGAAGATTTTGTAGAACACTGGATAGCGAAAAAAAAACAACACATAATTTAGCCAAAATGATACTCTAACCCCAACAAGTCAATTAAGCAATCCAAACCACGTGACTTTTAACATGGCGTGGTGGGCAAACATCCGGCAAACGTTTGTTTTCATTCGTTAAACGTGTGTTAAAGAGTTTGTTTTTCGGTTGCCTTGGCTATGTTTCCGCGAGTTAATTAAAATAAACCCCGTGTTTGCCCAAGACGCCATATTGCCAAAATAATTTGACAGGTTTTTCGATTGCCTTTTCATTCAAGCAGACTCCGTATGCGTCAAATTAAAATCTTCCTGCTCGATAAAAGGGTCCGAGCAAGTCGTGCTTCGTCCGAGGCCCTTATTTTGTAATATTCGAACGTTTCAGATTTAACTCGGTTAGCTCGATTTGCACTAAACGAACGACTGTGACGCGTCCCATCAATCAGACATAATATCCGAACACGACTATAAACAAATATTACCAAAAAAAAAAAAAACAACTAAAATAAGTTTTGACATTTGTCAAAAATATTTGGGTTGGTAACCTTTACGAATGTTGATTTTTAGATTATAAAATATATTTAAGGGACATAACCTACTATAACCTATAAATCAACATCCACAAGGGTTACCAACCGAAATATTTTTGACAGATGGAAACATTCATTTTCCCCTAACAATAATACCAATAATATTTTTTGGATGCTGTTATATGTGCACACATAACGAATTCTTTTTATTTTTTTCACGGAAACCAAATCAAAAGGGTGTAAGTGTGATATTAGAAATTAGAATTTTTACTGTTTTTCAATGGTTCGATTACAAATTGTAAGTAATTATAAAATAAACAACTTGTTGTGCCAAAACGGCACTAAGCGTAATCCGATCTCAATCAAAACCTTTTCAGATCTTCTGGAGCACTAAAGCATGCAAAGTTTCATCCAAATCCGTTTAGTAGTTTCGCCGCAATCGTGCTAACGTACACACACACACACTTGCACGTACACAGACATTTTTCAAAAACCACTTTTTTGGGTTCCTGGAACCTCAAAAAGTAAAGATTTGATGTTAACCTCCCACAATTTTATTGTGGGGAAGTTAATATAAATAATTGTTTTCTTCACCATCAGCGTCGGTAGCCTCATCACCAGTGTTACATCCATCTTCATTTTCATATTGCTTTTCATCAGCGCTTCTACTAAAATTATCGAAATCATTAGCATCAATCAAATTAAGTGCTTGATCCTGCTCGCTGTTCAAGTAATTACATCCTTTGTAGCTTTTACATACAGGCGAATAATTTACTCCAGCTTTCACACAACCTAAAGTAGTACAATCTTCCGTGCAAGCTCATGATATTACATTTAATATGAATTCAGGTGATGTGAGTTAACTTGTTCTTATAGGTTGCAAGAATCTATTTATTCTAATCCTGCCCCACTGTTCTAGTGGAGTCAATAGAGGCTGAAAATATGCATATTTCGGAATAATTACGGGAATCTTCGATTTTCCTAAAACCCTTTGATATCACTTTTACATAGCTTAAAATAAAAAGTTATAAACATATAATCGCGAGGAAATTGTTTATTAATTATTTAAACAAAAAGAAACTTTTATTTTAACAAAATTATTATAAGTTGAAAATTTTTAAAGCATTTTAATTCAAGTTGATGTCAAAAAAAGGTGATTCAAATTGGCTGATCCAATATGGCCGACTTCCATCAAGCAAAAAAATAATTCAAAACACTATTCAATTAAAAACACAATTTAAATATTCACATAAAAACTTAACAAGAAGCTAAGAAAACGTGATATTGTACATAGCATTATAAGATGATCTGTGAAAAAGTGCCCAAACTACTTTTTTTACAATGCTCTGCGGGCAGGGCAGGTGATTCAGACTGCTTGACGCGAAGATGTTATTTTACTTTGAATCTCTTTCTATTATTCAAGCGCTATAATTTGACTTATGACCTTGTACCACGTGAATATTTTTAATATTATTTCGATATTTTAAACAGGATAAAAATTGTGGAAACAATCGATATTGAGTCGATTTATCGAAAAAAAACTTGATTTTTTTCAATATTTCATGAATAGTATAGGTTTATATATATATTCCAAAATTTTTTCATCATCAGATTTACTTATTTTGAGGTTCTGTTATAAACGCATGCTGCATAGGTAGGTTAAAATTTTTTTTATAAAAGTTATTAACTTTTATTTTACCCATAATTTCACGAACTTTAGGGCAAAATTTGTTTTCTTATTTTCGTAAAAAAAGGGGGTTAATTTAATTTTTAAGGTAAATCCCATTGAAGCATCTTAAAGTACACATTTCAAGCTTTGAAAATCGCACTTACAGAGATCTAACAACGCGATTTAAACCAGAGAAACAGGTACCTAGTTAAAGTTAGTTATACATACATATCAAATTTTATAATTTTCTCAAAATTTTGAAATTTTGGAAGTGTACATCTTCGAAAATAAATTTTTGAGATGTTATTCACTCATCGGATCTTTTTACACATTAATTCAGGAGTAAAATGTGAAAGACCCACGTTTTTATCTTTAAATTTTTAGAAATGGTAGAGCTTACCTATTTAATCGCAAATCTCTTTATATTCCGACTTCACATACGTACTATTCCTACATAGATTCATCTTTATATTTAAAAATATAATAATCCAATAGCTACATGTTTCTTCTTTCATTTAAGCTTTTGTGAGGTCAATTTCATTAATTAGTTCAAAAGTTACAACAAATTTAGTGTAGCGCGCCCGAGGCCGCGTGCGCTTCGCTTGCCGTACAAGTGTCTCTGCGTTCCATTTTCGTGCGTTAGACAAAAAAATCTGGAGCCAACATTTTTAATCGTACAAAAAAACTTCATATACATTTTTGATGAGAACTTTCCCATACATTCGAATGGCGCAATTACTTTTTGAAAGAAAAAAAATATTTTAAGAGAGAAGTATTTTGCAACTAATTTGTTTAATAACAAATCACGCTGAAGGACTATTGTTGGTAACTTTTAGTATGTTGTTCCTGACATGTTCAGAGATGTATTCTCAAAAGTGAAAATCTCTATCGACTCCACTAAATGATTAGATACGGTATTGAATAACGGCAGCTGATAACGTGTACCGTATCCCTTATTTTGAATTACTATAACTCCGTGTTAATGTACTAATTAGCTTTATGAATATAGTAGTGTGATCAGAATTAGGTCAACGGTATATATCATATAAAGGATAGGTAATTTTTTGGTTTATCAAATTAAATATTGGATATTCAGTATTTAAGTGTATGAAAGTTATCTACTAAATACCCAAATAACACATTTCACTAATTATGAAAGCACAAACAAATGATATTATTTCTCAATACGTACATTTTCCCAGTAAGATTTCAGTGGGGAATATACAGTAAAATTGAACGGGTGGTAAATGTCCACTGTAAATTTAAATGAATGAAAATCTTTTTTAAATACCAATAGAACGTAATTTTATTTGTATCATAGGTGTCTTACTTTAGTAATATTTTCATGGAAGCATCGGGTTATATTAAAAAAATCATAATACATTTTCTTTCATCAAGTCCTAAATACATCGAAATAAAATTTAATAGAGAATCGTGGTAATGATCTTTTAGATTAATCGCCAGAATTAATTTACCAAGATTAGAGAATATTATTTAGGCATTAAGTAAGCCATAACTTACACACTTTCTTTATTTATCATGTAATTTAATACTTCGTCAGCAATAGCAAGAAGAGTAGTTGTTTTAATCGGTTCTCCAATGATGAGTGTTTTAAAGTATTTACCTAACTAGTATATTAGCGTGCCCAAATTAACGTACCAACATGCAGAAAGTAGGTAATTGCGTAATAAATAAAAAAGTGTGTAAGTCGTGATTTGCTTAATGCCTAAATAATGTTCTCTAATCATGATGAAAGCAAATAAATAAAAAATAATTAATTGTAACAATTTACCATGTTTATTTCAAACATTTTTATTTTGACTGAATCACCAGAATATCTAGATTAAATAGAATATTACTGACAGATTATATTTGCTGATAAAAATAATGGACGGCGCGACGTTTACTCATCATGAAATTTTTCTCTGCATTTTTCCATATTTACCTCGATATAATTTTATCAAATCCTATTTCCATTGTGTTGGAAATTTCTATTGCTTTAGAATATGCTCGTTCGTGGTTTCTGTTGCATTATTTTACATATTTGTTGAAGTTTGAATTAGATCCGGGAATAAGAAAAATATCACACATATGAAGCGAACTGTATCCCTGTATGCCTAGCCTAGACAGTCTGGAAAATAAAATGATTGGCAAACCCTTTAGAAGAAGTCTTCGGATAATCTAGAACTAGTATGCTCAGAATAACATAATATAAAATCGCTAGTGGTGGCGCTATTATTGTTGAAAATTTACTTGAATATCTTGACGTACCGAGAAAATATTGGACACATAAAACAGTCCGATTAATAAGCCGGAAAATATGGTGGACCAGCACCAATTTGAAAAATTTTTTTTTTTCACGTGTTCCTTAGACCACCAGGAATATTCATTAGCATTGACCTCTGCATTAACTCCGAGGATAAAAAAGTTAGAGAGGTTTGAAGTGCCCCAAAAAGTACCTGTGTTAATAAATTTATAAATCAATATTTCGCCTCAAAAATAGGCTCTAGGAGGTTTTTTGGCTCGCTGATCACAAATCCGAGGTCCAAATTGAGAAATTCCATATTCCAGTATGGAATTCGTGCCATTTTTTGATGAAAATTCCACTTATCGGGCGGAAATTTAAATATGAAATATTGTGCTGCGGAAGTGTGCTATAGGAGTTTTTTTTGGGTCGCTGATCATGATTCCGAGGTCCAAATTGAGCAATTCCATATTCCAGTATGGAATTCATGCCATTTCTTTAATGAAAATCCACTTTTTCTGGCGGAAATTTAAATATGAATATTGTGCTACGGAAGTATGCTATAGGAGTTTTTTTGGGTCGCTGATCACGATTCCGAGGTCCAAATTGAGCAATTCCATATTCCAGTATGGAATTCGTGCCATTTTTTGATGAAAATTCCACTTTTTCGGGCGGAAATTTAAATATAGTGATGCGGAAGTGTGCTCTAGGAAGTTTCTTGGGTCGCTGATTACGATTCCTAGGTCTAAATTGAGATATTCTTTATTCCAGTATGGATTTCGTGCCATTTATTGATGAAAATTCCACTTTTTCGGGCGGAAATTTAAATATGAATATTGAGCTGCGGAAGTGTGCTATAATGGGTTTTTGGGTCGGCGATTACGAATCCGGGGTCCAAATTGATCCAATTCCATACTCCAGTATAGAATTCGTGCCATGGAATATTCTATTTTTTTCAGAAAAAAATTAAATATGAACGTTTTTCCTCGAAGATGTGCTCTGCGATATCGTTTGGGTCACTGAATACGAATTCGCGGTCTAATTCAAGTAATTCCAAATATCTCATCAGAAGTACTGTTGATTGGATTTGTCTATATTTTTTTATATGTATAGGTGTTTGCCTATATCTGTGCACATATTTATGTGTTTATATATGTGTGTGTGTATATAATATATAATTAAATTTAAAGTTATGATGTTCAGCACCCTCGTTTTCGAGGGTGCTGAACATGAATAATAGGGCGAAAAAAGTGCTTAGTCATGCACATCCCCTGAAACGGCCAAAACCACCCCTTTTTGCTTATTTCTGAAATGACAACTTGGCATCAACTATTTTTGCAGGGATTCTTTGTTTTTTTATGGGTACATAACAGATGGTGAAAGGTGATATCAGGTAGTAGACCGCAACCGCACTTATGTGTCGAATCTGCCCTGTCAGGGGGCATAAAATTGTTTCCTATTTTTTTTATTGTTAAAGACGTTTACCCTCGTTTTCGAGGATGCTGATCAAGGATAATGGTAAGAGTGAATTGTGACATCCTGAGACGGCGTCTTGCATCCCGTAAGGATGACCGAACCGCCTCCACCAAAAAAGATTATAGATGCTATAATGTGTGGCTACCAAACTGAATGCGGAGCAGCTTGTGGTTGTCGCAAGAATGGCGTATATTGCTCTCAAACTTGTAAATTTTGTTATTTAAACAACTGCAATGAATGCGAGGCACCTGGTGCTGCATACGTAACGGAAAATGAATCGATTTGTCCGGCGAAATATCGGATGAACAGAAAGATGAAGGTGACACTGAAGAAGAACCAACAAATCCTGAATTACCTCTTCCGAATACGATTCAGATTATAATTGATTTAGATGGTGTAATTATATAAAAAAATAATGATAAATTAAGAACTATTTTATCACACAGAATACCACCTTTTGTACCAACACAATATAAAATTGACATGTATATCAATTTGAAATGCTCGTAATATTCATATATAATTTTTATCTTCAAAGTAATATTGACTTGAAAAATTATTTGGAAATACTCATAATATTCATAAATAATTCTTTTCTTCAAAGTGAAATTCGACACGAAAAATGGCGAATTCCCGCTGGAATATAGAATTGCTCAATTTGGACCTCGGAATCGTGATCAGCGACCCAAGAAACGCCTACAGCACACTACCGCAGCACAATATTCATAATTAAATTTCAGCCCGAAAAAGTGGAATTTTCATTAAAAAAAATGGCACGAATTCCATAGTGGAATACGGAATTTCTCAATTTGGACATAGGAATCGTGATCAGCGACCCAAAAAACTTCCTAGAGCAAACTTCCGCGGCACAATACTCATATTTCAATTTCCGCATGAAAAAGTGGAATTTTCATAAAAAAATGGCACGAATTCCATACTGGAACATGAAATTTCTCAATTTGAACCTCGGATTCGTGATCAGAGAGCCAAAAAATCCCCTATGGCACACTTCCGCAGCACAATATTCGTATTTAAATTTCCGCCCGAAAAAGTGGAATTTTCATAAAAAAATGGCACGAATTCCATAATGGAATATGGTATTGTTCAATTTGGACCTCGGATTCGTGATCAGCGAGCTAAAAAACCTTCTAGAGCCCATTTCTGAGCGAAATATGAATTTATAATTTTTTTTAAGACAGCTACTTTTTGGGGCACTTCAAACCTTCTAACTTTTTTATCCTCGGAGTTAATGTAGAGGTCAATGCTGATGAATGTTCCCGGTGGTCTAGAGAACACGTGAAAAAAGGAATTTTTCAAATCGGTGCTGTTCCACCACTTTTCCACATTTTTCGGCTTATTTATTGAACTAAAAGCCTTCTAACGTTTGAATGTTAAAATGTATACGGACTTAAATTAAAATGAATAGAAGTTGCAGTTAGGTGTGGCTGACTGGGGATATTTATTTGATTCGCATTTTGCTAGAATATGCTGTACTTCATTTCTACGTGGGTTACTGGGTACACAATTAATATTTTTTATTGTGATTATTCAAAGGCGTATTCAAAGTCGGCAATGCCCGACTATAACTTTCATTAAATTCCCAACGGTTTCATTAAATATTTTAAAGTAAACTTGATATATCACCTAATCTACATAAAGTTCGTTTGAACCTGAGAAACACATATACATTGCAGTTTCAATATCTTGTACCTTTTCGTTTCTGTGTGCTGAATCAATAACCAAGTAACATTTCACCTTAAAATTGTAATAAAATATAGTTTACATAAACAAGACAGTTTGCATGCCTCTTGAGATTGTAGAAGAACCTACCACGCGGCATCTGAGTGATGTGACACCAATTTATTTATTAAGGGCGTCAGTCGCGTTTTCTCTTGTTTGTGTGTGGTCTTCTAATCTACTCATATTGGGATTCCACCTCGGAATGAAAGATAATAAGCTATAAACTTGTATAAATCTTTGTTTTGGCATTTTATAAGGTGGCTCAAAAGTCTCAGAGAATCTCGTGTACGCGAGTCAAGATATTCAAGGTCAAAGGTCGCAAGAATCGGTTTTTTGTAAATATCTCATTTTCTATGCTCTAAATGACATTTTGATTTATTATAAAAGTTGTAGAGCATAAAATTCTCTACAAATCTTATTTCAAGCAATATTTTATACATTCAACCGTTCTTGAGATAGACCGCGAAGAGTGGGGAAATGACCAAATTAATTACGATGTAGGTATATGTATTTTTTTTATATATTTTACCCTCAAATCTTAATTACTTACTATTATTTTATTTTTATTTATACAATAATTATCTGACATACCAATATTCTGTACAGAATCTGTCTGGGAAATAAAGTTATTATTATTATTATTATTATTATTAATTGTCACAGAACCCATGAAATTGGTATTGAATCTATGGTGAAGATAACTGGTTTGAACTTTAATGAGATAAAATTAAAACGTGTCGATAAAGTTCTACCACTTTCAATAGTTAACAAATCTGTCGAGATTAACGATTGTAAAGTTTCTGTTGCTACTCTTCCGAAGAATAACTATAAGCAAAAAGTTTGAAAGTGATCTGAAAGAATATCTTCAATATGAACTAAGTCCATATCCGATCTTTATTTGATAATACTGGCATAAGCAAAAACCAAAAAAAGCAAAATTATGTGACAATATGGCACCTGCTGATATCGAACTGGATGAAGGTAATGTAACATACATTATCGATGGTGGATTTCTTTTGCACCGCGTCGTATGGAGCGAAGGTGATACTTTCTCCATTATTTGAATAAATACATCAAATATTTGCAAATACATTATGGCTCAAGTATTGTTGTTGTTTTCGACGGTTACTTGGACTTTCAATGTAATAAAAAAAACTTTATTGACATGCTTATTGAGAAATTAAAAACTGTTAACATCACAACAAAACAAGCCAGAGATGTTGCTTATGTTCTTATCGTCGAAACAGCCATTGCAGAATCTGAACGTCAAAGGACTGCCGTCATCATAGAAGAAGATATTCATCTGCTAGTTCTTTTAATAGGACGTACTCATCACATCAACAAGAAATTTTCTTTAAAAAAATTGGCAAAGGCAATGTGAAGACACAAATATATTCCTCTGAAAGCTTCGACAAATATTCTCGTTCTGAACAACACATTTTATTTTTGCACGCATTCAGGGGCTGTGACACAACTTCTGCGTTTCTTTAAAATGGAAAAATATCATTTCTTCAAACGTTAGAGAAACTTCCTAATTCGGATTATTTCAACTGCCTACTAGAAACATTGTTTGAAAATGGAGTACATATCTTTTTAGCAATATATAATGCTCCAAAATCGGAACACAATATTGATAATTTTCGATATACGCAATTCATCAAATCAACAGGATTTAACAAACCGGTGCAGTTATCAACTCTTCCACCTACAAGTGCAGTAGCTCGACAGCATATCAATCGTGTCTACTACCAGATCCAAACTTGGTTAGGGAATGATTTAGAACCCCAGGAATGGGGCTGAGTACTGCAAAATTCTTGAAGCTTTAGAGTCGAATGTAACAGACGAGGATGATGATAATGAATTTGAAATTCAAGTTGAGCGACCGGAAGAAGAATACAATGAAGAAGAAGAAGAAAATGAAGTTGCATATTTGCTATTAATAACAAAAATTTTAAAAAAATCCCCCTCACATTTAAACTTAAATTGTAATAAATTAATGATGCACGATGGGTAAATAAAAATATAATTAAAATGAGTTTAAACTATTTCACTTTAATATTTTATTATTTATATAAATTAAGTAAATATTATTAACCGAAAGTCTGATTTCTGAATAATATCTATAATACCTATAAATATATTAAATAGTAAATAACACAGCCCCACAAAAAAAAAAAATTCAAAGCAGCGAACCAGATCCATGTACTTTCGGTCGCTGAATCCGAATCCGGGGTCAAAAAAATCGTACACCCCCAAAATCATTAGCTAGAGCCAAAAAACACCCCTGGAATGGGGTAAAAAGAAAATTAAGCTACGGGGATAGTTGTTACATCTAAATCCATCGAATTACACAAATTAAGGTCAAACAGCAGCGTACATACAATAGATATGAAACACACCCCCAGGGAGGGAAATAGAAGCACCACGTCGTGCACGAAAATTCCGAGAGAGATCTGATCGTTTACAGATATGGAATAACAAAGAATTTATATATCGATTTCGAATATCTAAAGAATGTGTGCATATAGTATTAGAAGATATTAAGTCCACATTTAACTCGACTAACATTTGCCGGATTCGAATTCAGCGACCAAAAATACATAGGAATACATTTTTTCATACTTCTAGTATTTTTAATAAATAATTAACTTTATAAATCGTATTATTTATTGGATTCCACAGTTCACCTTGCGTTATGATATATATATGGCTAAGCGCTCCTCACTCTTCGCGCTCTATCTCAAGAACGGTTGAATGTATAAAATATTGCTTGAAACAAAATTTGTAGAGAATTTTATGCTCTACAACTTTTATAATAAATCAATATGTCATTTAAAGCATAGAAAACGAGATATTTACAAAAAACTGATTCTTGTGACCTTTGACCTTGAATATCTTGACTCGCGTTCACGAGATTCTATGATACTTTTGAACCAACTTATAAAATGCCAAAACAAAGATTCAAGTTTACAGCTTATTATCTTTCATTTCGAGGTTTACCCTTTTTATTATTCCTCTCCCCCTAGCATTAAGGCGCCATTTGCAAAATGGCTCCTAGTATTAAGTAAAATGTCTTCGTAGCTTGACACTCGACAAAATCAAAATGTTCGAAAGATTACACTCTAGTATATAATGTAAGTCAACTATAACATAAGAAAAATTATAGCACTCACGTGACTCTAATAATAAAGTTTAATCAAGCTACTTGGACCTATAAAAAAAGACAAAAGCTAATCTAATTGGGGTGGCCGTTTGTTACCAAGTAAACTAAAGCCAACCTCAAGTAAGATTAGGCCCAGGCTAGTCAGTGTCGTTGGAGGCAAGGGCGTGAGTTAGGGTTAGGAACTGACTAATTATTTTAGAAAAAAACAAATTTTGGTACGCAAAAAACTCAAAACTTTATGGGCGCCAGGCTTATTAGTAAGCCGTGAAATAAAGAAAATACGACACAACACAAATAAAACAAGAAGTAATGATAGTATCGATTTAATATCGATTTGGGACAATAGTACAGACTCGATGTAAAATCGAAACAAAATTGGTTAGAGATTCAAATTTAACATCCTATGATATACAGTGTGGGTTAGTAAGGGGTTCAAGCAAAAAAATGGGATCAAAAATGATAATGAGAGCGCGATAATGCTAAAATGTGATTCGATCTATCCTAGAATTTGTAGCCATAAAATATGGTTGAGATATAATCAGAATTTTATCCATAAAATTATCTTAAACTAGGCAGAATGCTTAACCGATGTTATGAAATGATATTTTATAAAGAAAACTATTACCATATAGTTACTGACGAAAGAATCTACAATCTGCACTTAGATACTGCAGCTAAATACCGGGCGAACAAACCCTACTATAAAAATAACAATTTAGTAGTCAATTTAATTCCACAGTCTGTTGCTTGATACCCAACAATTTTAGCAATAACTAGTGAACTCATAAACACTACGTAATAATCAGAAATCTATAATAGATAATATAATGGTCACAAATTTGTGATTAATTACGCAACCTTAAAAATCGATCGCAAAAAACTTATCACTGACTTAACCGTAATAACTAATAACATCTACAAGTAATAACATTAATTTACTTTACTACAAAAATATACCACACGGCAGAAATATGAAATGGAATAAAAATATTTACACAAGGTAAAATTTGGTACCGACCAAAAAAATCTCTAAAGTACGCCACACGGCAAAGTTACAAAAATGTAACTACAATTTACTGTACTCTACTATAAAATATACCACACGGCAGAATTATGAAATGTAATAAAAATTATCTACACAAGGTAAAATTTGGTAACGACCAAAAAATTTCTAAAATAGGCCACACGGCAAAGTTACAAAAATGTAACAACAATTTCTTTACACAAGATAAAATTTGGTAATAACTAATGAAGGATAAACATTAAATGACTCTACATTAAAAATACCACACGGCAGAATTATGAAACATAACAAAAATATGTACACACGGTGAAATTGGTAATAACCAAAAGTTCAAAAAAAGGGAAGTGGGAGCAAAAGGCGACAAGTTCCACCCCTTGTAGGCTTTGTGTCGACGTCTAACACAAACCTTCAATCATTGGTAAATTAATTGGAAACATCCATTACCACATGATTATAAACACCCTGTATCTTAAAATACATACAATTTTAACATCAATAAAATTAGCAGATGCATAGGACACTCTAAAGTTTTGCTCTTAGGTTAATGCGACGATTGGGTAACTCGCACGATTTTAATTAAATGAATAATAAAATCTGGCATAGGCCAATTAAATTTTATAAGTTGTTAGAGAGGTGATATTCAGAAACACATAAATTACTACTATGTACTTAACTTCGTGAAACAGCTGATTTGACCATACATTCCGAGAAATCCCTCTAGCTGGAATCGGTTGACTGATATCAATACACCTCGTGGCTTCCACGCCCGTAACGAGAAAATGGCTGCAATAAGATCTTGGCTCCTACGTTTAAAGAAAACTTCTTCGTGATCCACCCAGGTGAAATTAAACAGCAAATTAAAACCATTTATGACGTAGTTCCCAATAATTATTGATCGAACGTCGCAACTGCCTCCCCGTATTAGTGATTACACAATCTCTTGCGAGTTTGGCCGTATTGACTACAGTTGATGTGGAAGCGACATGGTTGTCAGCAAGTTAGCGATGAAATCAGTCAGTAATATTTAGTAACCATATTGAAATAGTCGACGGTACTTTTGTTTTAGAACATCATGAAGTATTACTTGATATTTCGCAAGTAATATGCTAGTATTATACAAGTAGTATGCAATTATTGTCCAAGGATCGGATAAGTATAATTATAAGTATACGTATAAGTATAAGTTTAAGCATAAGAATTAGTATAAGTATAAGGGTTCAATAAGATGTATGAGATATTTGATAGCTGAGAAATAGGCCAAGGCTGTACTTACCGTACATTACTAACTACGCTCTCTCCAAAAATTGGTTTTTTTCTCGATGCACTTTTTTTTATTTACCTAACGATTTAATGGATTTTATGCTTAGAGACCTCTGAATTGTCTTCATAAATTGTGGGGTACTGAGATGCCCTGTATACTCAATTCCGGTGTATCAAACGAAAGCCCTTGAGGGATAAGACTTATAACAAGTCATTCAATCAATAAAATGCAATCGTTCAAATAATACCATTTATTGATTAAATTTAAAATAAGTACAATTAAAATTATGCAATGTCTTATCTAATAAATTATATAATTTGAATAGAATCGCCTTCCCCAAGTAGGGCAAGGTCGACTGCCTCTTCTAGAGAGTTTTTGATGCTACTATACAATAAAGAGCGTGCGATAGTAATCTATTTGGTAAAAAAGATTCACACAACTAGAAAATGATGAAAGCATTTTTGGGTTTTGGGTTTAACTTGAAATAATATTAAAATATTTCACTTGAAATTCTGGGAAGCTTCATAGTGGCACGAATCGTGATTTTTTTTCGTTCAAAATTATCTAGAGCACTTGTTTCGCAACCGATTGGGATAATTTTTTTTAAAAATACTCGTTATTAATTTCCAAAAAACGTATGAGAGCCGATTTTTGAATTATGCTAACCAAAATTATTGAGCTTAGCCAAAATGATTACGTTGATTATGAATCTGATATCCAAATTGTCATAAACCAACCTGCAAGATGACGAAATGGCTTTAAAAATGCTAAAAAATGATGAAAAATGAAATAGTTTTGTTAAAGTTTATGTCAAGAAGTTTTGAATATTTCTAAAGGTACTTTTAAGCTAAAATAGACTAAATTTTTAGTTCCAGGAAGAAATTCAAGATGGTTCCAATATGGCGGCAATAAGATGATAAAAGAAAAATAATATTAATATGACATACTTAAGGTTATGTTCAAAATTAATGGAGGGCCGTAATTTTCAATGCGAGGTTAAGCACTTTATCATACAGATAAACTAACTAGAAGTTTAGAATGTGAAGTTGAAATATTAAAATGTTTAATAGAAGCACAATCTAACCTTCTAGTTACTTTATCTCTATGATAAAGTGCTTAACCTCGCACTGAAAAACTGGCCCTGAATCGCATATTTGTGATTGATAATAATTAATGTATGGAGTCATATTGGATATTTTTTACCATTAATTATTTTTATTTATTTGCTTTTATCATGATTAGAGAATATTATTCAGGTATTATGCATGATAAAAGCAAATAAATAAAAATAATTAATGGTAAAAAATAAATCAAGAATAGGCTTGTAAATAATGAATGAATGTTTCTATACTCTACTGATGAGAACGAGTTCGAAAAAACTTGTACAACTTTTCTAGAGTTGAAATAGAATGTAAGGTTCAATAATTCTTGTGAATGACTGAATTTTAATAAATAATTTAAGTATCTTCAATACATCTTTTTTTACCTTAAAATACAGGGAATCCTATCATGTAATTCAATACTTCGTCAGTATTAACTAGAAGAGTAGTTGTTTTGATTGGTTTTCCAATAATGAGTATTTTAAAGTGTTTTCCTAAGTAGTATATTAGCGTGACCCGATTAAGGTACCAATATACAGAAAGTAGATAATTTCATATTAAATAAAAAAAAGGTGTGAATGACTAAATGTAAATGAATGATTTAAGTATTTTCAATATATTTTTTTTTCTTAACATGCTAAGAATCCTATCATGTAATTCAATACTTCATCAGTATTAGCTAGAAGAGTAGTTGTTTTGATTGGTTCTCCAATAATGAGTGTTTTAAAGTATCTACCTAACTAGTATATTAGCGTACCCAGATTAGGGTAACAATATACAGAAAGTAGGTATTTTCATGATAAATAAAAAAAGTGTGTAAGTTGTGATTTGCATAATACCTAAATAATATTCTCTAATCATATTGGATATATTTGAAAATTTCAGAAAATTTGTTCCTTTTTAAATTTTTTAATAATTCTTAGGAATAGCCTATTCAGTTTAATGCATTTAATTTGCTTTTAAGGGCCGGTTTTATAGAATAGAATAGAATATAGTAGAATAGAATAGAATGTTTATTGACCATTTAAGATACAATTTGTATATACGGTAAGTGAAAAATTACAAAATCGTAGTTGAAATATATAAAAACAAAACAAAACCAAGAAGAGAAATGCATATGTAAATATAAACAGTAACCTATATCTGTAACACACTCTATTACTAACATAATAAAAACAAATAGACAATATATAAAATGACTGGATAAAAGAATACTATATGTACAGATTAAACCTAAGTTTAACTAGAAGATTCTGTTGAGGTCCGAAATAAAAGTAAATAGCGTGTTTAGCAAAGTGTATATTAATTTATCAAATAGGAAATTATTAATAAATTTGAATAAAGATTCTGTGGTATTGATAGTTGTTATTGACAGTTATTATCGATAGTTATCGAATAATTTTTATAGTAAAAAAAATGCTGTGAGAATGTAACGGGTAAATAGTACTTTTTGGGGCGAACCCTGTATGCATGGTTCCTTTTTGGTATACCTTACCTTGTCCTGTACGTAAGTGGTAGGAACATTTCTTCATTGAGCGCATAGGAGCGACACAACACATTTATAATTATATCCTTATGGTATAAAGTTTGATTCGGTTAATTTAAGGAAGTAGCATGTTATTATTACTATACCTATTGGAAGAATATTCGACTCCCTCATGGTACTAGGAACCTTCAGAGTTTGTTTGGTAATTAGCATGGCTCATAGTGCTTAAATTAATTTGTTGATAAATTGTCGGCGTATGCGGGCGTCTAAAACAGGGCAAAGCAGTAGTGAAACCTTTTCCCAGTATTGTAAATAACGTTGTGTGCGTTTTCAATCACTTTATGTCTGGGATATATTTACATGAAAGTCATAAGTTTCTCAGTTAACATTTGTTTACGCAATTTTCGGACAGAAACAGCCATGTTAGTTGTTTACGTTTAGTTTAGAATCAGGTTATTGGCTAAGCGCACTGTTGGTATAGGGCGAGCGCGTCATTGCGCGATGTATGAATTTAAATACCAATTGTTTTTCACTACGGGTTTCCAACGTACATGAATTCGGTTGTGGAAAAAAGGGTTTGGAAGGAAGTAACGGCCATTTAAGAAGCTGTTGGGGCACCGAGCACATGGCTAGAGAATTTTGTTAGATTATATTTAAAAGAAGGGCCATTCTGCGAGAAGGTACGTCTAAATTTGTTTTGCCGTGTAGGCAGTTTGTTAATTGTTCCTCGTTTGCAGTAACGATAACAATATTTCTTGTTTTGTAGATTTGCCGGCCTAATTTACGTATAGCTAATTTACGTATAGCTAATTTACGTATAGCTAATTTACGTATAGCTAACTTACGTTTGGTTAATTTGCACATGGCTAACTTGCATTTTGTAATTTGCACCTTGGAATTTTCGAATTCATAACTCGTATCCTGTAGACTTGCTGTTTAATATTTAATGTGTATGATCCTGGATCTATGTAATTTAAGCTGTAATACGGTTATATGGTTGGAAGCGCTGTGTGATTCAATTATTCAACCGGCTATTGGATAATCACGGTCGCACGTGAAGCATGCCGCCCGGCCGCTGAGTCGCTTACCCTGATGAGAACACATGGTTGTAGCACATGGTTGTAACACGTTATGTAAATAAGGAATTGCCCTGGATGTCCATGGTACTGTGAGGTGTCGACAAATTAAAAATAAGGTCAGACTGTTTCTTCTATTTACTCAAAAACGGCGACGTGAAATTCCAGCCTCTGATTTTACAATAAACGTCGTGTGAGACGACGGCGTTGAACTATAAAATTTACCAAGCTTTTCAAAGAATTTGTTTGCTAAATTACTAAGCCAATTTTACACCTAATTTAAGTCAGATAATTTCGTTAATATTACGATTTTAATAAGTTCCACAGTTACTGTGAACCGCAAATAGTACTATTTGAGGGGGCCAAAAAGCGGACCATTTGTGAAATTAAATGAATTAAGTATTAAGCATTTTGATGTTCGTAGAGCACATTCTTACCCCATAAGGATACCTTATTGTGATACATTTTTATTATTAAATCTAATTTGAGGACCCAACCTTGACTTTATTTTTTTGCAACACCCGCAAACCCAAAAGGCTAGGATAGGCATTTTTTCTTGGTCTTAACTAAAACAAGATTAAGTGGCGCCTATTTAAATAATTGAAGACTTTAAAATTAAATTTTCCAAAGATCCTTACCCATCCCCAATGCTTCCGACGAGAGAGCTGCCGCCTAGCAAAGTATAATCCCCGGTGGGGTTATACGAAGTTGACGCCCGAACGTGGGGCCTTGAATTTTGGTAAATTAAATGGTTGCAAAAATAAAGTCTAAGATAATTTTGGCTCGAGGAATTTCACAAGTCATCGCTGTGTGAACTGATAAATTTTTTTGAAATTAACGTTTATCAATTTTATTCTGATACACAGGCTTTTTGTTATACAAAAACCGATGATTGTTATTTGACTTTGAAAAATGTGTTCTTAACACACGTAGTTAATCTTATATTTAATGATAAGGTAATGAAACACCTGGAGTTTTTTTAACTTTATGCCACAAGTCAAAAGTGTTGTGTCTCTCTTATCTGCATATTTTCTTTTGTCTTTAAAATAATTCGTATACAGGGTGAAATAAAATTATCCATATACAAGGTGGAAAATAACATTCGCATACAGGGTGAAAAATTATTATCCATGTACGGGGTGAAATAAAATTATCCATATACAGGGTGTACAATATAGCTAGTCTTATACACGGTATTATTTATATTTTTTTCAATTCTTTATTACAACATACGCTTCTTAGAATTTAGTCATATACAGGGTAGTTAATAGTAACGGCCAGTGCAGTGATAGTAGGACAATTTAGGTAAATAGGGTGACAGTTGTCCTTGTCTAGTCATTACAAGCCATTTTAGAAAAGAATGAATTAATTGCTCGGGGCTCTACAGATTTTTTAGATTAATTGTTATACTGTTTAGCGTATTAATATTTTGTGGCGGCGAACTGTTTGTGATATTTTGGCCTATTGGCCTATTGAATGTCCAGATTTACACTTTACATATATCTGGTTAACGTGTTAGTATTCTGTGGAGCAGAATCGTTTGTGATTTTTGAAATTTAGTACCGGTCTCGAAGTAGCGTTTTTTCATACCTGATTTAGGTTTTAGTATTCTGTTGTGGAGAATTGTTTGTAGTATTTTAAACGCGATACGCTTAAACTATATAGATACTTAGTGGTCTAGACTGGGGGATATTTATAAAGCAAGATGGAGGAAGTCGTGTATATGAAACCTAACCATTTACTTATAAACGAAATTAATTATGAGCTTAGAATTCGCGGAGTAGTAACAGATCGTGACATGAATGACAAAAGAAAAATTTTAGGCCGACTTCTAAATAAAGAGCGTGGTAGAGATCTTGATATTAGGGACCCTGATTTCGATTTTCTTACGGAAAGGGATGCTATCACGCATTCTGTGGAAAATATAAGCGGGTTAATACGTGACTTTGAGGGGCCAGCTACAGATGGGTTGTTCATACGCCTGCGCTCCAGATTAATTCACGTCATAGGTAGGGTAAAGCGAATGGAACCTGGAGAGGACGCGGACCATAAATTTTTCAAGGATGAAGCTTACGCTTCATGTATACAACTGGAAGCGGAACTTTATGAGCGGGTAACGTCAGACACACCTGCTGTTGAACACCATGCGCAATTACCTGCCGTCATACAAATATCTGCGCAGTCGTCCAAGCCTTTACAAATTTATAAGTGGGGAGTAAAATTCGATGGGCTTTCCCAACGTTTGGGGGTAGAAGCATTTATAGAACGAGTTGAGGAACTAGCAGACGCGAGGGGTGTTAATAAAAAAGATCTTTTTGCCTCGGCAGTCGACTTATTTACCGGGAAGGGTCTTGACTGGTGGCGCTACGCCAGGCCAATGCTCTCTGATTGGGATTCCTTGGTCAGGAGACTTAGGAGTGACTTTTTGCCGAAGGACAACGATGAACAATTGTGGAAAACTATCAAGAACCGCAAGCAACATAACAACGAGTCGGTAACTATTTTCATTGCGGAAATGGAAGCTTATTTTAGGCGTCTTAGTAACGCACCAGCAGAAATTACGAAGATAAATAGAATCCGCGAGAACTTGCTATTTAAATATTATGAACGCTTAGCTTTAACAGATTTTGGGTCAGTTAGTGAACTTGCAATTGCCTGCAAACGATGGGAAGAGGTCCTGTCAATGCGTACACGGAACTCAGAGTTGGCATATGTTGCGGAGCCGTCCACGTCCACGTCTAATAATTTAAGTCACTGGGGAAGTAATTCTACCAATTCCGTACCTCGTAACTGCACTTGTAGTTGCAGGTGTTCTAATGATGTTAGCGCGCTGGGTAGTTCTCAAACGAGTGAGAGCGCTAGGAGTAATAATAGGAGTAATTCAAGGGCAAATATAGTAAATCAGAGTTCAAGCATTGGTAATGCCGCAAATAGTAGTAATGTTACCACACGGTCGGTTTGTTGGAACTGCAACCAACCAAATCATACGTTCCGAACTTGCAGACAGAGGCGTAGTAAGTTTTGTTTTAAGTGTGGGGAGAAGGGCGTAACTGCCTCAAATTGTAGTAGCTGTTCGGGAAACGCCGACAGGGGGTAGGACAACACGGTCGTGTTCAACCCGACGCTAGTAGGCAGGCCGAAAAAATAGAGAGTAACCGCAGGCGCACTCGTGAACAAAATATAATTTTAGAACAAGTAAATAAGTTTTTTTCTGATAACTTCAGAAAACCGGAGGAAAGGAATACCTCTCCTGTTTTAGTGAACAAGGATCACGACAACAGACCTTATGTGATGGTGACCTTATTTGATAGGGAGTTAGTGGCATTGTTAGACTCCGGGGCAACCAACTCGATAGTTGGAGTAGGAGGCCTAAGTAAGTATTTTGAAAATGTTTAATATAAAAATTAGGAAGTCTCCCCATAAGTCCGTTACCACGGCCGATGGAGCTCATCAATGTATACAGGGTACAGTTGACCTGCCGCTTTGTGTTAACGGTGTTTGTAAGGTAATCTCACCTCTAGTTGTGCCATCACTTAAGCATGACCTTATTTTAGGTAGCGACTTTTGTAAGGAATTCAAAGTTAATATAGACTTTAGCAATAATTCGTGGCATGTACGTGACGATAATAATATCGATATATCTACTCTAGATACGGGAAATTGTAAGCCAAATGGTCGGGTTCTTTCTTCAGTTAACCTTACTGATGAACAGATCTCGCAGGCTGAAAAGATAATTTCGAAATTTAATGTGTTGAATAAGGACGGGAAACTGGGGCGCACCAACAAGTTGATCCACTGTATTGATACGGGCGACGCCAGACCGTTTAAGCAGCGGCAATATTTGTTATCCCCTTACATGTTGGGTCACCTTAACAAGGAACTCGACAAAATGTTGCAGTTAGGAGTTGTTGAACCCTCGATGAGTGAGTGGTCTTCCCCTGTACTGTTAGTAAAGAAACAAAATGGGGAGTTTCGGTTTTGTTTCGACGGGCGAAAGTTAAACGCCGTGACGAAAAGGGACTCGTACCCACTACCTGTTGTGGATAGAATATTAAATATGCTTCGCGACGCGCGCTATATTTCATCTGTCGACTTGCGCAGTGCATTTTGGCAGATTCCTTTAGACCAAGCGTCTAAAGAAAAAACAGCCTTTGCCATACCCGGTAGGGGCTTATTCCATTTTAACGTAATGCCTTTCGGGCTATGCAATGCGGCGCAGTGCCAGCAACGTCTGATGGACGCGATTTGCGGTCCAGAGCTCGAACCCAATATTTTTGTTTATTTGGACGACGTGATAATTGTGTCCTCCACTTTTGAGGAGCACTTAAGGTTATTGAATGAGGTGGCTCGACGTCTTTGTGATGCGAACCTTACGGTAAATTTTGATAAGTGCGAGTTCTTTCGTCCTTCACTGAAATATCTCGGTTTTATAGTCGATAATTTTCCTCAGCCAAGAACGACAACCGAAGTAAAAAGGTTTACTGGTATGTGTAGCTGGTATCGGCGTTTTATACCACAGTTTTCTACACTTATGAGCCCCATCAACGAATTGCTTGCCGGTAGAAAAAAGGGACAACCAATAATTTGGACTGAGGCCGCTGACAATGCATTCCGCGATGTCAAGCAGGCGCTTATTTCCGCACCTTTACTGTCTAGCCCCGATTTTAACCTACCTTTTTCAATACAGTGTGACGCTAGTGATACAGGTCTTGGGTGTTCACTCACACAAGAGCAACAGGGCGAAGAAAGGGTGATAGCTTTCGCCAGTAGGAGCCTCTCAAAGAGCGAAAGAAATTATAGTTGTACTATGAGGGAATGTTTGGCAGTTATTTTCGCCTGTGAAAAGTTTAGGCCATACGTTGAGGGAGTCAGGTTCACGGTCATCACAGACCATGCATCCCTAAAGTGGTTGTATAAACTACGCGACCCCTCTGGGAAACTTGCACGTTGGTGTGTTCGGCTGAGCCAATTTGATTTTGAGATCGTCCATAGAAAGGGCAAATTTAACGTCGTCCCTGACGCCTTATCTCGTAGTCCCGTAGATCCCCCTCCCGTCGAGTCAGAATGTCTCGAGGGTGCCGCAATTAACGTTGATGATTGTATCTCGCTCGATATTGATTTATCTAATATAGACTCTTTCTATGAAAAGATGCGCGAGAAAATTTTAAGTAGGCCTGATGACTTTCCCCAATGGACAGTAAGAAATAAATATGTGTATAAGTTGATACCCTCGAAGGTACCTTTAAGTACGAATATTTCTGAGTGGAAACTCTTAGTTCCTAAGACACAACGTCTTTCTGTGTTGCGGTCCTGTCATGATGACGAAAAGGCTGCACATTTAGGTGTCTCTAAGACTGCCGCTCGAGTCGGCCTGACGTATTATTGGCCAAAAATGCGCCGAGACATATATCGTTATGTCAGATCTTGTAAGGTGTGTAATGCGCAAAAGGCTTCAAATACTGCTAGGTTTGGATTAATGGGGGCTGAAAAGCAAGTACGTTTTCCTTGGCAGGTCATTTCGGTTGATTTAATGGGTCCGTTACCGAGGAGTAGCGCAGGTCATTCATATCTTTTGGTGGTAAGCGATTGGTTTACAAAGTATACACTTTTGCACCCGTTGCGAAAAGCTACCGCCCCGGGTATTGTACGTTTCATAGAGAATGAGGTATTCTTGGTGTACGGTGTGCCGCAATATGTCATTTGCGACAATGGGTCACAATTTGCGGGTACCCAGTTTAAAAATCTTGTAAAGGAATATAAGTCAAACATTTGGTTTACTGCCAAATATCACGCACAGGCCAATTTTGTCGAGAGATATAACCGCACTGTTGGCACAGCCATCCGTAGTTATATCCGAGAAGACCATAAACATTGGGACAAAAACATTGCGAAGATTGGTTTTGCACTGCGTACTGCTAACCACGAGGTTACCGAGTACAGTCCCGCTTTCCTAAATTTTATAAGAGTAGTTCCCGCGACTGGAGATTATTACGGACGTTCGAGTTTCGAGAAGTTAAAACCTGGAGATACCACGCACTATGCGCGCGGCCTAGGCAAACTAGGGGAAATTTATAAAAAGGTTCAGGACAAATTAAATGCAGCGTATAAGCGTAATGAAAAGTCGTATAATTTGAGGAAACGCGATGTGGAATTTTTTGTTGGCGACAGGGTATGGAAGCGGAATAAGGTGCTGTCTGACGCCGCACAAAATTTCTCAAAGAAGTTAGCTCCACGGTATGTGCTTTGTACGGTACGTAAAAAACTTTCCAAGTTAGTCTATACGTTGGAATACGAAGACGGTTCAAAGGCGGGGAATTGGCACGTCAAAGACCTCAAGCCATATTTTTATCCGACTTATGATCTGGAATGTTCCGATTCTGAGGGGACATAGATTTTGATTTCACCTTCGCCATATTAAATTGTGTTTAACTCCGTGCAGTACGGGGTCCCGTTGTGGAAGAAATGCATTTTGCAGATCCGGTTAATGAAACTTTAGGGCTACCCTAGGTTATTTTGGGACAGTATATTTTCTTCGATGTAAATATGTCTGCCTGTTTTAGAGTTAATTAGGCGCCGAAGCAGGAAGTTTGTTGTATGTGACTTTCGCGCCGTTATATTTAAATGTTTGTGGAAGCTGTAGTCAGCAAATTTTACCATATGTTAGTTCTAAGTTAGGTTTAAATCTGCGCAGATACTAGTCGATAGGTAGGTAGGAACTTGTACATATGATAGCTTAGACGTGTTAGCTTAGGAGCGTTAAGTTAGAGCTGTAGTCTTAGTTTAGGTAGGGTGTAGTTGATCGATCGATTCGATTATTTAGGATAAGTTTACTAACAGTATAACTGGGTTAAAATAGAGGAAAGGGTCCTTATGAAAAATAGTAATTTTCAATTCCTATTTTTCTACCGTTGAACAGGGGTGATTGTGTAACGGGTAAATAGTACTTTTTGGGGCGAACCCTGTATGCATGGTTCCTTTTTGGTATACCTTACCTTGTCCTGTACGTAAGTGGTAGGAACATTTCTTCATTGAGCGCATAGGAGCGACACAACACATTTATAATTATATCCTTATGGTATAAAGTTTGATTCGGTTAATTTAAGGAAGTAGCATGTTATTATTACTATACCTATTGGAAGAATATTCGACTCCCTCATGGTACTAGGAACCTTCAGAGTTTGTTTGGTAATTAGCATGGCTCATAGTGCTTAAATTAATTTGTTGATAAATTGTCGGCGTATGCGGGCGTCTAAAACAGGGCAAAGCAGTAGTGAAACCTTTTCCCAGTATTGTAAATAACGTTGTGTGCGTTTTCAATCACTTTATGTCTGGGATATATTTACATGAAAGTCATAAGTTTCTCAGTTAACATTTGTTTACGCAATTTTCGGACAGAAACAGCCATGTTAGTTGTTTACGTTTAGTTTAGAATCAGGTTATTGGCTAAGCGCACTGTTGGTATAGGGCGAGCGCGTCATTGCGCGATGTATGAATTTAAATACCAATTGTTTTTCACTACGGGTTTCCAACGTACATGAATTCGGTTGTGGAAAAAAGGGTTTGGAAGGAAGTAACGGCCATTTAAGAAGCTGTTGGGGCACCGAGCACATGGCTAGAGAATTTTGTTAGATTATATTTAAAAGAAGGGCCATTCTGCGAGAAGGTACGTCTAAATTTGTTTTGCCGTGTAGGCAGTTTGTTAATTGTTCCTCGTTTGCAGTAACGATAACAATATTTCTTGTTTTGTAGATTTGCCGGCCTAATTTACGTATAGCTAATTTACGTATAGCTAATTTACGTATAACTAATTTACGTATAGCTAACTTACGTTTGGTTAATTTGCACATGGCTAACTTGCATTTTGTAATTTGCACCTTGGAATTTTCGAATTCATAACTCGTATCCTGTAGACTTGCTGTTTAATATTTAATGTGTATGATCCTGGATCTATGTAATTTAAGCTGTAATACGGTTATATGGTTGGAAGCGCTGTGTGATTCAATTATTCAACCGGCTATTGGATAATCACGGTCGCACGTGAAGCATGCCGCCCGGCCCCTGAGTCGCTTACCCTGATGAGAACACATGGTTGTAGCACATGGTTGTAACACGTTATGTAAATAAGGAATTGCCCTGGATGTCCATGGTACTGTGAGGTGTCGACAAATTAAAAATAAGGTCAGACTGTTTTTTCTATTTACTCAAAAACGGCGACGTGAAATTCCAGCCTCTGATTTTACAATAAACGTCGTGTGAGACGACGGCGTTGAACTATAAAATTTACCAAGCTTTTCAAAGAATTTGTTTGCTAAATTACTAAGCCAATTTTACACCTAATTTAAGTCAGATAATTTCGTTAATATTACGATTTTAATAAGTTCCACAGTTACTGTGAACCGCAAATAGTACTATTTGAGGGGGCCAAAAAGCGGACCATTTGTGAAATTAAATGAATTAAGTATTAAGCATTTTGATGTTCGTAGAGCACATTCTTACCCCATAAGGATACCTTATTGTGATATATTTTTATTATTAAATCTAATTTGAGGACCCAACCTTGACTTTATTTTTTTGCAACACCCGCAAACCCAAAAGGCTAGGATAGGCATTTTTTCTTGGTCTTAACTAAAACAAGATTAAGTGGCGCCTATTTAAATAATTGAAGACTTTAAAATTAAATTTTCCAAAGATCCTTACCCATCCCCAATGCTTCCGACGAGAGAGCTGCCGCCTAGCAAAGTATAATCCCGGTGGGGTTATAAGAAGCGTCTTTTTGAGTTCATGTTAAAAGGTTCTTGTTAATTTCCTGTTTGATGAATGTGCTTAATATACACTTTGATAAATACGCTATTTACTTTTATTTCGGGCCTCAACAGAATCTTCTAGTTAAACTTAGGTTTAATCTGTACCTATAAAACCGGCCCTAAGTCAATTTTATCCTTATTGCCGCCATATTGGATTCGCCATCTTCAATGTCTTCCTGGAACTTAAAACTTAGTCTATTTTAACTTAAAAGTACTTAAAAATATTTAATTTTCCATCATTTTTTAGCACTTTATAGCAACTATTGATTCCGCCATCTTGCAGGTTGATTTATGATAATTTGGATATCAGATTCATAATCAGCAACCTCAAAAACCCCCGAGTAACAAGATTTATGCAAATTGGATAATAAAAAAAAAGTTTTATCTACGATCGTGTAAAAAGTAACAGTTTTTACATCATTTCCAGTATAAAAAGTGGCCTTTTATAAGAAACTGTGCATTAAAGAAATTTATTGCACGCTTTTTTTGCACGATTTCTAAAAAATTTATCAGTAAGGACAACAGTATTTTATTCATTATTAATTTTTAACAATATTTACTTCTACTTTGCAATTAGCACAATTTTCAATATGAATTCTAGGCAACTCGTGACTCCTCGATGTAGTGGGCAGTATATCATTAGCGTCGATGGCATCGTTTGAGCTTGCTTCCTCAGATGGTTCTTTTTGCAAAATTTGATGTGATATCTTAATTTTGTTTTTAATTGATTCTTCAACGTAAGATTCTGCCACCGTCGATGACTTCCAGCCACCATGCCTCTTCATCTGCAAACACGGTGGCAGATGACCTTCTGAAACTATGACCAGTATACTCATGTGCATTGGGCAACCCAAGATATCTGGTAATTTCGCTTGATATTTTCCCAAAGGTATTAATACCTATCGGCTGAACGGAACACTTTCCATTATGGTAGTTCATAAACAGTCGATCATGTTTTGTTGCTGGTGACCTAAGAGTGGAGTATTTTCTATAAATTTCAACTATATTTTCCAAGTCTCTCGTTTTACGGTCAATAATAAAAGTTCGAGGTTTATTTGTTTTTGATATTGGAATTCTCACTATCAACATATTGCCAATATCTTGCACATCACCAACGCTTATTTTATAAAACTCGTCTCGTCTCTTCTGCATGCACCGGCAATGCCAAAAATTGCTACAACCTTCATCATTAAATATCTATCATTAGGTGCTTCGTTTACAAATGTGTATATATCATCTTTGCTAAACACTTTAGATTTCTTGGAACGGTATCCTACAGACTGCCGCTTCATATAAGCGGTTAACTTAGAAAACTGTTTAAGATCGATGTCCTTTTCAGCTATCAGTAAAGCTTTCACCATTGATTATTCCGACCAAAGACTTGAAGGTTTTATATGCTTTGCTCTTTCTGAAAAATACGCAAGGAACACATTTTCCGTAAGATTCTTCACTACCTTCAAAACACACCAATCGTTGAATCGTTTATACACCAACTCATATTGTTTTCGTGACTTCTCAGGTATTAAAGTTGACGTTGCCGCTTGTGCCATCTCCATAACTTCTACAACTCTTCTACATTACTATAATCACCATTAAACATTATTAACTTTTAATTTTAATTCAAACATTCAAGAACAACAATGGCGACTTTAACTACGTCAGTTTATTTATAATATCGTTTCCTTAATTACCATCATCACAGATTTTCAGTTACTTCATGTAACATAATTAGAATGGCGACTTCAACTACAACTCGAATAATACTAACAAAGTGACATTCACAAAAGGTTGATACAGTTTTACACATATTCATGAAAAATTGCCCATTTCTTACAATAATTGGCACGATCGAAGATAAAACGTTGTAAGACACACTTGTGAAAAACCTCTTTATTGCACTCATGGCTTTTAAAAACACTCGCTTCGCTCGTATTTTTAATCCAGCCATTCGTGCAATAAAGAATGGCTTTTTACATTTGTATCTTAAACAACTATTTTTTTGTAAGTTTTATTAAAATTTAAATAAAAAATTGTCATTTTGGCTAAGCTTAATAATTTTGGTTAGCATAATTTAAAAAAATCATCCCAATCGGTTGCGAAACGAGTGCTCTAGATAATTTTGAACGAGAAAATCACGATTCGTGCCACTGTGCGCCTGTGATTAGCTTTAAAGTTCTTTATCGTGATTATATCATTCATAAGAATGAAGTTCAACTATATACGAGTTATTACAACTTTATGTCTCACGACGTACCGGTCCTCATATAGGTTCAATATAAAGATGTGACTTCGCCCTCAAGCGACTTTTTGGCAAATGACTGTTTGTATTATTTATGCACAAGGTGGTTTTCTCTATGACTTTGTCATTTGAAAAGACCTACATTTGGTTTTCCCACTATCGCTTTCTACCGAGTATCCAACGCACTCTTCCAGTTGACGAGCCGCTGGATGAATCCAAATTTGGTTTATTCGAGAAACCAGCCACTTCCATTTTTACTAATTTTTGCCAAATAATTGCCTACGCGCCTTTGCCACATTTTTCAGTACTGCCCTTTCAGTATGTTGCATCGTAAATTTTATATTAATTATTTTGAATGATATCCACAATTACTGCATCTACACTTTCATTGTGGTTCGTGAAGCGATTAAAAAATTAAAAATATTCACAAATATTTTGAGCGTACTTCTTAAAAAGTATATTGTTTTGTTTTCCTTTCAACAGGAATATTTCACCAAGCTATTTTACATTTTGAAATTAGAAATTAAAATTGTAAGTCTAATAGAAGTTAGTAGCCCAAGCAGCAAATAAATAATATAGACCAAGCGCTAAGACAAGAATAATTTCGACAAGTCCAGAATTACTTAATTTCGTCTTAGTAACTGACTATGTAATCATAACTGCTTGAAATTATATTCTTAAGTACTAAAGTACTAATTTTCTACCTAGAAGATTTCTTCAGAATACAATGTTAAAAATTACCTCGAACTTCCCTCGATAACGGCTTAATGTATTATAAACAAAATAAGTTATTTTATAATCCAAAATAACATGAGTTTTACTTAGAAAATGCCCCTAGAGTCCATAGGCTTACTATAGCTTTTTGCAAGATAAAAATTTACCTAATATTAACCATTAAAAGACCTCTTAGACATAAACTAAATAAATAATTTGGCAGGTTGTAAATTACTTCTTTTTTTTTGAGGAGAGAAAACAACCACGGGACTAAAACAGCTCCTCCCATAGCTCGATTGTAAGGTATTCCGACGGCACTGCAGCCTCCTGTGCTTATTGTGCTCTCACTGTCTTAGTTTACTCTACCTATTTTAGTACTCATGTGCCACTGACAATGTGATACAGGTCTGAAAGTGGGCGAGTTTTGATAGTTTCTGAGTGTATTTGTGTTTGCCTGTAGATATTGTATCTTCTGAGATCCGGCGCCTCGAAGTCCTATATAATATACTTACCTCACAATCTGCAGTTGAAATCGCCAGCAGACTTTCCGATTATACACAGGTGCTTCTCGTAAATTACTTAATTATCCTTACACAATTATTACCTTTAAGTAACCATAGAGTCTAAATTATCTTCACAATAATTGTGAAACTAGTTCAGTGCTTGGTCGTGTGCTGCTATTATTAAACTTTCCGTTTCCCCCTTCAAGCCCGAGCCTTTCAACCACTGCACTGCTGGTCGGCTGAAATCGCGGAAGAATTTTTCATGCATCGGTTTGTGTCGGAGAGTGTACTCCGATGGTGCTGGCGTAATACATCTCGCCACTAGGTAACTGACATGTTCCTCTCTGCTAAACCGCAGATCTTAACTTGCTGCCAGCAGGTTGTTTCAAAATCATTCTATGGTGGTCTCTAGTATTCAGTGCTTGGTCATGTGCTGCTATTATTAAACTTCCCGTTTCCCCCCTTCAAGCCCAAGCCTTTCAATCACTACACTGCTGGTTGATTGAGACCACGGAAGAATTTTTCATGCATCGGTTTGAGGATAGTACTTTTATTATACTATTCGGAAAAACGAAGAGTATATTGTATTTGATCGGCATATTTCTAAAATCGTAAATATCGCTCGTAGAGAAAAAATATTTTCATATCATTGTGTTAGTGAACGAATTCTGAACAACTTTCAAAATGCCCGTCTGTCCGTCCGTCCGTCACGTTTCTTGTACGCACGATAACTTAAGAAAGAAAAGTCCGATTGTATTGAAATTTAGGAAGTAAGTTAGTGTTAGCTAGAGGAAGAACCCTATTATTTTTAAACAAAATCGATCACTAAATAAAAAAGTTATTAATTATTTAATTAAAAAAAATATATTCTCTTAATTTTTGTCGCTTGTACTGAAATGGAAATCTTGCGAAATATTATTTCCATAATATATTTTTTTCTGTTTATGAATTTTACTAATATATATTTCATAGAAGTACGAGTTGAAATATGTATAAATGTCGAAAGATATATATCACGGACAATCAATTTTTGCAGCAATGGTTGGTGGCGCAGCGGCTAAAGCTTTGCGTTTGCATGCGACAATGAGAAAACTTCGAGTTCTTGAACATAAATTTATGCGCCTCATCTCTGGTTTGGACAGGTACACCTCCCTCAGTGATCTATACGCAAATTGCCACGACATAACCCTACTAGCGGACTACGTCCAAGAAATTTCACAAAAATTCTATCAATTCAAACTGGGAGATAGTCCGCTAACCCGCAACATAACTCGAATCAGACAGCATAATGCAATACTTTTCGATATCAGACACCCTCTACCATACCAGGCGTTGCCTATTTTCCGGCAACTCCCTTAGCCAAACTTTCCTCTGCCATAACTTATCTCTACCCTACTCTTTATCTTTCCTCAACTGTATAACTTTACAACCCCCTCTTCTTGTCTCTGTTCAATTTTGTTCTTGTCCTTTTTTGTTCTTTTTGTTCTTTTGTCCATTTTGTTTCTAAATTCCGTCTAGGCCGAAAAATTCCCTAAAAATCCAAATATTTTAAACCACACCTTTTATCTACTACACTTTCCTGACAGGAAGACCAGGGTGGAATTGCTTCGAACGGGTTTTTTCGTTGAGTTCTGTTTTCCCGTGTCAGCAATCAAAATTCCAAAGTGTTCGTCTGTGCGCGAAACCGCTAGTTTTTAAAGTGCTAATTTTAATTATTTTTTAAGTATTTTTGTGTACTATTATTGATCCAAATTGTTAATTTTAAGCTTTATTCTTAGGCAGGAGTTTTAACCTTTTACATTAAGCTTTAGCCAAACCGGACCTGCCCCGTTCAGCCCGACACCCACCACGACGCTGCGCGTCGTGGTTGTCTGGCTGGCTCCGGGTCAGATTTCGGGGAGGCACATACATGTACCTCTAATTTTAATAAACTTGTTATTGATTGATTGATTGCTTTGCGTTTGCAATCCAAAGGTCCCGTGTTTGAATCCCGCACAGGTTCGATGTTTTTTTTTCATTTTTTTTTTCATATAATTTTTTTTCACAACAAAGATAGTATCACAAAATTTAGGATGTCCAAAAACTAACATTATTTACAAGAAAACTGCGAAGAGTATCCTATAGAATGTGTAACAATTATATATAAAAATCTCAGTAAATTGGCGAAGAGTACGTTTTTAGCTTGTTTTCCTCTTTTCGTTGCTGGTTTTAATTTCCTTCTTGGCGTCCTCGTCGATGGTTTCGGCTCCCAGATATTTTTCCTGGATTTTTCGCGTTTCCTTCTGGACCGAATAGAACTTCTTGTGATTAATTAACCGCGTGAATTTGTCTTTCCCTGTCGAATATACTCACTCAGTCCCACGACAGATGAATCATAAGCAGATTCTAGCTAATTAATCCACGGCCGCCGTCTTTTCTCTTAACATATAACCTGTGCACATCTGCTTTTGAGTGATGAATTCCGCCCCTTGTTGGGATTTTCCTAGTCTTCATGTCTATTTTTGTGATGTCGAAGCCAATCGGCAAATAAAAAACCGTAGATGACTACGGGGACAACAATAGTGCTTATCGCTGTGATTTTGTTTTTGTCGTTTAGCTCGAAAGTAAGAGCTTGTCTGAGAGACGCTAGTATTCCCTCGCAATCCCACTTTTCATCTTACCGTTGTTAATCCAGACGCACTCCTCTTCACCAAGGTACTTATTTATATGTTTCTCCCAGATCCATACTTCGTATTGCAGATTGATCACTCAACACGATGTTCTGACTCTTCACATGTTTATCTCGCTGGATGATCACTGCGGCGTATTTGTCTGAGCCAAATTCCATTTTGAAGTCATCATTGAACGATATAATGATATTCAGCTTTTTCTTTAGTTGAGATTCATTCTTTGCAAACAACTTCATTATTATTTTTTTTTCACGGGATCACGAATTTTTTAGAAGTGCAATAAGCTATATTTACAGAAAATTTTTGTTTGCCACTGAATTTCTCCATTGCATGATGTAAGAATAGCACACCAGAATCATTTTGTCTAGGTATATTACTTATAATATATAGTAACTATGGCTGTTGACATCATGTGTTCAAAACTGTCATCTAATATATGTTTCATCTCAATAAATAATTATTCAGTTATTCACAATCATGCAATTCCTCCTTCTTTCTTGTGATATAAAATTCTCAATTCTCAAATCTATGAACAATTTGAGATAAATTTAAAATAGTCGGTTTGGGCAAGCGTAGAAGCGTCTTGACTGTGCTGTATTTCGATATTCCTGTGAAGCAACGTTCAGCGTGGTTAGTACTTGGATGGGTGAAATCTATCTTGGGAAACACAGCGATCTCGTCCCAAGACGAAGATTACGTAGTGGATATACCGTCCTTCGGAGGGGATGTAGAGCAGGCGGACCCTTGTCTATTAAATGTTAGGCAAGTAAAATATCCCTACTATTCTCAAGAGAAGTAGTTCGGCAAAAATTTTAGGTAGGGGGTAGCTCGTCTCCTGGCGTCGGTGATAGGCCCTGGTGCGGAAATAGGCTGAAGTTAAATAAATATTTAAAAAAAATAGTCGGTCAATGTGAAGAATTGACTGTAAATGTTATTAAAAATATTTAATTAAGATTATTATAAAGTAGATTGATATACTACTTAACCTGCTCTTTCATTCGAACCTGAGAGGCACACTGTAGTGTAGTTTGGATGCAGTTTGGATATCTTGTACATCTTCCTATTGTTTTGATCTTAATCAAACGCTTTAGTAGCATAAATTACATTAAAATAAAGTTTATATATAATGCGACAGTTTAAACGCCTCTAGCCATCACCTAAGGCCCAATTTCAGTGGGGGGTATTCTACCATGCTGTTTTACAAATGAGAATTTTAACTTTAACAGCTGCTTTGTGTTTCCAAGAAATAGCGTGCCCGTTTTATTATTCCTAAAACTTTAGGGCATATTATGCCAGCTTTCAAATTATAATTGGTTCACACAGATGAAAGATAAACTAAAGAAAGTCAGTTTGATACTTTATATTACGATTCGTTTTGATAAAAAATAACAAACATATTCTTTTCAGATTTGCATATGAAAGAAGACGTAGCCGGAGCGACTCTCATGGCGGCAGCTAGTTCTAGTCCTGAATTATTTATTAATTGTATGGGTACCTTTGTTACAAAGAACGACTTGGGTGTGGGCACCATCGTTGGATCTGCAGTATTTAATGTTTTAGCTGTACCTGCTTGCTGTGGCCTCTTCTCTAATATGGTAAATACAATTTATATAAAAATTTATAATTGTTCTATGTTTTTAAAATTAGACAGGATTTATTCAACTAATAAGGCCCGGTACTTTCACTTAAGTATAAATGGACTTTATCAGGCGAATAACTATCTGTCGGATAAGATAACCGGAGCTTGCTATCTGCGGGATAACTTGCATGCGTACTTTCATTCAAATATACTTCCAAAGTAAGTGTTGCCAACTTAAGATACTGTAAAGTAAGGGAGCTTTATGCTTCAAATAGAGATAGAAAAGATACCAAAGGAAGAAAACACAAATACATTTTGACAAGATTAACAAACATTTTGAAGCATTGTGTTTTTCGGCAAATATATATGAAATTTATTATTTCTCGACGTTCCCGGGATTCTCGGGATTGAAAAAAAGTCGGGAAATCGGAAATCCTACTTCCAACTAATAGTGCATACGTTAGAATTGAGGTATTCTCAAAAAAATATCATACCGACAAAGGAATTTGTATAGGATCGAAATCCTATATATAATATGCCCAAAAAAAGTTGTGCTCAAGCCACCATCTTGAAAAATAGTCGGCCAAATACGGTTTTTGCCTTTTTTTAAACCATTCATTTTATAAAAAATTGTTTCATGACGTTTTAAGCCTATTTGAACCATAGAAATTTTTAATTTTTTTTGCGTTACTATACTTCCACTGGACGAGGAAATGAAACAAGTTTAAATAAATATTGCCAAACAAGTAGTTATCTACAACTTTTGTTATTACCATTTGTTCTGTTGGACCAATCCTGGAAGTGGAAAACTTTCCTTTAAAGGAACCAAATGAATGAACCAAACGCCGATTTAAATCGGCGTTTGGATCATCCCACAGCGACCATAGTGTCAGTTCTCTTACCAAAAATGGCAAACTTGGCATTCTGATTCGTGTTTCCCGGTTTTATGAGTCCAAGCAAGCCGGAGATATCTAGTCTTGATGATTTGTACTTTAATTTAAATTTTGGTTTGGTAAATTTTAATTTGAGTTTAATAGTATTAATAATAATAATAATAAGCTTTATTTTCATGAGACTTGCTTACAAGTATATTGTCAATAGTAGAAATAGTTGTACGAAATATAAAATGAGTTTATCAGCAGTAAAGTACTTAAAATATACAAAAATAAAATAACCACACTTAAAATAGTGAAGTAACAGTTACAAAACTACTTAAATCAGCAGTAAAATATTCTGTAACAGAGTTGAAACTAAATAACTTATTAATAAATTCCTTACAGTGGTTTTAAATTCACTCAATTTTTTAATATGAGTAGGGAGCTTATTAAAAAGGTCTATACCCATAACAGTGGGATCATTAGCAACCAGAGACAATCGGCGATTCGGAATACTTATATTGAAATTCATACTAACTTCCATCTCGAGTTTTTATGAAGTTTTCTGGATTTGATTTAAAAAAAACTACCGAGTTTAATATATAAATCGAAGATACGGTTAATATATTTCATTGCTTAAATAGTTCTCAACAGGAGGCAGCGATAGATTTAAACAGCATCGTGCGAATATTTTTCTAGGTTATCAAGATTCATTAACTCTAGAGCAATTTCCCCAACATATAAAAACTTAACGGATTATTTTGCAGAATACTCTTATTTTTTACAAGAAGACTTTGGTTGATTTTTTTAGCAAGAAAAAGACATAATTGGGTTAAACTGACTTCGGCTGTATTTGGTGCAGAGAAATCAGTAGATTTGTATTATCAGCAAATAGTGACTCAAATGAATCACCAAAATGATCAACAATGTCGCTTATGAGGATTATATATTGTAATGGTCCCAGCACACGAGCTGCTCCTTATAACAACTTCTTGTGTCCTGTCCATCAAATATGATTTCAGGCAGTTTAAAGCAGTATTTTTTATTCCATATTTATCTAGTTTCATTAACTGCAAATTTAGATTTACTGTTTCAAAAGCACGCTTTAAATAAAAAAAATATACGTGCAGTATTATTTTACTTCCACATCCAGTGGAAGTATAGTAACGACAAAAAAAAATTGAAAATTTTTATTGTTCAAATAGGTTTAGAATGTCACGAAACGTCGAGATTTTAAGTTTGAGCAAAAAATTTTCTGTCTGTTGGTCTGTATCTCTGTCTAACTTTTTTTGTGTGCACGATTGCTCTGGAACTGTTTAAAATATTGATGTGAAATTTGATACACGTATGTATTTTAAGGTGATCTGGAACTAGATTATATTTTCATCTTATTCCCTTGAAGGGTTGGGGGGTAAATTGAGGTAAATAAGGGTAATTAGATAAATCAAGCAGGTGTAAAATTGGTATTTAATATTTACAAGAGAAGCTATAAGGTCTCAAAAATTTTTTTGGCATTAGCCACCCCCATTACCACCCCATTGTTAAAGGGAATGAAAAATGATTGTGTTTTAGTGTGTGTACAAGAACCAAAAATCTCTATTTTTTTACTTCATCCACTCCTACTACCACCCAACCCCCTTATCACCACTCCCACTTCACTACCGATGTGGGATATCGTTTTATGGATTCTTGGGATAGACGATTTCAAAAATTATATTATTAAAGTTCCATAAACAATTATTTCCACATACAGAATTTTTTCGTTGTGAGAGACTTGAATGGAAAATCTGGATGTGGAAGTAGAGATTCCTTGGACAGCGGTTTTTTAAGCCGAGGTTATTTAAAATAAAATTGTATAATGACAGAATATCACGTTGGCTAGAAAGGCCTCTCCCAAGGACAAATTGCCTAAACTATAAGTCTACCATGAAAAGATTTTTGAAAAGGCAGATAAAACGTCTATACCTCTAAAATTTAATAAAAAATTTGTGTCATCTTTTTTTGTGAATCGGTATAATCAGAGTTTTTTAAAATATCGTTGAAAATATGTCTTCATGAAATGAGAGATTTATTACTGAAGTGAGTGGATGAGTTATATAATCAGCAACTTTAGCTAATAATGAGATAAGAATACCATCAAAGCCAGCAGAGTATTTTCAGGAAATGGATAATATTATTTTATGTACTTCTTCATAGGTTATAGGTGATAATTTAAAAGTTGAATCTTTGGCAATCATATTATTTAAAGAATTATTAAACGACATATTTTCATTTAAGGTTTGAATATAATTGATAAAATAACCATTAAAAGCATCTGTCGCCGTCCGAAGATCAGAAATATCGCGACCACTAGTATCAAAAAACAATGGTGGAAGTGATTTTTTCTTTTTAAGCTTACATTCGTTGTTGATTATCTGCCAAGCTATTTTAGATTTGTTGTGGAATGATGAGAATATACATTTATAATAGTCATTTTTTGCTTCCAGAATTTGTTTCCGGTGGCTTTTCTTTAGAATATTATACCGATATAATAATTCATGATCATTTGTTACTTAATAGGTTTTAAAAATTCCCCTTACTAATCTATCCATGGCTTTTGAGATCTCGATTTCCTGTTTTTTATTTTTTCCATGTCTAGGAGTTTCATAAAGATGTTAAAAAATGTTTCGAATTTCGCATCAAAGTTGTCACTGGCGGTCAAAAAAATAACAACCAGTTAAAATGAATTAAATTTTTATGGCTATTAAAATACCTTTTAAATACTGGTTTATTCTCATTAGAGGTGCATATTCAAATGTTAAATATATCCATTGCATTTAAAATCACCTACCATACCAGTCATAATGGCAATGGGTTGGTCCAAAAGTTATATCTAATTGTTTGCTTAACAATTTTTATTTAAACTTTTTCTTCTGTAAAATGAACAGTTTTAAAAAAAGTCAAAGAAACCGTATTTTCTAGGCCATTTTCCAAGATGGCGGCTAGAGCACACCTTTTTGCGGGGAATTCACATGATTTCAAACGCAACAGACACTATGTCTACAAATTACCTTGCTCGTGTGAGGTTCTTTCCTGAAACACGTGTAATGATTAGACTATAAATTATCATGCATAAAACAAATAAAATTTGCGTACTACGCATGGCAAAATAGGGACACATCCTTCGGATATATTTAATCTTAACTACATACATGGATTGGAATGGTAATAATTGACTAGATTGGAATTGACGTTAATATTATTTATATCACTAATATTCCGTTCTCAAACTACCCCTATGGAGACGCCCCTCTCCTCATTTCATGATGTCTGTTTCATCCCAGAACTTTGATTAAAATTTAAAACTAGGCACGAACACAACTTAGCCAAGTAATCATCCAGTGAATTACCTCAAAGCTATTGTCGCCGGAAGAAACAACTCTCTGCTAATGACTAAAAACGTCCCAATTTATAATTTTATTTTTTTTATCAAAAATTCAATCTGTTCAGTTTCAGTGTAATTTCCAAAATTTTACCTCACCGGGCTACAAAACGTTTTTAGTCACTTAAAATTTTATAACAGTTTGGAAATGTTTTTTTTTATTATTAAATTTTGTCTATTTTGATAAGTCCTATATATAAAATTTAAAAACATAGAAACTATAGCTAAAAGAATATCCTTATTTTCAAAATACTTCCAAGAGTATCTTACAGAATGTTAAACAATTGTATAAAACCTTCAATAAGCCGACGAAGGGTATATTATTTACACCTAGTTTCTTTTTGCCATTAATCACTAATCCCTAATTAAATCTTGGCACTTTATTAATTATAAAAAGCCAACTCGTACTCTAAATCATGATTAGCAATGATTTATTTATTTTTCTCCCTTCTGCGCATGACACTAAAATAATTAATATTGATTTATTTCCAGGGGAAAATTAATTAATGTAATTATATCAGTAAGTGTTGTTTTGTTTGTTTCTTTTCTCCTTCCTGGATAATTTAATAAACTTCAGATATCTAGTAAATCTATACTTTTTTTAATAAAAGAAACAGAACACTACTTTATAACTGAATCAGAAGCCCTTTCTAGGGGTAATTAATAAAAATAACTTATTTCGCAGTAACAGCAGCCAGAGCTAGCTTAATATTGGAGTGAAATTATTTGGGGGAAAGTGTCTTACAATAGCATTTTTTTTTGGTGGAACTTTGTTTAAAAAACATATCCTCAACCAGTAAAGAACACTTACTGACCATAATACTTAATATCCTATTATGGACCAAGGGTCGTAAGTGTACCTTTTTTTTGTCAAAAATACAGTTTGCAGTCGGAGGCCCAAAGGGGCGTGGTTTGCAAATATCTGATACCGAAAAATAGCACTGTACGACCCGCAGTGCATATGATATTTTTCGTCTTACTCATGAATTATTAAACTAGAGAAAAACTGGTGGAAAACTATAATTGTTTGAGTAAGATTTTATATTTGCTAAGCAAATAGTAAAGGTAACGATGCTTGGAATATCCATGGCAACCGTCAATCAAATAAATTTAGGACGCGGCTTCTGTTCAAATAACAACTACTGTCAAGATAAATTAAATCATATTATTATATTAACTCTGAACATTTTTGGAAATGATGTTGGATATAGAAGATATAGCAAGTAAGGCTTGTCTGGATTTACTTCCAAAAAAGTCAAAATATTGAATTCAATACTTGTTATATAAAAGAGAAAAATTTTACCAAATTTACTTTATTTTACGTTATGAAAAATAATGACCCGTTGCCAATTGTACTATTACAGATAAAGAGAAAATACTTGACACAAAACATAAACAGTTTTCTACGAAAAAGATACCATGCTTGATACCGATAGACAACTCTTTTACAGATAAGGGATCAAGTCTGATATCTTCGTTAAAGTTTTTTATGTAAATATTGTTTTTACAATATTTACGGTTTATTCTACGCATTCGTTTCGGTTCTGCAGGTCTTCTATGTTTAGGTTTTTTAAGAACATAATTTATTTGTGGTGTTAAATGAATTCTGTGTTGTGAAAATATAAGAGTACTTTGATAGCCCCCTAGAAGTGAAGTGTATGTCCTTGTTACTTTCTGAATTATGTATATAACAATGACATTTCTTTACAGCATGCATGGCCGTTTGTCACATCCTTGGCACCATTTCCTTTTTATTTCTCCAAGAATTTTCTTCCAGCTCCCTTCTATCCGTCTTTCCATCGTGTTCGCGGTCGACTTTTTTTCCTTCTTCTGTGTGGTATCCATTCAAAGCACTTCTTTGGTAACTTTCGTTCTTCCATCCTTATCATGTGTTGATACCAGTGTAGCTGTTTCTCTTCTATTCCTTCCGACAGGGTCTTCTCTATTATTAATCGATCCCTTATTGCCTCTACTCTAATATGGTCTAAGAAGGTAACCCCACAGCATTTTCTTAAATAATTATTTTCCATGGCATTTATTCTTCGTTTAAGGTTTGTGTTCATTGTCCAAACTTCTAGATGGTTGTACTTTCGACTAATGATTTATACATTCGCATCTTTGTCGCGTTTCTTATCTTCTTACTCCACACTGTATTCCTGTATTCAATTTGTTTGTTATCGTTCATTCTTTCCCTATTTTCCGTAGAAAATCTTTATCATCTTTTCCGTCTTTAGTCAATAGTACCCATATATATATTCTGCTGTATATTTTTGTTTCCGAATTGTGTTCTTATATATTATTCACGTTAGAATTAGATTTAGCTATTTACCGCTAAAAAGCCATGTATCTGGCTACATGGACTATGTCCTAATGCAAAATAAATTAATTCTGAGCTACTATTCTTGTATTTTTTAGTACGTTTGAAATTGTTTTGTATACATTTGGTGCTAATAGCATCGACATATGATCACTTTTAACTGCCTGATACGTCTATTTTAATAGTTCTTATCTGGAAAGACCGAAAAACTATGAATAAAATTTATTTTATTTATTTATTTATTTAACACACAACAAGCCATATTACAAGAGAAAAATCTTAAATTTAACAAATGACCTTAACTTATCAAACCTGTGTATGTATTTTATAATAAACATATTTACATTACTACATTACTTATGGAATAACCATAAAATCAATTATACAGTATTAAACAAATAAATTACACATATAAGTGTACTGATCAAAATTATATGAGGCTGATTAGATCGACGTAAGTTGATAATCTAAATTTCAAAACTTCGTAATTAGACGAAAAAACCAATATTTACAGTAACGTAGCATACTTTGAGTATTTAACAATATTCTTCATTGGGTGTTTAGTACTAAGAGTCGATTAAGGCATATAAAAGAAGGAATTAAGTCTGGTAGAGTTTTCAAGCACTCTTAAATTAAACAAAGACAAAATTTTAGCATTAGATATATATGTAGTTATTCCACATTTTGAATGCAAATATTATCAAATAGTAAATTCTGCGACGTTCTGGGCTTTGTATATTAAATTCTTTCCTAAGATATATTGTTCATATCGCCTAGAAAATCAGATATATGTGACATAGATATCTTTTTGGGAAATTTTATAATATACAATACTGATAATAATTTTAGCAAAGTACTAACAGGAAAGGAGATAGTTGAGAAAAACCTAGTTGTGATCAAATAAAAATTCAAATTCTAGTTTTTGACAAATTATGATTTCTATATCATTCCTAGATACCAAAAAAGTGGTTTAGAAAAAATGTATGTGATTGTGTATGTATAAGGGTCGCTCCACCTACCCAGTAAACATTAATAAGTCTAAGATGTATAATATGCTGCAAAACTATACGTGACAAATGTTCACCCAAATTCACGTTTATAAATTGTATGTACTATACCTAGAAATGTATAACTTTTTTAATTTCTGTCACAAAAATGGCAAACCAGCTTAACTTGAACAACTACTCTTATGTTCATGTATACAGCTTTGTAAAACTTTTAATATTACTCATACAATAAAAAAAAATCTCGAGCAGGATTTGAACCCGAGACGTCCGCATCCTGAATATTTTTTTCAATTCAAACAGATTTTATTTAACATTTTAGTACATGTGATGGGCCTAGCTGGAACCCATCCCGGAGCCGTCCAGAGAACCACGACATGTAGCGTCATGGTGGACGTGTGGTTGGGCGGGGTGAGTTCGGTTCGGCTTAACGGCTGCAGGCGGGCTTAAATATTAGATTAAAAATAAAAAAAAAATGTGGTCACATGAGTCTAAAACTGATTATTATAAAGAACTTAATATGAAACACTGAGCGCTGACATTAAATTTTGACTGTTGATACGGGGGACGCAAATAAGCCAACGAATTTGTAAAATTGTAACAAAAAATGCAAAACATAATATAACATTTAGACATATTTAGTGATTTTCAGATCTCTAACAAAATCTCTAAAGACCCCACTTTCGGGTCTCTATAAAGTATCTTTTAACAATTATGGTTTTGGATTATTTTCAAGTAGCAGAGGCAAAATAATAGACATTGAAGAATTACCAGTCCAAATTTCAATAAGAAATATCGATTTGTTTATTTATAAGTGACATTATGGTAAAAACTAACGTATCTCAGCTCCAAATGCAGGTAGAGCATTACATTTTTTTTTAAAGTTGGCTTTTTAATCTACTTTCGTTACTCCTTTGCCGTTTTTGGTTTCATAAAAAAACCAGAGAGTTATTTGAATTTGTTTATAACTAAAATTTCGAAAATAATAAACAACTGCAATAAAAAGGGTTTAAATTTTGAAAAAAAAAATCTCTCTCCGTAATCTTAAACTACTTATAAAAAGCTACAGTTTGAGCCATCGTACACATTTCTTGGTTTTGATGGCAGGATTTCACAAGGGTGCAAAATTTTAGTAAAAATTGTATATTTGAGACTTTTATAATAATATTCATTTTGATTTGAAATTTTAAGTGGTGATTTTTCCAAAGTTTAATTGAATATTATCCATTATTTTTGTTTAGAAACGCATAATTATGCAATATTCAATTTTTTATTTAAATAATAATAACAATTGGAAGAAATTATAGTCTATTTACTTTTATTGTACAGCTCATAACGAACATTTTTTTTTGTTTGTTGTTGTTTTCCATAGGACTTATAGATTTCGAGATATTCAAAAAAAGTGATGGAAAATACGGTATAAAAAGTTAAATTGTTTAAAAAATAAACAATACGCCGGCCTCACAGAAACTGCAAAACTGAACTGTGAACTTAAGTTACTCTATTGTTTATTTTGGTATTCGTTTTTTATTAAATAATAGTGATTTATGAACAACAATATTAATTGTTGTTATATTATATATATACATATGTACTGTACGTGCCCCCCTCGTTTATTTAAAATTTGTTGAGTGTTCATTTGTGACTGGAAAAATTTTTGGTGGTTTTCTCCCCACCGCTCATCAATTTTCATTGCTGAGTGAAAACATTTTTTGTGATTTTCTCCTCCCCTGCTCATCAATTTTCATTGCTGAATGAAAAAAAAATGTGATTTTTCCTCTCGCTAATCAATTTTCATTTCCACAAAAAATGTTTGTTAGCTTGCGGCGGCGTATTTTTATTGGTTGTGCCCCCCTGTTAATTTATTTTGGATCCGTCACTGGTCACCGAGCATATCTAACGACTGGCTTTTACAGAATTTGAATATCTCGTTTCGTTACCAGCGGAACTGCCTGGGGAGTTTTATATGAATCACCCTGTATAGCAGTATTTGTTTTTCTCGGAAAATCCACATGAAAGTCATTTGCTGGTGGACAAACATTTTTAAGTTATGCAAGAAAGTAAGTTCAGCGTTGCCATACCATTTATTTCAACATGGCGGTCGCAGCGGCGCCGATATTTTTATGGAGAATATTAATTAATGATTGTGGCAGTCCCCTCTATATTAGAAAAACAAAAAATTCTTTGTTATTCTTTTAGCATCATTCTTTTTGAAGGCGCAGGCGCACAGTAGTCCAGAATCCGAAAAAGCTGGCCATAATTCAAAAAATGAAGTAATAGTTTGGAAATTTTCACGTGGAGGTTTTCGAGATCGCTGATTACGAATTTGGCAATAGTTTTTTCTAAAGCAATATGGCGGCTCCAATATGGCGACAAAGATGTGAAGAAAGTTAACCATTTCAATAGAAAATTGGTACTCATGGGTTTTCGAGGCCGCTGTTTACGAATTTGGTAATAGTTTATTCAAAAACAAAATGGTGGCTCCAATATAGCGACATACCTTTGAGAAAAGTTATTCATATCAATTGTAAATTGGTCGCTGATTACGAATTTGATAATAGTTTTTCAAAAACAAAATGGAGGCTCCAATATAAAGCTTCTCCTTCGCTCACAGCACCTGAAATAAAATAAAATGGTAAATTAAAAAAATCTTACTGTGTTTTGGATCAAGATATTAATATTTTAAGCATTGGTGGACGCAATACCCATTCTTCGCAACATTGACAGAAAACTTCAAAGTACGATTCTGTTTATCTGTGACCCTGATATTAAAGCAGAGAATAAACCCTGCGCTATTCTAGTTAGTCGCGTAACTATATCACAGAAGTTAGAAATTTTAATTGAAAGAGGTGTGTTTCCGTTTATTTCTTATCTTAATCATACCAGAGCATACTTTACGAGAGAGTAATGATGTTTTATCTATTAAGTAATACATTATATTTATTATATAATATAGTGTAGTAAAACAAAGTATGTTCCGGTCTCCCCTTACATTAACTTAGTCGGTAGCTTTGAGTTTTTTACGTGCAGTGTCACGTGCAGTACATTGGGGTGAACTATACTAATCTCAGTGCACTCAAATAATTCGGAATATCTGAAATAATATGTAATAAAACCTTTACAAGTAGATTAAACTTTACATATTTTTATGCGTTTTGTAAATTTCAACCAAAAAATAAATAATACAAATTTTTACATTTAAATGAAATTTCTAAATAGATAAACATCACTATAAACCAAAGTTAACGTGTCGCTGTATTTTGCACCGTGTCAAAAAAACGTTCACAAAAACAAGAGTTGCACCTAGGGGCAGCCAATTTTTTATATTTTGTTACAAGAATGTTCAACGAACAGCTTAAAATAAAACCCATTGAACGAGCGTGAACGAGTCATAAACTTTTTCTTGTCAAAGAAAAAAATGTTTTCTATATTCTACGAAAGAAACACCTCCTATTGAATGTTAATAAATGTTTACAAATTAATAATTACGAAATTTCACCTTCGATATTTAATTACACATACCTTGTGGAGGAGAATTCATTTTAATGTATTGTAATGTCACTATTTTCTAAACTTTTACAGCACTTTCTGTTGGCTACAACAACACGCGTGAAACAAACGGCTCAGTGCGCTTCGTGTGACGGTCACGTTCGGAATGAGGTTGCAAAGAGCTCAGGGGATGCCAGCTCCTAGGGGCCAGTTTACATTATACCTGGGGTCACCTAGGTCACCTACTAAACGTTCTAGGACAAAAAAAGTCCTAAATTCGTAACTCGATTTTTCTGTCCATCTTTTTCGGATTCTGGCCCACTGTGAGGCGGTTTAATTGTCTACAAAGAAAATATCTAGAACCTCTAATAATTTTCTACCGCACATTTGTCAAATTTTTAACAAATCGCTTTGTAAAATATATCTTAACGTTAATTTGAAGTATATGTTTTAGGTCTTGGAAGTCGAATGGTGGCCACTGACACGTGACTCTGGAATGTATGGAATTTCTGTAATATTGCTAATCAAGGTACTTCAAGATAACAAGGTTACGTTTTACGAGGCCTTGACTTTAGTGTTGGCTTATTCTCTATATATTTTTTGTAAGTATAAAAATGTTTGTAAAAAATGGAATTCGTAGTAGAAGGTTTATTTGAAAGGATCTTTATTATGATTGATTATATGTTTTTCCTATATCTTGAGCTCCAGGATATAGGAACAATTTATACTGTATCCTTGTTGCGAAACCCACTTCCGAGAAACAAAAATTGATAATTACCACAACTTATTTTTTCGTGGATATGTAGTATTGTAAAATTTATCAAAGTTTTAAAGTAAATTATTTTTTATTTTTTATCTATAGTTATAATAAAGAATATTTCCTTTAGAAATTCGCAAACAGCAGGAGAAGTAATCAATGAAAAATCAAAAGAAAATAATTTCCTCTATGAAAATATTAATTTCTAATCTCTATATTCTTTTGATAATCTACTTCTTTTTATATTAGAAATTATCAAATGTATTTATAATAATCACAAGACCACAAAATATTTTCCTTCTTTTATTTATTTAACTTCGACATAGTGAAGGAAACTATTGTGAAATTCTCTTTATGTTGGGCACCATGCGAATGTTACTACAAAAATAATCTGTTTGTGAATTAATTGATATTACCAGCGACTCCGCAAAATCTTCGAAGGGAAACTAAGAAATGATTGGATATAAAAATACCATAAATGTATTTACACAAAACTTTCCTGTGTTTACTAATTAATTAGGTCTTGTTTGGATGACTACCCTATACATCCTTTTAGTAAAAGTATGTCAGATATTTTTCCAGGCAGTACTACGATTATTCTTTAGAGTGACTATCCTGTATCTGTTTCATATTTTGCTTTCTTGACAGTTGTGATAGCTACATGCGAAGTATTATTGCTCTCTGTCACATTGTTTCGGTTAATTATTTTTTGTACTTGTCACTGAAAGTGTATAAAGTTTTCTCCTCGGTAATTGTGTCAATCAAAATATTATTCCAGTATAGCTTTTTGGTTAATAATTTTTTAGGGTGACCACCATGTATTTTTTCACATTTTTCTTCCTTGATGGCTGTGTTAACTACATGCGATATATTACTGTTCTCCGTAAAAAAGTTTTCATCCTTTATTTTTATAGGGTGTCATTTTCGCAAAAAGTATATCCCAGTACTTCGTCGACTTAGAGTACCAGTGGAACTTATTTATAAAATTTGATATTAATATCTCTACCAGCGCATGAAACAAAAAAAAAAAAATATATTAGTATGTGTCTCACAGCTTTGACGAAAATAAACTTTTTTCTCCAATTTCGCAATTTCGCATTAATTGGCGAACTCGGAATTTGAATGTGGCAGAGAATTTTACGTAATAATCTATTTTTCGTATATACTTTAGACGACCTTAAAAATGCCTTAAAAATCCGTTCTAGGGAGCGCTAAATTCTCTACTATCATATGAAAATTAAATTTACAATTCAGTAATTTGAAACATTCCAAATAAATTCGACATATATTTGTTTCTAATTTATCAGTCAGAAACTGTTATAAACCGTACGTTTTCAAAGGACCTGAGGCCATATTTTCGAGCTCAATCGATATTTATCGCATGCGAAATACTAGGCACCCGACTCGTTTAAAAAACTTCGCTTATAGTTCTGAAGTGGTATTTTCGAACACCATCCGAGATTTGTTTTTCGCACACGTAAAAATGTCGTATGGCAAACGTGGCAACGCTGTTATGTGCAACCAAATGGACTTGAAACCCCTAGAAAACACTAATGTCACTAATACTAATCAGCTGTTATATGTGAATGCGGCGATATTTTCAGGTTATCATATTGTATGTCATTAGTATTGCATTCTAGATTTTGACTGAATTACAAGACTGAATATGATAATTTATAATGCACAAGCAATCAGCGGATAAGCGGGTGCAGACCAAAAAAAAAAAAAGAAATGGTGGATTTTCTTGAGGCTCACCAGGAATTGAAGAGTGGTAAATTTACCTCAAATAAGTCTACTTTAATGTCCCTAAATAATAAACAAACCACGGCAAAAACCTAAACTGGATATTGAGGTTATGTCGTACGAAATAAAACAACTTTGCCCACATTCGTACACGAAATCGCTTTATCGTGTACTAAACTCCCATCCGTTGCATCTCGCCCGAAATCAGTCGCATGCGGAAGGTTCGCATCCGAGTTCATAATGCATGAAAATACGAAACGTATATTTTCATGCGATAATCTCACATTTTCGTGCACGACATCACCTCGATCAAGCTCGAAAATACGGCCCCAGAGTAGAGACACCGTGATATGAATTTTGTCCGAATGACATTTCTAGAAAGTTACGCAACTTTCAGCTATTTTTATTTCAACCAAGCTTTTACTATTTAAAATTGCTAGATAGATGCTTTCATTTTGAGGAAATGAATATCTATTTATAGATTTAGAGAACTCAAATGGAGCAATATTATATTAGATTTGTAAATTCGTTAGTAAAGGTTCGAGAAAATACTTTGTCCTCTTTGAGTGTAACCAAAATATCGTACAGATAGAGTTTGCATAAAAGGGAACTAAAACCTCTGAAAGCTTTATGAAGGAATGCTGAAACAGAAACTAAATAAAATAGGACTATCCTTATAATTATTTTACCTTCATATTTATTCGCATATGATATTTGAATAGTATTAAAATGTTCATAAAATATAACATAATATAAATTTCTGAAACTTTAATGCAACTAATAATATTCTAACTTCGGAAAAAATAGGCATAAAGGAGACAGAGACACAGTTTTTACAATTTTAGTTTCACTATTGTATTAGCAGCACATGCAGTCAAAAACAAAATTTTATTTCATATACAGGGTGGACAATTAATAATAGGCCACACTTCAAGGGCCGAACTAAGACGTCACCAAAGCATACTTTTCAATAAATACAATTTTTACTTTTCAAATTGGGTTTGTTTTCAAAGAATTTTTGAGATCTATGCGGCAGTTTTCTCGAAAATGGTTGGAATTGTCAAGTTCTATCAAGTGTACCTTTTTTACGTAAAAATGACTTCCTCATGAGATTTTCTAGTCAAAAATACCACTATGTTTCGTAGAAAATAAAAGAGAAAAAATATTCATCATCAGATATAGCTCATGAGGCGCCCTCCACGGGCTAGCGTGATGTAATACATACGTTTTTGTTTCTTAGCTTAAAAAATGTTTCCTTACCAAGTTGGGAGAAGATCGGTAAAGAGGTAGTTGAGATATTGCAGAAAAAAGAAAAATAAATTACAATTTTGACACCCTGTATCTTTTTCGACAGCAACAATTTACTAAAGCATGTTTGGTTATATCCTCATATTTTAGTGCAAAGAATCTACCCTTGAAGTATGGCCTATTATTAATGGTCCACCCATATAAATTTTTTTCACACATATCATTTTTATGTACATATCTATCTTTCAATGCTTGCAACAAGAGTATTCTGTGAATAGAAATGCTTATTGTACTTACGCCTTAAAACTTATCCACTTTGAAACTAATTTATACAGTGAATCACGTGCCTCTAAATTAAATCATCATTATTTTTCACAATTTATATAATTTTGAATGCTTAGAAGCATTGTGAAACTTTTATTCGATTTTATTAATTTTCGCTTTCAACTACTAGTAGAGTCTATCTCTCCAGTTGAAAAAGTGACGTTGATCTTTACCGCGGTGATACTTAGGCATGAGTTTAATAAAGGTATTGCCACGAGAGTAAACACCATAAGACTATTATTCATAAATGCGAGGAAATGGCGGGTGCGCCGGGTGGAGAACTTTTTAAATATCTGCATTTCTTAACAATATATTTTATGTTTATATTTAAGTCTAGGCTCTATATACAAATGTATCTTGTCGATAATGTAGCCTTTTCTACAGTTTACTACTATGAATATATTTATATAACTTTAATTACTTCCACGTCCAGTGGAAGTATAGTAACGACAAAAAAAATTTTAAAAATTTTTATTGTTCAAATAGGTTTAGAATGTCACGAAACGTCGAGATTTTAAGTTTGAGCAAGAAAAAATTTCTGTCTGTCGGTCTATCTGTAACTTTTTTTGTGCGCACGTTTGCTCTGGAACCGTTTGAGATGAAATTTGGTACACATATGTACTTTAACGAGATCTAGAACTAGATTATAGTTTCATCTTGTTCCGTCGACGGGTTGGGGGGTAAACTGGGGTAAATTTGGGGAAAATAGGTAAATCAAGCAGGTAAGAGTCCATGAAATTGGTATTTAGTATATACAAGAGAAGCTGAGGTCTCAAAAAAATTTTTGGCATTAGCCACCCCCATTACCACCCCCACCCCATTATTAAAGGGGATGAAAAAAATTGTGATTTAGGGTGTGTACAAAAACCAGAAACCTCCTTCATCCACCCCCTCTACTACATTTTTGGAAATTTCGCGGAAAATTTCAAGAAAACATTTTTTTAACAACGAATTAGTAATCATCGACCCCAAAACCCCCACAATCTTTATGTTTTCATCGAAAATGCGAGTGTATCATATGAGTTATTCAAAGTAAAAAGATAAAAATTCATAATTTTCAAAATTAGAATTCAAAAATTTGTTTCTAATTCCAAGTAATATAGTCTAAATGTTGGTTGTGGCATTTTCTTAATTTTTCTCTGTTTGTTTTTATTTTCTTTCAACGATGTCGTGAAATCTACAAAATAATACAATTAACCAGTATTTTACTGGAAAATAACCTCTACACCTGTGACTTTTACATCAAAGGATCAGTTAGAGGGTGGTTTTTGACAAATAATTAATAATTAATAAGATCAAAAATATAAAAATGACCTATTTTGTTGACGTTTCGAGAAACGAATCTGTTTCCTTTCTCAAAGCGTATTATAAATATTTGTATGCTGTGTATATTACATACACAGCTTTATGAATATATTTGTTATATTCAGTATCCATCCATGCTTACACAGAACTGTTGATATATCTAGTTGATTGTTTTATTTTAAACAATGTTGAGTTTCTTAAGTTTTTCTTTTAACATCGGCAGCCAGGTTGTGCAAACATCTACGGAACAATTCGACACGCATTTATTCTCATTCAATAGTATTATAGCTGCTTATTTTTTCTTTTCTTGCTATCTGTCTCTTTTGTTAAAATTTTTGCCGAGTCCCAGTTTATTCTATGTCGGTTCTCCCAAGCGTGTTCGCAAGTCTTCGATTTCTGAATCTCATTCTTCCTAATGTAACCCCTATGCTCACCCAATCTAACACTGAATGGTCTGGATGACTCACTCACATAATGTTTATTACACTCACACGGAATACAAATGCAGTTTTTTGAATTTTGTGAAATCATGTACAAAATTCAAAAAATTACATTTATAGTATTCCGTGTGAGTGTAATAAACATTATGTGGGTGAGTCATCCAGACGATTCAGTGTTAGATTGGGTGAGCACAGGGGTTACATTAGGAAAAATGAGATTCAGAAATCGAAGATTTGCGAACACGCTTGGGAGAACGGACATAGAATAAACTGGGACTCGGCAAAAATTTTAACAAAAGAGACAGATAGCAAGAAAAGAAAAAAGAAGCAGCTATAATACTATTGAATAAGGATAAGTGCGTGTCGAATTGTTCCGTAGATGTTTGCACAACCTGGCCGCCGATGTTAAAAGAAGAACTTAAGAAACTCAACATTGTTTAAAATAAAATTATCAACTGGATATATCAACAGTTCTGTGTAAACAGTACGTATCTATGGATACTGAATATAACAAATGTATTCTAAAAGTGTATATTTAATATACACAGCACACTAACATTTATAATACGCTTTGAGAAAGGAAACAGATTCGTTTTCCGAACCGTCAGCAAAATAGGTCATTTTTATATTTTTGTTCTTATTCATTATTTGTCAAAAACCACCCTCTAACTGATCCTTTGATGTAAAAGTCACAGGCGTAGAGGTTATTTTCCAGTAAAGTACTGGTTAATTGTATTATTTTGTAGATTTCATGACACTGTTGAAAGAAAATACATGTGGCAGAGCATCCCAATAAGAAATAGAGAAAAATCCGTGTAATATAGTACAAGAAATATTTTTTAAAAAGTTTCATCATAATTGGTACTGTTCCTGATTCATTGACTCGATTATTAGTATTATCAGAAAAGTAAGACCGACGAAATTACTCAACAAGAAATCGTTAATGCTGAATCAAGTGTTTGTATTGTGCTCATGTAAAGTTCTTTTTAAACTAGTTCATTGATGTTGCATGTAATGTGATGAGTAGCAATTTAAATTAACTCCATTTGAAATCTTTGTAACTTTATACAACTTCAACATAGTATGCTTAACTAAAATTAAAAATGCTATTATAGGACAACTTAATTTAAAAATGTTTTAAGAATTCTCCCCTTTCAAGTTGTGTATCTTCCACAAGTGCAAATTAAGGTTTACTTGAGTAGTAGATTATAGTTACGTTGAAATAACATTCGTTATAAAATACTTTTTAATTAAAATTGCTTTCTGCACAGAGAGACTCTGTCAGTGTAAGTTTATAATATAACTAATTGCAGACCAGCAACTCCAAATTTCATAATGTTAAGTACGAACTCGCATATATAAACAGTAAGATTAATTAAAAAGTGGAGTTATTTTAAAACAAAAAAAAGTGGTTAAATTTCCAAGGTGTATTTGAAAACATAAAAATAATCTTAGTAATGTATACTTTGCATGCAATATAGATAGTAACTTTGACTAAAATTATTTAGGTATATTTTCTGAATGTTAATATTTTTTTAATTATTAACTTTAAATATTAAATATTTTCAAGATAAGTTGAATAGAGAAAAAAATGATGTCTAAGGAATCACTACTTCCATATCCAGATTTCTTATAAAAATCTCATTTTGAGTGTTTTGGTTCTTGTGCACACACTAAATTACAATTTTCATTTTTACCCCCTACCCCCTTAAATAATGGGGTGGGGGTGGTAGTAATAATTTAAAGTAGAGTTAAGAGTATAATTTGTAAGATTTTAGTGGTTTTTACTTTTCCAATAAAAATTGTTATTGTTTTATCATTTGAAATCATTTGGGCAATATTTAAAAATACCAAGACGAGCTAGCTGAAGTAAACCGGCACTGGGAAAGTTTCCACAATTTCTGGCTCATGCTGAAGATGTGTTTTTTTTTGAAGACGAATATTGAGAACAGTGGCGCCTTCTACAAATTTCTGTTCGCAAATATTTAATTAATAAAAAATTTTAATCTTAGCAAAAGTAAATATTCAAATTAAGAAGACATTATATTTATGGCAAAAATTCTAATTCCAAAAAAAAAAAATTGAGCCCCTTGCCTCCTCGTACTGTCGTGAGCAAAATTAAATAGGACAAGACGTATTTTTGCTAAAATCTAGTTGTGTACATCTAACTTTAATTTTTGTGACATTGTCAGTCAGTTGTCATAATTCGTTGGAAGTGTGCAAATAGAGAGAGATTTACATTAGAAAAAAATAGTTGTCCTATTTAATTTTGCTCATGACAGTACATACACTAAATCCCAACTTTATGGACTTTACTTGCTTTACCTATTTATTCCAATATACCTCACAATCCTTCAACGAGATAAGATCAATATATAATCTGAATCTCATTATAATACATATACTCCAATTAAATAAACTATCAATATTGATAAAAATTATCAAATTAACAATAAAACATATTAACAAACAAGCCGGCAAATACGAATTATAAGAGGAGTTGCTTTATCCTAGGGCAACCAATGTTTGATCGGTTGTTAGAATATCCTTCACCTAAAAAAATGTTTTGTTACTGTTAATTTTGTTTCACTACATGACGTGTAAATCGCATTTTTAGCCCTTAATAAATAAATTTTTTTTATTATACAATATTAATGAATTAGATATACTTTTCTAACGCCTGTAAGACTATTAATTATTTAAGCAAAAGAAAATTAAAATAGATGAAAATGTAGAAATTTTCTTTGGCTTTAATTTAATCGTAGTAAAAACTATTTTTCGAATTACTGAAAACATTTAAAAAAATATTTATAAATTTAAAACATACTTATAATATTTTTAATTAATAATTAACTTTATAAATCGTATTATTTATTGGATTCCACACCTTGCATTATGATATATACGGCTAAGCGCTCCCCACTCTTCGCGCTCTATCTCAAGAACGGTTGAATGTATAAAATATTGCTTGAAACAAAATTTGTAGAGAATTTTATGCTCTACAACTATTATAATAAATCAAAATATCATTTAGAGCATAGAAAACGAGATATTTACAAAAAACCGATTCTTGCGACCTTTGACCTCGAATATCTTGACTCGCGTACACGAGATTCTATGAGACTTTTGAGCCAACTTATAAAATGCCAAAACAAAGATTTATATAAGTTTACATTATTATTTTTTTTACCCTATATAACTGGATAATCAAATATTAATATTTTACGATTTACAGTCATCAGAATGGTGGCAATTTGTGCTTTGCTGAACATTCTTGCAATTATATCTGTCCCCATTGCTCCCTTGTAGTAATTGGCTTTTATCAATATTATAGATCATAAAATTTCCCAAAACTTTTGTTAACCTATAGAATTTTCTTTCCCGGTGAAATGGCTTAAAATTACAGCAGCTCGAAATGTTAAAAACCATGAAACTTTCGAGTTGCTGTAACTTGTAAATAATTGTCAGAGCTATAAAAATTTTAAACAAAAATTTTGGGAAGTTTTATAATCTACAATGTTGATAATAACTAATTACTACGTAGGCGTAGGAGCAATGGTAACAGAGATAATTGCAATAGTCTGCATTGAATCATACGTTTTCACATTTTTGGGCGAATGTAAATGGAAAAGTATATGCAATAAAGAAAACTGTTGCATTGACAGATTGGTGAAATCTCGATAAATTCAAATAAAATTCATACTTTTAAAGAAATAGCACTAATAGCAAAATATAATAAAATAGACACAGATTTTTAGGTTTGCAATTGTCTTAATTTTAAGAGTGGTCCATAGTTTATTACACATTTTTGGCTAATCTACACCTATCCAAAACTAGTAAAATTTTTATTACATTAATGGCTTTTTAATTTGCAGTAATGTGTTTTAATAACAAACTCAGTGCAGCAGCTCATAGGTTAGTTGCAAAATTTCGAAGACGGAACTACTATGTAGAGGTTATGAGTGAAACTCATCCTTTGCTTTTTCAGAACAATGGGAAATACAAAGCAGTACATGAAATTCTTGAGACTGAGGTGACACTGAAAGACTGCGAGGAATTAGGTGAATATTACTTTTTTACTCTATTGCAGAGATGTGTCGAGGAAACTTTCCATATTTGATAAAAGTCTGTAAAAGTCATGTAAATGCATGCACTTATTTGGTATCAAAATGACGAATCAGATTTCACCATAAAATAGGCTATCAATATGCCCAATGGAAAGTTAAAAGGAAAACTTCCTGGAAACTTTCGGAGTTTTCAAAACGGAAAGTTTGCAGGAAGTTTTCCATTGGGTATATTGATATGCTATTTTGTGGTGAAATCTGATTCGTGATGGTGCATACAATTATATTATTTACATGACTTTTACAGACCTTTATCAAATATGGAAAGTTTCCTCGACACATCTCTGCTCTGCATGTTTCATATTTAGTGAATAATGTCACGATCGCCGCGTGCCGCACTATTTATAAATTAGAGGAATTATGTCACCTTGACAAAGCTTATTTGTGTATGTAAGTTTTATGCCTAAACAAAATAATAAAGATCTCCGGAAACTATGCGATGTCAGGAAGCGATGTTACAAAAGTTAAAGTTGTTAAAAAATCATCTGGCTTTATCTAACTCTTGCCATATGGACACAATTTTTGAGTCAATGAATTATTTTTTAATTGCGACGTCCATGGTAAATATTTTCTTAAGAAATTTATGAGCTTTTGCTTCTTTCTAATACTTCATACAGTACGGCAAAAGCATTTACGGACGTGTAATGAATAATATTTTTTATTATACCTCTTTGAAAACAAAGAACAAGGCAAAATGTTTCGAAACATTATTTTTAAACATGAACGAACAAAAACCTATATCTTTAATTTTTACTAAATTGAATATCTATGTTGCAATTTGTGTTATTGCAAATATGCAATCTTTAGGATGCATTTCATTTTGTAGAGCAGTCGAAGGTACTACATTAGAAATTATTTCTTGGTCTTCCCAATTGCAATGTTTTCTGGTGTTGACGTTGTGTTTCCTATTCTCGAATGACTGAACAATTTATGCAAACTTCAATCTTTTTGCTTATCGATTATTCGATGTAGCCCTCAGCCAAAGTCGAGGAAATAAGCCAACCTCCATGTCTATTTAGAGTAAGCAAATCCCATCAACCTTCGACCAATAGAGATGCTGAAGATCGTCTTAAGCCGTACCCAGTATATTCTTCAGGATTTTTTAGGTTCATATATTCAACAATCTGTTTTGTTGTAAGTACTACTTAGGGCGAGTTGTATCAATTAATTTCAAGCCAAGTTCAACTTGATCCGAGATCAGAATCCATGGTTACGATTTCTGTAACAATCGTAATCTTGTATTTTGGTTTCAAAAAAATATAGATTTTTTAATTTTTTTTTAAAGAAGGTAGACATTATGCACATCATTTTTTTTGTAATTCAAAGATCTAATAAAATAACAGATTCTCCCAAGAAAATGGTTTTCGTTGAAAAACGTTGAACTTAATGAAGAATAAATCATATTTAATGTTAGTATCTGAAGAGATAATATTTTAAAGGTGCTTGCAGACCGATTTTTAACAATTTTGGCAATATCCTGGCCTTCTATGATTAAAACTAAACATTAAAAAATCTATATTTTTTAAAATCAAAATAGTACTTGAGAGTCAGGTCATATGTATTTTGGCTAACAGGATCCAAATATGTAAAAATATGTTGTCCCATTTAAAAATTTGATTTCCATGTCAATTGCATCGAAATCGAAAGTCAGCCAATTTGGTTCTTTACATCATATAATTGGAAATTTCATCCCATATCACTACACCAAATTTTAAAAAAATCCTTTCATCCATTCAAAAATTACGAGAGTGTCCTTATCAGCTGAGCCACCCGGTACACCCGGTATACTAAAAGCTAATCCAATTACTTAACCACTTCTCATTTTGTGCTTCAAGGCGACTTGGTCTGCACTTAATACTGTGGACTTTTTCGGTGAGTAACCAATACTTTGTTGTTTGAGAAATGCAAAGTTTTTGGCAAATTTCTAACATTTTCTTTTACTACCAGACAACTTTAATATTGAAAATCGATCCCATACGTTGAAGCTTTCATGGATTTGGCTTTTTCAGACGAATAAACGAGAAGAGTATCCTGTGTTAACTATTTTTGCTGGCGCCAGTTGCAAAATAGACGGTACTCATTTTCATATCTGTCAAAAGACTTCCTGGGCAGTAATTTAGCACTTACCTTTGTCAGTTCTTGTGGAGAAATCATTTTAAAAACATTTTGAATAAAAATTCGAAAAACTGTCACAATACAAGCGAGAATTTTCAATAGCATATTTTATTACGACTGGCAGGTAGGTAGCTAATATCATTAGTAAATGGGAATATCTCATTTTCTGTACGTTAAATACATATGTAACCATAGTGTCTTCGAAGAGATAAAAAGTTATTTTATTACTGCCGACGTAAATTAAATACTTTGCGTGTTTGTCCGTTTGCTCTCGAGAGTTTTATATTTATATATTATTCAGGTACTTCTTCTCTATTAAACTCGGTAATTTGAGTCTCCGATGTGCAGTGGATGACGTTCCACTCCTGAATCACTAATTAATTGCTAAAGCTTTTCGTGCAGTTAACATCGGTACTGGTTTTAGAAAAGTTTATTCATCCTAATTTGTTTTAATTTATCTAATCTCATTTCAGCGTATATTTTCAAAATTTACTTGTAGTTATATGTGTTTGTAGAAACTTAATGTGATACTAAAAGGAGTACGGCTGAAATGGGCACTAGGGAATCAACCATTAGGTTAATATCATAATGCGTTCAGCAACTGATATGACACATTTTCATAAGATTATAAAAAGATTAATAAAGAATGAAATGAAAAAAGCTTGTACCAAACAATAGCTACATTAATAAGCAGTAATTTCATTCTCGTCTAGAATTTGCAAGAAGTCTATGTAGAATGTTGTACGAATCGGTTTGTCACTGTTATACAGCTTTCACACGATCTGAATTTTACAGGAGTGGAAATGCAAATCTCTTTTAACATTCTTAAGAAGCTCCTTTCAGAAATTTACAAAACTGCCAAATGTATTTTTGTAGACCGCATTTGACTTTTTTGAATGGCAACACGGACCATTTCTCTGGTTGGCCGAGAATTTCGTTTGGTTTAGATGATTTACGCACTTCCAACAAACTCTTTTACTGTATAAATACGTTGACTAACTGAAAATGTGTTCATTATAAACAAGACTACATGCATCAATATATCAAGTTCAATGACAGACTGACAAACGTTAGATGATTGGTTTCATTACAATTTATTGCAGTTGTTTCTTGTTAATTTCATCGACGAAGTTAGTGAAATATTTACTGAAAAGCAAGGTTGAGCAATTGGTAAATTTTCGATCTCCTCTGTTGTGGAAAATAAAATAACATAGCACGCCTTTGATCGCGCTGAACCCTGCGCCATTAACTCATGCGCGTATGCGAGTGTGTGGTGTGTCTTAGTTTAAGTCGAAAACGTAACGAAACAAGATGCGCGGCACATGTATAATGAACTATTGTGTTTGACCTGTTGTTATTAAGAAAACTGTAACCCTTTTGTTGTAGTGTTAACTAGTATTAAGTAGTTTGTACGTTTAGTGTTAATATTCATATCGTATATTAAACGGCTAGTGTTTTATTTAAGTCACACGAAAACCAGGCTTGTATAGTGGGTGCAAAACGGGTAGATAGCTTATATTTATCACATTTATTGATGCCGAAACCACGGACCTTTAAGAGTCGAACGCGTGCGTTTACATTAGAGATGGGCACGTGACGTGAATTTCACCGTGTCACGCCGTGTCACGGCGTGAGCGTGTACATTTAAGGTACCAAATCACGGAAGATTTCGTGAGTGTGCGTGAGTCAAGAGATTCCGTGCGTGAGCGTGCGTGAGATAATATTCACGCCATGACACGACGCCCCATCTCTGCTTTAAAACTTCAACCTGTCGTGTCGTGACAAGAATAAGAAGCGAAGCGATAGACGGAAGACGGAATACGAGCGCGAGAAGGGAGGGAAAAGAACATTAGACAGGATGAATGACGCAACATTCAAATCAAACTGCGTAATTGCAATCTCTCTCTACTGCATTCGCCAGTCGCCTAGCCCTCCTGGCCTGGTCTGGTCACTCTGGTCCAGAGATGGGTACGTGACGTGAATTTCACCGTGTCACGACGTGAGCGTGTACATTTAAGGTACCAAATCACGGAAGATTTCGTGAGTGTGCGTGAGTCAAAAGATCCCGTGCGTGAGCGTGCGTGAGTTTGCCTTAACATATATCAGTCGTGCGTGAGTGTGCGTGAGCTAAAGGTTTAAAGTCGTGAGCGTGCGTGAGCGTGAGTCAAAATCGACTCACGCGCCCATCTCTAGTTTACATATAGACACTAGTGAAAAAGTACCAAGAACGCTAGACAGGGCTCTTGAAAGGGACAGCCAAATGAACGACGCAGGTAGAGATAACGAAACGGACTGTAACTAAACGTAAACAGTTGGAAGTTAAAGTGCACTGATTTTTAAAATAATTTAAAAAGATTGAGATGCAATATAGGAAAACGTGCCGCACACAGATAACGAGGCTTATAAAGGCTTCAGAGGATTTAATAAAAAATGAGATTTAGGCAAATTAGAAGAGGAATTCGAAGTTGTATTGGATTACGACGACAAGGTGGCAGTTGCGACGTCGAGGCTACAACAGCGACTGGCTAGGCTTGGAATAGAGGAGCAGCGTGAACAGCTTGCAGCAGAGGAACAACGTGACCGGCTTGCAGCAGAGGAACAGCGTGATACTATTCCAGTGCAGACCCAATATCAGGTACCAGGTAACACAGATGCAACGTTTAACACGGTAAGGTTACCTAAATTAAATTTAAAAACATTTAACGGGGATATGCATGACTTTATTCCGTTCTGGGAACAATTTAAAAGTGCCGTCCACGACAATAAGTCTTTAGATAGTGCAAATTTAATTATTTGAAATCGGTTTTAGCGGGAAGGGCTCTAGACACTATCAACGGCCAGAGACCTTCAGAGGCGTGCTATAAAGACCCGATTGAAATGATAAAAGAGGAATATGGCAATAAAGACAGAATTGTGGACAGTTACATACAACAACTAATAAATTTAAATGTAGTAGAAGGTAAAAGCGATGTAGCGGGTTTGCGAAATTTATACAATACAACATTAGCTGTTACGCGTTCATTAAAGGTTTTAGGCATCTCTTCTGATAGGTTTGGTTTAATGGTAAAAACCATTTTAATGAAATCTTTGCCATTCCAATTAAAGGTAGAGTTTAATAAAATTGAGTCAGATTCGGGTGAAGTGGACAGTCAAGAAGGTTCAAGCTCGACTTCAGGAAAATGCGACAAGCAAATAGAGTATCTCCTGAAAGGGCATAGCCGGGTAAGCATGGTGTAACTGCCCCTAAGCGTCTGGCGCTTATATTTGTGCAGTAGGAAGCAATCTTCGAAAGTAGCAACTTCACAAAATATTAGCCCGAAAAAGGGACCGGTTTGGGGTGAGTAAGGGAGGGTTGATTTTAGCAAAACTATTTTTTTTCTAAGAAACGGCGCATTCAATCGTTTTGTAAAAAATATATGTTAAAGACTTACTGAGAAAGTACTAAATAAAAAATCACGCTCAAATTCCGAAAACAGATACAGTAAAAAAAACATATATATTATTTTCAAATTTTTTTTAGGGTAACTTATCCCTGGGGTACCAGCCTGAATTTTTTTCTTTAGCATGTTTAGGGACTCACTTATGTTATATTCTTTTCCCAGTCTTGTCCGAAGATTACGCCATACTTAGAAAACATGCCGAAGTGTGCAGTGCCGTATGCATATTTTGTGGACAATTAACCCCTTGCAAGTAAAAAAGGCCAAACTGCAAAGTAGTGTATACATATTAGTGATTAGTTATTAATTATGGAGATGGTGAACGTTGAAAGAGAAACCAATGTAAAGCTCCAACGCTGACAGTTAATAAGGTGATCAATAGAGTTGAATTCTCTTGCGCCGCAAAAATCAGTTTATAGCCGTAATGTTAAATATCATTAGTAAAAACTAAAATCACCGGTACTATGGAGTACCTTGTCAAAGCCTGTCATTATTCACATATTACCGTCGGCGGGGATAAGAGCTTGGTTTTAACAGTCACGTGTTGTTAACAATTTGCAGCACTAAATCGTAGCATTATTAACCTGAGAAGGATATAGATGTTAATCTTCCTCACTGTCATCTGCAATCACTGCACTCATGCTATCCTTCTGGAACAATAGGGAGATAATTTCTGCCGGTTTAGGTATGCTTGCTAGATATCGTCCGTACGAAAGGTAATACACGACAGCAGCTACATGGGAACAACATCCAACACAGTTCGATACCCATTGGCACATTCACAGAAATGTCTTCAAACACCGGAACATCCGACACTGTGGGGAATATAGTCGATGAAATACCGGTAAACCTTCGTTTTGATGTGACGCGTGAACAAACTTGTACTTTGAGTACATTGGACTGGTCCTTAACGTACTGAAGATTAAGGGTTCCATTTATGACTTCGAGGTACGAAATCGTTTGTTTATATTGATACGATCCGGTAAAAAACAATTTTAAATCCGTCATTTCTGGAAAGTCCAGTACATCTTTGCTGGAAATATCTACAAAGGGCAGTTTTGCAATTTCTTTGAATGTGCCAATGGGAATCGAACTGTTGGATGTTGTTCCCATGTAGCTGCTGTCGTGCATTATCTTTCGCAAGGATGATATCTATCAAGCATACCTAAACCGGCAGAAGTTCTTTCTCCATTGTTTCAGAAGGATAGAATGAGTGCAGTGATTGCAGATGACAGTGAGGAAGATTAACATCCATATCCATCACAGGTTAGTAATGCTACGATTTAGTGCTGCAAATTGTTAACAACACATGACTGTTAAGACCAAGCTCTTATCCCCGCCAACGGTAATATCGATAGTACCGCTGACTTTAGTTTTTACTCTCAATGATATTTAACATTCCGGCTATAAACTGATTTTTGCGGAGCAAGAGAGTTAAACTTTATTGATCACCTAATTAAATGTCAGCGTTGCAGCTTTATGTTGGTTTCTCTTACAACGTTCACCATCTTCGTAATCACTAATCACTAGTATGTATGCACTACTCAGGTATACATATTTATTTTGCATTTTGGCCTTCTTTATTTGCAAGGGGTTAATTGTCCACAAAATATGCATACGACACTGCATACTTCGGCATTTTTTTTAAGTATGGCGTAATCTTCGGACAAGACTGGGAAAAAAATATAACATAAATGAGTTCCCAGACATGCTACAGAAAAAAATTCAGGCTGGTACCCCAGGGATAAGTTACCCTAAAAAAAAAAATTGAAAATAATAATAATAATAATAATAATAATAATAATAATAATTTATTATCCATCAGACCAAAATACAATAAGGTATTGGAGTCGTCAAAATACAATAGATAGTAAATAAAACAAACTATAAATAAGTTGGTAAGTACAAAAAAAACGAAGGAAAACAGAAACAGATACTTACTAACATTTACATTTAGAACATTTACAGCTCAGTAAAAATAAAAATAAAATATTTAAAATTATGTCAAATCGCAAGTCGAGCTTCAATGAAAATAATTAAAAAAAGATGTATACTTATGTATGTATATATATATATATATATATATATATATATATATATATATATATATATATATATATATATATATATATATATATATATATATATATATATATATATATATATATATATATATATATATATATATATATATATATCTGTACAAATATATATTCTTAAGACTCAAATGAGTGTTGCATAAATTCGTTTACAGAGTAAAAGACTGATTCTAGTAACAACTTTTTTACATGTCTACGAAATATTTTTGTATTGTTAATCTGCTTGATGCATTCTGGAAGGTTATTGTATAATTTTATTCCAGTATATGTGGGACTTTTTTCGTATAGTGACAAAGAGTGACTTGGAGTCAATAAATTATTCTGTGTTCTGGTGTTGTATTCGTGATTATGATTGTTTCTTAAAAAATTGTTTAAATTAGACTTTACAAATACAACTATTTCCAAGATATAAACACAAGGTAAAGGTAATAATTGCAATTCTTTAAAATAGGTCTTACAAGAGGTACGCATACTAACTCCCATTATATTTCTTATTGCCTTTTTTGTAATTTAAACACTCTCTCAAAGTGATGGGAAGATCCCCAAAATACAATGCCATACGAAATTCTTGAGTAGAATTGCGCATAGTAATAGGATAGCATAACAGTCCTATTTGTAATATTTCTCAACCTGTACAGAGCAAAACAGACTGGCGATAGTTTATTACACAATATATTAACGTGGTTTTCCCAATTTAAGGCATTATCTATGTGTACCCCCAAGAATTTGGTAGATGTGACTTGTTCTAAAGATTTTCCGTGAATTTTTAGTAGATAGCTCTCATTATAATTAATTAGTTTAGGAGTGAAATGAACGAAGACTGTTTTATCGCTATTTAGAATTAATTTTTCATTTTCAAATTTAGCGACAAATAAGTTAATTTTATTCTGTGTATTAACTGTAAGATTATTTATGTTTTCATTTGTATTTAAAAATGAGTTATCATCTGCAAACATTACTAAGAGACATGAGTTTATTACATCTGGTAAATCGTTTATAAAAAGTATAAAAAGTAGGGGTCCCAGGATCGAGCCTTGAGGAACACCGCGGGATACAGATAATCTTTCAGATTTCATGTTTCCAATTTCTGTCAGCTGAGTTCGATCAGAAAGGTAGGACTCAAGCCACTCACCAAGCTTCCCGCGAAATCCATATTTATTCAGTTTCCGTAAGAGTAAAGCATGATCCACCAAGTCAAATGCTTTACTCAGATCCATAAAAACTCCAAAGCATTTTTTATTTTTATCTAAATTGTCATAAAGTTTGTTAAGAAGACAAAGTATAGCGGACTGAGTCGACCTCCCTATCCGAAACCCATGTTGCTCGTTGCTCAGTAAATTATATTTGTCACAAAACCTCAACATTCTATTATAAATAACTCTTTCCAGTATTTTTGATATAGATGAGAGCAATGAGATAGGCCTGTAATTGTTAAGTAATAATTTATCTCCTTTTTTATATAGGGGTGTAATTTTTGCTGTTTTAAAGATGTCTGGAAAAATAGCTTCTTGTAGGGACCTATTGATCAAATATGTTAGAGGAAAAACTATGTATTGAACTATTGACTTTAACATGTTCGTACTAATGTTGTCTATCCCACAGGAATTAGATTTTTTAAGAGACATTATTATATTAAAAATTTCATTTTCCGACACCAGATCAAGGAATATTGTTGGAAATTTTTGGTTCAAATTAATAAAATATTCTGTGTTTTTAAAACTTTCTGCTAAAATTTTTGGTGAATTTACAAAATGAACATTTGCGCTATTGACAATTTCTTGCGGATCTGTAATTTTCCTACCATCAACTTTCAATTCCTCAATTCTGGTGGATTCCGAACAGTTTTTACCTAAGTCACTATTTATGATAGACCAGGCAGCTTTGGATTTATTAGAAGCGTTTCTATATTTATTTTCGTTATATAATCGTTTAGCCGCTGTCACAACTCTATCGTATACCTTTTTATACAATTTATATGATTTTTCATCCTCAGGTCTCTTAGTCGCTAACATTATTCTATTCAATAATTTTAGTTTCTCACATGAAATTCGAATTCCTTGAGTTATCCATCTTTTTTTATCACAAGTTACTTTGACATTAGAAAGAGGAAAACATTTATCGACATAATAAAACAAATTCTCACTAAAAGCTTTAAAACCGTCATTTACAGTCTGTGCATCATATACATTACTCCAAAGTTCCTTACTTACGTGATAAATAAAATTTTGATAATTACTATCTGAAAGTACTCTAGTTTTCTGATCTTTTCTATATGGAACATAATTTGGTGCATTAAAGGATAGAATCTGGCATGTATGATCTGACAGTCCATTCGGCACCACTTTACAAATAGCATCACAGTTATTGCTTAAAAAATTGCTACATATATAGTCTATACAAGTTGAAGAATTTGTACATATTCTTGTTGGCTCAGTAACGTGAAAATCAAGATTATACATACTGAATAGATCAGACAGTCGATATTTATATATACTATTCGATAAATAATCGATATTTAAATCCCCGCACAATATAAGTAAAGATTTGTCTTTTAATAAGTCGTCAAGTAACTCATCCAACGTTTCGAAAAATATATTTATGTCTCCAGTGGGTGATCGGTACACAGTCACTATTTTAATTTTTTTATGATCTACCTTCATTTCAATTCCTGCCAGTTCGATATCTTTATCTTTAGAAAACTTATTTAGTGAAGTGATTTCATCAATACTTACATTGAGCGACGATTTATGAAAGACACTGACTCCGCCATTATGGTATACATTTCTACAATAACTTGATTTTTTAACGTACCCATTGATGTGTAAGGTATCTAATTCAAATGACTGAACCCATGTCTCTGTCAAACACAAGATATCAATGTTATGTTCATTAAGCTCGACCTCCAATTGCTCAATTTTGTTTTTTATACATTGTATATTTTGATGATACAGATTGAAATTGATTACATTTAATTTTTTATTGTTATCATTGACTAATTGCTATTCGCTATTTATGTTGTATTTGATTTTTTGTCTTTCAATATCTATTTTTTTAAGTAGAATGGGACAATTAACATCATACACAGAGTGATTAATATCAAAATTAGTCTTTAATGCAGCATTAGCATCTATGCAGTTAATACATTTAGGAATATCGCACTCACATTTTTTTCCATTTTCGAGTTCGTTTATCGGTTTTGCACATGAGAGACATCTTAACTCATTGCTACATTGATCTGCTTTATGTCCAAAACCACCACACTTGAAGCACCTAAAAACACTTACGTACTCGTACACTCGACAACGAGACCAATCGATAAATAATCCATTTTGTTCCATTATCCTCCTGAAGGATTCAGGATCACACTCCACAATAGCCATCCATTTGGTTCTCATTTTTTTAATTGCTTTAAAATTTAAAGATACTGAATTATGGTTTAAAAATAAATTTTGCTTTTTTATAGTATCAAGCAGTTCGTCACTGGCCATTTCTCTGTCAATATCTATTATTTTAATGCAAGGGCTTTTTAGATCAGGTGCATTGATTTTATAATTTTTCCCCAATTTCTTCTCAGCTGCCATTTTAACTTTATTTATTTCTTCTTTAGTGCCACATTTAATTACTACACCACCTTCTTTTACTGTTCTAACCTCAGTTATGCCAACTTCTAATGTAGTAGGACTTACATATTTGTGCACTGCTTCCAGTGTTTTTTTGCTATCTTGTCCAGTATTTTTAGGCTTTATAATTACTACTTCACTAGCAGCCTTTGCATAACTTTTTTTCTCTTTTAAGTTGATGTCATCTCTTGGAACATTATGAATTTTATTTATCATACTTTTTAACTCTATCAATTCGGATGATACTTGCTTTTGTAGGCCGGAAATATCATTTTTTAAACTCCATACGTGCTCCAAGATGTCAACACATGTATCGCAAAACCACTTTATTCCTCTACAATTTTGGACTGCATCATATTCCGTAGATTGAACATTTACACATTTTAAATGATAAGTCATACAACAGTCACCACAGCATTTTATCATGGGGTCCTTATTCTTTTTTTTACATTTGCCACATTGTTCATTCATGATTGTTTACTATGATGAGATCGACCCTTGGTGGAAAGAGACAATGCCAAACGTAGAAAACCACTAACTATTATCGCCCGCGGCAAGCGAAACTAGTCCTTATATTATCACACCTTCTCGTGTTATCACGTTGCACACTAGTTTTTAGCGACAAACAAAATCACTTTTTAATTTTTAATTATATCAACTAATCAGGTTTCATTGAAAATAATATATATGTTTTTTTTACTGTATCTGTTTTCGGAATTTGAGCGTGATTTTTTATTTAGTACTTTCTCAGTAGGTCTTTAACATATATTTTTTACAAAACGATTGAATGCGCCGTTTCTTAGAAAAAAATAGTTTTGCTAAAACCAACCCTCCCTTACTCACCCCAAACCGGTCCCTTTTTCGGGCTAATATTTTGTGAAATTGCTACTTTCCGAGAGTGCTTCCTACTGCACAAATATAAGCGCCAGACGCTTGGGGGCAGTTACACCATGCTTACCCGGCTATGCCCTTTATAAAACGCGAAGTTGATTCGGTTGAGTGCGCTCAAGCGACATCAGGTATAGCGAATACAAGCAGTGTCGTCTCAAGAGAGGAGCGTAAAAGTAATATTAGTCGGTCTAATAATCCGCGAACGGTTTCTGGACTATTTACAGGCGCAACGGACAATAAATGTTTTTTCTGTGACTCTACTACGCATAACAGTATTAAATGTCGGAATAGAAGCTTGTCCATTGAACAGAAACGTCAAGTTCTGCAACGAAATTCGAGGTGCTATAAATGTACAAAACCAAACCATATGTCGCGCGATTGTAAAAATACATATCTGGTGTGTCAAAATTGTAAAGGGAGACATTCTACAGTCATGTAGAAACGTGCTAATGGAAATAAAAGGAACGCTAATCACAGATCGCAAGACTCTGACGCCTATATAAACTCTGAATAAACTTCAAGTTTAATAACAAATGGTTGTTTTAACGATGTGCTACTACAAACGGCGTGTGCGTTCGTATCGACCACAAATGAAGCGAACAAAAATTATGCATTCATACGTTTAGTACTAGATGGTGGTAGTCAATTAACATTCGTAAAAGAATGTGTATCTAAGAAATTAAAACTAAACATAGTAGGTACACACAAGCTGTCAATAATTCCATTTGGGTCAAGTCAGAAAAGGCCATTAAAGTTGAACTTTATTTAAGAAGCTAATATACTAAACAATACGTCAAATTAGATGCAATTGAGGTTCCTGAGATATGTTTTGATGCGTTAAGTACATCGCCTATGAATATCAGGAAATTGAAAAATTATGAGTTAGCTGACTCGAGATTAGGAGGGAAGGAACCTATTAATGGGATATCAATGTTAATAGGTGCGGATAATTACTGGAAAATAGTTACCGACGAAACAGAAAAAATCACCGCAGATTTAACGGCTGTAAATACCAGGCTTGGTTGGACGTTACATGGACCAACCCCTGTAGATAGCTACAGCATAAATTTAAATGTAGCTACAGTTTTGCATACGAGGTGTGAGGAAGAAAATTTTAATAACGGACTTTTGGGATTTAGAAATATAGCCCAAATTATTGTCAGTGGTAAATTAAATGAAAAATTTACAGAACAATTTTGTAAGGAAAATATTAGCATGCATGATAACAGATATGAAGTTGCGTTGCCTTGGAAACATGAGAATATACAATTAAATGATAATTATGACCAAGCTTTATAGCTTTATAGCTTTATTAGCCAGAGTTAGGGGTTTAACAAGAAATTTAGTTAGGAGTTCTAGGTTGTTAGAATATGATGAAGCGATACGAAACTATTTATATACAGGGTGTGCTGAAAAATCACCAGAGGCACAGGCTGATGTCAAGACTTATTTTATGCCGCATAGACCTGTATACTGGGGAGATAAGGATACCACAAAGGTCCGTGTGGTGTTCGATGCGTCTGCACATCTACCGGGTTTTGCTTCATTAAACGAGAATTTATTTTCCGGTGATAATTTGGTTCCAGAGCTAATTAAAATACTATTAAACTATAGGATTGGTTCTATTGACTTATGTGCGGATATAGAAAAGGCATTTCTACAAATTTCGTTAGCGAAAAAAGAAGTTCACATAGTTTCCTTTGGTATCGTGACAAAATAATGGATGAGAGCGAATTATCAGACATCGTCAATTAAAGAATGAATAGAGTTGCGTTTGGGGTTACTACCAGCCCATTTCTGCTAACGGCTTCTATTGGCAAACATTTATCTGATCAATCTGTGGAGTTTGCTAAAACATGCAAGATATTAAAAGAATCATTTTATGTTGATGATTTGGTAGTTTCAACAAATAATTTAGAACAAGCCTTAAAAACTTATAACGAGTCTGTTGAAATAATGAGCTCTGCACAAATAAATTTACGGAAATGGGTCAGTAATAGTGATCATTTAAGAAATGCTTTTAGGGAGATAATATAGAAAATATGTCTCCTGTCTCCTTGTCCAAAAATACTGATGTACTCTGGTATACAGACCAAGACGGATCGAGTGTAAATTTAGACTCAATAATGAATTATGTTGATCAAGAACAAATAATAACGAAGCGGAATATTTTGAAAACTATTTCGAGAATATATGATCCCCTAGGTTTTTTGGGTCTATTTGTCATAATACCTAAAATTTTAATGCAAATAATTTGGAAAGAAAATTTAGAATGGGACAGTGTATTGCCAAACAATTTCCAACCTGAATGGCTTAGTTGGGTTTCTGATATTAAATATTTAAATGAATTTTCGACTCCGAGATGTGTAGTAGAAAACTCACAAATGTCAGTGCAACTGCATGTTTTTTCAGATACAAGCCCTCGAGCATATGGGGCTATAGCCTATGTTAGAAAATGTAACAATAGTGTATACCAGTCGAATCTTTTTATGTCCAAAAGTAGAGTAGCACCAATAAAAACTAATGGTCAAAATGAACTGTCTTTACCAAGACTAGAATTAACCACTGTGGTTTGTGCTGTTAGGTTGCAAAACTACATAACCTCCAATACCAGATTATTTATTGAAGATGTATATTTATGGACAGAGTAGAAAATTACTCTTCACTAGATTAAAGGCAAAGCCGAAAGGTGGAAACCATATGTAACCAATCGTGTTAGAGAAATTCAATCGTTAACAAAAATTGCAAATCGAGACACTGTCCAGGACAAAAAAATCCTGCAGATTTAGTGATGAGAGGTATCGCAGCAAGGAAGTTAATTACATCAGATTTGTGGAGGCATGGTCCTTATTGGAGAATATTATTTAGGTATTATGCAAATCACAACTTACACACTTTTTATTTATTATAAAAATACCTACTTTCTGTATATTGTTGCCCTAATCTGGGCACGCTAATATACTAGTCAGGTAAATACTTTAAAACACTCATTATTAGAGAATCAATCAAAACAACTACTCTTCTAGCTAATACTGACGAAGTATTGAATTACATGATAGAATTCTTAGCATTTTAAAGAACAAAAATATATTGAAAATACTTAAATCATTTATTCAAATTTAATCATTCACACTTTTTTATTTAATATGAAATTATCTACTTTCTGTATATTGGTGCCTTAGTCGGGTCACGCTAATATACTACTTAGGAAAACACTTTAAAACACTCATTATTGGAAGACCAATCAAAACAACTACTCTTCTAGCTAATACTGACGAAGTATTGAATTACATGATAGGATTCCTGGAATTAATACCTAAATAATATTCTCTAATCATGATAAAAGCAAATAAATAAAAAATAATTAATTGTAAAAATAAATCAAGAATAGGCTTGTAAATAATGAATGAATGTTTCTATACTCTACTGATGAGAACTAACGAGTTCGAAAAAACTTGTACAACTTTTCTAGAGTTGAAATAGAATGTATGGTTCAAGAATTGTTGTGAATGACTGAATTTCAATAAATAATTTAACTATTTTCAATATATTTTTTTTTGCCTTAAAATGCCAGGAATCCTATCATGTAATTCAATACTTCGTCAGTATTAGCTAGAAGAGTAGTTGTTTTGATTGGTCTTCCAATAATGAGTGTTTTAAAGTGTTTTCCTAAGTAGTATATTAGCGTGACCCGACTAAGGCACCAATATACAGAAAGTAGATAATTTCATATTAAATAAAAAAGTGTGAATGATTAAATTTGAATAAATGATTTAAGTATTTTCAATATATTTTTGTTCTTTAAAATGCTAAGAATTCTATCATGTAATTCAATACTTCGTCAGTATTAGCTAGAAGAGTAGTTGTTTTGATTGATTCTCTAATAATGAGTGTTTTAAAGTATTTACCTGACTAGTATATTAGCGTGCCCAGATTAGGGCAACAATATACAGAAAGTAGGTATTTTTATAATAAATAAAAAGTGTGTAAGTTGTGATTTGCATAATACCTAAATAATATTCTCTAATCATGATAAAAGCAAATAAATAAAAAATAATTAATTGTAAAAATGGTCCTTATTGGTTACGTGAACCGGAAGTAAATTGGCCTTATGAGGAATTAATACAAGACGATGAAAATGTTGTATTAAGCGTCCAGATACATCAAGAAATACCCGATGCATTATTTGTTATGAATAAATATAGTAGCCTGGAAAAAATGCTAACAGTCACAAGCTACATATTGAGATTTATTAACAGTATAAAATTCCCAAAGAAAAACTATTCGGTAACTTACAAGTAGAAGAGTTAAAACTGGCTGAGAAATACTGGCTAAATATATACAAAAGAATAATTTCCCGGAAGAAATGAAGTCATTGACAAGTAATCAACCATTGAATAAAAATTCTGCTATTCTAACGTTATCTCCATTCCTTGATAATGACGGGTTAATAAGACTTGGAGGAAGATTGCAAGAGAGCAAATTTTCCTACGAAACGAAACATCCAATCATTTTACAAAAGTCAAGTCCTTGGGTGGAAAAACTGATTTTTCAATCACATGAAAATTTACATGGAGGGGTTAACATGATTGTAGCCGAGCTGAGAAAGGATTATTGGATCATAAGAGGTGGACAAAAAATTAAGTCCACTATTGCAAAATGTGTTATATGTAAAAAATTTAGAGGGAAGCCTGGAAATGTAGAATTTGCTCCACTTCCCAAAAATAGAATTTTAGAAAGTAGGTATTTCGAAAATATTGGTATAGATTCTGCAGGACCGCTTTACATAACGGAAAATGGCCAGTCAAAGAAGACATACATTGTGCCGTAACACGAGCTATACAGTTGGAGTTAGTGCCAACGTATCAACTGAAAGCTGCCTGAGAGGTTTACGAAGATTCGCGGCAAGAAGAGGTATTCCTAGCACTATCTATTAATACTAATAATGCTAAGACGTTCAAGAGAGTCTCGTTAGAACGTGAAGAACTAAACAAAATTCTAACAAATGCAGAAGTTCAGTCATTCGCTTTGAAACATCGGATAAAATGGAAGTTTATCGTCGAAAGAGCTGCTTGGTGGGGCGGATTTTGGGAGCGGTTAGTCAAAACCGTAAAAGACACAATAAACTCAGTATAGGAGAGGCTATACTCAATTTTGACGAATTGCAAACGATTCTAACAGAGATCGAAGCAACGATAAATGCTAGACCGCTGACATACATCGACAACGATCCTAACAATACTTGGATACTGACACATGCGAAATTCCTTATCGGTGACACAAAATCTGATTTGATTGAAGGGAATTAAACGCAACGACTTATTAAATAAGTGGAAGTTACGCTCAATAAATTTTGGAAGAGATGGTCGATTGATTACTTGCAGCAACTGCGGACAGCTCATCACTCTAATCCGATCAACCTTGTTTAAAGTAGGTAATATAGTTTTGTTGCATGATCAGCGCACGCCAAGAACTCTGTGGAAATTAGTTAGAATTACAAATCTCTTCTACAGTAGAGATGGCAAGGTGCGGGCTTGCGAGGTGCGGCTTCCTAGCGGAAAAATCTTTAAGAGACCTATTCAGTTATTTTATCCACTTGAACTAGACAGTGGCGAAAGGATGTGGAAAATAAAATAACATAGCACGCCTCTGATCGCGCTGAGCCCTGCGTCATTAACACATGCGCGTGTGTGGTGTGTCTTAGTTTAAGTCGAAAACGTAACGAAACAAGGTACGCGGCACATGTATAACGAACTATTGTTTTTGACCTGTTGTTGTAGTGTTAAGTAGTATTAAGTAATTTATACGTTTAGTGTTAATATATATCGTATATTAAAGGGCTACTGTTTTATTTAAGTCACACGAGAACCAGGCTTGCATAGTGGGTGCAAAACGGGTAGATAGCTTATATTTATTACATCTGTTGAGCATTCTGACTGGTGATAAATGGGTGACTCGATTGCGGACAAAATCGAGCGCAGTGATTTTTCCAGTTTGTATCTTCGATAAACAGTACACATAATCTATGTACTTTTCTTTTATGCCTAGTGAAATAAGGTCCTTAGAGTTTTGAAATACATTTACAACTTCGGTCATCAATTTCGTTTGATAATATTTCTCTCTTTTGTAGATTTTGATTTTTTCGCATTATACAAATTTTTTTAAAATTTTGTCCACGTTTCTGATTAATTACGGATGAAACGGCGTGACCATGCTAACCACCGTTGCAACTAAATGCTGTTATTACTACCTGCCAATACAGTTTCACTCAATTAATTTTTGAATTGTGTGAACATTTTTTTTAACAGTGCGATAGTGAAGTCTGAATAAGTTTATCAAAAGGTCAGATTAATAGCAAAAAAAACAATGCAACACAACAAAGTTTTAAAAGTTAAATACATGATGTAGACTAAAGTGAGAACTAGACTTCTTGATTTGAAAGTTTTCTACTAAAATTTTTTTCAATAGAAACATGCGTCTTTATGCATTTTTTGGAATTTTCAAAATGAAGCTTATGTTAACACTGAGAACTTAAAATCTAATTTAACACACGTACTTATTTTTCAGAGGAATCAACACAGATTTGGCAATGGCCCAGGGAAGGAAGTATAAAAGGTCAAATCTGGTGGGTACTAACCTGGCCAATTTCCTTACTCTTACAGCTAACAACTCCTGACTGTAGAAAATACCCTAAATTATTTGTTGTTACTTTTATAATGTGCATATTCTGGATCGGTACTGCATCGTATATGGTGGCTTGGCTTATTACAATCTTAGGTAAGACATAATTGTTTAGGTTGCTTAATGTTATTTCTAGACAAGAAATACACAATTGATATGTAATAGCCTATTTATTTAAAATTTAGTTAAATGAAGACAGTGAAGGTATACAAGTTGAGGTTACCAAGCGGCAAGCCCACCTGACAACTGACTCAAACTATATGTACATTTAAAGCATGCACCGTTTCACTTTTAGCCTTCTCAATTTCGCCTTAGAAATTTTTCGTATCCCTTCAAATAAAGGCTGGTTTACATATATTCCGTATTTTCGAAATTTTCCTTCACAACTCTTAAAGTAGGCCATGGATTTCTGATATTTTAAAATCATTTTGTAGCTTATAAAAATTGGCATTAGAGCTACTGGCTGATGGTTTCATCCAAAGCCAAGAGGAGGAAAAGAAAATTGGCACAATTTTTACATAAACAATTTTTTTGCACAACTGATATTAAGCGAGATGTTTTTAAGGCCCTTGATAAAATGTACAACTTGTATATTCAAAATTAAGTCACATAATCATATTGTATGGGCATACTAAATTATTAGTTAGTGCAAAAAGTCGGTGGGCCGCAAAAGACGGCCTCCTAATTACTCCATAGAGCTCATCGTTATTGACTGGGAAAAATCATGTTGTTCCTTTTGAAAAATACGAAAATGTTGAGAAAGATCAACCATTAAATTAATACTTTTGTCGACATCAATTCAACACAATATTAAAGCTTTATAGTACAGTCGGTCTGTCATTTGACCCGTGAATTATTCGTACAAGGAATTTTTTATTTGTTTAATGCGGGGAGGAATGCCACAATCATTAATTATTGTTTTCCACAAAAATACCATTGCCGGTGCGACCGTTATGTTGAAAAATTAACGGTCAAAATAGGTTTTTCTCAATTACCTTCTTTCTTTTCAGTTATGTCTTAAAAAATTGCTGCCGAAGGAATGGCGACTTTCACATTCAGATTTTCTATCCAAGTCTCTCACAACGAAAAAAAATGTATGTGGAATTAATTGTTTATGGAACTTTAATAATATAATATTGGAAATCACCTGTCTTTAATATTAACAGTCCTTAAAATGGTTAGAATTGTAAAAAATTGTTTTTCGCCACAGGTTCTTGTAATTATCTCTGCCCCTTTGCTCCTGAGCAGTAAGTAGTTATGACCAATATTGTAGATTATAAAAATTTCCCAAAATTTTTTTAATATCAATTTTCTTCCACGGTCAATTGTTTAAAAATTACAACAGCTCGAAGTTTGAAAAACTTTCTTGAATTCCAAAAAAATGTCTGCTTTGTTGTTCCGATGTTATTAATACTCATATTAATTTTTCATAACCGATCAAATTGACTTACAGACACAAAATTAATTATCGGACTCTCGCTAGTCTGCCAACAAAACAATTTCGCTTATTGCTGGTACTTTACGATTTATACTTGCTTCACTGCAGATTTAAGCTTCACTGCAGATTTTTGCAATTAGGAAGTTTCCATTTTTCTCATTTTCTCGTAATAAATAGTCGTAAAAATCTAAAAAAATATCTGTATTTTGTTTTTTAAATTATCTCTATAAACAAAAAAGTAATGGTCCTTCCAAGTTTAAAACGCCGCGATCATCTGGGCTGAGCTCGGTTACGTCACAATACATGATTCCGCCAACAGCGAGCGGGCGCGGGCACCTTTATACTCGCTGGCAGGCACCGGCAGTTTAGTTTATAGCCAGCTTGCATTTGAGAGCCGAAAAAACTGTTAAAACATGCAATTTTGGCACGTTCATATTTTTCGAAAAACACCACTGGGACGGCCGTATGATGTCGCGACGTAAAGAGGAAGTCTTCCAGATAAACCTGATCGTAAATTGCATGGCGAAATTCGAAAATTCGGCTCGGCACGAAGGAATCAAAAGTGACATTTTGTGACATTTCAGAAAATCGAGCACATACACTAAATAAAGGGAACATACAGCGCGCCGCCGGCATGGCAAGTCAGAACGTTGTGTATTGTGACGTCACGGTGGACTTCAGCCGAGGCGAAGTATTCAAATAAGAAATTGAATAAGTTCGTGAGTTTTTCAGATATCGAGATAATTTTTTTTTTCTTTGACTAGTTATCTGAAAGACTACTTAATGAGGTTGAATGTACATGATATTTCTAAAATAGGAAACTTTCTAATTATCTGTATCCCCATTGTTCCCACGTACTAATCAGCTATTACCAATATTGTAGATTATAAAATTTCGCAGAAATTTTCTTGCTCTATCAATTGTTTACAATTTACAGCAATTCGAAAATATCATTATTTTACTTCCACATCCAGTGGAAGTATAGTAACGACAAAAAAAATTTAAAAAAATTTTATTGTTCAAATAGGCTTAGAATGTCAAGAAACGTCGAGATTTTGAGTTTGAGCGAAATAAAAATTTCTGTCTGTCTGTCGGTCTGTCTGTCTCTCTGTAACTTTTTTGTGCGCACGTTTACTCTGGAAGCGTTTAAGATATTGACTTGAAATTTGGTACACATATGTATTTTAACGAAATCTGGAACTAGATTATATTTTGATCCTGTTCCGTCGAAGAGTTGGGGGGTAAATTGGGGTAAATTTGGGGCAAATAGGTAAATCAAACAGGTAAGAGTCCATAAAATTGGTATTTAGTATATACATGAGAAGCTAAGGTCTCAAAAAATTTTTTGGCATTAGCCACCCCCATTACCACCCCCACCCTATTACTAAAGGGGATGAAAAAAAATGTGATTTAGTGTGTGTACAAGAACCAGAAACTTCAAAATATTTTTTTACTTCATCCACCCCCACTACCACCCCCCACCCCACTACCGATGTGGGGTATCGTTTTATTGATTTTTGGGGTAGAGGATTTCAAAGATTATATTATTAAAGTTCCATAAACAATTATTTCCACATACAAAATTTTTTCGTTATGAATGACTTGGATAGAAAATCTGGATGTGGAAGTAGTGATTCCTTGGGCAGCGGTTTTTTAAACTTCGAGCTGCCGTAATTTTAAAACAGTTTACTGTGGAAGAAAATAGTTTAAACAAATAATTCTGGGAAATATTATAATCTACAGTATTGATAATAACTAATTACTACATAGGAGCAGCGGGGACAGAGATAATTGCAAGAATCTGCAGCGAGGTACATATAACAATAATTAAAGATTGACAAAACGAATCACTTACAAAGCATTGCTTTATATTAAAATTTAGAATATGAATTAGAACTGAACAATTTCAAACAAGATTATGTTTTCAGTTGTGCTTCTCCAAGGTTTTTTGCAATTTCAAGAACGGATAAAAAGTCATTTTTTTACTGTATCTGATTTACTTTTACAACCAAATAACCATCAAGTTGAATTTAATAGAGTTTAAATGCAAGTTGCTTTCCCCAAACACAATTTAATTTTTTTGCAACTCATCATCATTAATTTTTCTCTATTCTTATTGGGATGCTCTGCCACATGTATTCTTCTAAACAATGTCTGAAATCTACAAAATAATACAATTAACCAGTATTTTACTGGAAAATAACCTCTACGCCTGTGACTTTTACGTCAAAGGATCAGTTAGAGGGTGGTTTTGACAAATAATGAATAAGAACAAAAATATAAAAATGACGTATTTTGCTGACGTTTCGGAAAACGAATCTGTTTCCTTTCTCAAAGCGTATTATAATGTTTGTGGGCTGTGTATATTAAATACACAGCTTTAAGAATATATTTGTTTAGACAATAATCATCATCATTAACAGTAACACATGGCTGTTGTACTTAATTTGCATTAAAATTTAAAATCAATCGAGTATCATTGATGTAAGCATGGACGTTGCAATTTACAACTTAAGATATCTGATGTGCATATAATAATAAAAAAAAAATAGGCACACAAGAAATGAAATGGGTCATGTACTTTTTTACCGACTATCATATCTATTGGGGCGCTGAAACCGAATCCGAGGTCAGAATTGTCACATGTCGTCAATATTTTCATGTAAGCTCAAAACACAGCTTAGAACAAGGCTGGAACCAGGGAAAAAGTAAATTGAAAGATTAAACGAGTTGACCCATCCTTACTTACTTACGTATTTTGGGGTGCTAAAACCGAATTGTCACATGTCATCAATATTTTCATGTAAGCTCAAGAAACAGCTTAGAACAAGCCTGAACCGGGTAAAAAGTAAATTGAGAGATTAGACAAGTTGACCCATATTTCTAATGTATTTTTGGGTGCTGAAACTGAATCCGGGGTTAGAATTAGAATGTCAGAATTTTGACATAACCTGAAGAAAATTTCAAAAAACATCTCATAAATGGTCAAAAAAATGCATTTAAAAATAGAAAATAAATTTTTAGTGTCTCGTGATCAGTTTAAGCTTCCTTTTGAATACATTTTTAACTATTTTTGAAGTGTTTTATGGTGATTTTTTGAGGTTATGCCAATATACTGATATGCTGGGAGAATTGTGACCTGAAATTCAGTTTCAAAAAACATCTCATAAATGGTCAAAAAATGCATTTAAAAATAGAAAATAGATTTTCAGTGTCTTGTGATCAGTTTCAGCTTCCTTTTGAATACATTTTTAACTATTTTTGAGGTATTTTATGGTGATTTTTTGAGGTTATACCAAAATACTGATTTGATCCCAGGTAGCAAAGGCACGTGAAAATTACGTGAAAAAAATGGTCAGGAGTGACGAGAAATTACGAGTTAGATGACGTAAATGAAACGTGAAAATGACTTCCTAATGTCTCAGACGAATGACGTCTTATGCTAGACGTTAATTGGACGTCTTTTTTAGGTTATATTTGGTAATCCCCCACAGGTTTTTAGTAATAGAAACATATAGAACTACATATTAGTTAGTAGTCTACTTGATAAAAATAAAGTAATTAATGCATAAATAAGTTTTGTCCTATGAATTTGTTTGTTAGCCATCCGTATATTTTATTTACATTAACATATCTAATCATCTAATATTGTTTACCATCACTCCAATTTATTCTCACGAGGGTTGTCTGCAAATTATATTGTTTATTAACTTATTAAATTCATTTTTACTTACCTTTACCAATTGCGGTGGGTAAGGGTCGAACCTACATGTCTCCCGTTGTCCGTATTACAGTACTGACTCTTCTATCAACTGAGCTATCTTAGTGACCGTTATTTCGGATGCTAAAAGCAGTATTTATGGTGATCTGTATGAAGTCTTTATTATGTGAAATTGAATTTCTAGCTCTATTTAAAATATATGAAAATCTTTCAGGTTCTCTTTTTTTACGTGTTCCCAAACCTGAATTTTTCGAGTTACTAGTATTTTTATTTATTGTTGAACAACGTAATTATTACATTAATTCAATGGCGGTTCGTTAAAAAAATGTTTATTTTAAGAATTTAAGTTTTAAGTTGAAGTACCTACTTATACAAACCTGGGAATAGTGTTGGAGAAAAAACGGTAAAGGTATAATATCATCTACAACATAAATAGAATATATAGTGGAAAACGCTACGGCTAGATTTTGCTTTTTAATGCATTTTAATCTAATTCTATTATTAAAAGAACTCGATATCTTCACAAATAAACTGCCGAATCGACGACACGTAACAATGGTTACATTACATTTCATGTTAAACAAAAACTTAAAAATATCTATCAATTTGAATAGTAGAATATACAAGAATAATGTATTGGTAAATACTATTTCTTTGTTATTTGTCAATTATTCATAAATCAATAAGAAGTATCGTCAATAATTTCATATTTTATTAACTTCTGACGTCACGGTTTACAACTAAATCTAGGAATATTTGTTTTTGTTTCTCGGGACCGAAAAGAGCGCAAAACATGCAATCTTAAAACGTTCATATTTTTCGAAAAACACCTGCAGGAGGGCCTAACGATGCCGCAACACAAACAGGAAGAGTTATAGTTAATTCGCATCGTAAATTACACAAGGCAAATTGAAAACTCGGCTCGGCACGAACGAATCAAAACTGGTATTTTTTGACATTTAGCGAAAACGGCTAAACAAAATGTCAGTCATACATCAATATAGGTAATGGTGAAGTTTGCATACAAATTTACTGCTTGAACTATAATGCGCATGCGTAAACATTGACTTCACGGCTTTTGGCGGGAACTACCATTTTCAAATTATAAATTGAATTTAAAACTATTTAACGTCCATAAAAAAATTGCCATTACATATACTTAGTTATTACTAGTCCTAGAATCCAAATTTAATGTAAATAAAAATTATGAAATAACCCCATTCTGACCTCGGATTCAGTTTCAGCGCCCCAAAATACATACAGATATGATAGTCGGTAAAAATTACCTTTTTTATTTTTTGTGTGCCTGTGTAATTGTCCTAAAATGGACCCTTGAGGCACTTATAAGAAATTCTTGTAGAGCATTAAGACTAATCTTGAAAAGCGATATGCCGCAACTTGCTGAAAATAGCCAAACGCCATTTCATTGGAATCAAGCTAGTTAATAAAGAAGTTTCTCTTCTCTGCTCTGTTAAAGTTCCATGAAAGAAAAATTAAATTAAATCAATATTTCTTCTTTTATTAATGACTTTTTGCTGATGAAGAGAGGCTTTGACACAAAAATTTTCTGATTCTTCAGCATTACAAATTCTCATTTTCTGATGACTAGAACATTTTGTGCTTTTTAGGGAACAGCATTACCTTTTCGAACATAAGACAGACCCTTGCCGAAAGATCCGAAACATGATGTAGGTGTAAAACAAAAGTAAAAAAAAAAATAAATAATTAAGATAAAATACTTTATATTCATTTTCATAAAATATGATTGCGACGGTAATATGAACCAGTAAAAAAAAATGGACTCAAATTATTGTGTCCTTTTGAACGCTCGTTATATAAATACGAGTATTATGACATACCTACATTGAAATCTAACTTTATATAATGCTACACCATGCATGAATATATTAGCTGCAATTATGCTGCTCTCTTTGTGAAAATAATGAGTATTTTAAAAATACACGTACCTACGTCTTTGAATATAATTGCAGATAAACACACAGTAATGTCTAGCGAAGCTGCTCGTCTTTGAAGTCTAAAGTTTAACTGTTATTCAAATTGGAGACATGATTTACAATTTGCCTCATTGTAAACGTAATTTTTTACCAATCAATCTCAGATAGAAAGTCTCTGCACCTATTGACGTCTACCGACCAGTATTTGTTGTTGATTTAATGTACTATACTATAAGTATTTGAGTAATACGACGTGTGTATCGGCAATTATGATTAATATATCACACAATATTCTCATGCATTTTGTTATTTGGTTTGCAGGAGACACTATGAATATACCTGACTCTATAATGGGTCTGACGTTCCTTGCAGCTGGAACTAGTGTTCCTGAAGCAGTATCTAGTGTCATCGTTACAAAATTAGGTAAGATAACAAATATTATAATATATTATCGTTTTAAAAATATGTTGGATATCAAACATAGAATTATTACTAATATATTGTTAAGTAGATATATTTTCTCAAGAGACACGCCAATAAATATTTTTAACCAGGTAAACTACAGTGACATATTCCGAAAAAGGAACTCATTGTGAGAAACGCGATGAAACAATATGTCAGAGATTGAAAGTAAAAGTAGGATTAGGCTCTGTTGGAGCATATTCCAGGTTTTTGGATCCTCCAGATGATGTTGGTGATGTTCACTCCAACGGCTCAGAGTCCAGATCCCAACAAAGGGTCACAGAGACTCCTATTCCAAGACATCCCTAAAGAAATGCGCCATTCCCAGCAGTGCGATCTTCTGTACTTTTTATGCGCTCGGTTGACCAGGGCTCACGGCCCTTCTTGACAGTTTCAATGGCTCCTATCATTACTGGACTGTGGTCTTTGAGTTTCACATTTCGATAACTTATATTTGGAGGTCTTTGTGGTTGCTCAAATTCTCTGTTTCCTTGAATATTACGCTGGTGTAATTTGGGACGGATACATCGATCAGCCAACAGGATTTCTCCTTTTTACAGTGTGCCACGATGACTGGTCGATTCGCACAAATTTCTCTGTCAGTTATAATTGGCAAGTCCCACATAAGTGTGGCGTCGTTGGCATTAACAACCTTCTCAGGGGTATATTCATAATATTTTTGTGGTACTGGTATATAGAAGTGTTTGCACTTGGTTCAGTTTTCATTATTATTTGTTATATTATCTCCTTAAGAGGAGGTTGGTGTACCAAAAATCGGTTAGTAGCAAGATGGCGACTTCTATTTTAATTTATAGGCACGTGAAGGAATTTCATGACTGATTTTTTAATTGGGCTAACGGATTTTTTTAATTGGGCTGACAGTTTGATGGTGGAAATTGAGCTGCTGGAAGTTTCGGGAGAGAGTTTTTGGAACTACACTGTTGTTTACATAACTGTGGCAAGGATAGTGATTTTATAATGTTGCCTTTTCTGAGTCTATTCAGCGAGTTCACCATATGCGTATCTGTTTAATTTTTCATTATTATTATTATTTTCTTCTTTATTTTAGTGTCTTAATGGCAGTGCTAGGCTCACTGAGCCATAAGTATTGTTATTCATGTACCAACGAGGTGATCAAAGGTCTAGAACTTTTCTGATCAAATTTGCTGTTCCAAGTAATGCCGCTTTCTGGATAACTCGCTTATGAAAGTTGTTGAGATCTAAGTCTTTCACTACATCTTTTCAGTTCTTACTAACGAGCTCATTTGTTGAGATATCACTGAGACTACATAAAGACGATACCTATGTTTAAGTTCTGTTTCCAGTGGTTGGTATTTTCATCGACTTCTGTTCGTATGATGTCATCTGATGGTATCGCAAAATCAATTATGGTCGCTGTTTGTAAGCTTTTATTAAACACTACCAAATCTGGTCGATTACCTTCAACTTGTCTATCAGTTATCATAGACAAGTGTCACAAGATTTTAGCATTTTCGTTTTCCAGAACTATTTCCGGTTTGAACTTATAGTAAGGAGTTTCTTTCTCTGTAAATCTATATTTTTTCGCCAGTGCTTGGTGAACTACTTTACCGATTGAGTCATGCCTGACTAGGTATTCATTATTATTATTTAACTACCTAGTGAGGATTAGTTTTTTATTTACGGTACAAAAAGGTTTTAGAAGCAAGCTATACTACTATTTTTTCAGCGATATTTGTGTTGTTTTACAGGATATGGTACAATGGGACTTAGCAGCTCTATCAGTTCTAACACCTTCGATATTCTACTATGTCTTGGACTTCCGTGGTTGATTAAGACTTCGATGAATAGTAAACAGGGTGGAAAAGCTGCGTTAATAATAAATTCTTCTGGGATTGGTTATAGTGCCGGTGCGCTGCTGTCAACACTAGTGTTGTTTTATGTTGTCATATCTATAAATAAATTTAGGTAAGTATTTTTATTAATATGATTAAACCATGAAAAATGAAATTTACTAGTTATACTGGAAATAACATATTATTGATAAAAACTGTACAGATACGTATTACTGTGATACATATAGTTGTGAAAGTGAAATCTATAATAGAACATTATTTATATATTTTGCTGTAGCGCTACGAGATGGCGCTACTAGAAACATATTCCATTTCTATCAAGGAAGTAGTATTCTTCCTATCTTTACTTGTCATGTGATTGCCTAAGGCATGTGCGTGAACTATTTGGAGGAAAGACTCCTCAGTATATGTATATGACTATATCTATAGTTCTAATGTGTTATTTTGTTTCTTGGTTATCATTACATTTAAAACATGACGAATTCTGGGAACTATGTTTCTGCAGCTACTTTTGTTAAATATTTATACCTACAATATTTTTTACTATATGAGTCGCTTTGGAAATACATCTTTTTGTGGAATATCTGATGCTAAAGAGCTCAGAAGTTAATCAGATAATAAACTGTCAAACATTGTTTATATGGCAACAACGCTTCCGAAAAATAATCTAATATATAAAAATCTCGTGTCACAGTGTTTGTTATCGAACTCCTCCGAAACGGCTTGACCGATTTTTATGAAATTTTTGGTGTATATTTGGTAGGTCTGAGAATAGGTCGTAAGCTATTTTTTATACCCCTAGGTGAATAGGGTGGCCCTATCCAGAAATTTTATTTTTATTTTTTGGACAAAAATTTATAATTTATATGGCAAAACAACGTTTGCTGGGTCAGCTAGTTACCTATAAAATTCAAAGCACCGTACCTTAGCCGGGAAAGGAGGCTAGTGATGAATTGAAATGCCAATAGAGTCAAGAGCGTAGGCTATGTATCAAGTTACGATAAAATTCTAAAATATTGGTACTATAATCTCGCCCTCACTACTATCCGAGGAACTCTTCAAATATTCACCAATTGTAGTAATCTTACTATCTTCCTGTTTGCTGATTAATAAGTAAATATTTCTGGATTGTTAACTAAATAATATTGCCATATTATTTAACAATTCAGCAAAGATAATAGTTTAAAAATATTAAAGTATAAATAGATACGGATTTTGTTAAAAAAAATTTGTTGAAGTAAAGGTTAAGATCGTACAATAGAGGAAATTGACAACAAAGATGCTGGATTTTATTTATTAGTTCTAGCTAACATTTCGCTTAATTTCTTAAGTATAAAACTAATTAAATCTTTGATTTTCAGGTTAGACTGGAAAATTGGACTGACGTGTTTATTGATGTACGCCTCTTTCATAATTTTTGCCTCGCTTATAGAACTGAATGTGTTCTTCCCAGTAAATCTGCCACCTTGTCCAGAACCACATGAATGACCTTGAGGAAATTTGTATTTACATGATTTTATTGTTTACGCAGGGTGTCCCATAATGTGTATAATACCTCTGTAAAATAAGCGTCAATTAATGTTTCCGTTGATGTTTAGTATTATATTTCCATATTTTCACATTAGTATACAGGGTGTACAAGTGTGCAAGTGTATGAATGTGCAAATGTACAGGTACACAAGTCTATAAGTACACAAGTGTATAGTACGCAAGAGTACAAGCACACAAATGTACTAATATTGATAAGATAAAGAGCTAATAAAATTCAATTTTGCAGCAGTCAAATATTGAGTCAATATTGATCTAAAGTTAAATAGGTCCCAACGTTTTACAAAGGACACCGCACGTTTTATAGGTACATTGGTGGCCTGTCGAATTTGATGAATTTTTGATATGTTGTAGTTCAACTAACTGGAACCTTTATAGTGAAAATTATGAGAATAAAAACATTTCTTAAAACAATTTACACAAAGAAAAATTATGTAGGGTTTAAACCAAATTAATAATTTACCAATTTATAAATTAACATAATGTAATTGCCAATTATGAAGAAGCCGCCAGTCGCAGATATTTATTACACAAATCATGCATGACGCACGGTTTCAGAGAGAACTTGTGGAATTTATCTGCGTCCGGCGGCTTCTTCATAATTGGCGATTACAGTAGAAATCGTTAAATGGTATAAAAGGGAATTTGTCTCGTACAATGTCGGAAAATAAGTAATTCCAGAATCCAAACAGCTTTATACAAATAGGAGGCTTGCTTCAAGGCAACGTCTAGTTACCATTTAAATTTTTCAACAAAATCTTCTCCTGAATTTTCTAAACATGATCATAACATAAAATATACAATTCTATCGTGCGGGTAATTTTTCATTTATCCAATTTCATACCAATAGCCATAAATTCATAAAAGAACAACCAAAATACGTGGGATGAGAACCAGATGAGTCCAAGTGCCAAATTAAAAATTTTTATAAACATACAGCATCTAATATTAAGTATGAATATTAAATATTACAATGTAATATACTTTTAACAAAATAAAGGAAATGCGTGAATCTTCTTGTACTTAGAACCTCTAGACTACTTTAAGACCGACGCGACGTGCCCTAAAAACCGGGAGGTTCTAAGTGGCAAAAACTATAATTTTAAATTATGTGAAGGATTACTTATAAAGATAAAATTAATTTAAATATTAGGCTGTAAAAATGCACTAACTGGATATGCTATATTTATCGAAATGGGAAGTGTAAAAAACAAAAGAAAACGAAAAATTGTCCATTTTCTCTTGTACTCTGAAATTATTTTATTTCTTTATACTTTCCTTCAGGTACTCTTTTATATGATACTACGTACTTTTTTGAATAATATATCGAAGAACAGTAAACACAAGAATAACAACCCAATATTCATGTTACAATAAAATTGATTTCTAAAAATTTCTGGCTTTTATAGACCTTTAAGTAAGTTTATCTAAATCAAAAACAACGAGACTGATATAGCGCCTTTTCACATACAGTTTTTATTGAGCTTTATTGGACACATTAGAAGAAAAATAGGTGTAAAACAGGTCAGCAAGAAAATGGGTAAATAACGAAAAGTTTATTGTAAATATAAAAAGATAAAATTCAACCCATAGATTTTTCTCATTGCAGTCTTCACCTAACACACTTGAGGTCTTCTTTTAATTTACGTCTTTGTCCTTCCATTGTAAATTTGGGACACTCCAATAGGAAATGACGAACAGTAAGTTTACATTACAAAAGAACCAGTAAGTAAGACAGGGTACTTACTTACTGGTTCTTTTTTCAATAGGTGTTCATGGGTTGCTTTCGTGTGGCTACCTGATATGATAATTAGGTGATGGTGATTATTTGAGATGTGTTTCCAGGATGATACAAATGGTTTAATGTCTCTGAGTTTTGAGTAGGTTCTTAACTACGTACACTCCCATTCATTTTTATATAACTTTTCAAATTACATTTGAAATATGTGTACGGAAGCTGCATTTCAGTTGTAACACTGTCAGTTATTGCAATTTTTGATTGAGCCAGCTGTTTGTTACCTTTTATTCCTATGTGCGATGGAATCCATAAAAAGTTTGCCTCATTATCATGTTGTTGTATTTCGTATAAGGTTTATTTTATTTTCATTAAGATAGGGTGCAAAGTATACAGATGTTTCAAACAATTAATTGCAATTAACAAATTTGTTAGGATCAGCTTTCTTGGTAGATTTCTTGATTTTGCAAGAAGTAGTGCTTGATGAATTGCGATGAGTTCACCAGTGTAGGTACTGTACATTTCTGGTAGTTTAAAATGCAAGCTTTGATTGGATATGACTACTGCGGCACCAATTCTTTTCGATGTTCTTGATGCATCTGTATAAAAGAAAGTATGCTCGTTATAGTTTACACATATTTCTCGAAAACTCATATGAATAAGATCTTTGCTTTCCTCTTTTTTACTGAATTTGGTAAGTAGCGTGTTACACATTCGTAAACTTAGTAACCAGGGAGGAAAAGACTTGTGATTGTGGGAATAATTTCTGGGATCTAAATATCTAATCGGAAGATATACTCTGTGACTCTCTCATAAAATGGTGGTGCTAGCTTTTTCCTTTTAAATGCATCAGTAAATCTGGATGCAAAAACATTGTTGTATGCAGGATTTTCTCTGTTATCTGCTACTCCTGCAGTGTATGATAATGAAAGATTTTCTATCTAGCCTCTTTAATACTTTGTTGCTGGCCGACGAATAAGCTACGCTACCATATTAAAAGGAGTTTGTTCTTGATGCACCAGAAATGCATAATTGCTTTTGTGTCGAGTATCATAGGTAAGATTTAAGTTTAAATGAAAATCATCCCGATGATTTTTTGAATATTATAATAGTGGAGTCAATAGAGGCTGAAAATATGCATTATTTCGGAATAATTACGGGAAGCCTAGATTTTCCTAAAACCTTTTGATATCACTTTTACATAGCTTAAAGTAAAAAGTTATAAACATATAATCGTGAGCAAATTGTTTATTAATTATTTAAACAAAAAGAAATTTTTTTTAACAAAATTATTGTAAGTTGAAAAATTTTGAAGCAATTTAATTCAAATTGACATATAAGGGGGCTTTCGAGGTCGCTGAAACAGATTATGATGTCAAAAAATCGTAATTCAAATTGGCTGATCCAATATGGCCGACTTCTATCAAGTAATAAAATAATTCAATACACCCATTCAATTACAAACACAATTTAAATTTTCACATAAAAACTTAAAAAGAAACTGAGAAAAGTGATATTGTACATAGCAGTACAAGATGGTCTGTGAAAAAGTGCCCAAAATACTTTTAAAATGCTCTGCGGGCACACACACAGCGCAGCGTGTGGGGCAAGTGATACGTACTGCTTACCGCGAAGATGCTGTTTTACTTTCAATCTCTTTCTATTATTCAAGCATTATAATTTGACTCATGGCCCTGTACTACGTGAATATTTTTAATATGTTTTTGATATTTTAAACAGGATAAAAATTGTAGAAACAATCAACATTAAGTCGATTTACCGAAAAAACTTGAGTTTTTCAATATTTCGTGAAAAGTATGGGTTTATTTGTCTACTATCTGTGGTGTGTTATATATATTCCAAAATGTTTTCATCATCAGATTTACTTATTTTGAGATCCTACTATAATCATATGCTGCACAAGTAGGCTAAATACATTTTTTTTATAAAAGTTATTAACGTTTATTTTATCCATAATTTCACGAATTTTACAACAAAAAAAATTGTTTTTTATTTTCGTAAAAAAGGGGGTTAATTTAATTTTTAAAGTAAATGCCCTTGAAGCATCTTAAATTAAACATTTCAAGATTAAAAATAGCACCTACAAAGATATAATAACGCGAATTAAACCAGAGAAATAGGTGGTTAAAGTTAGTTATATATATAAAATTTTATCATCTTAAAATTTTGAAATTTTGGAAGTGTACATCTTCAAAAATAAATTTTTGAGATTTTTTTCACTCATCGGATCTTTTTATACATTACTTTAAGAGTAAAATGTGAAAGACTCAAGTTTTTATCTTCATATTTTTAGAAATGGTAGAGCTTTAATCTATTTCATCGCAAATCTCTTTATGTTCCTACTTCATATATGTACTATCCCTATATACATTTATCTTTATATTTGAAAATATAATAATCTAATAGCTGCATGTTTCTTCTTTCATTTAAGCTTTTGTGAGGTCAATTTCATTAATTAGTTTAAAAGTTACAACAAATTTAGTGTAGCGCGTCCGAGGCCGCTCGCGGTTCGCGCGCCTTACTTCCATTTTGCGTTAAACAAAAAGATCTGGAGCCTACATGATCGTACAAAAATACTTCATATACATTTTTGATGTGAAATTTCCCTTACTTTCGAAAGGCGCAATTACTTTTTGAAAGAAAAAAAATATTTTAAGATATATTTGACAAAGACTGGTATTTTGCAAATATATTATTAAAGAGTATATACAATATAGTACAGTAAATTTGGCTGGATATGGAGGGGTGAGGTAGCAAAAATTAATAACAAGCTCATTTATTTAGACAATGATGTCGTTTTTAACCTGTCAAAAGTCCCAATTGCTCCCAGTGGGAGAATTTCGAGGAAAATGGCCGCCATCATAGTCCTTGTCTGTCGTTTTGAGATATCTTAGTAACTATAGAGTTTACAAAAAAAAAAAAAAAAGAATCAAGAAATCTATTTTTTGCAGAAATCAGAACGCAGAAAATTTCAAGATATGGTCATATTTTTCGTTTTTCTCAGTTAACTTCCCACAAAATAGATTCCTTGAATTTCTACTGAATTTTTACGTAGTTACTAAGATATTTCAAAAAGACAGACAAAAATCAAGATGACTTTTCCCATTGGAAGCGAATATAACTTTTGGTAGATTAAAAAGAAAGTTATTGTCTAAATATTTCCGCTGAGATCAGCTTGTTAATAGTTTTTTCTATAACATCCCTTAGATTGGACTGGCCTAATACTATACTACGTGCAAAAAGAGTAGACAGTGGAGAAATGCGAGTTGGGGCTAATAAAAGTGTAGTGGCACTCACCACACTGGAAAATTATGGACTTTTTTGGACAAACTTATGAATTTAAAATTTGGACAAGTCAAATAAAGTCTAAATATGCATTAATTTTACTGATTTAACATTTTCTGACGCTTATGTCAAAATTGACAAATGTTACTTAGCCAAGTTATAATATTATTTGAAATCCTAATTTGATAGCATAAGGTAAATCGTGTTAATGAAAAAGTTTTGTCAGCATTTTTTCTAAGGAAAGAAAGATTTAAAAGCTTCCACTTTATGGACTCAGTATTCAATTTTGTGTTGAATAAACACTGTTTCTTTTTCTTTTTGAGAGTTATTTATTTTTCTCAATTGATGATATAACGAACTTTTTTTTCCTCACCAGTTAGTGGGTAGCGCTCTGCATATTAACCGCGGGCTGCCTGGCTATTTCTGCGGCATTCCCCGTATATCAATATGATATCAACTTTGTCACTTTGTGAATAAACCATGATTTTTTAATACACACCACCAAAAGAATATCGGATTCTCATAGAACTAAATACCATTTGAGCTGTCATTTTATTACATTTCAAAGACTCCTACTTGATAGAGATCCACTGTGAAATATTTTCGTTTACACCTTGTTGTATATCAATATTATGTATTTGTATGTATTATAATATGAATAAATAGTGGGTGCTTAGTACGAAGGTAATAAAATTTTTTATTGAAATAACGTAGTGAGTCAATATGGTGCCATTTAAAAAAAGTCATTCTGTAGAAACGTTTTTCGAAATGTTTAGGCGCCTATAACACTAATATCATAGGACATAAAGTGTATTTCTTAGTTGTTTATTGAAGTAAAACACATTCTTTTGGGGTCACGGCCGCCTAGATGAAAAATTAAATTTGCTCATAAAAATGTCATTCATTAATATTTTTATCTCAATATGTCATAATCAGATGCAAAATGATTTCCTAAATCTAAAAACGTGAAAATATACAGAGCGCTCCATTTAAAAATTCAAAGTTCCTATCATTTCGGTGAAAGCGGAAGCGACAAAAATGATAAACCAGTCGAATTAATGCATATTATAAGATCAAGAAGATATAAGGGCGAGTGTCATTTCTTGGTCATCCGGTATATTAAATAATTGACTCTTTATATTACTGTAGCGCACTTTTTGGTACACCCTGTATATTCAAAGTTTAGATCTTAAGTATGATTAGTTATTTTAATTGTATTGTATTATTTCGACTGATTATAGAAATAAAACTATTTTTGTTTAAGAATAACTGGCTCTATATTTATTCACTTATTTGTGCATACAAGAGAAGTTAGGAAAGGATGGAAGCTTAAATGAAATATGTATAATGCTGCAAAAGTGTAGAGAAAAGGTACAAATTCATATTGATGAAGTTTATTCTTAATAAAGTTTGAACTGAAGTTATAATCAATAACGTCTCGGTGGAATAAAATACCTGAAATAACCTAGACGACAGAGAACATTTTAGTGAAATCTACAAAAACTTGCAAAATGAATAATTTTTCAAGTTTACATTCCGCTCGGATGCAGAACATAAAAAAAAGTGAACATTTTTTTTCATCAATTACTTCCACATCCAGTGGGCTTAGTAACGACAAAAAAATTTTTAAAAATTTTTATTGTCTAAATAGGCTTAAAATGTCATGAAACGTCGAGATTTTAAGATTAAGCGAAAAAAAAATTTTCTGTCTGTCGGTCTGTCTGTAACTTTTTTTGTGCGCACGTTTACTCTGGAACCGTTCAAGATATTGACTTGAAATTTGGTACACGTATGTGCTTTAACGAGATCTGGAACTAGATTATATTTTCATCTTGTTCCGTCGAAGGGTTGGGGGGTAAATTGGGGTAAATGGGGGTAAATAGGTAAATGAAGCCGGCAAGAGTCCATAAAATTGGTATTTAGTGTATATAAAAGAGCTTAAAGTCTCAAAAAATTTTTTGGCATTAGCCACCCCCATTACTACCCCCACCTCATTATTAAAGGGGGTGAAAAAAAAATTGTAATTTAGCGTGTATACAAGAACCTAAGCCTCAAAATTTTTGTTTACTTAATCCATAACTACCCCCACCCCCACCCCTCTGCCTCCACTACTACCCCCACTACCGATGTGGCATATCGTTTTATAGGTTTTTGAGGTAGGCGATTTCAAATATGTTATTAAAGTTACTTCGAGTAGTAAGGATGCGCAGTGGGTTATTTCAAGTAGTATGGATGCGCAGTGGCTTTTCTTGAGTACCATTGATGCGCAGTAGGTTACCACGAGTAGTATAGATGCGCAGTAGTATGAATGCGCAGTAGGCTTCCCCGAATATTATGGATGCGCAGTGGCTTTTCGTGAGTACCATTGATGCGCAGTAGGTTACCACGAGTAGTATAGATGCGCAGTAGGTTACCTCAAGTGCTATGGATGCGCAGTGGGTTTCCTCAAGTAAAATGGATGCGCAGTGGATTTCTTCAAGAAGTATGAATGCGTAGTGGCTTGCCTCTAGTAAATTAGATACGCAGTGGGTTACCTCGAGTAATATGGATGCGTAGTAGGTTTCATTGAAGAAAATGCTTGAAGTAGAGGCTTTACTTCTATCGTGTAGTCCATGGCACAGAATGATGTTTTATATCTTTGTCATGCTATTTTCTGCGTATTACTTGCACATCCAGTGTAAGTATACTAACGCAAGAAAAATTTTTGAACATTTTCATTGTACAAATAGGCTTAGAATGTCATGAAACGTCAATATGTTAAGTTTTAATAAAATAAATTTGTCTGTCGCGTCGGTCTGTCTGTTTGTCTGGTATCTGTTTGGTATTCACGATTACTCTGGAACCGTTTAAGATATTGACTTAAATATGGCACACGTATGTGTTTTAACGAGATTTGGAACTAGATTATATACTGATCTTATTCCGTTGCAAAGTTGAAGGGTAAATTGAGATAAATAGGTAAATCAAGCAATTAAGAGTGCATGAAATTGGTATTTAGTAAATATAAGAGGAGCTAAGGTTTCAAAAACATTTTTGGCAATAGCCACCTCTATTACCTCTCCCACCTCATTATTAAAGGGGGTGAAAAAATATTGTGACTTAGTGTGTGTACAAGAACCAGTCATCAAGAATTGTTTTCGTTTCATTCAACCCCACCACCACCACCACCACCACCACCCCTACTACTTATGGGGCATATCATTTTATGGGTTTTTCTGGTACACGATTTCAAATATTATACCATTAAAGTTTCATAAACAATTATCTCCACTTAGTGGAGTGCAATTATAGTATTTTCGTTGTAAGATACTTAGATAGGAAGTCTGGATGTGGAAGTGGTGATTCCTTAGGCAGCGGTTTTTTTTTCAAAATTTTGAAATTAAGTCATGGTAAGAAAAAATAAAAAATACAGACCACGTGTTTCTGAACAAAAAATGGCCAATAAAATTTATCGCTAAAGCCACGGTATTCCTGGAAAAAAATAGTGAAGTAACTTTGTCACTCTGCGCGGCCAAGCGCACGGTTAAATGCATACTATGGAACTTCTAAAAATTCTTAGCAGTTCCAACGAGTAAAATAAAGCTTTTTTCTCTTTCTGATTACACATTTTTAACATTTTTCTTAGTGAATAGGAGGATAAATAGTGAGTGTGGAGGGAAAATATATAATTATGAACGCATACACAGACATCACACATGGCCGCTGAATCGCTCGCATGAACTTTTACGTGCGTTTAGTGGAAAATGTCCAGAATTTATATTCAAAACAATTAAAGATATTTTCGAAAAAATGCATAGAAGTAAACGAATTTGTGTTTGAACATTCGAAAAGTATACATTTTTTCCGAAATAGTGATATTTTATTTTTTCCAATGGGTAAAATTCTCGGCAAGTTACAGCCTCTAATATATATATCTATCAAGAAAATTATCAAGCAAGGAAATTAAAATGATTTGAGATGCACTTTTTTGTGAATCCACGTTACTACAACATAATAAACCATGATAATCATGAAGTGTACATATTTTTTAACAGTTCTCAATGAAGAAGGAATTTTTTTGAAGGGCTTTTATTTTTTTCTATATTCTTTATTGCGACGATTGAATCCGGACGTAATAATATATATAAGTATATTTTTCCCATCTATCCTTTGCTTGTATTGTTTAAAACAAAAAAACATCAGAAAGCACAATTTCCATCTTTTAAATGAACCAACACTCATATAGATTGAACAAACTCTGATTTAGTGACATGTAATTCAATGCGTCGGTGTCACAGTCATGCGTATTCAAGCACGCGCACGCTTGGATCTCGCTGCGAGTTATAACGTTACACTTGACTATTTTTTCCCAGGAAAACTGTGGCTTTAGCGATAAATTTTGTTAGGACATTCATGAATAGGTGATCTAACCATCTGTATTTTTCATTTTTTTCTACTTAATTTCAAAATTTTGAAGAAATGGATGAAACATTTTTTTCTTCATTTTTTTTTATGTTCTGCATCCGAGCGAAATGTAAACTTTTCAGGATATTATTCTATACACTTTCTCGAACTCATTAAAAAAAAAAAATATTCATTTTTCAAGTTTTGTAGGTAAATACCTTCATCGACTGGGCTAAAAACAAAGTAAGCACCCAAAATTTGAAGCGCAGGTTACGATATAAAAAAATTATAAACTGGTGGAGACTTGTTCCTCTGTAGATACTTTCTGATAGCTAATTGGGTAATACAAGAAATACAAAAACAACACTCGTTTCTTTTTATTGTCTCCATAACTGTTTAATGTTTGACGACAACGCCTGTTATTTATTTAATGAGCAATGTGGATACACATAAAACAATTAAAGTTAACTTCTCTTGGATAATATTATATAACAATGATTTTATTTTCGCTACACTGCTGAAAATCAATTGAAATATTAACTACGTGAGACGAGAATATGTAGATCTTACTACCCCTTCTCGTCTAAAGAACACAGGGGGGAAGGCACCAGTTATGCCCCCTGCAACGTTTGACGGTGTCTTTCTACTTTCAGGAAGTTCTTATAACTTTTAAGAGACGACTTACAACTGGATTCCTGGGACAGATAAAAGCAGAAAAAATCTATACTTACTCTTAATTGCTTTCTACTTTGCTGCTTTCTTCAGTATCTCTTCAGAGTCCAGTGGCTCTAAATCTGGGGACCGTGTAGGTCGTAGAATAGCTACACTCATCAATCGGGATATTTTCAATTTAAGAATTTGCGGACTGTCGTACGGTAGTGTGCCAGATTTAACGGCAGTGGACTTTTACGTGTGGGGCGGGATGAAGGAACTTAACTACAATGAGAAAATTCAACGCTATGCTCAACTGATAGCAAAAATGCAACAAGCTGCCCTACAATTACGAACCGAAATAAAACAAAGGGCGACTAGGATTGAAGTAAGAAGTCGAGCACGGAAATGCATTAGAAATAATGGATGTCATTTCGAACATGAAAAATAATAATTTTGAAACCATTTAAACAAAACTTTTCAAAAAATAGTTTTGTTTTTGTTAAAATACCCTACATACTTAATTTTCAATTAAATGAAGAAATTATTGCCGATTAATATTCTTTTGTTTTTTTTTTAGTAACTGATAAAATTTGATAGTATGTATCATAAAGCCGATAAAAGAGAAGTTTTTAAAATAACTGTAACATCTAGTGGTCTTCTTAAAAAATTCTATAAGACTGAAATTCGAGACCTTAAGTTATCATTACACTTTTTTCCTACAAACGCATTGTTTATTTTTTATAACAAACAAAAATTTTAAATCACTGTTTTTAAGTTTATTTATTTCGAATGAAGAAAAAAATATTTAAGAATTTCAAAAGTTAACCTTTCGATAGTTGCGTCTATCTGTAAGATGCAAAACATTAATATTTTAAAAATGTTCTCTTAATGCGTAATAATTACATAGATGATGAAAAATAGAGATTTAAAAAAAGCACATAATCGACATTATAAAAAACCATAGCATATAGATACCAAATGTTTCCTGTTCGAGGTCTCGGCATCGCTTTACCAAACACCTTGTATACTGAAATAAAAGTTTAATAGTAATACATTTATAAATATATTCACAATGCCTATTAGTACAGTAACTAGAAGTTTTAACTTCGGAATAATGTCGTACGAATTATATGTCTTTCATTTTTGGCAATTTAATAGTAATATGGCCTTACCCATCCAAGAAGAAAGCAAAAAATATATATTTTTAATATAACATCGGCTTATTTCCACAACTAATGTTAACCACTGACGCTAGAGGACAAGCTATCGTCAAGTTGGAAATTGGTTTCGAGTAAAATATATTTGATAGTCCAAAAATCTCTAGTTATTTCGTGTCATATTTGTTGCAAAGTTGAAGTCGGAAAAACATATCGCAGACAAAACGTGCCTGTTCTTTCTCGCCAAAGAGTTATGTCTCACTATTTGATCTGCGACAGTGATTAAGTTACATTTTGAATTAATCCGCTTAACATAATTCAAGCAACAACTAGTAATTACTGATAAAAAATTTGGAAATGTAACATTTCAGAGTTACCACACCTAATTAGCACCATCTATGCTGCCGAAACCACGAGGGCTGCGAGGCTTGAGCCCCCTTCACCCTTGGTCAACTTAGCGTGGGGGTGGAGTCATTCTGCTGAAATTTGAATTTTTTAGGCATGTGAATAAAAGATTAAATATACTAAATCATCAATTATTCGATTCGTCCAACATTTTCAACGTGTTTCGTGCTGAGGTGAGATTGACGTTTATTTATATTTGAATCCTGTAGTTTCAAAACTCGACAAATCCATCGAGGTCAAATGTTGGGAAATCGCAAAAAACTGTACAGATATGTTCCCATCGATTTATTTTTTAAATATTTCGTAGTCATTTAAGGGTTACACTGATAAGTCAAGAAACAAATCTTCTATTGTAAAAAACAGAATGGTAACTTCAGAATTTAAATAAACAAAATGAAGTTGTCGGGTTTTGATATTTAACTTTGGATTTGTAGGATTTTGCAACTCACTTGCATGAATTTTTCGGGATATGATATTTATTTAAAATCAAGAAAATTCATACTAATCAGAATGAATGAAAAAACATTACATACATTAAAAATATTAAAAATAGCACTAAGTTCTAAATTTATATAAATCAAAATTAGCAACAAAACAACAGAATTTACGAAAAAGATACTAAACTACTAAATCAAGAACCCCTTCGACTGGTTCGCATAAATTGCTAATGTTTTCAGGTTCCTCTCTAGAAGCTTCATTTGAGACATAATGGTACTTTTCTAAGACTTCAGCGTAATATTTTAGATCTTCTATCGCGTTCCACTTATCACCCCAGTGTTTCTCTAGTAAGATTTCCACGTCGTTTAGTTTTAATCCATTTGGAGTTACACCACTGGAAACTTGAAGTTGCATGACGCTACTTACTGACTTGCTCTTCTTAAACACCGACTTGTATGCTCCAAGATCTGACCTATAAAACTATTCACCTCGAATTGTTACCGTTTTATTTCTTCCTCTTTTGAGAAAAAATCTTTTACTCATGTTGAATCGGAAATGTCATTGTGCAGGAGGTTTGATTGCATTTTGAGAGTCCTTCTTCCAGTCATAGACCTCCACATCCCGACCAAGAATGAAAAGAGTTCCATGGCCCTTAAATATCTCAAGAAACTGCTCTGGACAAACGATGCTATCTTTTTTTTTAAATTACTTTCTTGATACGAGCAAAGACCCTGTCTGGGGGGATATATAAATGTCCAGTCACGGGGAATATAATTTCTAAGCTTTTAGCACTTGAAGGAGCATGTACCCTAAGCCATTTGGTGCACATTGTGACCATTATTGAATTTTTGTTCTGTCCTCCACAGCCGTCGTCAATGAGACGAACAGTATCTGTCGCATCTAGGTTGGTGTTGTACAATTTATGAAAAATTGCACTGGCAAATTCATTGGATCCTTTGGGGTATTGATCTTCAATCCAAGAGTATAGAAACACGTTTTCCTTTGATAATGTCATGTGATGACCCAGTCACAGCTGCAAAATTATAAGTATAGAGCTGTCGGCTGTAATAAACTGACTGATCAGGAATCTTTGGCATTGCTTGGTTTTTTTGGCAATCAAATGATACTGTTTTGAGGCCATCTCTTTTTTCCCTAAGTAAATCAAAAAAGGCTTTAGCCCGTAATTTATGAACGCGACGCTCTGTCATAAGTGTCTTTTTCTGTTGTTCATTTTTTTCTACTTTGATTTTTTCCATTAGCTGAAGATAAGTTGAGCAAACCTCTGTTCTAGGAGAACCAAAACCAATATTGTAGCATGTGTTGAAAATGTGTCGAAAGTAACTTTTTTTACCATCTTCGAGTGATCGACTTCCATTTCTTTGCAATATTGTCGCCACATTTTTGATATGTTCAAATTTGAGGGTAGATAAATTCGGCAACTCAGCAAATTTTTGAGTTTTTCGGTCACCTCCTCGGTTTTCATGTGCCATCTGTCGATGGTCGCAAAATCGCTTTAATACACCCAGTACGCGATCCTTATTTATTTTTAGAATCCCAAGAAATGCTTTTTGGCATACATGTATTATTTTTGTTGAATTGAAAAGGCGAATATGGTACTTTATGGAATTTTTTTTTGTATTGCTGATTTCCCGTACGCCCTGGACGTTTTATATCATTCGTCTCGCAATATTTTAGTTATCCTGGGCGATTTTATTTTCATGTGCATAGAAACTTTGGTGGAATTGCTTCACATCTCGCATAGACAGAATACTGCATTTATAAGGATTTTGTGGCATGCTGGCAACTTGGATACGACGGTAACTCTTTGGCTTTATATCTGGGAAGGATAAACATTTTGTGTAAAGTACCTACAATTTAAAAAAAATAACTGCTTATTCCCACCTTTCTTTTTTTTTGCGTTGCTCGTTTCCACGTGTTCGGTTTGGAAACACGTTTCCGTGCTAACTTGGGTATCACTTCGGAAACTGGCAATTACACTCTGCCATTATATAAAATAATGACTACTTGATTAAATCCTTATTATTTAATTATTAATAACAACTATCACTACTACGACTTGCACTAGTCTGTAATAATTATTATCGAATGACAGTTGGTGAGTCACAATCGCTTGTTCAAATTTGAAGGGCTCTGATTGGCCGATTCGGATTTGCTGGAATTTGATTTCAATGCAGACTGGATTGGTCGATTTTTGAAACTAACTCAATATTTCAAAGGCAAATTTTGTATGGATTTAGTGGATTTTATTTGTGAACATCATACTAGGTTGTACAGCATAAAGTGATGAACCTAGTGCCGTATGAAACTTAATTTTCACCAAAAACGGAGTTGTCGGGTTTTGAAACTACAGGATTCATTTCACGTTTCGCGATCATAATGAAAATACTTCTCAGCAGAATGCATCTATTACCCAAGAAAATAGTTATTTATGTACCAAGTCAGTGAAGTGAGTCTTTATCGAACGAGTCTAAGATTATGAGTCGAGCGAGCGAAGCGAGCGAGGCGAGTAACAGGTGAGTTCGATAAAGACACTTTACTGACGTGGTGCATACAAAATTTTATCGCCAACCGTAAAAATTTATAATTTAAAAAAAATTGAAATATCATAACTTATCACATTTTATTATGAAAAAGTAAACAGCAAATACAGAACAAATCTACTTATTTTTTGTTATATTAAACGTGAACGTACACCCTGACGTATTGTAAAAATTAATTCTTGAAGTCGAAGGAGTGTCAATTGAAAATGTTTGAGGATTATTATCTATGTTAACAATGTGTAAATCTTCTTTAGTAGAATTATCATTGGTAACAACCATGTTGTCAGTTTGACCATCGCCTAAAATCGTCTTTGCGATTTTTGTTTTATTGAGCACAGATTCTTCAACATAGGACTCTGCAATCGTGTCTCTTTTCCACCCTCCGTGACGTTTTAAATTTTCCTTACTGCCGCCTGCGTTGGCAAAGAGAGTGGCGGATGTTCGACAGAAACAATGTCCCGTATAAAGTGATGGTTCTGGCAGATGCAGATAGTTGGCAATTTTGCTTGGTACACTTCCAATAGTATGGATTCCAACTGGCTGAATTGTGCATTTACCGTTTCTGTAGGTTAGAAAAAATCGATCGTGGGGCGTCTGCTTAGGACGCAGAGTGGTGTATTTAATAATTCTATGGATTTCACTTTTCATTCAAACTCTGCAGTTATCTCAAATAAACGAGGCTTGTTGGTCTTTGTTTTGGGTATATGAACAACCAGAATTGTATCTTTGAGCTCTATGTCACCTACTTTTAAATTCAAAAGTTCTTCATTACGTAAAGCCCCAGCAATTCTAAACATAACACAAATCTAAAATAATGACTACATTATATCAAATTGGTTTTGAAAAGTTTCACAAATTACCTTCATCATCAAGTAGATTTCATCCGGTGCATCTAGTAAAAATTTAAGTATTTCTTCTTGTAAAAGGGTTTTGGATTTTTTTGGAATATGATTTCTTCCTTTTTGTTTTAAAAAAGCCGTAAGTTTTCTATATTCACTAATGTTAACGTCTTGCTTTGCTGAAAGGGTTGCTTTAAGCATGGAATAATACGACCACATTGAAGAAGGACAATACTTCTTTGATTAATCGGAAAAATATGCCAATAACACGTTTTCACTGTATTTTTTATTTCGTGTTTCTTGCACCATTCCATAAATACGCTTGAAGAAAAAATATTTTTTCTTCAAGCGTATTAAAATGTTTAAATTATGTCACCAAAAACAGAAGTAGAAGTAGGACATTGTTTTACTAGTAACAAAATGTTAGTACCGAACGCCACCGTAGTGGACATTGTTTTACTAGTAACATAATGTTAGTTCCGAAAGCGCCACCGCAGTGGGTATTGTTTTACTAGTAACATAATGTTAATACCGAAAGCCACCGGTGGCGCGCTATCCACTAGCCACTTGTCATATTGTGTCAACATGTAAGACTGTAGTTTGAATATTTGTACATTTATGATAAATAAATGAATTTTTGCATTTTAATACGCTTGAAGAAAAAATAGTATATATTACACGGAGTAGAACGCCTTTTTTTGTGTTTCGCCCAGTTTGCGGCTTCGGCTTCGCCTCAGCCGCAAATCCTAGGCTCAACACAAAAAAAGAGTGCGTTCTACTCCTAGTAATATAATATACTATTTTCTTCAAGCGTATTAAAATGTTTAAATTAAATCACCAAAAACAGAAGTAGAAGTAGGACATTGTTTTACTAGTAACAAAATGTTAGTACCGAACGCCACCGTAGTGGACATTGTTTTACTAGTAACATAATGTTAGTTCCGAAAGCGCCACCGCAGTGGGTATTGTTTTACTAGTAACATAATGTTAATACCGAAAGCCACCGGTAGCGCGCTATCCACTAGCCACTTGTCATATTGTGTCAACATGTAAGACTGTAGTTTGAATATTTGTACATTTATGATAAATAAATGAATTTTTGCATTTTAATACGCTTGAAGAAAAAATAGTATATATTACACGGAGTAGAACGCCTTTTTTTGTGTTTCGCCCAGTTTGCGGCTTCGGCTTCGCCTCAGCCGCAAATCCTGGGCTCAACACACAAAAAGAGTGCGTTCTACTCCTAGTAATATAATATACTATTATTTTACAGTAAAATAAAGTGTTTGTTTACTTCCGAAAATCGCTATGGTAATGTATGGTTTTACTGACGGTTGGCGATAAATATATTTTCTAGATGAATCAAATTTATGTAAAGTTTTGGTTTTGGTGATAGTCGAGTTAAACTAAGCATTAACAGTATGATTTCAACGATTGTCTGAGCGTGGGGTATTTTTTTTTGGAATTGCAATCTGTATGTTATCGGGAAGATACATACAGTGTAGTTTTGTCTAATTTTGGATGTGAGCGTTTTTGTAAATTGAGTTTTAATTTTGAAACACGTGTTTTTGTATGGTTCTTTTTTAATATCTCGGGTTCTGTTGATAGGATCAGGCCAAACCTGAAAACCAAAATTTTGACGAGCAAATGATGAGCAAGACTACATAGGTCTAAATCCTATCAGCCATTTTGTTTTTTTTTTGCAAAAAATAAAAACCACGAAAGTTTCTAATTTTACATAAACCGAAATTACTAAAAAAAAAATTTATCTTTTTTAATGAAACTTGGTGAAATTATAAACTGTAACTGTTACGGAAAAACATTTTAAATCATATCCTTTATTGCACCTCATTTTCCAGGTCTCGTACGGGTTTCTTCCGTTTAGCTTTTTACCCGAGCCAACAGCCAAAATTTGTTGAGTGCTTCAACCAGATTAGTTTTAAGTTTTTATATTCATTAGTTTTAGGCCCTTGAAGGCAGCATTTTCAAAATGTTAATATTAGTTTTCAGTGTGCCTGCGGCAGACAGATGTTCTAATCTTATTTATAATTCAATTATCGTTAAGCTAAACCGGACCCGCCCCCAGCAAGGTTCCGGTGAGGCGCATAATATACACACTTTAATATTTAATAAACTTATTTTGATTGATTGTTTAAAGTGAGAATTCCCATACGGAATTTATTTTTCACTGTTGTAAGTCACGTTAAAAAAGCTACAATTTAAGGAAGAAAAAGTTTTAGTGTGACCAAGCGGCAGTTTTTTATAAAGCTTCAAGAATTTTTAAAAAAATTCGTTCTTTAGAAAAAAAAAAATTTACCTGTAATTTTCCATAATAGTTTACTAGATGTAAAGACCTATAATTTCACCAAGTTTCATTAAAAGGGATTAATTATTTTACTTCTACATCCAGTGGAAGTATAGTAACGGCAACAAAATTTTAAAAAATTTTTATTGTTCAAATAGGCTTAGAATGTCATGAAACGTCGAGATTTTAAGTTTGAGCGAAAAAAAAATTTCTGTCTGTCGTCTGTCTGTCGGTCTGTCTGTCGGTCTGTGCGCACATTTACTCTGGAACCGTTTGAGATATTGACTTGAAATTTGGTACACATATGTACTTTAACGAGATCTAGAACAAGATTATATCTTGTTCCGTCGAAGGGTTGGGGGTAAATTGGGGTAAATTTGGGGTAAATAGGTAAATCAAGCAGGTCAGAGTCCAGAAAATTGGTATTTACTATATACAAGAGAAGCTAAGGTCTCGAAAAAAAATTACTACCCCCACCCCATTATTAAAGGGGATGAAAAAAATTGTGATTTATTGTGTGTACAAGAACCAGAAACCTCAAAATATTTTTTTACTTCATCCACCCCCACTACCACCTCCTATCACGACCCAATTCAATTCAATTCAAAAAGGTTTTATTATAATTGATAATACAAAAGTGCGCCTCAGTCAAGTCCCGATTGAGAGCCGACCACACCACCACGGCGCGCAACGTCGTGGTAGATGGGTGGTCGGGTGAAACGGGTTCAACTCCGGCTAAACGATAAAGAAGTATAAGGTTAGAACTCCTGTTCTTTGGAACAAAAAACTTAAATCTAACAATTTGGCGAACTATAACTAAAATGAGTTTTAAAAGCACTTAAAAATTACACTAAGGTTTTTGTTTGCACAGCACACGCGCACAGTTTTAAAAATTGGTTTATTGATACGAGAAAAGACTTAATGAAAAAATCCGTTCGAGCCAATGACAGTATTCTTCCGATGGTCGGAAAAATAGGGTGGAGAGGAAGGATTTAAAAAGTTTGATTTACAAGAAGTTATTGGTCGAGAGGGGATTTTGAAAGAGAACAAAAAGGGACAAAAGTAGAGAAATTAACAAAATTAACAAAAAGGTGACTAATAGAGGAAATAGAGAAGGGGTTGAGAGTAAAAGGTGGTGAAAGGTAAAAGATGGTGAAATGGAAATTTTGGTATAGTAAAGATTTGGCTAGGGAGGTTGCCGAAAGATAGTCAACGCCTGGTACGGTAATGGGTGTTTCAGGTTGAAAAGTATGGCATTATGCTGTCTGATTCGTGTAATGTTTCGGGTTAGCGGACTGTCGCCCAGTTTGAATTGATAGAATTCTTGCGATGTTTCTTGGACGAAGTCCGCTAGTGGAGTTATGTCGTGGCAACGTGCATAGAGATCTCTGAGGGAGGTGTACCTATCAGAGGCTGAAATGAGGCGCATAAATTTATGTTCTAGTACTTTTAGTTTTCGCATTGTCGTGGCCGGAATGCTGCACCACACCGACGCCGCGTATGTAATAGCCGGCCTGATCACCATCGTATACAGCAATTTCTTATTGGTCCTGTTTAGTCCGCTACCCCGCGCCAGGAGCGGATACAGACTCCTGGACATGGAGTAGACCTTCCGTATCGTCTCGTTTATGTGCGTATTGAATATCAGTCTCCTGCCAAAGGTCACCCCCAAATACTTCACGCACCGCTTTATTGGAATTTGGCGGCCCCTTATCGAAAGTGGTGTAAGAATACGATTTTCGGTGAAGCGGCGCGTGAAGAGAATTGATTCCGACTTCTCGGCGTTGATCCGAATCTTCCACTTGTCGTAATACGCCGTGGCACGGGCCATGTGCGCCTTTAGCAGCATGTTTGTTGCTTGTGCGTTGTGCGAATGCGCGTATATGGCCGTATCGTCGGCGTACTTGGCAAGGTTCGTATTCGGAAACTCCGGGAAGTAAGAAACGTACAAGTTGTATAACTTTGGTGACAGGCACGACCCCTGGGGATGCCCGCGCGAATGTCTCGCCGAGTTGAAAGTTTGTTATTCACAACCCCCACCCCACTACCGATGTGGGGTATCGTTTTATGGGTTTTTGGGGTAGAGAATTTCAAATATTATATTATTTAAGTTCCATGAACAATTATTTCCACATACAAAATTTTCTCGTTGTGAGTGACTTGGATAGAAAATGTGGATGTGGAAGTAGTGATTCCTTGGGCAGCGGTTTTTTTTAGTAATTTCGGTTTATGTGAAACTAGCTGATGCCCGCGACTTCGTCCGCACAGAACTTCGTTCGGGTGGAACTTCGTCTGCGTGGAATTAAGTACATTGAGATACTAACCCACTGCACATTCATTGCATTTAAGGAAGCCGTCTTCCCATCGAAAAAAATAATTATTTTAATCGACAATAGAGCACATGGGTGAGTATGTGTCAAATTTCATGCTTAAAAACATCCATCTGCTTGTTCACCCGTTCGGGAGGGGGGGTCTCTTTTTGAAAGCCATCGAATACATGTCTCCTTATTTGCTCAGAAGATCCCGTCACTCTGACTTACGCGATTTCAGAGATACGGATACCTCAGCTCATGTGGAATAATTGTCGCCCTCACTGTCATAATTAAAAATTCGTTCCAATTGTCTAACACAAAGCTGACTATTTGTTTACTAACCTTCTTGTGAGCCGTATATTAAGAATGAAAGGGAACGGAATAAACAGGCTCCGTCACCTACAATTGGGACAACAGTATGTTGTACAATTTCTCCATTAATACTTAGATTTTCTTTAGCCACTTCGTTAAAAAAAGTAAAAATTCACAGATTTCCCAATCCTTGCAACTATTGGAGACATTGGAAATGATAACACCATATATGAAACATAATAATAATGTTTTATCTTCTGACGTGCCAAAATGACTTAATTAGAGACATCATTTTCAGTGTCAAAATGATATACTTTGCCGTTTGCACCGTATGTGTTTAAACCATCTACTACCCCCGTTTTGACCCCTTCAAAAAGCGAAAATCGAAATTTCGTGGTTTTTATTTTTTTGCACAAAAACCAAATGGCTGAAAGAATTTAGACCTCTGTGGTTTTGTTCATCATTTATTTACAAACATTTTTATTTTAAGGTGTGGCCTGCTCCGATGAAAAGAACCGTAGATATTAAGAAAAACGAGAGAGAAATATGTTTTTCAAAATTAACACTCAATTTACAAAAAACGGCCAACTTCAAAATTAGACAAACCTTCTCTGTACTGTCCTTATAACATGCAGATTACTTTTCCAAGAAAAAATTGACCCCCCAAACAAACTTTGAAAAAAACTTAGTTTTATTCTATAAATCGTTTTCTATGAAAAAGCTAATTTTTTGCATCGCTTAAAAGGTACATAGTTCATTGCGAGCACGTAATCCGAATCGATCGAATTTATTTATGGTCCTTTTAGTGTTTACATTAATAGAGGATTCGTTCTATGGTAAAAAACTTCAAAAACATTTTCTTTTAAACTGCATTTGCATTAAAAAATATCGCGGGAGTTCCAATGCTCTGCGAATTGTCAGTACCTATAAGCAAATATTGTTATATATAAAAAGGATTGTTAATATCAAGATAGCACCAGTCCTCCTGCTAATTTTAAAAAGGCGTCTGTGTCTGTGATAAAGTTATTTACAATCAATATTAAGAGTATCAATTTCCATGCAGATAGTATAGATATTTAACTAATAAGTTTGTTTGTTTCTAACGGAAGGTAGTAAAATGGTACAAACGTCATTCGTTACTTTTATTACACTAACAAAATAGCAATAAATAATGACGCAAAAATGGTCAGATAAGATCTTTTCTATAGCAAGGTGTATGTTCATTTAATATCTGAATAGATAATCTTAAATTAATTCGTGCATAAATATATAGGTCTTCAAGAATCTGTTCAAAATTAATAAATAATATACTCAGATTGCAATTAAGATAACTAACAACTTTGAACAACAACAGATTAATCAAAATACGATTTGAGTCGATCAAGTTAGTATAATGATTGTTGTAGGTTATTACCTCTATAATGTTGCCAATACACCTACTGTTTACATACGTGCTTTCGTTTAAAAATAACTGCAAATATAAGCAGTTTTTAGGCATAAATTAATGCTTTGGGATAAAATAAATTCAGCAAGGATACAAATGGATAAACCCAGCGTTTTCAAAAACATGTATTCCTCCTTAATAACCTAACTAATTGGTAAGTTGGACTGGACTTGATATACAAGGTGTTTCTATGACTATTCTCCAAACTTTTGTTGTCAATTTAATAGTGCATCAAAGACAAGTTCCTATATTATGCTGGGGCTAGCTAAATTCCAGGAGGATGCCACTCCTTTTCAGGGGATAGTACCAAAATAAAAGGACCAAAAGCGTTGGTGCTGCAAAAGTTTCTTTTAGGAAAAAAGTTCTATGCAAATTTTCATATTAATTCATAGATTTTAAGTTATATTGGCTTAAAAACTGCGTCTTTAGCTTGAAAACACAGGTATTGCAAAATGGTTATTGTCAGATAACTCGAAAAGTGTTATATTTAGAGAAAAAAAGGTTATATTTAAAATAAGAAAGCTACTAAATTAAGGATGAATTTAGTTTTTTCTAATTTGTGTGGAATTATTGGTTTCGGAAATCTAGAAGTATAAAAATGGCGTCCAAACGTTTACAAGACGAAGTATTTAGTTTAGATATTAAAAAATATCTTAGAAACTACGGCACTTGCATAAAAGAAGCTAACGGCTAAAACAAAAGACTTTTAATTAATTGATAAGTAATGATTTTTTACTTTCTTTAGCATAAAAAAACAAACAAGTTATGACAGAAACAATGTGGTTCCTCATATTTTTTTAATAAAAAAGTCACCATTTTGTTATCGTAAGTAGTCGGTGATTAAATAATATAACTCTCAAATACAGTTTAACCTAGGCGCTCAATTTCTTTCGTTCGTTTACAGCCCTTTAGAAAAAAAAATATAAAGGGATTTTTCCAAATATATAAAATTTTTGTTTATTTGCAAATACCTCAATAAATATTTAGTCGAGTCAATGAAGCCTAAAAATCATCAAAACTTCTTAGTTCTCAGCAACAGCTCCGATTTTGATAATTTTTTTTAAATGTGCGTTTTTTAATATTAGATATCAGAAACATCCGAAGTGGCGCAAATAATTATTTATATTGTTTAAACAATAATAACAATATTTACAGGAAAAATATTAATTTTTTTCTTGCAATATTTATAAAACATTGAGTTGTTTTTATTGAAAATTTAAGTTTAAAAATGTTTTTTACATTCGCGGATGATAATTATTTATATTGTTTAAACAATAATAACAACTTTTAAAGGAAAAATCTAGTTTTTACGTTTTTTCGCGATATTCATGAAAAAGTGAATTGTTTTTATCGAAAATTTAGTATAATAAATATTTTGAAATATATCGAAGCTAACAATTATTTATATTGTTTAAACAATAATAATATAAGTTACGTGTAGCACCTGAAGCTTTTATGGTTGAAGATCAACGTGAAGAAATACTTTTTAACGAAAGTATATTTTCTTTTCTTGTTTTGTATGGAGCTAAAACGTCCGTGAAGGACCCCGCACACCATATAGGGGATTTCTGCCTCCAGTCAAATTTAATCTAACCCACGTAAAAATGTTCTTTTGAACCCCTGAACAAATGTTCAAATGCAGCCAGGTCTGAAAAGGTCTTCGCTTTGAGATATGGAGACCTAAAGATCGTTCCAAATACGTTTTAAAATTGAAAAAAATTAAATTAAAGTTGGCTTTGATTTTATGGAAATTCAGAACTGCATAATTAATTCTTAAATAACACCATATTTCTTATTGGTGTTAATGACACCGTGGGTCTTCAAGGGCTTCGCTGCAGGTTTTTCAATTCAAGAATAAAGTTGTGATACTTTTTTTCTAAATAAAAAACTTCTATTAAAATCGTTTTTATTTTAGTTCCAGCCCTTGAGATACGGCCAAAATCGAGGGCGATTCGGCGCGGTTCACATTTTTTCAAAGATACAATGTATTTCTGATTTTTGACACAAGGGCAAAAATCGGCCATCTAAAATACATTGTATCTTTGGAACTGTGAGTGCCGTGCTGAATTGGCCTTGCCCTTGATTTTTACGGTATTCTTAGGGGTTCATGAGACTGAAAAAATAGGGATACCACGTTAAATTTTTTTTTATTTTCTCGACGCAATAACAACATTTATTCGAAAAATGACTACAACTATACACAGAGTGTTTCATGTTTCTAGATGATGTTATGACGAAATTGCTGTTAGGCAACTGGAAGTTCAAGTTACTGTGGTGGTCTATGTCCAGCATCAATAATACTATCTAAAAGCAACGTATTTGGATATTTGACCAGTTCTTGATGCCTTGCATAACCCAAGAGCCATAACACGGCCGTCACGTGTGCGCATATATCAAGTGTTCTCGCACCCGTTTTGCAAGTGCAATAATATGCCATGATTTTTTCTTGATCTGGAATGACTTGATCATTTTCTTGATTGAATGAGTAAGCAACCTACAGTTGGTATTTTGTATCACGTCGAAACCGCGAATATACTCGAACTCTCATAAAACCTTCTTCTTCTATGAGTTAATCAAACTGAAATTCTTCTGTGCCATCTCTTTCTAATTTATCATGAATATAAGCAGGTGCCAGATTCACTTGGTACACTCCAACCGTCAACTCTCGCAGAATTTCCAAGCTCATAATCGGAAAAAAAGGAGCGTGGCTCTCGTTCAATTTTCGCCAATTTGCATGTCTTACATTTCTATACATTGGATCTCCCTCAATCCTTGCTTGCACAGCATTAGGTTCTTCTGCTTTTCTTAGAATTTCTCGTGCGAGGTCGGCATTTGCTCCTTCCATGTATATTTTTGCCTTGTATTTATTTATAATTGCTGCAGAAATTCTGTAGAAGTCACGTATGTTTACTGCATGAGTGATCGACATGACTTTGTCTAAAAACTTGAAAATTGACTTGATGTGTCCATTTCTCGATTCTACGATCCAAGGAGTTTTCGTAATAACCGGCGTTTTGTTTTCATCTTCAGTGGAAAGTTGTTTCTCTCTACGTCCTAGAGTCGGTGGAATCCTGTAGGAATATCCGAGATCTCGTAGTTGCTAGTTTATGTCGTCATAACCTCGATCAGCGATAATGATATCTCCCTCTTCAGTCCATTCATTTAATGCATCAAGTTCATTTTTCAGAATTGCAGCATCATTATTTCTCGAGTCGCTGAAATATGGACCATGGATATCCAATATATAACCGTTTGGAGCAACCAGAAGAGCACGCTTTTCAAAATGACGATGTTTGTGAACCGAAAATGTTTGCCTCAATCCTGTAAAATCGCTGGTTTTGTTAAGATATACATATGTCCCATCAACGTATATTATTGCGACGCGATTTTCTGGATTTCCATTATAAAGTGCATTTGCAAAGTCGGTAACATGTCGATCAATGTATTCTTCTCTAGTCAATGCAATAAGACCAACATTTAAAGAAACAAAACGCACATCAAGGATTTCCGTGTTTTTTGAATTGACATACTCACTGCTTGACGCGTAGAATACTTAAACATGACCCTCAAAAACTCATCTGACAAACCTTGACGAAGTTTGCACAGAAACACAATCAAATCTTTTTTTCTTACGATGCGATGCTTATTTCTAAGAGGTTCTGGCACAGGATCGCAATAGGCAAACAAATCCCTGAATTGCTCCCGAGTTGCCACACAAAACGTTAAAATGTTCCTCGGTAAATGAATTTTTGTCGTTGTAATCTTGTTGGTTTTCTCGAAGCGATTCTCTAAGAGATTGTAAAAGTTCAGATAATTCATTAGCTTGGAACTTATAAGGTCTATTAAAGGAAGTTAATTCATCCAATAATAATCGCGGTACGAAGCCGTTATCGGTAATATGCGCTACACATGTTCTAGCGGTATCGTACGAAAGCGTAGAAAGGACATGTATAAAATATTTTACAATTGTCAGTTTAAACTTACAATTATATATAATTGCAACTTTAAACTTACAATTATCCATAATTGTCACTTTAAACTTACAATTATGTATAATTGCAACTTCAAACTGACAATTGTATATAATTGTAAGATTAAACTTGCAATTATACATAATTGTAAGTTTAAAGTGACAATTATAAAAATATTTTCGTACAAAATGTTTTTATAAATGTCAGTTTAAAGTGACAATTATGTATAATTGCAAGTTCAAACTTACAATTATATATAATTGCAACTTTAAACTTGCAATTATATATAATTGCAAGTTTAAAGTGACAATTATCTATCATTGTAAGTTTAAAGTTGCAATTATACACAACTGTAAGTTCAAGGTGACAATTTTAAAATATTTTCGACTATGTCCGTTCTACGCTTTCGTAGTATCGGGAACAAAAAATTTCTCAAAACAAAAATTTTTGCTCTAAATTCCAAGGATAAAAGTTGGGTATAATCATCACCACCGCAAAATATGCAAGGGTGATTACGCGCTTGCCTTAAGACGTTGAGGTATGGACAATTTGGATCTTGGGCAATAGTATCTAGCTCTTCCAAAATTGAAATATTGCAATTAAAGCAAATCCGATCGTCTTCCTGAATATCTTCTGGCGGCCGCCTAAAATTACTTCTTCGAACATCGATTTCTCGTCTATTTTCATTCATATTTATAAGACGTAGCATGAACCGAGGTGGATGTCTCTCATCACAAACATAACAATTTATCCTATTCATGATTATGAAAGAAAGCTGTGTTATCTGATAGTTTCAATGAATAAAAACAATGTCATTATTGACATATGAAAAATAAATAAAAAAGTGTGAAATAAAACTTAATATTTCGTTGTTTTACTATTGAGTTCTATGGGAACAGCAATAGAATTTAGTCATTTCGACAAGGTAACTTTGGGTGCTTCACGAGATTTTGGATTTGGAACGATCTTTAGGGCTCCTATCTCAAAGCGAAGAACTTTTCGGACCTGGCTGCATTTGAATATTTGTTCAGGGGGTTCAAAAGAACATTCTTATGTGGATTAGATTAAATTTGACTGGAGGCATAAATCCCCTATATGATGTGCGGGGTTCTTTAAATTAATTAAGGCATAATCGATTTATAACCCTTGCCTCAAAAAATAAGAGCGTACAAATTCGGTCACTACCTCCAACAGAAGATGCAGCTAAGCAGCATATCAAAAGGGTGTATTTGAAAATTCAGCAATGGAAAAATAATTCTACAATACTTCCCGAACAACAGGGTTGGAATAAAGAAAATTATTCGACGCCAGTCAAAATTAAGCAACCATCATCACCGGACAACATCTTAAAAATCATTTTCTGTTCCTGCAAAATAGGATGCGGTGCAACATGTGGATGCAGAAAGAGTTTTTTGCATTGCTCACCGGCATGCATTGTGTGTAATGGCAACGACTGCAATAATCACCCACCAATTGAAGAAAATCAAGAGTTCGATCCTATAGACTTGATTGATTGATTGATTGATTTACAGCGTGCGATAGGCATTGCTGCCACTCCCAGGTATATAGCTGGGCCTGCTACGTCCACGCTGGGTTGGACTAAAGTCATGCTTGTTGCCAGCAGCGAGAGCCACATGGCGCATGGTAAAGGAATGTGGGATGGGAGGTGTAGCTATTTGTGAGATGCGTTACCGCATTGTGTCATGAGGGAGCGTTTGAGCTCCCTTTTTTGTGTTTTTGGTTCTGGGCATCTGCCTCTTCTGAATCTTCGTGTGAAATATGTGTTGTGTCTAAATATGGAGTGTTTATGCTCCCCTTTTTGTGTTTCTTTGTGTTTCTCTTTTTCTGAGTCTTCAGATTTCTCGGTTTCCCATGCTGGATTGGGTTTGGGTCATGCCTGTTGAATTCATTTTTCCCCTCGCTTTTCTTTCCCAGTTTATTTATGATCCTCTCGATTATTGTTTACCACGTGTAACATGGTCTCCCTATTTTAGCTTGCTACAATTATTCAGTGTTAGCGCTTTCTTCAGTAGAATTTCTGCTGTTCTTTTTGCTTTAACCTTCTTGATCTTTTCTCTTATTTCTCTGCTTACCAGGATATGGTCTGTGTGATTGAGCTTCCATTACTCCAGGTGTCAATGCAGGTTTGAATTTTGCTGCATGTATTTCTTATTGTTAAGTCAAACATGTGTGCTAGGTTTTTCAGCGCGTTTCCATTTTCGTTAGGCCATGTGTGGAGTATAGTTTTTTCTATGATGCTTTTATCCTCCTCCGTCTGATCGTCTTTTCCTATATGTGCATTGAATTTTTCTAATAGTATAATGGACATTTTTCTTGATTTTTCATAGCGTTGGTGTATGCCGGGGTTATATTTTCTCCTTCTAACTGATGGCTTAGTGCTCCATATAGACAGTCCTCTCTTCGGTTATTACTGATTTCTTTCTCCTCTTTGCTGTCTGACACGATTTCCCTGCACTCTATATTCCATGATTTACTGTGTTAGAGGAGAAGTACTGTGTAGTTTTGGTTTGTATACCTAATTAAACACTAACTAATATTTCCTATCAATTACTGAAAATGTTTCGAAATATATATTATTTTACAACATCCACTTATGCTTTAAATATATCTTCTATACGTTGTCACTATTTAACTTTTATAAACTTTTATGGGTATCCATTGGTGACAGAGCATTATAAGGTACGTCTGGTCGCCTTGAGAGCAAGATGACAAGTCCAATGCGTTGACGCATTATGTTCGTTATTTAATGTTTATGCTCTTCTTTTTGTGTTTCTGCTTCTACAGATTTTCTCCTTCTCCTTCTGGGTTTTCTCATTCCTCGGTTTCTGGTTCTGTTAGAGTATATCGCTGCGGTTTTTTTGTGGAGTTCATTTTCCCCCCTCGCTTTTCTTTCCCCGTATGTTTGGTCCTTTCCCAGTTTGTTTATGATCCTCTTGGTTGTTGTTTTCCACGTGTAACCCGGTCTCCCCAGTTTTAGTATGAATTATAATGTAGAATTTTTCACTTAACAACGAGCGCAATTTTGACCTGAAAAGCTTCACTTGATAATTTACCTAAGAAAATATAATGACCATACTTTAAGAGTAATGCATTTGATTATTACGTGTGTTATGCTAATATGTACCCTGTAGAATTTTTCATTTAGTAGCGGTTTTTGTCGCCCTTTCTTCATTTCTTTGCATTAAGAGTTAGCAACGAGCGTAACTTCGACCTGAAAACCCTTGTTTCTCAACTTTTGTAAAATTAAAATTAAAAAATTATACTTAAATAATAAAAACATTTCTTCGATTCGTAATTTATACATCAATTCCATATCTTTCCTATCATACCTAAATTTATTATGAAAAAGAAGATGAAACATTATATTTTTCTGTAAATATTTTTCAATAATGTTTCAACAAACAATAAATATAAATTAGTGGAAGCATTATACTCTTCTTCGATTTACTGAGCTTTTTATATAATTGTTACACATTCTATAGGATACTCTTCGCAGTTTTCTTGTAAATAATGTTAGTTTTTGGACATTCTAAATTTTGTGATACCAACTTTGTTGTGATAAAAAAATATATGAAAAAAAAATGAAAAAAAAAACATCCTATCAGGGATTCGAACACAAGACCTTTGGATTGCCAGATTGCAAGCAAGCAAGCAATAACAAGTTTATTAAAATTAGGGGTACATGTGTGTGCCTCCCCGGAATCTGGTCAGGAGCCAGCCAGACAACCACGACGCGCAGCATCGAGGTGGATATTGGGCTGGGCGGGGCAGGTCCGGTTTGGCTAAAGTTGAATATAGAAGGTTAAACTGCCTACGGATAAAGCTTAAAATTAACAATTTGGATCAATAAGTACAGAAAAGTACTTCAAAAATAATTGAAATTAGTACTTTAAAAAACTAGAGGTTTCGTGCACAGACGAACACTTTGGAACTTTGATTGCTGACACGGGAAAACAGAACTCAACGAAAAAACCCGTTTGAAGCAATTCTACCCTGGTCTTCCTGCCAGGAAAGTGTGGTGGATAGAAGGTGTGGTTTAAGGATTGCCAGACAAAGCTTTAGTCATTGGACCATGACAGATCACTATAAAAAGTGCATGTCGGTAATATACATCATTCGAGTAATTATATTTTAACGAATTAAATGTATTATTATGAAATATATATATTATTAAAATGTATACGCAAAAAGAAATTATAGAGAATAACATTTCGCAAGATTTATATTTAAGTACGAATGACAAAAATTAAAAAAATATATTTTTTTAATTTAAATGATTGATTTTTTTTCAAAAACAATAGGGTCTTTCCTGTAGCTAACCTTAACTTACTTTCCAAATATCAATACGATCGGACTTTTCCTTCTTAAGTTACCGTGCTTACAAGAAACGTGACGGACGGTCGGACAGACGGACATTTTGAAAGTTGTTCAGAATTTATTCACTAACATAATGTTATAAAAAAATTTTCTCTACGAGCGATATTCACTGTTTTAGAAATGTTCCGATCAAATGCAATATACTCTTCGTTTTTGCGAAGAGTATAATAATAATCAAGAACAAATAATTATATTTAACACATATTTCTTATATTAAATTTTCAATAAAAACAACTCACCTTTCTATAAATATAGCGAAAGAACAAAAAAAAACCTGTATATGTCATTATTATTGTCTAAACAACAATATAAATAATTGTTAGCTTCGAAATATTTCAAAATATTTATTATACTAAATTTTCAATAAAAACAATTCACTTTTACTTCCACATCCAGTGGAAGTATAGTAACGACAAAAAAAATTTTATTGTTCAAATAGGCTAGAATGTCACGAAACGTCGAAATTTTAAATTTGGTTTCCGTGAAAAAAATTAAAAAACAAAATATCAATCTACAGATTCACGCTTCTTGTGTAAGATATATTGTATAGTCTAACAACATTCGGTAGACTAGTGTGTTAAAGCGTGAAGACTGTACACGTGTTTTCTCTGAAGCCGTCATGCTAGTTGTGATATTTCGCGAAAAAAGTGCAATTAAAGTTAGTGATAGCTGTGTAAGGCCTACACAGCCCATAAGGAGCCCGTGTGGTTTCGGACGGTCCTTAACTGGGTCCAAAGTAAGTTTTTTGCCCAAAACTATTAAAAGTGATAATGACATTAAAAGTCTGAGAATCTTGAATCCATTTCTGGCACAACGCCGGAAAAATTTCCGGCAATCACAACCTAAAAAACATTAATATAACCTAAAAATCAAACCAAGTGCAACACCAACCTAAAAATTTTCGACTGTCAAAAAATATAATCCCCTAGTAAAGTTTAGAAGCAGAATTTTTGACAGCTGTGAGTTTGACACATTTAGAATTAACAAAGTTTAGCGACAAAAAATTTGTCAGTTTGACAGCTGTCAAAAAATCTTCTTCTCCTGAAACCTTTTGGCATCTGCCAGTTTGACATCTGACATCTGAAATTTCATATATTTTAGTCCACTTCCACCGACTGGGGAGGTTCCAGCCGCTTTCTGTAGCTGCCGACCGACGTTTTTTTTTTATAGGTAAAGGTTTTGTTTAAAGCTTAATTTGCCTAATTAACGTTTGCAACATATATTTTGCTTCTGTTTATCTTACCTTTTTTGTTGTTTTATGTAGATGTATGATAATATTTTTTAGTGCCTAATAAAAATATATTCATATTATTTTCTTTCAGGTTTTTGTTGTATTGTAAACAATTTTATCTACGATCACTACTGTAAATAGTAAAAAACACACTACCTGCCATCTATGTAAGTTGAATTTTACATCTTGTAAACAAAACGCACTGTAAACAAATCGCACGGTAAACAAAACGCACGGAACACACAATTATAGGTGGCTTATAGGGTTTAAAAAAACAAATGCGCCTACTTAATTTTCAAACGCTGTCAAAACTGACATAATATTTGTTGAATAACATTGTTGGCTAGTAAACTAAATCCAGATTTTACTAAATAACTAAATAAATATGATCGTAGGTAAAGTATAGTACATAATTCCGGCTCGGTGGCGCAGTGCTTAAGGTGTTAGGCTTGCGACCACGGAGTCCCAAGTTCGAATTTTGGCTAGGGTATGGATGTGTAGTGGCGTTTTTCTCGTGTTACCGAGACGGCAGCAGTGGGCTGGACTGCGGTTGTGTGATAGACAACACGGTCTAGTCGCTCTCCTCTCCTGAATTCGAGTCTCAGCTGCGGCAGATGACAATGTCGCAGGGAATGGGTGTTGTGATGTTGTCTATGTGTGTGTCCGTCCTGGTTAAGTGGTAGAATAGCCATCGGCTAAACTCCGCCAGGACATTAAAATAAAAATAAGGCAAATAAAAATTCGAGTTGTAAGGCAATTAGGCACTCATGGAAATAAGCACTCGCCGCTACGCGGCATCGTGCGTAACTTTTCCGTTCGTGCGTAATATGCTTCTTACATCACTCATTACGTAATATACTATTAAATAAAAACTCCTAATATACAGATACGTTATAGGTACCTTTTATCGCGTTTGGCGTATATAAAATAGCTTTTTCTGTGTGGCGGGGCCAAATCAAACCAATCCAGTTCTACTCTTCGACACAGTACAGCCTTACCTAAGCCTTTTCTTATCAGATACTCGATGACATCAGGCCAACGCTTTGAAGGGCATCCTCTTTGCCTCTTGCCATACGATTTTCCCTGAACTGTCAACCATTCTATATTGGAGATAAGGATTTGGGAGAATACCATTCTGGAGAGTTGTTTTTGAGAGCATCAATGCCTAAAAAAAGACAGAGCAAGGACGTTAGGAGGTCTGATGCGTTTCGTCATGTTACTTCTGTTACGCCAAATTTTGCTCGAGTTGCAAGTTGCCGCTCTTGCCATCTATCCACCATAAATACACCACCCACAACACCACGCTTCCTAATTCACATCCCCTCAACCCCCCTTGACTCCTCGCTGAAAACAAAATAACTATAAATTAAGCACTCTACGCAACAACATGTTTTTTTTTTACCAGATGACGTTCTCAAGCAGGGTTTTTATTTCTATTTTCCCTGCAACTTTCTTCATACATGACAATAATAAGTTAAATCAAGAAACAATTTCATTTAAGTATTTTATAAATAATTAAAACAAACGTATATTATCTTTCAGAAGTTTGCCTGTAACTTTCGTTCATGATGTCCTGGGGTAATTCGCCGAGATATCTGGCCACAGCGGGACATCGCACAGTCTTCGTGGTCATTGCAGTAGCAAAAATAGCTCTTAGTACAGTAACTAAAGATTTTAACTTCGGAATAATATCATGTTGAACGGATTTCGTACATTTTTGGCAGTATAATAGTAAATGCTTCACAGAAAAGTTTCTATATTGTGTAGGGGCTTGCTAATTTAAGTGCCACCTCCTTCTTGGAGGATGGCACTTAAAAAATATATATACTTATTGGAGATGAAAGAGAATCTAATTTTAAGAAGAAATGGTTCTATGCAATTTTTCATATGAATTGATAGATAGTTTTTAAGTTATAATGACTTCAAAATTGCGATTTTAGCTTAAAAAAAAATATTTCCGAATGGCTTTCTCAAAAAGTATTACTTTATCGAAAAAATGTTACAGACCAATTACAGAAAGTATAAACTAGGAATCAATTATATTTTTTGTTTATTGATACAGGATTAATAATATCGGAGATATTTAAGTATATATTTGGGATCCAAGTATTCATAAGACAATTATTTAGAGTGAGAGTTAAATATCTCAGAATCTGTGACATTGTGCCTTATTTTCGTCTGCCATATTGAAGCCGCCATTTTGATTGTTTTTATTTTGACTTCAGATTCGTAATCAGCGACCCCAAAAACATAAATATACTGCATTTGAAAAATAAATAATCAATACTTTTCCATGTATTAATTTTTTTTGATTTAGGAGTGGGTAAGGATGAGTCAGGGGTAAGAGCAAGCACCAGGACCATATAGAAACTGAAGATGATACCTTTTACTACAAGAATCATCCATAAAAAAATATAATTCAATATGAGATTATTCCGAAATTTTGCATATTTTTTACCTCTAAGTACAGTACTATCTTGCCATCTGTATTTTTCACCGAATCTCATATTGGCAGTCGCGTGTATTGTCCACAAGGTATACAAGGGTTAAGGTATACAGTATTATTTACTACCTCAAAGCCACCTATCCTTAACGTGTCTGGCTAATTATCATTTGCTCGGTCTGTAACTATAATTTTAGACTTTTCTAATTTACACTTAAAGTATAATCAGAACTTACTGCAACTAACATGGTATCCTCTGCAAGTCTTGCTTCCAACTCTACTGCTCCACTTACCGCGCCAGTCTTACAGCACACGTTGCAACAGGTTCACTATACGTACATGATTGGTGACAGCCCTGTTTGACGCCTTTGCAATTTTACATTTGTCTGAATTAGTGTTGTCTAGGTTCACCAACGTAGACTTTCCTTCATACAATCGGCGAATTATAAAGACCAGATAATTGGTCTCATTCATCATTGCTTTTATTGCATGTTAATTACTCTATTGACGTAGAAAATCATCATATTTTGATTTACATAAGATACAATTCTTTAATTAATTCATTTGAAGCGTTAATCTCAAGATATAGATTGCTATCTGTGCTATTTCGAATTTGGAAATATACTTGAATATCTTATTTCAAAATCAATACAAAACTAATTTTAAACGCACCAAGTGAAGAGGAGAATCTGATGCTTAGATAGATTTTGATCTAACTCGCTGTTTATTGGATTCACGAAGGTAATCCTTATATTCATAAGAGGAAATTTGAGTACCGGTCAGAGTCCGAGAGATTCATTAGACGCAATGGAAACGTATGTGAACCGTTGAATTACATCTTCTGGTCACTAGGTACATACAAACGGAAAGGGTAAGGTAAGCCATATCTTTAATTTCAAAGACCACAAACTTATAATAATCTTCTTCTTATTCACAACGTTTTACCAGACGTTTTGTGAATCTTGAAAATTATTTTAGTTGGCTTCTGCTTGCTGTATAGTACGTCTGGCGGCATCACGCCATATGTCGCGGTTGGCTGTTTTGCGAACAGCCACATTAAAGTCAGCCCATCAGCTCTTTGGTGATTTATTTATTTATTTTATTTATTTAAAGGTACAACTGCCCAGACAGAAAAAAAATCAGTTAAAGGGCAGGAAGATACAGATGATAAAAACAACAATATATCTCTATATAAAGACAGTCTCAAATACAATCCTATTATATAACTTAATTACCAAAAATGCATTTCCTAATATTACAATAATTAAAAAAAATCTAAGTCCGCCTGATATTGGGTAAACTGTCAGCACATAGAGTAAATAGGTGAGAATTTTAATAAATTAGTACGATGAGTAGGTAAACAAAATAAAGAATACGATCTAGTTTGAAAAGAGGGTATATTGAAGTAAATTTCATTTAATAGCTCAGGACAGTCAATACTGTTGGTTAAAAGTTTATGTAAAAAGAGTACAGCAAAGTATGCTCGTCGTAACGCTAGTTTATGTAAGTTAAATCTAGCCAACAATTCAGATTGCAGAGTACTAACAGCTGGAAAAACAATTAGACTTATAAGCAAGGTACTTAGCATGCTTCCTCTGAATTTTTTCTAAGTTAGAAATACAAGTTTCATAGTTTGGGCCCCAGACATCTGAAGAGAATTCTAATTCAGACCTGAAAAAGGTATTAAACATCAAAGTAATTGTTGAAACATCTTTAAAGTGCCTTGAGTTTCCCATAATAAACCCAGATTCTTATTGGAATTAGCTATAATGTAATTAATATAAAGTATAAGAGTTAGTGTAGAATCAAAAATAACACTCCTTGAATTCGGAACATCTGGTAATAGCTTCACTACCTATATCCTATATTAGGTATACGAAAAAGTTATTGAATTAGTTTTCCTTGTGAAGGACATTTCGATATATTTAACGTTAATTTTTGTGAGATCATGTTGTAATTTATCACAATCGCTTATTGACCTAATCGAGGTAAATAGCTTGAGGTGATCTGCATATAGGAGAGCATTAGATGTCTCAATGACTTGATCAATATCATTAATGAATAATATGAAGAGTAGGGGCTCAAGAACTGAGCCCTCCCGATGTTACCGATACTTGAACAAATGTGAAACCACGACAATGTACATTTAATAGCCTATTAGACAGATATGAACAGAAAAAATTGATAAAGTGCGTGGTTAGTTCAAAGGTTAATAATTTTTTTTTCTAATGAGATCTCATGATCTAGCCTATCAAAAGGTTTGGAGATGTCAGTATAAATTACACCAACCTGACCGCCTTGATCAAGTGATGTAGCAAGATAATTGGTAATACAAGACTAGTGGTTGATGATCTACCAGCTAAGAAACCATGCTGATGAACTGATATTTGGGATTTCGTATGAAAAGATAAGATATCATATAAGATAACCTTAAACAGCTTGCCAAAGTTACAGAAGATAAGTATAGGTCTATAGTTCTCAATTGCATTCTTGTCACCTTTTTTAAATATAGGACAAATTTTTGACGTACACCAAATTTGAATTTGAACTGAATTTCATAATGGCGCAGTCTCTTAGTAGAAAAGGTGGAATTCTATCAGGACCAGTAGTTTGTTTGTTTTTAGATTTCTTTAAGGCTATGAGAACATCTTCCATTTTGATAATTGGAGTATTAAGTTGTGGGACATCGAAAGTGTCATCTTGATCTACTTTATCGTAATTAGATGATGATATAAAAGCAGACTGAAAGTAATCGCATTAAATATGTTTTGAGGATCATTAAGCTGACTGTTGCCGTAGGAGATTGATTGAGGAATTGTAGATGAATTACGCATGTTATTAAGAAAAGACCAAAAACAAGTAGAATTATATTTAATTTGCGATTCCGAACTTTTGATATAATTTTTATGTGCAGAGTCAACATCTCTTTATATAAGTGCAATAAATGAGATTTTTCTTTAATCTCTCTAATGATACTTCTGCTGAACCAAGGTGGATATGAAGCGTTTTTCGGGGTTGTTTTGGGAACACTTTCTGCAGACGCTCCACGCGTTTGCCACATTTTTTATGTTGTCACGTCAAAAATTTTATTGTAATTTTTTTTGCTATATCCACAAAAAACTATATCCCCAATTTCCCCATGTTTCGTGAAGCGATAAAAATGAAAATTTTGAAAAAGTATAATATATTCCTCCCCTCCCATGTCCAAATTCTGTGTACTTTTGAAATTTCAGTTTTGCTGTTTTACATCTATACGGACATGTTTAAACCTTTTTAGAACGGTCTTCGGCGCTGATGCCTTAATCATGGCTTGTTGTGCTCTCAAAATGCCTTTTTGCTAATTTTTTCTTTAGTCGAATTTTTTGTCTATCTTTCGACCTAGGTCGATTTTATGAGGTTCTACAACATTATCAGTGACGATAAAGTAGTTTCCACAAACAACACTTGAACGCTACACTCGAGTACTAGGCTCGATGGGCATTTCACCAACCAAGTTGGCATCATCTGGAGATGAGTATAACTCGTTTTAGCTGCAAAAAGTAATTTAGTAATGAACTGATAAGAAAAATTTGTCGGATAAATCGTACATTACCTACAGACGGACATACAGTTCAATCAAACTGATGTGGCTGGGAAAAATGTATCTAACCAATAAACATTATCATGTCTGTCATTTAGAGCGAAATTCTGAAAATTTAACTAAGTAATTTAGTTGGTAGTGATAGACCATTCGTCTGGGAATTTGGATCGGAAAAAAACGGTCCAAATAATCGGGAAGTCCTTGGTCGTCATCTTGAAAAATTAATGTGATGAAACAATGTTTTTGCTGAGAGCTTTTAAATCTCAAAATAGAATAGATAGCAAAAATGCACAGCTTAAAATTTTCTAGACATTTTCGGACATAATATTATGGCAAGAATTAAGTAGACCTTCTTAATTTTTGTCATAATATTCACTCTAATGCCACAAACAGCCGTATTTAATTTGAGCAGCATATGAATGCTTTTTCGCTTGAAAAGGGATAAAAAATCTATTGTACCTCTTTTGATAGTTATTTCTGCCCCTATAGACTTATATTAAAACACTTCCCTTCAGTTAGCAAAGGAAGTAAAAATATAAAAGTTTTAATGTATTTTCCTTCTAATTGTCTTTCTTCGATCAAATTTATGTGGAATAATTATAAAACGGCTAGTTTAGGTGTGTCTTCTTAACTTGAATTTTTACTTAATTGTCCATTGCGAGATATTAATATTTATTTCTTGTTCTTTATTCTTTAGTTTTATATGGCATTCATATACTCGCATGAAATTCGAGCACTGAATCGATTAACAATAGAGAAAGCCTATTTTTATCATCTGACAGTTGATTGACGAGATATTTTCGGGTAAAAACAATAAAGTGGTTTACCAGATTGGGCTGTCTTTGACAATATTTATCTAAAAAGGGCTAGTACATAAATACGTCATATTATACGATAAAGGTAATTTATAGGATTATAACCCAATGATAATGAACGCAATGTGATGGAACGAATAGCAATAATACTGTCTTAGTTATAAAAAGAATGCAGAAAAACAAAGAAAACAATATTAATTTATCGCAACTGAGTTTCCTTATAGAGGTATCAAATAACAATATTTTTTAGCATTATAGTCCAGTCACCTCTGATTTGAGTGCTAATGAATGGATTTTGATGAAACCTTGTGCAATGTGTAATGACGTTAATAAAAAAGTTGAAAAAAGATTTGAATAGAAAATGATCGGAAGGGGTAGAAAACACTCCTTTTATTACAGGTTCCGTAACTTGTAGAATTAGGTCAAAAATGAAAAAAAAAAAACAATATATTTCCCTTTTTTTGACCCAAAATAATATGATTTTATTCTTGTGAATTTTTTTGAAAAATACATATTTTTCGAGATATTTCCACTCGAAAATGTTTAAAAGTGGGGGAGGGGAAATGTAAAATTTGAAAAAAAATCCTGAAAAAATTCAGGTGAATGTATCATCGAAATACAAGACTATTTTTAGTTTTAACTTGCCTGTGAAGTGCGTTTTCACCGAGTTTTTCCGGAAAAACCTGAAAAACTACCTCTTTCTTTGAAATTGTAGCGGTTTAAAAATATGTAATGTAAAAATTTGAAAAAATGCAGACGGATGCATTGAGGCCTTCTAAACATTTTTTGTCTCTTCGAATTTTTTTGTAACTTGCTAATTTTTCGAGTTACAGGCAGTTCCTCGCGATAAATAATGTAGGTACTACATTTTTTGCGAAAAAAAAAAAAAAAATTTTCCGGAAATCTTTTTCACATTTTCACTTTAAAAATGGTATAACTATATAGGTTTTATATTTTTTTATAATAATATGTATAAATCAGGCTCATTTTTCGATTTTGTATGTATTTTTAATGTGCAAAAAATGTAGTACATTATTTGTTGTGAAAACTGCCTGTATCTGGGAAAATTAGCAAGTTGCAAAAAATTCCAAGAGACCAAAAAATGTTTAGAAGACCTCAATGCACATGTATGAGTTTTTTCAAAATTTTTAATTTATGTAACTCACACACGTTCACTGTATTCACATAAACTTTACACAGACAAATAAAGCCATATCTAAGATTGAATTATTCTGGTCTTTGATAGAATACATGTAAAGCAATTCCTAGATATAAAAATAGTTTTAATTAAAATCAGAATTTTTACTCTGTTACCAAGAATGTCATCATCATCATGGACCATCCTGTTTTTTAATATAAATCCATCAGATTGCGCCACTTGAGTATACTAAATTAGACGAAGATTTGCCATGTACCTCAGTTCTCTATCAGCATTAGAAGTGGTCTTGTGTTTTGCGATGCTTTGATTTTTTGAGTAAAATATGTGTTAAATAAGGTACGTATTTTTTTTTTAATACATTAACATCATGCTCTGACAAGTAGTTTTTTTGTACAAATGCTTAGTACATCCAAAATTAAGATAATATTTAGTTCAAGAGATCCCTCCATATATCAGATTTTTCTTTTTAGAGAATATTATTTACTTAGAAGAAAGACGGCGTTATCGGAACCGTAAAGAAGAAGGAAAACTTAAAGCTTGCAACATCCGAAAGAAGTGCAAGAGCCATAAGACGCCGCCGGAAGGAAGCTTCCGCAAAATATAGAATTAAATTAAAAAAAATAAAAAGCTAGTAGGAAACGGCGGTCAGCTGGCGCACCCGCGGTGGGAGAAGCTGGTGTTCGACTGAATGAAGAAAATTTCATGTTTTCCTAGAAAATGCATGTATATCTTAAAAAAAAATTCCCAGAAACCTATATTTTGGTTAATGGAACATCTAGGTACCTTTTTGGAGATATCTGCGAAGAATATTAACAGCTGGCATTTCGGAGCCGAAGAAATTGCAAAAACATGCGATCTACACACGTTCATATGTTTCGAAAAACACCAGCGGGACTGTCAAACGATGTCGCGACGTAAAGAGGAAGACTTCCAGTTAAATCTGCGAAATTCTTAGCACGAACGAATCGACAGTGGCATTTTGTGACACTTCAGAAAATCGTATCTCTACAAATTTAGCTATGACATATGTATTTTCCGGAAAGAAAAAAAGTCTCCACTTTGACCGCTCGTAGCTCATTAATTTATGATATTAATTTAATAAAAGACTTTTAGATAATTCAATTCCCTACAAATTCGCTAGGGCGTAGTTTTTTGCCTAGGTACCACAGTTTAGAAGTTATGTAGGTCGTCAGCAAAAAATGTTCAATTTTCCGCCGTACATCGCCACATATTCAAGTCAATATCTCTGAAACGAAACAATTTAGGAAAATTCTGATAGAACCAGACGATTCCTCATGAAAAGAACCTGTTCTTTGGGAGTTTTTATTTTTGAGCTAATTCCAATAGACCGGGAGACAGCGACATATTTTTGGCACTCATACCATTAAGGCTGAATTTCACATATATAGTAGTTTATTGCGTGTACATACAAGAAACGGTGGTCAGCTGGCGATAGCTGCGGTGAGGGGAGCTACGAGGACGCCACCCACGCGTAAAAAATTTATAAAAATAAAAAAAAAATTACCATCAAAGTTGAAATTTTGTATATTGTTTAATAATGTTAAAAAGTGATACAAACCATATTCAGCTGTTAAAATGACCATGGATAAGAGGTCCGCTGCTCATGTTAGCATGTTGCTTATATAATGTACATTGTACATGACAATAATTCATTCTTTCTTTTTTATTGTGTAATATAATAATTCATTAAAGCGTTAATGCATATAATTTAACTTAAATTGAAATATAAACTTTGTGACGTGCACGTATGAACGTTATTCGGAAAATCCTCGCTCGCTTTCGCTCTACTATTTTCAAATTAACTTCCTGAAACTAATTTTGGTTACCTGTGAAGCAGCCTAATTATTGATAACCTCTTTATCCCCTCTCCGAGATTTCGAAGCCCATGTATTAGGGGCTAGCGTTTCGAACAGATGTAGAGTGAAATTACTTAGAGAAGATAACATATGTCACGGCTTCGCGCATCGGGTATATTTGTGAACACGATACCAGTACTGCGCAAATTTAGTCTTTTTAAATTAAAGAAAATTACTGAATTTACTATGTTCGTTTATTAATATTGGACAGTCGCAATTAAAATAAATTTCAGTTCATCTGTGTTATTCGTATAAACAGTTCAATATTCACTATAAAATATATAATAAATAATAATAAATACCAAACATGAAAAACACTAGACACCACTGCAATTGGAAAAACAAGTTCGTTGTCTACCAGCACATGCTAGCGGCATCAGTCTGTTAAAACTTTTAATCAAAACGTTTATATAAACATGCTCATATGAGCAGCGGACGTAATATCCATCGTCATTTTAACAGCTGAATATGATTTTTTGTCACTTCTTAACAGTATTAGACAACACACAAAATTTCAACTTTGATGGTAATTTTCTTTTTCAAATAAATTTTTTACTCGTAGCTCCCCACACCGCGGGTGCGCCAGCTGACCGCCGTTTCTTGTTTGTACACACAATAAACTACTACATATGTGAAAATCTGCCTTAGTGGTATGAGTGCCAAAAATGTGTCGCTGCCTCCCGATCTATTGGAATTAGCTCAAAGATAAAAACTCCCAAAGAACAGGTTCTTTTCATGAGAAATCGTCCGGTTCCATCTAGTCTGGGGTCCAACAGTACGAAATCGCTCTAAATTCCAAGTAACCTGTTCCAACGTACATTTTTCAACTCCAGATTTGCAAAAAGGGTTATATAGGACACCAGAAATGACTTGTCGGATTCTTATCAGCTCTTGCATAACTTCTTAAATGATAAGAAAAGAGACGAAATGATGATTCCTAAAAAAATGTTTTTTAATACATAACACGTTCTGTAAAAGAAACTATGAGTCCTATCTATCTAATTTTTTTATAGTATACACTAAAGACATAAGCGCTTGGATGAAGCTCGATGGCACTGTTTAAATATGTTTAGTTTTTTGGGAACAAAATATGAAATCTGTAACTATAAAATATTGTAGTAAGAATTTCAACATACGAGCAAGTACTTCAATTTTAAATTTTTGTGTATAAAATATGCTAACAAACATACCCAATATATTGAAAATGTTTTTAAGACAAGAACTAAGTTGATATTGCATATAGTATTCGAGTTGTTAATTTTTAAAATGGGTGCATGATGCGGCGCATGTAATAAAGGCGACAGCTCTCCTAAAATTCATAAAGCGCATGAAAAGTTTACAGTGGAATTAGCTGGTATGTTTATGTTTACTAGGCGTATGTACTTATGTATATAGTGTGACATTTTAACATTATAAAAACTGTTTGTGTTTGATTGTTTACATCGATTGATTATTGTTTGCGGTTCATATTTATTATTTACTAGCTATGCCCGCGGTTACGTTCGCGTGGAATTTTGAAATTGACTAAAAAGCTTCTTTATAACCGACGTTTGAGGTAGAATCACCATTCTGGAATATTCCAGAGTACTCTCGAATTTTCTGGAATATTACAGAAGTTTAATCTTAAAAGTTTATGCCGTGCAAATACGCTTATTGTAGAGATCAAGCAGTATCTTCTATTCTACTAGACCGATTTTCATAAAACTTGGCTTAGTCTAGGCCGATTTCGATGAAATAAGAACTAAATGTTACTCCAAGCTTAAATGAACCTTATTGGTTCAGTAGTTTCTGCGTGATGCGCGTTCAAACAGACAAGCAGACAAACAGAGAAAAATTCCAAAATCTATCTTAATGTATTCCATTACTCATCTTACATCCCCCACATCAGAGTTTTGCAAATATTTTCAATGTACATACACGTCAACTTTACAAATGTATTATATGTATACGTTTGAAAATTATTAAAAGGTAAAATAATTTAATAAAAGTGATTTACGCTCCCTCCCACCAACGGAAGACGCTTTTCAATAACATGTTGCAAATATTACTTTTTTTAAAACAGTGTTGTGAACGGTCATTCAAATTACCTCTTGCACAAAATTTTGGATGCAGAATTGGAAATCAGGAGCTGGTACCGATAATGTTGACAAAAAAAGTTTATCTGAACTTAAATTAACAAGTGCAACTGTAAAATAAAATGCGACACAAAATGTTCTTGCGAGTGGTATTCAGTTGCGTGCTCGTGTGCTGCTTTTCCTGAAAATTGTTTTAAGGGAAAAAGCAATATGCATCATTTTATAATGATAGTGATTCTGACTAAAATGTTACAATAGTTATACACAAAAATTACATAATATACAACATTAATGTTTTATTTAAAATATCTCCCTTTTCTGCTTTCTATTAAATATGCTAAATACCTAAAATAATATTTCTCACTAATGTTTTATTTCTTAAACAATATAAAAACGAGTAGAAGTTGTACTCGGGCATGGCCAATTGCGAATACCTATTTGATTAACATTTTGCTCGAAACACACAATTCACTTTGTATCGATTATTATTTTTTTAAATGAGTGGCCGCAATTGGCAACGCCCGACTACTACTTTCTTTCGTTTTGTAGTAGTATTAACATAAAGTAATTCAAATTTGCAATTATATTGAACAATATAGTGCTTTTTACTGTTACACTGTACCAATTATCGTGTAGACTATTTTTATTTTAATGCTGCATGATTACGCGCCTCATAAAAAAATCATAAACAAAAAACTGTATACGTTATCGACAGGATCTTTTTTAAAAAAACTTTTTCAATATATGGACTATATTTGGTAAGCAATTGTATATAAGAATTTCATAAATTTAACATAGTTGTCCGCATATCGAAATTTTTAGAACGTAAATATCAACCTTTTGATTTTAATTATTTTTTTTCCAAAAAAAATATTCTTTTCAAAAATACCAATAGCTTAGTTAGAATCACGTATATCTTTTGAGTATACATACCAAAAATCAGATCGGTAGGTTACATAGTTTTTGTTTTAACGGAGAATAACCATTGTAAAACATAATTTTGTAATTATCAATCCGCCATCTTTTTTGCGATTTCTGAAGTTGCGCAAGAGCAAAAATTAATCCGACAAGTGTTTTCTAGTGCCCCAGGTAATGCTATCTTCATTACTTATATCAACATTTGTACGTCATGTCGGAACAGGTCATCTTGATTTTGGAATGCTTGGACCCCGGACTAATCAGAATTTTCCTAAATTGTTTCGTTTCAGAGATATTAACTTGAATATGTGGCGATGTACGGCGGAAAATTGGACATTTTTTGCTTAAGACCTACATAACTTCTAAATGGTGGTACCTAGGCAAAAAACTACGCCCTAACGAATTTGTAGAGTATTGAATTATCTAAAAGTCTTTTTTTAAATTATTGTCATAGCCCAAAAATTAATGAGCTAGGAGCGGTCAAAGTGGAGACTTTTTTCTTTCCGGAAAATGCATATGTCCTACCTAACTTTAACTGGAAGTCTTCCTCTTTACGGCGCGCCATCGTTTGGCCGTTCCGCTGGTGTTTTTCGAAAGATATGAACGTGTCCAGATCGCATGATTTTGCAATTTCTTAGGCTCCGAAATGCCAGCTGTTCTTTAATATTTTTCGCAGATATAGGTATCTCCGAAACGGTAAGAGCTAACTCGAAATAAAAACCGCTGCCCAAGGAATCACTACTTCCACATCCAGATTTTCTATTCAAGTCACTCACAACGAAAAAAATGTGTATGTGGAAATAATTGTTTATGGAACTTTAATAATATAATATTTGAAATACTCTACCACAAAAACCCATAAAAAGATACATTGGTAGTGAGGTGGGGGTGGTGATAGGGGGTAGTTGGTAGTGGGGATGGATGAAGTAAAAAAATATTTTGAGGTTTCTGGTTTTTGTGCACATACTAAATCACATTCTTTTTCATCCCCTTTAATAATGGGGTGGGGGTGGTAATAGAGGTGGCTAATGCCAAAATTTTTTTTGAGACCTTAGCTTCTCTTGTATATACTAAATACTAATTTTATGGAATATTACCTGCTTGATTTACTTATTTACCCCAAATTTACCCCAATTTACCCCCCCCAACCTTCGACAGAACAAGATGAAAATATAATCTAGTTCTAGATCTCGTTAAAGTACATATGTGTACCAAATTTCAAGTCAATATCTCAAACGATTCCAGAGTAAACGTGCGCACAAAAAAAAGTTACAGACCGACAGACAGACAGACCGACAGACCGACAGACAGACAGAAATTTTTTTTTCGCTCAAACTTAAAATCTCGACGTTTCATGACATTCTAAGCCTATTTGAACAATAAAAATTTTTAAAAATTTTTTTGTCGTTACTATACTTCCACTGGATGTGGAAGTAAAATAAGGTCAAACGAGTATTTTTCATTACGAATCTTTTGAACATATCAGAATTTCGATATGTTTTTTCGTTTCGGAGATATTTACTGAAATGTCGGCGATGTACGGCAAAAAAATAAAACTTTCTGTGTTTCAAAAGTGCCGGCAACTTCTCAGTCTTGGCTCCTACGCCAAAATACTACTATTACTAATTTAAATAGAATTAAATTTGCTAAAAGTCTTTTTTTTTATTTTTTGAATTGCGGCAAAAATGAGGAAAGTGGAGGGGGCGGAAGTTTGGACTTTCTCTTTTTTGGGAAAATTTCGCCACTTTGTCACCGTAATTAATCGGTATTTAAATTAAATTGATCTCATATATGATATCCACTTAATATCATGTATTATCTAGATGTTCCATTAATCTCGGCCCTTCAAAACAAAGGTTTCTGGGAATGCTTTTTTTCTAGGAAAACGTGAAATTTTCTTCATTTAGTCGAATACCAGCTTCCTCCTTCAAGTCCAGCAGCAGATGAACTAACTGAACAGAGACACTTCTGTCTCTAGAAATACGAATACTTCATTTTCAGCGCGAAAAGAATGAGGAAGACTAAGAGAGAGTTAGAAAAGATGAAGAGAAAATTAGAAGAAAAATTTAAATATACAATGCGGTTTTACAGATTAACAAATGAGCGTTTAAAATAAAAGAGAAAAAAAATTGTCTGCGGTCAAATGTGGAGAGAATGCATCGTCGGAAGTTAAGAAAATGTTGGGCTTCGCCGAAGTATTAAAAACACAACTAGAAACAAATTTTAATGTAATTTTTAAAAATTCTATATAAAATAAAAATAATTATTCTTAAATAATTTTTTTTTTTAATCGTCTTATTTATATTAATGTCCTGGCGGAGTTTAGCCGTAGGTTATTCTACCACTCAACCAGGACGGACACACACACACATAGACAATATCACAACACCCATTCCCTGCGACATTGCCATCTGCCGCAGCTGAGACTCGAACTCAGGAGAGAAGAGCGGCTAGATTGTGTTGTCTCTCACACAACAGCAATCTAGTTCACTGCTACCATCTCGGCAACACATGAAAAACGCCACTACACATCCATACCCTAGCCAGGATTCGAACCGTGGTCGCAAGCTTAACACCTAAAGCACTGCGCCACCGAGCGGTGTATATAATTGTGTATATAATTACAACTCCCTTCGAATTTTAACAATATAGAACAAAAACTAAGTAGCTAATATTTTGTCTCAATTATTATGCCTGGACGCATTTTATGACTGCTCAATCCGCGCACCGTTATGCTTGCGCACACTACTTTTATCTTAGAGTAATGTTTATCTTAGAGTAATGTTTTTTTTTGAAGTGAACTAAAAAAATAACACTTCAAAATGGTAGACATGATTTTTCGACACTGCATTCGGTTCAATAGATATTTAACATTAATTGGAATTTTTAATGCAAAAAAATCTTCTTTTTCTTCAAATTCAATTTTAGACACTTTTTTCTGAATAATGACCAGATGGAAAAAAATTGTAATTATTGTTGAACAACTCTCGAAGATAGAGTTGTTCTTCTCATAACAAAATCTGACAGAGAGTGAAGTACTTATAGCCAATTTTCGAAGGCCCTTTTTTCCCACAAAAAATTGAATCTAGCGAAAAATAATGCAGATGTCGATCTGAAATTTTTACCAGATATTCCCTTCTATATAACACTTTAGTAAAATTTCAAAAATCTTTCTAAAATTTAATAAAGCTATTTTAGCGTTCGGGGGCTCATTTTATAGATTTTTTGAATACCTATAACTTTCTCATATGAACTTTCCTCTCAGGTTATTGGCCTTCTGTTTAAACGCGAAAAAACGATTTTTCAACTTTACCACTCCCCCTTTATTTATTCGGTATGACATCACTTGGCACGCTATAAGGGCTTGTTTTGGACTTAAAACAATGAAATCGTAGTTATCTATTTTCGCCATGTCAAATTACAATTCGACTGGACTATAAGCCATAAAGAAGAACAACAGTTTGTGAGATGTGTCTCAGGAAACATTGTAGTTAATTGTATTTAATTTTTAATAAGATGCGAACTATTGGATCATATGAATCATTCTCTCGAAAAGGACTGAAATCTAATAAGATAGCTGACATTGCTAAAGAAGTTAGGTATTCAATTGAACAGTTCTACTAAAAAGACAAAAATAGCAGTGTGGCTCCAGATAAGAAAGATTCAATCACATTTCATAAATTAAAAAAACAAAAAAGATTTCTTACTGATATTATGAAAAACTTACATAAGAAGTTTTCCCAAGAGTAGAAACACTCTCAAGTCTCCTATGCGCGTTTTTGTCAGTATAGGCCAATTTGGGTTTTAATACCAAAATTGTCATTAATGGAGACTTGCCTTTGCATTTCTCATGAGAACATGAGGCTTTTAGTATAAAAATGAAAATCCTGGGCAGACCAATTCGGGCGATTTAACAAAAACTTCAAGTTGTCAGCCAGCAACAGAACATTGTCTGGAAAGAGTTTGCAAAAATTGTAAAACCAGAACTGTAACCTATAACGATTATAATGCAGATGGAAACACTTCATATAAAAAGTGCAAGTGGATTAATAAACGTGAAACGCTCAACAGAAAAAGTAGAGAAAAAATCTGCAAGAAAATTGTCAAGGAGGCATTCCCTTGCACCAAGTACCTTTTAGTAAAAGAACTGGAAAAAAGTCTACTTAATTACATGCAACACATAGCTAGAATGAAATATCAGTATGAAGTCATATGTTATATAAAATCTCATTTAGGTGAAAGGGATATTTTGGCACATCTAAAGCCACCCTTTGAGGAAATTTTAAATATTCCTCTCCATTTGAACAATATTCTCTTTGTGAGCGACGGACCTAGCAACCAATATAAAAATAATGTTATATTTTACATACTAAGAATAGAGTTTGCTGAATTATTAAGGGTGCAGCATATGACTTGGAATTTTACAGAAAGTGGTTACGGAACACCTGATGGTGTCGGGGCTGTGTAAAAAGAACTGCCAGATTAGTAACTCAGGAAGCAGACATACCGGATTTGGAGAGTTTAGTATCACAATTGGAACAAAACTGCCTGGGCATAACCTTTAAAGTAATAAAAGAAGACAATATTGAAGTTTTAAATGATGAGCTACCTCTTATTAAGCCTTTCAAAGCCAGACAAATAGCATGGACACTTGAATATAGTAATATGATTCATATTGGACGACTCAGCTGCCTAACTTGCAAACGTCCAAATCATTGTAATCATTATTACTTGTGTGAAATAATACCCTCTTTTCCAAAATTAATAATAACAATTGTTGGATATTCGGATATCTATTCTAATGACAAATCTCTTGGAATGAAGAAATCTCAAGATGTCACAGATCCTGGTGCATTAGTAGAATATCGTCAGAATTCTAACGTTAAGAAGATGCTACCTATGTCAAAGTGTTTAAGAAGAAATCAATTTGCAGATGCAAACTTCAATAGATTCAATGATGTTAAATGGTGTGATTATTTTTTGTTTGTTTTTATTTTGCTCAGTGCTTGATGTCGAAAGCCTTTAGGTATAATTTCAAGTTCTGTTTAGTATTATTTGGTATTTGTTCGCTTGTCTTGAAGATATCTGATCTCTTATATATAGAATTAATTTTTGTATGGAAGGATACTGCTTTTTATTATACCTTTCGAAACAGACTTTTTAATTTTTTGCAATAATATTTTACAAAATTTGGACCAATTATAACTCCATAAACAATTGATCATCTCCATTGATATGCGTTTTTAATTTTTTTAAATAAAAACCTTAAAACAATAACAATTTCAGTCTTAAGTGAGAATCAAACATACTTCCTCCCCAGAGCATAATGACATCAATTTTCTATATCTTATTTCTTGAAATTCATTTTTTAAAATTTCGCTGGAATCACCCGATTATGTTCTTTTGAAGCGTATGTTACAATGTTTTAAAATAGAAGTAACCATTAATAAATAATGGTTCAGTAAGTTTCTGTATTTCTATTTCTTGAATCTGGTCACATTAGGTTATTGGTTCAGGGAAAACCAGATAGGTAGCGATACAGAGGAAGTCCTCCAAAAAGTTGGGCTGATATTAGCATGAAACTGATGAGAAAGAACTCTCTTGAAATTATACGCTTAACAAGCAACCGCGACAAGCGGCGTGATGTGCTCAGATAGCATAGAGCAAAGAGAGGCTGATTAAAATAATGGCGGATTCCAACAGTTGGCAAGAGATAAATTAGAGGAAGATGAAGGTCTATGTGAAAATATTGTAGAACCTCCCAGAATCGAAGTCGAAGCCAGAATAAAAATTCGGCTTAGGTAAAAAAATTCATTTAAGGGCATTTTCGATCATAACATACAAGTCTGAAGGGCTTCAGAGCCAGAAATTAGCAAAAGGATCGTTATGAGGCATTAGGCGCAACCAGGTGAAAATTCGAAGGAACACTGAATTTCCACTTAGAAAATATGTTTTGGTCCAAGCCCCGAGAGTGAAAGTATATGGTGGTCATGGAAAAATGAACCAAAAATGAAAGTATAATTTTTGATCAAGAAAAAATAAACCATATACTTTTATAAAATTATTTTTTAACTTTTTTATTCCTCCGCCAAAGACAATGACCATGGAAATACAGTCATTATATACATCAGTCGAAAGATTGAATATAAAATTTTAACTATGTTTTTTTTTTAACTTTTTAACGTCGGCCTATTTCCGCTACCAGGGCCTATCACCGACGCCAGGAGACGAGCTACCCCCAACCTGGAAATTTTGCCGAACCTCTTCCCTTAAGAAGAGTAGGGATCTTTTACTTGCCTAACATTTAATAGACAAGGGACCGCCTGCTTTACATCCCCTCCGAAGGATGGTATATCCACTACGTAATCCTCGTCTGAAATTACGTAACTTCCGCGTATACACTGATATACAAGCCGCTAGAAGGTGGGACGAGAACGCTGTATTTCCCAAGATGGGTCACCCATCCAAGTACTAACCGCGCTCGACGTTGCTTCAACGGAATATAGACTGATATTCACATTAAAGTCACCTCTACGCTCGCCCCATTTAACTATGTTACATATCAAAAAAGATGAATAGGCAAATGTAGCGAAGGTGCGTAGCGTCTATAGGCAAGCAATGGCAAAAAATCAGTGAAAATTGACAAGACCGGTTTCTCATAAAACAAGTTTGGCTCATAATTTGGACGAGTGCGTTGGATGGTCAGTACAAAGCGATGGTAGGAAAGCCAAATGCAGGGCTTCCAAATAATAAAGTTATAGAAAAAACCGCCTTGTGTATAAATGACTCAAAGAGCAGATTTGCCGAAGGCGAGTCGGTGTCATTTTCCCATGGGGACTAGTATGATATAATCACGATATATAGAACTATTAAGCTAAACATAAGCGAACCAAAATTTTTCAGTAAAATAGTTTTATATTATTTTCAGTCAGCCATAATTACCATAATCACAAAATTTATAATTTTTTTCTTAAAAGGCTTGCATTAAAATTCTGGGGAAGTTGAGTGAATCTTTTCTACCAAATCGATTGTTAGCGCACGCTCTCATTTGCATGGCTAAAATTAACTTGCCTTAGTTGGAAAGGATGATTCTTTCACATTATATAATTTATTGGATTGCAGAATTTAACTGTACTTGTTTTAAACCTGTCGAATAAATGGTATTCTTTGAACTAATTGCATTTTATTAATATCAGAACTTGTTGTTAGTCTTAATCACTTGAGCTTTCGTTTGGAAGACCGAAACAACTGAGTTAATCGGAGTCTCATGACTCCGCAAATCTGAAACTCAGTGTTCTGGTCGCCTTACGAGAGCTCGTTAGGGATTTTTTTATGTGATTTTTCAGGAATCATTAAATGTAGAATCCGTTATTAGTAGGTAAACAATTAACAATCACGTCAAATGTTAATCCCATGAGAGAGAAATCTCCGATAGGGATTTTTTTATGCAAAAATCCTTAGAAGTTAAACTCATTATTACTGCGAAAACGAATAAAAATGATGTCAAATTTTAATCCCATCAGACAGAAATCTGTTAGGGATTTTTTTATGCAAAAATTACAAAACTTCTTGGGCGTAAAACAAGACAGAGGGAGCGTCGTTAATGATCTGAGGTAGTGCAGCTTTAACTTATTACTTGCCTATCAAGTTATATCTTATCTCGAACCCGCTTGGGAGTTGAAGAACGGGACAGAACGCGGTTGGCGCCCTTCTAAAAACAAATTGGTGTCGCGTCAAATTGACGCTCGGTACTGAATTCTTCTACAAAAACACGCAGAGATCTTTACGATTTCCGTGATATTTCAATTTAGATCTATTAATATACTCCACGCGTTCGATAACTTAAGTATGGTTCTTGTCTAACTAACGTACTGTATTATTACGCAAAAAGTTGCTGACATGCGTATATTGTTATTATTACTATTTCAAAACATGCTATTGATTTAATCAGTGATACAATCCTATCTACCAAAATAGAGTCCTTATTTGGAAAACAAATTCAAATTATTTTTAATAAGATATCGATAGTATCAGACGACGTGCCATAAGATAATGACACAAAAGTATCTTGGTATTATCTAACATAACTATACATAAATTAATGCATCTTATTATAAATATTTGATTTAATCAAATATGTATATCATAACTGGATAAAAATTTTAAAAGTCATCGTAAAAGAAAATTTTGAACAGAAATCGATATAATAAGCTCTCAACTTAAATATTGAATAAAAAACGTCTCTACTTATGTAAATGGTGTTCCTTAATGACTTGCTAATATTTCAGGGTGTGTTTCCTTAGGTCATTTTATGAAAAATAGTTCATATGAACATATGTCCGCAATTTTTTGGTATCTCAAAAAGTACTTTAGATATTATTTTCAATTTTGGCACATATTTTAGTTAGAAGAGCTATTTTATCGCTTCACCAGTGGTGCCCCCGCAGAACATGTTCTCTGATATATTTGATCAAAAAAGTGGTACGCCACTGATATTTTTCGACGTGGATATTTTTTCTGATTAGCCTGGTCAATTCTACATGCAAACGGTCTTTTGCGTCTTTCTCGTCAAATTCAAACTAATTGTTATTAACATCGATAATGACAAATTCTGTTTTATAAAAATTGTTGGAAATGGCCAACTTCACTTTATAGGCATGCTTCCGCCCGTCTTCGCATCGAATTGCGCACTTGTTCAAATATTCCCAGCGTACTCCATACTGTTTCACACGAGGCAACTATTCGCTCTCTTAAATCTTCCAAAGTGTTAATGGGAGTTTTATACACCAGGGTTTTAAGATGGCCCCACAAAAAGAAATCCAAACTATTGTGATCGAGGGATCTTGTTGACCATTGCTGAGGTCCTCCGTGACCTGTCTAGTGATTAGGATAAACCAAAAAAATGTAAATGGTCGCGAATAATTACACTGAAATGAGAAAGAGCTCCATTGTGCATGTACCACATTTGATTCTTTAACGCAAGTCCTACATCTTCAAGCAACAACACATCTTGGAGAAAATGCAGGTAAGATTGTCCATTAAAGCACCTTGGCAAAAAAAAGACTATAGGATTATTACCAATAATTCCTACCCATACATTAACCGAAAATTGTTCTTGGTTATGGCATGGGGGGGTTTTCGTCCGCCCACACATGATTATTATAAAAATTTTGAATAACATTCGAATAGCATTCGAATGTAGGACAGATTCAGATATTGACCCTTCATCATTTATGGATTTTCCAGTGATGTAGCAGATCTTCTCTGAATTGCCGTCTCAAGGACTCTACGTAAACCGCATCAGATATATCAAGAAGTTCTTTAACACTCACTACACAAGCTACTGATTTATGACCATTTCACAAGACTATTAATTTTCATACATGTCAAAGCTCGATAGTTTAATTCTGATATTTATTCTTATCTTCTAACTCCATTTTCTGTGTGTAGGTAGTTCAATAATGGTTCTTGTCTTTGTTTTTGACTACCAAAATATCAAGGCGGATCTGGTCCAGAGTTCTGTCAAACTGAATTGACCTATTGAGATTTAACGACACTTGTTGTCAAAATCCACTAAATTCCTAATAAAAAACTTATTAAAGCAAAAAAAAGGATCTCATATTCTTCTTTTGAATTCTGTACATCTCCTTAACAATACCTAGTCTCCTGACTCCTTGTGTTCGTAGAATATCTAGCCTTGCAACTGAGTGTTAAGGAAGGAGCATCCTTAACTTTGCAAATGTAGCCATTTGCCCAGCACTTCAAGGGCTGCATCTTTTCAATATCCAGAATGAATATGCTATGCTTAAGAGGAGACAACGCCAATCACAAAGTTTCATCGGTAAAGCTAAAGCTAAAGTGGGGTGAAGGGTAGGCAGTGTGGTTATTATACGGCATCTGCACGTGACATCACAGCTAACCTCAAAAATGTGTTTCTTAAGATTTAAGAGTATTTACGCAGCTATTATTAAAATTTCTTCCTGGTTCCCATAATTTCAACTAAAATCTAGTTCAGTGTAATGTATATTAAGTTCTAAATACTTTGTCCTAATAAAATAGGACTCTTTTTGTAGGTTGGAAATCTAACCTGTAATTAGCAGTCTATTTTTATTAATTAATAATATTGAAAAATTATTTACATGAATTTTTAAATATTTGCATGGAGCCAGTGCGGTTGTAAGCTAAAAATGCGTATAAAAACATTAAAAATGATAATAAACTTGAAAAACTTAAAATTTAAGTTTATGCTTAGTTACATGATGCAGATGCCCTATAGACCATTTTAGGTTTTTTTTAGGTTTTGCGTGGAGAGCAAACAACTCACTGTTTTCATTTGCAATAGTTACGAAAATGCCTTTGTTCTGTTCAGTAGTGAATTGTGGTAATAGAGGAGAAAGAGACAACGTTAGTTCCTTTAGAATTCCTGCTATTTTAAAGGACCGTGGAGAAAATAACAACAAGCGAGACATTAATGTCAAAATATACACTTTACTTAACACGTTGACTGCCACATATACCCATTTGGGTGGACAGTAGCCTTTCCACATATGCCAGACCAGTTTGACAACTTTATTCAAATTTTGCCAAGACGCTATTTTCCCTTCTAGTTAACATATATGAAGTTTATAGGTAGCTATCAAAATGTCTTATGTAAAAGTTTGTAGGGTTGACTATTAGGTGTTTACCCAATTGGGTCGACATATAATTTTTTTCAAATGAAAATTTCGGTGTCCACCCATACAGACCGACATTAAAAACAGTAAAGTAATCAACAAAATTAATATATCATTTTTATAAAATTTATTACTTGACAAAAAAAAAAAGAATAATAATTGAAGACACAAATGGATGAAGGGTCTATGTAACAACAAAGTGATTTTGAGATAATTGATCTCAAAATTTTTAACAACCTACCAACTTCAACTTTACCTAGATCCTTAGAAATTTATAAATCAGATATTTTTGCATTGGAATCAAATGTAATGTACCTGGGGGAATTTTGTGTACTTATAGCCTTCATTCATATAAAAAAACTCGTTTTTTTTTTCAACAGTTTTTTTGAGATAATTGATCTCAAAGTTTTTAACAACCTACCAACTTCAACAGTACCTAGATCCTTTATAAATTTATAAATCAGATATTTTTGCATTAGAAACAAATGTAATGTGCCTGAGGCAATTTTGTGTACTTATAGCCTTCATTCATATAAAAACTGTTTTTTTTCGAAAATGTTACACACTTGTGTCTTCAATTATCTCTGGTGTGAATCTTCGAAACAGCATAAACACAGGGCATGATTTGCAGAAGGTGCTAACTTTTCTTCCTTTACCCTTAGCTTCCTTTCGCCCAGAAGTTGCTGCTATGTTTTCGTAGCAGTATTTGTGAAAACGGCGAATAGTCCTATAAAAAATAAATGCCTCAATATGTCAAGAAAAAAAAAAGTAAGTGGTATACCTTTTTGTGTTTCTCTTAGTGCACTCTTTGGTTTTCTCTAAATAATGCTTCGTTCTTTTTGCCAATCGAGGAGTTCGAACGCGTTCTTCGGTTTTTGGTATGCCTAACAAAGAGTAAATAGTCAAATTGTCCTCAGCCTCAATGTCCTCCAAATCCGAAACACCGCAATCTTCAGAATGAAACGTCGAGTCGGATTCTGTTGAAGACTGCTGATATTCACTGCCGCTGTCTCGAAACGGCTCTTCCTCACTACAGTATAAATAATTTTATGCAATTTCTTGCAACTGAAGGGTATTTGTGACTTTCGATCTGTATTAACCCGAACTAAATGTTTTCTATTTGACGTATTATTCATATTTAACCACTAATATTCAACAACAAATCGTTCAAAAAATAAAGTTATGAAACGTCTGAAAAATCACTGTAAATCCATTTGGATGGACACAGTCTGACAGAATATGACCTCTATTATAGTATTTTGAAAACAAATATTTCATTAGTTTAGCTACTTACTGATAGATGGAATAATAAGTAATATCTTTTTGTCTACCCGTTTGGGTTGACGTCAACAAAATTTGAATAGGTCGCGTGCGCTGACGTCACAGATTCTGAGACCTTAGGAAAACAAACAGCTGTCATTAAGTGACATGCCGATTAAACGTGTTGCTTTAAAGTATATTTTGCCGTTTTTGTGATATTTTAAAACTTAATTTTGGATTATTTAACATCCACAACTATCCTTAATTATTGTGTCTAGGAAATTTTGTTCGTTAATATGGAGATAAGTTTATATCTTACGAAATCGTCTCATAATGTAGAGGAAATGTATGGAAAAAGTTGGTGTCATCGAATTAAATCGCTTATATTTTGAGAAATGATGACTTCAGTACAAATATTAGTGTATTTCATAATATTTCACAAAGGGATATTGTGAATTACTTGGTTTTTGTGAGAAATGCATAGACAAAAGGATGAGTTCAAGGCATTAAAAAATCTTGAAACTATTTGTGGTTGGGTGAAAGCAGTACTCTCCAAGAAATTTACAGGATAAAAGCTTTTTGCAAAGGTAAGAATTAGTTGTCGATGATCAACCCTTCTTTCAATATATCCTTACCTAATTAAATATTACTTAATGAATAATTGCTAACATACAAATTCATTTTCAGGTTATGAGCTCTTAGCGGTGCATCTTGAACAAAAGTCATCGACTCCTTGAACTATTGCTGATCCAGATGATCCTTTAGTACTCATTGTGACTGTGTTACTACTCTAGACAAAATTCGTTCACCAGCCAGTTTTTCATTTCAATTTTTTAGCAGTAAACGGTGGCTATGGTCGAAAGGTTAACTTGTTATGAATTTTATGAAAAATACCATATACATTAAACAATGAAGGGCTGAAGTACTATGAACTACTTGAAATATGTTAAGAAGTGTACACAATTTCATAGCCTTGCATATGATATGATATACCTATATCGAACCATACAAACCATTGTAATTTGTGCAAGAACTTTTTCTTATCGTGTCTTGCTACTGTTATATAATATGTCTAACATGTATTTTATTATTTCATGTAGGTTGGCCAATAGTTAAATATCCCTTGTATTTTATTAAATACGTATATTCACTTTTTGTTGCTTTATTTATCACTCGTATTATTGTTAGCAATAAATTGAAATAGTCGATTATGTTGAACTTATATATACATGCATCTTTGCATCTAACTGAAAGTAAAACAAAATATACTTACTAAATATCAAACTTTATTATCCAACATTCCATTAGTACTCATAAGGAGAATCAACAAGAAACTTACAGGAGATGTAAAGAAAGATCTATATTGCAATAAAAAATAAATGATAAATAAATAAATAATCTTAGTTTCATCCAACGCTGGGTTTTTAAACACCACACAATATACCTCAAATGGACGTTTAGTTTCCAGATCAATCAATGACAGCAATACTTTGAATTTTCTTGATTTATGCACTTCATCAGATATCTTAATGTAGCCTGTGTATTTTCCTCTTGAGATGTACCTGATTTAAAACAATTTCTGCTATTGCACTTCGTTCTCCTTCTGCATCAGCTCTAGCCTCGCTCAACTAAAACTTAAACACAAGAAATGATTATTAAAAATGCTGACAAATCAATATAAAGTATTATTTTTTACCATGAATTGTTTATTGTTTCCTTTAACAGTACTTAGTTATTATTATCACAAGCACTTTTAGTTTCACATTTGGGTTTTAAGTTGTATCCCATATTAACAGAGAACACCAAACTGGATGGATCATCGTGGTCTTGAATTACGGCCGTCTTTTCTATAACATAAATCCACACTAAAAATCACATTCTTAAATTAACAAGTAACAACTTACCATTAATAAAATGCTTGGAATATCCCAGTAAAATAATTCCTTTTAACTGCTTGGAATCTTTTAATCCTAACCTCTTCTGGCTGTAAATCGACGTTATTTTATAAAAGCTGATGTTGTCTCGGATTGCGTCACTGCCACAACTAATAATACAACAAAAACTTGCCATTTTCTGTGATATAATGTCCATAAAAACTCTAATGTTATGAAAACTTTCAATTCTTATGTTCAGTCAGTTGCCATTTGACAGCAATGACAGCGGTTTGTTTTCCTAAGGTCTCAGCTCAGTGACGTCACGCGCACACGACCTATAACTAGTGTCCATCCTTATGGATGGACACGGCACATAAGGAAAGATGGTCAAAATCGGTCTGGCAGTCAACGTGTTTTAAAACACTAAAGTAAACCCGAAACACACTCTGGAAACCTTGTGCACACAATAATAAACAAACAATAAATGAGGTTTTGTATGCCCTTCAGACAGCTGCGTCAAATTCACGTGACTAAAACATGTGCATACTACTGTCGTGCGCAAAAAAAATGGGACAAGTCTTATACGTACCTATTTTTTCTGAAATCGATCGGCAATGTCTACATTTTCGGCGCGATTTCAGATCGAAAAATGCACAATTTCAGTATTTTAGTCCGTTGCTAAGAAACTATCAGAAATAGACCGGAAAAGATCCGTTGCCAAGCAACGATCAACAAAACCGTACGGGAATGATAAAGTAACATTCCCGTACGGTTTTTTATGTATTTTTAGACAGTAAATAAATACACGCAGACAAACCAAATTACATTAAAATTGCATTTATTAGTAAGCAGTTAGATTGTAATGAAGAAATGTTATGCATTAATACAAATTCCTTAATTTATAATAATATTTATTGTGATTTCAGAAAAAATAGTATGTGTACTTCGGTGTGAAAGCACATTCCCGGACTTCAATGCTTGTTGGCCTCGGCTAGCGCCTCGGCCAACAATTTGCATCGTCGTCCGGGATCGTATTGCTTTCACACCTAAATACACAATATACTATTTCCTAAAATCTGCTCGGTGGCGCAGTGCTTAGGATGCTAGGTTTGCGACCACAGAGTCCCGGGTTCGAATCCTGGCTAGGGTATGGATGTGTAGTGGCGTTTTTCACGTGTTACCGAGATGGTAGCAGTGAGCTAGACTGCGGTTGTGTGAGAGACAACACAGTCTAGTCGCTCTCCTCTCTTGAGTTCGAGTCTCAGCTGCGGCAGATGGCAATGTCGCAGGGAATGGGTGTTGTGATGTTGTCTATGTGTGAGTGTCTGTCCTGGTAGAGTGGAAGATCAGCCTACGGCTGAACTCCGCCAGGACATTAATATAAATAAGGCTAATAAAGAAAAAAAAAAAAAAAAAATTTAATTTTAATTTTTGTGACATTGTCAGTTATTTGTCAAAATTCATTGCAAATGTGCAAATAGAGACAGATTTACATCAGAAAAAGAAATAGTTGTCCTATTTTTTTTGCTTACGACAGTACAAACTGCGCACTGCGATATGCGAATGCCAGTACTTCTTAGCGATCTTTTATTTTTAAACTGATATTTCAAAACAACAGTAGCAGTTTAAAAAAATTAAAATATTAAAAAATAACCGCATCTCTAGAAAACAAAATAAAGAGTTGGGTGACCTCCACGCCGACAGTGCGACGTCATTCTAAAATGGTCTATTTAGCTCTGTAGGTGGCACCATCTATTTAAAAGCACTGTAACAAAAATATTGACTGGGAAAATACAGTTTTTAGCTAAGCGGCTGGCGTTATTAGACTAAAAAAATATATTCTTTTAAGTAAATGAACACTACACTTCTATTGAAGAAAGTTTTTAGCTAATTTTTTTTATTACGAAGATCTCTCTTCACATTGGCTCATTGCCGCCTGCTCTTCTCTGATTTGATCGCCTTGCCCCCACTTAATTGAAAATCAGTACATTCAAACGGACATAAAAATGTCCTAATAGACTCCAGAACTCTGTCCCTGGATTTTCTTCTTTGCTTATCTTCAATATTTATTTTTTCTTTGTCGACATTAGAGTAAGACAAATACCAATAAAGAGAACAGGCATGTACATGCCTTATTTCACTTTTTAGTTCAACAGCATTTAGTAAAATAAAAATTATTTTTCCTAGGAACTTTAACTTTATCGATTTCGTTAAAAGAACAAGAAAAAATATGGAATAATTTTACGAGATAAAATTAACCCAGTTGGCGCTTATTTGTTTAAAACTTATCCCAAAATAAAAACAAGTGAAGTACATGAATATTTTGATAGTTGTCATTACCGACGAAGTAAAAAATATATCTAAAAATAAACAGCACTTCTAACTGATCTTGATTTTCTATAGACTGACGCATGTCTAATGACGTACATTCTATTACAAGAAGGTTTAGAGGTTTGTAATCATCTTATCACTCAAAATGATTACAAAAATTGGCGAAATGTATATTATAATTTTGCTTCTTATGCATATTATATTGATTGAGGTACAAAAAGAAAAAAGGGCCAAACATTTCGAGAAGAAATTGGCAGAAATGAGCTTGTTAGATTTGTATATTGTTTATCTTCAGAAAAAATAAGTAGAAGGTGCAATTGGGAGTGACCGTCTGCGAATAGCTGACATTTTGTTTATATATGACACAATTTACTTTTACGTGGTGCTACCGAGATTAAGTACACAGCCAACAATATTCTTATTTCTATTGTTCAAATAAGTATTCGTAGACGGCAACTTAGGACTTCAATTTTTACTCATTTTGTAACAGTAATGATTAAAATTACCTTACTAGCATTTTAAAGAAAAATTGATATATCACTAAATCTACGCATATTATCCAAACCTAAGAGGCACGCTGTAAAATGTTTCCACATCTTGTATATTTGCATATTTTTTGGTTCTTAATCAAAAACCTTAGTAACATATTGCTCTAAAATGTATAAAATAAAGCACAGTTTATACATAATATGACAAATTACACGCCTCTGGAGATCATCCTATGTGGCGGATATAGTCCAATTAGAGTATTCCACCGTGCTAGTTTATGTATGTTCCAAATATACAGAGTGGTCTGTGAGTAATGGTCCATAGAGGAACAGTGGATTTCTGACTTTGAAATTATTGCGATTTAGCTAAACTTACCTTAGTCCAAAAGTTGATATTAACAGATATGCCGGATGTTGAAGCGATAATACATTTTTAATTTTCTCACATAACTTTTGAAGTTTTTCAGATATTGGTATTGGGGTTTATTACGGTGAGAAATTAAAATCTGCTATCTGCTATTGTGTGGTGTACCACAGGGCACAGTTCCTGGCCCTGTACTTTTTATGATTTACGTTAATCATCTGTTTATAAATACTGATACGGATAGTGTGAGTATCTTTGCTTATGCCGACGATACAGTTATTCACGTTAGCGGTGATTCTTGGGAGGATGTTCGCTCAAAATCTGAACACGTATTACAAGTTATAACAATATGGTTGAACAGTAATTTGCTAAAACTGAATACATCAAAATTAAGATTTATATGTCACTTCGTGACAAAGTCAATTTAACTCAATTAATTTTACACCAGGATATATGCAATCGAAATGCATTAAATTGTTCCTCGTATATTGAACAAACTAATAATATCAAACACCTCGGCGTAATCATTGATCAGTCTCTTAAATGGCATGAACACATTAACTGTTTAACAAAAAGATTAAAAAAATGCATGTTCATATTTAAAAGTTTAAGCGGCATTTTTAATAATAAATTGATTAGGAATTGTTATTATGCTCTTGTACAGCCATTGTTAACGTATGGCATTCTGTTCTGGGGTGGAACTTAATAAAAATAATCTAGAAAACGTATTTACCTGTTAGAAAATAATTATTAAAACCACCATTAAGAAACCGATACGTCACCCAACTAGATAGAATCTTGTTCTCGAATTTTAATGTTCTCACTTTAAGAGAACTGTTTACGTTTGATATATTGAAATATTATTCCAAGCATAAAAATTCCGTAAGCCTTTTTGAACACGAATATAACACCAGAGCCCTAAAAAATCATAAATGTATACTTACTATCTCGCAAAAAACGACAACTCAAGAATATTTCCTGTATTACCCATCTAAAATTTACAATCAGCATCATTTTATACAGTAAATAAATGAAAATGTGGATTAAAAATTCAAAGGACAACGTTAAAATTAGCTGATTTTTTGGCCCCCAACGCGGAACGCATAAGACCCAGAGAAAACAGTTGGAAAAGGCTTAAAATTAATAAAAATACGTCTTCGTAGTATCAACAGGCTGGGGAAAATTTTATTTCACCTCCAAAAACATAAAAACCCCTAAAATTGCTTTGAATAATAGCTTATACTGAATGTTAAAATTATATTTATTTTATAACTCTTAGGTATCGATTCAATAAAGATAACAAAATGGTAAAAACTACCCCTATTCGCACCCTATTCGGGGTGTAGAATGCCATACACAGCACCTAATATTAAAAAAATAGATACCAAGGTGATTAAAAATGTACAAAATGATTCTTTATTACTAGTTTAGCCAGACTTTCAACTGATCCTGACCTCAGCATCCTCATTTTCAAGAAAAACTCCTATAAGGGGTAATAATATATAATAAAAATAAATAATAAAGTATTATAGTAGTACACTAATATAAGAAATATGGAGTTAAAGGTGTTGCTCATGATTGATTTGCATCATATCTTGCAAATAGAAATCAGCAGGTCTGTATTGAGGATGTTGTATCTGACTCGAAAACTGTCAACTTTTCAGTACCTCAAGGGTCTATATTGGGGCCCACACTTTTTATTATTTATATCAATGATATGCTGAATTTTATTCAACATCCATCATATTTGACAGTTTCGTATGCTGATGATACGAACATTTAAATAAAATCTAATACCCTAGCTGATGCTGAAGACTGTGCAAAACCTATATATGATAAAGTAATTTTGTGGACTGAAAATAATAAACTGTGTATTAACCAAAGTAAAACAACCTGTATTCTTTTTAGAACATTGCAGTCTAATATTGTCTTCAACACTAATATCCTTTTATCTTCTACTACAAGCGTGAAGTATGCCAATGAATCGAGAATGCTTGGTTTGAAAATTGACTGTAGCCTTAAATGGTCTAATCACATTCATGATATGTGTGGAAAACTGTCAAAGATCTGTTATGCATTGGCGATAACATCTAAACAATGTAGCCTATCAATAGTAAGACAGTTGTATTTTGCTTCTTTTCATTCTTGCATAAAGTACGGTATAGTGCATTGGGGTTCCTCATACGAGGCAAATAGAGTTTTTTTTACTGCAAAAAAGGGCAATACGTATAATAGCCAATCTTGGATATAATACTTCCTCCAGGGAAGCCTTTAAAAGCTTAAACATTCTTACCTTGAACTCTATTTACATTTATGAGTTGTCATGTTTTGTTTACAAAAACAGAATCAAATTTAACGAGATTAGAACTGATCATCCATATACCACTAGGAAAAAATATCTCCTTTTACCAAAAGAACACAGGACGGCTTTATACCAAAAAAGTCATTTTTTCATGGGTTGTAAATTTTTTAACTGTTTGCCTGAGCATATTAAATCTATGACATTTTTTAAGTTTAAAAAGGCTCTAAAATCACTTTTGTTGGACATAAACAGCTATAATGTTGACGAATTTTTACAAAATGTGTGACTACTTTTCTCTAGTTTTTTTTATTATTTGTGAATTATACCCTATAATATTTTCAATTGCTCACTGTTCAGATGTTTTTTGTGTGTATATGTTTTTACAATGTTATTTGTAATATTTTTCTTTGTATTTCTACCGACAATATTTCTTAACTGCGCTTTGTACAGTTTCTGAAATTAATAAATATTATTATTATTATTATTATTATTATTCTGTCTACTTATTATATATTATTACACCTTATAGGGGTAATAACAACCCTCATAGGAGTTGTTTTTGAAAATAGAGATGCTGAGGTCAGGATCAGTTGAAGGTCTGGCTCAACTAGTATTAAAAATTATTTTGTACATTTTTAATCATCTTGGTACCTATTTTTTTAATATTAGGTGCTGTGTATGGCATTCCACCCCCTGAATGGGGTTAAGTAGGGTAGTTTTTACCTTTTTGTTATCTCTATTGAATCGATACCTAATAGTTATCATAAAATAGATATAATTTTCTAGTTCAGCTTAAGCTATTATTAAAGCAATTTTGGGGGTTTTTATGTTTTAGGGGTGAAATAGAATTTTCCCCAGCCTTTTGATACCTCGAAGACGTGTTTTTATTAATTTTGTGCCTTCTCTAACCATTTTCTCTGGGTGTTATGCGTTCCGCGATGGGGGCCAAAAATCAGCTATTTTTAACATTGTCCTTTCAATCTTGATTACATATAGTGCAGTTGAATTGAGTTCTTTCGGCGACAATATTCCACCTGAAATTTTATTGTTGATTCTTATTTATTATGACCTCCTGAATACGAAAAAAATATTTGTGCCCAATAATTCCTTGTGCGTCAAAAGTTATGTGCACTTTTTGACGCGCTTTCACGCATTTTCAACTTATCTGCTTAATATATCTTGTACTAATAATCGGATGAGAATTTTAAAAATACTGGCTTATTTGGAATAAAATTCTTAAAAAATATAGACCTGTCCGATATGTATTTGTCAATCCTCCATCTTGAAAAAAAAAACAGAAAACACCACAAATGGCCGAAAGAATAACAATTTAATATCTTCTATAGGAAGGAGTAATTTCACCAAAGTTGACAAAAATAAAACTCATTTATGGTCAAATGTAATGCACCAATTCCTGACACCGTATGACAAATAGAGCGGTCAAAGATGGCGGACGAAATACAATTTTTAATTCTTGGTCAATTATCAAGGAGGCATTGTACGTCACTCGATTTTACGATATTTTATCTACTTTTAGGGGACAGAGTTTATGTTAAAAATGTGCGTTTTTTTTTTATTTTCACAAAAAGTGCATAGTGCATAGTCAAAGTTTCAAAAATATATTTTCTTTGACCCTCCTTCTGCTCACTCAATTTTTATCGAAATAAATTGAAATATACTATAGAATGTTTTGTATAACTTCAAAAGTATAATACAAAATGAAACTTCATTCATTTGAAAAGGAAATTTATTAAGCACGCGCTTGGTAATAATAATAATAATAATATATGAATATATGATCAATAACACAGACCCACAAAAAAAAAGTAGTCTGTCCGACGGACTAGACCAGTGTATGTATTTGGACCCGCTGAAACCAAATCCGAAGGCAGAATTATCAGATTAGCTCGTTTTCACCCCCGACACCCCCCAATGGTCAGATTGGCTCGTTTTTCACCCCCAAACCCTAAAAAAACACCCCCAAAACAAAAACAAGGTCGTCTCTCCGGCGATCTATACTAATTTGTCCTTATATATTTTGACCTGCTGAATACGGATTCGAAGTTAGAATTGATAGATTAGCTCGTTTTCCATCTCTAACCCCGAAAAACACACCCCCCAAAAAAATGGTGTGTCCGGCGGACCAGACCAGTGTCATAGAAATTGTCCGTTTTCAGCTATAATATCCCAAGGACGTTGATAATACGAAATAATTTTATCACAGTTTCCGAAAGCACTTGCTTGGTAATATTGGATATTGCCTAAAAGCAACGTGCTTGAGGAAGTTGTGATAAAATTATGAGTTTTTTGCAATTTATTTTATTTATTTTTTCAAAACTATTTATTAAAAACACAATTATTAAAAGAGAAATTTGTAAAATTAAATGTAGATTATGTATTATGTATTATTTGGTGTGTTTTCCTCTATTATAATATTCATTAAATCGTTATTTGCAGTTCCAAATCGACGTTGTCAAAAAATAAATTCTGAATTATTGAACTGTCAAACTGGATGACAGAAAAGATCCCTAAGGGATAGAGAATATTATTTAGGTATTATGCAAATCACAGCTTACACACTTTTTTATTTATTATGAAAATACCTACTTTCTGTATATTGTTGCCCTAATCTGGGCACGCTAATATACTAGTTAGGTAAATACTTTAAAACACTCATTATTGGAGAACCAAACAAAACAACTACTCTTCTAGCTAATACTGACGAAGTATTGAATTACATGATAGGATTCTTAGCATTTTAAAGAAAAAAAATATATGAGAACTAACGAGTTCGAAAAAACTTGTACAACTTTTCTAGAGTTGAAATAGAATGTAAGGTTCAATAATTCTTGTGAGTGACTGAATTTCAATAAATAATTTAAGTATCTTCAATATAATTTTTTTGCCTTAAAATGCCAGGAATCCTATTAGCGTGACCCGATTAAGGTACCAATATACAGAAAGTAGATAATTTCATATTAAATAAAAAAAGTGTGAATGACTAAATGTAAATAAATGATTTAAGTATTTTCAATATATTTTTTTTCTTTAAAATGCTAAGAATCCTATCATGTAATTCAATACTTCGTCAGTATTAGCTAGAAGAGTAGTTGTTTTGATTGGTTCTCAAATAATGAGTGTTTTAAAGTATTTACCTAACTAGTATATTAGCGTGCCCAGATTAGGGCAACAATATACAGAAAGTAGGTATTTTCATAATAAATAAAAAAGTGTGTAAGCTGTGATTTGCATAATACCTAAATAATATTCTCTAATCATGATAAAAGCAAATAAATAAAAATAATTTATTGTAAAAAATAAATCAAGAATAGGCTTGTAAATAATGAATGAATGTTTCTATACTCTACTGATGAGAACTAACGAGTTCGAAAAAACTTGTACAACTTTTCTAGAGTTGAAATAGAATGTAAGGTTCAATAATTCTTGTGAGTGACTGAATTTCAATAAATAATTTAAGTATCTTCAATATATTTTTTTTGCCCTAAAATGCCAGGAATCCTATCATGTAATTCAATACTTCGTCAGTATTAGCTAGTAGAGTAGTTGTTTTGATTGGTTTTCCAATAATGAGTGTTTTAAAGTGTTTTCCTACGTAGTATATTAGCGTGATCCGATTAAGGTACCAATATACAGAAAGTAGATAATTTCATATTAAATAAAAAAAGTGTGAATGACTAAATGTAAATAAATGATTTAAGTATTTTCAATATATTTTTTTTCTTTAAAATGCTAAGAATCCTATCATGTAATTCAATACTTCGTCAGTATTAGCTAGAAGAGTAGTTGTTTTGATTGGTTCTCCAATAATGAGTGTTTTAAAGTATTTACCTAACTAGTATATTAGCGTGCCCAGATTAGGGCAACAATATACAGAAAGTAGGTATTTTCATAATAAATAAAAAAGTGTGTAAGCTGTGATTTGCATAATACCTAAATAATATTCTCTAATCATGATAAAAGCAAATAAATAAAAATAATTTATTGTAAAAAATCCCTAAGGGATCTTATCAGTGTAATTCTGTTGTGATTGGTTGTTTCAGCACACGTGATTAAAAATGGACAATTTTAATAGGATTGGTATTTGAGCTAAAAATTTTCGTGATAATTGCATTTTAACAATCGACAGCATGATTTAATATAAGAAATATTAGCAGATTGCAACCTGGTCATCTGTTCCTGGTCAAAATCTGTTCAGGAATTTAGGAGGAATTAGTTCACTTCTTCCTAAACGTGATAATTTAGTGTGACCGAAAATTATTAAGCCTGACCAGGATGACGAAATACTAGTTCGCATTATAGATGATCCACTAACTACAGTAGGTATTATTTCACCAATCTACCATGCTATTTTACATGATATGTGCTAAAAAACAAAGAATGTTAATTCTGGCAGAAGCTAACATGTTTATAAGAAATATACACCTTTAATTTTTAGAAATTCCTAATACTGTTTATTTAAAATTTTCCAATTTAAAGAATCATAATTAACCAAGGGGTTAGTTGCACTGTTAATAGTACTATTTATGAAATTCCTCTCATATGCCTACCTTCGATTTTTTGGCCTTAATAACTTTTTGGCGTATTAGTAGGCACATCAGGACACGCTGTATATGTACTAAATGTTTTTATTTATATTCAAAATATTTTGTAACTTCTCTTAAGAAATATAAAGCGTAAACATGCCTGTATGGTATATATTAGAAGCATATGATCAAATTATACCTAACAGTAGCAATTCTTTAGTTGTATTATTTGGAAAATATTTCTTTTGCCCTAATGTTAGTTTTGGCTAATATATAATATCGTTTATGATTGATTGATTGATTGATTGATTGATTGATTTACCAGCATGCGGTAGGAATTGCTGCCACTCCCAGGTTATACAGCTGGGCCTGCTACGTCCACGCTGGGTTGGACTAAGGTCATGCTTGTCGCCAGCAGCGAGTGCCACATGGCGCATGGTATAGAAATGTGGGATGGGAGGTGTAGGTATTTGTGAGATGCGTTACCGCATTGTGTCGTGAGGGAGCGTTTAAGCTCCCTTTTTTGTATTTTTGGTTCTGGACTTCTGCCTCTTCTGAGTCTTCTTGTGAAATATGTATTGTTTCGTGATATTGAGTGTTTATGTTCCTCTTTTCGTATTTCTGCTTCTTCATCTTCTGATTCCTCCGTCTCTGATTTTGGTAGAGCATATATCTCGGTGATTTCTTTGTGGAATTTATGGATTTCTTTGTGCAATTCATTTTTCCCCACGCTTTTCTTTCCCAGTTACCGCTGCCTCCCCCCGCGCTTTAACGCTCCTGGCCCGCTTCCCCGCTTCCCTGCCTACTAGTATGTGATCTGAACTTACGTTCCTAGATTCAGTATTCAGTCTATTTTTCTTGTGTGTAGATACCATTTCCTTGGGAAAAACCATATAAACGTTTCCAACCTTGCTCCGGTGATGAGTCTGAGGGTTGCTCCTTTGTCCTTTTGGCTCCATAGTGTTTTAATTCGTTGTTTATTTTGCCTGTTCCATATGCAGGATTTCTTCTAGCTCTACCGTGTTTTCTAGCAATTATTCCTTGGAGTTCCTCGGATGGTGGTTTATTAAAGGGCCTTCTTGTATTAATTCGATTTGTTCATTTTTTACTTTCTCTTCTTCCTCCAGTTTATCTCCACTGTTGCAGAGGTATGCCTCTTCTGGTGTATGTGTTATAATTTCTTTTTATCCCCCCCGCTTTAACGCCTCTGACTCGTTTCCCCATTTCTGTGCCTACCAGGATGTGTAAGAAATACTATTTCCTGGGAAAATCTGTGCATTTCCATTGAACTGCAAGAGATTCAGCCCCCGGCGCATTATACCAATATTACTCCACTGATCAGGTTGTTCATTTATTACCCAAGTCACCGCTTGTTTATCTAAGGATCCCCGTTTATCTTAAGGAATAACATGACCATACTTCAACAATCTATTTACCTTGCTATAAATTTATGGTGACAGCGGTCGACATTTTCAAGGGTTTGGATGTATAATCACTTCTCAGATTTTCTAAAAAAGTCGTTTGAATCAGCTTCTCAGCAGTTTATTACAGCATTTATAACGCAAAGAATACGCAACACCACAAAAGACACTCTTTTTTTTTAATACAAATACAGATTATGTAGGTACGAAATTAATCACTACACGCAGAATCGCTTATCGCACGTCCTAAGATGTGTATTATTCGTCAAACCTATCACTCACTTGAAACCTTAAAATTATATCTTTTACTCTTTGTATCAAATTTTAATTATTTTTAAATTGATTTAATTTGGCGCGGTATACTGTTACCCTAATGGTACTCCCCTGGTTGAGTCATATGTATTTTTACTGGAAGATAATTGTTTGTAAATTGGTTTGAATATTTTTAATAATGAAAAACCTCACTTTAAAATTTAACTAAGGAATTTATATTATGACCATACTTTAAGAAGCATGCATTCGTTACTGATACGGGTTTAATTTATATCAAATTCACTTGAATATTTCTAATAATTATGAAAAGAGAATTGAAGGTTTACATAAGAAATTTATATGACCATAATTTACTTTACGAAAATACATTATTGATTATTTCGGGCATAGCTTAAATTCAACTCGTTTGAATATTTTTATAATAATTGAGAAATAATTTAGTTGAAGGTTTAGGCCAGATTTTAATAATAATTTATTGCCCTCCCATAAATTTGTCGACAGCTGTTGACTTTTCAAGGGTCTGATGGACCTAAACACTTATCGGTGGTAGTTTCCTAGAAAGCTATCTATCTGTACTAAAGTGTTTCAATGTAACATTTATAACTCAAACCAATATGCAATACCACAGAATATTCTCTATACAGAAACACAAAATACAAATAATACGTTAAAAATTTTCAACTACACTTATCTGTAATATGTTCTTTTCCTTTCCCTTTTTGGTTTGGTTTATAACATTACACTAAAAAACCCGAGTTCTGGATCACGCGCGTAATTAATCCTTAAATATATTCTCACAACACCGCAAAATGCAGACACCGAGATATGTATTACTTTTCAAACATCTGCCACTCACTACACTTGGCAATTGCATTTTGTATTTAGCTTAAGTAATGGCACATAATAGAGAGGCTGATAAAAACATCTACCCTCAACCACGTCTGGCTTGAGACTCCCGCTAATATATAATTATAATATCGTTTATGGTACATAAATAAACACCCTGTATATTTTTAGATATTTGAAATCAGCTAATTTTTTGCAAATTGTCAATATCGAGTTTTGCTAGTCTATACAAGGTATTTCAAGAGATATAGACATTTTCATATCGAAATCGTCATAATATGAACGCCCTGTATATATTTGAAGATGAGAAGTTACATTATTTTGTCATTATGAAAAGTTGTACTATATTGTCTAATTTAGTATCAATAAATTATTTTCTTAATTTGACATTATTTGTAAACAGGGTGAGGCAAAACTCGGATCTACGAATTTCTCTATTTTTTTAAATGGAACACCCTATGTTTTATACCATGACGATTTCGATATGAAAATGTATATATCTCTTGAAATACCCTGTATAGACTAGCAATACGCTATATTGGCAGATTGCAAAAAACTAGCTGATTCCAAATATCTAAAAATATACAGGGTGTTCCATTTAAAAAAATGTATGATTGGTTCGTCCTGCAATTATGTATTCTTCGTAATAATTTTAGAAGGTGACCGGCAATTTTCGTTAAAAAATTTTTTTCTATTTCTTCCAATAAAGGAGGTATTGGACTTTGGCGCATTAATGGGCCACCCTGTATATGTTATTCGATATTTGATTTGAGTGTTATGAATCAGATTTCGGTATAATTCTTTAAAATCGTATTATTACTAAAAATGTTTGTTCGGTTATAATATACCTACATATTTGATTGAATTAACTATGTATAAAAATATTAATATTTCGATGTCATTTAGATAAAAATAAATGGTTTTGTGAGAAAAAATGTCCTCTACAACGTAACAATATTCCAATTTTGAAGATATTACCAAAAAAGGACAAAAATTTTAATTTATTGATATCCTTAAGAAGAAAACACGCCTACAAGTAACGATGTGTTCTGATAAGCCATTACTAACAATACGTAAGATAACGTACAACCTATCAAAAATTAAAATTCTATCGATATAATTTTAGATAGATAATAAATAATAATAATAGATACATTAATTTTTGCACCTGCTTGTTGGATAATGTACAAATATTTTCTACTTTCCTGAAAGCAAACAAGAACGATTAGGCATGCAAAAATAATCAATGTATTAGAAAGTGGTAAAAGTGTGTCCAGAATATATTTTTACCAAACTCACAAGATACACTATAATAAATTATGAAATACCATCCAAATTCTGGCACGAAAACTTTACCTAGATAATACAAAAAGTTCAATAATCAAATAAAATTTGAACGCGATTGTTACCCTTTAAAAAATAAATATCTGTTTTCTTCAAACGTCAGAAAAACATGACATTTCTTAACTTATTTCATGACTTTGATTTTTTAGACGGTTGTGCGTAGCCATTAACAACGAAGGTAAAAGTACTTTTTCTTCAAGCGTATTAAAATGTTTAAATTATGTCACCAAAAACAGAAGTAGAACTAGGACATTGTTTTACTAGTAACAAAATGTTAGTACCGAACGCCACCGTAGTGGACATTGTTTTACTAGTAATATAATGTTAGTTCCGAAAGTGCCACCGGTGGCGCGCTTTCCACTAGCCACTTGTCATATTGTGTCAACATGTAAAACTGTAGTTTGAATATTTGTACATTTATGATAAATAAATGAATTTTTGCATTTTAATACGCTTGAAGAAAAAATAGTATATATTACATACAATAAGTTTATTAATATAATAAAAAGCAGCATAAGTTCGTGCACGAATATTGTTAAAATTAAGCATAAAGATAGAAAGAGGAAAACATGGATAACGAAAAAGATCATTAAACAGATAAATATAAGAGATAATATGTATATTAAATTAAGAAAGGATCCAAATAATAACGAATTAAAAAATGAGTATATTAAATATCGCAACGATCTGAATAACTTGATTAAAAAAGAAAAGAGTAATTATTTCAAAAATAGGGTAGAAAAAAATAAAACTTCCTCTAAAACTTTATGGGAGGTCACAGGTAAAAAAATAGAAGAGGGCAATGAAAAGGCTAATATTTTTAATTCTTTTTTTAGTAGTATTGGAAAAACTCTTGCAAATAAAATCACCCTAAAGGAGAACAACATTTCACCTGAAACAAAAGTACAAATGAATACAACATTTCTTGCTCCCACGTCTCCAACAGAAGTCAAAAAATTTATTAATGAATTAAAAAACAACAAATCGCCGGGTTTAGATGGAATTATGGCAGCTACCCTAAAAGAAATTTCCAAATATATTGCAGTTCCTATGGCCGATATAATAAACAAAGCAATTGTAGAAGGGGAATGTCCATCAGCCTTTAAAGTAGCTGTCATAAAGCCCATTTACAAAAACGGGTGCAAAGAAGAAGTTACAAACTATAGACCGATATCTTTAATAAGTAATCTGGCAAAAATTTTTGAGAAAATCATTAAATCAAGAATTGCAAACTATTTAGAAAAATGTAAATTATTATCAAAATATCAATACGGATTCAGAAAAGGCAAGAGTACACAGAATGCAATTACCAGCCTTATAAGTAAAGTTTACGAGGCTTTGGATAATAGAGACAAAAGCTTAGCAGTGTTCATCGATTTATCCAAAGCATTTGATACGGTATGCCATACTGAACTATTGGCCACACTTAATAATTTAGGTTTTAGGAATAACAGCTTAAAACTTCTTAAGTCATATCTAACTAATAGGATACAGTATACAGAAGTTAACTGTGTGAGAAGCGAGGCTGAAACCGTTGAGTATGGTGTACCGCAAGGGACAGTACTGGGGCCAATACTTTTCATAATATATATAAACTCGTTATTTGATATACATACCAGTGCATCAATAGTAAGTTATGCAGATGACACTGCCCTCTTCTACACAGCTTCTAACTGGAAAGATTTAAAAATCAAAGTAGAACAAGATCTAAAAAACGTTAAAAAATATTTCAACAATAAATTACTCACCTTAAATGTATCAAAAACGTATTATGTACCTTTCTATCTATACCAAACTTCTGCCCCACCTTTTCAAGAACTCACAATTGATGAGCACTTTCAAATAGCTTCTGCCACACACATGAAATATTTAGGTATAATAATTGATTCACAAGTTAAATGGGACATACATATAGGTTACATATCTAACAAATTAAGAAAATTAATATACAGATTTAAAGGTTTGAAACAAATTTTAGATATTAAACAATTAAAGATTCTGTACCATTCTCTTGTTGAATCACATCTAGTATACGGGATTCTAGGTTGGGGAGGAGTTCTCGAATCACATTTGAAACATCTAGACTCTTTGCAAAAGAGAATATTGAAAATTATTCTCAATAAAGAACAAATGAATTGTTTAAAGAGGCCAAGGTAATGGACATTAGATTACTATTCTTCTTATAGTGTGCAATATATCAATGGCAATCTAATGCGCAAATAAACGAAGACACGCAACAACAGCAACAAGCAAGAGAAAATCGAAGAAACCACATTAGAGTCCCAAAAACAAACACTGCTTGTGGTCAACGATGCTTCACATACCTTAGTACACGGGCATATAATAAAATACCAAATAAGATTAAGCATACTACTGTTTTTAATAGAGCAAAAACTGAAATAAAAAAATACATTTTAGAAGTCCCTAGAGAAGAAATTCATTACGTTGTAAATCCCAAACCGTACCTCAATACATTATTTTAAATTAATAATAATATTATGGTCCTCCAGTGCATCTAAATGTATATTTTGTATATTCATTACTGTCAAAGTCTCAGCACTGTATGTTCTTAGTTATATAATGGGTGTCATATTATATGAGTAGATGCGTTATATTTTTATTTATATATTTAGGTATTTATAGTTTTCACATTATAGTTTTTAAGTTAATATGTCTATACTTGTTTGTGTTCTTCATGTACAGTGCCTGCATAGCACTTCTTTGAAGTATTAAGTTTATTTACACCATTGTAAAATTATTTGTAGTTGTAATTATTATTATCTGTTCGTAAATAAACTTCATTCTATTCTATTCTATTCTATTCTATTCTATTCTATTCTACACGGAGTAGAACGCCTTTTTTTGTGTTGAGCCCAGGATTTGCGGATGAGGCGAGGCGAAGCCGCAAACTGGGCGAGTGCGTTCTACTTCTAGTAATATAATATACTATTTTCTGACGCTGTGAGCGACAGAAAAAGTAATATCCATAGCAACGCGTATTTTATTTAATACGCCGGCCATGCGATATTAACACAATACGTTTTTGGTGGTAAAATTCGATTTTTTTTATTTTTTTTTTTTTATAGCTAATCGACGTTTGAAGAATAGCATGTTTCATTCGGAGTAAAAGCCACTTGTTGGGACTGTAACTGTCGGACGAACGAAGTGACAGACTCGTCACAAAAGTATCACTTTTACTTATAGTAAAACGATATAGTATTATTTCTGTTTAAGTACACAATTATTGAAATACATTATTTTGGGCGTTAGTTAGTTATTTTACAAAAAAAATATTTTCTTATTACATTGTAACAGTAATTTTATTTCGAATTCCATTGTGCTTTTGAATAATTCTTGGCTTTGAAATGTAACAAATGTTTATTTATGATGAAATATTCTCTAAGGAGGGCTAGAGACACTTGATAAGATGTCTCGGGACACTTCTTATTACAATACTAGCATGATCAGACTTAGATCACCAGTATATAGAAAAAAATGGATATTTTCTTGTTTTTCTTATTGAATGTTAGATGTAGTATGTGAAAGAAGTTGACAAGATGTTTCGTAAGAGAGACTTCTTGTTCATATACTCACGTGATCAATTTGAATCAATAGTATATGAGAAGAATGAATGGTTTCTCTGAAAGTTATCTGCTGAATACACAAAATATTGCTACCCTGTTCCCAATTGTGTTCTTCTAATAATTTATCCGCATTAGAAATATGTTTAGTTTTTAATCGCTATAAGTAGAGTATCTGGTTACACGAACTATGTCTTAATACCAATAATATAAAAAAAAATTGAACGATCCGATGCAACTCGACTAAATATTCTATTTAGGAGTAAAGCTTATACAAAGCCCACGAGCGTAGTACGGGAGGTGAAGGAGCTGAGGGAGGAGGTGTCCGTGACTTCGGTCAACACCAAAGACCTTCCAAAGCGCCCGAGCCTCTCGTCTGGGTTCTCGAGCCAGGGGAGTAACCCTCAGGAAGGATAGGGAAAAAATGGGCCCATTCCAGCTGAAGGTGCAGGTAAACAAACCTACATCATAGTAAGGAGGCCACAGCAGTCCTTACTAAAGTGATGCAGAGGTGCGAAGTGAAGCAACGTCTCAAGCAGCGAGGACTTGACTGGGGTGACGGACCATCAAGGAATGTCGCGTAGCGAGGCCGTTGCTGACAAGGAGCATAGCCTGGTGGAGCAACCTTCAAAAGGTTGAAGGAATGGGAAAATAGGTCCATTCCAGACAAAACTGCATCACAATGAGGAGGCTACAGCGGTCCTCGCTAAAGTGATGCAGGGGTGCGAAGTGAAGCGACGTCGCTAGCGGTGTGGACTTGACGGGGTTATGGGCCATCAAGGGACACCGCGTGGCGAGGCTGTTGCGGAACAGAGCACCTAAGTACAGCGACGTCGCGCGCGACGAGGACTTGACTGGGGTGGAGTCCAGCGAGGAACGCCGTGTAGCGAAGCCGTTGCTGACAAAGCATATTGTACGACTGCAGGGTCTGGACTGCAGGATATAATATCAACTGGGAAAGATAATGGACCTGGCAACTACCACTCTGCCAATTTTCTCAGACCTGCTGCCAACGGCACAGGAAAATGGGTAGAGTGAGTTATAATATCTACGGGCAAACACAACCAGACCCGGAGACCATCATAACTCGCCCATTTTCAGACCTGCATCACCTTCTCAGTGATACAGGAGTATTAAAATGGACAGTGCAAACTAAGACAGCAAGACAGGGAGAGCACAATAAGCCCAGGAGGCTGCAGTGCCGTTGGAGTATTCTTTGCGGACGACCTCTAGGAGGAGAGGTTTTAGTCAGTTAGAGGCTGACACTTAGACCCATTCCAAATTGGGATGGGCAGCCCGTGTGGGTTTCCCCTTCTCGAAAAAAAAAAAGATTATACAGTACAATCTAGCTTATAATTGATTTTTTACTACTTCTTTACATTTCCTAACAGCGATTGATCATATTGGTACTAAAGTGTCTCCACATTAGGGTGACCCTCATTTTTTTGCGCCATCCCCAAAATGGTTCCATTCCATAAAAAATAGTCTGTGTAAAATTTTAGCTCGATCGGATTAAGGACGCCCCCCCTTTTTAGACAATAGCATTCTTAATGCTCCTTCAGGTTGAATCGAATTTTTGATCAATTCCTTGCGACACATTTTACAAAAAAAAAAATAAACTAACTCCGAATACCATATATTTTATTGAAAAATAAAACATCAATCCTTTACATATTGCTTGGAAAAAGTTTCTTTTTTTAAGTCGCGGACTCGTTTCCTATAATCAGACACTACTTGGAGTACATACTGTTCTTGCTCGTTGTCTTTTGTCAATGAACTATTATAATGTCCGAATAATTTAACGCCCCGTTCCGCCAAATCATTGACGACTTTCATTTTTTTTTTACAAAATCACAACATTTCAAATATCTCTGGTTTGTACTCCATAGAGAGAAAAATTGTCGATCTAAATGAAACCTCGTAAAAGAACCTTTAGTTGTCATAGAAAAAAAATCTTTTAGCTTACTATCCATAAAAAATGTTACATCAGAATTCAGATTTGTATTGTTACTGCTGTCTTCATCTTCACTGGATTGCCTCGCCAAATCTTCCACCAGTTTAATTTTTATTTCTTGCGACAATATTGAGTCAAAGAAAGTTAAGGCAACTGCCTCTATAGCAAGGTACCATAAGTGATTTTTAAATTTGTTAACTATTGCTCGTGACAAGCCAGGATTCGTGAATTTATATTTATGAAGTTTTTTAAAAAAACAGAAATCTTGGTATGGAGCTAAAGTTGCCAGCAGTGCTAAGAATCAAGCTTCTATGTAAACTTTAATAATAAAAATGGAAATATCTGAAACATTTTTTCGTTCTGAAGCCGTTAAATAGAATTCGTCCCGAAACAATAAAATGTTTAAAGTATAAATGACTTTTGTCATCCATCGGGCACCGTACTCCTGGAGCACGAAATTATATATCTCGCGGATGAACCTCTCCCAATACTATGAATGCTAATTCTAGAAACTAGGAAATTTCACCTGTATTTGTAGGTAGTCGCTGACATACGGGTTTTCAAACCCGGGCTTGAAATATCATTGATTAATTTGGAGCCGTTCCTGTTGGAAACTTTTAAAAATTGAAACCAATAGACCGCTTGTTACTCCAAATTTTTCCTCGAACGCCTCTCTAAGGACCAACTCGTAAATGTGGTGTAGGAAAGCCAGATACAGCAGGTCTCTCTCCAGGAACTGTTCTACGAGTAGTAGCCAGGGAGGTAGCGTCAGTTTTCATGAAATCATTTCTATAAAGCTAGATTTTTTTCCAAGAAAGTTTAGAAAGTATCTATGATGAAGGTGCTATTCAACCAATCTATGACTTGCAAAAATGAGTAAAAAATTAAACAATATGTTGCGAGAAGACATGTCGATTCTCTGAAATGTCACAAAATGCTACTTTTAATTCGTTCGTGTCGAGCCGAATTTTCGAATTTCGCCGTGCAATTTACGGTCAGGTTAATCTGGGAGACTTCCTCTTTACGTTGCAACATCGTACGGCCGTCCCAATGGTGTTTTTCGAAAAATATGGACGTGTCAAGATTGCATGTTTTTGCAGTTTTTTCGGCTCCGATATGCAAGCTGTTTTTTGCTATTCTCAAACGAGTATTTTCCACTACGAATCTTTTGCTTCCATCAGAATTTTGATTTTTTTTTCGTTTCGATAACTACTGAAATGTCGGCCATGTACGGCAAAAAATCGCAAATTTTGAGCTTCTACAGTTGGCAACTTTTTAATCTTGGCTCTTACACCAAAAGACCACTTTAGCTAATTGAATTAAATTTGCTAAAACTTTTTGAATTGCAATAAAAATGAAGGAATTAGAGGGGGCGGGATTTGGGACTTTTTTTGGAGTAAAATTTCTCCATTTTGTCACCGTAATTAATCGGTAATTAACCGAAATCGATCTCATATACGATGTTCACTTAATATCATGTACTACTTTGACGTTCCGTCAATCTCGGCCCTTCGAAATAAAGGTTTCTGAGAAAAAATATTTTTTTAAGATTTACATATACTCTATAGGAAAACGTGTAATTTTCTACATTTCCTCGAATATCTCGATAATTGTCGTTTTTTTTTTCGAAAAATTTGTAGACAGTATATGTAAAGAGAATTGATTGAGCTTTCCGACAATTTCTTAATTTTTTCTCTAACATAAAAAGTATCAATGATGAAAGTGCAGCAATTTTTTTTATATGTCTGCATTAGTGCTGCTACACAATCGTCTGCAACTCGACCACTAACAATATTAAAAAGTAAATAAAAGTGATTATTAACACGTCTATAACGAAACTGTCTGTTCTTTAATATTAATGAAGAATATAATTGTCATGATTTGACTATGTATTGCCATTTTGGTAAGGTCTACCGAAGATTTAGCCACCTTTCAGCGGAGGTAGAATGTGATTTTTAATCGAAATAGTGCATAAACTGCTTGTAGACAAAAAAATCAGCTATAGTAGAACACAGGTCTCATTGAAAACTACTGTATGTCTAGCTGTGGTATCGAAACTTATAGCTTGCGTAATATCCTGGAGGCCCCAATCGCAAAAGATTTCGCAAACTACCATTGCTTGCGCCCTTCCGGTTCCGGAAGGGCGCAGGGACTCCCAATAGTTGTTCTCCAGCTTCACTAGAGACGACCACAGGAAGTCTATCTACAGTTTCCTTTCTGGTTAATGATGGGTATAATTTCCTATCCCAGTGAATAACGGCAGATTTCAATTCACATTCTTTAAATGCTGCTTTTAGATTCTCGGCTCGCTCTTTACGCAAGCGCCCCCTGTAACTCCAAATCGAGGTTCTGTTAAGTATAATATCATTAAAGTTTTCTCCAAGACCTTCTAAAATAGTGAAAAATCAGCCTAGCGACATCTCTTTCGCCGATTTTGCACTTACTGCTACTAACTTTGGTGGTAACATTTGCCGGCCTGCTGGCTTAATTTTTGACGGTCCAGGTTCCGCCATAAGTTCCTACCCTGGTTGGGAATACGCAGTCCTTTCTGGAACTTTCAGTTCAGGATCGCCCAACTCCATAGCTGAAGTTGAAGGGACTGCCGTATTTTTGCCGCCACTAAACGAGCTTTGCACTTCTATCGTTTCTTCTTAAAAATAGAAAATACCTTAATTAAATTCCTAATAATAAAGGAGTTTTAATGCGATTGTGCAAAAAACTTAAAACTTTTTTAGAACGCGCTAAATACAGTAATATCATAATTAATTTGGTACGTAATTTGCAAAACAGTTAATTTTCATCCGCTCAAAAACAGTTGCATAAATAGTTATTACGTAGTACTTACTGCTTTTTTCTACTGCATTACTTCCTCCTTAGCCGTTGTCGTTCTTTAATTCTTATTTCCTCTTCCGCTAATTCCCGATAAAGGTCATACATAAAGCCTGGTCTGCCTTTCTCACGTTGTCGAATCAGAAACTGATTGTCTTTCTCGATGATCATCAATTGCAACGCTGCTGCATGTGCGATATCAAATAAAAGATCAAATCTTGTCACAAAGTCTTCCTCTTTCCGTCGCGCGTCGTTGGGTTTCAATTGTCCGCTTAGAGCACTTTTGCAATTCTTTCCATTAGTGGTAAAGGTTTTCCAACTTGGTGGTGCAATTTCTTTCAATTCTTGTTAGAATTCTTGCCTTTTCTCAAAAAACTAATGCCTCTTTAATTACAAGCTTTGCGTTTTCACGTAGGTTTAACTTAACTTGTCTGAAATTAAAAAATAACAAATGCTTGTTTATTAGATAGAAGTTTAGTTCAAGTAATCACATGAGCGTAATGTCCAAGAGACAATCTCGATCATCATGACGCAAAGTAATTCCTGCCATATCGAAAATAAAGTATTGGAAATATTCAATGTAAAAGCGTTGAATTTCACAGTCGCTCATCACAGTACAAGAGACAGTGAGATACTATTAAAGCCGTACTCTCTTTGCCACAAGCCCTTCCAGATGATTCACTGTTACTCCCTCTAGCAACGACCTTCGCTTTCTTGGGAAGGGGGGTCTGGTAAACTATTTTATATTTGTCTATTGTGAGTTATAACCTACTTACCTATTATTTACTTATTAGAAAAGGTCAATTTCACAATATGGGGTATTTCAGGAAATTCAGAATCTTGGGAGCGCTTGCGGCACGTTTTCCCTTTAACCGATTTGACTCAGATTTTCAAGGGATTACTTTTTTAGGAATTGGAACCATTGTGGAGGGTGCCGCAAACTAAATTCGAGATTCTTTTTTCGGTAAAGTATAAATACGGGCCATCCTACTCCACGCCCACATATTAGCTTTCAGCTTTCATCACACCTAGTATTAGTAACTCCTTAGAGTCGTTTTTCTATCAGGTACAAACGTTTATTTTCATCATTATTTAAAAATGTTTGTGAAATATGTGAACAATTTCTACGAAAATAATAAACTATTCATATCAGTTTGATATGGCAAACTGGTTTTCCAACTAGCCTCAGGCAACTTAAAAGTTACTCTGAAACAAATACAACTTATCTCTTGATTGTAAAGTTTTCGTAAATATCACATTCTGCTATATTAGTTATTTTTAGTCTAGCATTTAAATACAACTGCCTCAAGCACTAAAAGATAATGTTAAAAATATATTTCGCAGCAAGATTAAAAAAAAAAACGATATTAGATAGACTTTTTTCATTTATCAATAAAATTGCATAGTTTACATTTTCAAAATTTATCAGGTTAAGCAAAACTTTAATAGGTACATTGATTTTATAAGATAATACAGATTTTTTCTGATATTAAGTCATATGTACTTCCCCATTCCTAAATGACAGCTTGGCATTTCGTGGTCTAGGTGTCATAAAAATAAGATTATTATTATTAATACAGGCTGTTTCAGGTATGCAGTCATTAATTTAATAAGGAGTGGTTTTATGTCAAAAAATATTTAAAAAAAGTTTCTATAAACATTAGTAAGGAAAATAGGGCCCTCTGAAGAGGGCATCAAACCAATGTTATTAATGACATCAGACATCAACAGTTAAGAAAAGTTACCGACTTAGTGGTGCATTGCTTACGGTGTTAGGCTTGCAACCACGAGGTCCCGGATTCGAATCCTGGCTAGAAAATGGATATGTAGTGGCGTCTTTCACGTGTGGTCAAAACGGTAGCAGTGTGCTAGACCGCGATTGTGTGAGAGACAACACGGCTAGTCGATATCCTCTGCTGAGTTCGAGTCTCAGCTGCGGCAAATGGCAATGTCGCAGGAAGGGATGTTGTATTGTTGGCTGTGTGTACGTGTCCTGGTTGAGTGGTGCAACAGCCTGCCTCTAAACTCCGCCAAGACGTCAATATCAATAAGGCGTTAAAAAAAATGATGGTCAGTTATATTTTACCTAAGGTGAGGAAAAGTTCATCATATCAATTAAGAAAAATAAACAACTCTCAAAAAGAAAAAGAAAAAGAAAAATTCTTCTTTCCTTCAAAATTTGCTAACAAAACTTTTTAAATAACACGATATATCTTATGCTATCAAATTAGGGTTTCAATTTTGATATTAAAATTATAAAGTGTAATAATAGCAGCAAAGGTAACTATGAAAAAGACTACTCAATTTTTAAGATCTTTAAATACTTCAGGCATTAAACAATTTTACCTAGAAAAATTCATGGTAGTTCTGGAAACAGGCTTAATTTATGTTTCTTGGCTCACTGAATCCAAGTTTTTAACTTTCTATCAAAAATTCCCCCCGCAACCTCCTCAAATTTAGAGAAGAAAACCCAAAAAAATTGGTTTTTGGTTTTTTTTTTATCTTTTTTATCATTTTAGATAAAAAACACCCAGATATTCAGAAAACAAACAAAATTTACAACAAAAAAGGTCCTTTAACATTTTGACTTACGGCGAACGGGAGGGGATCGAGTGGGTCCCGAAACATGCACCGAGGCTCATGTTTCGAGGCGCGCTAGCGCTTCCCCGTTTGTTCAACGTTAAAATGTCAAAGGACCTTTTTTGTTGCAAATTTTGTCTACCTTCCGAATTTTTAGGTATCTTTTTCCTAAAACGAAGAAAAAAAAGATTAAAAAAAAACTGTTTTTTTTGCTTTTTTTCTATAAAGAAGGGGGTTCCGGAGGGAATTTTTGGTGGGAAGTTAAAAATTCGGAGTCAGCGCTCCAAAAAAAGGAAAGTTAGCCTATCTTCAGGACTACCATGAATTTTTCCAGGTAAGAGCCTATATGATCTCTAATAGAGTGAGATCCCAGAGCCGCCAGACCTACGTCATTTTAGTAAACCTAATATTTTGACAACGAATAGTGTAATATCTAGTTAAGAACGTATGCGTATTTGCTAGCTTGAAAGCGGGGCGCTTTTGCAGAAAACAGGTACAAAAGTTACATAAAAATTTTCTCACCTACGGTAAAATACGATAGCTGATTTATTTTTCAAGTCACATGCTAACAACATGCTGTAAGCGTCAATCTCCGATTTCCAACCCCTTCTTTATGTTTGTACAATTTTGTTCTTTTTGTCCTCTTTTTGTCTTTCTAAATCCCCTCTAGACCGATAACATCCTATAAATCCAAACTTTTTAAATTAAACCCTTTCAATTACCCTACCTTCCTTGACGGCGGTTAGACCACAAGGACGTCATTTGCTCGAACGGGTTTTTCGTTTAATTCTGTTTTCCCGTATCAGCAACCAAAAATTTGTAAGTGCAGTGCAAGTGTTAGTATTAAGTTTTTCATTCATTAGTTTTTAGGCTCTAACATTTCCTAAGCATAACCTAGTTTTAAGTCTGCCTAATGCGGACAGGTGTCCTAGCTGTAACAAGCATTATCGTCAAACCAAATCTCACCCGCCTCGTCCAACCACACATTTACCACGACGTTGCGCGCCGTGGTTGTCTGGTTGGCTCCGGGCCGGGATCCGATGAGGTGCATTCTTGTAACAAGAAATGTCAAATAAATTTGTTTTGTTGTTGTTGTTGTCAGTTTCCCAATCTTAAGGTCCGAGGTTCGATCCCTGAGCGTTCTCAGTTTTTTTTTCAAATATATGTACTAAGAAAAAAGCTATGGCCAAAAATAATAAATATTTCCCTATCGGTTGTCTCTTTCTTGGTAATCGTCACCTTAAGTTAATATTTGTTGAAAAAAAAAAAGCTGAGAACGCTCAGGGATCGAACCTTGGAACTTAAGATTCGGAGGTCGACGCATACATCATGTCGTTAGCCTGTCACTTGAAAAATAAATCAGCTATCATACTGTAACCTAGGAGAGAAAAATTTGTACCTGCTTCCTGCAAAAGCGCCCCGCTTTCAAGCTAGCGAATACGCATACGTTCTTAACTAGATATTACACTATTCGTTGTCAAAGTATTAGCTTTGCTAAAATGACGTAGGTCTGGTGGCTCTGGAATCTTGGACTATAATGCCTGAGTACTCCAGGCATTAGAGAATTTTACCTAGAAAAATTCATGGTAGTTCTGGAAATAGGTATACTATATGTTTTTTAGCTCTGAATCCGAGTTTTTAACTTCTCTCAAATTTATAGAAAAAAAGAAAAAAAATCGTTTTTTTATCTTTTTTTTTCTTCATTTTAGAAAAAAAAATACCTAATAATTCGGAAAGTAGAAAAAATTTGCAACAAAAAAGGTCCTTTAACATTTTAACATTGAACGAACGAGGAAGCGCTAGCACGCCTCGAAATATGAGCCTCGGCGCATGTTTCGGGATCCACTCGCTCCTCTCCCATTCGTCGTACGTCAAAATGTTAAGACCTTTTTTGTTGTAAATTTTATTTGCTTTCTGAATATCTGGGTATTTTTTATCTAAAACGAAAAAAGAAAGATAAAAAAAATTAAAAAACAATTTTTTGGGTTTTGTTCTCTAAATTTGAGGGGGTTGCGGGGAATTTTTGGTGGGAAGTTGAAAATTTGAATTCAGCGAGCCAAAAAACGTAAAGTAAGTCTATCTCCAGGACTACCATGAATTTTTCCAGGTAAGGGGCCTATATGATCTCTAATGCCTGAAGTAAAATACACCTATTTCATTTATGTTTAAAGGGTTTTTAGACGTTTAAAATTAGAAAAAAATCTTGTATGTAACACGTTTCGAAAGACAAGTTTGCTTTCGTAACTGGTTACATAGCTATTTTATAATTACTTTGACAATGCTAATGCTTTTTTTTTTTGGTAAGAGTCTCAGCAATAAAGATTCTATTCTATTCAGATATTTCTATAATCATTTTAAGATAATTCTTCATGATTTAAATATTTACTTAAAATCTATTAATAAATAAAATTAAAAATACGTAAATATCAAATCAAATCAAAATTTTGTTTATCGATGTGCTTGCTATACGTCATTTACCTTTTGCGTCTTTTTATAGGGTCGCGTGCGCGTGACGTCACAGTCTCAGACCTTAGGAAAAACAAACTAAAATTCTTTAACTGTCAAATGGCAACTCATTGAACTTGTCGTAATATTATTGTTTCTATGTATATTATACATACAAAATGGCGCAAGTTTTTGGTTTATTATTAATTGTGGAAGTGTGACAATCCGAAACAATGTCAATTTTTATAAGATAACCTACATTTACAACCAGAAGTTAGAGGTTAAAAGACTGCAACTGATTTCAAACAATTAAAAGAAATGATTTTAGTCTTCCAAGAATTTTATTAGTGGTACGTTGTTGCATATTAATGTAAGAATCTGATTTTTAACGTGGGTTTATGTTATAGGAAAAACAGCCGTATTACAAGACCATGATAATATATGTCCAGTTGGACATCCTCTCAATAAGGGATATAATTTAAAACCCATATGTGAAACTGAAACTGCTTATGATAATAATTACTGCTGCTCAAACAAGCAATAAACAGTTCATGGTATAGAAAATTAACATTTTCTATTGGTCTGTCAGTATTTTACTTCCACATCCAGTGGAGGTATAGTAACGACAAAAAAATTTTTTAAAATTTTTATTGTTCAAATAGGCTTAAAATGTCATGAAACGTCGAGATTTTAAGTTTGAGCGAAAAAAAAAATTTTCTGTCTGTCGGTCTGTCTGTAACTATTTTTGTGCGCACGTTTACTCTGGAACCGTTTAAGATATTGACTTGAAATTTGGTACACATATGTACTTTAACGAGATCTGGAAGTAGATTATATTTTCATCATGTTCCGTCGAAGGGTTGGGGGGTAAATTGGGGTAAATGGGGGTAAATAGATAAATCAAGCCGGTAAGAGTCCATAAAATTGGTATTTAGTATATATAAAAGAACTTAAAATCTCAAAAAATGTTTTGGCATTAGCCACCCCCATTACTACCCCGGCCTCATTATTAAAGGGGGTGAAAAAAAAATAAAATTGTAATTTAGCGTGTATACAAGAACCTAAGCCTCAATTTTTCTTACTTAATCCACCTCCACCCCCCTCTGCCACCACCCCCAACCCCCACTACCGATGTGGCATATCGTTTTATAGGTTTTTGAGGTAGGCGATTTCAAATATCATGTTATTAAAGTTACTTCGAGTAGTATGGATGCGCAGTGGCTTTCCTCAAGTACCATCGATGCGCAGTAGGTTACCTCTAGTAGTATGGATGCGCAGTAAGTTTCCTCGAGTATTTTGGCTGCGCAGTGGCTTCTCTAGAGTACTATAGTTATTAAAGTTACTTCGAGTAGAATGGATGCGCAGTGGCTTTCCACGAGTACCATCGATGCGCAGTAGGTTGCCTCTAGTAGTTTGGATGCGCAGTAGGTTTCCTCGAGTATTTTGGATGCGCAGTGGATTTTCTAGAGTACCATAGATGCGCAGTAGGTTACCACAAGTAGTATGGATGCGCAGTGGGTTTCCTCGAGTCAAATGGTTGCGCAGCGGGTTATTTCGAGTAGTATGGATGCGCAGTTGGTTTCTCCAAGTATTATGGATGCGTAGTGGCTTTTCTTGAGTACCACTGATGCGCAGTAGGTTACCACGAGTAGTATGGATGCGCAGTAGGTTACCTCAAGTGATATGGATGCGCAGGGGGTTTCCTCGAGTAAAGTGGATGCGCAGTGGATTTCTTCAAGAAGTATGAATGCGTAGTGGCTTTCCTCTAGTAAATTAGATACACAGTTGGTTACCTCGAGTAATATGGATGCGTAGTAGGTTTCATTGAAGAAAATGCTTGAAGTAGAGGCTTTACTTCTATCGTATAGTCCACGGCACATAATGATGTTTTATATCTTTGTCATGCTATTTTCTGCGTATTATTTGCACATTCAGTTGAAGTATACTAACGCAAGAAAAATTTTTGAAAATTTTCATTGTACAAATAGGCTTAGAATGTCATGAAACATCAATATGTTAAGTTTGAATAAAATAAATTTGTCTGTCGCTTCGGTCTGTCTGTTAGTGCTCCCGATTACTCTGGAACCGTTTAAGATATTGACTTAAAATATGGCACATGTATTTATTTTAACGAGATCTGGAACTAGATTATATATTGATCTTATTCCGTCGCAGAGTTGAAGGGTATATAAATGAGAGTAAATAGGTAAATCAAGCAATTAAAAGTGCATGAAATTGGTATTTAGTAAATATAATGTAACGATCTATTTGATCATTACAACAATAATGCTATATGCGAAGCACTCAGCAAGCTAGTAGGTTCTTTCATTGTAAATTGGGTTGCGTATCTGCGGACAGGTCGTTCTCATCGAGAATTATTAATTTAATTTTAGACCAATACGCACACCTCATTAAACATGGTAATGGTTCATTGGGTTGCCTATGCGATATATAAGCCAAAGTCACAGCGCTCTGCTGTAGTAATTACCGACTAGACATGAACCTTTTTTTTGAAGTAGGAGCCTTTATTAGGATAAAAGAGGAGGAATATATATCTTCTATCGGACATGCTGGAATGGGAATGCGATAGCGGAAAAGGGTATCGTGTTAGCCATTTTACTTTGTAATGTGACCTAGTAAAGTTTTAACGGGTGTATACAGTTTGTTCGATTGTGCCATATTATTGTGGGATTTTCTCGTTAAAACTTAAAACTTCATGTTTCCATTTGTTTGGAGTTGCCGTGTGGCATATTTTGTGGAGTATTTTGGAAACTGTAACTCTTTATAGAGGATTTGATTTGCTAGGCCATATTCCCTCATTTATTGAGCCACACCACCATAGGCCTTGGCTTGAACCAAAAGGTTCATTTGTTTGGGAAGGAAACCCTCGAAAGAGGTAAGTCTTAGTTTTTACTCCTGCTCTGGCTATTACGTAACAAGCTATTTATTTTAGGGTTTTAGCATTCGGTTTTAGTATTTGGTTAGTACTTAGTTTTAGTACTTGAGTTTAGTATACCGTTGGAGTATCAGATTGTATGTACAGTTTGGGTGTACATGTTAGTACTTGGATCGTTACGTATGCCACGACGACCTATTTTCAACCCTTAGCTCCGTGTATTTTTCTGGTGTCGAAAGAAGCCTATTAGTACCATAATTTCTACCTGTTTCTACCTGGAGTGTTCATAATTCTGGATATACCCGAGGATTTCGCATCCTCTAGGGATCACAAGCTTCAGATAAGATTGCATGCTTTTTATTTTATGGTTAAATTATGATTGTTTAAATTATTTAAATGACTAAAACTGACTACCTTAAGTTCTGGTAAATTAAATAATTAATTGTAAATTACACTACATTACATAAAGTGTAAACTTTACGTGCGCACGTACGGTAACTTTTTATTGCCTTTTTATTTAAGTATTTTACGATATATTGCTCACGCAAATTGTATGTGATACAGTACTCGCACATAACATTGATTTTTGTGTCATGTCGTTTAAAATATCTATTACAAGGAAAACATATCAAGTATATAATCACGTTATTTGAATATCTTTCATATTTTACTGTTATTTGCCAATAGTTAGTAAATAAATGTCTTAAATTTTGATGTTGACTTATTCATGATAAAAGTATGCATTTCTAAGAAGTTATCGATTCTTGAACAAGAAATTCACGGAGCCTAGGTGTCAAGGTAATCATTTTTTGCATAATTGTTACAGCTCCTTTTTTGTGTAAATTAGTTGACTGAGTTTGCCACTTACATATATTTATATATATATTTTTTTTGGAACGGATTCCTCTAACAACAGGGGCTTTTCTAGTTTAAGGCGGAGTGGGAATAAACTAGTGGCGCCCTCAATTTCTTTTTTTTAACCCACCCTACTCTCTGATTGAGCTCGGGTAATATTTTTTTTTTTTGCCGCGCTATCACTCATCCGGGTCCAATTAGGTGGCATTGCACGAAAAGCGCGTCGCAATAAGAGGAACTAAGGCCTCAAAAAATTCTTGGCAATAGCCATCTCTATTACCCTAACACATTATTAAAGGGTGAAAAAATATTGTGATTTAGTGTGTGTACCAGAGTTGAAGGGTAGATAAATGAGGGTAAATAGGTAAACCAAGCAATGAAATTGGTATTTAGTAAATATAAGAGGAGCTAAGGTCTCAAAAAATTTTTGGCAATAGCCACCTCCATTACCACCCCCACCCCATTGTTAAAGGGGGTGAAAAAATATTATGATTTAGTGTGTGTACAAGAACCAGTCATCAAGAATCTTTTTCTTTTCATTCACATGGGCTGTGAGTGTTGAATTGTAGCTATAAAAACCCTTTTTGTTGTATATAAACTATGAATGTTACTTTTATTGCTTAGATAGATATTAATATAAAGTATATATGTTATGTTACAATCATTTACTTTTTTCTTACAATATAAACCTTTATAACATAACTTTCTTCTCGATTATTCTTAGAAGTACTAATAGACCTTGGATAATAAATTATTTAATTAGTAAAGATATTTTGTTTGATTTCAGTTACATGCACGAACCTAAGTACAAGTTCGACGTAATTAACTATTTCAATTTACTATAACAATATATAGTAGTAGAGTGATAAACAAAACATAATAAAAAGGGAATATTTAATAAAATAATAATGAACAAATGACTAAAATTATAAAACATATTTTACATAACAATATATTAAAAATAAAATTCTTACAGAAATTACAATGGATTATATAGTCCAAACTATAGATACATTATAGACGAGGGGTTAGCCGATGGAAGAAATTATGTACGTCTTATTACATAGGTACCTCAAGTAGTTTATAGCACCTTAATCTTCATTGCTTAATTTATATGGTGTCTTTTTCAAAAAATTTACAGCGGTTAATACCTCGACCATAGCCATATTTACTGTTAAAAAACTGAAAGGAAATACTTCTTGTCGTTAAGTAGTGAACATGTTTTGTCAAGGAGTCAATTGCTTTTGTTCACGATGCTACGAGTTTGTAACCTGAAAAATGAATTTGTACGTTAGCAATTATTTATAAAGCAACATTTAATTAGGCAAGTATATATATGAAAAGAATGGTTGATCACTGATAACAATTCTTACCTTTGCAACAAGTCTTTGTTCTGTAAATTTCTTGCAGAGTACTTCATTCACCTAACCACAAACAGCTTCAAGACTTTTGAATGCTTTGAACTCATCCTTCCATCTATGCAAACCAAGTAATTCGCAGTATCCATATGTGTAATATTTGGAAATATATCAATATTTATACTAAAGCATTTTTTTCTCAAAATATTAGGGTTTAATTCGATGGCAGCAGTATACCTAACCTCTACATCATGCGACAATTCTGCAAAATACGAACTAACTCTCATCCTGACGAACAGAATTGCGGATATGAAAGTATTAAGAATAATTGCAGATGTTAAATAATCCAACATTAAACTTTTAAATGGCACAAACCCAGCAAAATTTACTTTAAAGAAAAACATTCTGATTTCTGATTCAATGACAGCTGTTTGTTTTTCCTAAGGTCTCAAAATCTGTGACGTCGGCGCACGCGATCCATTATTCTCTGATAGGCTAATTAAGAATTTCGTAACCTACTTGTAACTCAGTAGGGTCAAAACATACTGTCATTGTGAACGTCAAAATTTCGAGATGTCAAATTACCATTAATAAAAATGAGCTCTACAGTTGGAAACAGTGAAAACAACAAATTTGAAGATATTTTATTTAAAATAAAAAAACAACCATTTTCGACGAAACTGCTAGTGAGTACAGCAACGGGATGGTTAACAGGAACATTAGTATCACGCGTTGGTAAATTGATAACTATGGCAATTGGTAGTGGAATCATTTTGCTACATATTGCTCATAAGAAGGGTTTTATCAATATAAACTGGACAAAAGTCGATGAGAGTATACAAAAAGTTCCCGATGGTGCAGGAGAAACATTAGTTAATAGCTGGCGAAGAAAAGTTGCGGATTTGGTGAACTATGACAGCGGTTTGTTTTCTGGGTTTTTTGGAGGTTTTCTAATTGGTTTGTCCGGCGATTAAAAATATTAATTTATTATAAACTGATTTTTGCTTGCTGCCACAGTTAGTTGCTTATGCCATCATTAATATCTGAAACTAAAAGTAATTTATCTTATATTTTCAATAAACATTTCTGAGTTCTAAGTTTTAATTTATCTGTATATAGCTCCCGCATCTTAATTTTTATCTAGAATTTAATAAACTGCGGTATTAAAAATAATACAAATATTTTACGCCTCTTTATTTTAAATCTGATACGGCTATTACAAGAGCTATGCACCGTCTGCATCATATAACCTTAACTTTTAAGTAATAATAATAATAATATAATTTCAAGGTTAAGTTTTACCAAATATAAATATCGAAATTTTACAATTTCTGTCAAATGTGTATTATCTAATAATACTCTGCTCAAAAATATTAATCCACTGCATTTAGAATTTTTCTTCAGACCAATTCATACAAAAGCAAATGTTGATTTTCCAGGTAGGTTCGGCTGTCCTTAATAAGGTCTCAAAAGTCCCCGAATTGGGAGTGTAAGGATAAAATTTGGCAACGCTGTAAAGGGCTAAAATCGTGCTCGGAAACGAATTTTCCTAGATATCTCGGTTTTCATTGCCTCTGCGACAAAAATACATTAGGCCAAAAAGAGAGCTATGGAAATTCTCTATAAAAAAGATAAAAGGTCTTTTTTCGCATACGCAATATTTTTCTTCAAAATCTTGCATTGAATTTGAACTTATGGGATATTATGATAATTTAAGTACTCTATTCCACGCCACCCTTGAGGTTGAGTACTTGGCCCCTTTTTTTATGTGGCTTCCCCGGTAGGCCTAATCCATGACTGTCATACTTATTAAAATGTTGTCAAATTAATAATTTCCTTCTTGTCCGTTTTCTCCTTCATAAATTCATCGATTCGTTCGAGGAAATCCGAGTCAACCTGAGAATTTTCAGTCTCTGCTTCAATGACGGCTTCTATTTCTGACGAGTTTTCAATCGGTTCAGCATTCAAGCAAGATTTTCCATGGCAGTTGCCGCAAACTGGTGAACAATTAAGTCCCAACCTCCGACAGCCACACAATGGTCCACAACCTTTCGTACACTTGCAGAAAATCATCTTCAGAAGGCAATCAGGCGCAGGAAGTTGGGATGTTGTTTTTGGCCACAATATGGTATCTTTCAACATCCATCCCCACTCTTTAGGATTCAATACAATACCCAACCATTTCTGTACTTAAAAATAAACACAAATAGATGCTGTTGAGCTGAGTCATGAGTGGGTGGTAATGAATTCAATTTTACTGGTTTGTTTTTGCTCACAGCTTTAATAAAGCAAGAATACCGATAGTTATCGATGGAAACTTCTTTAACTGGAGCGTTATAGATTGCGAAGAAAAATTTTATCCCATTCGAAGTAACTATGTCAGGAGAAGTACCAGTCTTGCTGAAAACTTCAGCTACAAGTTTCAAGTCCTGCCGTTTTTTCGTCACTTTCAAAGCTGCAGTCTTGCCTTTATTAAACAGAGCAGATGCAGTGTCACACCCAGAGAATGCGTGAAGAAACAATATGTGATCTCGAATATCTTTATGGTGATCAAAGCTTCGTGAAGAATAAATTTTTCGTTGGACCTTCCCTCTGCCTGGTTTGAGGAGAAAAATTTCTTTATTAATAGGTGTACGAGCAGTTAAAATTATAAGAAGATCCACATCTTCCCCAACCACAACCGTAGTATTTTTACATGATTCCTCAAGCGCTGTTTCGACTATCAAAATGTCAGCATCATCTTCAGCATGTCTAACAATATAATTATTTGCCTCAAAATTTTCTGTCAACATCGAAATCAATCTGGTTTTATTTTTATTATTGGAAAGGAGCTTCTCTTGGCTTACCGTTGCAACCATCGGCTCATCAAAGTACATGTCAACAGATGAAGCTTTTGAGGACCGGCGAAGCTGCTCCATAGCCTTCACGCTGTTGCTAAATTTTCATAACTATCAAAAACAATAATAGAGTTCGAGCCAAAATGATTGCCCGAATATCCTCTTATGCATAGACGTATCCCCGTAAAACTTACGGCTGTATCAAGGATACAGCCAACCAGGATTTTTTTTATGTTTTAACCCTCCGTGCAATAAAAACTGCCACAAATAAATTTTTTGATTTTAGGTATAACTTCCTCGAATTTTTCAAGAAAACTATTGCGTATACGAAAAATAAAGAATTTCCATAGCTTTGTTTTTGGCCTGATGTATTTTTGTCGTAGAGGCAATGAAAACCGAGATATCTCGAAGAATTCGTTTCCGAGCAAGATTATAGCTCTTTACAGCGTTGCCAAATTTTATCCTTACACTCCCACTTCGGGGACTTTTGAGACCTTATTAAGGACACCGGAACCTACCTGGAAATCCAACATTTGCTTTTGTATGAATTTGTCTGAAGATGCGGCTCATTTTTCACTAAATGCAGTGGATTATATGTACATTTGGAAAAACATTAAACATAGAGGATTTTGTTATCTTTATTATTGTAGAGGGGAGGGTCTTCTTTAAAAATCCAAGTTTGCGACCTCGAGAGGGCGCTACTTTAGCCGCCATCTTGTTGTAAAGGGGGTAAAATCAGTTTCATTAGCATCTCCTGTTGATTCTTCGAAGAAAGTTTTTATTATGAATTTTTTCGAGGATAAAATTCTGTATATATAAAAAAAAAACAATTAATAGTTTAAAAGTTATAGCGTCGCGAAAGTTTATCAATTTCCTTTATTCGTCAATGAGCAAAATGCATAACATTTTTTTGACATCACAGAATAATAGATCACTAAAAAACGTTATTTTCTCAGAATTTTTATTTCTTTCTTATCCGAATTAATGGATAAAAAAATCATTTAGTTTCGCTGAGAATTTAGACGCGTTTTCCCTGCCATTTGCGTGTGACGTCATCGGGCATTAAGCATTAGCAATGTTTATTAGTACTATTTTCAACAGATATTTAATCCATGTACTTAGTGGCGGCAAAGTATTTAATATAAAAAAGTTATATAATCTGAGACGAAAAACAATAGTTAATGTTGATAAAAATATTAAAATATTGTATGATGTTTACATACTTTGAGGTTAGGTACCTAAATCTAACTGCAGTAAAAGGATAAAAGTGAGCGTAAACAAATTTATTGTTAAGAAGAGTGAATGATGCATACCTTGTCGCTTTTCCACCTCTAGTTTCTGCACAGATATAATCACTATTATTAGCAAAAAAAGTGCTCGTCATAAACACGTCGATTTTCGGCAAATTGTTATTTTGAGCTTGCACATTTTTACCACTTAGATAAATTAATACACTAATGATTCTTACAAAAATAAATAAATCGAGATCAGCAGACTACAATTTAATATTTAATTAACACACAATTTACCCTACAGATATGCTGAAAACAATCTGTGAAACCCGTTTTTGGATCCATTTTGGTCAAACTTTCTGCAGCTTGAAGACCACTGTGCGTAGACGTATTGTGCTCTATGGGTACAATTATTGAGTGGGACTAATTATTTTTTTACTGTGATGCCAATGGTAAATATTTTCTTAAGGACTCCGCACAAAATACATTGGTTTTTGCTTTCGGTTTTTCTTTGAAACTTTTGATAGTTGATTTGATGCTGCGACAACCCTCGAAAACCCTTTATGTTGGAACTATGGATGGCCTATTTAAAGTCTGAAAAAGTGTATTTTTCATATGTGATTTTTTTTTTTGCATTTCTTAAAAAAAAAACATTAAATAGCAGGGTGAGTTAAGAATGCATACAGCTTATTACTATTAAGAAAGTAATATTCGCTGACGGACACTAAAAGTCAATCTTATATATTATATAATAGTCTAGGAAATAGCGTGCAAATTCGACGACGAACGGTTACCGTCTGCCAGTCGGTAATCGGAGAGACCATATAAGTACAAAATTGTTTTCTCTCTGGAACTTTTTGGTATGGTGGGGGGATAGGGAGGGAGGGGGATTTTTTTTTTTCGATCGAATGATTACCGACATCTGGCCGCATAGGTAGTTAGTATATGTACTTCTCATACCCCAATTACGCTGGCAGACGAAACTTCCGGTCGGCGCGCGGTAACCGGAAATTAAAAAAAAATATTTTTAGTTACCGGATCAAATTCGGATCAAAACTTTTTTTCGGTGTGTACAGTACTGGACTGTAGTGGCAGACATTTCTGTTGGTCGGTTTTTGCGTAATTTGCGATCAAAGTGGCGAAAAATGGACCAAAACTTTAAATTTTGACAAAAAATATCTAAAATTGAAAAAAACGTCTGCCCAGCCAGCTTATGGTTCACAAGGTACTAAAGAACACTAACCTCGGCTGGCAAACATTTTTTCCAAATTTAACCCCCCTAAACCACTCTTTGAAGGGTTAATTTTTTTTTCAGTTTTCCGTGTTTCCATTCTTTTTTTTTTTTAATTAATATAAAGAAACGTCCTATGGATATGTTATTACAGCAGAAAATACGAAGAATTTGAGCTTTTGATCATCTTGATCCGTTCATAATTAATAGAGTTATTAACAAACAGAACAACTGTTTTTCAGTCGTGCTTTGCTCTAAATATTTCTCTAATAGGACTGCCATTTTTTGGTTTCTAAAAATCAATAAAGGATGGAATTATGATGTGCAAGTTTCATTTTCTTTTTATTTCAATGGTTTCTCAGTGTTTTTGATTTTTCAAATCAGCCGCCGAGCGCTCCGCTTTCAGCCTCAAGCGGACAGTGGCGCTCACTGCGCTGCTAGTCCACCACCACCTCTACCAGCAAACACAAATGGCATCTATTACATTATCGATGCTAATTTTGACAAATTCATTTGTTTTTTGATTGCTAAAAATGTCAAAGTTATGCCAAAAATTAGAAACCTGGCAAAAAAGAACTTTACAGAGTAAGGAACTGATGTTAATAAAAAGGCGTCATTTTATAACTTTAAATTAACTTTTAGTTAGTGATGTGACAATTTTGATATGGTCATGGGAAGAAATGAAGCACTCAACGACGAAAACATGTTTGACGAAGACGAAAACCCCGATTTTGATAGTTACATAAATGAAGATGAAAATGATTTTTAACGTTTGTTAATAAAATAAACTTTAGAAAAACTTTCAATATATTTTTATTTCAATGTCATTTTTTAAATTTATGTAATTCGAGTTAATTTTATTATTATTATCATTTTTTTTTTCGCGCACGCGATTCTGGACAGTTCTCCCGTGTCTCCGACATGCTCACGAGAAGAGCGTCAGCGAATTATCCACTCCCCGCATCCCGCAGGGTCAGTGACTATAGATTCCAGACTCATGTGCCCTAAACAAACGGAGGGACCTCGAGATAACTGCCTTCTGCAATTGGCCTGCCAACCATTCGGCTGACTTTTGGTAGGCTGTCCGCTTGAGGCTGAAAGCGGAGCGCTCGGCGGCTCATTTGAGAAATCAAAAACACTGAGAAACCATTGAAATAAAAAGAAAATGAAACTTGCATATCATACTTCCATCCTTTATTGATTTTTAGAAACCAAAAAATGGCAGTCCTATTAGAGCAATATTTAGAGCAAAGAACGATTGAAAAACAGTTGTTTTTTTGTTAATAACTCTATTCATTATGAACGGATCAAGATGATTAAAAGCTCAAATTCTTCGTATTTCCTGCTGTAATAACATATCCAAAGAACGTTTCTTTATATTAGTTTAAAAAAAAATGGAGACACGGAAAACTGAAAAAAAAAATGAATCCTTCAAAGAGTGGTTTAGGGGGGTTAAATTTGGAAAAAATGTCTGCCAGCCGAGGCTAGTGTTCTTTAGTACCATGTGAACCATAAGCTGGCTGGGCAGACGTTTTTTTAAATTTTAGATATTTTTTGTCAAAATTAAAATTTTGGTCCATTTTTCGCCACTTTGATCGCAAATTACGCAAAAACCGACCGACAAAAATGTCTGCCACTACAGTCCAGTACTGTACACCGCCAAATTTGGTCCGATAACTAAAAACTTTTTTTTTTAATTTCCGGTTACCGCGGGCCGACCGGAAGTTTCATCTGCCAGCGTAATTGGGGTATGAGAAATACATATACTAACTACCTATGCGGCCAGATATCGGTAACCATTCGATCGAAAAAAAAGTCCCCCTCCCTCCCACCCTATCCCTCCCACCATACCAAAAAGTTCCAGAGAGAAAAAAATTTTGTACTTATATGGTCTCTCCAATTACCGACTGGCAGACGGTAACCATTTGTCGTCGAATTTGCACGCTATTTCCTAGAATATAAAAAAATCGCCATTTGAACTTTTGATCAATATCAAATCAACTACCAAAATCCAAAATTTCAAAAAAAATTTACCGAAAGCAAAAATCAATGTATTTTGTGCGTGGTCCTTTAACCTGGAAAACTGAATAGTTCCAAAGGAGGCATCATATGAAAAAATTCACTGGTAATAATTTTAGTGTTATTTTCTTCAAAAAATGAATCATTGCATCATGCTCACTCTATATGTATAAATATGTTTGCGATCGATAAATATTACATTACAAAATAAATACTGAGTTAGAAACCAATGCACTATAAATAATTCAAACGGGGATTTCTTATTACACGTAGCTTGACAATAAATTTAATCTTATAAATAAATTATATAGATTTAATAGGTCGTTCTGAAACAAGCGATAATGTAACAGGTGCCATTATAAATCTATTGAAGGTTTATTTAAGTTTTTTTTATTAAAGTGATAAACTTACAACTAGGTAAATTTAAAAACGGCCACTCTCTTGTTTAAGAGAGGCAATTTCTGAAAGTAAAAAATCAGAAATACTAGCAAACTATATTTAGAATTTACTTATTTTTTATGCTATTTGTATCTATACACTATAGTTTTTTTGAAATTATATGTTTCAATTATTTATGACTTGGCTTTTCATGACAGTTTTATTTATAGTTTCGTACACAACTTATATTGAGCAATAAACTGTGAAATTTAAAAAATAATATTAAATTAATAAATAATCCGGTACTTAGAGCAACTGTCAGAAACTAATATCACATTATATTCAATTCAATTGAAAATGAAAATGAAAAATAAAGCCTTATCGCAGATTAGGAAGAACATATACGACACTCTTGTCGGCACCTTTCATCTTTACAATACCTTTATGGTAACCTCGTCCCTTTAATGGGGTTACTTTTATGTTGCCACATTCAATCTAAATACCTCAAATTTAAATATATGCCCAGTTGCCATTGTACCTAAAAGAAAGTTACTGTTTATTTCTGTGTGTAAGGAGCAATTATTGGACTGAAGTCCACTTTTTTAGAAGTGCTATTTAAATTAATGTTTGGCTTAATATAAATGAATATTTTAAATTGAACATTTATTTAAACAGCATTATTTTCTAATAAAAATGGACCAGTTTAACTTTTTCTCACATACAGATTTTTAAAATCAAGCAATTTTCAAATCTTTAATATCATGAGCTATATATTTATAAAACTAAATCTAGAGCTAAACAGTTTATTAAAAAAATACAAAATTGATACGCCACCAGTATAGTAAAAATTCAGCAACCCCACAAAACAATTTAAAAAATGTTTTACTAGATGCTAATACTTCTGGACTTTTATGAACTTACGGCCGATAGCACCGTTTTTATATTAAGTGGAGAATAACTATGCATCACTTAAATTTTAAGGGTGGCTTAATATGAATTTATTGTGTTGCACCAACGAAACTTAAGCGTTACATAGTTAAGTGGAGAATGCGTTTGGCAACGGTGCAAATTAAGATCTAACGTAGCGATTTTTGTGTTATTTTCTAGTGAAATTTGTCAATGTCACATTCACATTTTACTTCAGCTTCAAGACTGAAATTTGTGGCATTTTGTAATTTCATTATACAGTGTGACCCATTTCAAGTGGAAACACCTTCGTTCAGTTATTGGTCATCCTATTTCAACCAAATTTGGATCGATATCAAAGATCTTTAATGTTTCTTTTTTGAGTAAAACAAAACTTATTTCAGTCAGTGGTGTACATTTTTATTAAAAAAAAGGGTCGATTTTTCGATAAATCATATTAGGCATTTTTTTGTTGAAAAACTAATGCAATATTATTGATCAGCATGCTGTAGAACCGCTATATTCAGAATTTAACAACATTTTGATTTTTGGTTTTCGAATTACGGTCCCCTTTAAAGTACCTGTTTTAAACATTAAATAATCAATAAATTGGTAACGAAATTTTTTTCGAAAACAAGTCACTCTTCATTTTCTTTTTAAATTCACTTTTTCTACTATGCCATATCATCGAAACTTTTAAATTTTTAAGGCCAAGAATTTTCATTGAAAAATTTTGGGTAATCAGACCTGTAAATTATTCGAGCATTAAGGATTACTGAATGTGAAAGTATCGATGGTATGGGGGGTGGTAGAAAAAATGAATTTAAAGAGAAAATAAAGAATGACTTTCTTTCGAAAAAAGATTCGTTACCAATTTATTGATTATTTAATGTTTAAAATAGGCAATTTTAAGTGGGTCGTAATTTAAAAACCAAAAATCAAAATGTTGTTAAAATCTGAATATGGGGGTTTTACAGCATGCTGATCAATAATATTGCATTAGTATTTCAACAAAAAAATGCCGAATATGATTTCTCGCAAAATCGACCCTTTTTTCTTAATAAAAATGGACGCCACTGACTGAAATAAGTTTTGTTTTACTAAAAAAGAAATATTAAAGATCTTTGATACCGATCCAAGTTTGGTTGAAATTGGATGACCAATAACTGAGTTACGAAGGTGTTTCCACTTGAAATTGGTCACACTGTATATAAAAATGACAAACTGTAATGAACATTCGGAAAGTGATTCAAAAAAACGCATTAGATCAATGAACTTTAATTATCAGGAGAAATAATTATTGCTTGGGCATGAAATGCTATGAAATACAAAAATATTATAGAAAATAAAAAGACTGACCAGGTTTTCAGAAAAAGTTTGGACTATGTTAATAGGCGAATTCAATTCTGTCTCCTAGTGGGTGCAAAAGGAGCGCCGAATCGTTAAAAAAATTCTACGATAACAAAAAAAAGGAAGTTCGAAAAAAGTAGCGGAAGAGAAAAAAGACATTTTTGTTACGGGAGGAGTAGGGATTGCAGTTTACCGGTCATTTTTAGAATGAATGATTAGGGTGGCGAAAATGGCAATTGTCTTTTTCCATGTACAAAATTATCTAAATTTAACAAAAAACATATTCATATACGTATAATTAATATAATGAATAAAGAAAGGGTTTTTTATCAAAAGAAAAAAATATAAATGAAATAAATTTAAATAAATAATTATTCGGTTAATAACAAAAATATAAACTTAAATAACAAAAATTATAAACATAAACTCAAATAGGGCATTTCCTGAATATCTAATCTAAAAAATACAATATTTTTTAAAAATAGCCCGTTAAGCTATATCTGTTAGTCGTCTGATATTTGTGCATAGAATACCACCAGCTGAAGATGCCCTTCCTCAATCGATATTGGTAGGTCGATAAGTTAATAAGAATTGGCAATAACATACTTCTAAATGTATTCCACGGATATTTGCGGCAGTGAAATATTCAATTTCCTATCGAAAGACATTGTCAATGTCTCGCTTGGTGTTTGGGTTTTACTTTTTATAATATTATTTATTTATTGTTAAAAGTGCTCAGTGTTGGGACAGTCACTGTGTATTTAGTGCATGCTAATCACTGACATAAATAAAAACGTTGAATACGTGACACGTCTTTCAAAATTTACCGAAATAACCGGTAAAAAATTTAAATAACCGGTATTTATCGTCATGTGTTTTTTGTCCTGTTAACCGGTTAACCGGTTAACTGGCTAACCGGTATTGCAATCCCTATGAAGGAGGGAAGAAAAAGTGTTAAATCTGATCCGAATTTTTAAACGAAGTAATCTTTTACGTGCATGGCACTATCAATATGTATAGAACAAAATGTCGGTATATCTGTCTTTGCCAGTAAATACCGTTACTCTAGTGGCTTATTGTATGAATCTTTTTTATTTACTTATTACTACCGGTGCCCACCCTAACCGTACGTGCCCCCCCCGATCCTTGGGAACAAAATTTTTCATAAAGCTTAAAGCCTAAGGAACAATTCTAGACATGTCCTAAAAAAACTGGCTGTACTTTCAAAATGACGGCCATATGTTTAAAAAACTTAAAAAAACTGGTGCAAATGTTGTTTTTGTCATTTAACACAAAAACTAAAAAAGATGGAGCAAAACTTTCTAAAAAAACAAAGTTCGTAAAATGTTCTTTTGTTCCGATACAATATTTGGATAGGAGTTACAATTTTCCAGATAAATGATTCAGCTCTTAAAATAAAATATAAAATTCAATATAAAAAGTAACACCCCATTCGCTTTCCGATTCATTATCGCTGTGTCCCGATACATCGAATATTTATTCCAAATCTTCTTCCTCTACTGCTTCATTTATGATATCCTCACTTTCGATTTGATTTGGAATCATCTCCTGAAGAATTTCAGTAAGCGATTGAGGCAGTATTTTATCTGCTGAACACCAAAGAGGTTCTCCATTTCTTGGCATCTATAAAATCATTTCAAGTCTTTGGAATATTGTTAATACCTTCGTCGGCTAATCGCCAAATACGCGTTTGGTAAACACTCCTTTAGATAGATAGATAGACATTTATTGGTGTTAAGACATTTACAAGAAATATATCCACAAGTTAAAATTAAATATAAAAACTAGATATAACTAAAATATGTAAAAATCAATTATATGAATAAAGATAATATATAAATATAATATATAAATATAAAATAAAAGAATAAAATATTCAATACGATACGATACCACAATACAAAAAAATAAAAACGTTTAGAAAACAAACAATATAAGTTTGAACAAAAAGGTTTTAAATACGTATGTTTTCACGTGAATAAGACATGTATTCCTCAACGCTATAGAAAACATCTATCAGAAATGCTCTTAGTTTTCTTTTAAATAAATTAAGAGTATTTATTGATTTTAACTCATTTGGAAGTATGCTGAAATACGTAATTCCACAATAACTCGGTGACCTTTCATAGTATGAATGGTAATGTTTTTCCGTGTAGAGCTTATATTTACCCTTAGTGTCATACTTGTGAATATCCTCACATTTAATTAGTTCATTTTACTTCCACATCCAGTGGAAGTATTGTAACGACAACAAAATTTTAAAAAAATCTTTATTGTTCAAATAGGCTTAGAATGTCATGAAACGTCGAGATTTGAAGTTTGAGCGAAAAAAAAATTCTGTCTGTCGGTCTGTCGGTCTGTCGGTCTGTCGGTCTGTCGGTCTGTCGGTCTGTCGGTCTGTCGGTCTGTCGGTCTGTCGGTCTGTCGGTCTGTCGATCTGTCTGTAACGTTTTTTGTGCGCACGTTTACTCTGGAACCGTTAAAGATATTGACTTGAAATTTGGTACACATATGTACTTTAACGAGATCTGAAACTAGAGTCCATAAAATTGGTATTTAGTATATACAAGAGAAGCTACCCTCCCCCCATTATTAAAGGGGGATAAAAAAAGTTATTTAGTGTGTGTACAAGAACCAGAAACCTCAAAATATTTTTTTTTACTTCATCCACCCCCACTACCACCCCCCTATCACCACTTCCACCTCACTACCGATGTGGGGTATTGTTTTATGGGTTTTTGTGGTAGAGGATTTCAAATATTATATTATTAAAGTTCCATAAACAATTATTTCCACATAAAAAATTTTTTCGTTGTGAGTGACTTGGATAGAAAATCTGGATGTGGAAGTAATGATTCCTTGGGCAGCGGTTTTTTTCTTATAGATATAAATTAATATTTTATATAGATAAATGACGATTAGCGTAAGAATGTTTTTGGAGCGAAAAATTTGCCTACACGAGTCTAAATATTTCAAGTTAAAAATTATTCGAATAACTCGCTTTTGAATTAAAAATAGTCTGTTTGCCAAAGGTGCCCATACTATAATATTGTAGGTTAAGTGCGAATAAAAAATTCCGTAGTAAACTGATACTAGACAATCGATTGTCAATGAATTCTTTAAGGACAGAATGAGAAAACATGACTTGTTTAATTTACTCGATAAGACAAGCTATTGATGGTGGAATCGACGAAAAATCAACTTTAGTGTCAAATTGATAAAGACAAATAATAATCTTTGTCACCGCATTTCTTTCTAATGGCAATTGGGTTGTTGCACTAAGTTAAAATTTGAGGAGAATCTATGTTAAACAATAACAATTATTCATAAAAAATCATTAGAAACATGTAGAAGTTGAAAAGAAAGTCTTATAATATTATAATATTAATTACAAAAATATATGCATTTAAAACGGAGATGACATAATAACGGCAGTCTGTAGAGAAGTTAGTTATAAAACGACGAGAAACGGGTACTAATTTAGAAACTCGCTGATAGCGACGGAGAAAAAAGACAATCACGGCAGTTTAATCTGACATTATATTTAACGTCAAATTCAACTGACGTTCATAGGTTACAATTCGGTATAGTTTAACAATATCTAGTTATGGATAAATATAAGTTACAGATAGTGTTTTCTGCCGTGCTGTGTAAATAATACCACCAATTCACCAGAAAAACTGTTGTGTTCCAATAATAAACGCTGAACGTAATAATGAATGATTCAAAGCCACCAGAGAAGGACCAAGTCTTCTTATTGTGGAGACCATTTCAATGTTAAGTAAAGTAACAAATTACAATGTATTCTAAGCGTTTTATTTGTGGTAAGTTGTATCTTAATGTAGGAATTTGATTTTTAATATGGGTTTATGTTGTAGGAAAAACGGCAGCATTACAAGACTTGTGTGGCGTTCTAGCTGTAACATATTTAAATTACCCGCCAAACTGGTGGATAAAAGAGGGTGTATTACTTGTATTCTTAACGGCTCTAGATTAGCATGTTATTCATGCTTTGACTTCCTAAAAGGAGGAAAATGGCTTTTATGTATTTTATCTAGTTTATGTTGGAATAAAGTGCAGTTGTTTTTGTTAGCTATTGATTATTTATGAAGCTCCCTAGACGTCCCATAATACTAGGATGATCAATATATTAAGAAAGGAAATTTAAAAACTCGCCGTTGAAAAACTATATGAAACAAACTGTGAAAGTCGTCTAAAGTCGGTGAACACAATCAGTCGGAAATGGCTACGAATGCGTTGAATTGTAGTTATAAATGCCCTTTGTGTGTTATAAATACATATCATTGTTTATTGCTTAAAGTATAAAGCATAAGGTTACCTATTTATCATTTTTTTTTATAATACAGACCTTTCTTGATATCTTCGTAAGTCTCATTCTGACTCTTTTTAGAAGTGAGTATCAGTGGATAATAAATAATTTCTTTAGTAGATACACTTATTTTGTTGTTTTCAGTTAGATACGCATGTATATAGTTAATAGGAAATAAAACAATGAAAAGGAAATATTTAATTAAAAATCAAAGTATAGTTAACAGTTCAATAGTTAAATGTCAAAATGATCGTCTCTTTTTAAAAATTCGCTGACCATAAATATATCTACCGTAAGTAGAATGTCAGAATTAGCGTTTACAGATATACTGCCATAGTCGTTTTGTAATAGTACATTAAAGTATAAGTGGATATTAAGGTCTTTAAAACACGCGCGATTTTTCGAGCACGACGACGCAGCTGGAGTGCTCGAAATAAAGCAAGTGTTTTAAAGACCAGTTATCCACGAATACTTTATGCTATTTTTTTTTATTGGTACACTTTGAAATCATAAATACTGGTATTATTACTACAAAAAATGGAAATTAGAATTAAGAATGTAAAATGGTTGAATTCGTGATGTGACATCAGGATACCTGTCAGTGTCATGAAAATGAGAAAACAAAAATTAATTTGCAATCTGTCACATAGGATTAATTATTGTCATTACAGTTGTCACTGATTGTATATTGCTTTAAAATGAGTTCTAATATTGATTACTTAAATAGAAAAACAGAATCACGGTTAATACCGCAAAAATCGGAAGACGCCTATAAAAAAGGATACGACAAGTTCATCAAATGGATGGAAGAGCAAAAGGTAACAGATACAGATGAACGAGTTGTACTTGCTTACCTTTGATGTTGCCATGGTAACTTTAAAACGCGCGTTTTTAAAACTTGGATTTAAACACTCTGAGGCGTACTTTAAATAAGCAAAATAGGGTACCAATAAAAAAAAAATATTAACAATAACTGCAAACATCAATCACTGCTAGCTAAACGTCAAATTTACTTTTGACATATGAGGTAATTTTCTTTCTTTTCAGCAATGTCAACTTATTCGTCTTCATCTGTTCTGCTTATAAGTCCACATCTAACTGCCGTTATGATGTCACTACCGTTTTCGCGGCACATTCAAATAGTCGAAGTTTAACAATTTTTTAAAATATGTTGCGCTTTCTTCCAAATTAAATATATAATTAGATTAAGTCCTCCACTACCATATTTCACCATTTTTGAAAATTCGTCAACAACCCAATTAGGCGAAGCTCGTCCACGCTAGCGCATTTCTTTGATTCATATATTATGGCACATGCAAACTCCTCTAATGATGCAACTAATTTATCATCAATATTCCAGCCACTCCCCAAATCTTGAAATGTTCGCATATATTTGGTATATTTGGGAGAAAGTAACATTTTTAGGGATTTTATCATTCCTTTTCCTTTAAAGGCGCTGACTGAGTCGCATCCAGTAAATGAATGAAGGCCCAGTAATGCCGAATGTTTTTGAGGTCCGTACTCTTCTGCTAATGCGGATATGTTAATAAGCCTTATTTTATTGCCAAATCCGGGTGTGCACGTACAGGTAGGGAGGGCTCCCCGACTATATGTTTTTATAGCCTTATTTATATTAATGTCCTGGCGAAGTTTAGCCATAGCTATTTCACCACTCAATCTCGTGTCTCTTAGCTTAAACAGAGAAATTTTTATAAGCTTTCAACGTGTGATATTAAATTACATATTTGATGCAATTCAATATAGCAGGTTGAAAGCTTATACAAATTTCACTACTTGAGTTTCTTAAGTAAGATATTCTTTTGCGAAATTACCTTTGCGTATTTGGCTGCAACGTAAATTGGATACATTTATTTAGAAACAAAAAAATAAAATAATGTTTTGATATTGTTCGCATTTCTACAAATTCTATTTAGTTTGAACACGTAAGTAGACTAAACGGAAATCGAAATTATAACTTATATTAAATTCAAATAATTATTATATTGATTTAACGCTAAGCTACATTTTATTATCTGCGTATTGGTTATATTTTCAAGCGAAGGTTCTCAATTGGATCCACATTGAGTATGCACATAGTAGAGTAGTTCTTATATTATGGGGTTGCGACGAATTTTTTTGGTCTCGTCCCAAAAAAGTAATCAACATAAATGAAAAAAATATCCACATATCCGCAGATTAAAAAGAAAAAGTTACACATGCCACCGATGTGTTGAAAATTGGTATTTAAAATACATGTAGTTTTGACTCATATTTTTTTACAAGAATACGTAACATATTAAAAATACACTCACACTCGAGTTCTTGTACAAAGTATGTAGTTTACATAGAAAGTATAGTAACACGAATTACTAAACCCACATTAGTATAAAACAATACTATTTAGTCGAGTTTTTCAAAATTCTTTTAGTTATTTTTATTTTTCATGAAAAAATTTTAAGAAAACCATTGCTTGATGATGTTTTCTTGAGAATATCATATATGAAGTGTAGTGTATTGACAATACTTCATTAGAAAGAAAAGTTCATTTTCTCATATCAGGATCCTGATAAGAGAAAAGGAACTTTATATAAGTAATTGTAAGTTTCGAAAGAAAATAAATTCTCGTATCAGGATCCTGACACGAGAAAAATAATTTTATATAAGTAATTGTATATTTCGAAAGAGAATTATTTTTTTCTAATGAAGTGTTGTCATTTCACTACACTTCATATATGATATTTCCAAGAAAACATCATCGAGCAATGATTTTCATATTTTTAAAATTTTTCCATGGAAAACAAAAATAACTAAAAGATAGAACGAATTTTTGAAAAACTCGCCCAAATAATATTGTTTTATACTACTGTGGGTTTAGTAATTTGTGTTACTATATTTTTTTATGTAAACTACATACTTTGTACAAAAACTCGTAGATGTGAGTGTATTTTTTATGTTACGTGTTCGTGTAAAAAAAAATTAGTGATATGTGTCAAAACTCCATATATTTCAAATACCAATTTTCAACGCATCATCGGTGGCACGTGTTCATTTTTTTCTGTGGATTTGTGAAATTTTTTTGAAATTTATGTCGATTACTTTTTTGGGGTGAGACCGAAGGGGCAACCGCTGAGGGGAAATAGTGTACAAATCGGAGGAATTAGGAAGGAATTGAAGGTATTTCAGAAGGAATTATTAGGTATTAAGGAAATTACAGGGGAATTTGGAGGAAATAAATATTGTTACGAGGTATTAGAAGGGAATTAAGAGGAAATAAAAGGTATTAGGAGGGAATTAGAGCGTAAAAATATTGAAATGGAATGTTTATCTTGAAGAATTACATATCAATTCTTATGTAAAGGACGTCAGTGTTGTAAAAACATTAGCGCAGAGATTAGCGCTAAAAATATCTAGTAATAAAAGAAAAAATATTTAATTTAATTAAACTACCGATGATACTATGGACTTCTAGTTTAGTAATATAACGATTTATATCGGACAAAATTCATAAAGTTTTGAAAATTGGTAGAAATGTTAAGGATAGCATAAGAATTACTAAACCGAAAAGTTCCCACCCATAAATAGTGTACTTCATCCCCTAGGACACCGTTTCCACCCCCATTTTGAGGTTTTCTAGATTTTCTCGGGAACGGTGCACTTTTTGATTAATCATTCCTTATAAAATTCTCTATAAAAAACATCTCTACACTTTTTTTTCCTAAAATTAATAGTACCGTGCGAAGTAAGGCGCACACATAAGGGTTGGTTCCGGTCAACACAATAAATTGTAATCTTTACTATAATCTACTTTAAAGTTCAATGCTTAACGCTAAAGCAGTAGCTACTAAACTCCACCTAAAATTATAATAAATATACCACTTCCACCCTCTCACCTCTATAAAATAACGCGATTTTTAAAGAAGCGAAAATATTGTATATTGTACTTGTTTCCACGCCACCCTAGGAGTAAAGTACTTGGCGTGTGGTGTCCCCTGTAGGCCGAATCCACTAATTATCAAAAGGTTACCTACGTTAATTAATCTTCATCGTCTTCCATAGATTCGACATTCATGCATGCTTGTCCGTGGTAATGGTAACACATTGTGGAGCAACGTAAGCCTGCTCTTCTGCAACTACACCTGTTTTCGCACCCTAATTTGCATGAACAAGAAATTAGTGTTATAACAGATTCGGGAGCTGGTTCTTTTGTTGTCATAGTTCGGGTTAATATACCGCCAACTTTTTCCATCCCCAATCAGTAGCTTCTAGCGCAACGTTTTTCCATGTTTGAATTAGGTAAAAAACGCGATATGAGTGTTGCCGAGCAGCAGCAGAAGTTTTTGGTAGTTTTGATAATATTACAGTATTGTTCGCTTTACCAAGAAGTTTGTTAAAAGTCATGAATCTGTATACATCTGGACTTTTTCTTGCGGAGGTAGAGTTGTATAAAGCTAGAACAAATCGCTCTCCTACGTCTAAAATTTCTCCATGACTAGATTTTTCATTATTAAAACTTTGCACGATGTCTTGTAATACTTCAGTAATATAACAGTTAAAATTGTAATATATTGGAAAAAATTCATAAAGCTTTAAAAATTGAGTGCTTCATCCCCTAGAGGACGTCATTTCCACCCCCATTTTGAGGTTTTCTAGATTATTTCTGGAACGGTGCATTTTTCCATAAAAAACTATATACAGAATTATTCCTTATAAAATTCTCTATAAAAAACTTCTCTAAACTTTTTTCCTAAAATTAATAGTACTTTGGTAAATGAGGCGCAAATGTAATCAGCGCAGGTCATATAATTTGCTGAATATCCGTATGGCTATTTCCAAAGCTGTCTTCACGCGAAAAAAGTATAAGTATCTGTACACCACCACAATGTAAAAAATTTAAATTTCTCCCACTACATCTCAGACGGCCCAAGGTCACTGCATTATTTTAAAGCTTGTTGTAAACGCTGTTACTGTTCAGGGCTGCCAATGTGCGGGATTTTACACAAAAACCGGGTATTTTAAACCCACTTTCGGGTAAAATCGAAACCGGAAGTCGGCCATTTTGGTTCTTTACATTACATAATTGGAAATTATATCCCATATCACTACACCAAATTTGAAAAAAATCCATTGCCCATTCAAAAGTTACAACAGTGTCCCTATCGGCTGAGCGACCCGGTATACAATATTCTCACTTCATCAAAAATTGCGTTATTTTATAGGGGTGAGAGGAATTTATTATAATTTTAGGCGGACTTTAGTAGCTACTGCTTCAGCGTTAAGTATTGAACTTTAAAGTAGATTATAGTAAAAAGATTACAATTTATTGTGTTGACCGGAACCAACCCTTATGTGTGCGCCTTAATTCCCACGGTACTATTATTTTTAGGAAAAAAAGTGTAGAGACATTTTTGTTAGAGAATTTTATAAGGAACAATTTTGTATACAGGTATTTTTATCAAAAAGTGCACCGTTCTCGAGATAATCTAGAAAATATTAAGGTATTAGGAGGAAATAAAGGTATTTGAGGAATTAGGGGAATTACAAGGAATTAAAGGGGAAATGAAGGGTATTTTTCTATAATAGGTATCAGGTGTACAAAATTTCGCCAGCGGTTGCGCCCTCAGGTGAGACCAAAAAAAATCCTTACAATCCCATATAAGGGCCACCCTAATATACGAGCTGTCCATTTTATCAGGGCCCTCGAGGATATCTCGCTTGATTTCAATTGTACAAAAAAAATCGCTTTTAAAGAATTCGTGCCTATTATTACAAGTTACAAGATATTTGAAATCCATGGAGTGCCTAAGAATTATGACGGAAAATCTTGAAAGTGCGGAATATGCGTAAGCCAGATATGTCTGTTATTTGAAGGAATACGAAAACAGAGCCTTTTAACAATGTGCTATTATTATTATATATCAATGTGCTGTTATTATTATATACAAGCTGTCCATTTTAACAGGGCCCTCGAGGATATCACGCTTGATTTCAATTTTACAAAAAAAATTGCTTTTAAAAAATTCGTGCCTATTATTATAAACTACAAGATATTTGAAACCCATGGAGTACCTAAGAATTATTACGGAAAATCTTGAAAGTGCGGAATATGTGTAAGCCATATATGTTTGTTATTTGAAGGAATACGAAAACAGAACCTTTTAACAACGTGCTATTATTATTTTTTTTGGGCCTCTAGATTTCGAAATTTACTATTAAGAATGTTAAAAAAATATGAAACAGGTGGAAAGTGATGGCATTAAATAGAATATTTTCCCTCTTTTCAACGATATGCCATATTTATTTACTAGAACTAATTAGGTAATTGCAAAATTATCGGATAAATTTTAACGTTTTATTATAATTATTATGAAAATGTTTTGCCTTTATGAAGCAATTTGGCAATTTTAGCCTTTTTATCTAAAAAATTTAGAGAGTACACGCCTGGCAAAAACGAGGCAAAAACGAGAAAAGTGCCAACACTTTTCTCGTTTTTGCCAAATTTTAACTTTTCCGCATTTATGATGTTTTTAATTCTACGATCACGTCGTGCAGTGGCATGAGATTTTGTTTTCGACTTACTTCCGAAATTGCGTTTAGCTCGTTAAACGCCATCATGTAACGTTGAAAAATATTCCTTCCTAAACTTCCTGTTATATCTCAGGTAGTGAAATTTGTCGCAGTTTTTAATGGACAAAGTTGGACAGATATATCTAAATTAAAAGATATCTCTAGCGTCCACATTTCCAAGTATTATGGAAGTGTTTTTAGCAAGTTGTAGATAACTCCTAATAGTCAACAGCAGTGCGCCTTAATGGGCTTAAAAAAGGAACATCAATAATATGAATTCTAAATTAAATCCGGCAAATTATAGAGTGCCTCAAGGCTCTGTTTTGGGGCAACGCCTATTTATTATACATCTTTATGACATCACAGCTAACTGCTGATAGTATCCTTGATGTTTTATATCAACAAACTTCTTTAATTTCGATTTGTGTCAAAACCTAGTATGTGTCTAACTAGCAGACAATGAATGAAGACAGACAGTTGAGGGGGCATTTTGGCTTGGAAACTTTAAAAATTAACTATTTATCTCTATTTTACATTAGTTACGCTATCACTGTAGGTAATCCATGTTATGCTATAAACATATTTCATTTACAGGAAGCGATCCGATCACCACCACTGTAGGATATAGGCAGCAATGTATACACCTCTATTTATTTCAATGGACAATAATTATTGCGGCACTCTGTTTTTATATTTATCTTAGTTTATTGAAAGTTTACAAACAGTTTAACTCTTTTTAAAAGAATTCAAATGATCATAATTACAGCACCAGGTAAGCTGATTTTCTAAGACTGTCTAAGCATGGACTGACAAAATCGATAAAAAATTCTCTAAACTTCAAGTTTTATAATGCACTATCAAATTCAACAAAATTGTTAAATCATAACTCTTTTAACCTCAAAATTTAAAAAAATGTTTGTGTTTCGCTGGCTAGTTCGTCAATTTTCTGAACATTGCTGCTTTAGCGCCGATCATTTCTCATGGTGCAAACTGACTTACTTTTTACTTTTTCTTTTTTAAATTCTTAGCTAAATAAGTAAATGCAACCAATAAGACTATCCTCCTACAGGCTATTTATTTTCATCTATTGATGATATTTTGTCGTCGGTTTTTAATTTTTAATCTTTTTCAATTAATATTTCTTTATATTGCCTAAGAGCTGGTGACAGTTTTCATGAAGCATTTACGTCGATATGTTGGGGATATCTGCATGCATTTCCTCTATTTAGATAGCCGTAAATCTGACGCCCCGCCTGTTCTGCGTTTAAGATGGAGGGTACTTGAGGCAGGTAAAAATATAAGTTTTTAAAGTATTAATCTAAAATATGATTCTTATTTCACATTAAGTTTGAAATATGTAAAATAACATAACATAACTCTAATAAAAAGAGTTCTATGGGGGTTAAATTTAAAGAGGGACTGTTAATTTCTATTCTCTGAGCAATTTTGAGAGATGGAGGTGTGCAATTTTTATTTCGCCACATTTTCACGATTTTCTTATACATTTACGAAATTTTTTTTCTCATGAGAAATATATGGAAAAAAAATTCTCAGAGGCAGGTTTATATTAACCGATTGTACTGAAATCAGGAGATCAGTTTTTTGAGATTTCGAATAAATCTAACGGTAAACAGAAAAATCGAACCTATTTTTTCTCTGGTGTAAATTTGCACCGCCCTATTGTTGTGCGTACTGAAATGACATTTATTTTTAAAAAATGCAGTCGAGTCGATTTACTGCATTGTTATCTACTTTACAACAATTCCTTAATTTTTTCCGACCGGTTCTGATTGCTGCAACGCCTCTTTATAGAGCACCTTTCCATTATTTAAAAGGGAACATTTTTCTTTGCTTGCGAAAAAAGAGTAAAAGGTTTTATGCGCATTAGCTCTGAGTTTTCAATATCACTAATAATTTCTTCCTCATCCAGTGGAAGCATAGTAACGACAAAAAATTTTTTAAAAATTTTTATTGTTCAAATAGAATGTAATGAAACGTCGAGGTTTTAAGTTTGACCAAAAGAATATTTCTGTCTGTCGGTCTGTAAGTAACTTTTCTTGTGCGCACGGTTACTCTGATCCATTTAAGATATTGATTTGAAATTTGGTACACGTATGAATTTTGAGGAGATAAGGAACTAGAATATATTTTCATCTTATTCCGTTGAAGGGTTGGAAGGTAATTTAGAGTAAATGGGGATAAATATGTAAATCAAGCAGGTAAGAATCCATACCCCCACCGTATTATAAAAGGGGGTGAAAAAATAATGTGCTTTACTATGTGTACAAGAACTAAAGGCCTCATTTTTTTTTACTTCATCCACTCCACTACCACCCCCCCCCTATGTGTGTGTATAAGTTTCAATGACATTGGTAAAATCGAAGCAGCGGATCTTTGAACTGACGTCACTAATGTATGTAGCAATATATTGACGTCTCACTCCTTACAATAGAACTTCCCGGAATGAATATAAGAACGTATGTCTTCCATAGCCTACGACCTACGCACTCTCGTTCTGCACGTTAGATATGAGAGTAATGGTAACGCGTACGTCTAGTCTACATAGAAGCGCATCGATTACTTGATTCAATCGTCGATGACGTATTGATTGATCTTCGTAAACGCAATTAATTCAATATAAAACTATATTTCTGGTTTTTGTTCGAACTGAGCCTACTGCCAATGCCATTCCTGTTTTTAATGTCTAGTCTAGTTCCAATTTATTGTTATTAACTATTATTAATGTTATTATTAATTATTATTTTTCATAAAATTGTTCCGCCTGTGGTGAGAAATAATTACCATCGTTCAACGAATTAGTTCAGGCAATATAAGATGATGACGTCAGTTCAAAGATCCATTGCTGAGGCTATATCATACCAACTAGCCAGTTATTTCTCCGTCTATAAGAAATCATAATTATAATGTATGTACTATTTTAATGTTGTGAATAATTCCCAAGGTTACCTACCTGTATTTGTTGTTTATTATCATTATTTAACTATTTGTTTGACGTGACATATATATCATTTTTATGTATCAATTTGCTTCTTTGAAGTAAATATCCGAAATAGATACTTTATTCGAACGGGGATACCCAAAAAACATGAAAACATTAAGTGCAAACGGGAATTAAATATATCATCTGAAATAAAGATAAGCCGACAACAATTATTGTTCATTAAGTACTTCAACATTACAGGCTATGTATTACCATTCATAAACAACCACATTTGTTTTTTTACTCCGTATATAATCTACCAGGAGGGAATTGCATCTGGAATATGGATCAACTAATTCATTATACATTGACAACCAAAATTAACGCACCATTGAAAATTTACCGTAATTTTGAATTTGACTTTTTCCTGAATCATTGACTTCATTTTAATTACTTTTGCTTTGTTCATTTGTTCTATAGGTTAACTCTTCTGAAATGTAGAGCGATGTTGATTTTGTGTAAAAGCTATTTTTTCTTTAAATATAGAGCGTAATAATATAGCTATGCTTTAATATTAAGGTAAATTTAAAAATAAATATCTTTTATTATACTCTTCGCAAAAAAGAAGAGTCTATTGCATTTGATCGGCACATTTCTAAAACCGGAAATATCGGTCATAGAGAAAAAAAAAACATATCATTGTGTTAGTTAACGAATTCTGAACAACTTTCAAAATGTCCGTCTGTCCGTCCGTCCAGCACGTTTCTTGTAAGTACGATAACTTAAGAAAGAAAAGTCCGATTGTATTGAAATTTGGAAAGTAAGTTAGAGTTAGCTAGAGGAAAGACCCTATTATTTTTTAAGAAAATCAATCAATAAATAAGAAAGTTATTAACCATTTAATTTAAAAAAAATTATTTTCTTAATTTTTGTCGCTTGTACTTAAATAGAAATCTTGCAAAATGTTATCTCTATAATATATATATTTTTTTGTTTATACATTTTACTAATATATATTTTATAATAATATATCTAATGCGTTAAAATATGATTCTCGAAAGAGATATATTACAGACATTTAATTTTTGTAGTAATGTGTGATGATCCAGTGGCTAAAGTTTTGCCTTGCAATCCAAAGATCGTGTGTTCGAATCCCAGACAGGTTGTTTTTTTTTTCAATTTTTTTCATATATTTTTTTTCACAACAAAGTTGGTATCACAAAATTTACGATGTCCAAAAACTAACATTATTTACAAGAAAACTGCGAAGAACATCCTATAGAATGTGTAACAATTATATAGAAGTAAATCAGTAAATTGGCGAAGAGTACGTCATTAGCTTGTTTCTGCATTATTATTAATAAACTCTGAAATGTAACAAATGTTTGTTTATGATGGAGTATTCTCTAGGTAGGGCTAGAAATACTGGATAGAATGTCTCGTAAGGGGGAGGGTTCTGATAATATACTAGCATAATCAGACTTAGATCATCAGTATAAAGAATGGTTATTTTCTTTCTTCTCATAATGAATGTCAGATACTAAGTGTATGAGAGAAGTTGACAGTATGTTTCATAAAGGAGACTTCTTGTTGATATACTAACTTGGATCAATAGTATATGAAAAGAACGAATGGTTTTTTATCTGCTAAATACTCAAAATAATATTTTTTGTTAAGGTAGATATACCGAGTGGAAAAATATTTTGTTGGACGTGACCTCATTCGGCCAATAAAAGACGCCCATATACAGTCTTCTTGATGATAGCTGATACGTGCGACAAATAAAAAGACAAAACTATTATTTTTCAACAAAAAATTCTCTTTTCCTGCTGATAGCGGAGTCAAATGTGTTCAATGTGATTTTTTACTTATCTCTGTACGATAAAAATAGAGGGAGATACAGACGTTGAAATTGGGTTTTTTTGCGTTCTCATCAAAAACTACGTTTTTTTAGCGAGTTGAGATGGACTGTGTGCATTTCTTTTATAAAATATTAATCATGTCTGATATATCAGAAAAGTAGGTAGTATTCGCATGTATGAAATTTTATAATATTATCATTATTTTGAAAATATTTATTTACGTAAGAAATATTTGGCTTTACATTACAGACACAAATTTTGATATTTACCTCTTGCCAAAAAGGCATTTTCTTCACTTCCTCAAACCTCTCACGTAGAAAAATATTAGATTAAAATTGTTGGCGTTAGGACAAACAAATCGGTATTAACGTTTAATATTTAAATATCGAAACTATTTAAAAAAAACAGGTTTAATGTAGTTTTATCAAATTAACACTTGCTATGGTTAAATGTACTTAAATTTAAGAAACATCCTACTTGCTCTGTACGAATGACGCCGAATAATCAGACGGTGGTTCTACACGTTACATATGATATTCCTTAACGTGGAGCCCAGAGTACTTCCGCATCCTTGTTTTACTTTGCCAAAAATTTGAGATCGTGTGTTAGAACGAACTCTAGGTAGATTAGGTGATATATCAATTTTTGTTGTGTGTGTGTGTGTCTGGGTTAAATCGCTTTGGCTTAACCAATTAGCCATCAATTTTTGTTTAAAAATTAATATTATAAATAAAGTATTAATAGGAATATTACGGAACGAGTGAAAGTAGTCGACTGCGGGCGTTGTCGACTGCGAATGCCTGTTTGAACAGTAAAAATTAAAAAGATAGTAACTATGTACTTAATCTCAGTGACACCACGTAAAAGCAAATGCTGTATTTGAGACCGCATGTTAATCAAGTACGTATATCAGTAGAGTGTTTATACCGGAGCTGAGCCTCCCCCCACCACTTTTCGTGACGTCATGGGTGGTGGGGGGTGATTAGTATGGTGGGGGGTAATTACTGTGGTAGGGGGTAATTATTGTGGTGGAGGTAATTGGTGTGGTGGTGGGGGGTAATTAGGGTTAGTAAATTATATGGTGGGGGAAATTATTGTGGTGGGGTGGATCTATTACTATAAATGGGGTGCGACAGTATCACAAACATTAAATCCACATCTGATTACTCAAGAGTTAACAAGTGATTGTAGCACAACCACCTCAATTATTTCAAGTGAGCAATATTTTTTATATTACTTTTTACGACTCTTTACGACTCTAGCTTAACTCTGCTATTGCCGCAAGTAAATGATCTATTTTATCAATTTCCACAGTACTACTTTGAACAACATTAGCAGCAGACATTAACCAACGCATATTTTGTCCTAGCTCAGTTTGAAAAAATTGTATGTCAGAGTGACCGCACGCTAGGGTTTTAGTTGTATTGGGGATGACAAAGCGTTTATCATCGTGATGAGACAGAGCCACTTTGTTCTTTACTTCGGTAAAAATATCATGTAATTGACTTCGAAATGTATTCATCTTTCTGAATATTAAGCCACCTTGTTCAACGATTTGCCTATAGTCATCTATTGATAATTCTTTTTGAATGACAGATCTCTTTACACCTTTTGCTTTTTTTAATTCATTCCCCACGGATTGTACGTAATAAGCTTTTGCTCCGGTACCATAAAAACTAATTATTGGGTCCGCGGGAAATTCATCTTTAAAATTACCTAAAACCGGTGGGCCTCTGGGTACATTAAATATATTACCATCCTGATAATTTGAAGTGTCGAATTTGTCTCGGTTATCTATTATAAAATCGTAAAAATTTTGCGAGAGGTCCATCGTTCCCACATGACTGCCTTTCATGACGACGTAAATTGTCGCCACGTGTGAAACTTTTACCACAAGACGTACACGAAGGCATACTAAATTTACTATAGGAGTCTAGCCTATTTAATGATCATGTGTCAACTCCTCTCTTGCTTTTATAAGGATGGGTTGCCCCCACTCCCGTGAATAAGATTGCAACGACAAATCATGAAGTCCTCATTGCTACATCAATTACTCAATCACTCAGTACTCTTATTACCTCCAACCACACCAATTACCCCCCACCACATTAATTATTCCCACTACACCAATTACCCCCCACCACCACACCAATTACCTCCACCACAGTAATTACCCCCTACCACAGTAATTACCCCCCACCATACTAATTACCCCCCACCACCCATGACGTCACGAAAAGTGGTGGGGGGAGGCTCAGCTCCGGTATAAACACTCTACTTATATCCAATCGGTCACCTGCAAAATGCAATTTCCACTCGTTTAAGACCGTGATTTCCCCCTTATAATGTCAGTGCAAAAGGAATTTTGTGGGAATGTAGTAAGAGAGCTAAGTAGCTAAGAGAACTAGATAGAAGAGTTGGCAGCATTTAAATAAATATTTTAGTAGTAAGTGGCCAAAGTTGTAGATTATAATAATATTAATTGGCAGGCAATTAAGATCGACAGAGTTGATAATAAACAAATTTACAAATTAACACCGATAAATTAATCGGAAAGGAAAGGAGAAGGAAGCTTAATTTTTTTACATATATTATTATATATTTCTATTCCGCTCCAGTGCCAGTGCTAAGCCTATGGTGTTTGGAAATTTACCTATTCCCAAAAATGGAATATAAAATTTATAGCTCGTGAACAAATTCAGAGAGCAACAACAACGACATCATTCAGAGATAAGGATATATATAATTCTGTGAAATGTTTCCTCCAAGAGCTTATCTCTAATAGTCTAATTGTGCTACCACCTTAGAACTGAACATAAAATGTGGGATATTTCTAAATATACTGCATTTTGTCAATATTTACTGTTAACAAAATATCTGTGAATATCAAATTGAAGTGGTTAAAATGTATACAAAAACAAATATAAGATGCTTTTCATGTATATCATTATCTATCGAAATAAATTAAGACCGGCAAGATATTGTTTCTAGAACAGTTCTAGATGTAATCTTCAAAACAGTTAGACACGGGCCATCAAAAAGTATTTTTCTATTGTTTATCTTTTCATTTACTTTAGCATTTTCCGGTCAGTATGATACCTATATAAAACCATAAACCTTTTGGTTATGATAAAAAAAATGCTGAGTACACCGAGTTGGTCGTTCATATTTTGCTTGCAGTATATATTCTGCTTTTAAAATCGTATATCTTTGTGACTATTTTAAGACTTGGATTACGAATCTGACTATTTCGAGACCGATTAAAATTATTATTAATATTCTATTTCAGGTAGATAGGAAAGTTTAATAATGACTACTAATTTCCAAACCAACCAACTTTGACGTAAATCAAGATATTCTAGCAATTTATTTATTGTAGTTATATTTGAGATTTTGCACGCGCCCCACGTAGGGAGCCATATTTATATAAAAAGGATGTAGTCCTTTCCGCAGAAAAATAGGCGTTTTATATTTTTCTAAGATCAGGTGCATCATGAAGGCCGACTGGAGCAGTACGGGAGCCTTACAGCGAAAGTAAGAAAAGGATTCTTTCAATTTTGGTTAAATGGTTTGTTTAAACAATCCTATCTCGTAAGGCGAAAAGAGGCAATTTAATAAAAAATTTATGATTTCAAAAGGGCGCCATTTATATGAAAAATTAGTGACACTCCTTAAACAACCCTACCTCGTAAGGCGAAAAGAGTCAATTTAATAAAAAATTAATGATTTCAAAAGGGCGCCATGCCATGTATATGAAAAATTGGTTATATGTTTTAATATATCTAATAATAATCTAATATGAGAGAAGTTTCTATACATAAATCACTTAAACCCTGAAATAGCCGAAGGTAAAACTGTATATTAAAAAATTGGATTTGATTTTATGCAAAATATTAGATATTATGTATCCCACAAAGGAAGACGTTTTTTTAGTGCAAAAAAATATTACCACGTGTTGACAGGTGAATAGGCGGGTTGTTTCCAGTTTCCAGGAGTTTTCTACAGTTTCAGATCCTTTGGTGATTAACATTGACAGGTGCTAGAGATGGTACGCAGCTTAAACCTGGAACTACTTACAGGGCTAAATGTACTGAATTTCAAAATTCTTCAAAAGTGTAAAATACGTATAGTACCTTAAATATAACGAGATACTAAGAGTCTAATATATATGATTCTAATAATCTAATAAAATTATTATATAAGATAGTAACAATATAAATACTACAAAAAATTTATTGAAAGTGTACTATTAAGATTGTATTATACAAGGTGACTCAGAGTAAAATTCAGTTTTCAAAAAAATCATAACACAGTTATTTAAACTGTTAAAAAAAATTTATTTTAAAATTAAGAAACTACAAACATGCGGATTTTATTTTTTAAACACTACGTTATCCAAATGTTGACCATTTTGCCTACAGCTCTCCTCCAATCTGGGCCTTAAATTTTGGAAAACTCGTCGACCCATTTCAATAGGAATAATAGTAATGGCCTCCCGAATGTTGTTCTTTAATTGGTTTGTATTGGCCGGGAGATTGATGTAAACGATACTCTTTAAGTGTGCCCACAAAAAGAAATCCGGGGTCGTTAGATTCGGTGATCTTGGGGGGAAGGGAATATCACCAAATCTGAAAATAAGCACGCCTGGAAACAATTCACGTAGAGTGGTCATTGATGCTGCTGCTGTGTGTGTCGTGGCACCATCCTGTTGAAACCAGGTCCAATTGGGGTCGTACCCAGGAAAGTTCCAGAATAAAAAAAGTGCTAATGTTGAAATGTGTCGGCGAGTTTTCCAAAATTTAAAAACCAGGTTGGAGCAGTGCTATAGGCAAGATGGTCATCATTTGGATAACGTAGTGTTTATCTTAATTTTAAAATAAAATTTAAATAACTTTGTTATGATTTTTTAAAAACTGAATTTTACTCTGAGTCACCTTGTATAAATAAAATTAGTATGAACTGAGTAACATTAGTATATAAATGTGAAACTATATGAAAAGCTATATAAATTAAATGGAACGGCATTGCCGAACTTATTTTTTCGCGCAACTTAAAAATGTTCATTCATCAGGAAATACTGCTATATTGTTAGGTTCGTAATAAACTATTAACGTAGAATATTTGAGCAAAATCGCCAATGACGTCTTTGAGACAACTGAGAGTTTTGAACTTTTGTGTCAGCAAACTACCCTTATGTGATTTTTATTTATCGTATATCACTAATGGCATATTATTAGGATTGTGAAGTACTATTATCGTGAAAATTTGAACAAAATGGTTAGAGAAAATCGAGATTTGTTATTTTTTCATATATAATATCATAAGTGATATAATTTTGTCGGCAAAATTTAGTGGTTATTAAAAGAGAGTTTGTTGCTTGGCAATTTCGCGATTGCCATTGACAGATAAAAATAACGAGCCGTTAGGCGAGTTATTTTTGTTAATGTCAAGAGCGAAATTGCCAAAGCAACAAACTCGAGTAGAATAATCATTAAATTTTGCCAGACGAAATTATATCACGAATGGTATTCGTCATGACTATTTCATGAATAAAAATTTTCGAAATGGACTCTTCAATGTTTTCAATGGATAAATCACCAAATCTTGAACATTTGGGGCCGTTATTCTCGCATATTTTTTACAACTGACGTGAACTGACGTTTGCAAAAATTATTGTAATGATGCCGACTTGTTGAATCGGTTACTATGTTTTCAAAAAACAAAGGAAAATTTGCCGCTAAAAAACAGGTTGGTTGCTTCATTCTGGCATTTTATTGGTTGAGCAACCCTGGCAAAATTTTAAATGTTAAATTTTGTCGATGCGAAACTATTTTTTGATTAAAAGGATCGATTCTGATTGGACGAAATTTATAAGAATGAAATAGTCACATCAATAAACTACCCTTATCCAGATTTTTTTTGGAAAAACCACTAATGGCATACGTGAGTACTGTTAACTTATATAATTTAAGCAAGTTTGTTAGAGCAATTTTTGAGAAAATTGATATTTTGAATTTATTCGCATCAGTAAATTACCCTTAATTTTAGGGTTAGGCGAAAATAAAAAAAGTAGCTGGAGATATTTATAAATGGACTCTATATTTCGAGTTTAATAGAAATCTGTCGATTGGTTTCGGCGCTAGGTTAAGCGACAGTAATACACACACACACACACATACACATACAGACTTTTTCCAAACCACTTTTTTAGTATCTGGAAATGATACAGAATCATAATTTGTTATCACGACAAGATTAGTAGTATTTTCATTTGGTTTTGAGTATCGTTTTGGGGAAAATGCAGCTACGGATTTCCGGATAAAGTCAATTTTCAAAGCACGTGGCGTCGCCTGAATGCAAGATTTTGGATTGCCATTTTGACGGCAAAGGACCTCTTTCAGCCCACATCACATCTCAGGTACGTCTCTGAAAACCCACTTAAAGTTGAAATAGATTTGTAATTTAGGTTATTTTATTGCAGGGCTGTTTGTTTGTTGTTCGTTTGTTAGTTGTTTCCTTGTTAAGTATATTACAAGTATTGGGATCTATTTGTTAGTTTATGGCTATTTGGATTGATACCTTATGGGTTTACTTGGTTCTGTTACTCGTATTCTACTTGAGCTTTTATGTCACATTCTACACTTTACGAGGGACTTCCAGCCTGACTCTGGTTTCAACTTCTAGTCCAGATTTTGGTGTCTAGATGGTGGATTATTGACTGACATCTTGTGTATGTATGGTACTGGGGATCTCGGCACGTTACCTTAGACTCCACGTAGATGGTCTACCACCTGCGGCTGTTATCACCTGAATTACGCTACCCTGGTAAGGCGGGAAAAGGTATTTAGACACTACCAAAGGTAAGCGGAATCATATTCTCTTAACGAGGGATCCGGTACATCAACTCAACGTCCACGGGACAATAAAATAAATTTTCAAGGAATATTGGTAATATTTTGCTCGTAACGTAAATCTCAGTAACATTTTAGATTTCAGTAATATTCGGTATATTTTGTGTATCGTTACTTCACTAACTGAATTGTTTTACCTTATTTTACAAATAGATGTCAATAATTTTAAGTAATTTTATGTTTTACCGTACCTTGGGTCACTTGTAGTTTTTTTGTCACGCTTCTGGCATATGACCTTTTGTACATTTATCAAGATTTATTATTTTGTAAGATATTTTGTGTATATTAGGTTAAGCGTGTGGGCCCCACTTATTAGTTCACTTGTTAGGGTATATTGTGCTACTTGTACTGCGTATTGAGTTATCGGTGATACTTTATTGTGAAATATTTTGTACTACGTACCCTTATATTTTATTAAATGTTTAATTAGAACGATGTTGTCTTTTATATCTGACCACCTACATCACCCGAATTATCGAAGCCACCCCCAAGGACCTGACTAGTCGGCCGTGTGAGACTCCCTCCTCACTAGCGTATTGCAGAGGGGGTACTGCACGTAAAATATTAAAATTTTGTTCAGGGCACAGGGTGACTACCCTACCCTGCGTTCGAGGTTTAGCAGCCTTTGGGGGCCCCTCTTATAAGTGGGCTTAGGCCCCGTAACAAAATATTTTACATACACGTTGATTTAAATAATATGGAATGCTAAAAATTAAAAATTTAAATTAAATTATCCCTTAGGTGATAGATTCACATGGTAAATACGGATGTTGTAATTAATAATTAGTGTGAGCTGTAATCGAGTTTTTGAGCAAATTACAAATACAGAAGTTGAAAAGAAAGTCACTAAGCCACTATGATAGCTTGAAGAAAAACGAAAAGTTTTCCTAGAAGCCAATAAATAAAATTCTCTAACTCAAAAATAGTAATTTTAAAAATATACGTAAATAAACAATTCAACTTATGTCTCGTAAGAAATGATATATAAACATTGTTTTTAAAATAAATTGATCTAGGTATTTATATAAAACTTAAACATCATAGAATCCTACTTTGGTATTACCAGCGCTATTCTTTAGTGGGATATATAAATAATAAATAAATGGCTAGGTGTTATTGTGTAAATATAGGTAAAATGAAAGCAATAATTTCGGCAGAGACAACAATATATTAACACAACGGTCAGTTGTTCATTATAAACTAAAGTGTTTTTTTTTTTTATTAAGCAACAAATATCAAAAGTAAACATGTAATGTTCATTAGTTAGAAGTGAATAAAAAGAAACTATTTAGAGTGTTGCACAAAAATGGGTCTTCTACAAACACATACCTAAAAGAATACACTACGAATAGTCGACTCCGCATCGGTATTGCGCTTGCAATAAAAGAGTCATTTTGATGCATCCATGTGGCGGGGTGGATCATTGACAGTTGTCATGTCTGTTTATATTTTGTTTATTATGAATATTATAATAATAAGTATATAGTATACAGTGTGTCCCAGGATGGGATACCACACTCTTGTAAACTTTCTTATTTTTGATGTGCCGAGGAAAAGGCATTCTTATTATATATTGCCGTGAAACACCTCTCAGTTGACAAGTTTTTGTGAATGATATAATTACTATTGGAACTATAAAGTTAGTCACAGGCGAACAAATATTTTTTATAAATATTCACTCCAAGTCAAATTGTACTCTTGACGAAAGTTGCGAATCTTTCTGTGCTAGACACTCTTCATTGTGTGTTGGTTGAGATACACGTCCTCTAAAGGAGGCGTCCGCTGTTGCCATGTTTAGTAGGCCTATTCTAAAATATTATTAGATAGGTTCCTGCACATATTTACTGCACACTTGAATTAGTAGCAATCCACGGTAGGTACGAACATTTAACTTTCGCGTCCACCTTTGCCATGTTTAGTAGGCCAATTCTGACACGTTATTAGAAAGGTTCTTGCACATATTTACTGTACGCTTGAATTAGTAGCAATCCTTGGTAGGTACGAACTTTCACGTCTGTTACAGGACCCAGGTCCTAGATCGTCTCTTATAACTTGACCCAACTCCACTGAAAGTAGAAATTAGCCAACCTAAGTCAAAGGAATGAACCAGACTGGCGCTTTTAATAAATATTAATGTCACATTCTTCAGAGGAAAGGTGGTGAGTTCATTTACAACGTCAACTAGAATAGTTCATGGATTACAAAATGTCTGCCAAGATGCAGTTCGTTTGAATAAGAAGAAATTTAACAAATCTTACTCTAATTGCGGTTCAAATAAGGCACCAAAAATAAATCGAATAGAAATACATTCTTATACTTTGAGGGAATCATCGGCCAAAAGTTTGACACTTTGGAACATTGTCTTCTACCTTAAATATAAACTGAAAGAATCATCTAATTCGAAAAGGGTTACAATTCCCTGAATGCGAATGGAAATGTGAATACGAATTGTTTTAGGCCAATCCAGAGGATCCTTGTGTTTAGTTTTTTTACACACTAGTAAAAACAGAATTTATATATCATTATTAATGCTCTCACAACGTCGACAGTAGCCATGGATCTGAGGCAGATGAATGCTTTGAATCTGCATTTTTGTTTGTGATATGAGTATACATGTACACTTTGTTTAAAAAAAACACGAATACCACTCGTTAATGAACCGAAGTTAGTACATTTTTATTCTTAAAGTATACAAATTATCGATAGTCCTAGATCAGATAGAGGATGGAAACGTTATCAGTTCGATTATAATTGCGAAATGAATATATACATAAGTGTTTATGTTCAGTTAGTATTTAAAAGGCAAACCTATGGTTCTTTTGTTTAGTTGGCTATTAGTTTGTTAGTGCTAAACGTATTATTCAACATGTGTTTTTTATATACTATTTACTAGTAAGTATACCTGATTTAATTTAAAAACTAGAAACACACTCGAAGTAAAGTGCTCATCATTTTTACGTTCATATTCATTAAATTTATTTTTTATATGCTTATTAACAAATTTGACATTAAGTTAATATCTAATCAATCAATTTCATTCATTAAGGCAGTGTTTGCTTCATCTAGTTGGTGTTTTATGTATTTGAGAAATAATATTAAAAATGATTGAGATACATTTGCCTTAGACGGCATAAGTTGACGGCATAATTTACACAACGATAATTAAATTAAAAGTGTGATATTTACTTGTTGAATAAAGTAGTAATAAAGCAAATAATCAGATAAATGAACTACTGAGCAAGTGAGTGAAAGCGTGTTATCAAATTATTGTAAATAATATACAAATATAAATAAAAATATATAAAGCGTGATTGATTATCCAATATTACTACGTTTTTATTTGAGTGAGATAATTAAACCAATTGCATACCGTAAAGCCACTGAAAGTGAACTAGATTATAAAAAAACATTGCACAAGTATTTGCAAAATATGTATAACGTAGCGTTACCGCATCGTCAGCAATCTATCAGTCTAGCAAAATTTTGCGGTACTGAAATATTACGAATCGTACAAAGATCATACTTGCAAGCGTTCTAGTTTTTTTCATCTTTCTTTACACCTCTGCATATACAAATGTGCTTATCAACGAAACTTCGCCTGAGTTTTTCGCTTGCATCCAGCAGAATGGCATATATCCCGACCTGGAATACCCTAGGATACTTACCAAGTGACGTCGATATACGAACCCTGGAATTGCATCCGTGTATTCCAGCACCGGTTCCTTCCGTAGTGTTCGATCCGCCTGTGTACAATTCCAGACCTCCGGGACTCAGGACATGCATTTTATCGTATTCTCGGTCATCTCGATTAGCGAACTTGACTGTATATGGAATAGAGAACCTATAGATGGGGGGTACTGGCCGTCCTCTTGAGCAATGACACGGTACAGGTTCAAAATCCTTGTGGGCCCCAGCTCTTGTTCTGTCGCATTCCACATTCCACTCCTGAATAATCTATTTTCTGCTTTCCTGGCTTCTAGTTCTACTCCGATATGCAAGGAAGTGAGTCCAAAGATGGTCTCCATTGCAGCCGTTGGAGTGGTCTTGCTTCTGTTGTTCCTAAGTAAGCTAGCATTTGAACTTGACTTAGGCGAGCCCCAATTATGGAGCGCTCTCGGCAACACCACCACACGAGAAGTGCCGCATATATTATGAGGAGTTTCACCATGACGTGTACGTCTTTGGACTTATACTCCACTTAAGACCGAAGATACGTTTCCACATCCAGGCATTCCATGCTTGAGCTTCCACGTGATTCTTCGACGACAGTTTGGAATCTAGGGATACCCCCAGGTACTTCACTGCACGAGAAGGACACAAAAGCGTGCCTATAAGAGAGAGAAGATGGAAATCGTTTATTTTTTTCCGTTTAATGGGCAACATTAGCTCTGTTTTGTCAAGGTAGACAAAGAGCCCATATATGTTACATCATAACTGAACTATCTAAAAGCCCTTGCATAAGCCCTGCAATAGTCACTTCAAATCGACCTCTTATCATGATAACATCTGTACATGCTTGCTTCGCCCAATTCAATCAGTAGTCCGTCGATTATGAGGTTCCACAGTAGTGGGGATAGTACCCCCATCCTGCGGACAGCCTTGGCCCTAAACGTTTGTGGTTATTACGTGATAACCTCCCGATCGTTGAACCATCAAAGACGCGATGGATGACCCAGGGTGGGTTAAAATTAGTGCCCCTAGGCGTAAAGGGCCCATTATTGTGGCCTAGTGTGCCTAGTAAAAAGTAGAGTACTCTTTGTTACTATTCACCCTACCGCTATAAAATATACAGTGTATCTGGTTGCGTGGACTACGTTCTAATGCCAATAATTAGTCTCAAATAGTGGGTAAAATTGATTTGGGGTGCAAAATACTTTGTGAATTTTACACAATTTTACAAACTATCACTTTTCCATTTGGAATTTTATAAGCAGCAAGTCATCTTCACTGTACATATCTCTTAGCAATAAAAATACTACAATTTGCTTTGTTTCTCGCTTATCCAATGCATTTAAACATCGTAGGGTCAGTTCTGGCAGTGTTCGATTTATTTGTCATAATTGCTACTATATGTATCCTTTCCATCGTCGGCGTCGCATACTAATCGAATTATAATTTAAAAAAATGGATAGAATATAGAAAGATCGTATTTACGTGCCTCGTTGACTCAATTTTGATATTATGTCTAACTCGGAAACAGCTTGTCGCAGGAAATTGGCCTTATTCTCATTTCCATCGTTATACAGCTCTGTAAAAAGTATCGGTATATGACAAGGATTTTATAAACCCTAGTTGATTTTTATTTTTAATTGCGGAACTTTGATGACATTTGTAATTTTTAGTTTTACACTCCCTCATTTCCAGACACCTCATTTTTGTTTAAAATAGCCTATGCTTTGTGATACTTCAAAAAAAAATTTTAATAAGATATTGAATGGGATAAAGAAAATTTCAAACTCGTTGAAAAGAATTTTAAAATAATTCCAATTTTCTTTTCATCGCAAAACGGTTGGAACTTTACAGAGTATGAGTATGATGGAAGTATGCGTTTGTTTATTTGGTTTATTATAAAAATTTAAAAAACCAAACATAGCATAAGCTTTAGCTAACTGTAATGGTATTTTATATTGCTGTAACAAATATAAATATATATTTTTTTTACTGTAAATTTCTGTTTTACTTGAATATTGTGCTCTGTTAATGAAAATAGTTCCTTATTTCATTATTAGAGCCCGGTATTTAACTACATAAAAAATTTACGGTACAAAATATATATAGTTGTATTACTTAAAACAATGGGAAGTGCATGGAACTCTTTTAATGATCATACCATTTATGGTTCTTTAAATATTTATAATAAACCGAAAATAAACGTATTTCCCGTTGACTCTACAAAGTCCTATGCATACGGATCGTGCGCCAAATTTCCCATTCATGAAAAAAGTACCACTTTATTCCCTTATATAAATAACTATTATTTACTATTTATAAATACAAAAATATTATTTTAGGTATCAGGCAAATTAAAACCTTTTATACCTTTCCAGTAATAAATTTAAAATATTATCTAGCTTTTATCTATGTTATACATCTAATCTTGGCACACTAACATACAAGTTAGATAGAGACAGCCTAAACCAATACTTTAAAATATACAGTAATATAAAATTAATCAAAACAATACTTCTCTTTCAATTAACAATAGATGCGACGTTTACTTGTTTCAAGTAGTTGATAATGCAGTAAATATTTTATGTATATTTTTTTACATTTATTTTGTTTTAAAATACCATGTATTGTGTTATATACTTTAACTTATTATTAGCTTAACGTATTAACTGAAAGAATATGTGTGTTGATTTCAATACATCTATCATCATCATGATCACTGCGTATTCGTATTAAAAATAGACCGTAGGTTTGTTGACACGGGGTGACTCCAGTTTGAACTCAGTTTCAAGTGTTAGAACAACTATGTTTAATAATTACAAATATTAGTAATAATAATACTCAGACATATTTGTACATATTTTTATATGTGATTTAAATATTATTATTAATAATAATAATTTATTTATGTCTTGTTGCCACAGTAAAGTGGATAAGGCAAGTCAAAATTTACATAAAATTTGTAAAATAACAAACAGATAAAAAACGACAATAAATAACATATGATATTATAACACTACAAAATGTAAGCAAAGTAACATAATGGAGATATATTTTTAAATTTTAGAAAATTTAAGATTGTTAGTTTGTTGTTGATTCAATTTTCGAAATTTATAGAAATGGATTAAGTAAAAATTGATTTTTGTATAGCGTATGTTTATTGTTGTAGAGTTTTGTATATATATTTTGTATATACAGTGTGTTTCACTTGAAATGGTAACACCCTAATAACTTTTTTATTTTTTCCGATTTGAATCAAATTTTACTTAAGTATGGAACAAATTAGGATCTACTTATGACCAGAAAAATATTCGCCTTCTACAAATGCAAAGCCACCTGCGGTACCAAAATATGCGGAGAAAATCAAAAATCATGTTGGGCATATTTTTATCGAAAAATTTTGTTAATGAAAATTGTTCATAATGTTCAAAATTTAATCAAAATAAAAAAATACTGAAATTTTGATTAAAATAATGTTCAAGTCCAAAAATATCATTTTAACGGTTTTTTTTTATTATTAGAAAACTGTACTATGACAATTTTGTTTGAAATTAAACTCACGCTGCCAGGTAGTTGTTAAGCAATTTACAGTTTTTTTTGAAATAGTTATTTTTAAAATTTTTAAAACTTTAATTTTTCAATTTTTTGATTTTGATTAAATTTTGGATATAAGGTTTTTGGACAAAACCACCCTTAAAGTTAAAAAATAAGTATAAAGGATGTGCTGGGAATCAGTTATTGAAACTAATATTATTTATGTTTTTGGGGTTGCTGATTACGAATTTGGATCTTGTTTTTGTGTTAAGGTGTAGTCAATTAATAAAGCAATAATTAATATTTTTCAATTTTATTAACTATATAGAGATTTAACCTAAATTTATTATAATTTTATTCATCTTCATCAATGTTTAAATCATTTTCGTCTTTATGCATATTTAGTACACAAATACATACATGCATGCGATGTCCAACGACATAATTTCGATGTTGTTATGGTAAGAGAGACTTGGCTGTCTGATGATGTGGACTCGGAAAGAGTTGCTATACCAGGTTATAATTTTTTTAGAAAAGATAGGAGTGGGAGAGGTGGAGGAGTTTGTGCGTATGTTAAAAGATCTTACTGTGGCCAAGAGTTTTCACTAGATTTCTTGGTAAGTGATGGACTTGAATATATTTTTGTGGAAGTTAAATCTCATTCAACTAAATTGGTAGTTGAGGCTTTCTATAGGCCACCGAATACAAATATTAACGCTTATATTATTGATTTTGATGATATTTTGTCTACCACTTCTCTCGCTTTTGACGAGGTTATTTGCCTGGGTGATTTCAACGTTAATTTTTTAAATACTACTAATCCAGTTGAATATTGTTTTCAAAGTCATAATTTTACGCAGATTATAAATGAACCCACCAGAATTTCTGGCCGTTCCACTAATCGACCCAATTTTTATTTCCAATCCTGAATTAGTTATCTCATCTGGCACTTTATCTACGGACCATAGAATGGTTTTTTGCGACTTACGAATCAATAAGATTAAAATGAAACCTAAATATGTAACCTTTCGAAGTTTCAAAAATTTTGATTTAAATCTGTTTCTTAACGATTTACATAACCTGCCTTGGCATAATATAATTTTAGAAAATAATATTGATAGTAAACTTATTCTTTTTAATAATTTTTTAACCTCACTTTTTGATCTTCATGCTCCTATTAGACAGGTCAGGGTCACTAAACCTAAGGTTCCGTGGCTTACGCCTAATTTAAAATTAATTATGAGAGAAAGGGACAAAGCTTTACAGAAATTTAAACGCACAAATTCTGATGTTGACTGGGATTCTTACAAAAATTTGCGTAATCATCCTTTATCTATGATCAGAAGAGAAAAGAAAGGGTATTTAAGTTATATTGCGGCTCAAAAAAATTCCAAAAAAATTTGGTCTACGCTTAGTGATTTTAATATTCGCGCAAAAAAAGATTTTTCTTTACCTAAGGAACTGTCAGATCCGAATGAAGTGAACACATACTTTGCATCTTTTTTACAGATTGTTTCAGATAATTGTGATGAAAAAATTAATCTTTACAATAATAATATTTTTAATGAGAATAATAAATTTACTTTTAGGTTAACTTCAGTTGAAGAAGTACATAATATTTTGAATAATATACAAACTGATGCTCTTGGTATAGATAATATCTCTTCTTCTATGTTGAAATACAGTAGCCCATTTATTGATAATATTGTCTCATTTAATCAATTGCTGCATTGAGCAAAGATACTTTCTATGCATGTGGAAAATTGCAATTGGTAGACCATTACCTAAAAATAGTAACCCCACTACTTTTTCCGATCTAAGAATTATTAGCATTTTACCTGTAGTCTAAAATTTTTGAAAAAATTCTGTACAATCAAATTTATTTATATCTCACGTTTAATAATCTACTGCCACATACTCAATGTGGTTTTAGAAAATGTTACACTACAGCCACAGCCTTGGCAAATGTTACTAATGACTTGATCGAAGCATGTGATAATAGGCTGGTTAGTGTGCTGGTGCTGCTAGATTTTTCGAAGGCGTTCGATACAATTAACCATCAGCTACTGTGCGCTAAACTTAAATATTTGACTTATTTTCACTTTCACTTATCACTTCATATTTAAACGACAGGTCACAAAATATATGTATTGACAGTAAATTTTCTTCCAGTATCACTATAAGATCCGGTGTTCCACAGAGATCTATTTTAGGCCCTCTTTTATTCATAATATACACAGCCGATATTTTGTCTTCAGTAAGTTCTTGTAAAATACAGGCATATGCTGATGACACGCAATTATATATGCATTTTAACGTTAAAGAATTAGTCCAGGCATCTGACAGAATTAATGTGGAGCTGGAAAATATTAAACAGCTTTCTCATGAGCATGACTTAATATTAGATTTAAAAAAATGTAATTTATTAATTTTCGGCAATAAAGAGAAAAGGTCCTTTGTAAATGAACATTTAAATATTAGAATTGATAATGTTCCCTTGCCTATAGTTAATCATGCAAGAAATTTGGGGGTGATCCTTGATTCTGATCTACGTTTTAGAGAACATGTTAAAATGTTGCTGCAAAAATCATACGCAACTCTTAAATTAATTTATGCTAATCGAGAAATATTAAATATTAATTTTAAAAAAATGTTATGCGATTCACTCGTTATTTCTTACTTCAATTATTGTGATTTTATTTATGGGCCATGCCTTAATCAAAATGAGAAATATAGTATACAAAAAGTTCAAAATGCATGCTGTAGAATGCTTTATGGGATTAGAAAATATGATCATATTTCTCACAAAATAACATGTGAATCACGTTCATGGATGTGTACGTTTCCTGCATTGATGAGCTTTAATTGTATTCAAAATATTACAAAATGTCACATTTTACAGATTTATAAATAAATTTTGTTTTAGAATTAAGTATTTATTATAAAAACATATAAAACAGGAAACAGTGAATATATAAAAACATGAAAAAGAGCATAACAGCATTCCTACTCTTCTACCGTGTTCCGTGTCCATTGGTAATTTGACCTTCCCAGTTATACTTTATGTGTGTCAAGCTGAAGTTTAGTACATATTATATTCTTGATTAAATATCAACCTTTTCAACCGCCTGTAACTCGGCGGGTGTTAAAGCAAAAATAACGTTATCGAGTTTTACGATCTTTTTTTTTTCGAAACCCTGAGTTGGGGTGAAACTCACCAAGTTACTGTACTATTATATACCAATAATGTATAAATTTATTGAAATTGAACGCATTCGTCGCATTCATGCATTGGGCTCTGTATATTTGTTATCACCTATGCTCAGTTTGCTAAGTCTTGTTTTTCAGTATCATATTCAGTATCATATAAGTTCAAATTCACATAATAAAAAATAGACACCTTAAATGTTAATTATTAAACTAATAAAAATATAAATACCCAAGTTCCGTGTCTTGGCACCTTTGTAGATTCAAGGATAAGATAGATTAGCGGGAATTTACATTTGTGTATCTATCGTATGATGCCACCTAGACTTATTCATTATTTTGTCATACTTGTCGTACATAAGTTTATTCCCAGATAATAAAATTTTGTTAAGCTTTATATTATATTTTATTGCTAGGTCCGTATACTGTTGTTTTTAAATGTTTTTACTCAACTTAATTCCAGGATCGAATTAACTTCAATGTTATGCCAGGGAGTAAAATAAATTAAAAAACACGGATATAGAAATTCGATATATAATTTATGTAGCTAGGTACTTGAATTTTAATTTAAATGGAGAAGGTAATCAGTGAAGTGCAAATGATCTTCATAAATTGCATCAAGCGTTAGACAAGATCAGAGAACTTTACTGACACATTGTGGACTAGAGCGATAAGCCAGGAATGCTGTAACAGGTTGTTACTGCGTCCCAGTTAAGTTCCATGAAAGAGGAAATATAAAGAGAAAGTTAGGGAATCGATGAAACTTTGCATAAATAGGGTTAAACTTGACCGACACACAGTGTGCCAAAGATCAGTAATAGGTGATCTTCCCATAAATTGTTACAAGCAATCATGTATTCACAAATTATATGTTCAAAATGTTCATTGCCAATGAAAGTTTAATCAAGTCTTTCAAATAATGCCTGTGACATCCACTTACCTCAATTGCAGCTTTAGAAATATAATGCAGTTTGTAGATAAAAAAAAAACGAGGTAAAATACGAATAATTTTTATGGATGGCATCATTAATTGATGTTTTTCACAAAAAATTTCGTATCCGCTATGGCCGCCATGTTGAAAAAATGGCAGTCAAAATAGGTTTTTCTCAATTATACAATTTCTTGTTATAGTTCTACCCAAAAAAACCGCTGCCCAAGGAATCACTACTTCCACATCCAGATTTTTTATATAAGTCACTCACAACGAAAAAATTTCTTATGTGGAAACAATTGTTTATGGAACTTTAATAATATAATATTTGGAATCCTCTACCCCAAAAACCCATAAAACGATACCCCACATCGGTAGCGGGGTGGGGGTGGTGATAGGGGTTGGTAGTGGGGGTGGATGAAGTAAAAAAACATTTTGAGGTTTCTGGTTCTTGTACACACCCTAAATCACATTTTTTTTTCATCCCCTTTAATAATGGGGTGGTAATGGGAGTGGCTAATGCCAAAATTTTTTTTGAGACCTTAGCTTCTCTTGTATATACTAAATACCAATTTTATGGACTCTTACCTGCTTGATTTACCTATTTTCCCCAAATTTACCCCAATTTACCCCCCAACCCTTCGACGGAACAAGATGAAAATATAATCTAGTTCTAGATCTCGTTAAAGTACATATGTGTATCAAATTTCAAGTCAATATCTCAAACGGTTCCAGAGTAAACGTGCGCACAAGAAAAGTTACAGACCGACAGACAGACAGAATTTTTTTTTTTGCTCAAATTTAAAATCTCGACGTTTCGTGACATTCTAAGCCTATTTGAACAATAAAAATTTTTAAAAATTTTTTTGTCGTTACTATACTTCCACTGGATGTGGAAGTAATTAGGTATTGCCAATATTGTAGAAAGTGAAAAAGCTACAACAATTATTTAAACTAGTTTTCTCTATTATTAATATTTTACGATTTACAGCCGTCAGAATAGTGAAAATTTGTGCTTCGCTGTAGATTTTTGCAATTATCTCTGTCCTCGTGGCTATTATCAATATTGTAGATCATAAAATTTCCCTAAATTTTTGTTTATAAAATTATCTTCCACGGTGAACTGCTTTAAAATTACAGCAGCTGTAACTTGTAAACAATTGATAGTGTAATTAATTTTTTTAAACAAAAATTTTAGGAAATTTTATAATCTACAATATTTGTAATAACTAATCACTATGTTGGAGCAATGAGGACAGAGATAATTGCAATAATTGACAGTGAAGCATACATTTTCACATTTTTGGGCGAGTGTAAATAGAAAGTATTAATAATAAATAAAACTGTTGTATTGACAGATTAGTGAAAACTCGAAAAATTCGAATAAAAGTCATTATTTTAAAGAAATAACACTATCGTAAGTCAGTTTTATTGATTATAGAAAATTAATAATAAGTATGAATAACATTGAAACAACGGAGCAGAATGTTTTTCGAAATTCAAGAATATTTTCCAAATTTCGAGCTGCTGTAATTTTTTTAAAAATTGGCCTTGGAAGAAAGGTCTGGTAACTTTTAGATCTACAATATTGATAATAGCTAATTACTACAAGGGACGAGGAAAGAGGTAATTGCAAAAATGTGCAGCGAAGCACAAATTTTCACTGTTCTGAAGGCTGTAAATCGTATAATATTAATTAATAATAAAGAAAAATAATTTAAATAAAAGTAATAGCTTTTTCATTTTCTACAATATTGTTAATACCTAATTTTAGGGTAGAACTAGCATGAAAGGAAATAATTGAGAAAAACCTATTTTGACTGTCATTTTTTCAACATAGCGTCATAGCGTACACGATATTTTTGGGGAAAACATCAATTAATAATAAATAATGATAATAATACATTTATTGATTCCTGTTTGCCAACAAATGGATAGGACAAGTCAAAATTGTACATAATATGTAAATAAAAATTGCTTATAAATTAAGAGTATAATCTGCGGTCAGTGAAATGAAGAAACGAATTATTCGGCTTATTTTTGAAGATAGAAACTTCAAATTTTGTACGTATGTATTAAAATATATATTCTAGTTCGTCACGTTTTTATTTTTTTGTTTTAGTCAAAAACACGTGATCAACGAAAAAATGGACGTCGAAAAATTGGAATTTACAAAAAACGAAATCGTGACGACCTAGATAGTCCATAATTAATTACGTGGATAAAATATAACCTCTTAATTTTCAAACATAGATTCAATAAATAGTTTCCAATTTTGCCGTCAATAGATGGCACTCGCCTCGGCATTCGCATAGCTTTACACGCTCTCAGACTTTAGGGAGGAACTTGTTGTCATGGAGACCTGACGCGAATGAATGCTTGCCAGGGAAGCATTTAGGAGTTCTGGTAATATCTTAAATTTATTTATAAATTATTTTATCTTACAGGAATTACTTAATAGATGAAATTCTTGAAAATGTTAATACATAAATAAAAGGTGCCAAATAGAGAGGACCGGTTTTGTATAAACACTCCTACAAATTTTATTATGAAAATTTGAATGCGGTTTTTAGTTAGGTCAGAAATCAATTTATTCGAAATTATTACCAAGCAAAATGTACAGGGTGTCCCAGTCAACGCGCTATGCTGGGTTTTCTCGGTAGTTTCTGAGATAAGTTTATGGTTCAAAATCCAATCTGACGTAGGTTTTCCGAGGAATCTCATACTGCTAAGATATTTAGGAATCCAAAATGACGGACGAATTTCGTCATCTACGATCCTATTCGACTGAAAATCGATATCTGGGGGTTTTCGGGGATGCGGTTTACGAATTTTTGGTCAAAATTTAGGAATCCAAGATGGCGGACGAATTTCGTCATCTATGGACCTATTCGACTGAAAATCGATATCTGGGGGTTTTCGGGGATGCGGGTTATGAATTTTTGATCAAAATTTAGGACTCCAAGATGGCGGACGAATTTCGTCATCTATGGTCCTATTTGACTAAAAATCGATATCGGAGGGTTTTCGGGGATGCGGGTTACGAATTTTTGGTCAAAATTTAGGAATCTAAGATGGCGGACGAATTTCGTGATCTATAGTCCTATTCGACTGAAAATCGATATCTGGGGGTTTTCGGGGATGCGGGTTACGAATTTTTGATCAAAATTTAGGACTCCAAGATGGCGGACGAATTTCGTCATCTATGGTCCTATTTGGCTGAAAATCGATATCTGGGGGTTTTCGGGGATGCGGGTTACGAATTTTTGATCAAAATTTAGGACTCCAAGATGGCGGACGAATTTCGTCATCTATGGTCCTATTTGGCTGAAAATCGATATCTGGGGGTTTTCGGGGATGCGGGTTACGAATTTTTTATCAAAATTTAGGACTCCAAGATGGCGGACGAATTTCGTCATCTATGGCCCTATTTGGCTGAAAATCGATGTCTGGGGGTTTTCGGGGATGCGGGTTACGAATTTTCGGTCAAAATTTAGAAAACCAAGATGGCGGATGAATTTTGTCATCTGTGATCCTATTCGAATGAAAATCGATATCTGGGGATTTTCGGGATGCGGGTTACGAATTTTTGGTAAAAATTTAGGAATCCAAGACAGCGGACGAATTATAACTATATTTTGACCCCCTTTATTTATGTTATTATTGGAGACAAAAAAAAGTTTCGTATAAGAGTTGTAAGGTTGTATACATATTTTTTTAAATGCAATTAAAAAACAATTGCTTGGATATGTCACGTGATATAACAATGAAGGTTGCTTTTTAAATGAAAAACCCTGTATATTTTTACATATTCTTTTAGATCCTTTATCCCTGATTTCAAACATATAAGGATCTAGCTGTAATATTTTTTGATATATCGGACATTAAATATGCTCCAAACATGCTTATAGGTATTTTAGGGTTTCTGACGGAGCGCAGTCAGTGGCGGATTTAGGGGGGGGGGCTATAGGGTAAAATCCAAGCGCGGCAATTTTTTTGAAAAACACCAAAGACATAAAAACAAAAAATTATTATTATTAATATGTTCTATCAGAACATGTTTAATTTATTTGAGAACGTGTTTTTTATAATAACTAGACTAAAGTTCCTTATTATAGTCAACAGTACAGGGTGGTTGTGCAAACGTTAAAACCTCATTTAACTTCTTTATTTTTGGAGTTACGTAAATACGTTCAAAAATAAAAGTTATGAGATATCACATGTATTTTCCAAACATCATTTCAGCAAAACAATTCAAACAAGTCGAATTTCGGAGATATGAGCTTTACCTTGGTTTTACTTCCACATCCAGTGGAAGTATAGTAACGACAAAAAAAAATTTTTAAATTTTTATTGTTTAAATAGGCTCAGAATGTCATGAAACGTCGAGATTTTAAGTTTGAGCGAAAAAAAAATTTCTGTCTGTCGGTCTGTAACTTTTTTGTGCGCACGTTTACTCTGTAACCGTTTAAGATATTGACTTGAAATTTGGTACACAAATGTACTTTAACGAGATCTGGAACTAGATTATATTTTCATTTTGTTCCGTCAGAGGGTTGGGGGGTAAATTGGGGTAAATTTGGGGTAACCAGCTAAATCAAGCAGCTAATAGTCCAGAAAATTGGTATTTAGTATATACAAGAGAAGCTAAGGTCTCAAAAAATGTTTGGCATTAGCCACCCCCACCCCATTACTAAATTTTTTTGTTGTGAATGAGTTGGATCGAAAATCTGGATGCGGAAGTAATGATTCCTTGGGCAGCGGTTTTTTTAAATAGAACACCCCCATATATTTTTACACTATTTGAAAGGCCATAGAAAAATCTTTTCAATGATATATGACCCAGTCTGTTCACTTTTTAAATTTTTTTTCCGATTTGAATCTAATTTTACTTATGGAACAAATTAGGATCTACTTATTACCAGAAAAAAATTCACGTCCTACAAATGCAAAGCCACCTGCGGTACCAAAATATGCGGATAAAATCAAAAAATCATATTAGGCATATTTTTATTGGAAAATTTTGTTAATGAAAGAATTGTTCAGAAACCTTAAGTCCAAAATTTAATCAAAAAAAATATATAAATTTTTATTAAAATAATGTCCAAGTCCGAAAATATCATTTGAATGGGTTTTTTCGTTTAGAAAACTGTACTATGACAATTTTGTTTGAAATTAAACCCAAGCTGCAGGTAGTTGTAAAACAGTTTTTTTTTAAATACCTAATTATTTTCAAAATTTTTTAAATTTCAAGTTTTTCATTTTTTAATTTTGATTAAATTTTGGCCATTTTGGACAATTCTTAACAAGTTTTATTAACAAAATTTTCCGATAAAAAAATGCCTAATATGATTTTCCGATTTTCTCCACATATTTTGGTACCGCAGGTGGCTTTGGTACCGTAGGAGGCGAATGTTTTTCTGATCATAAGTAGATACTAGTTTGTTCTATACTTAAGTAAAATGCGATTCAAATCGGAAAAAAAATAAAGTTATTGGGGTGTTACCATTTCAAGTGAAACACACTGTATCAATTATTGAAATTCTCCATTTTATTTAAAATAAAGTGAAATTAGACAGAACTAACATATTGTTTATTTTAATTTACATACTTTTGTTTTCCATGGCTAATTTGATAAATTGTAAATTTATAGTAAATTAGACAAAATTTGTTTAAGATAAGTACCATGTATTATATTATAAATACAAAGCTTTTTTTATGGCGTTTCAAATGGTACATATATGGAGTGTTCCTTTAAAAAAAAGCAAAGTAAAGTTCATATCTCCGAAATGCGACTTTCAATAGGCATGTCCACAAAATTTTAATTTCAATTGGGAATGATAGAATTATCGATATTGTACACTAATTTAACAATAAAAAAACCGCTGCCCAACTTCCACATCCAGATTTTCTATCCAAGTCACTCACAACGAAAAAATGTTGTATGTGGAAATAATTGTTTAATAATATAATATTTGAAATTCTCTACCTCAAAAACCCATAAAACGATACCCCACATCGGTAATGGGGTGAGGGTGGTGATAGAGGGTGGTAATGGGGGTGGATAAGGTAAAAAAATATTTTGAGGTTTCTAGTTCTTGTACACACACTAAATTAAATTTTTTTTCATCCCCTTTAATAATGGGGTGGGGGCTAATGCCAAAATTTTTTTTGAGACCTTAGCTTCTCTTGTATATAGTAAATACCAATTTTATGAACTCTTACCTGCTTGATTTACCTATTTACCCCAAATTTACCCCAATTTACCCCCAACTCTTCGACGGAACAAGATGAAAATATAATCTAGTTCTAGATCTCGTTAAAGTACATAAGTGTACTAAATTTCAAGTGAGTATCTCAAACGGTTCCAGAGTAAACGTGCGCACAAAAAAAAAGTTAGACCGACAGACAGACAGAATTTTTTTTGCTCAAACTTAAAATCTCGACGTTTCATGACATTCTAAGCCTATTTGAACAATAAAAATTTTTAAAAAATTTTTTTGTCGTTACTATACTTCCACTGGATGTTGAAGTAATATATGTATCCTTATTTTGCCAGTTATTCGTAATAGGCATCGCCCCAACATAACGAGGATTTTTGGTAATTTTTCAATAAAAATTCTTGGCCTATGGTAAAAAAATATTTTGAGGTTTTTGGTTCTTGTACATACACTAAATCACACTTTTTTTTCGTCCCCTTAAAAAGTGGGGTAGGGGTGGTAATGGGGGTAGCTAATGTCAAAAATTTTTTCGAGACCCTAGCTTCTCTTATATATACTAAATACCAATTTTACGGACTCTTACCTGCTTGATTTACCTGTTTACCTCCCCATTTACCCCAATTTACAACCCAACCCTTCGATGGAATAAGATGAAAATATAATCTAGTTCCAGATCCCGTTAAAGTACATAAGTGTACTAAATTTCAAGTCAATATCTTAAACGGTTCCAGAGTAATCGTGCGCACAAAAAAGTTAGACAGACAGGCAGAATTTTTTTTTTGCTCAAACTTAAAATGTCGACCTTTCATGACAGTCTAAGCCTATTTGAACAATAAAAACATTCAAAAATTTTTTGTTACTATACTACCACTGGATGTGGAAGTAATCAATATTCTATTTTCAAGAAAAAGAACGCCATTGCCATGTAAACCGGAAGTGATATTTAAAATTTACATGCCTTTTTTTACTTTCCTTTAATGCTTTAATAGTCAATTAAGAACATAAATAATCCGATCAATTCTTCTTCGATGTTCAATTATATGTTTCTTAGCGGCATAGATTCCCCGAAAAAAAAAAAATACTTATCTCAAAAACTACCGAGAAAATCGGACATAACACGTTAACTAGGACACCCTGTACACTGTAAATATACATTATGTACCTACAGATAGTTTTTTCTTTTAATTAAAAACTGCCTAAGGAATCACTACAACCGCATTCAGTTTTCCTACTCAAATTATTTTAAATAAAAATTCTTGTGCACCCAACGCGAAATTCGACTCTGTACGACAGAAATATATTTGAACTATTTCTCTTATATATTACACAATATGTTATTCTCCGCCTTTTTACTTGGTCGGCATATTTCATTGGTCAAAGGTGCACGCCCACCCGTATATACCCTTTTCATATATATCAATGAAAATATGTTTTGTCTTACTGCAGATTGTCCTCTTAAACGCAAGTATACAGTTTATAAAATAAAGTAAGTAATAAATACAATAAATAAGGTAAATGCTAAAACTTTTATAATATAAAGGGTGTTTCGAAAAGATTGGGACAACGCTTAGCCGTAGATACTTGACACCAAAATAAATCGATTTAACTCAAAAAGTAGTGGTCTAACTCTTTTCGTTTTCAAGATACAGGGTGGCAAAGTAAAAAAAAATTGTATTCGTAATTTGTCTCTATCTTGGAGACTATTATACATATCTACTTCAAAGTTGGTAACGCTAATTATAATGGTGATATTGTCGATACCATATTTTGTAGATGGCGCTAGTTACGCGACACTTTAAGCCATAACTTTTTTGAGGTTAGGTTTTGGACATCGTCTTCTATTATAATCGAAACGCAATTTAGTTACCTAAAGAAAAGGTGTATTTGTTTAAACGCGATAAAATGCACCCTTTCAGAGAAATACGCCATTTACAACTTTGTCACACACCAGTTCGAAGAAATTCAATACCCCGGGTGTTTTGAAAAGATTGGGACAACGCTTAGCGTAGACTCTTGACATCAAAACAAGTCGATTTAACCCAAAAAGTAGTGGTCTAACTCTTTTCGTTTTCAAGATACAGAGTGGTATAATAAAAAAAAATGTTTTCGTATTTTGTCTCTATCTTGGAGAATATTATATACGTATCTACGACAAGCACTATTGACGATTTCAAGACATCATACTTGACGTACACCTACTAGGTAAGAAACCGCTTTTAGGTACAATTAAATTTCCTCGAACTGGTGTGTGATAAAGTTGAAAATCGCGTATTTCTCTGAAACTGTGCATTTTATCGCGTTTAAACAAGTACACCTTTTCTTTAGGAAACTAAATTGCGTTTCGATTATACTAGAAGACGATATCCAAAACCTAACCTCAAGAAAGTTATGGCTTAAAGTGTCGCGTAAAAATCCTGTAACTAGCGCCATCTATAAAATTTGGCTTCGGCAATATCACCATTGTAATTAGCTGAAAAACATGTCGTTACTAACTTTGAAGTAGATACGTATAATAGTCCCCAAGATAGAGACAAATTACGATTTTTTTACTTTGCCACCCTGTATCTTGAAAACGAAAAGAGTTAGACCACTACTTTTGGAGTTAAATCGACTTGTTTTGATGTCAAGAATCTACGGCTAAGTGTTGTCCCAATCTTTTCGAAATACCTTGTATATAACAGTAACAGTGTTAATTTTAAAACTTTAAAACATATTAGTAAGATGATATGCACGCATAAATATAACTATGATCAATAATTGTAAGAGGTCTGTCTGTTCGTTCAGGTCAAGTTCGGTAAAGTATAAAAACAATTGGTTATAAGGAACTTTTTTAAGACTCCCTTAAACTTGTGAATATGTGAATGCTATCATTTGATTTTATACTTTGTGGTTAGTTTATTGTAGAGGGCTGCTCAAGTATAGTAAGGACTCTTCCTAAAAAGTGCTAAGTTTCAGTGGTTAATATGAATTTCATTTGCGGATCTGATATTATAAAAGTGAATGTTACTTCCAAACTTACCTTTGTTTCATACACGAAGGTAGCGGTCTCAAAAATTAACATGGACGTTAGTCTTAGGCTATTATTTTCTGCGAACACATGAGTCTAAAGGACAGAGGGAGAAGACTGAAGGAAAAACTCTTTTCTGTTGGGTAAAAACTCTATGTGATGCAGAATTAGAATCCCAAAGGATCACTAAGTATTTGAGGTGGCTATAGGCGAGGCTATAGTATACGTTAATTAGCTGGGCTTGTGAAAGAATAATTTTGAAAATAAAGCTAATATGTTCCTACCTCCCCTAATGATTGTGGTAAGCCCTTTTATAGTATGAAAAAAAAATCTCTTGTAGGAATTATTCTTGGGTAAAATGACAGATTGCCTGTATTAATAGTCATTTGAAAATAAGTGTAACTTGTAAAATGACTCGCAAAACCAATTTTTTAAAATACAATACATATTTCCATAAATTTAGATATTACACTCTAATTCTATAATTCGACGTGTATTTCGCCAACCATGTTGGAGTCATTTGGAGGTTAGTGAAACAATTTTAATCATTTTCAGATTGTACCAATAAGGTTGGCGACATAGTGGTCTGCAAGCTGCAGAAAGTTTGACCAATATGATTCCAAAAACGGGTTTCACAGAATGTTTTCAGCTATTTGTAAGGTAAAACAATGCAAACCGGAAAATCCTAGCTGATCTTCGCGAGATATTCAATTTCTAATTACACAGCCCACAAGAAAAAAGTGGTCTGTCCTGTGGACCAGACCAGTGTATTCTTATGTATTTTGACCCGCTGAATCTGAATCCGAGGTAAGAATTTTCAGATTCGCTCGTTTTTCATCCCTAACTCCAAAAAACACTCCTAAAACGAAAGAAAAAGTGGTGTGTGCGGCGGATTAGACCAATGAATCCTTATGTATTTTGACCCGCTGAATCCGAATCCGAAGTCAGAATTTTCAAGTTGGCTCGTTCTTTATCCCTATTACTAAAAAAAACCCTAAATAAAAAAAAGGATACCTTGAAGAATTGTCAGATTGGCTCGGTTTTTATGTCTAACCTCAAAAAACACTCACAAAAATCCAGTTTTTCGACTTTCACACTCAAATGAGTAGTTAGAAAATCTTTTTATATGTTTATTTCATAACCTTAAACGCCATATCACTGTAACCTCATAACCCTACACTCCATATCATAGTACAGTAAATATAGAACAAAAATTACCTAAACCTAAACATCCAAAAGGTATAGGCAATTCTTGTCCCAGGTTGTTCACTATCCTCAGTACAACACGCCATGAAAAATCCCGAAGTTTGTGGCGTCGGGTTTTGGAGGGAGGGGGGTGGGGGTATCACTGACTATTCTTTTTCCGCAGTTTTGCTCTGATATCTCCAAAACTATTAGGTTTATCAAGATCATGAACATAAACAAAGTTGTTACACATAAAATTTTTGATAAAATTGGTCCTATTTATATTTTTGATCAACCTAATAGTTATCGAGATATGTAGGGGAGAAATCTGTGAAATGTTAAAAATTGACAAATAAAGCTAAAAACTGCCTTAAATTTGTCTGATTTGAGCTTAAATTGTTTGGATTGAAGTGGGTGAGAGTTGAAAAAGGAATCCGGAGAAGAGAAAGTATGACGGCCTTGAATACAATGAAGATCAGGTGGGCTGCTTGAAGGGAGACCCGACCCCTCCCGTTTTACGACCCTAGTTGTGCGACAGCGTTCTGTTCAGTAGGGCGACTCGCGAATGTTGTTTAGTTTGGAAGACTGCACTTTTTATAAACGCGAGTTTTTGTGTAATCGACTGAGCAAATATATTTCAGGAACGGCGTCATCGAAAGGGGGTTAGTTACTTTAAGCGAGGTAGTAGATTTTTTTATTTTATCTTGTATATATTGTAGAGAGGTGTTATATGGAGCAAAAGAGACTGAAAACTTGAATGCCTTACGATACAAACGTTACTTGACAACTATTGGTAAACAATCCGTACATGCTAACTTCAAACTAGCCGCACTTCCACCGACAGAGGACGCTGCACGAGAACACTCTTTACGAGTGTACCATCAAGTGCAGCTCTGGCATGGTGTTGCAAAAGATCATTTACTGTGGGGTTGGAAGAAGATTGGAAGGCAACTCCGCCCAATGACTACATCAATGGCTGCTGCACCAGATGAATTACTGCGGCTTATTTTCTGTTGTTGCACGATGATTGCACTCGAAACTGTGAGTGCAGGAACAATGGTCTGCAATGTTCAAGAATGTGCATAACGTGGTCTTGACTGCACCAATATAGATGAACATGAAGAGTTCGATGGTGGGCAAATTTTAGTGTCAGATGATGTTCTTCTACTAGGAAAGGACTATGATTCAGATGACAGTGAAGAAGAGAGCAATGATGATGATGAAATCGAATAACTAAGTTTGAAAATACTTTCTGATCTTGTAATAACCTTGAAAATACAATATCTTGTAATAAATGTAAAACACATCAAGATTTGTCTTTTTTTACGTTTCAAATCTCAAATTTTACTATTTCTTACATTTAACCGTTTTCCCGTACCCCGTCCCCTTCCCCTCTCCCCGTCCCCCCTGGTACCATGGTTACCATAATTTATTACTTATTCATGCTCTACTTCAATCTAAATAATTTAAGCTCAAATCAGACAAATTTAAGACAATTTTTAGCTTTATTTGTCAATTTTTAACATTTCACAGATTTCTCCCCTCCATATCTCGATAACCATGAGGTTGATCAAAAATATGAATAGGGTCAATTTTATCAAAAACTGTATGTACAATAACTTTGTTTATGTTCATGATCTTGATAAACCTAATAGTTTTGGAGATATCAGAGCAAAACTGCGGAAAAAGGATAGTCAGTGATACCCCCGCCCCCCTCTCTCCCAAACCCGACGCCACAAGCTTCGGGATTTTTCATGGCGTGTTGTACTGAGGATAGAGAACAACCTGGGACAATAATTGCCTATACCTTTTGGATGTTTGGGTCTGTTACTAAATTTATTGTACTAATCAATTTGAAACGCGAAAAACTGGTTTTTACTGGTGCCTCTTGAAGTTAGAAATGAAAACCGAGCCAAATGACAAATCTGACTTCGGATGCTGATTCAGCAGGTCAAAATACAGAGGGAATCATTGGTCTGCTCCACCGGACAGAGCACTGTCTTTTATTTAGGAGTGTTTTTTGGGGGTTGGGGATGAGAAGCGAGCCAATCTGAAAATTCTGACTTCTGATCCGGATTCAGCGGGTCAAAATACATAAGAACACATTGATCTCTAGGGGTGTTTTTTGTAGTTAAGGATGAAAAACGACCCAATTTGAAAATTCTAACTTCGGATTTAGATTCAGCAGGTCAGAGTACATAAGGATAGACTGGTGTGGTCCACCGGACAGACCTCTATTTTTTTTGGAGGGCCGTGTAATTAGAAATTGAATATTTTGCGAAGGGGATCAACTAGGATTTTCTGGTTTGCATTCTTTTACCCTACAGATATGCTGAAAACATTCTATGAAATCCGTTTTTGGATCCATTTTGGGAAAACTTTGTGCAGCTTGAAGACCACTGTGGCGATAGTGATTGCATTCGAGGGTAATGTTCCATGTCTCTTATTTCAAAGGCAGCGTCATACTGAAGGTTCTAAACCAAATGTGTGCTTTTCAGGTGAAGCCAAATAATATTAATTTTGTTCGAAAAATGTCCCTACTGGGACGGTTCAGAAGTATTACTAAAATACCTAACGATGAGACGTCAGATACCACAGAAATATTAGAAAAAAATGAATTAAAATGACGAATAAAATTATGAAGCTGAATATTTGCAAACAGGCTCAGTGGAGGTCAAGGAACAATATATTAAATGCCCACATTCGCGCCATCATTTTCCTTTTATAAAAGGGACATTACTTACTTCTCTGCTGAAAATGAAAGTTGCGTAACAAAGAGTGACCCCAAAAATAGGCCAAAAATCCCCCATTTTATAGCCCTCAAATTTTGTTTCAAACGGTTCAAAGTGCAAAATTATTGTTAATAATGAAAACATCCTGAATACAGAATTTCAAAATGAGCATACGTTTGGTTTTTGAGATATGAGGGATTGAAGTTGTGATATGCGTGATGCTATCAAAAATACACAGCCCCACAAAAAATGAATACTAATCAGCTATGTCAGAGCAATCAAGCAAGATATTCTTAGTATTTTTCAACGCAGAATTCATATCTAATATCGACGAATCCGTATATCCAATGATTAATTCAGAAGGGTCAAAAACATTCCCTATGTAAGGATAAAAATAGGGAACAATGATGCTATTGAGTTATAGAGCTTCCATGAACAGATATATAGTGTATAAGTGTATTGGCTGAATGCATGAACGAAGGTGTTGACTAGGGCCTACACAAAGTAATTGAGACACATCCTCGAGAGGGTGTAAACTACCCCAATATTATACAAAACTGCATAAAAGCTTCAATAACTGGCGAAAAAGCTTGAATCCTCTAAGCTTTATTAATAGGAATGAACCTTAAATCTGTTATGACCTAGTTCATGAAAACAACCTATCACAGGGTGCAAAGCTACCCCTCATCTTGAATTATGAACTTCAGTCAATGAAAAGATAGTGAATGTATCAGATATTGCATTCTGATTGCAGTGTGTCTGGATTTGGAACGATAATCAATATTCCCTCAATAGTTTTTTACACACTTACGAAAGGGTGAGAAAACAACGCACATTTATATAAGCGAACTCGCTGTGAGAATATTACTTAGACTTATACTATATTTCTCTTCATGGAAGCTCTAAAAATCAATAGCATCATTTTTCCCTATTTTCATTCCTATATAGGGGATGTTTTTGGCTCTTCTGAATTAATCAATGGATACACGGATTCGTCGATATTAGTTATGAATTTTTCGCCGCAAAATACTAAGAATATCTTGATTGCTCTGCCATAGCTGACGAGTATTCATTTTTTGTGGGGCTGTGTATTTCTTGATAGCATTACGCATATCACAACTTCAATCTCAAAAACCAAACATATGCTCATCTTGAAATTTTGTATTCAGGGTGTTCTCATTATTAACAGTTTGAAACAAAATTCGAGGGCTAGAAAATGGGCTTTTCAGCTTTACATTATTTTTTCCGAGGTGAAAACCTAATATTCGCATTTTGATGGTTTTCCTGATTATTTACTTATTTTTCGTAATCTATTTCCGCTGCAAACAATCTATAAAGTATAAAGGATATAAAAAAATCGTTATTGTTTATAGATTTTATTTTCATTATCTACAAGCAGTAGCGTAGCAACCGTCAGGAGTGCATCGACCAACGCGATCAAAATTAAATTATACAAAAAGTCAAGTCATAATAATTGAAGAGCTAAGTGGATAAAGGTGTTATGTCACAAAAACACGTTATTGAGTAATTTAACTGGAAAGTTTTTAGGCGAGAACATTTTTGTTATAACGACTATATAGCTTGCATTTTGCGATGATATTGACATTTGATGTACTTTTCAGAGACAAATAACTAAAGTTGTCAGTTGTCATTATTTTCGAAAATTTAAAAAAATTATTGTACATAACACCTTTATCCGTTCATGAGTTTCTCTGAAATGAATAAGGAATTAGTGAATAAAAGTGTTAAGAAATTAAACATATTTTATTATTATTAAAACATTGTACAATTTTTAGGTAGTCGGACAGTTCTACGGTTTTGAGCCACAGTTTGGTCATTTCCAAGTATGTTGTGATAATACGACCTTACCATTCATTTATGAATGGTAATTGTTCTTTAAGATTAGCCAGTTTTCCTGCACTTAGGCTGCCCTTGTTTTCATTAAACACCGTTAGAGCAATACCGTCGGAATTTATCTTATGCATATTCCTTTTCTTTAAAATATCGACTTTGTAAAATTGAGTGATTTCATCTAGTGATGTAATAATAGCAACTAGGTGCCATTTTATACCGTCGCGAAAGTAAACCTTTTCATTGTTCAAGTTTTTCTTCCTGTTGTACAAATTGAGTTTTGAGGCAATTCCATCAATATCCTTGAAATGATTCTTCATATCTATGACAACGGCGTCTTTGGGAGTTCTTAAAATTTCTAGATACTGGTCCGGAACGTAGATGTTTTGATGTTTCCTTAAAATTTTCTCTGCCAAAGTCTCTGTCTGAATCTAAATATGAATGTCCCACCTCGTCCCCAAATTTATGGTCGATATCTTTAAATTCTCTCTTTAAAATCAACAACTGGTAAAGTGTAATGATATTGAAGTTTTTATTTTGTCCACCACAGGAGTCGGGCCATATTATAATGTGATCGATCTTTTCTTGGAAATATTCATTGTAAATTTGTGAAAATATATGTAAGCAACTAGCAATTTCTAGGCCTTCACGGCTGGCCATATCTTCAGTCCATCTGAAAAAGAACGTTTTTTTTTTCAGTATTTCTCAATGTATGTATGCCAAGGTTGTAAAACCACATTTGACGAAGGTAAAATGCTTTCGACGTACTTAATTTTGGTAGCGGCATGGTCTGCTGAAGATCTAAAGTAAGAAAGCAAATCGTTCTATCTACTGTAACTTTTGCTCCGTCATGCTTTTGTTATTCGAAAGCTAGTTTGTAATTTTCTCCGTATTCTTTAGTATTATTTCCAGCATCACATTTGGGAAAAAATGTGAGTCATTTAATGATCTCAGTTAAACAATTTTGAATACCATGGACGTAATTTCAGCATTTTTATTGGGTAGGCAGGGATTTTTCACAGATAACCCAATAGATGTAAGCATAGCTGTAATTCTTAAACGATAACCTTACAAACCCAAATGACCTTTGACTTGATTGGCGTAATTATCATACTTATTATTTTTTCCGCAAGAATTTCGGAATTCGCCAGATTTGCCTTAAACAATTTAATGCTCTTTCAAAATATTGGGTGGGCAGAAGCCATACCAGATATCAGTTTTGCTCTTGTCATAAAAATACGGTCCAGTCCGGTTCTACACTGCAAAGCGTCACTTTCCAGTATTTCTGATTTACAGACTAATTTGCTAGAATACTTTGGTAAAGTCGTATTTTATTATTGCATTTTATATTGATAATGTTTTGTTTTTAAAACATTATTAAAACTTGCCTGGGAAGAAATTGCCACTATGTGACTGATTTCTGCTGAATTGCCAAAAGGTATAAATGTGTTTACAGCAATTAGATACTCAAGTACCATCTCGACTCTTGTACCATCTCATACCATTTCGAAATTAAACGAAATGAATATATGGATTAAAACACTATAAGCACTATTTCCAAATATCAGCCAATTTATAAACATCTTACATGATTCATGAAATCGTTTATTCATTGCCATTTGTAATATCAGTTTACTACGACTGGCCATTTTCATTATAATAGTAAGAAACACTTAACACAACTTGTCACATTAATGTCAATATAACATAACTTTAAAAGCAAAGTGTTTTGGATTAAAACAATTTAATATCGCACAGTAATGGATAAAGGTGGTATGTGATCATGACACCTTTATCCATTAAATTATATAAAAACCATATGTACATAACACCTTTATCAAACATTAAAACGCATTTAGGAAAGGTTTATTATCCCAAAAACTTATTGAAATGATAGATTATAAGTTAAAATAGTTGTCTGTGTAGAAATCTCGAAATTTTCAAAAATGTCACATAACACCTTTATCCAATTAACTCTTCAATTGTTCAAAACGTTCGAAATTTTATTAAAAATGATTTCATCATTATGTACGTGGATGACACTATCATTATGATAACTGCTACTATTCCCGAAGAACAATATAATAAACTGAATATTCTATTGGATGAAGTAAGTACCTCATGAAATCGAAATACTCTAACACAAGAAAAACATATGCATATTAGACAACCCCCAAATCCAAACCAAGGCTGTTCGGAAGGGGGATACACATTTGAATTACCCGTCGATATTGCCGGTGTCGGAATCAGGGAATGAGGCCAGTACATGAGAGATAGTGCGGCCAAGCATGCTCGCCATATAATACACTTTAGACCACTGCGCTACTGATACTTTACTTAGAGTAACTCTGAATAACTGATTGCTTGAAATTTGTCGGCACCTTGGTAAATAGGAACATGGAAACCGAATATTTATCAAATACGTTAAATCAAGCCTCTTTTGCATTACCGTAACTTAATGATCAGGAATAAAAATCACTAGTGTTTTTTTTTATCTATTTATTTAACGTCGGCCTATTTCCGCTACCAGGGCCTATCACCGACGCCAGGAGACGAGCCACTCCCAACCTGGAAATTTTGCCGAACCTCTATCCTTAAGAAGAGTAGGGATCTTTTACTTGTCTAACATTTAATAGACAAGGGACCGCCTGCTTTACATCCCCTCCGAAGGATGGTATATCCACTACGTAATCCTCGTCTGAAATTACGTAGCTTCCGCGTATACACTGATATACAAGCCGCTAGAAGGTGGGACAAGAACGCTGTATTTCCATGATGGGTCACCCATCCAAGTACTAACCGCGTTGCTTCAACGGAATATCGACTGACATTCACATTGAAGTGTTTACTACGCTTTAGTTTATTTATACTTATTAGGTACTAAATATATGTATTTGGAGTCAGTTCAACTAAGACTATGATAGAAACTGACATTTCAATGTGAAATAGCAGTAAAATCACAGTTTGAGGAAAGATCATATTTTTTGTTGATGTGAAAGGCATGAAACTAGGGTCTAGGGACTCCTGTTTATTTTTATTTTTTTTTGTCATATGCATTTGACTTTTCATCAAAATACAACAATAGATTTTGAAGTTTGTGAAAATATTTTCATTACTAATTGAAATACAATGAACTGAAATTTTGTAATTTACAATTTACAAATTACAATATTTCAATTCATTGTATCTCAGTTAGTAATGAAAATATTTTCATAAACTCCAAAATCTGTTGTTGTATTTTTATGAAAAGCCAAATACATACGACAAAAAAAAATAAAAATAAACAGGGGTCCCTAGACCAAGGGGAGGCTAACGAATTTTCAAAAATTTTGTCGCAAACTGCTTTTTCAAAATTTTTTAGGGGTCATTAGAGAAGTGCTTCTCTAAATGTTATTTCCCAAATTTCGTATGGGTCCCATGCGCCACAGACGAGAAAAAAAATATTGAAATTTCACCAGCCGCCGCTGATTTGAACTCTTTTGACCGTTCGTGAATCAATTGTTAATAGTTTTCCGGGCATGTCTGCACGCTCTCATCTTCATCTGCTAGTTTGTCATTTTTTGTGTATCCATGATGACTCTAAAGTTCCCACAGGAAGTTGATCAAATCCTGTACTTAAAACTAAAAATAACATATCCGCTGAATGTAGTACCACCAGAAGTGGTACTTTATTTGAAGAGGTATCGGTTACAAGCGATTACTTAGAAATTTGAATGGTTTTCGAGATTATTTTCAAGAATAAAAATTACTAATATTGATAAAATATATATTTTTTAGGCATTTTAAATCCCTACTTCAATTGATAATGAGTTTTTCACATGTTTTTACATTCACATTGTTCTTCAGAAAGGTGTGAAAAGGACTGTGAATCTAATACGATAATAACCTTAAATCTACTAAAATTTCACCAAAGACGTTACACTAATCGAGTGGCACTACAGGCACGGCCGCTTCGTTGTCCAGATTTATATCCTCTATATTTATATTTATAGTCACCTTAAACTTTTTGATTAGGTTACGCCCTATCATTGCTGTAAAGGATAAAAAAATGGTAATGTAATATTATAAGAATTGAATTTCTAGCACGATAGTCAACTGAAATTATTTAATTTAATTATTTAATGACACTCGATTATCGATTAATAAATTTTTTAAATTAAAATATTGTATTTGTTGCTAATTACCGCAAAAAATGAAATATCATCTGCGCAATTCAGATTTTATGATTAGATGTAGGTTATCTTAATGTTTAGTGGAATTTTAAAGTGGGACACGTATTTCTCGAAAACAGTTCATTCTAGATTAAAAAAAAAACTTTTATGTAGTACTTAGCCGAAAATATTTTATAAAAAATAAGTGGCATATCATCTTCTTCATAAGAAATATTGACATACCTACCCATAACTGTACAATTGCATTGGTAGTATGAAATAAACTGAATTACCATCAAAATTTACCACATATCGATATAAGAATCTGTGTGAATTCTTACATTAATATTCAAAATGGTTCTTAAATTATTTAAAATTGTTGCCAAACTTGAATGCTGCCTATTTTTTTTAAAAAGAGGCATTTCCGGGCATATATTCATATTAAGTTTCTTCCATCAAGTGGTATGATGAATAATTCCGTAAATTAAATATACTACATAGGAAACGGCTTCAGGGGTGCATTATGCCTAAAGAACCCGATCACAATCTAATCTACTCTAGAAAATGCCTTGTATATCATCACTTAAAACATCAATAGCTGTAACAATATTTAAAAATTACGAAAGAACCGAAATTACCATCTTATATTCTTGACAACAGACTTCAGTATAATTTTTGAAGAAAACAGTTAAGATTAACTAGCTACCTAGATAAATATAAGCTTTATCTGAATCGCAATTTGGTTTCAAAGAAGATAAATCTACCAAAGATAAAAAAATTAAACACAAATATCTATGAGGCTCTGGATGAAAGTAAAACATCAATATATACTTTCTTAGATCTCGCCAAAGTGTTTGATACCATCAGCCACTCTAGAATATTAGCACATTAGAAGATTTAAGAATAATGAATAAGGCCATTTTATTCAAAAGATATTTAAGCAATAGAAAGCAATATGTAAAAGTTACCAAAGTCCTTAGTAAAAATGAAACTATTGCATGTGAAGTGCCATACGGAACTGTGTTGGAGCTAATCCTTTTTACAATATACATTGACAGGTTTTTCTAGCGTAGGAATAATTGAGCCGAAATAAAAATTATATAGATATAAACAGAGTGGGTGAACTACCGAAAAGGAATCTTCCAAGGAGACCCTTTAAGTTCTCTATTATTCTGCATCTCACTCTTACCCCCCTCGATTGAATTTAGAAAAGGAAAAATATATAAATCCAGACCACAAAATCATTCACCACGTCTATATGGATGATCTGAAGTTATACGGATCCAGCAAAAATAATTTATAAGTGTCTCTAAACACCGTGTCAATATATACGACATCGATTGGGATGACCTTGGGTTTAAGCAAGTGCGTCATCTTTCACATGGTCAGGGGAAGATCGGACGGTGTAAACGAAGACACCAAACTGGTGGACTCGCGCCTGATCCTTCGCTAGCAGGTATTTTTCTAAAGCCTGAGGAAGGTAGAGGACCTAAAGTTAAAATCGCGAAGGCAGAGCAAGAGAACCTGCTGAAACAGCACATGGAAAAGCAGATGCCTGTCTTTTATAAACATCTATGACTTGACGCTTGCTTTCCTCATTCGGTAGACTTACGGCCGGAGACCGAAGGTTTTATTTTGGCATGTCAGGACGAAGTAGAGACCATAACACATATACTCTCTGCATGTTCCGTTTATGTAGTGCCATCCTATATTACCAGGTACAATGCAGCTCTTAGGGTGCTCTACTATCATATTAGGCACGCTTATCACATTGATCAAGATCCGATCGTGCCGCACATGCCCCAGAAAATCGAGGTAGTTATTAGAGAACAGCAACTGCAGGGCACAGTGGAATTACTCTTTCCCAATAACCCGAAAGCTGGATGTCACTAAGCCACACATAGCGATTCTGGATTTATTTGAAAAGAGAATGTATGGTATCAAGTTCTTTTGTTCGGCAAATCCAGAAACGAGATATATAAAAAAACTTGCTCTTCGAATTTAGTAATTTAGTAAGATATACCCAGATTTTGTAATTAAATTGGTGGTCTTGAAAATGCGTCTTGGTGGTGTTGTACACACTACGTCTGAAGAACGCGACACCAATTTATTTATTGAAGGGCGCCAGACGCGTTCTCCCTTGTTCGTATGTGGTTTTCAACTCCCAGGTGGGTTCTATATATATTTTATGAGATGTTTGATAGACGAGAAAGGTAAAAGCTGCACTTACCGTAGATTTCTAACGGCGCTGTTCCCAAAATTGGCTTCTCTTTTGATACACTTTATTCTATTTACCTAACAATTTATTGGATCTTGTGGCTTAGAGATATCTGATTTTCCCTCATAAAGAAATCCCTCTCGAGCCCTTGTGATGTGACCGGTTATTGAGTTACAAACTTTTGGATGTCTGGAGATGCCCGATACTCAATTTCGACCTAACCCACAAAAGTACTCGAGGAACAAGATTGAAAGTCAACCATTCAATCAGTAATGCAACAGTTCGAATAGTACCATTTATTGATTAGATTTAAAATAAGTATAAATAAATAATATTATGCAATATCCTATCTAAGAATATATATTTCAATGGAACGCCTCCCTAAGTAGGGCAAGTACGATTGAGGACTTTCGTTTCGCAACTCTACCATTTAATTGAGATCATACATTAGCAATCGATTAGGTAAAATGATTCACACAACTTCCTCGGAAGTTTATGTATACACTTTGGTTTTGGGACTGACTGAAAATAATATAAAAATATTTTACTTTTTAAAAATTTTGAGACACTAGTGCTTAGTTTTAAGGTTCCTTTTAGTTATTATATCATTCACAAGAATGCAGTCCGATTTGAGTTCAACCATTTATGAGTTAGAGAATATTATTTAGGTATTATGCAAATCACAACTTACACACTTTTTATTTATTATGAAAATACCTACTTTCTGTATATTGTTGCCCTAATCTGGGCACGCTAATATACTAGTCAGGTAAATACTTTAAAACACTCATTATTGAAGAATCGATCAAAACAACTACTCTTCTAGCTAATACTGACGAAGTATTGAATTACATGATAAGATTCTTAGCATTTTAAAGAAAAAAAAATACATTGAAAATACTTAAATCATTTATTCAAATTTAATCATTCACACTTTTTTATTTAGTATGAAATTATCTACTTTCTATATATTGGTGCCTTAATCGGGTCACGCTAATATACTACTTAGGAAAATACTTTAAAACACTCATTATTGGAAAACCAATCAAAACAACTACTCTTCTAGCTAATACTGACGAAGTATTGAATTACATGATAGAATTCCTGGCATTTTAAGGGAAAAAAATATATTGAAAATAGTTAAATTATTTAATGAAATTCAGTCATTCACAACAATTATTTAACCATACATTCTATTTCAACTCTAGAAAAGTTGTTCAAGTTTTTTCGAACTCGTTAGTTCTCATCAGTAGAGTATAGAAATATTCATTCATTATTTACAAGCCTATTCTTGATTTATTTTTACAATTAATTATTTTTTATTTATTTGCTTTTATCATGATTAGAGAATATTATTTAGGTATTATGCAAATCACAACTTACACACTTTTTATTTTAAATACTTTAAAACACTCATTATTAGAGAATAAATCAAAACAACTACTCTTCTAGCTAATACTGACGAAGTATTGAATTACATGATAGGATTCTTAGCATTTTAAAGAAAAAAAAATATATTGAAAATACTTAAATCATTTATTCAAATTTAATCATTCACACTTTTTTATTTAATATGAAATTATCTATTTTCTGTATATTGGTGCCTTAATCGGGTCACGCTAATATACTACTTGGTTCAATAATTGTTGTGAATGACTGAGTTTCAATAAATAATTTAACTATTTTCAATATATTTTTTTCCCTTAAAATGCCAGGAATCCTATCATGTAATTCAATACTTCGTCAGTATTAGCTAGAAGAGTAGTTGTTTTGATTGGTTTTCCAATAATGAGTGTTTTAAAGTATTTTCCTAAGTAGTATATTAGCGTGACCCGATTAAGGCACCAATATACAGAAAGTAGATAATTTCATATTAAATAAAAAAGTGTGAATGATTAAATTTGAATAAATGATTTAAGTATTTTCAATATATTTTTTTTTTCTTTAAAATGCTAAGAATCCTATCATGTAATTCAATACTTCGTCAGTATCAGCTAGAAGAGTAGTTGTTTTGATTGATTCTCCAATAATCAGTGTTTTAAAGTATTTACCTGACTAGTATATTAGCGTGCCCAGATTAGGGCAACAATATACAGAAAGTAGGTATTTTCATAATAAATAAAAAGTGTGTAAGTTGTGATTTGCATAATACCTAAATAATATCCTCTAATCATGATAAAAGCAAATAAATAAAAAATAATTAATTGTAAAAACATTTATGAGTTATTACAGCTTTTCTGCTTTGTGACGTACCGGCCCTCGTATAGGTTCAACATGACTTCGAAAGACTAATTTGCAAATGACCTTTTTATCTTACTTACGCACAAGGATGTTTTCTCTATAACTTTGCCATTTTAAAGACCTGTATTTGGTTTTGCTACCACAGCTTTCTGTCGATACTCCAACGCACTCGTCCAACTGACAAGTCGCTGGATAGATCCAAATAATTGCCTAGAGATGCTACGTACCTTCGCCACATTTTTCGGTTTCGCCTTCTCAGTAAATCGCCTCGTTAAATTTCATATTCATTCTCTTGAATGATATCCACAATGACTGTGTCTCCATTTTCATCATTTTTCGTGTGAAGCGATAAAAAAGTTTAAAATATTCAAAACTATTTTCAAAGTACACTTTTAGAATTCTTCTTAAAAAGTATATTATCCCCTTTTCGTTGTCCACAAAATATTTTCATTCCAACTTTTGCATGCTTTCGAAAAAGTATTTATTTTTTTTGCTGAACCAAAAATATATTTTTGGTGGTTCCTTACGTCTCTGCGAACGTGTATGAGTTCTTTTGTGTCAGTCTTCGGCCTTTCTATCTGGTAGAATTTAAGTCTAAAATGCTTTTTTAATAAATTTTTTCTAAGTCGAAATTTTTATTTATTCTTCGACTCAGGTCGATTCTATAACAATGTCAGACCATCTTTTCTTAAGGAACTGAACATCAGTCCCATTTGTAGATCGATCTCCACGACGCTAACGGCCAGAATACAAAAGGCAGCTCTGCTAGGTTTACACCGTGTCGTGAGGTTGCACAAGGCCGCGTTTTAGGAAGTGCCACTGTCTCATATTGCTGTTGTTTGGGATGAGATTGGAAGGCTAAAATGCTCCTATTGCTTAGGGTTCATTGACGTAATATGATTAAACAATGGGATAATAATAATTAATGATAATAAAAAACTAAATAATTCAAATGGTTACTGATAATAGTGAAATTTAATTCTCCAAATGGAACAATTTCCTGTATATATTTAAAAAATTCTGTTCAATTTATAGAGGTTATAGAAGCATTTGATGGAGTTAAGCCTGTATACCGCCCCGACGCCAAGTCACTGGTTGGGTGATGCTAGTCTATCAAAACAGGAATAGACAGTATTGAAAACAAAATTAATGATACATATTTATTACATAGTGCTAATCTCATACCGTAAAAAAATCAAAATTAATCACGGTAAATCCTGACGTTAATATGTACTCAAATATGTTTATTCAGGACTTTGTTCAATTGACAATCGACTGCGACACATGACTAACGTTATGTGTTTATTATGAATTGATTGGAATTCTGTTCATATCGGAAACTTGTAAAATTTGCAGGAACTGATTATATATAGCAAATCATTTTATAAAAGGTTCGATAAATGCCGTAGATTAGCAGAGGCGAAATTTCAGCAATCTCATGGGGGGCTAGATTAGATATTGTGATCTTATAATGGTTTTGTTTTGTTTTCCCAACGAGGAACTCTTGCAATGATATACTATCAAACACGTCATATACTGTTAATCTCAAAGTTATATCAACCTAAGGGCCGGTTTTTCAATATGAAGTTAAGCACTTTATCATGCAGATAAACTAACTAGAAGTTTAGATTTTGCTTCTATTAAACATTTTAATATTGCAATTTCAGATTCTAAACTTCTAGTTAGTTTATCTTTATGATAAAGTGCTTAACTTTGCATTGAAAAACCTCAGGTTGCTATGACTTTGAGATCAACTGTATATATTTTTTTAGCTGAGATTGCTAGGATTTTATCTAAAAGAATATTATGTATTATATTGTTTTTTGGTGGGGATTTCTGAATTATTGCAGGCGGATGAGCTTGTGCTCATGTGTACTTGGGCCTCATAAATAGCCCCATTGTGCTACCCTCGCAAGCAAGCAGAGCCCACCAGACGTCAAGACAACCAACACTGTTGATGTACTGGAGGAGGCCCGGTGGGGTACCACATGTTCTGACGGATCTTCTTTTCATTGGGAGAGCAGGCCAGTGACCCAAGACATAATCGGTAGTCCCGTCATCCAGATTATAGTATAGTAATTGAGGTTATCCGTAGCTCTCAGTGTATGAAGTTGTTTAGTCTGCAATGTTCTGTTAGTAATCCTAGATAGATACCTAAATTATTAATATCATAACAAAAGAATTATCTAAGCCAGCCATACCAATGCGATGTTCACTGCTGGCAATATATTTGACAATATCTGGCAATATATTTGGCGATATTTTTTCACGTGATCTTTTTGATCTTGAGTAATTTTATTTCATTTTTAATGCAGTCGAATTCAATTTTTTTCAGTGACAACATTCCACTAGAAACTTTATTATTGATTCACAAACACCCGATTACGGAAAAAATATGTGCGCCTAAAAATTCCTGGTGTGTCAAAAGTTATATGCACTTCTTGACGCTGTTTCACGGATTCTCTACTTATCTGCTTAATATATCTTGTACTAGTAATCAAATGGGAATTTTAAAAATACTGGCTTATTTGAAATAAAATTTTAAGAAAATGTAGACCTGTCCGATATGTGTACGTAGGTCAAACCGTCATCTTGGAAAAAATATAAAATACCAAAAATAGCCGAGAAAATCAAAATTGAATATCTTTCCGATAAGAACAATAAAGAATAAAACTCATCTATGGTCAAATATCATGCACCAAATCCGGACGCTGTAAGTCAAATAGAGCGGTCAATGATGGCGAACGAAATAACATTTTTAATTTTTCCTCAAATGTCAAGAAGGCATTGTGCGTCACTTTTTTTATTTCGATTGCAGGTTCCCTCAGGTACTTTAGGGGGATACAGTTCAATTAGAAATGAAATATAAAGCTATAGAAAGTCTCACATAACTTCAAAAATTTAATACAAAATGAATGATTTTGAGAAGTTCTTCTATGATATGTATATTTCATTTTGTTTCGATGAAAATTGAGTGAAAAAAAGAAGGGTCAAAGAAATTGCATTTTTGAAAATTGTAAAAAATGCACTTTTTGAAAATAAAAAAAATTGAACTGTATCCTCTTAAAGTATCTAAAAGAACATACATTCGAAAAAAAAGTGACGCCTTGATACTTAAAGCAGAACTAAAAAAAATTAATTTCGTCTGTCATATTTGACCGCGTCAAAAAGTGCATATAACTTTTGACACACCGGAAATTTTTGGGCACACATATTTTTTTCATAACCAGGAGGTCATGAATCAATAATAGTGGAATGTTGTGGAATATTTTTGGCGTTTTCTATATTTTTTAAGAATTTTATTTCAAATAAGCCAGTATTTTTAAAATTTCCATTCGATTACTAGTACAAGATATATTTAATAGATAAGTAGAAAATCCACGAGAGTGCGTCAAAAAGTGCATATAACTTTTGACGCTCCAGGAATTTTTTCGTAATCAGGAGGTCATAATACATAAGAATCAACAATAAAATTTCTAGTCGAATGTTGTTGCCGAAAATATAAATTGATTCAACTATACCAACTCTTTGGTCTCTACTTTCTGTTAACATCGCATTAAGGCATCCCGCATAATTAGGACAAAATAAATATTGACAGCAACTAAAATTACGTGAAATTAAAATTTTTAGAATTAATTGCAAACAACAATTTATTTTCCAGGTAAAATTCGCTATTGACTAAGCATTTAGGAATTATAAAATGTGTCTAATAAGTTCCACAAAGAGATCCTTGTGAACTGAATCCTGGACGAATCCGGTTTTAAATAACAAAACAATGAGGAAAATACCAAAAATAATATTTACTGAACTTATTTACAATACATGTACAGTAAATCTCATATCGTAAAATTATTTAGATAGGTAAATCATTTTTAAGTCTACTATCTGATATTTGTTGGCTGTTTGTACAATATAAGAATGGGAGCCAAAACAATTTATATGTTACAGACGACTATACCTTACGCTGCCAATTATACATTTACTATTTATAATAAGAATTAAAGTTAAATTAAGTACAGCCCAGATATAATTTTGTGGTACTTTTAATTAGTGGTGCAAAATATATATTTATCGTTTCACCGCGATAAATGTTGATTAGTGATTTTTAACTAATGGTGAAAATTAATGGGAATGTGTGTTAGTAAATATCAATATCTAGTGCTTGTGACGTTAGAAGTAGGTTCCGGCATGATGTACAAATTAATAAGCTGTAAGTGCTAGTTTTACTCTGTTTATTTCAGTTACAAATTTACATAATTTAAAGTGAAACACTAGGTACTAGTTTTATAATTGGCTATTTCCCAGAGACAAAAATTCGGGGGAGACAATTATATTCAGCATATTTATGTCATACAGTGTTAGTTTTTATAATAAATTTGATATTAATATTGTCAATAATAATAATTTCAAGATTTAATTTTTTTTTTCGCTATTTTCATAGTTTCTGAGTTATCCACAAAAACTACAAAATATTTTTTTATTCTTCATTTGTTAATAACATTAGCAATTTTTAACTGTAGGTGTCTAAACACATATCTTAAAGCTAATATTACAACTTATTACAATTTCAATTTAGGACAATATGATGAGATACACAATTATTTGTTATTAATCGATTGGTATTTTTTATTTTCTAATACTGACAATGTTAATGCTATGGTTGATATTTTTTATAATACTCTGTGGAATTACATCGAACAGTTCGTTCCTCTACGAACTAAATGCGATCAGAAATATCCTATCTGGTTCAGTTCCGAGCTGAAACATTTAATATGTGAAAAAAAGGAAACTCATAAACAGTACAACAATCAGGCGATCCAAATGTGTATTTGGTTTTTAGCGATCTTCGTAGAAGATGTAATTTATTGACTAAACAATGTTATGCTGAATATGTGGGTACGATTGAAAGATCTATGCCGGATAACGATAAATGTTTCTGGAATTTTATTAAATTAAATCGAAAATCTGACAGTTCGCCCCTCTCAAAGCTCTATAATAATTCCAAGGCTGAGGGTGGTGAGGGTATATCGAATTTGTTTGCAAGCTATTTTTCTTCAGTTTACAGTCCATTACATGATGTGGAATGTAATTTCACTCCTAACATTACTGCATAAAGTATATATCAGTCCTTTAGATGTGGAAACTGCCCTTGATTCAATTGATGTTAATAAAGGTGCGGGTCCTGACAAAATTCCACCAATCTTCTTAAAGTCCTCTTCCAAATCACTTTTCTTGCCACTCTTCCTCATATTTTCAATGTCCTTAAAAACAGGTATATTTCCATAATGTTGGAAAAGTTCATACATAACTCCGATTTACAAAGCTGGTAACAAATCTCTCATCAATAACTATAGACCTGTGTGCATCCTATCTGCAATTCTGAAATTATTTGAGTCGTTAGTTGAAGAAAATGTATTTGCTTCCTTAAGTAGTATCATCATTCCAGAGCAGCATGGATTCCTCCAAGATCGTTCAGTGGACTCCAATATATATATCTATACCAACTTCATCGTTAAATCTCTGGTAAGAGACGCTGACGTGCATGCGGTATACATGGACTTTAGCAAAGTCTTCGATAAGGTAAACCACTCTCTCCTTATAAAGAAACTCCATAAATCGGAGTCGGTCCTCCTTTATTATCTTGGATTCAGTCGTATCTCTCTGAGAGAACAGCAGGTTTTTGTCGACGGATATACTTCGGAGACATTCTCTGCAACATCTGGAGTGTCCCAGGGCTCCTACATTGGTCCCCTATTGTTTGATTTATTCATCAATGTTATTGCTAAAAATATTGATTGCGAATTTTTACCGTTTGCGGACGACCTGATAATATTTAGTGATATTTATTCTCTGAATGACTGTGCCCAGATTGAAAAAATCTTGATTCAATTTATTCATGGTGCAAAGCAACAACATACATCTTAATGTTGATAAATGCTATTCCATGACATTCAGTCGCAGGTTGTTACTCATAAGTCCTGACTACAGTATTAATACCGTGAGCTTGCATAACGTAACCACGATGAATGATTTAGGTGTTATATTTCACTCTAAACTTTCTTTTTCTGAGCATTTCGAACTCATGATTGGGAAGGCAAATAAAATGTTAGGGTTTCTTAAGAGAATGGCTCAAGATTTTTCAGATCCTCGAGCATTAACTATTTTATATATTTCTCTAGTTAGATCTATTATGGAATATCGCAACATTGTTTGGTCACCGTACTACAACATATATATCAACAGACTTGAATCTGTGTAAAACAAATTTGTCAGATTTATGAGCTATAAACTGGGCACGAGGGGTATATTCTTAACCTGTGAGGAAGCAAAATCATATTTGGGAATTACTTCCTTACATAACAGGCGCCAATATTAGGATGTTTGTTTCGCCTTCAAAGTTATTAATAACTACATCAGTTCTCCTGATTGCTTAGAGTCTATGCGGTTTAATGTACCATCTTTTAACACTAGAAATATATCCATTCTATCTGTACCTTATTGTCGAACAACTTACGCTATGTTCAGTCCGGCGAATAGAATAAGTTCAGCAGTCAACAAATACTACACTGAACTTGACTTATTTAGTAAATCTCTTGGTGGTTTTAAAAACCAGGCTAAACGCGCTATACTTATAAGATTAAACGAACTTAACTTAAGTGAAGTTCGATCTTAATTATATGAACGCCTTTCGAAATGATCACAATTGTAGTTCTACTATCGTCCACTGTGTGGCGCCACGAATAACAAAGCTAAAATGTATTTGTCCCTCCCTGTATCACCCTTCTCACTCATCTTCAGCTGTCAGTTTCTTTAGAGCAAGATAGGTTCATTCCTTTGCACTACAAGTGTAGCGCTTAGCTGCACTGGTGTAAGATTGTCTCTCTTTAACTTATGATATCCGCATTGATGCCATCTCTGTCACTCAAAATTAGTGTCACACTTCCCGTGCAAAGGAACGGACCTAATATGATCTCAAATCAAATGATCAAGGGTTTATTTAGAGTAGCTAGAGCTGCTAAGTTTGGTCTTTGAAAATTCAGATTCGAATCAATCTAATCTTTACCAAAATAAATAATTTTTTGTATTATTATTTGATCTGCCAAATACATACTACCTACGGAATATTTGGGATTGCATAACAAATTGTAGATATTTCCATGTAAGACGAATAGGTAATTTGAATAACGGAGTTGACAATTTGATCTTGAAAATAAAATCTTTTTATTTTGAATAGCTATCTTAACAACTCTAAGTTCAGTACCGCAAAAGGTAACTCTGAGTGGGCGGGGAGGGTTTGATCATTTCGAGCAAGGCGTTCATATAATTAAGATCGAACTTCACTTAAGGTAAGTTCGTTTAATCTTATAATTATATTCACGCCTTGCTCTCATGATCACAATTGTAGATGTTCAGAGCGATTTGAGATCTTCGAGAGATTGCATTAAAATCTTTTCCATAAACAAGAATATTAATTTAAAGGTTCCGCTAAACATGTTCTGTATTTCGTTTAATGTGAGCATATTTGAATTTTTTGTTTTTTTTACAATATGCCTGTTGTAACCCTTGCAAATTATTCCGAACATTTGTACTGCCCTGTTGAGCGTTTAAATATTTCATTATAATGCCCTTAAATTTTAAATCCTATGTCATACAGCCAGCCTCACAATCACTGGCTATCTTTTTGGTTGACTAAAACCAGAACCTGATAGTCTAAGATAGGTACGGATTCCGTACTATGAAAGTTATAATTATTAGTAAACACAACTTTACCAGACATCCTTGCCTTTATAGTAATAAATCATTGGTCAAATCCTAACTATTAATCAACCAACAATTGTTAAATAACGATTGTAAAACTGGCTGATAAAATCTCAGAACTTGTTTTCATTTGATGACTGTTATTAAGCTCAATCATTGAAATTGTTTGTGCCTTACGAATCGTGATAAGAACAAGGATGAGGGTGATTAATTCATATAATATTCAAGGAAAGTATACAAAAAATGTATTTAAGTAGTTTACAATTATGGTGGGGTACCATAATATACTACCGTATCTTGAAGCAGTAGGCTTAAAGTTTGTACACCTTGAAAATCTCTTAATTTTATTGTTATACTCTAATTATCAAAAAGGCATCAATACTAAGGCAGAGCGAGCAATTTACGAAAGGAAACCTTTTCAGAAAAATCTGTTAAGAATGGCAGAATTCAATAAACGAAGTATTGTATGTGGGATAAGCTGATATTATATACAAGGAGACTAAGGTTGAGTATAAGAGCGCTGCTTTTTCGATGTTCACATCGAATAAGTGCGAACTCTGCCTTTTGCATTCAGGCATAATTATTTCGTATATTGTTATCTTATTGTTTGTATATTTCAGCCTGAAGCAATAAAACATTTATTATTATTTTTATTATATGCAATATCTCCACCATAATTTTAAACAACCACTGTGTTATTTTTCATTGATGTCACTTCTGGATGCCGTTCTATGTGTATTGTCTCCTATGGAAGGCCTTTTAGATTAAAGTTTAGCTCCTATGGGTTAAGGTTTATGTCTAGGCATTGTAAATTTTCACTGCCATTTGAGATATGGCATCATAAATTGGGGAAACAGTGCACACATTAACCGTATATTCATTTGCAAAATATGCCTTGGAATTTTTGCAGGACTCGTTTGTGAGATGAATTGCCATGGTACATTTAGAATTTTAACTGTAATTAATTTATATATTTATATATATTTGACACGCCTACGTTTACAAGAATAAGCATAAGCATTGCTAAACAATTTCTTTTACAATGATTGTAAAAATTTTAATTATTTATATGAAATGGCATTAAATTTTCTAACATCCTATTTTCAAAGTAAAATATAAAAAATGTATATTATATACACCAATAAATATTATTGCTGTTATTACTCAAGATTTGTCCCATAATAGTCCTGCGACCAGGGAAAGCTTACTCACTATTCCTTTGAAGTCCGAATAAAACATCGCAATCTTTAACTTGTTTACAAAATGTGCTAATGCTAATTAGGTACAAGTCAGACATAAATAATCATTTAATTGAGAATGTTTATGATAAAATCATTTTAAATTTCAGTTTAACTTAAAAACAACAAAAGTTTGCCTATGTTGTTGTTAAGTACTTTTATGTTTATATACTTACATCTTTTATAAATTTTCAAATGATTTACCATATTTACATCTCTGGTCAAAAAATTATTCCACACGTGCACCTATACCGTGCAATTATGATATTATTTTTGTATGACCCATAGGCTTTTAAGTCAAGTACTTTAGCCTGTTAAAATTGTTTTACATAAAGCCACCTAGACTCAGCGATGGGGTATATTTTAGTTATTTTCTTTACATCTATAGTAAATATTTGCCAGTTCTTATATTTTTGAATGACACGTAGTCAATTATGTATCTCAAGGTGCTTCTCTGGGAAACTTCCAACATCATAAATTCAGTATTGTATAAATTTCTAGAAACTTATATTGTTACTTTTCTTAAATTTGCGATAAACTTAAGCATAACATGTAATATTGTTTTATGTTATTAAGCCGTTCCCCATGGGTTACTGATCAACAGAAAAAACATACAGATACGCTACTGATGTTCCGTGGCATAAATGAAGTAGAGATGTAATAGTTTGATGCAAATAAAATAAATGGAGAAATTCTTTCCATATTTAATCAGCAGAAAGTTTTGGGTGTAATATTTGACAACCCTTAAAATTCAATTCACAAGTAAACAAGGTAATTCAAAAAATCTACATGAATTTAAAACCTTTACATTCCACAGACATATATTAAATTTCAATACGTCTAAAAATCTCTGTGAAGTGTTGGTGTTAAGTAACACACTTAAATTATTGTAGTTTCATATACCTATGAACTCTGTTTGAACACAACAAACTGAAGCAGATTACAGAAATTCATGTTGTAGACTTATATATGGGCTCCGTAAACAAGACAAGCCAAGATCTGCCAGAATAAATATTACATTGATTAAATGTAAATAATAGGACAAAATTACACCTCTTATCCTTTGCTTATTCCATGAGATAATGTTCAATATACCAGATTTAGAACATCCTTATTTAAAATCGTTCTCTTAAAATGCAATAAAAACATAATTCTTTACCTACTTCTCCAAATCCTGTAATCCTTACCATTTAAGTGTAAGAGTAATCCTTTGGGGTCTAAACTTCACTCTGTATATTTATTATTATTATTATTTTTTTTTATTTTTTAATAAAGATGTTTTATTATTACCCTTATTAAAAGTTTGTTAAAGTCTAAGAGAGTATTACAGAGACCAAGGAATTCCTGTAAATTCATACGAGGCGTTTTTAAATTCAAATCTTTCTGATAAATTCCCCCCAAATAACCAACCATTCAAGGGTGTGTTCTGCAGTAACTCCCCTGACAAATTTGTCGAGGCTACCACTAACCACGTTGGCTGAACAGAGACTGCTCATGGTATATATCTGATCTGCCAACAACCTCTAACTGCATCATTTACTGATTGGCAATTACATGCAAGAGCTTGTCCCCCCCCCTTCTTCTTTCTGAATTGCCCGTTGGCTTTGTCCAAGTTTGATGGGCTTATTTCTTTTGCACCTGTACTTTTCTTATGTCGATATATACTACCTAAAATGTTAAATACATACCTGTTTTTAAATTTCTCTTTCCTAGCCAACCAACAATTTGTCATACCATGACCTTCTAGAGACGTAGTCAAGTCAAATAGGCTTATAATTTTTATAAGGGTCTGCAGCTTGTCATACACATGACCTTCTAGAAAACTTACATAAGTTAACTAGGTTTCCAATTTTTACAAGGGGGTCTGCTGCTTGTCATATACATGACCTTCTAGAAGACTTATAACGAAGTCAACTAGGTTTATAATTTATATAACCAGTCTGCTTTATTCACGACCTTCTAGTGCAATTTATCCACTCCACTATGTATAATATTTCCTATTCTCAACCAAAACCTGAAATTAAATTCTGAATTTTGCTTTCAACTTACTGTGACTAGGGACTAGCTACGTCCTCCATTTCCCTATTTGTTGGGACGTTTAGTGATAACTCATATTTAGGAATGTATTTACATCGTTGCGTCACCTTTTCTTTTTCATTGACGAATACGTCTTTAAAAGATTATGAATCTTCGGTGATGAAATGTATTTTCGTTTATTTTCAACTATTTTCCGGCGAGTAAATGCGTAGCCGACCATTACAGTACACGAAAAAAGAAAACTGACAGCTGAAGATGAGTGAGAAGGGTGATACAGGGAGGGACAAATACATTTTAGCTTTGTTATTCGTGGCGCCACACAGTAGACGATAGTAGAACTACAATTGTGATCATGAGAGCAAGGCGTGAATATAATGCAGTAATTTTTGTTATTGTTGTTATTCAGTTTTAAACTTATCTTTGTATTTCGCTTTTTCTCTTCATGTCTATTTTATTGCCTTTTTTTATTATTGCCTTATTTATATTAACGTCCTGGCGACGTTCAGCTAATGCTACTCTACGACTTAACCAGGACGGCGAGATGAGATACGGTCACCCATTCAAGTGACGGACATGCTTAACTTCGCCGATCTAGGTCTCGCCACTGAAACTGTTACTGTACCTCACCACACCTTTAGTTAAGTTTTTAAGATTAGTATCACAATATGTAAATGTATTTATACGTAAATAAATAAATAAAGTGTGTCCCATTTTGCTTAGAATTGCCCCTTTATAGTACGGTAGCCAGCGACACACTTTTTTGAAAGGTCTGCTTAAAATTAATTTCTTATCCGACTCCTACAGGTGCAGGTGCAGGTGCACCAGAGGATCAACGCTTGACAGAACTTTTCTTGCTCCTACCAAAGCGATGTTCCATCGAATGGCTGGCGGTATAGATTTTTTAACAATTTCTAGTAATAAACTAGTTACAGGCAAAAAAATGTTTAACTTCAAACATATACGTCAATTGACTTTTTTTAATTACGTATTTATGTTAATGATACGAGCACGCCGGTCTACAATGAAGGTGGCAGGAAATCATTTTCCATCATACTGTAATGTCAATAAAGAACACAAACATTCTCAGCTTCAAACACGTATAGCATTGACCCTTTTTTAACATAATTTAAATGCTGCTGCCAAGCGTTGGTCCGCTAACGAAATGGAAGGAGTTTTTTTGGATAAGTTATATTAATTATGATCGAAAAGAAAATAAATCAAGTTTAAACAAATATAACAACAATAAGTGTTGCTGGGCTCTTGTATTATATAGAAAATTTATTTTAGGTTATTTTAGGAAATATTATATTTTATATAACATAAAATGTCGACCTACTTTTGACATCAGATTAGTTATCAGCTACTCATAAAATAACTAGCCGGAATTTGAATTTCTTATCACAAAATTAAATTTTATGAAATTAAATTTAGTGACTTAACCTAATTCTCGACTAAAGGAATCTTGTCTCTAATTTTTGCTATCCTTGTATTAGACGTAGCTTGATGAAATTAATATGGGAACAACGCCAAGCCATGTGAAGTCGGTTGAAAGGAACAATTCATGACATCTGTTGAGATGATGATTTCAGACAAATTGCAAATAATTGCCTGAATATGACGTTTCTCACAATTAAAAAAAAAAATGTGCGATATTTTGCAATTTGGAATTCGTATTCAGCGGTTTAAAATACACAAGAATGTAGTATTCTGATCTATTTTTTTGTGTGCCTGTGTTATTATTAAAAACAGAAATTTAAACAAGTAAAACATACACAAATTGACAAAAAAACATTCCTTTGTCAGTCGTTTGAGTCAAGGCACTCCTTTCTTTTGAATACGTACAACAGTGGATTTTCATTGGTAATTTCAGAATTTTTATTTCTCTCGGGAAAAATCCAAAAATAGTTATATTTTCGCGAAATTTGGTACAAACTCATTTAAATTCCATCAGTGGTGTACTCATATTTGAAATAAGAAAAATCGCTAACAAGATTTCATAATTTTTCATCAAAATAATAAAAAGCAGTAGGTCAATCTTTTATGTTTTACAAAATTTAATGTACTATAGGAATGTATCTTTAAAAGATCTATATTATAAAAGAACATCCGATCTAAATCGGACCTGAAATAAACTTTTTTTGGGGGACACACTGTATAAAATCTTTTTTTAACCGCAGGTTTTTATCTTCTGATACATGTTTTTTGCTATTCCTAAACGAATGACACTACATCATATTTTTTCAAGACCTATTTCGAAATTTTGAAATTCGTAACAAGTTGTCTAGAAATGTGACCAATTCCAGACGAACCTTTCCCGTCCCGTATATTCCGTCATTGAACATACATTTTTATGATGTTTAATTATTAACAAATTGAAATGAAATAGGACCTCCCGCAAAAAAAGGACGTTGAAAATTATGAAATAAAATTACACCGTCGCACAGTGGTCGGAAAAGCGAAAATGCTGGCCAAAACTAGGATAAGTTTCCGAAATCAGCTAAATTTTGGATATTTAACGTAATCAATAAGCGTATTCCCCCTAGAGCTTTTTCGAGAAAAATGTTCCCGATATTTTTTTATATGTTTATTTCTTGCTCCCTGGGCATCTTCTGACATTTGCCCAATTGGAAGCGGGGCCCATTCAATAATCCAAGCATCGTGTATCAAAATCTTATGCACGGTCGTTGGTATAAAAAACCAAGGGTATAAATTCACAAACAGTTCAGCACTATCGAGACACTATTTTCTAAATTCTTCAATCTTGACAACAGACCCACTGGACATTACTTGCAGCATGATATGAAATTTACGAATTAAATTTTCGTCTACTTCCAGGATTCACACTATCGAATTCTCAAAGAATCGCCTCGCGGTGTTACCATCGTTAGTGGTCCCAGAACCTGGTTTCGGACAGTCAATTTTCAATTGCAATTCGTCCTTAAAAGCTTTGTGAATAACAAGTTTGCGCTGTTCAATTATTCCTTTATCAGTATGACATGACACGACGAAAATAAAGCGAGTAGCCAAACTTGGCAAAACTTGGTAAATTTCTTTGTAAATTTACGGAGTATGCACTATTAACTGTACACTGAATTGTAAAACTTTTCTAGATCTCCTGGGATCACAACTTTTTCGATGATAAATGATGCATGTATTTTTAGATTCATAGTTGTTTTAGTTGTTTTAGTCAATTGTTTAACATGACTTAAAATATATTCAAACGAAATTCAGAATTAAAACATATTGCACAGAAATATTCTACAAACTTCCAGAAACACTCTCCATTGCACGAAATTGAAAGCACACACTCCAGTAAAAAGTTATTACAGTATGAATACCGCGTAAGATTACATTTGCTGAGAAAAACAGCCCAGGCTATTCTGACAGCGGTACGTTCGGACTGCTGCAAAGAAGCAGGTACAAAAGGTAGCTCTCTGACCTTTTGTCAAACTATTCACTAGTTCCCTGTGTTGATAAATTCTTATTACTACGACCATCCAACGACTTTCGTTTTTTGACTTTTGGCCAGCTTTTTCGCTTTTCCGACCACTGTGCGTCGCACAGTGGCACGAATCGTGATTTTTTCGTTCAAAATTATTTAGGGCACTAGTTTCGCAATCGATTGGGTTAATTTTTTTTTTAAATACTCGTTATTTAATTTCCAAAAAACGTAAGAGAGCCGATTTTTGAATTATGCTAACCAAAATTATTGAGCTTAGCCAAAATGACCATTTTTTATTTAAATCTCACTGAAACTTACAAATAAAAACTTTTTTCTATCTAATTTACATAAATATTGCTACTTGGAGGTTTTTGAGGTCGCTGATTATGAATATGATATCCAAATTGTCATAAACCAACCTGCAAGATGGCGGAATCAATGGCTATAAAATGCTAAAAAATGATGAAAAGTGAAATATTTTTGTTAAAGTTTATGCTGAGAAGTTTTGAATATTTCTGATAAGTTAAAATAGAATAATTTTAAGTTCTAGGAAGAAATTCAAGATGGCGGATCCAATATGGCGCCAATATTATATTATATTTGTAACAATTCTTAGTTAGTTCTAAGTTGGCGGAGCAAAACTGAATGATAGAAGCGAACTAGTCGTAGTCTAATCATAAGCTGAATATTTTCTATCACTCTATAAATTTTCAGAATCTAAACAAATTCTTTAGTTTAGTAGTATTAATCTCTGGTGTTAATTTTTGGTTATAAACTATGAATTTTCGGAAGTTGTGGTTTTTGTGCTTTTGGGAGAGGAATTTAATTCATGTTTTGAATACATTGTGGATAGTTTCGTCTGATAAAGGTATGTGCAACGAGACACAGCTTCCAGAGACAAGTCGTCGCTTAAAAAGCACCTTTTAAGTTGACATCAATAGGTAAAAAATTATCAACTCGAATTTTATTTATTTTTGTTCATTACAAGTCTAGTTAAGTTCGGAAACTGAAAAATTCTATTTTTACTATTGACTTTGCATACGTAATACTTATTGGTAAAACAACATAGGCTTCTCGTAATATCCAGTCAAATAAATTTTAAATTATTATTTTTTATAAAAAGCCACTCACACATATTATTGTGTTTCTCAAAACTTTCTGTGACGACAGGATTAGAAATTCCTCGTGTTTCACGTGTCAGTAATTTTGCAAAATTTTAAGAGTCTGTGTGCTAAATTTTGAAAACCTCGACCTAAAAATATAATCCTAGGGAGCTGATTACAATCATTTGATTTGAGATAAGAAAATATAGGTATAAACAATTTTTATAAGTGTTGTTTTGATTGATTGAATATAATTCTTATCTTATTTAAATAAATTTATAAAGCATAATACACCGACAGACACAAAAGATTACTAATTAACATTATCTGAGATACTTAACTTAGTAATTAAGCATAATATGTAATTTATCTGGAAATTTGTAACTATAATTAAAAATATTTCTTCATTATTCTAATTTAAAAACAAATATTGAAAATATTATACTGTCTCCAGAACACGTCAGTAAGTTGAAATCCAGCTTTTTCTATACAAAAGACGTAGTTTTTTACATAGGAAAAGCTGCAATAAGCAGTAAGCTGTTAAGCTGTGCTAAGTAATATGAGAATCTTTCAAGATACTACTCACATTAGGAGTTACATTTTACTTTTAATAAATTGCCAATCGAAAAATTATTTTGTCCTTAGCCATTGTTAGATCTTATGTTTTTTTAGTGGTTACAGGTTAACAAAATAAGAATTATTTTTAGCTTCCTTTAGCGTTGTCCTCTGAAATTATGCTTTCAAAGAAAATGCTAATAAAATTTTATTTATGAAGGCGTTTTCCTTCTCACATATTTGTACTTAAGAAGGGTTATATAGAAATCAACAAAATTCTAGTGTTCTCAAAGGACATATCTGCTTGTTTTAAATTATTGAATATATCTTTTAGTGTGCTGTCACGTGGCTTCTTGTTATTATGATTATCTTGTGAATTTAAGTGATACTGTAGATGCACTACAATTTTACCTCTATCTTAGGCCCCTGAGTTGTCTACATAGCTAGTGTTTCTTGATGTCCTTGGTATTCTACGTTAGACATAATTGATTATACAGGTCTACAAGAATAAAGTCTTGTCCTAAGGTTCTCATCTAACTTGTCAGAAGTATTTTGACGCGCTGAAGCCAATTTTGCACGAAAAAAAAATTCTGTCGTATCCGTTTTTCATCTACCATCACCACCTTCTAAGGTTCTGATCTAACTTTACTGAAGTACTTTGACGTGTTGAAGCCAAATTTGGACAAAAAAAATTTCTATCGTGTCAGTTTTTGTCTACCACCTCTTATGCCCCAAAAAGGGTAAGAAAGTCTTGTCCTAAGATTCTGATCAAAGTTTTTTAAAGTATTTTACCTACGATCACTACTGTAAATAGTAAAAAACACACTACCTGCCATCTATGTAAGTTGGATTTTACATATTGTAAACAAAACGCACTGTAAACAAATCGCACGGTAAACAAAACGCACGGGACACGCAAATATAGGTGGCTTAGTTCGTTGACGCGGGGTTAAAAAAGACAAATGCGCCTACGTAATTTTCAAACGCTGTCAAAACTGACATAATATTTGTTGAATAATATTTTTGACAAGTAAACTAAATTCAGATTTTACTAAATAAATAAATAAATATGATCGTAGGTAAAGTATAGTACATAATTCGAGTTGTAAAGCAATTACGCACTCATGGAAATACGCACTCGCCGCTACGCGGCATCGTGCGTAACTTTTCCATTCGTGCGTAATATGCTTCTTACAACACTCATTACGTAATATACTATTGATATGCTGAAGCCAATTTTGGATAAAAAAAATGTATCGTCTCTCCACTATAGAAGATAAAGGAGGCAGCAGACTGACGTTATTTTGATGTCATTTTTGACGCCAACGCAGGTGACGAAAAAAGACGTCTCAATTATATTTTGATGATATTATCACATCATGTTGAGACGTCGCTGTGACGTATAGGTAACGTCATTTGTTCCTATTCGCGTAATTTTTTGGTCACAAATGACGTCAAATTGTCGTCGTTGGGTTATAACATAATGACGTTATTTGTGACGTCAAAATGACATCAAAATGCCTGCTGCCTGGCAACAAGTTCAAATTCATAACTTGCTTTACTTTCTAGTGAAATACGTAAGGATATAAGCTAACCTATGATATTACCATTTTTACATTTGCACGTGATTTGATACATGAATTTGTGTTATTTATTTTTTTAATTTAAACAATCGAACTATCTGGTAACTAAATGAATTAGCTTATTTAGGACTACGTTAATGATAAAAGTAAATCAATAAAGATTCCGATAAAAATACAGCATAATATAAACATTTTTAAATTTACTAGTAAGTTGTTAATGGCAAAATAGCATGGCAAAATTCTAGATTTCGTCTAAGTATTAGTTTAAACATAGTGTAATGTAATGTAATACAATATGATATAATTCGATATAATATAATATAATAACAATAATAATAATAATAATAACAATATATTTATAGATCTTTTTAACTTTAAAGGATTATGATACATGTCAGCAAAATACCATATGGCTAGCAAATAAAAAACCGCTGCCCAAGGAATCACTACTTCCACATCCAAATTTTCTATCCAAGTGATTCACAACGAAAAAAATTTGTATGTGGAAATAATTGCTTATGGAACATTAATAATATAATATTTGAAATTCTCTACCTCAAAAACCTATAAAACGATACCCCACATCGGTAGTGGGGTGGGGGTGGTGATAGGGGGTAGTAGTGGGGGTGGATGAAGTAAAAAATATTTTGAGGTTTCTGGTTCTTGTACACACACTAAATCACAATTTTTTTTATCCCCTTTAATAATGGGGTGGGGGTGGTAATGGGGGTGGCTAATGCAAAAATTTTTTTTGAGACCTTAGCTTCTCTTTAATATACTAAATACCAATTTTCTGGACTCTTACCTGCTTAATTTACCTATTTACCCCAAATTTACCCCAATTTACCCCCAACCCTTCAATGGAACAAGATGAAAATATAATCTAGTTCCAGATCACGTTAAAATACATACGTGTACCAAATTTTAAATCAATATCTTAAACGGTTTCAGAGTAAACGTGCGCACAAAAAAAAGTTACAGACCGACAGACCGACAGACAGACAGAAATTTTTTTCTCGCTCAAAATTAAAATCTCGACGTTTCATGACATTCTAAGCCTATTTGAACAATAAAATTTTTTTTGTCGTTACTATACTTCCACTGGATGTGGAAGTAATAACTATGGTCTACCCACCGTATCTCAATTCCTCCAAGAAAATTTAAAGTTTTTGAAATTCTCCCATTAGTTGAAATAATTGTATAAAACTATGGCAGAAATCAAATTTTTAGAACATCTGGAAAGTAGCTCTAGAATAAACATATCAGCTTTATACATAAAATTTTTAAAATCAATATCATCAATTTCTTTAGTAGAAAGGAAATAAAGAATAATGGGGTATTTCTTAATATTTAGTTTAGTTAGCAACTTTTCAAAATTGACACATTATATTCGGGCATTTTGTAGATTTTTTATTTTCAGATGAATTAGTTGAAAAAATAAAAAAATATTATCCCATAATATACAGAGTGTCCCACTTTTACGGCAACACCTTAGCTCAGTTATTGCCCATTCAATTTCAACCAAATTTGGGTAGACTACGTCTTTTTTTAATAAAAAAAACTTATTTTAGTCATTGGCGTGCATTTTTATTAAGAAAAGAAGGGCTCATTTTTCGAGAAGTCATATTGGCCATTTTTTTTTTACTGAAAAATTAATGAAATATTATGGATCAGCATGCTTTAGAACGCCTACATTTAAAGTTTAACGACATTTTGATTAATGGTTTTCCAATTACGGCCCCATTAATGTCCCAGGCAATACGGTCTCGTCATTTTAACGTTACTTTTTCAGCACCTTTATCACCAATGCGACGTTAAATATGACGTGAAACTGACGTGAAATATGATGGCAAAATGTCACAGCCCATTGACGTCACTTAAATGACGTCGATGGGCTTACATATGTAAGCTATTTTTGATTAATTAACAAATGTACATATGAGAAATATAATAAATAAGCTAATTTGGTGCAATATGGCATGTAAATCTTAAGGGCTCTAGGATTTTTCCATTTTCCGATGTATGATATGCATTACAGGATAACATGCCATGTACGATGTAGATGAATTGACAATTAATAGGTGAAGCACTCGCTGGTTTTTATGCTATCTCTCCCAGCCACATAACAATGATCTTTAACCTGACCATTATAGAATCCATCCAAATCAATCAACGTTTCCTGAATGTATTTGAACATTGCAATTTATATTATTATTTATTTTCCATAAATTCATTAGAGTATAAGGTATAAAGAAGGACTGATTATTTTCAGTGGTTTGTATGTGGCGCCATCTAGAAATAATTTATGCAACAAACAACGTGGTAATGCATAGTTTGCATGTGGCGCATGTTTCTGCAATGAAATAATTACGTCACCAAACGTCGCATCGACGTCTCAACATGACGTCATAATTTAGTCACAATGTGATGTTACTGAGACGTCATTTTTTCGTCACGTGACGTCGTCGACCAATGTGACCAAAAAATGATGTCAGTCTGCTGCCTGGGATAAATTTAGATCACTTTTTGACAAGATTGAAAAAATCCTATACTGTTGATGATATTAATATACAGCTAAAAAAAATTATAATTGTAATTATCCCGACTTAATAAGACGTTAATTATTACCATGTAATTAATGCTAAAGATCCACTTATTATTATTATTGTATTTTGAAAGATTCTGTAAATATTTATTGTGGTGGCAATTTTGTAAAACTAATGTTTTTTTGTCTGGTGTTTAATATCTCTAAATAAAAAAGTAATAATGACGAATTTAATCTACGTCATAATGCCGTACAAATGCAGACATCTTTAAGACGTCACTGGTGTTTAAAATCACTAAATAAAATCGTAATAATGGCGAATTTAATGTACGGCATTATGACGTACAAATGCAAATAATTAATAACTAGGAAACGAACTGTTTTTCGAAAAAGTCATTGCTCGTTTTCTATTTAAAATCACTTTTTCTACCACTCACTATCATTGATTCTTTTAAATTCGACAATCCTCAATCTCCGAATAATTTACAGGTTCAAATTTGTTGGTAATTTTTTAATGAAAATTCTTAGCCTACATAACTTGAAAATATGGATTACACTGGCTGATAGAAAAAGTGAATTTAGATAGAAAAAGAAAAATTACTTTTTTTCGAAATACCATTCGTTTCCAAGTTATTAATTATTTAATATTTGAAAAATGACATTTTAAGGTGGCCGTAATTTGAATACCATAAATCAAAATGTAGCTAAATTTTAGATACTAATAGTGCAAAAATCTTTTAGTTAAAAATGCATAATATGTGAATAATCAACCAATATTTTTTCTTAATAAAAATGCATGTCAATGACTGAAATAAGTTTTCTTTTATTTAAAAATGATATAGTAAAGGTCTTTGATATATCCAGATTTCGTCAAAATTGGATGACTAATAATTGAGCCACGAAGGTATTACCGTGTAAAGTGGAACACACTGTATAATATCGAATCATATTATCACGACTAAAACGTGCCGAAAATATAAAATTAGAGTACCTGAAAGAAAGTGACAAATTAAATTTAGACAGTTATCACAACAGTAATATAAAACCATTTCCCAGTCCGACCCACAACGCTTAGGAACACTTCCAACCGGGCACCGTCTTGGGCCTATTTTATGCCCGAATGAACACTGCCATGTCTATGTCTTTTTGGTGTCCGGGTGGACTACCCATTTTGACTTTCTTTCATATTTAAATATTGATATAAATGGTGCGTCAGCATTTTGCAAGTGCAAGCAAAGTCGATGTTTATTTTTTTGACACTTACCTTGTTTACATTTGCTGAACGTACGTGTTTATAAATATAAAAATGTATTCAATTAGTATTGATTAAGAATAATAATTTAAAGTGACAATATATCGCAAATGTTGGTACGAAATTCCGTTATAAATTTCTCCATTTTTAGGATGATATATTAAGGAAGTAAATGAGGCTTTAGGTTTGAAAATATTAAAAGTCTAATTTCTAAAGTAGCAGTAGCAGTACATTCAATGTATATACTAAAAATTATGAAACATTTTCATAGGAAGATAGAAAGGCTTTAGAACATGACATACAATATTATTGAGCGTCAACTTTCAATTGTCTTCACGCCATTCCCTCAAATTCGCACTTGGGGCGGAATACGTTCAGATACGATGCAAGAAGATACTGAATGGCATATAATTTTAAAGGATTTGCCAGTTGATATGAAAAGTATCGTGTGAGTTAAGTGAAAGCATTTTACTTTTGCCGAGTGCTATAGATATCATGCTCGGCATAATTTTTCGCAGCAAAAGTTAATCTGATTATAAATTTGTAATGGAATTTTTATAGATGATAATATTGATGAGTAATTTTAATATCTTCTTGACGTACGGAAAATTACTGCAGCATGCATATGAGAAGCATCCTACCTACATTAATCAATGTCATCAATATGCGGTATAATCCAGTTCATGTCAAGATAAAGGAGTGTAGTGAAATTATTTAGACTGATTTTTTTAATTTACTTAAACCCCTTATTTGAGTATGTGAGTTTGTGAACTCCAACACAGTCGAAAACGCAGATTTTTTTTTTGAGAAAAGGAAACTAAAGAATCAACATCTTGCCAGACGTTTCATGATCTTCTGTTATTCTAATTGGCCTCCGTTTGTTGTATAGAACATCTGAGGGCACCTTCCCATATCATTTTCTATAAAGAGAAATAATACATAATTAATATACAGCGTGTCCAAAAAAGAAGATAATAACTGGGATACAATAACTTTTTATATTTTAACAGAATTTTGGGATTGGGGATTTTTACGTGCTAGGATTTCAAATCTGCTCACACTTTTGTTGCTTCTTGTAGAGGGCGCCACCTACAGTACTTTTTACATTTTTTTTAAATATGCAACCTATAATTTGTTATAAACTTTTATTAACGAATTTTACAAAAAAAATAAACGTCTTTAATTTAACAAATTTTCAAAATGTTCACCATCATTTTATAAACAAGCTGTTGCTCGAAGTGTTACTTGGAGTGTGAAATCCCAGAGTGTAAAAAACCCCAACCCCAAAATTGTGTGAACATAATGAAATTTTCCAAAATGTTTAAAACTTTGACACCCTGTATCTCCGTTATTATCAACTTCAAGACAGAAGTAAGTATACCTAAATAGGAATATATAGAGGTAAGGAATAATATGTCATTTCCACATCTTCTTTGGACTCTATATATATAAAGGGACAATATATTTGTGATATGGAGTTTACTTCGGACAGTTAATACGTGGACATTTTTTTATAGTTTCATTATTTTTCTTTATTCACAAAAAATTGGGTGTACTTTCACTCATATTTTGACTACTTTTATCTATGGAAAAAGAAATCTGAAAAATACGATTTTCGGGATAAAAATATAAAAAGTTGGTGTTACTTGAGAGGGCGTATTTTGGAAACTATTAAAACAAGAACTGTATTACTTCCCTCGCTTACCAAAAGAAAGCATTATTGTAATCGTGAAAAAATTTCTCTGAGATTTCTTCAGATTTTCGCATTTTAAAATATTATTATTATAAAATTTAAGGTTGTTCAATTATGTCTGTCAGTCTGCCTGTCTATCTGATGTTTGTCTATTGTTGCTACAAAACTATTTAACGCGTAAAACAATATTTGGTAGGTAGTTGATGCTGTTGCCAGCGAAGAAATGGGATATAGTTTGTGAAAAATATACTGAATGAAAAAAAGGCGACGGAGGATAATTCGATCTGGCGTGTAGTCAACACAATTGTCAAGGAAGAAACCTGCTAGACTTTTAGTGAAACAATACAGGGTGAAGAGCCTTAAGAAAATAATTAATGAAAAAATTATGACGCAGGAGAATAATAATGGGCATGCATTTTTCACTATTTTTAGGAAGAAAATCTGGTATACTTTTAGTTAAAAAAATATACAGTGTTATCAATGATAATCCAATAGGAAACACAGTTAACAAATAAAAATTCGAGAGAAAAAGTTTTGTGTAAATATATTTCATTTTATTAGAATTTTACTTAGCATTGTATCATTACAAAGCTGTTTTATAAACATAGCAGTTCTTCAAAACAGACTCTAAAAATGTCGAATTTATTTTAAGAACGCATAGGTCGCGTTGTTGATGAAAAAAAAAATGAATTTTTGGGTTTTTGTACACATTAATCACAATTTTATTTTTTTAATCTCTTTAATAATGAGGTTGAGAGTGGGGGAGGCTGATGCCAAAAAAATTTGAGACCTTGGCTTCTCATGTATATACTAAATTCCAATTTAATGGGATTACTTGCTTGCTTACCCCCCATTTCACCGGAATATGTTCAAAATATAATCTATACGTGTGCACTTTTCAAATCAATATCATAAACTGTTCCAGAGTAATCATGGGCACAAAATAGTTAGACAGACAGACTAATTGTTTTGCTTACACTTAGAATTTCGACGGTTCATGACATTCTAATAGCTAGGGAGCTGGTGGCAAAAATTTTTATATGATCTTATTGTTTGACTGAAGTTGAAAAGTTTAAAGATGTCATAATAAAAATCCGGAAGACCATTTCAGTCATTACGGCGTTGCAGAGTTTTTAATTAACATTTTTTAATTAAAAATGCAATAAAAAGAATGCTCCTATATGATTTTATTGTGTCAGTCACTTGTTTTAAATGTTGTGCTTGTCAATATGACATTGATATAAATGCAGTCGGTTGAAATCTATGTGTCTGCGTTTTTCTGCAATTTAATTTTTTTATATAATTTATTATATACTAAAAATCAAGTGAATTTATTGTCGGTGTACCTTATATCAAAAGATTCGCAAAGTCATAAGAAACAATAAAACAAACTTCAGTTATAAAAAACGCTTCTGTAATTAGTTTACAGTGTCAGCCACTTTGCAGGAAGCTTTGTTTATTTGTAAAAAACATTAAAAAAATAGTGGTTGAAATCTGCTATTCTGATTTTTCATTAACTGACGTTTCTTAATAATTACACAGACCGACAAAAGGGGGCTGTTCTTTTTATCAGAACCATGTTATCCTATGTTTTCTGACATGCTGAAACCAATTCTGATATTAAAAAAAATCTACCGCATCAGTTCTATGGCTCTTATCTTAACTTTTCTGAAGTACATTGACGCGCTGCAATCAATTTTGGACAAGAAAAATGTTTCTATCGTGTCAGTTTCCCTATACAAACCCGTTTATCTCCTGGTGGTGACAAAGGGAAACTGACACGATAGAAATTTTTTTTGCACAAAATTAGCTTCAGTACATTAAAATACTTCAGAAAAGTTAGATCAGAACCTTAGGACAAGACCTTTTTTTTGTCCCTTTTTGGGGATGCGGTAGATAGTTTTTTAACATCAGAGCCATTTTCAGCATGTCAAAAAACATACGACGGTTCTGACCGAAAGAAAAGTCCCTTCTTTGTCTGTTTTTTTTTTTTGTAAAGCTTTTATCGCTATCTAGGTAGTCCCAAGAAATTTTCTAATGTTTTTTACAACTATTTTCTTTCTCCTTCCCTTGTATGTATATACAGGGGGTCCCATAATATGTTATGTTGTAAACGTACATTATTTAATAAAAAAAAATGTTTTTCTTCTTAAATACATCTTTCTGGTGCTGTGTTTCTTTAAACATTATACTTACAATAAAAATGTATTACAAAAAATGTAGAAAATGTTGTCCTCTTAAATTTTGTCTTGGACATTTTTCTCGTACGATCGAGAGTTGCCGAATTATTTTGAAAAACAATTGTTTTGCACCTTTAATTCAAGATGGTGGTTCGCGCCTCCCTTCCTCAAGGTCGAAAACTTGTATTTTTATCAAGGTCTCGACTTGAACAACATATATCAAAATCATTACTACTTTACCTTTTGCAGGGCAAAATCCCCCACTGATTGGGCTATTTTCTTACTTTGACTTTTTTTGAAGTAAACTGGGAATATTTCTGAAAATCAGCAACATACACGTCAGCCAATGTTTTTCTCTACTTGTGGATATGCAAACAACAAATTAAAACCAATACGAAGTACAATGAAAAGACTTAATAACGCTTTTTTCTGCAAGTTAACAGTTAGTTTTATAAAATGGACTTCAGTCAACCATTTTTTTATTTATATTATTGATAAATGAACAATTTTATAGCAATGGCTGAAACAATAAAATAATATAGGAGTGTTTTTTTTTTTGTAAATTTGAAATTCATTTATTTGAAAAATCAGCACCAATCTCGGTAGCTGCTCTAATCAATCTGTTATATCAATACCTTCATTCCATATTATCCTTAATGATAATGAAATCATGTACCCGTATTGTCACCAGCTCCCTATCTATAAGCCTATATGAACAAAAAAAAACAACAATTTTTTGTTTTACAGTTGTTATAATTCCACCATGTGGAAGCAAAATAATGTATATTATCATTTAAAATAATGAAGGCAAAGGCGTCATTGAACAATTTAAGTCTAGAATACGCGTAAGTGCTCGGTGATACAAAACTTCATTGTTGCCACTGAAAAACCAGTGTCTCAAAATTAAAAATACTAATGTCTTGTTTAACAACACAGTATATAATTTATTTTGAGCTAAATGAGGTCATGGATCTTCACTATAAAAAGTGCGACGTCCAAGTAAACAAAAATTTGTTTAAGTTAAACATTCCATTCAAAACTTTTTAGCAATCGAAAATTAGATTAGATTTGAAACAGGAGCTGGCTGATTGGCCTTGACCACCGTGACCACTGTGGATCTATTGTGGCACTCCTTGTCTAATTTTACTTAAAGCTCCTTATCCAGCTTTGCCTTTTGTATCAAACTCCATAGCTTTGATAAGGGCTCCTTGGTTTCTCTTCGCCAAGTAGTTGGAACCTCAGTCTGGCTAGGCCTTCGCAATGGCACAGTACATTGTAGGGTACTTACTTACATATAGAATACCACCATCACCATGGATTAAAATAATAACAAAAATTATTATTAAAAATATACACAAAAACTAAAATAAACCAAATATAATATTTTAATATAGCAATATATTGCTATATATTGGTGACCCCGAACGTCTTCACACGTTATATATCTCCTGAGAGTCCATAAGAGTTAAAGACAGTTGTCAAAAATTAGTAATGAAGACTGAAGTTTAATAGCTTTTGACAGTGTTGTTAAATAATATTGCTATGTGAACAAGTAGTTATGCTGAAAATAATCTCCCATGGATATTCTTCAAGCTGTGTCAGTCGCGACAAGAATATGGGCCGAACACAACTACTCGTGCTGCTAACCGCTAACTATGGACGATGTCCATAACGAAGACAGCCGGCTAAAGGTCGGCCGTTCCATAGATATCTAGATATAGATTCCTCAGTCTCTCCACAAAGATGGTACCGAGAAACGAGTCAGACTGGATTTTCAGAATTTCCAGACTTTTAATTACATATTCAATTATGTACATGTGGGGTAGGTACTCTATATTGCTCCCTACATTTTTAAACCGGCCTAGCAATCATATCAATGTATCAATAATTTACTATTTTAATTAATTCACAATTCATTTCTATTAACTATTCAATCAACCAATTTTAAATTACTGAAAGACGCTCAATCTCGACGCTCTCAACGCTCGATTGTGAACATTTATTTTCACTTAGCATTGTCAAATACTTGCTATTTTACTTTATCACTTACCTCAATTTATTTCTTTTATGCACTCAATCAATTTGGAAAGACGCTCAATTTATAGATTGTGAACTTTCATTCACTTAGTACATGCATGCTATTTTTATCATTTACCTATTAAAGACGCTCAATCCAATTATGATTGCGAAATTTCATTCCACTTAGCATCAGTCATATACATGCTATTTTATTTCAATTCACCAATGACATAACATGCTCGCACTAAGGATAATGTTATTACAGAAATAAGTTTTCCTTGTGTTACGTTATTTTGTCATCTATCAGTCAAAACTGACTTTTCTTTTTTAAATGCCATCTTAAATATTGATACTTTGGTAAGTTGGTTTCTTCGTTGTAGGGGAGGGAAGTATATGTAGGGTACTTACTTACATATAGGATACACCATCACCATGGATTAAAATAATAACAAAAATTATTAAAAATATACACAAAAATGTTAACATTTTAAAAACTAAAATAAATTTTTACAAACCAAATATAATAATTTAATATAGCAATATACAGCTATATAAATGTACTGAGGTTTCCTCTTCCTCTCGACAGAATCTGCATGTTGCATCCTCTGCCAGGCCCATTAGACTCATATGTCTATTAAGCCTACAATGTCCAGTTAGAAAACCTACCATTATCCTAATGGCCTTTCTATTTTGGCGTAGTAGGTCTTCCGTGAATTTGGCCGATCATTCTCTAATGAACTTTTTGGCCTATCTCTGTTGTGGGAAATTCTTCCATCACTCTAGAGATTTATTTTGTACCCATTCATTAATGGATGTTCGTATGCGTGGCTTAGCCACACCGCAAAATGATTCGGGTCCTACTAGGTCCTTAAATGCGCCTTCCCGGGCCGTCAGCCTTCTCATTTTCCCTTGTGTCTCTCGTGACCTGCCACGGTCACTTTGCTCTGACTTACTAGGTCTGTAAGGGCATTTAGACAATCCCAATACTAGTCTTGAATCGATCTGCATGGAATCGACTACCTTTAGCGCTGCTTGGCTATCGGAAAAAATGTCTATTGAGTGGTTTACAATTCCTTGCCTCATTATTTCCTTGGCACACCACTGTAGAGCGGCCACTTCAGCCTGAAATATTGTGGCGTGTATTCCTAGACTTACCGGAATTTTCATTTGCGACCTTATCTCGTAAATCCCAGCTCCGACTCCCTGTTCTGTCTTGGAGCCATCCATATACCAGATCGTTTGCTCCGATATTGGACGACCGTTTTTCCAGTCCTTTCTGTCTGATATTTTGATAAAGCAACCGAAAGTTCACAAAATTTTATACGGGCCACTTTTCTTTTTTTTTATGTCGGTGCATAACAAAATGACCTTTAGATGGTTTAAGATTGTTTAGCGCCATATGAACCGGTGTGCAAATTTTATAAAGCATTTTAATTAAGAAGATATTTTGTATCATCATTAGCGCAATCAGATCACGGCTATTTGTTAGTATACACTTTTATTTATCTTATCCATTTATTGTATTATAATTGTATCTTATAAAATAATCAACAGTCAAGCATTGTATAATTTTATCAATTATAATTAATTATTTATATAGAAGTAGTTCTTAGTATTAAAGTATATCTGTCACTTGATTAACTTTAATAGATGTAAAATCTCATAATTTGATACATGTAATTGCTTCTGTAAATAACCGTGCATTAATAATTAACATTTTGGGTATAAATAGTATTTAATCCGTAATGTTGTGCTACAGATTACTACAGATTAGGATAATTATGTCTATGTGTATTTTAGAAGATATTCCTCGTAAATGAACGTAAGATAAAGTGCACGCTGTATTTCTTGCAGTTTAATAAAATAGCTACTAGTTTTACTATTTTTGACAATTTCCAAAAATAACGCTAAAATTGTTTTCATAAACACAAAGAAAATGAATGTTACATTCGACTCGAGTTTTGTCAACATGGTATTAACTGATTAACATTTAATTAGTTCAATTTTAATCAGCTCCAAATGCAACCAACATGGTTAGGGAGATGTTCGTGAAATGTAGCGTTTACTATTATTTAAGTATTTGTGACAAACTGTATAAAATGTACAAGATTTTGAGAACCATATTTCCTTGAAGATTTATATAAACTTTATTATAAGTAACTCATTTTTGCTTTATTTGCCAATTAGTCGGGGACCCTCCCCAGCTGTACGTGCACCCCCACCCCGATCATTGGGGACAATGTTTTTCATAAGGAACAACTTTACACATGTCTCAAAAAAAAACTGGCTGTACTTTTAAAGTGGCGGCCATATGTTAAAAAGAACTGTTGCCAATGTTATTTTTGTCATTTAACACAAAAACTAAAACAGATGGACAAGAACTTTTTTCACAAAAAACAACATGCATAAAATTTCCTATAATTTTGTTTCTATACAATATTTTGATAGGATTTACCATTTTTCAGATAAATGAGTCCAAAATTAAACAAGGAAATTCATATATCGGTAGATCATTTAGAGGAAATAACTGACAATTATTGTAAGGCGTATAATATAACTTTATATTATTAACATAACAAAAAATAAAATAAACTGAAAAAAATTAATAATATTATAATTTGCAGACATTTATCTTGAAAACCGTAATTAGAGTTTAAAGTGTTGATAGCGACATCTTTTGGATTCTGCTCGCTCATTCCAATAAAATTAAATGTTAATTACTCTTTGATGCCGGATTTGGCAATAAAAGAAGACTTATTAACATATCCGCATTAGCAGAACAGAACGTACCTCAAAAATGTTCGGCATTACTAGGTCTTTAAGGGAAAAGGAAAGATAAAACCCCTAAAAATCTCACTTTCTCCAAAATACATCAAATATATCCGAACATTTCAAGATTTGGGGAGGAGCTGGAATATTGATGATAAATTAATCGCATCATTAGAAGAGTGCCATATATGGACCAAAGAAATGCGCTAGCGTGGACGAGTTTCGCCTAATTGCCATTGGATAGAAATGTCGTGACAAAGGTTTATTTTTATCAATTGACACTAAAGTTGATTTTTCTTCGATTCCACCATCAAGAGCTTGCCTTATCGAGCACATTAAAAGGAGTGTGTAACAAACGCCTATTTGGCGATTAGTCGACGAAGGTATTCCCAATATTCCAAACCCTTGGAATAATTATGAATGGCAAGAAAATGGAGAACATCTTTGGTGTTCAGCAGATAAAATGCTGCCTCAATCTCTTACAGAAATTCTTCAGGAGATGATTCCAAATCAAATCATAATAGACGAGAATGAGGATGATAACGATATCATAAATGAAGCAATAGATTAAGAAGACTTGGAAGAATTATTCGATGTATAGGGAGACAGCGATAGTGAATCTGAAAGCGAATGAGGTATTACTTACGTTTTATATTGAATTTTATATTTTATTTTAAGAGCTGAATCATATATCTGGAAAATGGTAACTCCTGTCCAAATATTTTATAGGAACAAAATTGTAGAAAATTTTATGCACTTTGTTTTTTGTACAGAAAGTTTTTCTCCATCTTTTTTAGTTTTCGTGTTAATTGTCAAAAACAATATTTGAAAAAATTTCTTTATAAACGGACGCCATTTTGAAAGTACAGCCAGTTTCTTTTTAGGTTTTAATCTTTATGAAAAACATTGTCGAACAAACGATTAGTCGCTGTTATTTCTCTTGAGTTTGAGTCTTAGCTGCGGCAGATGGCAATGTCGCAAGAAATGGTTGTTGTTACTAACTGTGCGTGTGTGTCCTTGTTAAGTGGTGTACAGCAAATCTACGCTAGGACGTTAATTTAAATGGGGCGAAAAATACTAAAGCATACATCTTGCAGATTTATGACGAAGAAGTGATTAAGAATTAGTTAGGCTCAATGTTAAACTCAAATATCCACCATTAGTGAATTTTTTAATTCAACGTAATCTGACTTTAGTCCATTTTTGCAGCAAATCATTTAGTAGCGTGCTTCTGTGTTAAATTTCATTTAATTCCACTTAAAAAATGATTTAATTCCATTTCGACATATTCCCTTTGAGAAACATAAAATATCTACGTAAATAATGATATTTTGTAATATATTTTCTTTATCAGTTAAAATCAAGCCATGGATAACACATGGTCTACTGAACTCTATAAAAAGGCGAGACGGAATTAAAAGAAAACTAATTCTACAGCCCGATAATCTGGAATTAAAAAACTATTCCAAAAGTTATAGAAACCATGTAACAAAATTAATAAAAATAACAAAAGATTTATATTATAAAGACAAAATCGCGAGAGTAAACAATAACTACAAAAAAATTTGGCAAATAATATCTGAAGCTACAAATGAAAATAAACAAAAAAATTAACATATTTCACTGGAGGAAAATGGCAAACTAATAAACGATAACGTATTGGTTGCGAATATATTTAATGACTTTTTTTATAAATGTTGGAATCGATCTGAAAAATAAAATAAATCACAATCAGGGCCCAACCACTAATAAAATACCTATACAACCTAAATCCCTATACCTACCAGAAATAACAGATAATGACCTAATACTGCAAATAAGCAAATTAAAAAATAACTCTGCACCAGGGCTAGATGGTATTACTGCAATAACAATTAAAGGAACCCACACATACATTTTAACACCACTTAAATACATAATAAACAATATTCTAAACAGTGGAGTAATCCCTAATAAATTTAAGGAATCTGTGTCACCTCCATTCATGAATCTGGCAAAAAAACAGATAAAAATAATTATAGACCTATCTCTGTCATTAACTGTTTTGCAAAAGTCTTCGAAAAAATCCTCAAAATAAAATTAATGGAATTTATTAACAAATATAAAATACTATCTAAAAACCAATTTGGGTTCATCGAAGATAAGGGAACTGAAGACACCATATATTTATTAATTAACAAAATTATAGAAAATTTTAACAAAAGCAAAAAAACCATTTGCACTTTCCTAGATTTGAGAAAAGCATTTGACACTGTCCCACATGATAAATTATTAGAAAAATGTGAGAAAATAGGCATTAGAGGAAATGTACTGACGCTTTTCAAGAATTACCTCGCAGAAATAAAGCATCGCGTAAAAATTAATAATTGCATGAGTGACAACAAAATAGTACGCATTGGCATTCCCCAAGGCACCGTATTAGGCCCTACTTCGTTCTTAATATATATTAACGATCTATGTAACATCGACATAAAAGGACAAGTACTATCCTATGCGGATGATACTGTTCTGATATGTGAAGGTGATAATTGGGAAGACACACTGGAAAAATCAAGACACCCACTACAGAAAGTATCGGAGTGGCTCAATAGTAATTATTTAACACTGAATAAAGAGAAGACAAAATGGGCGAAAATTATATAGCTTATCTACCATAAGCTAAGTATATAATTTTCGCCCACCAATTTCATAAAAAACAAAAGTTCTCCTAAAAGTCATTAAGCGTTATTTATTTATAGTTGAACATATGATCTTTATGTTTCTATATATTTTACATTTGAGAAACAACAGTAGGTCATAGTAATATCATTTCAAAGTGGGCATGTTTGCAGTTTTTTAGTAATTTTTGACCTTTTTTCGAAATTTTAATGTATATTTCAGTTAGATGCGCTCGATGAAACAAGATAAACTATACCTCATTTCATTGTTAAGCATTCAAGCTTTTAAATAATGGTTAATTTATATTGTTTCATCGAGCGCTTCAATGTATAAAAAGCAAAATCGTTTCCGCGGGAGTCGTAGTAGTGTAGACGTTGCGCGCGAATTTAAACGTGTCAGCGCTCAAAACCACCTATTGTGGTATGTATTGAATAAGAATATGTTTATCGACGACCATCGTATAATCATTGCATACTACATTTAACAATTGTCAAATAATGTCATTATTCCAACCAAACGTATAATGAACATAATCTGATTCTAACACATATTTAACCAACCAGGAACTAGTTGTTTTCATTCTAACGCACCTTTGACCAATCAGGAACTAGCAATTTTCATAAGGAAACGGCGAATCCATTTTTCCATGTTTTCGTGCATTTTTTCGTGTTTGACGTTTAACACGTCAACGTTTTACTGTAAATGAACTTTATTTTTTCAGTTTTAAATGATTAAAACAGTTAAAATATGCGATAGTCGTGGATAAATTATAGTATTCAGTTCGCGTATAATGGCTATTACATACTCGGATGATTTACGACACTCGTCTTCTGCTCGTGACGTAAACATCACTCTCGCGAGTAATAGCCATCATTATACGCTCACTGAATAATCTACTATTCCAAAGAACAGTTTTTTATTACTCGGAAAATATAATGACATACAACATGGCCGATGGGCGGAAAAAGGCCCTTATCTACCCTTCTCCTTTCTAACATTTGCCCCCACAGCTGCTGATACACCTAATATAACTAATATAAAATACAAAAATACATGTATAGAGAGAGTTAGAGATTTAAAATATCTAGGAGTAATTGTGGATGATCATCTAAAGTGGCATAAACATTCGGAACATATAACCAAACGAACTAGGCGGATAATACCAAAATTCTATATGTTACGTGATATATTAACCAGACAAACCCTATTGGTTGTATATGACTCTCTAGCTGAGTCCATCTTAAGACACTCAATAAGTTGTTGGAGCGGGACATACAGTAATGCCTACATAACTATTCAAAGTTCGCAAAATTATTTATTAAAAGTCATATTAAAGAAAGATAGACTATATAGTACAGAACAATTATGCAAACAAAATAAAATCTTAAATATAATAGGACTTTATATATTATCAGTAATAATATTCACACATAGAAAATCAAAAGCACCCTCAGCAAATAACATAAACACATACCATCAGACACGATCACAAAGCAAGGAATTATTGAAAGTGCCAAAATACAAAAAAAATGTTTGTCAAAAGTTTGTGAATTTTTATGGTCCTAAACTATATAACTTATTACCCACGGCTCTTAGAAAATATGATAATATTAAAAAATTTAATAAAATCGTAAAGAATTATACAATAGATAATATAGATATACTTAGTGCAGTTCTCAAACATTGAATCATTGAAACAATACAGAAATTGTTAAACTTATCCATACAGCAATAAAATGTTTAAATCCTTACTTGCAATTAGTACAGACAACAAAATTTAAGCAGTTCTACTGTTATTAACATTACTAGTTACATAAGAATAGAAATAGTTTTCAGTTTATAGTTTATAGCTAAATAGGGTTAAATAAACGTAATCACATTTAAAGCGCAAAACAAGTCCTTGTGACTTAGGCGCCACATAACCGTAATTGTAAGTTATGCAAATTGTAATTATAATTGTAAGCATGTAATAATGAATTGTACCTTATGCCTGAACTTACAATACAATAAATAAAAATAAATAAAAAAAAAAATATGCTATAAAAAAATATGTTCTAATTTTAGTTAAAGTACCTACCATATTATTACGATTTTCCGATAACAATCGGACAATCGAACAATTAAATGTATTAAGTATTATAGACGTCAAACTATTAATATACATATTTGCAGTTATTAATAACCCAGGAATATTAGGTTTAAACTCAGTAAAAAAGTAACGCAAAGTTAAAAATCTGCAAAAAGACTTAGTTAGGCTTACTGAAGAATTTCCGTGTTTGCTTCATCATCTTTCCCTTAAAAGAAGGGGGTAACTCATTTTCTTTTTGTTAAAAATGTCCTAATAATGGTCATAAAATTCTCAAACTAGATATTTCATAATTAAATTGCTTACTCGTAAGCATTTATATGTATATTTATAACTCAAATGAAGAAATGGCGTAAATAATAATTTTTCGCTGGATATCACTCTAGTCTCACCGCAATGAGATATGCCCAAATAAGGTATGCCTTAGAAAATATTCAATTTGAAACCAGCCAGCGTCGATTCAAGTAGTTACGGTGAGATTATGCTATGGTACTCTTTGCGCCCCCCACCACAGAGACTATATATCGATTGTGTACACCACACAGAAGAACATTTAAAATCTACCTACACATTTACCAGCACGGTAGCGCAGTGGGTTACAACATGTTGCATGTGCGTGGAGTTCCCATGGTCAAGTGAGCTAGTCGCTGTGGTATTTCCATGCACTATGATTTAGTATTTATAGATACTCAACTGAATACTATTCTAGTGAAATATTCATAATTATTATAATATGCAATAAAGATATTTTAATGGTAATGATGTTGTGCAGCGAGCATGCTTGGTCATACTCTCTATCGTGTACTGGATTCGATATCCATCTCCGACATTAGCAATGTCGGTAGGTAATGGATATTCTCTGCATTTTTTTCAGGATTGGGATTTGGGAAGGTGTCTACCATGTGTGGTGTGTTTATGTTAAACTAAACATGAATGTTTATGTATTTTGTAGATAGGCCCTTGTTGTGTGGGAAAAACGATGACGCGAGTACGGGGAGGTATGAGACTTTAGGATGTTGTTCAATTTACTTAACTATGCTTGTTTGAAAATGGTCAATTTTGCGTTATATTTCCCTAGGTTTTAATGCCTTGTCATCTAATATTCCTGAGCTATAAAGGAAATAATTTTTCTTATTAGTGTTCCTTAGTTACATTTTGTAATCTTATCTGAACATAGAAAAGATCTAATATGTTGTTAATTATAATTTAATGGGGGTTCCCAATCATTTCTATAGAACAATGAGATTAAAAATGAAACAATTATAAATAAATAAATAAATATTCCACATAAAATGTTATGGCAATTCAAAGAAAATTGACGCTAAATAAACGCAGCAAAATATATGTATACAGCATAAAGCACACAAATACTTTAGCATTAGTTTTATATAGTGTATCATACGATATCATAGTTCATCATACGGCAGCAGACATGCACCTCACTCAGTGTATTGCTATTTGTCAGTAGGTGCAGGAAGAGGGGGTGAAGTAGAGGTTAGAGCGCTCATGTAAAATTGAAATTGAAATTTGACACTGGATTTTTAATGAAATTTTTTTCTGTCTTTCTGTCTATTTGATACAGGCTTTAAGATACCCTAAAATATCCAAAAATACCCTTGACAACATTTTTCGTGGTCAGGTCTGGCGTCAAGGTCCAACCGGAAATTCCGAAGAAATGGCTCCCGGTGCGCCATGATCGAATGTGACGATTTTTTTTTTTAATCGAGGTATTGCTTAAACGTGGTTTTTATAAAGCTAAGATACTATTGACAGCATTTTTTTGTGACTTATTCCTACTCAAAGGAGCTCTCGTTTTTTGTTGCATGTCGTGATTTTATAAATCTCGTCGTGTACCAAGAGTGAACAAAGACTTCGTTCCAGCCATATCAGACCTACCTTGCACTGACAAGAGCCAATAGCTCGAAACTGCAGTCTGCAAGTGATGTGGAGTGGCTGGCACGAGAACTCCTTTGAGTAGAAATAAGTCTTTCGGCTTGTGTCTGTTGCAATCGAAACTTTAGCGTTTTGTGGCTGTACATAGTTATTGCACTTAACGAGGCCCAGGCTTGTAATTCGTAATTAAGCGTCCGGCGGGGCATTAGTTCGGAGAATAGCTGTTGGTTGCAGTCAGATTTTTTATTCCTTATATATTTAAGGAAACGTATAGAGGAGTTCGACAAAAATATTTCACTAGTAAAAAAAAACGAACTTGTCTATCTTGATGAAAGTGAAGAATAGTTCTGTGCGAACCAATTCAAATCTGCCATCAGTTTTGCAGAAAATGCAAAAAATGAAAATAAGCGCTACAAGCCCACCGTCTGTCTCCAATCAAACAAAATATAAACTATCAACCTCAAATCTTCAGAACCCCTAAACCTCAGATATGCCTAAAGTCTATTTTTTGTCGGATCATCTTCGTCCAAAATACTCACGTTTTATTCACCATACATAAGCAATTACTGACCATATATCTTCATATTTCATAAGATTGAACATTTGTTTTCAATAAAAAAAAATGTGACCCTCGGCGTTAGCGTTACCCGATGTACACCACGAGTAAATTGAGCGAGGGGATTTTACACATCAAGTAGCCCCGATAAGGGCTGTTCGGTAAGGTAGAAATTTAATTCACGTAGGCAAGAAAAAATCAATCTTAGCAGATTCAAAGAAGATGAGATTTGTCTGACTTAATTGAAGCAGGATGGAAATTAGATGGCCAAGGTGAAGACGCTCTTGCTAATTTAGAAACGGTCAAATTTGAGAAATCAACCAAGGCGAAAGGAACATGACCGAGGCAGCGGGTGCAAGGTGGAAATCATCTGACCTGTTAATGTAAAGAAGATACACCCAATTATTTTAGATAGGGTGGAACTGGAAATATCTCGGTCTGTGAAGGCAAGGCTGAGTGAATTAAGCTAATTAAAATGAGTCTGAATCAACGCTCTTAACTGTGTTTTGAACTACTAAACTTCAAACTTATAAACTTATAAATTGTGTTTAGGGTATACGAAAACGTCTTTTACTCATTCTCTTTTTGGATGCTGTAACGAGTTCTCTTTTCTTCAAAAGATCTGTGCAAAGGATTTCGTTTACGCTTTTTGCTTTTCCTTTGTGTGTCTCGATTAAGCATTCAGCAAAAAAGTCTGCCATCATATTTTCGTCACTTCTTCCCTGGTATCGAGTTTCCATCACATTTATGTCTTGGCGGAAACGTTCTGGGTTTTGGGGGTTTGAGGTCTAGGGTTAGAAGCTCTTTGTCCCATTAATAGGTCTTAGGCCTATCTGAGGTTTAGGGGTTCTTGGTTATGGGGATTTGGGGTTGTTATTGAGGTTGATATTTTACCCTTTTTTTCTTTTCTTGTTATTATTGTTTTTTTGTCTAGTTGACTTGCTACAAATGTACAAACTCGTATATAATGTGGTTAAATAAACGCTATCTATCTATATTTTGTTTGCTTAGAGACAGACCTTGGGCTTGTAGCGCTTGTTTTCACATTTTTTTTAAATTTTGTGCAAAACTGAGACTAGTTGGCCCAAATCTGATGGTAAATTTTGATGCAGCGGGTCAAAGTACTATAGGATATGAAAGTCTGATCCCCAGATCAGATTTTGTTTTTTTTGTGTGTGGCTGTGTTATGACTGTAGACCGAGCAAATGATAACCACGCAGACATATTAAGGATAGGTGATTATGAGGTGGTAAAGAAGATGATATACCTCGGTGCCCTTGTGGAAGACATTGGCAACTGCAAATATGATATTCGATGAACAATACAGATGGCAAGATCGGCAACTTGCCAGTTGACCAAAATTTGACGTGATATTAATATCACGATATGCACAAAGATCAAACTTGATAACGCCCTAGTTTTCTTTCATCTTTTTTTACGCCTCTGAGACATGGCATTAGATAAGCATGCAGATGGCGTGTTGATGCTTCCGAACGATGGGTCTGGAGGCGTTTGCTACGAATTTCCTGGACGGCCCATCGCACTAATACCTCGATTCTCCAAGAAATACGTCCACAAAACCGACTCTCCAGCATCGTATTTTCTCGAATCGTCTCGTTTTTTGGCCACATCAGCCGGAGTGAGAACAATAGAGAACGGTTGATATTTCAGGGAAAAACAGATGACGCCCTTCAAAACGAGGAAGAAGAGAAGGGAAAGAGCTTCAATGAGGTTGTGCACCTAACAGGCAACCACGGCAGATTGCGTGAGGAAGAAGAAGAGAAAGAAAAAGCACCCTACCATAAGTGTCTTAATATACATAGATTACTTTGTTTTGAGCACATAACGAGTGCATAACATTTTCTTGATAATTTAGAACATACAATGTCAAAGTTTTCTAACCACCAACGTTTACTATCTAATGTAATACTTACGTTTTCGTTTTTTCATTATATTCAATTGTACATATTTGCCTTAGTGTTAAAACTTAGATATTGAGGACAGATTCTCAAAGAAAATACAAGTAGTTTTATCTGGATGAATAGAAAGCTTTGTCTACCCAAAAAGCAAGCCCATGAAAAATTTCTGTTGCAGTATTTTCAGAAATATACACGTATTTAAATTCAATTTAATTTTTAAATTGTTTAATTCCACAGAATTTATTGAAATTTTATTAATGCTGATATTTATTTCTAACTAAGATAATTCAACTTTCTTGGGGGTTGTTCGTCTCTTAGTGTCGATGGATGACCTTAGTTAGGAAGTAGGAAACGTTAAATAAATGAAATAAGAAAAATTAAAATATCTCCTTTCTTTCTCTTAATGGTGAGTTACTGCCGATGCTGAACTAAGTATCAACACACTGATCACACTGGCCACTGGCACCATTCTAACAGAGGGAAAAAACTACTCTCGTCGCTTAATTTAAATATTTATTTATTTATTTAAAAAATTTATATTTTCAGTCTCTGCACTGACTGAATAATTTAATAATAGAACTACTTATTATATAAACAAGTCGATCTTAATTGCAAAGCGTGATAAGCTTATAAATAACGTTTGATATTTAGAAAAACTGATATCGCAGGTAAAATGATTTATATCTCAAATACGATAATATCCGAAGTATTGAAGATTTCTTAGGATGACGCATTATAAGACTTCAAAAAGCACCAATAATTGATTATATCAATTGCTTATCATCTTCTTTTTGTTTCAGGATAAGGGAGTGAAGTGGATAAATAAGTTCCTATTCCAGTTATCTAGTCAATTTAAAAAAATAGTGTTAAGTGTAACATAGGCTTTTAACAGTCTGTTTAAAAATGAAGTGCTTTAATGTATTGGTAGTTTTTGTGATTAACATAGTGATCTGTGCTTCATTTTCATCACATGGTGAGTCGTTATTTAATAATAAAAATGTTATATACTGAACATAGAGTTAAGCAAACACATTCCTCAGAAAAATATATAGTTTGATAGGGAAACAAGGGCCCGTTAGTTTAGAAGTTGTCTTGAAATATTTTCAACATAATCAGTAAAAATCATTAGTTAGGCTCCATCCTCAGATGACCGTAGTCCGCTTAGGAATCATATCCGGTTACATTTTCAGTTCATTCAAATAAGTTAAAAAATGGGCCATGAATAGGAATAAAAATTATATTGCCATATTTTATGTTGGAATATGTTGAGACCCATTAATTATTTATTTTCTCATTTGGGTGATCATCTAGCATATTTTGTCTCTACGAGTCTATCTGTTAAGGCTTTTCTTTTGTCTTTGTTTTGTAAAATATTCACAGTTTATATGCTTTGTCTATTTTTTATTGAATGTCAACCAGAGTTAAGTTGTTATGTAATGTCAAATATAAAAGGTGACATAATTTGAATAAAAATGAAAATTATTAGAATCATCCTTTCTCTACAAACAGTCCATATTGTCGACAGTTCATTGGTCCTTCGAGCCGTATCGAATGTGTAAAAGAAGAAATTTAAAATGTAACTTCGCAATTAAGGGCAATAATTGGGTTATAGTGAACACCCGTCGGTATAATAATAATAATAATAATAATAATAACCTTTATTTCCCAATCACAAGTACAATTAGTTAATAACCATACAAGTAACTCAGGAGTGCGTCAAAAATCTGAGCTAATATGCATAAGCATAATACAATACAAAATATAGAATAAAATACATGTAAAATTGTATAAGCGACAACACGTACATAATAACAAACTACAAAAGTATAAAACACAATAAATAAATAAACACATAAATATATAAATAGTCAGACTGAGTAAAATTCATTAACATCATACAAGCACTTTTCAACTAGTAAATTCTTTATCCTCTTTTTAAAAGTAAATAGGCTTTTACAATTTTTTAAATCAATGGGCAAATGATTATAAATTTTACATCCGTTGTAAAACACACTTTTTTGATATATTGCTGTTGTATGCTGATGAGGAATTAGCTGATCTTTGAATCTAGTTTGATAATTGTGGTGTGTTTGGTTGATAAGGAAAGTTGATTTGTTTTTAAAAACATAACAACATATTTCATAAATATATATACTAGGCAGAGTTAATATTTTGAGGGCTTTAAAGGATTCTCTGCACGATTCTCGGGGATGTAAACTCTCCATAGTCCTAATGACACGCTTTTGCAGAATAAATGCCCGACGAACATAGGTAGTACTCAAACCCCACAACATAATTCCATACCGTAGATGGGAATGTATGTTAGAGTAATAAAATGTCAATAGAGAACCTTTACCGCAGTGATTTTTTAAGTTACGCATACCGTAACAACCTTTACCGAGCTTCACACACAAACTATCTATGTGAGCAGCCCACGTCAAATTTCTGTCGAACATAACACCCAAGATTTTAGCAGAATCTGTTACTAAAAATTCGTCGTTAGGGTTTTGCTCGATGTTGTACCTAAATGATACAGTAGTTGTTTTTGCTTTATTTAGTGTAAGCCTGTTTTTCTCTGACCAAATTATAACATCCCTGTATAGATCTTTCGATATATTTTTTACTGCGTCGGGACTTTTTTGAACAATTAAAAAGTTAGTATTAAATAGTTAGGTATAGGTTACATTTATTATACATTTACTTTGTGCCTGGCTGCACGACATAAGTCGTAATGCCAAAAAAAAAAATATAACTTCAGACAACAAGAAATTAAAACAATTATATTCAGCGAAGTTCGTCAATTCTCGAGCTTTCTTCGTTGTGTAGTTACCGTCTTAGCAGCAGAAGAGAAAAATGCAAATATATGAAAAATCCCATTTCAAAATTACCATTTTTTAGCTAAACAAATATTTTGACCATTTTTTGGTAATTTTTGGCCATTCCTTGGACATAATATCGTTTAAATAATAAAATATCAATATTTGTCAACTGTAAATGAAAACATATGCTGTTAGCTTTAAAATGTTTTCCGAAAGGTATATTTTTCTTTAATCCATCGTACTTTAGCCAGTTAAACAATTAAGGATTTTTTTGAAAATAATATGAAAAATATATTGAATATATTATTGTCAATTTCTGAGCTTATATAAGCAATTGAAATACGTGGGGGGTAAGTAAGATTTTTAATAAAAATCGCAATCTGTCATTTAGAAACTCACTAGCCCAGCAATTTGCTTTTCCTAAAAGTAGTTCCTCGATACGTTTTTTAAAAAGATTGAAACTTAGCAATTTTAGTTCGATAGATAGTTTGTTATAAGCCTTTATGGCTAAATATTGTGGGCAGTGCTCATAGAGCTTAGTTTTATGTTAGGGAATTTCTAAAATATCATTATTTCTTGTATTATACCGATGAAATTCATTTAGAGTGTAAAAGTTTTGACTTGTTTGTATTTAATAAGAGTCTGTTATTGGTTAGCCACATGTAAATAATTTCCAATTCTTCATTAATTCAATGAACAGCATTATTCAGGTTTATATCCGCCTCTACCCGTCTCTACCACAGACAGAAATATATTATGGGAATATAGATCATTGATATAAATTATAAATAGTGTCCCACCTAGTATAGATGGGACACCAAATGCAGTATGAAGCGTTTCCGACCGATGAGAATTGATGCTTACTAGATGCCGCCTATTTTCCATATAACTTTAAAACCAAATAAATGGTAGTCCTCTAATCTCGTATTTAGTCATCTTATCTAATAGAATTTTATGAGAGACTGGGTCAAACGGTTCAAGAAAGATACCAGTAGTTTTTTCACCGTTCCTCGTCAAAAACCAAACTATGTATATTGTATAAACTTGAAAATGTCTATAAGGCTATATCACTACGACCTCAGGTAGACACGCGAAACAAATAAAACATTTTAAAAGATTCTTAAAGCGTCTTATAAAAAATGCAACTTACAAATTTTTAAAAGAAAATATTTTGATGAAACATTCACTCAGAGCGGGGTCGAGTACTGTATCGAATACTTTGCATTATTTATAAATAAGTACAAAGTATCAAATAATTTCGAATGCATTTGATTACACGTACTAGAATTATACAAGTACTTTCTACGAGTACCTATATTCAACAAGGCATAAAAGATAAGAGGTAATAGATCCTCAATAATTAATTTATTATTTGACAAAAAGTCCTAGAGCATAAAACATAGGCTCCAAGTTCTAGTAATCATTTGACAATGAATTGTAGGTTGAAATTTATTATAATTATTACTTATAAAACTAATTGGGAGTGAGGGAAAAGGACATTGATCAAATGTAGATATGTATAAGAGAACTGGCTAAATCTGTGTGTCCACGTGAATCGTTTGTGGAATACTACAAGTAGATAGGGACTAACCTCAAACTCTCAAGAAAACTATGATGCAGATTGAAAAATAAAAATTGGCGGCTCCAATACAGATGTTTAACGAGGACGGAGCATAGGCAAATGTGGACCGAGCATCTAGTCTAGTATACACACAGTAACAGGATTAAAATGTTAACAAAACAAATTTTTTGGTTTTTATTAAAAAAATAGTAGAGATATACTTTTCATATTCTGACATTAAAATTAATTTTTCAATAATATCGTCAGCTAACGTAGCTTCTTTTGGGACTGTTAGCAATGCAGAAAAAAATATTCTATCTACTGTGGTTGATGAAATCCCTGTTTTTCACTCGGTGGTTTTTTAAAAAATATTAATTATATTATCATTGTCCTACAAATATTCTAAAGCCTAGCGCTATTTTATCTTTTAAAAGATCATGTTGACCCTCAGTATTTAAGACAAAAGAAGATGGCAATGATTCATTTGTGTTATCGTTATCGATTTCATTAAAGTTAAAAATCTTTTTTTCTTAATGTTACGTTGTTTTTCCTCTAGAATTATTCTCATCATTTTTTAATAAATATGAGCTGCATCTGTCAATATTTGTTGAATTTGTTATAGATTGATATATTATTTAAAGTATTTACTTATCTAATTTCTAATAAAAGACACAAAACTGCGACTTTCAAAACTGAACAATATTTAAGCTAATAACGAAGTTCTTGTTCATTAAATATTTATTCCATTTCAAAAGATTTGAACATTTATTTACGGGTGAGATTTCTAATCAGTCGCTCTCACTCCAATCAGAAAAAAAGCATCTGTCTGTATCAGTCCGAAAAAAGTGTCTGAAAATGGTATGTTCGAATACTAAATACTAAATTCAGTGTAAATTTCAAATGCAAAGGACTCTTTGAATACATAAAAAATATCAACTACCGAAAAAGTATTCAAAATAGTATCTTATAACCTGATAATATGATAAGGACGAAAGACATTCGAGGGTTAAGTGATTAGAAGACGTAGAATAACTTTTAAATATAAAAATATACGACGGTTAAATTCATTAGAGCTTTCTGTTCTACAGCATAAATATACATGGTTTTCAGTAGCCCAGACGACAGAGAACATTTTATAGTGAAACCCACAAAAACTTGCAAACTGAATAATTTTTATTAATGAGTTCATGAAAGTGTATAGAATAATATCCCGAAAAGTTTACATTCCACTCGGATGCAGAAAATAAAAGAAAAGTGAAAAAAAAAATTTTTTTCATTCACTTTTTCAACATTTTTAAATTAAGTTAGGGTAGAAAAAAACAAAAAATACAGGTGGATAGACCACGTGTTTCTGAACAAAAAATGTCCTAATAAAATTTATCGCTAAAATCACGGTATTCCTGGAAAAAATAGTGAATCAACTTTGTCACTTTGCGCGGCCAAACGCAGGGTTAAATGAATACTACGGAATCTCTAAAAATTCTTAGCAGTTCTAACGAGTAAAATAAAGCCATTTTTCTCTTTCTGATTACACAATTTTCTTAGTGAATAGGAGGATAAATAGTGAGTCTGGAGGAAAAATATATAATTATAAACGCACACACAGGCACCACACATGCCACTGAATCGCTCGCATGAATTTTTACTTGCCTTAACTGAATTGTATTTATTACAGGTACACCTATCTACACTTCAGCTATATCCAATGGATTCCTTATACATTTGTTAATGTATTGGAAAAGTTCCAGAATTTATATTCAAAACAATCAAAGAAATGTTCATAGTTATAAGGATAAGATCGTGAAAATCGCAATTTCTTATCATGATCTGATTAATCATATTTTCGAAAAAATGCATACAAGTAAACGAATTTGTGTTTGAACATTTGAAAAGTATACATTTTTTCCGAAATAGCGATATTTTATTTTTCCAATGGGTCAGTTTCTCGGCAAGTTACAGCCTCCAATATATATATTAAGAAAATCATCAAGCAAGGAAATTTATAGTTATTAAGGTACCAAGGCTGTTATAAGGATAATAACGCACCGAGGTCGGCAGTGTACAATCCCGAGGGCCTCTGGCCCGAGGGAATGTACGTCGACCGAGGGCGTCATTATCTTATAACACCTGTGGTGCCTTCAAGGTTTAATGTCCTGCAGGTTTGTTATTTAATTCGAATTTTTTTTTTGACATTTACGATTTATTAATTTGACATCTATTATGTTCAGAACGATTTTATTTAAAAGAGAGTAAAAATCAAAATTGTTTGTAAACGCCGCCGTTGCATAGCAACGCATTTTGTTTGTCAATAACGCTATCATAATTTGCTTGTTTTGGGTTGTATTATAATTTTATAATGCCCTAGGGCGTTATCGATATTCATAACGCCCTAGGGCGTTATTTTTCATTTAATGTATCTCAAAATAGGGTGGTTATTGTAAAATAACAGACTTGTATGATATTAAATGATTTAAGATGTACTTTTTTTGAATCCACGTTACTACAACTTAATAAACCATAATAATCATGAAAGGTACATACTTTGTAACAGTTTTCAATGAAGAAAGAATTTTTTTGAATGGCTTTTTTTATTTTTTCTATATTTTATATTGAATTCGGGCATGATAATATATATATATATATATATATATATATATATATATATATATATATAAATATATTTTCCCCATCCATCGTTTGCTTGTATTGTTTAAAACAAAAAAACATCAGAAAGCTACAATTTCCATCTTTTAAATGAACCAACACTCATGTAGATTGACAAATTTTTATTTAGTGACATGTAATTCAGTGCGTCGGTGTCACAGTCATGCGTATTCAAGAGCGCGCACGCATGTATCTCGCTCCGAGTTATAACGTTACACTTGACTATTTTTTTTTCGGGAAAACCGTAGCTTTAGCGATAAATTTCGTTAGGACATTTTTTGTTAATAAATACGTGATCTGTATTTTTTATTTTTTCCTAGCTTGACTTAATTTCAAAATTTTGAAAAAATGGATGAAAAAATTTTTTTTTCACTTCTTTTTATGTTCTTCATCCGAGCGAAATGTAAACTTTCAGGATATTATTCTATACACTTTCACGAACTTATTATAAAAAAATGATTCAGTTTGCAAATTATTGTAGGTAAATACCTACCTCCATCGACTGGGCTACTATATTACAAATTGATATTTTTTTATAGATTTTCAATTTTAATTGAATAGACAAATTTTTTGTAAATGAATCCTCAATTTCTAGTATAACCAGATTGCTAAGATTTGGAATTAATATTTTCATAGGTAGATTTTATTTTTTTAATTTTTCATAGTATTATTTTTCTGTTGTTTGAAAAAATCTTATGAAAATATTCTTTATTGTAACCATAAACAAACAAAAAATAATTACACATAAGGCGCATAATATTTCTAAACTACTTTGTCATCTTCAGTCAAATTTTCCAAACTGCGTGATATCTCAAGTGATAACTTTTAACTTGATCTGGCACCGTCATTATCTAGATGTTGAATATATTGTTCAATAATCTTTAGATCATTTAAAAAATAAACAAGATCTTGATGGCGAAAGTAATCTCAGTGACGCGCAGTATGAAAGAGTTGTGTTATATTCGGTTAAAAGGTCAAATTGGTGTTGACAGTTGGCAAACTAATTACATAACAATTGTTTGATTTCCATTAGTCAACCTAAAATGATTATTGTTAGTGTTGAGTAAAATGTAAGATTAATAGAGACGATTAATAGAGATTCAAAATTTCGAAATTGTCTTAAAGATAGCAATCTATATCTGATAATAATTATTTAACCTTGCTCAAGGATTATTTTGTCTAGTAATAAAGTAAACCTAAAATGTCTATTTAAAGTCTTGATATTCAACATTACCAGAGGAATACATCCACATTTGTGGAAAATTGATTTAAGTGAGATAGAGGTAAAATATTACTTCTTTATGATAACAGATGTTTATAAAAATCAAAATAGCGACGCGTCGCAAAAAAACTCGATAACCTCATGTAATACCCAATTTTCAAATAATTTACTGTATTGATTTTTACTTCCACATTCAGTGGTAAAAAATTTCTGTCTGTCGGTCTGTCTGTAACTTTTTTTGTGCGCACGTTTACTCTGGAACTGTTTGAGATATTGACTTGAAATTTGGTACACATATGTACTTTAACGAGATCTAGAACTAGATTATATTTTCATCTTGTTCCGTCGAAGGGTTGGGGGGTAAATTGGGGTAAATTTGGGGAAAATAGGTAAATCAAGCAGGTAAGAGTCCATAAAATTGGTATTTAGTATATACAAGAGAAGCTAATGTCTCAAAAAAAATTTTGGCATTAGCCACCCCCATTACCACCCCCACCCATTATTAAAGGAGATGAAAAAAATTGTGATTTAGTGTGTGTACAAGAACCAGAAAACTCAAAATGTTTTTTTACTTCATTCACCCCCCACTACCACCCTCTATCACCACCCCCACCCCGCTACCGATGTGAGGTATCGTTTTATAGGTTTTTGGGGTAGAGGATTTCAAATATTATATTATTAAAGTTCCATAAACAATTATTTCCACATACAATTTTTTTTCGTTGTGAGCGACTTGGATAAAAAAATCTGGATGTTGAAGTAGTGATTCCTTGGACAGCGGTTTTTATTTAGTACAATTATAGTCGGATAGAAATAAAAAAGAAATCAAATTGTAATTAATATCATCAGAATTCAAATTTATAAAAGGTACTTCTCACTTATAAGTAGCTATTTTTAAATATTGATGGAAATAATCTGTGAAAGACGATTTTTACTAAAATTGTGAAATTATGCTATTTCCAATATAATATCGGTGTTAATTTTTATCGCACCAAAAGCTCGTAGAAAATGTTAAATCCGCTGCGTAATTAATCACTACTTATACATTCAAATTTCCTGCTCTCTGCTTTCCTTGCTCTTGTACATAATATACACTAAATCACAATTTTATTTTTTTAACATCTTTAATATAATGGGATGAAGTTATAATGGAGTAGAGAATAGTGGAGGTGGTTAATGCCAAAACATTTTGGAGACCTTGGTTCTCGCACACACTAAATCTCAATTTCGTGGATGCTTATTTGTTTGTTTTACTTATTTATCTCTAATTATCTCCAAGCTTTTAACGGAATAGGAACAAAATATAATCTAGTTCCAAATTTCGTAACAACACATAGGTTTACGAAATTTCACGTCATTATTATAAACCTTCGAGATAAACTGTATGCATAAAAAAAGTTACAGATAGACCGGCAAACAGACAGATTTTTTTTTGCTTAAACTTAAGATCTCGACATGAGATGACATTCTAAGACTATTTGATCATAAAAAATTTCAATTTCTTTTCAACTACGGCTGCGAAGTGAAAGTATACACTCCACTACGTGAATGTGGACGTGAAAGTAAAATGATGCCAATCCTATTAGACACTATTTCAAGCTTTCTTAGCTTTTAAAAATTTCCGGATTTTTCAGTTAAAAGATCGCTTAAAATATCACGTAAAAAGACTATTAAAATATTTTTGAATAGGTGAACTTCATTAATGTGCATTTTATAATATTTTTGTTTTATCTTCTACTTTTTAAAAGTGTTTTCTTACTGTTTATTATATATCACATAATATGTCAATATATGGAGATTTAAAATTTAATTTTAAGTCTTTTGGCATTATGACTAACTAATGTTCACAAAACATATTATGACAAATTAAGTGTACACAGATAACAACAAGTCAATATTTAAATTGAGTTTTGCTCGCGCTCGTTTATCTTCATTGATATACTTATTCATAAATATTTATATTACAAATTTTTAAACATTGTAAATGTATATGTTTTGACTCAATTTCTAGTTATATCTTCTTGAAGTGACCTACCTGTAAAGTAACTTTTTGCGTATTACTTAAACCATAATATTTTCAAGGGTAGAAGTCTAACGCTCCAGGACATTTGCTTTGTATTACCTCTCAACGTAAATTACATTCTTGCAAAACAAAATTTTGATGCACTTCAAATCATCGTTGAATACTTGCAAACATGCAACTTTATCATTTAAGAGATTTAAATATTTGTGAAACCCGAACTCCAGCCTCTGTAGTTTCCTCTGTTACACGGCGATTTCGTCCCACCTTCTAGCGGCTTGTATATCACGCTATGTAATTTGAGATGAGGAGTGGATATACCATCCTTCGGAGAGGATGTAAAGCAGTCGGTCCTTTGTCTATTAAATGTTAGGCAAGTAAAAGATCCCTACTGTTCGACAGAGAAGAGGTTCTGCAAAATTTCCAGGTTGGAGGTAGCTCGTCTCCTGGCGTCGGTGATAGGCCTTGGTAGCGGAAATAGACCGTCGAGTTTACCTTTTAGGAGATTTGATATATCGGGCTAGATCTGACAGACCTAGTTAGACCATTTCTGATGGATACGGTTTCGAGTTGAGGTTGTAGAAGAATTAATTGCCACTCGTCTGAAGGACATGGCAATATTTATTTCATCAGGATTTATTAAGGATGCCAGTGTGTTTTTCTTTAACATAGGATGACTTGTTTTACTTTCAGTGGTTCGGTTAATCTTAAGAGATGACCAAGGATCGGAGTCCTGTAATAGATGGGAAAAGGTTTAAGTTAATACTTACTGCAGATTGCTCACTGCTCTCTCCAATCTGTCTTCTTACGATGTACTTGTCCTATCTGTAAACACAGCTTATTACCCTAATTATTGCTTCATTTCCTAATTACTTTTATAGAATTCCTCCCATTAGTTTCCGTGATCTGATCGATATTCTGAATAACAGACTTGAGGACCTTAAGGACCAGGAACAAAATATAATCTGTTTATATATCCTGTTTTTGTATTAACATAAAAATGTTAATCAAAAGTTAATCATTCAATCAAGAAAATGCAAGAGTTCAAATAATTTATTGTAGAAAGTTCAAAATGTGCAGATAAATGTTGGTAAAGAGTCTATCTAGTTAGTTCTTGATCGATGGAAAGATGCCATTATCACACCCTTAGCTGAAAATTTTAATGGCATACGCCTTATTAGGCGTAGTGTTTTACCTGTCATGTCAAAAATTCTTGATAGAATCATGTACGAATAAATTAATTGCTATGTAAATAATAATGACATACTTCCCGAAAATCAATCAGGATTTCGTGAAGGATATAGTATTACTACAGTTCACCTCAGGGTAGTAAATGAAGTAATAGAGACTCGAAATAGAGTGAGATCGCGGTTTTAACTTTAACAGACTTTTCACGTGCCTTTGACAAAATTGATCGTGATTTACTGATTGCTAAATTAAAATATTATGGATTTAATAACGCAGCTATGAAATTTTTGAAATTATATTTAAGTAATAGAAGATAAAGTTATAATACAAAAACAACACTCACACTTTGCTAATGTTACTTGTGAAGTATCCCAGAGGTCTATCTTGGGGCCTGCACTCTTTATAATATATGTATCAGACTTTCAAAGGCTTGTTTCATGTAGTTTGCATCAGTATGTTGATGAGACTCAATTATTTCATAGAATTAATGTTAAAAATATTGCAAGACACGTAAAAAGCATTAACTTACATATTTACAAATTAATAGAAATATCAGAAAATCACGCTTTAAGGATAAACTCGAATAAGTCATCTAACAGTTTTTTGTAGCGCCAGGTTACGAGATGAAGCCGTACATCAAATTAAAAAACACAAATGTAAAAAACCTTGATTTACTGATGGATAATAAATTACGTTTTAAACAACATATTAATAAAAATGTTTAGAAAGTATATATAATATTAAGACATGTCTATTAACATATACATTTTCTAACGGAAAAAAAAATTAGTATAGTTTAATTACTATGACGTGGTCTATGGCTTTTGTCTTGATTTAGCCTCTATTCGTAGAATACAACGTATACAAAATACATGTATTAGGTTCATTTATGGACTTAATAATAATAATAATAATATTTATTTACGGAAAAAAGAAACAACAGTACATTATTGGTTAAAACATTAGTACAGTAATACATTTTTTTTCAGCGTATTGCTATTAACAAAGAGCAGTAAATAAATGGAGCAAAACCCACAAAAGGAGCCCTTGCGAGTGGGTGTTCCTGCTTTTTAAATACTTGTATTTGTTGTGTATGTTCAGAGTAAAAAAAAATTGATATAGTCTTAAGGATTTAGTATAAAGTAATATATACATATATAGGGTAATATATAGTAGCATGAAGTAAGTATAGTATTAAGAATTTATGATAAAGCGTACAAAAAATATATATAAAATTTGTTTCATTGACGTATACAATTATAGTAAATACGTAAATCTAGTCTAATAATAATATATAGCATATCTGTACACATACATCGTCGTGTATACAAATGTACTATAAGACATGTATGAAGTATTTGCAATTCTATATAATAATATGCAATGTGGATATATTCTCACATATTTGCGAGCTATACATTTATAAAGTGCTAAGTTATATAAATAGCCGCGCAATCCGAGTAATTACAGTTAAAGATTGTCAATTTATTTATCTGTTTTATATTCTTATACTATAATATGGAACTTTTGCACCTATAATTTCATGTAGTTGCCTTCGGGGCATTTCCAGAATCCATTTTTTGGTTCTAGATCTGAGTAAATTATATGAGTTAATTTCTTTTATTTCTGGAGAAAGTAGATTGTATATCTTTGGTGCTAGGTAGCTGTGACACCGTTGAGCAATTGCCTTTTCCACTTTAGGTAATTTAGAGGCATTGATTTTATGTCTCGTGTCGTAGTTATGGAGGATTTTGATAAGATATTTTTTGTCTTTGTACTGTTTAAGTATCAGATTTTGACAAAACAGTTGCCGGAGGTCAAACATGCAAGTTTCTTTATATAAGCTGTCTGTTGGAAAGAGTCTAGGTTTTTTATATACAGTTTTTAATATAGAGTTTTGAATTTTTTGTAGTCTGTCAAGAATGTTATTTGTTGCTCCTCCCCAAGATATTATACCATACGTTAGATGCGATTCGACTAGTGCATAATACAATATTTTACTTAATAGAAGAGAACATGTAATGCCTAAAATTATTGAAGCAAACTGGCTTAATATTAAAAAACAATCGCAAACTTCACTTAGCTACTCTTACCCATAAAATCACTAAAATGTCTAAACCAATTTATTTTAAAACGCTCCTTACTACACGTCAAACTATGCATACTCGTGACCTGAGGTGGGTCTCTTTACTTAATATACCGCGACACAGTTCCTCATTTTGAAATATATAGGTAATTATAATTCAATGCCAGAAGAATTTGATTCAAATCATCAAATTCTTTAAAAAAGCACAAGGCTTATTTGTTCAGTAATCAAGCGACCTTGGCATACTAACCCATCCATTATTTTTCCTTTTTATTTTTTTATTGCTACGGTTGATATACTCAATTTAGATTAGCTTAATTTTAGGTTAGTGTTGCAATATTATATTACACTCTGTTTTCATAATTTTGTAACTAGCACTTTTACGTGGTTGGGTAGTAGAGCAGCTCTTCTGAACTCCGCCACAAATAAGGCAATTTATTTTTATTATATATATATTTATGTAAATCTGCCTGTCAAACATAGCAAGGTCGAGGCTTCTCTCAGAGAACGTTATCTCAACAATATGCAATGGAGGATAGCCGTGTCAATCGACTGGCGCAAAGAGGTTCACAATTTCTTAGAAGTTTAACTATTTGATTTGGGACTGACCCTACTAATATATATACACTTTCGGTTCGCTTGTAGCTAGCTTATAGTGATTTTATCATTCACAAGAACTTGTCATTTGAAAGGCTCTCTACAACAATATGAGTTACATTCCCGCTACTTTTTTTTTTACAAAAACGATACTAGCGGCATATAACCCATTAAAGGTAGAGTACCTTGGTTTTGTTCTCGATCTACATCCATGGAGATATCTGTATAAGGATTTATGGGGTAATTGGCATTTTCTATTATTTTCTTAAAAAATTCGCCTTCAGCATGAAATTAGATTTTTCTAACGGCCATCCGGTACTCCTGTCCCATCCTCAAGCCGCCGGGTGGAATTAACTTATAATTATAGTAAAAACCGCCCTTGTCAATTTTAGGCTTTTCTGCCTAAAAATTCGTTTTGGAGGTTACGCGCCTTTTGCACTTTCCTCTGTTTGGTACTTAATATTTACCTGCCAACTTTTAAACTGTTACAAATTTCTAAGCCTGTGTTAAACGTTCTTTTGCAATTATGTGTTATGTCCTAAAGCGACATAAAATTCAAGGTCAAATATCAGTGTTATTCCAAATTTCTTGCCCTGTAGATATTTTCAAGTATTATCATTTACCGTATTCCAGGGTTGAAAAAAAAAGAGTATTTTTGTTTTGAACACTTTTTTTTGTTTAAAACAGGTTTTTTTTTAATTTTTGAAGGTATGTTTAAAACGTGTTCAAAACAGGTTTAAAACGTTTAAAACTATATTCAACTAAAATTAAATGGTGCCAGGCACACTATGTCTGTTACTACTACCCAGATAGCATTTTTACATTCAGATCATGCTCGGAACGTACTTTATGTACCCATGGAACTAAGAATGAATATTCATTTTGTATTCCATGTAGAAAATCTGAATGTCAGAGAGACGTACAGATGACCGCCTCTCGATATACGAGTAAGATTCCTACAACGTACCCATAGACCAAAATGGAACTTGATATGAACCAGAAACGTATATTGATATACTGGTAGATACATGAGGTATAACATTCACAATGTACACTGCATGTTCACGGTATATGAGTACTACCTTCGTAGGAATTAAACCGTAGGTGCCTGGTATGTTACACATGGATCATAAATCTATGATGCATGTATATTGTAGGAATGGACATTATGTATCAGTGGCAGCTATAAGTACTTCACTCATGCCAAGTATTTTCTTCAGAGTTTAATTATTATAATAATTTATTACTTATTGTAATCATTGATGAGTCGCTGCTTCATTCTGAATATGTTCAGTATGATGCAGCGACTCATCTATGATTACAGCAAATAATAAATTATTATAATAATTAAACTCAAGAGAATACACGATATGAGTGAAGTACTTGCATATAATAAATCCAATATCTAATTTTAAAGTTTAATTGTTACAGTCAATTATTAGGTACTTATTCTAATTTTCCACATTTCACATTCCTTGTGAAGAATATTATGTAAGTAAATGTGGAATATATGCACAGAAAATTTGTTTTTACCATTAGTTTTCAACTAAAGTCAAATGTTTTATTCATCAAATTTTATTGAATGGAGCATACAAATGCTAAATAAACTTAAATAAAACTGTATTTGCTATAACAATACTTTACAAAGGTCCAAGAATATATGTAAAAAAAAAATAGTTTTACGTTAATAAGATCTGTTAAAAACCATTTTAAAATGGATCAAACATTTATCACTCTAAAACTTCAGCTTAAAAATCATATTTAACGTGTTATTTATGAAAAAATCTAATGGTCATATTACATTACCTTAAAGTTTTATCTATTTCAAATCTTGTTTTAAATTGCCAAGAACAAAACATGATTTTATTTAGGAAGAGGTATAAATAAAACAGTTGTTACTTTAAATATATTTTTATTTTTTGTTACAAAAATGAATTGCAATAATAAAAAACAATTGTGACAAAAATTTCAATTGAGATTTTTTTTTAACAAAAAAATTTTCTTTGCAACTTATGAACTGTCATATTTTACTAAAACGAATTTTTTTGTCAATAAATAAAAAATAGTAAAAATTGGAGGGCTTACATTTTCAAAACCAGTGTCCATGTGTTGCCGATGATGATACTTGTAATTGCGAAAGTCCACTTTTCATTCTCAACACATCATCTGTGACTGATCCTACTGGCTGAATACTTTCTTTTGGCTTTTCCAATTTTTAGGAGAAGGTATTTCCTTCCTGTCCAGCGGAGGAGATACACGTGCTAGTCCAACTACAAAAGAAAATACATTGTATTATATTTGAATAGGTACTTATTTCTCTTTAAAAACTGGCCATGATAAAGTTGAAAAATATAAAAACATTTTACAAAGATCTTACAAAAAAAATAAAACTGATCAAACATAAATTAAACAAATTGATATTATCATAAAGGACACGGCAGGCACAAAATAAATGGAAAAGAAGGTAAAGTCAAATGGGCTGAAAATGTAGTATGTTGTACTTCATAATATCCCGATCAAAAGTTTTCATGGGCACAATATCTGAAAATCGCCGGTTTTTGAGATATGAAAGGTCAAAGATCAGGAATGTCGGTACCCGCTGTCATAGTTGAGAGTATCATATTATGATGAGGATTTGTTTAATGTTGTTATTCTAATGTATTTGCACATATGAACCAAAGAGTTCTGACTAGAGGAAATAAGTCGTTGATTTGCTGGACGGCGCGAGCATCCTTGTCCTTGTCGCACACCTCATACCCTCTTCTTTGCTCTCCACTCTGTTTTATAAAGCAACACAGCCCCTCATGTACTGCGCGAAAAAGAGAGAACGAACTGTGTGAGAAGGATGAGAATGCTCACACCGTTTGCGCGCTGTCCACTGCTCATACCTTACAACTCTTTGATAGGAACACACTTTCACTCTCTCACGCACGTTAACCAACCCCCCCCCCCACTACACACATGCACACCCTCACTTTAAAGTAAGCATAGGAACTTAAAAAAAAATCACCACCTCATTCATGAAACCTGCGGCATTTCCGGTCTTATGAATTTGAATAGCAACATTAAACAACTCGTCACATAATACTCTCAACTATGACATTAGTGGGTACCGATCTTTCTGATCTTTGACCTTTCAAACTGGCCATTTTCAGACATTCTGCATTTTCAGCCCATTTAACTGTGCCCTCTTTTTCATTTGTTTTATGCGGTGTCCTTTACCTACTAAACATAGATATTTTTTTGGAATTCGGAAATATTTATGCTTGTGATTTTAAATGTACCTGAAGTTTCGAACGTTCACTTGAATGAATTTTAGATGAAAAAGAAAAGTTAATAAAAACCACACATCGATTTAGGCATAAACACTTCATTGCCACATTTGCTGACAATAAATATCCACAATACTTAAGTTTTTACACCTAAATCGAAGTGTGGCTTTTATTAATTTTTCTTTTTCATACCTATGAAATTCGTTCAAGTGAACATTCGAAATTTTAGGTAAGTACCTACTTGATTTTAAATGCCTACCAGAGTTATTAAAAGAACATATCTTCTTTCAACTTCTAGTATGGACAAAATTTCTTGGGAAGTCGACGGCTTTCAATATGTTCTTCGATATCATTATGTTCATCTGACGGGAGGAATAACGTGTTTTTTGTACATAGTCCTTTGATTTGTTTTTGTTCACTCTTACATCAGATGTGATCTCTGCCCTTTTCAATTAATTGCAGCTCTTCTATAATCCTCTGAAATAGGTATAAAGCAAATTACTACAAATGAATACCTATCACAACTCGTACGTTGTAATCAAATTCAATGATTGTGATTTAAATAAACAAAAGCTCCTTAATATTGAAATAGATCGAACCTACCTTCTTGAAAATAAGATTTAAACACCCCGTAAAGTGTCCACGTTTCTGGGGGGTTTTCTTCTGTTTTTCAATGATCAGTCAAATTGTTTCCGTTTGAATGGTAACCACCAAGCTTCCCTTTCGTTGACCGAGACCATTACAAAGACCACCTCAGTTTTTTTTCCAAAAAATCGATACCTACAAACTAATTATTATAACTAATATAGGTGGTATGCTTAGTATAATATGTATTAAACTTTAGTGTCTAAATATAAAATATCTGGAAATGACAACAAAACTATGTGGTAGTTATATTGTATACAATAATTGTAAAATACTTACTGCAATGCAATTAATGTATACTTGGACTAATTAATAAATCACGGGAAAACAAAAAACACAAAACACAAATTGAAATCTTATTGAAATCGACATTTGACAGCAGAAGCGTGATGTAGTCTGCTAGAGCACGATGAGCATGCGCACTAATCTAAGGACCGTGGCGCGCATTTAAAAAATTCTATAAGGGGATTGTAATGACATGGAAAACGGAAATCTAAATATAAAAGATAAAATGTAATTAAATAACCATTCTAAGTCTGAACTACCTGCTTAAGAAATGCCGATAGTTACCGAGATAGTTACTAATTAATTGAACACAGTACATAAATTAAAAAAGGATTATTATTCATTATTATTTAATATTTCATTCACTATTATTTAATATTTCATATTCATTATTATTTAATATTCGATCATAAATCTAAAGGCTGGATTCAAAATTTAAAACATATTTCATATATACAATATTGACGAACGATTTAAAATTTATAAAACGTCATACACCACACAGGGGATGATTATAAATGTACTTAAACCAGATCTATATAGATAGAGAAACATCATAATTATTTTTGTAGGTAGGTAGATAGGTACTATAAAACTAGCATTGTTGTCTCATCAGTTGTGATGCAGGTTTATTTTTATTAGTTCAAAAATCGAACCAATCAGCGTTCGAGTTAAAAGTGCTGAACTTTTGATGATATTACTATCGGCGCGGCGCTCGGGCGATGCAAATATTTCTACAAAAAATATACCTGTATTATACAGATAAAATCATTGACGAATGTCCATACGATGTACATGAACACATATACGAAGAACGTTCCCTGATGCGTGTTCACAGCATATGCGACTGTGAACATAAACTTTTCTGTATATTCCATTTATATCGTATGTGTAATCATATTGTATATGTGAAAATATTATTTATATGGGAATGTTGAGGGAACATACATGGCAAGTACAGAATGCAATTAGAACATTGGGAATGCAAAATGTACATTCGTGGAATAATAAATGCTATCTGGGTAGTTGATATCAGATGGCGCTCTTAAACGGATTTTACAGCGCTCTGCAAATAAAATGCTGAGTTTAGTGCACGTAACCACTATATAGGAATTATTTATCGGAATGGACCATCATCGGCACTTTTCCTGCTTTTCCACAAACTCCAAAATAATAGATTTATTTAAAACATCGCACTGTGTTTTAAACTGTGTTTTAAACACTTGGTTAAAACATTACATTTTGTATTAAATATGTTTTAAACATTTCCTTAAACATGTTTAAAACACTTTGTTTAAAACATTTTGTTTTAATCATGCCAACCCTGCCGTATTCGTCCTCGGGGTTTAATGTTGACAGCTGAACTACTCTGTCTGAACTTGGTTACCCACAATATGACGGAATTATTACCTGGTACACCACTCATATGGTGAATATAGTGACGGACACATAGTTTTAGCATAGTAATCATTCATCTCCAAATATGCTTCTGGCACGAGCGAACGATGCACTCCACTTCACCGTTCCGTGGCCACTGACCAATCCGCTTCAAAAGTTAACCAAGCCTAAAAGTTTAATTTATTTGTCAAAGAAATGCTTTTATACATGTCAAGCATATACCGTGTGTGTAGTCGCGGGCTAGGCATGGGGAGTAAGAATTACAACATCGCGTGTGCCAGCTGGCTGAAATGAAATAACAGAGCTGGGATGCTCCACCGACGGACGAATTTACGGCTGCTGGTGTTGTCAGATCTCTCGCGCTACGTGAATGTACATGCCTAATGGGAAATTACACGCACGGTATGAATTTCACTATTAGAATTAAACCTAGTTTACGTGTCCCAAGTTTGGATATAACGATATAAGACACCTCGTATGCAACAGCTTCACCATGATGTTTTACAAAGTATTATTTAGGTATTACAGCAAAACTAATTTAAATTGTCTTCACATGATGCCAACATAGTTGTCATATCCACTTCCTCATTACCATCGCTACCTTTCACCCAATGGAGCTGAACACTGTCATTTTATGCAAACACAACTAAGATTTTACTAATTGCGGAACCATCCCAGAGACTGTCCTACAGTTATTTGGGGAAAGCAGAACCACTCTGCTCTCTGTTGGTGTGCGTGCACCTCTTTATCACTGACGCGATGTTTGCGTTCGTGAATTCTGTTATCACCTGCAGAATCACTGACTTATAGCTAGTATAATGCTATTAAATAAATAATAAATTAAATTTCAAAATACTTTAATTTTGATTTCAATAAATAATTTGTTATCTTATAGTTATATATCAATATTCACAATATGTAAGTGATTATACTACATATACCTCCCCTGCAAAAGAGAGATCAACTTACCAAAGTATCAATATCAAAGATGACATTTAAAAAAGAAAACACAGATTTAACTGACAGTTGACCATTTATAGTTATTCTATATATAAAAATGAGGCAATATATCTTCAATCATTGAAGGAATATATATATTTAATGTATTAAAATTATACTATATTCCAAAGTATCAGTTGCATATATCAAAAAGATTAAAATCATTCTTATTTTGTTTTTTTATGGTAAATCCAAATAATTAATCCATAACAATAATTATTTTTTATTCAATTATAGACAATAATTAATCCATAATAACAACTCATAATAATAGTCATATTCATACAATACTTCAACACAATGGAAATCATCAATTTGATAAATGAATATTTTTCATATAGCCTCTTTCGCTAATCGAAAATTAATTGTCAAAATAGCAAATAATTGATACGTTGATACTTTGATAAGACGATCTAATAATGCAGGGAGTAAATATAAATAGGGCTCACCCTAACATTTACATAATGGGCATATAATTAAAAGTTTTCTGGAAAGAAATAAAGTTGGAATTGTCTTAGAAAATAATTCGGAACTTGTAAGTGACTTTATGCCTTATCAGCTACCCTTATACCAGTAATTCCTTATACCATTAAATATAAATCCCTATTGCAACATTATCAGGTTGCATATCTTCAAATTAATTATCAGCAGAAGATGATGTCCAAATATCACCTCGGGGTCACCAATTATAGCAAGTATAATGCTATTAAATAAATAATAAATTAAATTTCAAAAGATTTTAATTTTTATTTCAAAAAATAATTTTTTATAATAATTTGTTATCTTATAACCATAGTTATATATCAATATTCACATATATGTAAGTGATAGACCAGGAGCCCGCCGACCACTAATGGGCAAGTATACAATTTTTTTTTTAATAATTTTAATAACATCTACACATAAAAACAGTTGATTGTATTTTTTTTTTAGTTTAAACTGTGTTTAAAGCAGATTCTAATTTGTGCTTGAACAGAGAAACGAGTGCAACGTTGCCATATTTCGATAAATAATGTAAGATATTATGTACTGCTATACGGAATCATCTGTAATATTACAATTCTGTAGTAGCAAGTTATCAATCGGCCTTAAAAATATATAAAATATTTACTTACTTTGAAACAGTGTTAGAAATTAATATTAAAATTTATTTCATACAGTGCAGTAGTGTACATTCATTTTTAGAAATGTGGCAATGTAGCTAGTTACTGTCAAATGTAAAATGCCCCTGTTTTAGAGGTTATTACGCTATTACATCACGAGATATCCGGAAAACTACCTCATTTTAAATCCACTCTGATTTTAAGCATATTCATTTTACAATAAAATCAATAATAGTCGGTAAAATTACCTTGAAATTATATTTATAACATTTTAGAATCATACTATAATACAGTATTAGTAATATTGTCATTTTCGTTATTTTCTTCAAATTTGGGCGTGCCTAGCGCCTCCTTGTACCACCCAAATTGAATGGGAGTCTGGATTCATGATTTTTGGGGGTAAATTGAGAAATCAACCCCCATGCGTAAACCTGTGACTTATTTGCGGCTTTTTTTTACTTTTACAAGTCATATTTCTTACACATTTGGGGGCCTGCCGTACGCCCCTGTACCAAAAAAAAGGGGCTGGCATGGACATTTCTGTGCTCTTCTACCCCATATTAACAACAATTCACACATTTTGGGAGTAAACCTGTGACACACAATTAGTGGTCAGCGAGCTCCTGATCTATGAGTACACTACATACCTCTTCGAGGATTTGGTAATTGTTTATGAGAATCTAAAAAGCTTTTGAATATTGCATACGCACTTTTAAGTTTTGTTTACTATTTTAGTATAAAATGTATTCCAGAAAACACCTTAATAATAGCTCTTTTTGTACTTCACAAGAGTTCATACACGAAATAAAATTGATGCAAAATGGAGCGAATTTAAAAAGAATCGATCAACGGGCAAAATCAGAGATAGGGGCAAAAATATTTCCCATATTTAGAGTTCTCTTATTTTATGCTGTAAGATAGTAATTTCGTAATGTTTTATGAAAATTCTGCCACGTTATAAAATTATATTTAGATAGTTAACAAGAAAAATATCATAAAACTGTTCTCATACAATATCTGAGTGCGAAATTTTATGGTTTTATCTAGCTGATTCTCTCCTTACAACATGGAAAGCTATGCAATGATATGATGTGTATTGTGTGCCGATAAGAATTGGGACACATTATAAATGGGGATTCCCCTGCATCACAATAAATACATACTTATTTCCTAACTCGAACTTTCATATTTCCTAATTTCAGATAAGACAAACTATGTTGTTTGTATTTCCGGTTCACCCTGAGATAAAAGTTTCAAATAGATATCTTTTTAATATGGTAACAACCTGTTTACTTATGATATTTTGTAATATCAGATATAATACTATTATATAATATATCAATTACACTTAAAAAGTGTACCTTGCTTTTGTTAAATATATAAATAAATAAGATTTCAAGTTACAATTAAAATTTATTAAAACATTTAAGCAAGTTTGTACTAAAAACGGTACATTTTATCAACCTGAAACAAATAAATATTATTTTTGGCAAATTATTTTTTGTATCATAATTTTTAGTCATAAGAAACAAAATGATTAAAAAAATTATAATAAAAAATATAGCAAAAAACCTACCCACAGCATCTTCTGCACTACACTTATATCCTCATAGTGGTCCAAATCCTCTAAAGTATAAGAGTACACATTTTCAGCTTGTTCCGTAGTATGGTTTGTAAAATAATATCAGTTTAATGGTTAAAACAGAATTTCAGTTATTAAATCAGGATGAACATGTAAAATTTTTAGGTATAGAAATGGACCAAAATTGTTTCTGGGATTTTCATGTTAAAAGTCTAACCAGCAAACTTGCTACAAAAAATTATGTCATCCTGCAGCTCGGGGGTGTAGTAAATATCGAGACAATTAAATCTTTTTATTATGGGCAAATAAATTCGATGCTTTCTTATGGTATTCTATGCTGGGGTAACTGCTCTGGGATAGAGAAAGTGTTTTTATTACAAAAGAGAATAATAAGGAGTATGCTTCAACTTAATTATATAACTTCCTGCAGGCCCTATTTCAAACAACATGGAATCCTTACGGTTTACTCATTATATATTTTAGAATGTGTGTGCTATGTCAGGAAAAATATTGATCAAATACCTAAATGTAGTGACATAAACAAATACCCTACGCGTGCCGCTAATGACTTATATGTTCCGCTGAGTAGGTTGGCTCAGGTGGGCAGGGGACCATATACAACTTCTATTAAGCTTTACAATCACCTACCTCAGAGTCTGAAGGATTTAAGCAGCTTCAAACAGTTTAGAAACCTTGTTAAAAACCTATTAAAAAATCAGTGTTTCTATTCCCTATCCGAATTCTTTCAATTTCGAAATAGCCATTAATTGAGGACCTGAAAAATCCAATTTTATTGACTGTTTTCTTTTGTTGTCAAATATTTTAAATGTCTTGGAACAATTTTGTGATAATAGGCTAGGTTGTTTTATACTTTTTATCAAGTTATTAATTTTTGTATTGACTACATTTATTTTTTAAACTGTGTATTTATATATATTCTCGTATTATTTTAATGTGTCATGTGTTACGTGTATTGTGTGTACTATTTGACAATGCCAAAACTGTTATTGCAGTCTAATTGGAAATAAAATATATTATTATTATTATTATTAAATATACCTAAAACTTATCCATTTTTAATGCCCCATAACTTCTAAAGGATTAATAATACATAGTATTATGTTAACTTTTAATTATATCGGTATTGCAGAATCCACCCCCACAATCTCTGCCTTTGAAAGTGTGGGGGCTGAAAGCCCTACAAATAGAATAAGCATACCTTAAAATTTCGCTGACCGATTTTTTTAATGATTTTTATCACCTTTTATTACAGTTATAACACAGAAAAAGTAAACTATAGTTTACTTTTCTGTGGTTATAAGATCTTCAAGACTCCGTAGATCAAAATGAAGCCCATGAAAATTATATTTGTGTTTATAGGTAGAAATTTCATATTTGACTTCAAAAGTTCCAAAATAGTATATTTCATTAGGAGTCTGGAAATAAGGATTTTTCCATGCGCGTGTGACAAATTCTCGTGTGAGGAGAAGCCGAACACAGGAAGTCATGCAAGCACGGAAAAATCTATTTCTGGACGTGCAATGAACGATATTTTTTTATTATACTTCTTTGAAAACGATAACAAAAACAAAATATAAAAAAAAAGACATACGAAAGAAACTTGGAACATTTTTATTTTCATAAGTTATAGGAATAAAAAAACATGTAACTACTAGAGTAAGAATATTGCAAATTAACTAACCAACTAACTATTGATAATAACAGCTCCAACTAATAACGTTTTTAGTTTGAATTGTTATAAACATTGTTATGTTTATTGTGCAATTGATATTATTGCATAGGTTAAGTCCTTCTCGAGTTTCAATTTGTGAAACTGCAATTATTGCGACTCTTCGCAAATATTTTGATTTTCTTGAACGAATGATACACTTGTTTTATTTTGCGAGTGGGAAGGGTTAAACAGTTTTTGTGATACCTCAATTTTTCTTTGTATGGATTCTTATATATATCCTTCTGCTACATTGGAAGAACGCCATCCTCCGTGCCTTTTCAGAGTGAGTAAATCACCGCCGCTTTCCACCAACATGCTTGCCGAAGAACGCCTTAGTCCATGCCCGGTACATTCTCCGAGATTTTCTAGTTTTAGGTATTCTACAACAATTTTCGGAACACCACTGATGGGATGACATCCAACATGTTGAGCGTAACACCTGCCGTCTCGATATGCAACAAATAATCTACTGCTCATATTTTTAGGCCTTAGAGCTGCATATTTACGATAAAGTATGCAGGGCTCAAATGTACATCCTTCATTGGTAATGATTAAACAGAACACGACAAGAAAGTGCTCATTATCTACCACATCGTCTAAATTTAGACGTATTGTCATCACACGCACCAAAGATCCTAAACACTAAATTTGCTTTTGCTAGGAGATATTGTTCATCTGGAGCTTCACATACAAATTTGGTTACTTCTGCTGTTAAAACTCTGGACTTTTTCGGTATATATCCTACAGCTTGACGCTTCAAGAAAGCAATAGTTTTTGGATATTTGTTGAGTTGTTGAGCATACTCTTTTATGGCCAAACAACTTTTTAGCATTGAAAATCGACTCCATAATATGGAAGATTTCATAGACTTCGCTTTTTCGACAAAGTAAACTAGAAGAATATCGTCACGTACAGTTTTGATTTTGTTCAGATTTCGCAATTCAGTAAAAAGTTGATATTCGTGTTCATATCCTGACCTGGATTTTACTGGTAACAAATGCGCGCTCGCTTGTGCTGCTTGCTCTAGGATGTTATCGGATTTTCTTCTGAGTACATTTTATCGGCATAAATTTAATTGACAGAAAATAAACAACGCTGACAATGCAGTGTTTGGTATATATGATACGTTTCCATGGTTACTCTCAAATCATTTCAAAGATGATTTGTTTTAAATTAGTCTATGTCAGATAAGGTTGACAAAACGTCAAAAAATATTACAGAAGTTCATCCAAATATTCAAACATTTACGAATTAAAATATCAGATAGCGTATAGACTTTCTTAAATTTAGTTTGCTGTATATTTCTATTTTAAAGCCACATTCGGTATTTTTATTCAGCGCACGGAAAAAATCGGTGATCGGGAACACTTTTCCAGAGCTCTGTTTCCGTGCGCTAGTCCGAAAAAGTCCATATTACTAATACAGATGAAAATAAGGTGTTTTCAAAGAAGTATAATAAAAAATATATTTCGAAACATTTAAAATGTATAATGAAGATTAATTAATTAAAATAAATAATACAGATTTTTATCTGTTACAGTAATATTTTAATCCTAATGTTTTCATTTTTAGTATTAACTTAAAAATTATTATGAGGGAATTAAAATCTTAAAGGATTAAGACCCTAGACGGATGTTTATAATAAAATTAAAAGATATTTGAAAGATACGCAATCTCTGCGAGACAACACATTCCCGGATCTGCCGGCAATATAATATATCCACACGTGGACTGTAAATAGACGTCCACATGGATACGCATGGTTTACGCAGTCTCACAAAGTCTCCGACAACATTTAAAAAAACAGTTAATTCCTTGATCCTATTAAATATATGTAATTTGCAAACAAAATTTAAAGGTTTGTGAAAAGATTTATTAGGAAAAATGTAAAACAGGAGAAAGTGGTAATGACAATGAATTTTGCACCATGCAGTTTTGAGGGATTGTAAGTGGGGGTCTATCCCGAGTTTGTATGCAAGTTTTTTACCTCGGTTGTCCCGGTGGAAATAGCCCAGACAACAGAGAACATTTTATAGTGAAACCCACAAAAACTTGCAAACTGAATAATTTTTTTTCTAATGAGTTCGTGAAAGTGTATAGAACAATATAAAAGTTTACATTCTGCTCGGATGCAGAACATAAAAAAAAAAATGAAAAAAAAAAAAAATTTTTCATCCATTTTTTCAAAATTTTGAAATTAAGTCAAGGTAGGAAAAATAAAAAATACAGGTCGATAGATAGAATAACTTTGTTACTCTGTGCGGCCAAGCGCACGGTTAAATACATACATGGGACATTCCACGTCAACCGGATCACTGCTGCGGCCAAAATTTGAAGCGACGAAAAAATACGTATGAGGGCTCAATTTGAAGCTTGAACTCAGAACTACGAAAAGCCGTATGCGCCTTTACAAAAATCAAGAAGGCGGCATCAATATGGCGGCCATAAACTCAAAAATTGATGATAAATGACCAAGAAGTTCAATTTTAGAGTCGTCAAAATGAACTATCCAGTTTGAAACTGCTGAAAAGTGGTAACCGGAGTTAATGATAAAAAATTTGGTATAATAACTTTGAAATTACAAAATGGCGGATCCAAGATTGCGGACTTTGCCAAAACCTAATGAAAATGCTTTTAAAACCATCAGATTTGTTTGAAAATGAATTGACAGAGATTTGTAAGGTCACTTATCTCAAATCCATGACAGATTCCAAATCACAAAATGGCGGACCCAAGATGGCGGACGTATGGCCGAAACTCCCATAATTTGCCTTTAGAAGCACTGAATCCCATTGAAAAGGGATTTACGAAGGTTTTTAAGATTGCTCATTATAAATGTGACATGAGTAATCCCAAATTACAAAATGGCGGATCCAAAATTGTCGACTTTTTGCCGAAACCAGATGTAAATGACTTTAAAAATACCAGATTTATTTGAAAATTAATTGGCAGGGATTCTTATCTCAAATCTGGTGTGATAGATTCCAAGTCACAAAATGGCGGACTCAAGATGGCGGACGTATGGCCGAAACACCCATCAATTGCTTTTAGGAACACTGAATTTCGTTGAAAATGGATTTACGGAGGTTTTTAAGATCGCTCAGTATAAATCTGACATAGATAATCCGAAATTACAAATTGGAAGATCCAACCTGATGTAAATGCCTTTAAAAACACATTTGTTTGAAAATGGATTGATCACTTATTTGAAATCTGGTGTGGTAGATACCAAATCACAAAATGGTGGACGTATGGCCGATACTCCCATCAATAGACTTTAGGAACCCTGAATTCCATTAAAAACGGATTTATGGAGGTTTTTAAGATCGCTCATTATAAATCTGATATGAATAATCCCAAGTTACAAAATGGCGGATCCAAAATAGCAGTCTTATGACACAAATCAAACTGCAGTTTCAACAATTTTGATTAGATTTGAGAATGCTCGTTTTCAGGAGTATCTGATTATAAATGTAGTATTCCGAAATCAAAATCAAACAATAGCGAATTCATGATAGCAATTCATTTATTTAGATTAGAAATACTTCAAATAATAAATGTTGCGCTGCGTAATGATGGAATCTATGATCTGCTTTTCCACATTGCTTTTTAGATCAGTTGCATTGCGTGATCCCAATGTTTTAGGTGAAACTCAGCAACGGTCTTTTTCAAGATAGTTGTTGACTCTTTCATTTGTTGCTAGGAGAGGAGCCTTGATTAATCGCTTGTCCAATGGTTTTTTTCAGAATAGTTGGCGAGTTTATCAATGGTGTCTTGCAGGACAACGGTGATAAGTTTTCAACAGTCTTTCTCAGGATAATTGGTGACTTTTTATTTAATATTGGTTTTCTTCTGAAAATTCTTTATAAAATTGCTGTACATTTTTCATTCAGTTACACAGTCAACAAAAAAAAGTGTTTTTGTGTGCTGAAAACGAATTTTCAATTTAAAATATTTTCCACCGCGTACATTTCGAGTAAATCCCGGTTTTTATTATCAAAATCCTGTTTTTTTGACGATAAAGATTGGGACTTACTCGAAATCTATGAGGTGAAAAATTCGTTTTCAGCACACAAAAACACTTTTTTGTTGACCTGTGTAATTGAATGAAAAATGTACAGCAGTTTTATAAAGACTTTTCAGAAGAAAACCAATATTAAAGAAAAAGTCACCAACTATCCTGAGAAAGACTGATGAAGACTTATCACCGTTCTCCTGCAAGACACCATTGAAAAACTCGCCAACTATTCTGAAAAAAACCGTTAGACAAACGATTAATCAACAAATGAAAATGTCAACAACTATCTTGAAAAAGACCGTTGCTGAGTTTCACCTAAAGCATTGGGATCACGCAATGAAACTGATCTAAAAAGTTATGTCGAAAAGTAGATCGTAGCTCTCATCATTACGCAGCGCAATATTTATTGTTTGAAGTATTTCTAATCTAAATAAATGAATTGCTATCATGAATTCGCCATTGTTTGATTTTGATTTTGTAATACTACATTTAGAATCAGATACTTCTGAACAGGAGCATTCTCATATCTATTCAAAATTGTTGAAACATCTGCAATTTGATTTGTGTCATAATTCCGATATTTTGGATCCGCCATTTTGTAATTTGGGGTTATTCATGTCAGGTTTATAAGGAGCGATCTTAAAAACCTCCGGTAATCCGTTTTCAACGAGATTCAGTGTTCCCAAAGGCAATTTGATGGGACTTTCGACCATACGTCCACCATGTTGGGTCCGCTGTTTTGTGATTTGGAATTTATCACACCAGATTTGAGATAAGTGACCTTAGGAATCCCTGCCAATCCATTTTCAAACAAATCTGGTGTTTTTAAAGGCATTTACATCAAGTTTTGGCAAAGAGTCCGCAATCCTGAATCCGCCATTTTCTGATTTGGGATTATTCATGTCGGATGTATAATGAGTGATTTTAAAAACCTTCGTAAATCCGTTTTCAGTGGGATTCAGTGTTCCCAAAGGCTATTGATGGGAGTTTCGACCACACGTTCACCATATTGGGTCCGCCATTTTGTGATTTTTAATCCATCACACCAGATTTGAGAACGTGACCTTAAGAATCCCTGCCAATCCATTTTCAAACAAATCTGATGATTTTAAAGACATTTTCATTACGTTTTGGCAAAAAGTCCGCAATCTTGGATCCGCCATTTTGTGACTTCAAAGTTATTGTACCAAACTTTTTATCATTAATTCCGGTTACTACTTTTGAGTAGTTTCAAACCGGATAGTTCATTTTGACGACTCTAAAATTGAACTTCTTGGTCATTTATCATCAATTTTTAAGTTTATGGCCGTCATATTGACGCGGTCTTCTTGATTTTTGCAAAGGCGCATACGGTTTTTTGTAGTTGTGAGTTCAGGCTCCAAATTGAACCCTCATACGTATTTTTTTGTCACTACAAATTTTGGCCGCAGCAGTGATCCGGTTGACGTGGAATGTCCCATATCTAAAAATTCTTAGCAACTCTAACGAGTAAAATAAAGCTTTTTTTCTCTTTCTGATTACACATTTTTAACATTTTCCTAGTGTATAGGAGGATAAATAGTGAGTATGGAGGGAAAATATATAATTATGAACGTATATGCGACACCACACATAGCCGCTGAATCGCTCGCATGAATTTTTCCGTTCCTTTACTGTATTGTACTTATTACAGGTACACCTATACACATTTCAGCTATATCCAATGGATTCCTTATACATTTGTTAATGTATTGGAAAAGTTCCAAAATTTATATTCAAAACAATCAAAGATATTTTCATAGTTATAAGGACATGATCGTGAAAATCGCAATTTCTTGTCATGATGTGATTGAACATATTTTCGAAGAAATGCATACAAGTAAACGAATTTGTTTGAACATTCGAAAAGTATACATTTTTTCCGAAATAGTGATATTTTATTTTTTACAATGGGTCAAGTTCTCGGCAAGTTAGAGTCTCCAATGTATATGTTTATCAAGAAAATCATCAAGCAAGGAAATTAGAATGATTTGAGATGTGTTTTTTTTTGAATCCACGTTACTACAACTTAATAAACCATAATAATCATGAAGTGTACATACTTTTCAATAATTCTCAATGAAGACAGAATTTTTTTGAAGGCTTTTATTTTTTTCTATATTTTTTATTGCGGCGATTGAGTTCGAACGTGATAATATATATATATATATATATATATATATATATATATATATATAAGTATATTTTTCCCATCCACCTTTGCTTGTATTGTTTAAAACAAAAAAGCATCAGAAAACTCCAATTTCCATTTTATAAATGAACCATCACTCGTATAGATTGAACAAATTCTGATTTAGTGACATGTAATTCAGTGCGTCGGTGTCACAGTCATATGTAGTCAAACGCGCGCACGCATGGATCTCGCTCCGAGTTATAATGTTACACTAGACTATTTTTTCCGGGAAAACCGTGGCTTTAGCGATAAATTTTGTTACGACATTTTTTGTTCATAAATACATGATCTATCCATCTATGTTTTTTATTTTTTCTAGCAAGGTCTTAATTTCAAAATATTGAAAAAATAGATGAAAAAAAAAATGTTCAATTTATTTTATGTTCTGCATCCGAGCAAAATGTAAACTTTTCAGGATATTATTCTATACACTTTCATGAACTCATTAAAAAAAAAATTAATCAGTTTGCAATTTTTTGTGATGATGTCGCTTTAGCCCAGTCGATGAAGGTATTTACCTTCATCGACTGGGCTAAAGCGATATCTTGAAGAAATGGTTGAGTTTATTTTTTTAAAGAATCTCGTTTCCTGCCAAAGTCATGTGAAAAGCACAGACACAATTTTGTAAAGCTTGAAATTCTTTAAAATTGTTATCTTTTTATTTTTTTTTTGTAGAATTAATATTTTACTATTATTGCGAGAAAACTAAAACATAATGAGTTGAATATTGTGTTTCTCCTTTTTCGCGTCTTTGGTAAATCTTAGGTTAAAAATAGGCATTATGACGAAATCAATTACAAAAAGCATATACAACCTTTCAACATTACCACCAACAGAAAAGCAGCATGAAAACACATACAGTGTTGATAAAAATCATATTATTTACATTTTTTTAAATAAAAACGTTTCTTTGACTTCTTAATTTTCCATAGTGTATTTTCTTAATAAATAATAAGAAGATCTCTTTACATAATTATGTTAAAAATGGCTCAAAAACGATTTAGACTTGGCTCCGCAAGTCAATAAGCCGCTTGCGATCTTGTTGAAACTTGTAAATCCTGGTCGACTATATAAGTAAAAGACAGGGTTTTCAACTTCATTTAATCTTGACTGAAGGTTGGTGCGCGACGTATATTAAAAATAAATGTCTGGTCATGACAGGAAATAAAATAGTGTTAGGCAGCATTTTGTCAAAAAAAAATTATGGGCAAACTTGGATGCCATGCAATGTGTAAAAATGTAACAAGGCAATTCAGGGGGTTGTCGAGGTTGTCGACAGGCTTAAAAACCTCTGGAGAACCAATAGAAACAAGCCAAAAACGTACTCTTCGCCGGTTTACTAAACTTTTCTTATAATTGTTACACATTCTATAGGATACTCTTCGCAGTTTTTTGTACATAATGTGAGTTTAAGACATTTTTAATTTTATAGTGACTTAATTGGTGAAAGACTCAGTGTAAAATAAAGTAAAAATAAAAAAATTATACCATACCCCATGTGGGTTTCGAATCTGGGACCCTTGGATTCCGAGTCAGAAGCGTAAGAACTACCTAACAGGTAAAAAATGTAAAAAATATAAATTTTTCCAAAAATTTTTTGTTCAAAAAGTTAGGTTCTTCCCCTGGCTGACACTAACTTACTGTCCAAATTTCAGTACAATCGGACTTTTATTTCTTAAATTATCGTGCTTACAAGAAACGTGACGGACGGACAGACGGACAGACGGACATTTTGAAAGTTGTTCAGAATTCGTTCACTAACATAATGATATGAAAATTTTTTCTCTACGAGCGATATTTACTGATTTAGAAATGTGCCGATCAAATACAATATACTCTTCGTTTTTGCGAAGAGTATAATAAGTCAGTGAAGATGAAAAATTTAATGAGTGCCAAGCCAGTACAAGCAAGGTGAAAATTCTTAACGAACAGCAATTTGAGAATTTGAGTGGAAGTAGTTGGAGTAGCACTAGTTTAAGCTCCTTTGTTGTGAGGAAATTTCAAGACAAAACGAAAGAATTAGAGCAACATGTAGCCAGAGCCATTTTTGGAACACATTGTTCTTTTTCAAGTCCATTGAACATAGAGAAGTTCGGAAAGCGAAATCTGCTAGATTTCAGTTATCAGCGACCCTAAATGCAATATTTGAAGAGGAGAAATCAAAGTGCTTTGAAAATTTATCAGGTCAATCAGTTTGTATGTCTTTTGATGGTTGGTCAAATGTTCATAATGAGTCGATAATATGTGCAGCATTGTTACCAAAAAATAGAAATAGTTTTTTCTGAAAAGTATAGATACATCAGGATATCCACACACTGCAAACTTGCAAACTTGGCCATTGACTTAAGAAATAAGTGCAAAAATGAATATAACTGCAAAGTTACTAGTTTATACTGAATTTGCTTTCCAAAGATTTGGAAGTTACAAAAGTAAAATCACACGTATTTCAGATTGTAAAATATTTTCGTAATACAGACTTGCCGAATGCTTGATGCAGAGGAAAAGGGGTCCAGAAACTAACATTATCAAAAGATGTTAGATAGAATTCAGTTTCCGACTGCCTTGGGGTCTATGTCACTGAATGACCTACGTTGTTGCAAATCTGTGAAGGGCACAAAGATGACATTGATCCATTGATGTTTGAAAAAGTGTCAAATACTCTTATTGAAAGATATAGTTTCCCAAAACTTTTCTGGCACAGGGTTATTATGGTTAATAATTAAGTTGGAAGCGAAATCCGTTCCGTTCCAAGAAACAACGTTTTACAATTTACACACTTTTTTATTTATTATGAAATTACCTACATTTTGCATATTGTGGCCCCAATATGGGCAAGCTAATATATAGGCCGGGAGCCCGTGTATAAAATGACTGACTATCCGGCGAACTTTGAAAATATGAAAAATGGATTGTTCTTATATAAGTTAGCAATGAATGGACCGTCAGCTGGTTAGGTAGCGGTGGGGGTGGCTGTCAAAGGGTTGAAAACACGTAAAAAAAAATTAAGAATAAAAACTATCCGGCGAACGCTGAAACTTATAAGAGGGGAAGATTATGTTATATAATGAAAGTAGAACATAGTCAGCTGGACGGGGGGCGGTGGATTTACCGTCAGCTGATCGATCAAACAGGTCCAAAAACATGAAAAATTTAAATTATTCGGCGAACTTTAAAATTTGGGTATAAGATAATATTTACACTGAGATTCACGAAAAACATAGTCAGCTGCAAGTATGTGGGTGGAAAAGTCGTCAGCTGGTACAGAACAGTGCTGAGTGTTTATCACCTGCGAGGCAATGCGCATCACCCTCTTGCATCAGCAGACGACTTTTCCACCCACATACTTGCAGCTGACTGTGTTTATCGTTAATCTTAGTGTGAATATTATCATATACCCGAATTTCAAAGTTCGCCATAAAGATTTAATTAGTAATATCGATATTGATAACTTAATGTTAGAAAACGTGCGTGCAGCATTCCTGACTTTTTTTTAATTTGATTAAATATTCAATTTATTATTAATATACATTATTTTATGAGAATACAAATTAATACATTCGTACATTCCAAAATTATACAGGATGATCTGCTCAGAAAATTTATTAAGTTTAGTGAAAATAAAAATAAATTTATTCGGCTTCCGATAACAGATCTTCCTCATTTTCATTTTCAACCAAATCATCACTCTCTTGATGCTCAGTGGGTGAATGATCATTTTTCTCTTTGTCACTCATATCATCTAAAAAAAATAATTATTTATAAAAAATTGATTAAGATTATCATAGGATGAAAAGTGAAAAGCACAAATGATATGATATAATACCTTCAGTATTTTCGGCATCTCGGATAATCATTTCCACTTATGGAGGTAATTGATCTCCATCAAACCACTTGTAAGTTAAATTTGTTTTCCTCAAGCTGTCATCCATAACCAAGGGATCTAATGTAGATGGCACTTGTTTGTGTGCGTTGTTCCAAATCGTATACATACATACACAGTTCTAAAAAACGTGCTGTACAAGTTCCGATTTTGACGGAGGCGAGAGAGATGCATCAAAATTTTTGTGTGGAAAACGAAATTCGTTATCATTTTCGCTAAATTCATACACCTTAATGAAGGTACGAGCATCATTGATGTTTTTTATAGCTTTAAACCCATACATCGTGCAAACAAACTTCTCTATTATGTTAACGACATTATTTAGGTTCTCCTCTGGTAAATTATTCAAGCTTTTAAATGCTTCAATAAACTCTTGATCTTTTCTTAATACAGTAAAAGGCTTCTTTTTCCTTTCTTGAAAAATACGGGATTATAATCACATCTCGCGAAACCGTGGAAAGCGGGCAATGCGTTACACAAGTCGTCGCCAAGTGCTGAATACAAATATAAAAATCGTTCTTTATTTCCTACGTTTCTTTATTTCCATTTTTATCCAAATTTTCACATTATTATGTACATTTTTCATGTTTCCCAGCATGATGATAGGAATGTCAGTATCTGAACTTATGACCACACTGATGTTCTCATTTATACGTGAAAAATCATTTTAGTGTCCTCTTCTTGACTAGAACACGATAAGCTTTCCACGGTTTCTTAGGTGACACTAGATTGGATATAGTCGTTTCGAACTCAATAACTACAGCAGTTTTCAGTATTTAGGTATAGGGTTTTATTACCTAAGAACGGAGCAATTTCATCACTTGCCCAATATATTGAAAGAAACTTGATTAGAGCTTCTAAAATAAGTTATTGAAGCATTTGAAAGTTTGAATAATTTACCAGAGGAGAACCTAAATAATGTCGTTAACATAATAGAGAAGTTTGTTTGCACGATGTATGGGTTTAAAGCTATAAAAAAAACATCAATGATGCTCGTACCTTCACTAAGATGTATAAATTTAGCGAAAATGATAACGAATTTCGGTTACTAAACAAAAATTTTGATGCATCTCTCTCGCCTCCGTCGATATCGGAACTTGTACAGCACGTTTTAAGAACTGTGTATGTATGTATACGATTTGGAACAACGCACACAAACAAGTGCCATCAACATTAGATCCCTTGCTTATGGGTGACAGCTTGAGGAAAACAAATTTAACTTGCAAGTGGTTTGATGGAGATCAATTACCTCCATAAGTAGAAATGACTATCCGAGATGCCGAAAATACTGAAGGTATTATATCATTTGTGCTTTTCACTTTTCATCCTATTATAATCTTAATTTTTATTAATAATTATTTTTTTTAGATGCGAGTGACAAAGAGAAAAATGATCTTTCACCCACTGAGCATCAAGAGAGTGATGAGTTGATGAAAGTGAGAATTAGGAAGATCTGTTATCGGAAGCTGAATAAATTTATTTTTATTTTCACTAAACTAAATAAATTTTCTGAGCAGATCATCCTGTATAACTTTGAAATGTACGAATGTATTAATTTGTATTCTCATAAAATAATGTATATTAATAATAAATTGAATATTTAATCAAATTAAAAAAAAAAACTCGGGAATGCTGCACGCACATTTTCTAACATTAAGTTATCAATATCGATATTACTAATTAAATCTTTATGGCGAATTTTAAAATTCGGGTATATGATAATATTCATACTGAGATTAACGATAAATACAGTCAGCTGCAAGTATGTGGGTGGAAAAGTCGTCAGCTGACGCAGGAAAGGTGATGAGCGCTGCCTCGCAGGCGATCAACACTCAGCACTGTTCTGTACCAGCTGACAACTTTTCCACCCACATACTATGACTATGTTTTTTGTGAATCTCAGTATAAATATTATCTTATACCCAAATTTTAAAGTTCGCCGAATAATTTAAATTTTTCATGTTTTTGGACCTGTGTGATCGATCAGCTGACGGTAAATCCGACGCCCCCCGTCCAGCTGACTATGTTCTACTTTCATTATATAACGTAATCTTCCCCTCATATAAGTTTTAGCATTCGCCGGATAGTTTTTTTTTTCAATTTTTTTTACCTTTGACGGCCACCCCCACCGCTACCCAACCAGCTGACGGTCCATTCATTGCTAACTTATATAAGAACAATCTATTTTTCATATTGTCAAAGTTCGCTGGATAGTCAGTCATTTTATACACGTGCTCCCGGCCTATTACTAGTTAGGTAAATACTTTAAAACGGAGGTTGGAGAATCAATCAAAACAATTACTCTTCTAACTAATACTGACGAAGTAATGAATTACATTAAAGGATTTCTAGCATTTTAAGGCAAAAAAGCATATTGAAAATACTTAAATCATTTATTGAAATTCACTCATTCACAACAATGATTGAACCTTACACTCTATTTCAACTGTAGAAAAGTTTTTTTGACTTGTTAGGTTTCATCAGTAAGACTTACCAAAGACGCCAGAAGGCATCCTATTCATTTTTACCTTTCTTGAACTATAAATCATACAAAATTTATCCTATGGAAAAAATAAAAGGATCAAAATTATAGAGAACTACAAGCTATATTTTTTTTATGACTCTGACAGGAAGATTGATATTTTTCTAGGTACGATACAATTTTACTGAAATAATGCTTTAAGAATGGGCCCATACATCACAACAGATGGCGCGAAGCCACCACACTATAAATCATACAAAATTTATCCTATGGAAAAAGCAAAAGGATCAAAATTATAGAGAACTACAAGCTATATTTTTTATGACTCTGACAGGAAGATTGATATTTTTCTAGGTACGATACAATTTTACTGAAATAATGCTTTAAGAATGGGCCCATACATCACAACAGAGAGCGCGATGCCACCACACTAGCTATACAGCAAGCGGAAATCAACTGGAATAATTTTCGTGTATCACAAAATGTCTGGTAAGACGTCATAAATAAAAGAAAGAAGACTAATTTAAAAAATATATATTTAAACTATGCAGAATAATGCGCAGACTAATTGTTTTATTTATTATTTCAAACGAAATATACGTTTACAAGTAACTTTTATTTATTTTGAAAATAAAAAGTACGGTTTCCTTTAACGAGTATAATTAAAAGCGATATCATATCTAAAGAGGGAACTAGGTATACATATTTCTCAATATCAACTTTAATTATGCATAAAGAAAAGTTTAATGATAATAATTATAGTATTTGTAAGACAGTCTATATCGACATTATCATTATACAAAAGTTTGATAAAGCATGCGCTAAACTATTAACTCTGTAGGGATCCTTCATAATATTCTTTCTATTTAAAATTTTAGTGAAGAGTTTGACTTCGTCGATTATTTATTCCAACTACTTTACTACGCCAAGGAATTATACTGTAAGTTATTAATTCCTATCCAATTGTGTGCTTTCTGACAACCTCACACTTGTTATTAGTTATTTAGTCATTTAGTGCTTAATGGAAACCGCTTTACATTACCCATATTATTTCAAAAGGCAACTATGTATATAAAAAAATTTATACATAGGGCAATGTCAATTTGTGTTCCTGTATTAATTAGGAATCTATCTTCTCGGTTCTAAAATGTCAAGGTGTGAACTCGAAGATATAGTTTTGAAAATATTCGTACATTATCTGGAATGATCTTGCGGATGTAAATCTGGAGGGCGCCAGCCTGACCTCGATTGCAAATAGGCGCAATTTTTTTTTCCGAAAATTTTTATATTACTGAAAAGTGATTAGTTTTATGTTCCCACCGAATTTATAGGCTCATTTTTTAACATTTCTTAATGATTTTCAAACCAATTATTCTCGAAATGGTTAACAGATGCTATAGAAATTATTTAAACAAACCATATTAGAATAGTGCCACGTAAATTTCAGCAGCGAGGCATTTTAACAATTATTACAGATAAATGCATACTGCTATAGTATCAAATCTGCAGAAAAGAGTGGAGCAATTTTTAGTGAAAGAATATTGTCTGCATTGCTTTATTGTTGTAAGAGATATGATTATTTTTGTGCAGCACCTGCTACCGTTTTGAATTTACAAGTGCTCGTCTCCTTGTTACGGTTCGTCAGTACTTGTACTGTATGATTGCAAAACATTTACAAAACGTTCTTATTATGCTTATTACTTATTACGTTATAAATTATAATTTGAAATATTCATGAGAAACAGAAACCAACAAGCAACTAAATAAACTTAAATTTACTTCTTGGTGCATGAAAAATAATAATATCATTATAATAAGTTATATTTTCATTAGAGGTACTCATTCGAAGCGAAATTTAATGCTCTTTAATTTTGATCATAAATTACTTTTCGATTGCATTATTCTTAAGTTATAAGCATGGATGCATTATTCTTAAATTATAAGCCACAAACTGAAAAAAGTGCCAAAAATTCGTGGTTTTTTCGTTCTCACAAAAATTTGCCAAGGGTTTGGAGGCCTAAAACTTTGATTCTACATACTCTCTACAATACATACAAGATAAAAAAAATCTACTACCTCCTTTAATGTAACTATCACCCCCTTTCGATGACGCCGTTCCTGTACTACTAACTGTATGAAGAAAATCGACAGCATTAAATACGACAAATGTAAAATTGTCGAAGGCGTCAGATGGACTGTGTTCTGTTATCTAATATCCGAAGTGAATTAGTGAATATGTTATGCGATGTGTGCTGGATAGGGTGGAGTAGTTCTATAGGTAGAACTAATTTTTAATTTGCTATTTGCAGTTGACATCACCATAGTTGCGGAAAGTAAAGTGCTCGGCAGTATTCAACCAATAAGCTCTGTATACGGTTTAAATTTAAACAATAAAATGAAAATTAGCATTCTAGACAGAGCAAATGATAACAATCCACACACGATAAAGATAAGCGAGCGTGAGATAGTAAATAGGACGATATAACTTGAAACTCTTATCGATAATGCATGCGAATATGAGTTTCGATTGAAAATAGATAACAAAAAAATGGGGTCGGTAGTCTAGGGGTTAGCACAGAAAATAAAATACATTATAAACAAAATCCTTGATTTTAGGAAAGTAAAAATAAACCCCGACAAGACTGAGACTATAACATTTAACCAAAAATTCACAAACATTAAAACGTTTAATGAAGTTAAAATCAACTCTCAGGGCATCACGGAGAAGAATGCCATAAGTATTTGGGCGTCTCTCTCGAAAAGAGACTTTGTTTTGGCCCGCATGCAACTGAAAATGAGGTCGGTAGTCTAGGGGTTACACTTTATATATAAAGTGATCTTTAGGCCAATCTTAACTTTCGGCTGCGTGGTCTGGAACGCCGCTTCAAATACTCAGCTAAATAGAGTTCAGACCAGAGAGAATATATTGCTCCGCTTAATCATCAACTCATTAGATATGTGACGACTGAGGAATTGCAGAGAATATGCGGGTTGAAAAGAATTACAGATTACGTCAGGGAGACAGCCCAGAAATTCTTCTCCATGAAAGCGTTCACATCTGTCCTGACCAGAGATATAGCAAAACAATTCGACAACACCCAACACACGCATGGACTACTACACCAAAACTCGACATCTACTATACAAGACGCCCATGACAATAACTATCGCACAACGCATCCCACCTACTCCACCAACCAACATGTGCACTACCCCCCGAGGAATCCGGCGGCAGAAAATTACCACACCCGTTTTTATTAATTACATTCATTTTCCAAACAGAATCTTTTATCCTCCCGAATCCATATATTTTTATCACTTGACGAAAGTTTAATGAGGCAAGTTTTTCTCTAAGGATATAGTCCACTCAATCCGGCGTTAAAAAAGGTGATCCGTGCAGTTTAGGTAGAACGCGATTTTATTTTCTTATTATGTGGGGGGCGGGAAGTCCAACATAAGTTTAAATTTGAGTTTTCGGGGCAGGGGGTGCATCCATTTTGAAAATAAGGGTTTAAATGGTTTTTGTAATACATCTTGAAAACTACAACTCCCACAAAAAAATTGTAGACAGCTTTTTTGTGCATAGTAATATTATCTACAATTGTTAACAACTTTTTGTTGTGACTTTTGTTGTGACGATAATTAAGAAATTATAAGCAAAAATTAATGAAAATTTAGAGGATGAAAAACTATCATTGCTAATAACTTTTTTCTATTAATTTTCCACTCGGTGGATCTTTGTAGCTGAAAAGAGCACTATAGAATATGAACGTTCTCATTTAATTATATTTTTTGATATATTTTTAAAAACCATATAATTCTTTATGGACAGCTTCTCTGCCAGCTTTGGCCGGTGAAGTATTCATAATGGGCCGTTTCAATTTGAAATATTATTTTTATTTTCTGACCTCGACCGATTTTTCATTAAATCGGTCGGGGAAGGTTGTTGTTTGGTTGCTTGTCACTAATGTCAGATATGAAACTGACAGATACCAAAAGGTTTCAGGAGAAGATTTTTTGACAGATGTCAAACTGACAAATTTCTTGTCGCTAAACGTTGTTAGTTCTAAATCTGTCAAACTGACAGCTGCCAAAAATTCTGATTCTAAATTTTGACAGTCGAAAATTTTTAGGTTGGTATTGTACTTGGTTTGGTTTTTAGGTTATGTTAATGTTTTTTAGGTTGTGATTGCCGGAACTTTTTCCGGCGTTGTGCCGGAAATGGGTTCAAGTTTCTCATACTTTTAACGTCAGTGTCACTTTTAATAGTTTTGGGCAAAAAACTTACTTTGAGCCCAGTTATTTAATTTTTTTCACGTAAACCAAATTAAAAAGGTGCAAGTGGTGAAATTGGAATTTTTACTGCTTTTCAATAGTTCGATTACAAAGTGTAAGTAATCATAAAATAAAGAATTTATTGTGCCAAAACGGCACTAAACGTAATTCGATCTCAACCAAAACCTCAACCTTTTCAGATCTTCTGGAGCAGTAAAGAATCCCTCATGCAAAGTTTCATCCGTTTAGTAGTTTCGCTGCTATCGTGTCAACATTCATACATACACACGCGCACACACACAGACATATTTCAAAAACAACTTTTTTGGATTCCTGGGACCTCAAAATGTAAAGATTTGATGTTATCTTAATTTTCGATTTTGGACCAATTTTTCATAACCTCCCCAATTTTATTGTGGGGAGGTTAAAATGCATCTGGAATTTTTTTATAGAGTATCTTATAGCAAATAATTTGACCTCCTATTTTTTAATATTTTGATAATTTTTAAGTTTTCGGGGTCGGAGGTGTACCCATTTGGCCGCCATCTTGAAAATGAGGGTTTAAATGCTTTTTTAATCTTGAAAACTCCCACAAAAAATTGTAGATAGCTTTTTTGTAAATAATAATATTATCTACAACTGTTATTAACACCTTTTTGTTGTGACTTGAATAATTATTAAGAAGTTATTTATAAGCAAAAATTAATGAAAATTGTAGTATTCCTAATAACTTGTTTTCTGTTAATTTTATGAAAGAAATGAAGAAGGTCAAATATAAATGAGATTTTTCAATAAAAATGTAAAAAAGGGAGTTTTCATAAAGTTATAATTTATCTTAAGTTTGACAACTGTTTACAAAGAATGATTTATTCTCGGCAAATCAAAAATAAGAAAGTTTACAAGAGTACGGTACCCCCACGCGGGGACACAAATTGTTATTTCTTTATTTTGCAAGTAAACCGTATTTAAACTTTTCTTCGTAATTGAAAAATCTTTATTAAACAAAATTTTCAATAAAAACGTAAAATAAAGGTAGTTTGCTTAAGGTTGATTTCATATTTTCTAATTCTTAGAATATCCTGTACAATTTATCTTAACTTTGAAAACTGTTTATGACTTCCTAAGACAAGCAAAACTCTCTCCACAAATCAAAAATAAGAAAGTTTACAATAGTGCCCCATCCGGGGACACACTGCATAGTAATTGTAAATAAGATTATATTATTATTAATGAAAAATATATTAATAAGTTAATATAAAAAACATAAAATATAATCATTTAAATGGTACGTAGTTAGAGATAAAGTACCAATAATTTTCTTCTACCTATATACGTCACTTACATTTGACCTTCCTCCCTTTACAGCACTAAAAAACACTTAAAAATGATCAAAATATAAACAAATAGCAGGTCAAATTATTTGTAATAGAATGCTCTATAGAAAAGCCCTGATGCATTTCTTCCATAAAATTAATAGAAAAAAGTTATTAACAATAATAGTTTTCCATCTCCTAAATTTTCATTAATTTAAAGAGAAATTGTCGATTTCTCATTATTCTCGTCATGTTTTAACTATGAGCATAACGTTGATACATTTTTATATTTACATATTTTATTAATCACTTAATAACACAACATATGCCAGTAACAAAGTGTTGTACAATTGATTGATTGAGTTGATTGAATTTTTCTTATGTTGGACACTCATCCTTTCATGGTAATACAGTACTACAAGCGATCATACTAAGAACACGTAATAATAAGTGTCCTTCAAGTAAGAGCAATGTGTCCTTGTATTGAACTGAATATAGATTTTTTGTGTATTAATAAACAAAATCCCACGATCATTTTAATTTAAGTAGGTTAACATTTAATTATTATCGGAGATCCAATATTATACCAAAATTAGTTTATTTAAATTTACTCCAGGGGGAGAAAATAGAATTTAATGAAATTATTAAGACTGTGGGAAAATATACCTGTGTGTACATGCACACTTCTTTATAATTACCATATAACTTCTATAATTATTTATATGCAGGGTGATTTACCACGATATGCGGAAAATAAAATGGTATACTAGTCTTTTATGTGTGAAAGTATCTGCAAAATTTTAGAGCGATCCCAGATAATTTAGTAATTTTTGTTGCATTAAAACTTGCAAAGATATTCTACTGTTACTTGTCTGTGCTCAGTATAGAGCGCTGAACTTACATGTGAAGGAACATATCGAAGATGTTTACATTTCCGTAATTGTTCCCAAATTTACTATTTGTGATTTTGTTTCCTTACAAAGGAATAAGAAATAATTATAGTATTTTCTTCGAATACGAGATTTTTTAAATGATTAGCAGCTATATTATGAAACTCCGTTATTAATTTAAGTTAAATATTTAAATACACATCAATAAAATAATCTCATATTAAAAGTATTTTAAAAAAGTATTATAATGCTAAAATTTAAGGCTGATTGATACTAACAAAAATGGCGATTTGAAATGTTACACAAAATTTAAATGAATAGGAAATAAAAGAAACAACTTGATATTAGTACCCTCTGAATTATCAAATAGTAATTAGATGATATTGGAAGTTTTTTTTTGTAATGTCAAATACATAGGAGGCTAATTGTTGAGAGAAAAAGAAGTCGTGGCGTTTGCCAAATCTTCGCGACCGTCTACTATAGATAATTTCTGAGAGGAAAAAATGTTACGATTTTAAGCAATTATTGAAAGGAAAACGAATTATTAATAAAAAAAAAACTCCGTATGTATGCTAAAAATTAATTATATGTGGGCTCAAAAAGTACTATTCGGGAAATCTTTCAAAAAGGTAACATAAAGGCCATAGATAGAACTAACACTTAATAAATATAAGAAGGATTATTTTCGAAAACTATGTTTTTTTATGTTTCGTGTTTTAATTCGAGAATTTCAGCCATACAGAAGCAAAAAGAACAAATCGTTAATAATTTAGTCATCTTTTGATTACGGTGACGCGCCTTTAGAGACTTCACAATTTATTTGGTAAATTAGAAATTCAATTTAGGATTAAAAAAAATATGTATAAGAAGGGAGACAAAAAGTTAGTTCGTGTGAGCCACGGGTAGAAAAGGGTTGGATTATCGCTGACGCCTTAAATAGTAGCAGCTCCCACATATTGTTTAAAATTAGTTGTTTAAAGTTTTGAAATGAATAGCAATATTGTTTTATTTCATCTAATATTGGAGTTTAATTGTTGTATTGTGTCGAAAATTATTTTCTTAAAGGCCACAGCCATGCTAGTAAGTCTAGGAGTCCTTGAAACTGCCAAAAAAGGCTCATAATCGGAGCCTACAATAACTGCTTGATCAACCAAGCACGCAAAAAGTTCAGAATGATACATTATCGGGAACAGCTCATATTTTGAGGAAAGTCTTGGAGTAGGAGTCTCTGTGATCCCTTGTTGGGGGGTTTGAATTCTAAACTGTTGAAGCAGACTTCATCAACATCTTCAAAAGTGCTTAAAACCTAGGCTCCAACAGAGTTGAATCCTTGGTAGTATCGCAACGGTGTTCCAAGCAAAAGTCACAGCCATAAAAATTGTGCATGACAATGGTACCGACCAAAGAATCTGCATCATCACTGACAGCCATGCACCACTCAAAGCTCTGGAAAGCTATTGATTCTGTAGGAACGTTCCAAAACAGCAAAACACTATCTAGCAAAACTGGTGGAACACAACAGTGTACAATTGGAGTTGACGCGAGGATACCAGTGCAATAATGGTAATGAAAGAACAGATAAACTAGCCAGAGGATCCATAAATCCTCACTACAGTCATCACCTTTCCACGAAAAAGATCCTTGGGAGGCGTAAAACCTCTGAGTCTCAATGGAGTGGAAATTCCATTTGCCAGTGAGGCTAAATACCTAGGAGTCATTTTTGACCAAAAACTGACAAGGTATACCCATATCCAAAAAGTCACACAAAAAGCAACGATTGCCCTGGGAAGGTGCGGGCAGACGTGTGAAAAAAACTGGGGGTTAAACCCCAAGAGGACCCTATGGTTATATACTAGGGTCGTTAGGCCTGTGATAACCTATGGATCGGTGGTATGGTGGACCAAGACACTGCAGCTGGGAGCAATAAGGCTATTAAGTGGCGTACAAAGGCTTGCTTGCCTGTGCGCCACGGGGGCCATAAAAACTGCTCCCACGGCTACTTTGGAGGTCCTTCTAAATCTGCCACCACTACATATTTTCATCCAAGCTCGTTCAGTATTGCACATGCTAATGCAAGGCACAACGCCCATAAGACAACAACGCGGAACAGAGCACCAAATGTTATACTCAGAGCTGAAGGCAAACCCCATTCTGGGAATGCTACCAGACACCATGATCCCAAAGTATAACTTCTATAAAAATTTTCAAATCAAAATACCAGACAGAGAGGACTGGAAGAATGGCCTTCCGATATCGGCACAAACAGGATGGCTCCAAGAGTGGAGTAGGAGCTGGGATTTACGGGATAAGGTCGAAAACAGAAATCCCGATAAGTCCAGGAATACATGCCACAGTATTTCAGGCAGAAATGGCCGCTATACAGTGGTGTGCAAAGGAAATAATGAGGCAAGGAACTGTCAACCAATCAATTGTCATTTTTTCTGACAGCCAAGCAGCGCTAAAGGCAATCGGTTCCATGCAGGTCGACGCAAGACTAGTATGGGATTGTATTAACGCATTTATGGACCCAGGAAGTCAGAATAAAGTGACCATGGCATGGGTACCAGGACATGAGGGACACAGGGGAAATGAAAATGCTGATGAACTGGCTCGGGAAGGCGCATCTAATGCCCTGGTAGGTCCCGAACCCTTTTGTGGCGTGGCTAAGCCATGCAAACGATGGATCATTAATAAATGGGTACAGGACAAATCTCTAGAATGGTGGAAGAGTTTCCCGCTACAGAGACAGACTAAAGAGTTCATTAAAGAACGATCTGCCAAATTCACGGAAGATTGACTATGCCAAAATAGAAAGGCCATTAGGATAATAGTGGGTCTTCTAATTGGACATTGTAGGCTCAAATGAATCTAATGGGCCTGGCAGATGATGCAACATGCAGATTTTGTCAAGAGGAAGAGGAAACCTCAGTATATGTGTTGTGCCACTGCGAAGGCCTAGCCAGACTGAGATTCCTTGGTGAGGAAAAAACAAGGGCAGATAGCTATATTAAGGAGCCCCAGCCCCTATCACGGCTTTGGAGTCTGGGACAAAGGATAAAGCTGGATAAGGAACTCTAAATGAATTAGATTAGGAGCGCCACAATAGATCCAAAAGGATCGCGGTGACCAAGGCCAAGAAGCCAGCTCCTCCCTTCAATCAGTCAATTAATCATCGGGCAAAACTGGTGGAACACAACAGTGTACAATTGGAGTTGACGCGAGGATACCAGTGCAATAATGATAATGAAAGAACAGATAAACTTGCCAGAGGAGGAGCAAGACAGCCTTGATGGGACCAGAACCAACCTGCGGGATATCATATAATACCGTTAGAAGATTTGTAAGGAACTGTCACCCCAGTCCAAGACAACTTGTCTTGGACTGGGGCGACAGATATGAGACTATCACTATTTTCATCTCTGACGGACCATTCAAGACAAAGACCAACAAATTGCTAAAGCTGAGCAAAAAATAACTGAGATGTTCAGTGGGCATCCTAACAGGACATTGGACACGAAATAAACACCTAACCAATATAATGGTGAGGGATAATCCAAAATGTGTGGTGAGGATGAGGAAATTCCCCAGCACATGCTATGTGAATGTCTAGCGTTGGTGGCTAGAAGGCTTTTCATACTTCGGGGGATCATTCTTGACCTCGGAAGAGATAACCAAAGCTCCTATCGACCGTACACTCATCTGTTGTTGGAGCAACGGGACTAATGGGATATCGAAAATATGGAGTACAATAGATTTAAGCTTCAGTACTCATAAGGAAAAAAACTATTTAATAATTTAATTTTACCTTCGATATCACTTTAGTATAAAAGGATTTTCCAGGGTGTGTTATTTTAATCTTGGTCATAATCATACTTGACAAAATTTTTAAATTTCGATATAAACAAGTATAGATTCTGGTCGAGGTAAAAACGTATTTAGTTCATAAAAAATGATGGCACTATGATCAGAGATAGTGTCATCATTTATAGTTCTGGAATTTATTAATAGACAAAGATTACATCAATAAATTTCTTGTGACGTGTTTATGATACGGGTAGGTCTTTTATTAATTGCTGAAAATCGCAAGACGTCATACATTGAGATACTGCATTATTTATTATATAATTGGTCAACATTAAGATCACCTAAAATAAGTAGCTGATTTTCTGGAATTTCCACCTTTCCAAGGATTACGAGCTATTACTACTTAAATATCGCAGTATATGACTGAATTTTGTCAAGCGAGTGTGTGATTTTTATTAGAAAATCTTCAAGATATGTACTTTAATTGATGTAAGTAATAGAATTAAACTTTAATATCATATTCATACTTCGTAAGAGTATTTTGTTACATATTTCAATAGACTTAATTGAAAAAATCATCGCGACACGCCGCAGAATATTTTTCCTCTAAAAAACTTGTTTCTTATTATTAAATAACAATTTTTGTTAGTGTCCAGTTGCGTAATTGATAGATATTTACATATATTATTAAACATGGAACATGATGATGATCCATACAAGTTACATAAAAAAAAGTTAAATAGAAGATACAGTAATTTATAAAAGTTTCCATTTGGTTATCGATGGAAGTAGGAATGAGTATCTGCCTCATTCTTTTCCAAGTTCATATCCACTCCCAATTCGAACACGATTCATCGTACAATAAAATTATATGCGAATAAAAATATTACGAATAAAATTTTCTACAGAAATATTTATGAGTTATCTATCGTACATTATAAATTATTTTTCGTATAATCGAAACGTGTGGAATCACTTAACTACACATTACAGGCTACAAGGTTGTTTATGTGAATAGATCCATGGTATTAAATATCAGCATTAGTAAACAAAATTCCTCAACTAACTCTATATTGCCATAGAAGCGAAAGAGTCTAGGAATAAATATTTAAAATATAAGGTTCTATTCACTAGGAAGGCGTCGAGAGAGAGAAAATCAAGACTTCTTAAACACATTCTTAATCTCACCCAAACTTCTAATTTCTTGGAAAACTGAAAATAATGGGTACCGCATTCAGAAGTCTTAACGTTGCTGAAAAAACACATACTTGATTCATTGTGAAATTTATTTACTTACTTTGCTTCTGAAATTGAAAATGAACACGACTCTTCTCCCAAACTTCAGTGACAGTGATGATGATTTTTTTTTGCCGCGATGTTGTTGGTAATGCCATACAGTGAAGATAGATCAATTAAAATAATTTTATCACAAAACGTCTGCCAAGGCTTTGTGAATATGAAGAAAGAATATTATATTTTACTTACATCCGCCGATGATATACAGAATACAGTGTGTTCCCGGATGGGGTACCGCACTCTTTTAAATTTTCATATTTTCGGTTTGCCGAGAAAAGGTTCTTTACAAAAAGTTGTGCTTGCCCTGGGAAATCATAGACAGTTGTCAAACTTAAGATAAATTATACAGAAACGTACATAAATGTAAAAAAAAATTTGCTTAAAGTCGAATACATATTTTCTTATTTCTAGAATACCCTGCATAATTTATGTGTTTATGACTTCCTAAGACAAGCTAAACTTTTTATAAAGAATGAGTTTTTCTCGGCAAATCAAAAATAAGAAAGTTTATAAGAATGTGGTACTCCATCCGGAGACACACTGTATATTGCAGTTTCATATAAGAAAATTATCACACGTCAAACAATTTTAATTTTTGGTACACTATAGTTTCTATAAAAGAAATTACGCAAGAAAATAAAAATATATTGTTATGTGTTGCAACCCCAGAATGTAGGCAACACAGAATTCAATTAATTCGAATGTCACAATGTAGAGATTTGCACCTACTGGAGAAAGAACCTACTAGAAGCTCTAAAGTGATGACATCTATTCTGTATATCTAGAGAATGGTGACGTCATACAGAAAATTCGGGATCTGTCATTTTTAGGCCGCATTCTCGGCAGGAAGGGAAGTTTTGAATTGACAAGTGAGGTTAAGACTACAAAGTGAAAACAAAGTGATAAACATTGTTATTTTTAGTCAGTAAAGTACATTTAAGTTAATAATAGGATTGTGAAGTATCCAGTAAATTATTTAATAAAGTGTGTTTAGTGGTTATATCTTGTTATAATTTTTGGAACCCACGGAATTTGCAAGGGTGGTTTCCTAGGAGTAGAAACACGTCACGATATATAATATGAAATTAAGTGTTCGGAAGGCAATATTTGCACAGATAAAAAGTGGCTAACGCTTTTGTCAATTATTTTACCGAAATTGGAGAAAACTTGCAAATAAAATAAAGGAAATCAGTAAACTATACCTACGTGCCAAATTCACTTTGTCTCGTGGATGAGAATGAATTAATGGAAACTATAAGTAAATTAAAAAATAAAAAATCTTCTGGCATTGATAACATAAGATCCGAAACTTTAAAAGACGTAGCTCAGCTTATTGAAAAACCCTTGGTCTTCGAAAAAAGCAGATGCCCTTTTGAATTTAAAGCCGTGGTACAACCAGGGGCGGCTTAAGGGCCGGGCAACCCGGACGACTGCACGGGGCGCCGGCAATAATAGTTGTTTTCGTTGGAAAATCATATCAAATTATATCAGAATATATATCAGCTAAAATTGTAATAATACAGAACAGTCGAATAACATTAAAACAGTCTAAATAATTAAAAAAAATATAACGCAAATATGTTTGTTTAGCTATGAAACACCTCACTACTCATTCCTCAAGCTTCCTGCTCTATTATTGACTGACACGGAGGCAGGCAACGTGCACTTTTCATTTCAGAATATTCAGAAAATTGTTATACCAAAATTAGCTGTATGTATTTCATATCTAACTTCTTTATAAATAAATAAATGGCAATTTGTTTTGCATGAAATATTAAAATAATAAAAAGGAACCTTCCTCTAAATAAACTTGTGTCGGGGTCCTCTCATTATAGTAGCGTTGAGATGGTTTAAACAAAAAAAATTATACTTATTACAAATTAATTATTATTAATAATATATCGTAAATTCACATTGATGTGTAAACATAAATCACTTGATCAAGAACATCTTTTTATTTCTAGTGATATGAAAATAATTTTTTTATAAGAATTTTTATAAATATGTAAAAATAAAAAAGTTAGAGGTAAGATATTCATAGCCACCTCCTAAAACTACCCCTTAAGCAGAAGCGAAGAGAGTACTATGTAAATTGATGCCCATATCTAAATTTAAAATACGTATTATATATTTTAAAGCGATCGGAAGATATTGCCGAAAAACTGATATTTAAAATCCCCCTTTAAAGAAGGACTATTTAGAGTACCTTTATTTTTGGATGTACTATCAGCCACATAAATATTCAGAGACAATTTTGGACCACCGTGTATACACGGTTATAATACTCCATGTGTTAAGTTAAAAAGTAGAGTAATCTCGGGGTCCGAAAGGATATTCTTGCACTTTAGTACGAAGTACGTCCGTGAAATTTCTGTGATTATTTAAGGGAGGGGCGCCAAAAAGAGCTCCCGCCCACGTGGAAAATTTATCTTGAGCCACCCGTGGGTACAACCTATTCATAAAAATGGACACGTGATGAACGTGGCTAATTACAGACCTATCTCTTTGATATTAAGTGTGGCAAAACTATTCGAAATGTTACTAAAAAAGCGTCTTACTAACTACCTAGATAAATGTAATGCGCTTTAGAATAATCAGTTTGGTTTCAGGCAGAGCAGATCGTCGGAGGATGACATAGTATAATTAGCAGCAAAAATTAATAAAGCTGCTGATGAAAAATATCCAGAATCGTGTATATTTGTCGATCTGGCCAAGGAGTTTGATACCGTTGACCACATCAAATTTTTACGCGTATTGGAGAGCATTAGCCTCAGAAAAACTCCACAGGAACTGATAGAAAGTTATTTAATGCATAGACAGCAATGCGTAAGACTTGGCGACACGTTAAGTGAAACTAGAACCATAAAATTTGGAGTCCACATGGAACTGTACCGTGGCCGGTACTCTTCAATATGTATACATCTCAGTGATTTATACAGGTTAGAGCTGGATGTAGTGAGTTTCGCTGATGATACCGCTATCTTATATAAAGCGGACAACTGGAATACTCTAAAAAATATAGCAGAAAGAGATTTCCACCATATAGTGCAATGATTTAACACATGAGTTCTTATGATAAATTTCAAAAAAACTCACTACATTCCCTTCACCTCTTATTAAAAATATTTACCATCGTACAGCAAAGTGACAATCTCTACAGAGATGCATATAAGTTCTGGTGTTATTTTTCAATCTAACTCGTTTTAACTCAAGAACCGAACAATTATTTGGTACCACACTTTCTCCGTGTTGTCATTGCATATTTGTTAGCAAAAAGTGTTAATATAAATGACGAATTTTCATAAAAATAACAAATATAAATGTTTTTATAAGATTATGTCGATAAAATATGGGAATTTGCGGAGGTTAATCTATATTTATCTCTGCAAAGTCTCACAATTTCCCACTTGGTATGACGGGAAACTTTTTGAACTTTTCATCTTTCGGAATAGATATCAAGTACATTGAGAAGAAATACAGACTAGAAGGCGACTTTTTTATTTGAATCTTCTTTTATAAAATTAGCAGTTTCCGAGAAAATGTGATATGAAAATAAGCAAGATACGGTGTAGTTAATAGACATTGAATGTAAACTTGTACTCGCTTTGACGTTGAAGCACAACTCATGGTAGCAGCACTGTAATCGTATAATAATTTAATATTACACCAGTAGACCATTAATTTATTTTAACCATGGATGACTTCCAATTCGTAGATTTCATGTAAGATCTCCACAAAGACATCAAGGTGCTGTTCTTTTATAAGCTTGATGAGATCTCCTGGTATATTATCTGGCTCAGATACTTTATTGCATCTCCAACTAACTAGCATTATTGCACTAATATTGAGCTGAATTGTCATATAATTATTTTATAGTGGTTGGAAGTACTATTGTGAATTAATTAGCTGTCTGTGACAATTTGGCGGTATAGAAACGCCTTAGGAATGTTCTTACAACATAATTATAAAACTATTTTATAGAGGCTCTATAATTACCTAGTAAATGTTCCCGATATATTTCTTCTAGTGCTTCAAGTAATTATTCGAACACTTTTATTGTATAATAATAATAATAAATCTTGGTTACAGAGCTATTATAAAATTTGTGGGTTGCTAGTCTAATGTCGTATTATCAAGTGATATAAACGATTTTACAACTAATTATAAAGCGGTTATACAGAAACTTCATTGCGGTGTTTTAGCTGAACTAAGTAATTGCATAAAGAACCTTTATAAAGCCGAAAGTTTGCCGTTGCAGCATTTCACCTGCAATAGTTATATTTATAAAACTGTGCAAGTGAAGGAAAGAATTACTATTCTTATTATAACGTGAAATACTTTAGTCAATCACAAAAAGAATTAGATGTTATGAATGATAATGAAAATGAAAAAAAATATATTTTGAAGCCACTTGACTGTTTAGTTAGCGGAAATATTGAAATTCACCTGCTTTCACTAAACACTCTAGAAAGCTATATGATACGTACCTATATAATTACCAGAAAACTATCCAAAGAGCCGTATGAGTTTATAATATCTGCGAAATATACTGAATTGTTCTATAAGGTAAGTTCAAATATGAATTTTCATTTAAAAATATAGATTTTTTTTTGAAAATATTGCAAGTCAGAAAAATTCGAGGTTTGGGTTAGTTTAGAGCATCCAGATTGCTATGAATTCCAGAAAATAGTTGGAAATTTTTAATTTAATAAACTATTTTACATAATATTGATAATTTATTTAATTAAAAGAAAACATTTTTCTGACTTGCAATATTTTTCAAAAAAAAAATCAATATGTTTAAATGAAAATTCATATTTGAACTTACTTAATTTTTCTGAACGACTTTTCCAAATACATTTTTCCTCTATCTCAATCGCTAATGTTACTTTTGCAAAATTCACATTTTAAAAACATCACAGTTGGCTTTGAAATAGAGATTGAGTAACAGTTCTTCCAAAGGTAGTTTATTATGGGTATTATATGCTATAAAAAATATATACAAATCCAAATACAAATAGCCAAGTTATAGGGGTGGCTTAGTACGAAATGGGACACACTGTATGTTATTCACACTCACCTGCATCTTTTGAGTTTTGGCGGAATCCGCCCCATAAGGGCGGATTCCGGTTTAATTTATAGAAATAGCTTACTGTGGCTCGAATTTATATTCTCTACTTTCGACAACAAAACATCTACCATTTTTCACACTTCATTAAGAGTTATTACATTATTTTTATGATTTTACACCATTTTTAAGGGATGTTTTTGACTAAAAAACAAAGCTGACACGATAGATCCTTTTTTGGACTACGGATTCGGATTCGGCGTTGAAAAATACACCAAATCTGTATAATTTGGTCCGCTGCACAGAATTTCTTTTTTTATGTGCGGCTGGGTTATTTATAACAATGAATTAACAACGAATTTCAAAAATAATATTAATTTTATCAATGAACTAATTTCATACTCACAGCACGTATTGGATAAAATAATTTGCAAGGTGTACAGTTTCTCGAAGGAAGCAAAAAATCGTGTTATTGAGAGCCCTTTTTGCAATGTATTGACTTTTTACTGTGTAAATTATATGTATACAATATTCTCAAATCATAACAACTTAACTTTAGCTATATTAAAAGATTTCAGATTAATTTATTATCCATATAAGCAGGGCCGTAGCGAATGGGGTATGGGGAGTGCGTTACCCCTCCAACTTGGTGAATGTTGAAAATTTGAGACATAAGCGGAAAAACATTTTTTTTTACATTTTCTCCCCCCTCGCTGATAAATTTTTTGGAGGCGTTGGCTTCTTAAGTTTGTTATTTGAAAATAACCCCACAAAAAAGTTGTCTCGCTACGGCTCTGTATATGAGTTATTTTTAGTTGCAATGAAAGCAATCATTTCTAAGCGAAATACTTTTTTTAATTGCATCGTTACTTATTTTTCAGCCAACGTTGGAATTAAAACACAGGACTACAACAATAGCCAACTAAATGCCAGTAATGAGACACACAGTATTACAGTAGAAGGTCCAACTAGAAAATATATAAAACATAGAAGATTTATACCCTTTGCCAGGCCTTCCAAGAGGTAACAAAATTAAATAGCTCAGACATAAAGTTTATTGCAAAATTAATTTCGCAGTCGGTATAAAACTGCAATGAAAACTTAACACTGCAATAGCTGCCACAAATACCAAAGCACTGCACACTGGAATTAAATTTAAACCAAGAACCCGGAATATTTCCATAGCCTATAATACTGCGAGGTTACTTGTGCACTAAAAAATAAATTGCAACAAGTTTTAGGTTATCTAAGAGGAACTGAAATAAATGAAAATTACACTATTTGCCAAATAAGCTGCAACCTAAAAATTATATTGGAACAAACATAATCATTTCTGAATAGGTTAGAAGAGTACATCTTAAGTAGGTATGGAAAAAATGGTGTCTATTGATGGCCAAAGAAGAACAAGCATAGGATATGTTAGTAACTTACTTGAAATTAGAAAATGTAGAACTAATATAAGTTTAGCACTTACCAGTCAATCAGTCGACGATGTCTCTGAGTTTTTGAGCTAATCGTCTAATGTTGCAATAAAAAATATAGAAAAGAAAAAATAATCAGTATTACATCTTTATTATTATTTAATTAATTAAGATTCAAACACAAATAGAAAATATGATTTTTGAGTTATTAAAAATTATGGAAGAACTGTTTTCCTGGTAGTTTGTTTACTGAATAATTGTATTATTTTGAAGAAAATACAGATATAATTATTGGAAGTGAATACATTGCAAAAACAGTCTCAAATTATGAAGAACAGCAAACGCGTCTTTGCGTCCCCAGTAAAAAGAACCCGAGCACTTTCTGGTGCCGTTCTATAGGTCAAATTCTCATGTTTTCAAATAGTTTTTTTTACATTTTTATAGATTGATAGAGGAGAGCTAGCGCTCATTTGCATCCTTTAAATTAACGCTAGAGCACTAACCATTAATTAGCTATTAGATATCAACGTCGGTGAAGGCTGGAGGCAGCTGGAAGCAGCGGAGCGGGTACGATGTATGCTTAAACTGGTGAAACCAGACATTATTTCTCGTTTTAATCTCATGTTAGTTCTACATTGGCGTAATTTCTTACTCAATTCAGATTGACTGAATATCTAACATATTTTCAAATGAGTGCATTAAGGGTAAATTTTTAAGATGTTAGTTAAAATAGACTTTTTTTAAATAAAATATGTTGCTTCTTGAGTAAATTCGACCTCTTCCAATATAATAATAATTGTAAAAAATAATTAATTTTGCAGATCCCTAACTATTTTATTCAATGTTCCTTTATTATTAGCTGCTAAATAGAAAAACATTGTAAATTATTTTCACACTTGTAACATATTTTGCTTTTTTATATAAACCATGCTTCAAATACTGATTACAATGTGACTACCACCTCCAGCCACCCCCTGCTTTGATAACTAATAACAATAACGCATTCGAGGTTAGTGCGGTATTAATTCCACATCCAGTGGAAGTATAGTGACACAAAAAAAAAATGAAAATTTTTATTGTTCAAATAGGCTTAGAATGTCATGAATCGTCGAGATTCTTAGTTTGAGCAAAAAATAAATTTCTGTCTGTAGGTCGATTTGTTGGTCTGTCTGTAACTTTTTTTGTGAGCACGATTACTCTGGAACAGTTTGAGATATTGATTTAAAATTTGGTACACGTATGTATTTTAACGAGATCTTTAACTAGATTATATTTTGATTTTATTCCGTTGAAGGGTTGGGAGGTAAACTGGTGTAAATAGGTAAATCAAGCAAAAGTTCATAAAATTGGTATTTAGTAAAAAATCTTTTGGCATTAGCCAGCCCCACCCCTTTAATAAAGGGGATAAAAAATTAAATTGTAATTTAGTGTGTGTACAAGAAGCAAAGGCCTCAATTTTTATTTACTTCACCCAGCCCCACTACCATTCCTCTACCACCATCCCCACTCCCATTACCGAGGTGGCATATTGTTTTTGGGGTAGGCGATTTCAAATATTATGCTATTAATATTCCATGGACAATTACTTCCCCATAGTGGAGTGTAAATATAGAATCAACATTTTTTTGTTGTGAGAAACTTGGATAAAATCTGGATGTTGAAGTAGTGATTCCTTGGGCAGCGGTTTTTTAATTTAAAGTGTTGAAGTAAGCGCTAGCTCTTCTCTACAAAACTGGAATCAACTTAATCCACCAGAAATAAGTTGGGCTCCCTCCCTCACGTTTTCTTTAGTTTTTTGTTCTGAAAAGGTTGCGCTCATTACGCGCTCCTTGTTCTCCAAAATAATTAGCTAGCACCCTCCGAATTACTAACTATTGAGGGGGGGGGCTTAATTTTTTTCGTTTATTAAAATTTCATAAAGGAGAGCTACTTGAACCTTTAAATTCAAACTATCGAACTAGCCCCTGAACGTTATTAGCTATCAAAACCGGAGGCGGCTGAAGGTGGCAGTCATTTTATAATCAGAATTTAAAGCATTGCTTATATAAAAAGGCAAAATATGTAGTTGGTAATGTGAAAATAATTTATATTCTGTTTCTCTATTTAGCAACTAATACTAGAAGGGCATTGAGACAAATAGTTAGGTATATGCAAAATTGATTATTATTATATTGGAAAAGATCTAACTTATCGAGGAATCAAAATATTTTATTTAAGAAAAGTCCATTTGAATTGACGTCTGAAACCTTTACCCTTAATGCTTCAGTTCAAGATATGTTAAACATTCAATCAATCTGAACTGACCAATAAATTACGTGGATGTAGGATTTACATTACCCGACGCGCATTTCACCAATAGTTTTGGCATCATCTGTAGACGACTGAATCTAGTTTTAGTAATCCAGTACCCTCCAAGGGTATTCATTTCTCTGTGCAGTGGTTTGGTGAAAACAAATTCATTGTTACAAATTTGGAATAATTTAATAAATGTATTGTAATTTCAGGGAGGACCCCAATAACTTGACGGACACGTGTACGGATTCAGCAGACGACTTCCCAGAATTTCTTCCAGTAGCTGCACGAACCCACGGAGGCGTAGTTCTATGTTTCCTCATAGGAGTTTACTGCTTTACACTTCTTGCCGTTGTTTGTGACAAATATTTCTTGCCTTGTGTAGAGACGATATGTGAAGTGCTTAATTTAACTCCTGTAAGTATTTTCTATATAACTCCATAGTTTTACTTCCATATCCAGTGGAAGTATAGTAACGACAAAAAAATAAAAAATAAATATTTTTTGTTCAAATAGACTTAAAATGTCATGAAACGTTGAGATTTTAAGTTTGAGCGAAAAAAAATGTTTCGTCTGTCTGTCGGTCTGTCTGTCGCTCTGTCTGTAACTTTTGTTTGTGCGCACGTTTACTCTGAAACCGTTTAAGATATTTACTTGAAATTTGGTACACATATGTATTTTAACGAGATCTAGAACTAGATTATCTTTTCATCTTGTTCCGTCGAAGGGTTGGGGGATAAATTGGGGTACATTTGGGTAAAAATGGGTGAATCAAGCAGGTAAGAGTCCAAATTGGTATTTAGTATATATAAGAGAAGCTAAGGTCTCAAAAAAATTTTTGGTATTAGCCACCCCCATTACCAACCCCCACCCCCTTATTAAAGGGGATGAAAAAAAATTGTGATTTAGAGTATGTACAAGAACCAGAAACCTCAAAATATTTTCTTACTTCATCGACCCCACTACCATCCCTCTATCACCACCCCCACCCCACTACCGATGTGGGGTATCGTTTTATGGGTTTTTGGAGTAGAGGATTTCAAATATAATATTATTAAAGTTCCATAAACAATTATTTCCACATACAAAGTTTTTTCGTTGTGAGTGACTTGGATAGAGAATCTCGATGTGGAAGTAGTGATTCCTTGGGCAGTGGTTTTTGAAATAGTGAAACTCCAAAGTTTATACAGGGTGTCCCAGAACATGTGGGCAATTTCTCGGCAGCGTAAATTTTAGCTAAAAATAACACCATTTGTTTATGTAACTTTTTTCGATAGGATACACAACTACTGAGATAAATATCACTGCATACAGGGTTTGAAAAGCGATTTGTCAATAATAACTTTTTTACTACTTGGCGTCTTTGATCACCTATTTTGAATCCTTTAGATTTTCGTATATGGGGACATATCAAAACTTAGTTTATTCAACTCTAGTAGAGACCAGACAGAACCCGCTTCAACAAATCACGTTTCATTGCGATGAGATACGACACATTCTGATATATTGTGGAAAGTGCAGCAATCTTCAATTCATTGGGCCCTGGAGTGTATTAGAGTATTAGGAGCTCATGTTGAAGTATCTTATGAATTTTCAATATATATATATATATATATATATATATATATATATATATATATATATATATATATATATATATATATATATATATATATATTCATTCAGCTTTGTCATAGAAGTATTAAATTATTCTTCAGAAAAATGATTCAGGACAATGTAATAATTAAAATAAAAATCTCTATATTTAAAACACACATTAAGCTCTCTATCCACAGATGTGCCATCTCGAATTTTTATTTTTTTTAATTGTTATTTTCATATATAAAAACGAAGTACTAATTCAAATCAATAACTGTGCTCGCACTGTAAGCGTTCCATACGTATGGTGCCCCCTAAACTTCGCATATTCGCTACGTACTAAATGTTGTGGGCTCATCGGCATATAGCTTTTTTGAATTTATATTAATGTCCTGGCGGAGTTTAGAAGTGGATTATACTACCACTCACGGACACACACACAGATGGACAATATCACAATGCCCATTCCCTGCGACATTGCCATCTGCCGCAGCTGAGACTCGAACTCAGCGGAGGAGAGCGACTAGACCGTGTTGTCTATCACACAACTGCAGTCTAGCCCACTACTACAGTCTGGGCAACAACTGAGAAACGTCACTACACATCCATACCCTGGTCAGGATTCGAACCTGGGACCCCATGGTCGCAATCCTATCACCTTAAGCACTTTACTGAGATTGAAGCAGAGACGTGTGACTAACATGCGTTGCAGTCGGGAGCATCGAGGGAATTTTCGCTTCAGATCTTTTGTTTTATTTATTTCTAAGTTAATACAAGTTAATATGTAAATAATATTTTTTTTTATCATGGATCGACATGTTTTTCCCATTTTAGGCGACGCGCTGTTTCTCGTTGTTTATTTAATATAAACGAAGACGAAATGGGAATATTATGAAGGTTTTGTCGCTAGTGACCCATCTTATAGACTGCCTATTGATGATTTATTTTAATATGAATACGTTGGTCATGTTGAATTGCATTACATTGGTCAAATATTTCAACATTATTAATTTAGGGTGTATAGAGACAATATTACTCCTTAACGTTTAATTCTGTTTTACCGAAAACTGTTCACTTCAGCAATTTCAACAAAAAAATACATTTTTTTCTTCTTATGCTTTATGGAATCAAATAATATCTATTTTAGGGAAAAAATCTCATAGGGTTTAAAATTGGGAGTGGAATATCTGGACGGTAGTTTATCCCCGGCTTTTCTGGCCTGTTACTAAAACAATAAATTTCATCATCAAGAGCCTAACCCAAATTTGATCCAATTATATCAAGCAGTAAAAAAGTTATTTTTAAGAATTAAAATTTCATTTCTAACAAAGATGGATAAAATTTTATTGTTATAAAATATCAAATTTTTAATTTGCCACCGCTAAAAAATATGTTGACATAGTTAGGTCACTACATTTGAAATATTAGTTTGTTTTAAATAACAAGGAGTGTTTTTTTAGTTGGAATTGGAAAAAGTTCAACAATGTATTTATATTCCCTTCGAAAATGGGCCAATTATTCGCGGATAAACTATCTTTAATCAATGGTAAAATAAATAGCTATTTTCAGAAAGATGCATACTTTTAAATTTGTATAAAAAAACTTCTCTCAACCATAAAATTATTCAAATCTGAACGCACTATGAAAAGTATCACGAATTGAAAATATATCCCATAACTATCTATAGCTATATATCTATAACTTAAACTAACGCATCCTTGTTGTCTAATATATATTCAAGTTTTTATGAAAATAACTGCAACTTTTTAAGATTTTCATTTCTGGCACCATTATTAACTTTTCTTTAATATTGAAATACATAAAACAATTATCCCTGATTTAACATCTAATGTTTGCCTAAAACTGCCTCAGTAATATGTTTGAATCGCCGTGTATCAAATTAGAGTAATATTTTTTGTACAGATGAGGTATTGGTTGTATTGTTTAATTGATTTGATAGAGACTACAGAGTGACAGATAAAAAATTAAAATAATCAAATGAGTTTTTCGTGAAGTGCTTTTTGCGTTATCTTCGGCTCATGTATGTAAGTGATAAATTTCTATTTATAGAAATTCGCCATTGATAAACGGATGTTTAAAATATATTTTGCACACGGAGTTTTGCTCTAGGTGACACAAAATAATATTTATTGAGTACAGAATAGATTAAGGTACTGGTTTGCCGGTATTTTCAAAACACTTTACCACTATAAGCTTCAGATCATTCTATAATCGTATTTTGTAATTTTCACTATGTTTTGGATGTTTTCGTAGTGAGACAAATAGTGTGTGTTCAGTAAGGTTCAGCCAAATTGTCTGAAGATGGGATGTGTTATAATTTAAGAGCTCCTGATCAAAAGTTCTCATGGGCCCAACCATAGATAATGACTATATTTTGGCCTAGAGACAAAATAAGGTTCACTGATTCATGATTTTTATATAACTTATACAGTGTGTCCCAGGATAGAGTAACAAGAGGTGTAATGGACCAAAAATTTTGGAATTTTGGAATGGTATTTGAGAATTGAGTCCTGCTTATTGTAAAACTAAAGTATACCAAAAAATGACTTGATTTGGTGTTCTACAGGGTGTTTTATAGGCAAAGTTGTAAAAATCACCACTAATAAAGTACCTTTATATTTCAAAATATGAAAAAATTCCACTAAGAAAAGTTATTTAGAATGCAATTTTATACCTCTATACCAAATTTCAGGAATATAAAAATATTTTTTTGAAACTTCCCATTTTTTGCGAATTAAGAGATGAATTCATATTTAAAGTAGTGTAATAGCAAATGTTAATCATCTCAAAAAGTAGGCTAGTGGTAAATAAAAATTGAATATACGAGATGTAAGAAGGTATAATGTTAATCGAACTAATTGTAAAACAAGAAACAATTACTAATAGAAGATTAATGATGTTTAAAAATTATAACAAGTAATAAATGTCAAAAACATAACAGATTCACAAACAAATTAATTATTGACCAATACAAAACAATGTTTACAATTTTTTTATTATTCGACGTAGCTACCACCCACATCCACAAACATTACGATCCTTCGCCTGAAGTCCTTAAAACTGTTTCGAATATGATCTAACGGTATGGAGTTTACGGCATTTGTAATTCTCTGCTTCAATACTGCTACATCGTTAGGAAGTAGTTCAGCGTAAACCAACTGCTTGAGGCGACCCCATAAAAAGAAATCCAATATTAATAAGTCTGGGGATCTCGCCGGCCACTTGATCGGTCCAATCCTGGCAATCCAGTTTTCTCCAAAATTTAAATTCAACCACCGATTAACCATTTCTGTAGAGTGGCCAGGGCAACCATCATGTTGAAAATGTTCTTCAGAAATCTTTCAAGAAGCTGTAAATAAGTGTGCTAGTTTAACCTTCCCTCAATGAAATAAGGTCCAATAACTCCAACGTGATAAGAAACGGCACACTACACATTCACTTCTTTATGATATTGTCTTCTACAATGAATTCTAAAATTTGGATTTTCAGAAGCCCAAAACTGACAATTCTGAGATGAAACAACACCATTGGTTGTGAATGTGGATTCATCTAAGAAAATTATGAAATGATGAGAAAATATCACTTCCATGATTTTTCCTCAAACAAAAATCCAACCTAAGGCCGTCATCTCCCTCTTCAAGCGTATGTTTATAATTTGCTTTATATGCCCTAATTTTCTTTGCCTTGTAAATTCTTTGGAGTTCAGACTTGCTAATATTAATAAGAGCTGATCTTTCTCTTAGTGGCATCCTAGGATTTTCTATAACAGACTCATGAGCTATAATAGCCCCAACATTGTCTTCATCATATGCTTTTATTTTTGTTTTCATGTTAAGAACACTACCAGTAGCCAGAAACTTTTTAATTATTCTCATAGCCTGAGTACGTGACAAAGCAGTGTTTGGAAATTTCAAATTAAATTGGCTTACCACTTCTCTTAGCGAGTTTTCACCGCCAATTCCGTAGCATTGCACGATATAAATTTTTTCACGCACTGTGAGTACCGTTTTCACTTAATTTTTTATGCTTGGTTCGTTAATTTGAAACAGAAATTAAGGATAATATTGACTACGTTTGACAGATATGTCAATAATAAATGATAAATGTGTATCCACTGCTTTTCTCATAGCCTACTTTTAGCTTCTACATAACTTTAAATATTAATTGACAAAAAATAATTTCTATGCAGTTTTAATTGAATGGTTCAAAATAAAATACTAATTTATTGAAAAACTGGGAAGTTTCAAAAAAATAATTTTATATTCCTTAAATTTGGTACAGAGGTATAAAATTGCATTCTAACTAACTTTTCTTAGTGGAATTTTTTCATATTTTGAAAAATAAAGGTACTTTATTAGTGGTGATTTTTACAACTTTGCTTATAAAACACCCTGTAGAACACCAAATCAAGTCATTTTTGGTATACTTTAGTTTTACAACAAGCAAGACTCAGTCCCCAAATACCATTCCAAATTTCCAAAATTTTTGGTCCATTACACCTCTTGTTACATCTATCCTGGGACACACTGTATATGAATATTTTATAAGTTATATAATATCTTATATAACATATTTTTAAAAAAGCTATTCAATGATAAACTCGACAACGTAACCCGCGATTTTAAAAAAAATTAAAATTACAGCCAAAATTTCATTTCAGATAAGTAGAGATTATTCCCCAAATGTACAAAAGATATTCTAAAATCTGTGCCCGTTTCGTCTACTGCGATTTTAATCAGATAATGTCCTGTATACGTATTATTTTATAAAAAAAATAACTTTTTTTGCTAAAAATAATTTTACATGCATCATAATTCTTTCTTTCATTTTCAGTGTGAATTCCGTTAACATGAGCTTTTTCAGAAAATTAAAAAAAAATATTAAAAATAAAATATTTTTAATATTTATTCTCTTATTTGTCATTTAGGGGGTGAACGGGTGGCAAGCACTCGATTCGTGGTCCTCTCCGTGCTTGGCATGCTCGAAAATGGGAGGGAAATCTTTTTGTTCAGTGGTATGACCTTTTTTAGGGTGGTTATTGGCATTGAGGGGGTGGGCGGGGGTCACGTATGCGTCCCAGGGCCCTCACCATAATTAGCATGCTCGAAAACAGGCGATCAATAAGTTAGATTCCGTGAAACATTAACAATACGCGTTTGACACCGTTTGGTAGTGGTTTTTGGCCGTTTGCGGAGGTGGGTTACCCCAACGAGAAATTCTGCCACCACCACGGTGTTCAGCCTCTTTGAAAACGAGGGAGAGAACTACTTTGGTTAAATCAGATAATAGTCGGGTTTTTTGGGTCTTTTTCCGTCTCACACAATCCACTACAATATATGTATGTCATATTAACTTTAAAACGATTCAAAATAATATATTTGTCTAGTACCTCCAACATATTAATTTGTATACCTTTCAACACTGAAGATAAGTTAATTCGTTTTAAAGAGAAACGGGATAATTAGTATCAAATATAATAATTTTAATAGCACCTGTGATGTCAAACGAATATATCTCTTGAAAAACGCATTCACTGTTCATAATATAATTCACAAGAACATACTTTACTTGAAAGCGTTGTTTTCTGATGCAACAAACCAATTTACAAAACTGATAAATTGTCATTATTTATTTTTATTTCAAGTGTTTATTACCTCATTTTAAAGTCAGACAAATTAATGCAAAAGATACTATTCAATTTATTATCAATCAAATCATCTAATCAAATTGTCACTTTATCTGGTATAATGTTTTCGAATTAACGTTGATTTCTCGTTTAGCCAAGAGTCAATTTTTCAGTGTTTGGAGAGATATTAAATGAGATTTTAATGAAATAAATTTATTTTTTTCAAATTTATGAAATCGTCGCTTTATTCGAAGATTTTTTACTGCCCAAATAGGAACTTTGTATTTAGTCTACAGAAATTGGGAAAAGAGGAACAAAATTTATATTTTAGGGATGTATTTTCAACAGATAGTTTTTAAAATAGATACAAAAAAAAGAATAAAATGTTCATGACAAATTTGTAAGAAATGTATCTAGTAAAGGATATCCCGCTCTATCATGTTTTTCCAATTAATTTTAATGTAAAATTAATTGGTAATATGGTATTTGCAGAGAAAGAACACAGTGAGCGCATCATCAAAATATTCTCTCACTTTATTGTATAATTAATTATACGAAAACTAATAATAGTGGAGTCAATAGAGACTTTCACTTAGGAAAAATTCCGGGAAGCGGTAACGTTTGAGAATACATCTCTGAATATGTCAAGAACAACATACCAAAAGTTACCAACAATGGTCCTTGAGCGTAATTTGTTATTAAACAAATTCGTTGGAAAATACCAGTCTTTGTCAAATATATCCTAAAATATCTTTTTTATTTCAAAAAGTAATTACGCCATTCGAAAGTACGGGAAATTCCACATAAAAAATGTATACAAAGTTTTTTTGCACGATCAAAAATGTAGGCCCCAGATTTTGTTTAGCGCAAGGAAATGGAACGCTGAAATACGTTAACTATTGCAAGCAAAGCGCGCGCGGCCTCGGGCGCGCTACATTAAATTTGTTGTAACTTTTGAACTAATTAATGAAATTGACCTCACAAAAGCTTAAATTAAAGAAGAAACATGTAACCATTGGATTATTATAATTTCAAATATCAAGAGCAATGTAAGAGGAATAGTACATATATGAATTCGGAACATAAATAGATAGAATAGGTAAAAGCTCTACCATTTCTAAAAATTTAAAGATAAAAACTTGTCTTGTCTTTCACATTTTACTCTTGAAGTAATGTATAAAAAGATCCGATGAGTGTAAAAAATCTCAAAAATTTATTATTGAAGATGTACACTTCCAAAATTTCAAAATTTTGAAAAAATGATACAATTTGATATATATAACTAACTTTAACCACCTATTTCTCTGGTTTAAATCGCGTTATTAGATCTCTGTAGGTGCGATTTTTAAAAAGTTTGAAATGTGGGGATTTACTTTAAAAATTAAATTAATCCCTTTTTTTTACGAAAATTAAAAAAAAATTTTTTGCTCTAAAATTCGTGAAATTATAGGTAAAATAAACGTTAATAACTTTTATAAAAAAAATTATTTAGCCTACCTATGCAGCATACATTTCTAGCAGGACCTCAAAATAAGTAAATCTGATAAAAAAATTTTGGAATATATATAATTCACGAAATATTGAAAAAATCAAGTTTTTTCGGAAAATCGACTCAACGTTGATTGTTTCTACAATTTTTATCCTATTTAAAATACCGAAAACATATTAAAATTATTCACGTGGTACAGGGCCATGAGTCAAATTATAATGCTTGAATAATAGAAAGAGATTGAAAGTAAAACATCTTCGCGGCAAGCAGTACGCATCACCTGCCCCGCACGCTGCGCTGTGTGTGTGTCCGCAGAGTATTGTAAAAGAAGTTTGGGCACTTTCTCACAGATCAACTTGTAATGTTATGTATAATATCACGTTTTCTCAGCTTCTTTTTAAGTTTTTATGTGAATATTTAAATTGTGTTTTTAATTGAATAGTGTTTTGAAATATTTTATTGCTTGATGGAAGTCGACCATATTGGACCAGCCATTTTGAATTACCTTCTTTTGACATCATAATCGGTTTCAGCGACCTCGAATACCCCTTATATGTCAATTTGAATTAAATTGCTTTAAAATTTTTCAACTGATAATAATTTTGTTAAAAAAAGTTTCTTTTTGTTTAAATAATTAATAAACAATTTCCACAATTACATGTTTATAACTTTTTATTTTAAGCTAAGTAAAAGTGATATCAAAAGGTTTTAGGAAAATCGAAGCTTCCCGTAATTATTCCGAAATAATGCATATTTTCAGCCTCTATTGACTCCCCTGTAAGAAATGCATGATGACCTCTATATTTTTTATATAAAATTTAATTCGTAATATTTTTGTTCCCGTACAGTTTTATTTTGCCGCCGTTGTTTCGTCGTCATTAATACTGTTTTTATAATTATAATTATAAAATAACAAAATAATATAAAATATAAAATATAATTTTTATAATACTGCTTTTTTTTAGAATTTTTCGGTTTTCACTGATCTGTCGACAGATTAGTGAGTGAGAGCCATCGAGGAAACATTAGTTTACCAAAAATTTGTCATATTTCAAACTTAGAGCTGCTGTAATTTTAAACCAGTTGATCCTAGAAGGGGCTACAAAACAAATTCTGGGAATGGGGACCGACCGTATCTCTCCTATATATAATTTTTAAAAAACTTTGAGGTAAGAACGCGTCCGGAAATGATGAGTCGGACATATCAATCTACAGTTACAAGTCTTAAAGTGCTAACAATAGAGAAAAATTATTTATATTTAAATAGAATTTGTAGCTTCTTTATCCTCTATAATATTTGTAATGCTAACAAGAAAGGAGATACCGAGAAAAACCTATTTTGAACGTAATTTTTTCAACATGGTGACCATAGTAGGAAAGATATTTTGATAAAAAGCGTTCATTAATGATTTTGGTAACCCCCCTACATTAAAAAAAAATGTTTTAATTATTGCTCTACAGACTGTGTTAATAAGGTTATGGTCTTTCTGTGAATGATTATGGCATCGCATTTAGTTTCTTTTGGAAACCTATTTGTGAACTAACTTTCTTCAAACAAAAGAGTCGATAGATAAAGATTTCGTCGACTCACTTTACGAGACAAAGAATGAATTATTCATTATTATTCTTTTTTCAGGATGTAGCTGCCGCAACTTTTATGTCCGTCGCCACATCATGCCCCGAACTCTTTACAAATATCATAGGTACATTTATAACAGAGTCCGATATAGGTATTGGTACTATCGTAGGATCTTCTCTCTTCAATGCCCTTGGGGTTGCATCTATTGGTGGCCTGGCAGCAGTCACAGTAAGTAGTTACAATGTTTAATCAAAATTTGTTAGTTTTATGATCAGCTGGGGCTCTCTATGTCTGGTTTACTAGCGCTAAATGCGATAATAAGAAGCTCAGGAAGATAGTGTTGATTTTCATGCTAATTTTGTTTTTATTTATTTATTAATTTTCTAAAATACCCAACACCTATATACCCCAATTACAGAATCAATGTACAACTTACAAGTAAGCAATGTAATATAGAATACAAAATGTAGATGATAACATAAAGTTGCATAAGTGATATTAAATAGATGAAACGTTAATAATAAGGGTGAAAAAGGAAATGAGCGACAATTCAAGAGCTTGAGAAATAAATACATGTGTAAAACATCATTCTAAAAGCAATAATAAGGCGATTACTTAAGTATTTATTTAATATCTCTTATATTACAATGAAGTATATCAAGCTGGGATTCAATATTAGAATAGTTACCTACCATTTGATACAGTGTGGAGCATTTATAGATATTTGTTCTATGGGTACTTACAGGTGGTTACTTCTAGCTTTAGCCCTAGAAGTATCAAAATCTAGTGATGATACGGTTATATCGCTGTTAAGTTTATTATGAATTGCTTTGTATAACATAATAGCCAAGTGTACCCCATAGTACGCTTTCTAATTAAGCTGCTCATTTAAAACCGCTCTTAAAATATATCTTGTGGAATGCCTTTGAGTGGATAAGAACTGTCTAAGGTCGTCTATGAATTTTCTCAATGGAGGAAATGTGTATAGAGTATATTTTATTCCACACAACGAAACCATATTTGAGCTTAAATCTTAAATTCATTTCATATTTACAGTCCACATAAAAAACTCAAAGCTGCCGGTCGAGCTAATATAAAGAGAGGCCGGAGAATATTTTATTTTTTTACACCATACTAAATAATACATATAATGTATTACGTAATAGATAAAACATCATTATTCGTATGTAAAGTATGTTGTGCCATGATTAAAACAAGTAGTGAATGGAAACACACCTGTTTTAACTAAGATCTCTAACTCTTGTGATATAGTAATGCTAGTTACTCTTAAACTAGAAAGGCGTTGTCTCCATTGTCCCTTCTACCGCGTCAAACCTTGGACATAGAGTCGAACTTGTCTTAATTTACCGGAAACGGCATCAAGTTTCTATTTACCTAAAACACCACTTTTAATTCTCTATTGTGTTCATTGTAATACACAAAAATTTGAATTATGGCTCTATAGTACTCTTATCAGCATGTAATTGCGCCGATTTTGATATTTTAATGGGTAGCATTTTCATCCTTTTTTATGTGCACTCTGTAAATGTGGAATGAACTGTACAAACGTTACAAACAACAAACGCAAAGTATAGAGAAATATAAAATCTTTCATATTACGAATTATAAAGCCAAGATTCTATATGCAGCAGCTGCAGTCATACCAATATCATTAGGTATTTATCGTTAGTCCTGTTCCTTTCCAAAAGGCGAGTATACAGTCGATGGGAGCTCTGGCTATTTCTTCCGGGGTTACGAATGGTCCCCCGAAGTATGAAAGGCACCAAGGAAAGCTGGGCTTTAACATAGTATATGGTGAGTTTCCTCATCCTCACCACACATCTTGCATTATAGATTGTCCCTCACAACTATATTGATTAGGTGTCTATTAATTATGCAGTGTCCTGTTAGGTTTCCCACTGCACATCTTAGCTGTTTTCTGCTCAGCTTTATCAATTCGTACGCGACAATCGCCTCATACTTGAAGCTCAGTCCAAGACAACCGGTGTTTCTCATTCAATAGTTCCTTTACCATTCCTCTTGCGTATGCCATACTGCAGTTTGGCTCGGGTCCCATCAAGGCTATAATAATTAATCTTTGCGCCTTCTTTGGCCAGATTATCTGCTTTTTCATTACCTTCATTGCCCTGGCGTCCTCGCGTCCACTTCAGTTGTGTACTGTTGTGTTCCGTTGGCATTGGCATTGGTACTGATTTTCTTGGAACACGACGCCGACGTGTACTTTAAAATTTAAATGATAATTTATATAATGATGTATTTTAAGTGGCTATACTGATCAACACGGATTTATGAGAGGTTTTACCGGGATTTTCCCTAGAAAATATAATTTCAAGAAAATTGCCGTCAAGAGAATGCCATGGTCTCACCTTGAAACCAAATATTTTGAAATTCTAATTTCTATTATAAATTTCTTAGAAAATCATTTTGTAAATGCTAGAAAATTTTAGACTGAAAATACATTTTATTAAAAACGTGAAAGTATTCACTCTAAAAAGCAGGACATTAAATATATCAACGCACAACATTTTCATGTATTCGAATTTCCTGTTTATTGTAGATTCAAAATAACGGGTTGATTTATATTAGCAATATTGCTTAAAAACATAAAAAAACCAGATTAGATTAGATTCCATTTAAAATTTGGTTGCTAATTTTAGTGTTTGTTGTTTTTTTAAGTCGTGTAATATTTGATCAATTTTACTAGGAAACGTTTGTGTACTATCATTACTCATGAACTCATGAATTATTATTAATTAATTATTGCCACATATAACTTTACAATTGCTGACCGAAGATAACAGTTTACCAACAATTTTATTGGCCTATTTTATATCATTTTGGACTACTTTCTTCACATATTATTTAAAGTTGAAATAATGGAACTAGCCTCACCTCTTTACAATAAACAACAGTTGATACATTGCTTATAACATCCAAAATATTTTATCTGTTATTTTACGACCGCTTGGTTTAGAGGCAAACACACTTGACTCTCACCCAGAGGTTCTGGGTTCGATTGCCGGCCGGGGCACAGGGATTTTTTTGGAAGACGAAAGTAATCCCAGTATACTGGGATATTGGGTGTGTGTCACTTGTTTCTAAATATGTAACCCCTCCCGCACAGTGCTCTTCCAAAGTCTTCAGAGATAAAGAGGTCGCATTACCTGTGGTGTTATGTGGTGGTGGTTGCGATAAAATTAATCAATTCTATTCTAAAACTGCCCTCAGGCGGGTCTTCCATATTTGAGAAGAGAAGAGGGTAGTTAGACATTGAACGTTTTGTTGCCCAACTTACTTCAGAATATATGCCTGTGGAAGATTTAAATTTATAGACGTATAAATGGTTTTAACTGAAATAAGTTTTAAGATATTCTAGGATATGGTGTAATTGTAGGTTGAATTAATGAGCTGTTATAGCACTAGCTGTAGGGTGGTGAACGTTTTCATTTTTAGGGATTTTGTTCTATTATGTTTAGCACAAATTCAAATCAAATTCTAGCTTAATTGGATGATATTAAGAAGTCAGACTTGGGATCAAAAATTCTTTGTTAATCGAATTGCGAATTGTTTTTTTTTTTCATTTCTTCGAATCATAAAAGATGTGAAAATCTAAACAAATAAAATTCAATATTATTTAATTTTTGGTATTATTCTACTATCTGTGGTGTGTTTATGTTTATGTTTATTTAAAAATGCAGTTTTGAAAGGAACTCTTAGCATAAAGTTTAAATTTAAAATTTTCTTCAAGACTCCTTTGATTCATTGTGGACATACGGCGATAGTTTTGCATAGTCTTAAGAAAACTAATGTTCTGGAGAGTTTAAAAATCTCATAAATATAAGAATAAAAAGCTATGTTCCACCAGGAATAAGAATTGTCTCCGATCCACATATTTTAAAACTTTTTGTGTAAAATCTTGAATTGAGAGACATGTATTTATATTTATAATTATCATGGCAAGGGGGGACACCTCCTTTAGAGGACCTGTATCTCAACCTCCATATAATGGAGAGTATGTAGTAGCAATCGACTTTTCACTAAAATATTCATAACTTCACAAACGTGTACGAGAGCAATGTGACTTGAACTGGGGGGTAAACATATTTTACTAAAATCTTGGTGCGCTTAAGGCTAATTTTGTAGTTTCATTCACAAGAATTTGTCAAGTGGAAAACACATTCTACGACAGTATATAAGTCCCACGAGGTTTTTCTGTTCCCTTGCGAAAACGTACTAACAGCATATAACCTAATACAGGTTTTGTACCACATCTTCGATTCCGAGCGATGCCTATGGAGATGTTCGTATGGGCTCGTTTATTGGCTAATCAGCTTATTCCCTTATCTTCTCTAATATTGAAGACCTACCTTCCGACATGAAATTATCTTTTTCTGGTGGCTCTCCGATCCTCTTATCTTGTTTATGCGAAAAACGGACCTCGATACTTTCGTCTTTTTGCCAAAAATTCAATTTAGAGGATACGCATCTATGCCATATTTTTCGTACCGTCACTTAACATTTTATTTTTTTCGAAGTAAGTACACCTTTTATAATACTCCCTAATTCTGCAGTGAGTCGTGAGGCGACCAAAAATGTCGAAATTCGGCGTACTTTCGAAATTTCCGCGTTGATGCTGGAAATCAATCATGCTCTATAATGTCTATTTAGATGAAAAATTTCGATTTACTCTATTATTCGATACAGATCGATTCTCCGAGGTTGCACAACAATAACAATGTAAAAAGTTGAGAAAAATTCATTGCTTCCTTTTGAGTTAGGGCGAGATAAACGAAAGAATAATTGCTTTATTCATCCAATAGACGCAGAGAATGAGAGAAATGTCCTGGAAAAACGTGTGACGGTGTTAAATAATTTATTTATAATGATGAATCTGCCCGACGACGGGTCATTGCGAAATTCAAAAGGTTCTATTTTAATAGTAAACAAGCGTTTAAAAAAAATCAAGTAGATCCGTTAGGGATTAAGACCTATAGATTTTTCTGTTCGTACACACGTAGGTACAGGTGTATAACAATTTCCAATAGCAATTTTAAAACTTAATAATAGTTCAGATCTATCTAAAAACGGTAACACTTTTTAGAGGAGAATCTTCGCTTTTTAATAAATTGTAATCAAAATCGATTATTTGCAGAAATATTTTCTCAAAGTAAAACTAAACGCTGATGGGCTTAGTGAAAATAAACAAACACCTAGCGAAATGTGCAATATAGTTAAAAATATATAAGCTACCCGTTTTGCGTTGAATGACAAACTTAAGACAAATTCAGAAAGAGTATCCGTAACTAAGAGTTATTTCGGAAATTAGTTGGTGTATCGTATATGAAAATAAACGAGGTTATTTCAACTTGTCGTCGTTTCGAATATAGTTTTATTCTTCCTCAGGACTTTAGGTGGGTTTATTTCACTGGAGAACTTTATTCGAAACGTCGAGAAGTGGGAATAACCTCGTTTATTTTCGTATCCGATAACATAAGGTATGTTTATATGTTTGTCTTTACATCATAATATTATCATCTACTCTAAAATAAGCTAACAAGAAATAGTACTTGTAATTTCATTGTTTCCTTTTCTTACAGCCTCTGCAATTGGATTGGTGGCCCTTGACCAGGGATGTTTGCATATATATATTAGCAGTCTCGTTACTAGTAGTATTCTCTTGGGATGAGTATATTTATTGGTACGAAGCTATAGTTTTGTTCATTGTTTACTTCATATACTTTGGCGTTATGTTCCAAAATAATCGTATTTCAAAGTTTGTGAAAAGCAAATTCGAAAGCAATAAGGTTGAAGATTTACAAGAAACAGCCAAAACTGAAACTATTAGAGTGTCCGTTATTTCTGCGTATGGTACTTACATCGAAGAAGCTCATAAACCTGGATATGACCTACAGCATGAAAAAACCCTTAAGAAAATAGAGGAAGAAGATAGAAAGGGTAATACCTCGTTCTATAATATAGTTAATATTCTTAGCTTTTTCAACAAAATGGTGGAAGATTTTATTGTCCCACACAATGTCCTCCCTGTAAAATATGTATTTGTTTATTTACTTTTACACCATTTCACAGTATAACACCAATTACTGAATGGGTATAATAATAGTTTGTAGAGCAAGCAAACGGGGGGTAGCCACGAATAATACCTACGAGAGATTTTCTTTTTTTATACTATAGGGGGTTTTATACTTACCCTAATCATTAATTGATGTTTTCCACCAAAATATTGTGTACGCTATAGCCGCCATGTTGAAATATTGACAGTCAAATAAATTTTTCTCAGTTATCTCCTTTCTTGTTAGTTTTACCCTAGAATTAGGTATTACCAATATTGCAGAAAATGAAAAAAGCTACAACTATTATTTCAACTATTTTTCTCTATTATTAATATTTTACGAATTACAGCTGTCAGAATGGTGAAAATTTGTGCTTCGTTGCACATTTTCGCAAGTATCCTCGTTGCTCCTGTGTAGTAATGGGCTATTGTCAATATTGCAGATCATAAAATTTTCCAAAACTTTTGTTTATAGAATTTTCATCCACGGTGAACTGTTTTAAAGCTGGAAATCTAAGAAATTATGAAACTTTCAGTTGCTGTAACTTGTAAACAATTGATACTGCAAATAAAAATTTTAAAACCAAAATGTTGGGAAATTTTATAATCTACTATATTGATAATAACCAATTAGGAGGAGCAATGGGGATAGATAGTTGCAATAATCTACAGTGAAGTATACATTTTCATATTTTTGGGCGAATGTAAATCGGAAAGTATTAGCAATAAATAAAACTGTTATATTGACAGATTAGTGAATTCGAATAAAATTCATTCTTTTAAAAAAGTAACACTATCAGTACGTCAATTTTATTGATTACACAGCCACAAAATAATTTTTTTTTTTTTTGATCTGGGGGTCTAACCATATTTACTATATGTTTTTGGGGTTGCTGAATCCGAATCCGAGGTTTATTTACCCCATCTCATTAGGATTTTGTCATAACCTCAAAAAACCCATAATTTTAGTTATTAAACGCCTAAGAATGAAGTTGTAATCTGAAAACCTAAGCTCTTAAACTCCATAACCCACTTAATCCCATAACCCTACACGGTGCGCAACAACCAAATTTAAATCAAAGTTGATGCCACTCGGAATTTTTTTTTACACATCCTTGGATGTATATAGAACCAATTTGCACGATATTTAAAATCATTCGTAGCAGAAATTTTTTTTTACAAGTATTTTACTTTTTTTTTAATGGCACAGCCACACAAAAAAAGTATATCCTTATGTATTTGAACCCGCTGAAACCGAATCCGAAGTCAAAATTGTCAGATTGGCTCGTTTTTTACTCCTAAAATTCCGAGTGGCATCAACTTTGATTTAAATTTGGTTATAGCACACCGTGTAGGGTTATGGGATTAAGTGGGTTATGGGGTTGTGGGGTTATGGGGTTAAGTGGGTTATGGGAGTATGGCGTTTAAGAGCTTGGGTTTTCCGATTACAACTTCATTCTTAGGGTTATATGCGTTTAATAGCTTAAATTATGGGTTGTTTGAGCTTATGGCAAAATCCTGATGTGATGAGATTAAATAAACCTCAGATTCGGATTCAGCGACTCCAAAAACATATAGTAAACATGGTCAGACCCCCAGATCAGAAAAAAAATGTGTTATAGAAAATTAATAAGAAATAAATATGAATAACATCGGAATAACGGAGCAGTCGTTTTTCCGAAATTCAAGAATTTTTTTCAAATTTCAAGCTGGTGTAATTTTTTAAAAATTGACCGAGCAAGAAAATTGTCTAAACAAAATAATGGGGAATTTTTTTTATTTGCAATATTGATAACAGACAATTACTACATAGAACCAACGAGGACAGAAATAATTGCAAAAATGTGCAGTGAAGTACAAATTTTCACCATTTTGGAGGCTGTAAATCGTAAAATATTATTATTAAAAAAAAAGAGTTTAAATGAAAGTCGTAACTTTTTCATTTTCTACTATATTGGTAATACCTAATTTTAGAATTAGAAGGAAATGAGATAATTGAGAAGTACCTATTTTGACTGTAATTTTTAGGGTTATATGCGTTTAATAGCTTAAATTATGGGTTGTTTGAGCTTATGGCAAAATCCTGATGTGATGGGGTTAAATAAACCTCAGATTCCGATTTAGCGACTCCAAAAACATGTAGTAAACATGGTCAGACCCCCAGATCAGAAAAAAAATGTGTTATAGAAAATTAATAAGAAATAAATATGAATAACATCGGAATAACGGAGCAGTCGTTTTTCCGAAATTCAAGAATTTTTTTCAAATTTCAAGCTGGTGTAATTTTTTAAAAATTGAACGAGCAAGAAAATTGTCTAAACAAAATAATGGGGAAATTTTTTTATTTGCAATATTGATAATAGACAATTACTACATAGAACCAACGAGGACAGAAATAATTCCAAAAATGTGCAGTGAAGTACAAATTTTCACCATTTTGGAGGCTGTAAATCGTAAAATATTAATAAGAAAGAAAAATAGTTTAAATGAAAGTCGTAACTTTTTCATTTTCTACTATATTGGTAATACCTAATTTTAGAATTAGAAGGAAATGAGATAATTGAGAAGTACCTATTTTGACTGTAATTTTTTCAACATGACGGTTGTAGCGGACACGATATTTTTGTGGAAAACGTCAATTAATGAGTAATAGGCCGGGAAACGAAGACATTAATTCGGAAATAAATAGTGCTCAACGGATTATTATTTTAAGTTGTAGGTTTGTAGGTTTTTCGTTAAAAAACTATAAACTGACCCTTTCCACCCCCCCTCCCGCCTAATGCATGAGGCCCTCGGCTGAGGACTTCAATAATAGATTCAATAATAAAAAAAAATACATTTAAATGAATAATAATAGAAATAGAGAAATAGTAGGCGTCAGTACCTTATAATTTTAGATTTTTGATCGAAGCTATTGAAGTTGAACTGATCAAACTTGTTTTGCACTAAGTTATACTGTTGCATATTTGACGAAGCGGTGAAGGTTCATTATATTAATAAGAGATATAAATAGGGAGATTGAAGGTAAGAGTTTGCCGTAAAATTATGAGGAATTAAGGAGTTCAACTAGAGACTGAGAATAGCACTAAAAATATCACTTGTTATTAGTTTGTGTAAGAAAACTAGTTGCGTAATAGTAGGTCGAATGAGAATATAGGATAGTTTTACTAAATTTAGTCGACCACTATCTTATAAGTATGAAGAAAAAAACCAAACAAAATTTTAGTGTGATCGTGTGGATCTTGTATCTTGCCGAATTAAACGAGGTAAAAATATACTATTGATAAAGTAAAAAAAAAATGAAAAATTACGTGGAAATGTAGAAGTCGCAATAACATTCTGGTAGGAAGTTATTTCTTGTCTCTGGTTTGTGGTCGGTTTTACAAAAAAAAATGTAGTGAGAGGATTCTTGTAAACAAGTGTGGTAGGTCATGGAGAAGAGAAGAGTAGTCAAGTGCGGATTTATGGGAGGGGTAACTAACCCCAATATTCTGTAAACCACCAACTTTCGTTTTAAAATTTCATAATATTTATTATTTTATTTTATATTTTTGAATATACATTCTATTTAGTTGTGTTTATAATTTTGTGATCTTCTCCCCCCCCGCTCATGAATTTTAATTTTCGAGGAAAAACATTTTTGTTAATTTCAGCACGCGGCTCTCAAGGTCCAGATCCGCCCTTGAGAGTAGTATATAGGAAATATGCTATTCTGGTATATAAAGTAGAGAAAGAAAGTTTCTTTAATATAATGAACCAAAATATATACTTCGATGTATTAGGTTTTTAAAGAATAGAAATATGAAGATTCATTTCAGTTGACAAAATCTAGATTGTTAACTGTGATAACTAAAATAAAATATAAAGTAACATAAATAAACAACGACTAATACATTATAGCTCAGTTATCATTTTCATATATTACTTGAAACAATTTTACACCAAACACAAACAAAACACAAACAATTTTACGCTATATAAACAAAATACAGTAGAACTTATAATAGAATTTTACCTGTTTTCAGATAAAAGTGTTAAATTAGGTAAGAATTTTCAGTAATTATGTCATACAAAATCGCACAAATGCTTCCGCATTGCAGGGGCATAGAAAAATTCATTTATTATATGCTGGTAAATTTATCAACACCTACCAACTAGAAATAATTATAAAACTTTTTTATAAGACTGCTCAGAACTGCATTTTGAGGGGGGCGTCATATTTTGTTTAAAACAAAAACTTTCTTTTCTTCACTTTTTAATTTTGTATGTAATTTTTGAAAATGGACATTCAAACGTATCAAATATATTGTCAACAATGTATTAATATTCTATATTTCAAACAGTTATATAATATAATATAATATAATATAAATAAGCGAAAAAACACCTCAGGGCTGGCTCTAGGGGGGCGAAGCCGGCGGCTGCTCGGAGCGACAAAATTCTAGGGGCGGCCAATTCTTCAAATCTACAGTTACCAAAAAATATAAAAAGCTAGGAAACAATTGTTTCACTAGTATAGTAATAGTAATATTAACTTTATATAAATAATTTGTTATTGTTAGTTTTTTTTTTGTATATAAAGTCGGTTACACCTGTTTTTTATATGTGATTTTATTTCTTGTCTAATTTCTGTGGTGTGGTATTTTTTGTAAGTTTCAATATAGTTAATTTTTTCAATTATTTTATTTTACCCTTTTAAATACAGTAATCATATTGCTGAAAATCCAAAAATTGCTGTAAACCTTACAACTAAAAAAAACAAACCATCAAGAATATTCTGTAACATTAAAAGCGGGTCAAAAAAGAGACTAAAGAGACCAAATGGGCAGACTGAAGCAGGCACATTCCAGCCAGGCACCCTGCATAAAATCATGGGCCCCAGTACTAAATTCACTGGTGGCCCCCCGCGCCTAATAATTGATGAGCGGGAAAAAAATTTTGTTGTCAAAATCTCTGGCGGGCCCTCGCTACGGGCTCCTCGGAAGCCAACGGGCCCCCGCGCTTAATAATTGATGAGCGGCGGGAAGAAATTTGAAAAAAAAAATTTCCAAAATCTCTGGCGGTCTCCCACTACGGGCCCCTTGGAAGCCGGGGCCCCTAAACTCAGTACCCATACGGGGGCCTGATTTCAGCTTCCTAATTTAGGAGAAGCTAGCCCTTCTGCAAGCCCCTTCTTGTTAAGTAAAAAATCTGAATAAATTACATATAAAAGAAAAAACCCTCCTCTGTCTTATTTTTGTACTTCCATTTGTACGACGTCAATAAGAATGGGAATAAATCACATGTCTTTCATTTGCCCTCTACTGTCTTTTTTTACCCACTTGGAGGGTAAAAATGAGACACTGTTTATTTTTGTTTATAAATTAACGGTAGTTTTTAGTAAAAAAATACATAGAAATGTTTTTCCTGTCATTCTTACATATGATACCATTCTTTCATTAAATATGACTCGATTCTAAGCAACTTAAAAATTGAAAGATATCATTTTGTCTCATTCTTACCCCGCCTGACCCTAATGTTATTTATATAAGAGAGGGGCGGCAAAATACCTGGAGCCAGCCCTGAAACACCTTGAGGTGAAACTAATTGCAACAAAGATGATTCTTTTTGTAAATGATGGTAACACGCTCCTAATCAACCTACTAAAAATATACATCCGTACTGTTGCGCAAAATGCGTTTTTTTGGCCGCCGCCGTCTTGAAAAAACAATAAACAATTTTTAAAAAATCATAAAAAATCATGTGTGGTATCAAATTACAGGAAATTTCATGCTGAGAAAGAATATGATACTGGTTTTTAAAAGTATAAGAAAATAACAAAATAGTGGCAGAAAAACTGAAAGCTTTTGCAGTGTTGAAAAACATCTTTTTATTAATCTAAGCGGCTTAAAAATCCTAAGTAGATTTAATTTCGCTCACAATTCAAAAAAAATGTTAAATTAAGAAAAATAATTATAATTGCGTGTTATGGCCATCTATTGTTGCTATATTATGGTCGACATTTTCGGCAACCCATTGAGAGAAGTGGCCTGATGATACAACGCTTTGGTTACTTTCATCCATTACAGAAAAGTGTATGTATTTCTGCACTTCATCATAAGACACACTAAATCCAAAGTTGCGAAGTTCATCAATTAAGAAACGAGACCCAAAATCTTTGTGAATCTGTACGCCTACAGCAAGAGGAATTGGGCATAATAGAGAACGAGGCCTGCGGCCTGCAAGCTTGCATTACTGCCTGACCTATCGAAACCTGCTTCAGATCATTGTGTTTGCCACCGATTAGGATATCCAAAAAAGTTAGTAAGACAGGGGGTAAATATGTCTTGTTTCCTTCAATGGATGCAATATCTGATGCACTAGGATAAAAGTCCCTATTTATTTCAGTTCTGATCAGTTTTGCTGCAGACTCGATTAAACTAAATTTTTCGGCATAGGTCATCGAGTCTTTTTTGTTTGTGATAGTCCAAGATTATATTTGATACAGTTTTTCCAAATGTTATCATGTTACATTTCTCATTTGTGCCTGATACTATGATGTTGTCTCCAAACCAGTCTTGCAATTTTTTTTCAAATGCCTAGAAGTGTAAAGCTCACTTCCCTCTGGTAAAAAACCACGCATTTTTTCCACTAAGTCACTGACAGATATTGGCTCTTCACAGTTTTCTTGTAACCACTCACATGTCTTTACAAGGCATTAGAACTATCATTGTCAACCGGGCGGCATACTGATATGGGCAATCCTCCACTACCTTCAGGAGTATACTTCACAGGAATGGATTTGCCGCACCTAAAATTGACACTGCACACTTGGTGATATCTAGCTTCTGCAGCAGTTAAATCTATGACTGAAGGCATTCTCGCATGTACATTTGCTGCCCATAGATCACTTCTAGTACTGCATAGTTTCAAAATTGTCTCGCGAAACTTTAAAGCACGCACAGGACTGCCATTTTTTTACGCTTTTCATAATCCGTAATAATCTAGCTACAAAACAAACAATTCTCTTTGAAGTTGGACGATCCAACACTTCCTCGTAACGTTCTCGAGCTGGTCGAAGGAACATCGTCTTGCAATGTTTTCAGTTTTATATTACTTTTAATTTGAATTGGATTTATGTATACACGTGACATTCTGTATGTACTTTAATAGCACCAGTAGGCATAGGATTGAAAAGTTCATGAATTTTATCATCTCTTTGTTTGCTCGCGTTGGTAGTTTCCGTCAAGCCTTTAGCTGTTAATGTGACAGGGAATATCGTCACAAAGCACATTTAAACACAAAAGGCAGGTTTTTTCTTCTATTTCCCTTATGATGATTTCTTCACTCAAAACAAAGATTACCTACCTGAAAAAGATAATAAAGAAAATCTAATTACTGATGATTTTTTTTACATGTTTTGATGTTTTTTCGCGACAGTATGGATGTATATTTTTAATATGTTGATTAGAAGCGTGTTACCTACCATTTACAACAAGATTCATTTTTGTTGCAATTACTACCCTACTTCTACTATACTAATAATCAAAATGTAATTATATGTATATAAATGTACAGTCTAAATCTTCAGTTCTAATAATACTGAAATGTACTTTTTCTTTGCAGAAGCACATAAATCACTGTTTAGGATACCAGATGGAACCAAATTTGAGAAATTCTTCTTTTACTACTCCTGGCCTATTCAGTTTTGCCTACGATTTACTGTACCAAATCCTAAAGTCCATCCAAGATTATTTCCAATTACCTTCATCATGTGCATCATTTGGATTGGGACCAATTCGTATGTGGTGTCTTGGATGATGTCAGTGATTGGTAAGTTAAATTTTTAATAATATAGAAGATTATACACAAGATTGCTTTCTTCATTATCTCTAATTATGTGAAAACAGCTGTAATATTTAAGTATGATTTTTTTCTTAAAGGATATAGTCGGAAAATCATAGGCGAATTTCTCCCGATGGAAAGCCTTATTATTAACTATATCAACTTGTAGGTAAAGCTATGAGTAAACAATAAATCTAATTTTCATTGCCCATGTTTGACTCGTTCTAGAGATATTTCAATAAAACTTCAAAAAGTGATACTTTTTTGAAAAAGTTTTTTTTTTCGCAAACTGCTTAACTTATCAAGAGCAAGAACCAAAAACTATATGAAAACGGACATTCTGAAGAACGTGGCATATATCTTTTTTTATAATCGTAATAAGCACAAAAAGTATTTAAAGCTTATTTCCATAGGGTTTCTATTTAGTGATCACGTTCTAAAAATTACCATAAATGGTCCCAGATATTGTTTATTATCATTTAAAGTTTTACCAAAATCTAAGGGGGTAGGGATGTCATGGGATATCATACAATACCGCAATTCATTTAATTGTCTTTACTACTAATCAAAGTTCTGACAGCCAATTATTTTTATTTTTAGGAAGTGTGTTCAGGATTCCAGACGCCGTGTTAGGACTAACATTTTTAGCTGCTGGTGGTTGCTTGCCCGAATCCATTTCAATGGCAATTATATCAAGAAGAGGTAAGTGGCAATTTATACTGTGGTAATTTCGAAACCATCAATAAATTCAAGCAAAAACTAGATATAGTGAAGTATGTTTTTGTTTATGTAAGATTCTCAACAGAGTGGAAAAGGTATGTGGTTGTATGTTAGTTTTAGCACCAGAACTTTTGGTAGACAACATTTTCACTTAAAATTTAATGCATGATTAAAATAGACATAATATAAAACAATTATGATCATAGGAAGCAATATTTTATATACTATGTTACTGTCATAGCCGTTTGATGAAATTTTCGTCATTTTGTGAAAAGCCTAGGCAGTATATTAACTGCCGGCATATCATGCAAATTCTTGAGGTTGCACAATCTGCCCAGGCATTTCGTGAAACGCCGTGGTCGTCTCGGCACTTGAAGTTTAAAGTCATTCTACACGATCTGCCGTAGATTAGACCAGCAGTTTGTGTTCTATTACTTGCTGCCTATTTGTTTTGTTTATTATGGAACGTGAGAGTGAAAAAGGCTTGTTCAATGACCACTGAGAAGCAAAGCAAAATAAATGACCGCATACCATCATAAAATTAATAGTTTTGCGGTTAGGTTAATTAAGATGTTATATTCGTAAATTCGTTAGCAATCTAAAACCCGAAACGTACCAAATAAATCTAAACCTAACCTTAATATTAATTAAATTCTCATCTCTTTTTCTTTGTAATGATCACTGAATAAGTCTTTTTCACTCTTAATTTTCATAATACACAAAACAAACAGCTCAACATGGCTTCCGCTAAAGTAAATCCACCGAAACGGCAACTAACCTAACCTCAAACACACAACACAACACAATCTGCCGGGTATTAGTCCCTTCATGAACAGTCAACATCTAATTTGCGGCAGATCGTGTAGAACGACTTTAAACATCATATTCCGAGACAGCCACGGCGGCGTTTCACGAAATACTTAGGCAGATTGTGCAACTTCAAGAATTTACATGATCTGCCGACACTTCGTACTGTCTAGGATTTCCACAAAATGACGTATTTCATCGAAAGACTACGACATTACTATCGTAAAATGGAAACGCGAGAATCATGCAGATGGTTTAAACGTAGATGCCCATTATCGAATCTGTTTTATATTAAGTCTCCTTAATGAAACCTTATCGATTATATAATTGGCCACGAGTGTGTAGACTTTCACGTTTTTTGGTACTTTATCTTGTTTTGTATTAGTCGTAGAGTAATCATAAAACGTATTAGGTTAACGTACTAATAAACATAAAACCTTAAAATACTTTGAGTAGAAACATTTTGTTGGAACTGGCCAAAATTCATGCATAAATTTGAAAATAAAAATAAGAAATGGAGAAACGTAAATTTATCAATATCCTTAAAATTCCGCAATCAAGCAGGTCAGAACGGAACTTTATTATTTTAGCCGGCTGATCCGTCCGTATGCCCTTTTGCGGAGCTTTATTTAGCTCCTCAATAATAAGAGTTATATTTCACTAATAGTACTATTGGGGTGTTGGCAGTATTAGAAGAAAGCTACTTTTTAATAAGCCAGCGTTTCGTCTTTATTTTAGGAAATCTTCAGGATTATTTTGTACTCTTTGTAAACGAAATTTTCAAATTTAAGCATATGTTTATTTAAAATTTTTTTCGACTTTAGTGGCAAAAGGTTCATATCCTCTGATATAGGAATGTCTAAAATCTTGCTTTGAACATCAAGTATCATTCATGCATTCAATCTTTTATCGAACATTTTAATCAAAATTGTTTTTTTTTTTTTTGGGTCGGTTTATAATAAATACAATAATTATTTTATTATTTATGCATAGGTTTTCTATAAAATGGCGGAGGATCCGGTGCTAAAATCTTTTTAAAATTTTATTCCCTTTCCCTGCCTTTTCCTCTTTTTTCTGAACTTGATATAGCTATCACATGAGTGGCATGTATCAAAATAAACACTGTGATAAAACAAATTTGAAAATAAAAAAAAAAAAAAACTGTGGAAAGTTCATATAAACATTTACATAGAGAAAATGTCTTGCACTTAATAATCAACAGATCAGATTTAGTTATTGGCATTATAGTTATACAAATTAATATTTTGACTAAAAATTGACATGACGTTTAAGTTAAATTTAAAGCATTTTTTTGTCCAGTTCCATTAAGTTTAGTTTAGTTATCTTCAATTGTTGTTAAAGTGTCATATTTGGTGGTTGTAACTTTTTTGCCAGAAAATAGGCCAGGCAACGAATGCTCAAAAAGAGGGAAATTTTAGGGACAGAAAATTGACTTCGGAACTTTATTTGGACTAGTCTGGAGAAAGTTCCCACTCCTAGGTGGTGAGCGGGGGGGAGGGGGCACTTTAAAGGTCCTATTTCTTGTTTTTCCGCTTATATCTCGGAAACTATGCGTCGTATGGAAAAAGATAATCTATGCAAAATTAAACATAATTAAATTTCTTACAAGAATGTCTATATTTATTTTTTTCCTATGTGTTATAGTTTACGAGATATTCGCCAGCCAAAATAGATAATTTAAAAAAAAGTGTTAGGTACCTTGAATATTTCTATCAAAGCGGTTTACCGTGGTCTGCTAATAAATCACAGTCACAAAACAATCTTAATTTTACAACACTCGAGGTATTTACTAATGTAATATTTTGTCGAAATCTATGCATTTCCTTAAATATACAGCGTGACTCACTTAAAATGAAGACGCCCTTATAACTTTTTTATTTTGTTTCCGATTTGAATCAAATTTCACTCAAGTATAGAACAAATTAGGGTCTACTTATGACCCGAAAGACATTCGCCTGCTACAAAGGCAAAGCCTCCTGCGGGACCAGAATATGCTGAAAAAAATAAAAACATTTTGAATGTTAAAAATTCTAAAAAATGCATCGGATCGGCGCCACAAACGTAAATACACCAAAATTTGATTTGGTTATGGATGGGGGATTTTTCATACATAAGCTGACAAAGTGGGTCCTCAGTTTCCTCAATTTGTGGTGGATACGTGAAATTCGTCAAAACATTAATATGATTTTTAATATTTTTCAGCATATTTTAGTACCACAGGGGGCTTTGCCTTTCTAGCAGGCGAATATTTTTCTGGCCATAAGTAGATCCTAATTTGTTCTATACTTGAGTAAAATTTGATTCAAATCGGAAACAAAATAAAAAAGTTATAAGGGCGTCTTCATTTTAAGTGAGTCGCTCTGTATATTTAAGGAAATAAATGGATTTCGACAAAATATTACGTCAGTAAATACGTCGAGTGTTGTAAAATAAAGATTGTTTTGTGACTGTGATTTATTAGCAGACCACGGTAAACCACTTTGATAGAAATATTCAAGGTACTTAGTACTTTTTTTTTAATTATCTATTTTGGCTGGCGAATATCTCGTAAACTGTAACATAGGAAGAAAATGAATATAGACATTCTTGTAGGAAATTTAATTATGTTTAATTTTGCATAGATTACCTTTTTCCATACGACGCATAGTTTCCGAGGTATAAGCGAGAAACCAACAAATGGGACCTTTAAAGTGCCCCCCCCCGCTCACCACCTAGGAGTGGGGACTATTGATATGTTCATCTCCAGACTAGTCCTAACAAAGTTCCGAAGTCAAATTTTCTGTCCCTAAAATTTCCCTCTATAATTATTCCTTGCTTGGTCTAAAATAAATTGGTATTATATGTATAGTTTGTACCACCGATAATAAATAAAAAAACGTAAAGGGTAACGATCGTGTATCAATTTCAGTCTATTTACATAAAAGGCCATAAAAGTGTTCGGCTTCTCTATTATCATCACAAAAAAATGGTTACGTATTTCCTTATAAAAATGTAGGCCGCTCCCACTGAATATAATTGGTTGAAATTTTCTCTACCGGAATTATGATAGGTTGGAATAAAGTACGTGATCAACGTGGACTAGCGTTGTCAAGATAAACCGGCGGGCGGTACACTAACTACGGCGTCCTTTATGCTTTTTTGCGAGCTTTTTATACCGCTGAATTATTTGTGGAATACACTATACTTAGGTTCCTGATATATTCTTGAAAATTTTATTTGTTATCTATAAAATGATCTCTTGGATGAAAAAAATGCCTATCTTCATGTATATAGGCATTGGAAAATATCTGTAGTGTTTTTTACGATATGCACATAGTTTTACCGTTGCAATGACCGTCTAGCTTGATAGTAGTTATTATTATTAATATAATAGCACAATCAATAGGTATAAAAAAGTGGGTCCTTTCTGCAAAAATGGCGTAAGTCAATTTCCTTTCTTTAAAGAGTTCGGGATGCCTTCGGAGTATTTTGACAAACTGATGGAGTTGACGGTAGCCGCCATCTATCTTTGCTAAAAGTCAAACGCATATATCTCAAGAACCATTGATACTAAGGCAAAAATGGTAAAGACCTTTTCTGTGTAGCACTAAATTCTGTACAAATTATCTAGTTCACCTTATTTTCGTAAAACTAACCGTTTACTAGTTACAGCGCGTCAAAATTTTCAAACAGTAGTCTGCGGATTATTTCGTAAACTGTCGGCTAACCCCAACCCTCCCCAACCCCGCCGACTTGGAAGAATACTCGGAACGTATCCCAGAACTCTTTAAAAAAGAAAATTGATTTACGCTATTTTTGCAAAGAAAAAGTACTTATTGATTGGACTATAAACCCAATTACTAAAAATACCTTTCGCTTTGCAGGTGAAGGCGCTTTTGGCGTCTCAAACTCCCTTGGTGCCAACACGATGAACATCCTCTTATCTTTGGGAATGCCTTGGTTTTTCAAGACTGTCCTGAATGGAGCAAACTCTGGTTCCTACATCTATATACAGTCAGGTTCCATAGAATACACCATACTCGCTCTAATTGGAGTAGCATGTGCATTGTACATTGTACTCTTTCTAAATAAATTCAGACTAGGAAAAAAGGCTGGAGCAACTTTATTAACTATTTACTTATGCTGCGTTGTGTTAGCTATTCTTTCTGAAATGGTATTCTTCGACAACTCTGTTGACTGTGACAATTGAGAATTATAAAAAATATATAAGAAATACACGCATATTTTAGTTCAGATTTACAATTTTCTTACTATTGCAGTGGCTGTAATTTAGTAAGTAAACTGACATTATTACTTCTTGTAACATTCCTTTAATGTCTATATCTGAACATTGCAACTGTGGAAATCTGACAAACTTCTTTAGAATAGTCCACGTTAAAAGACAGTAATGTAAGTTATAAAATGTTTACATTTTAATAATTTTAATTTAAAACATACTTATAGACCAGCTTACTTAAATAATGTTTATTGATTATTTCAAGTTTCAGACAAAGCGAATCTTTATCATTGATATTAATGTCTTCAGGACTACATATTATACAAAATAAAAAAGTTTCTGAACGAACGAAGTGTCTAAATTCACCATATTGAAACATGGTGCCCGAAAACTATTTTTACGTTTTACTTATCACTAGAAGAAATATAAAATATTTTATAATATATAATTTTAAACTTGCTTGTTGCAAAATGGAAATACAATCGGAAATATGCAGGGTGGTTTATAATTATTGGTAAAACACTTAACTGTAGATAGCAGGAGTCAAAATGATAAGATTCAGTCAATCATATCTTTATGAAATATGATAGGTAATAAGATACAGGGTGTTAAGGTTAATATGCCGCGTACTTACTTGCGGATTTTCTATCACACGAATTAAAATGTCTTCTTCTTAATCCAGAGCTATTCTTTGCAAATTGCACCTGTTCCTCCCAGATGATCAGACAGGTTTTTAAGTAACATATGATGAGGCTGCCTTTTGTTTCGATATAATAATAAGTACCTTTGAGCTGCTGCACTACAAAAAAAAATTTACTTGCGAGTATACTAAAACTATGTCACTCATTTTAGAATTCGAAAAAAATGTATAACGAGGCATTTTTTATAAAAAAATATTAGAAGCAAGTAAGGAACACAACATTTAATTACATAAAACTAATTATTGTTGTTTGAAAAATTGGTTGTTTGGCAGGTACCTTTGTTTTTATATCTATTTGATAAATATTTTTCTTTATTTACTCTGATTACTTTTTCAAAAGGTTATTTAAAAAGTTGATTGAGACTGTTAGTTTGCATTTTTATCAAAAAATGTTGTATTTAAAAACTTGAAACAAACAGTGTGACCGATTTCAATTGGAAACATCTTCGTAACTCAGTTATTGGTCATCCGATTTCAACCAAATTTGGATCGGTATCAAAGACCTTTACTATATCCTTTTTCACTAAACCGAAACTTATTTCAGTCATTGGCGAGCATTTTTATTAAGAAAAAAAGGTTCGGTTCTTCGACAAATTTTATTAGGCATTTTTAAAATTACCTATTTTAAACATTAAATAATCAATAAATTGGTAACGAATTTTTTTTTTTCGAAAAAAAGTCATTTTTTAAATTCATTTTTTCTACCACCCCTTATCATCGATATTTTCAAATTCGGTCATTCTTAATAATTTGACAGGTCTGATGACACAAAATGTTTCAATGAAAATTCTTGGCCTTCGAAATTTGAAAGTTTCGATTATACGGGATAGTAGAAAAAGTGAATTTAAAGAGAAAATGATTATTTAATATTTAAAATAGGTAATTTGAAGGAGGTCGTAATTCGATAACCAAAAATCAAAACGTTGTTAAATTTTGAACATGGGGGTTCTACAGCATGCTGATCAATAATATTGCATTAATTTTTCAACAAAAAAATGCATAAAATTGGTCCTTTTTTTCTTAATAAAAATGCACGCCAATGACTGAAATAAGTTCTGGTTTAGTCAAAAAAGGATATAGTAAAGGTCTTTGATACCGATCCAAATTTGGTTGAAATTGGATGACCAATAACTGAGTTACGAAGGTGTATATACCTTTTTTTAAATTAAATATGAGAGAATCATACAATTTTTACGCGAGATCTGCCGTAAAGGTGCGGATAAAAATTGACGACTTTCTTAACACATCAAACGTCGCGTACACAGCGATAGACGTATATTGAAGGTGCACTATAATTTCCCACATCAAATAACGACAAAGCATACATTTTTACAAAAAAATTTCAAAAATGTATTAAACCACAGAGGAAAATAAAAAGTTAAATTTTGACTCTAGCACCACCTTGTTACCTGTCAACATTTTATGAAGGCCCGGTTGGCCACATCTTAATATTTTGACTATTATCCACAGCTGAATGTTGTACCATTATTTACGAATCACCTTATGTAAGTAAAGCTATAGCATGAGAAGTTGCAATTTGCTAAACTTGAACCATTTTGTAACAAAAATTGTACACGAGGACTTCTGTAAGTAATTGTACCTTAATAGGAAATAGAGAAAGCCCTTTTAATACAACCCCGTAGCTCTACCTTACCGATTTATATAAGATTTTGTAGTTTTTGTAAAATTTTTGACCGGCTCTATTTTTACCTGTTTGGGGTAGTCGAGTCTATCCGTAACAATACTCTGGTATCAAGAAATACCAGATGTAAAGATTTAAATTAGTACAATGATTATATAGGCACAGAATATAAAATGTTTTTCCGACGATCACAATACCATATTCTCATATATTTTGAACAGCTGAACACGAATTTGGAGTTCAAATTGTGAAATTTCGGACCTATTTTTTAAATCGTAAAAAATATATTTAGGCATTTTTGATACAATTTGTCTGAAATAAATAATATCTGAAGGTTTAAACACCTAAGAAAATGCTATAAGTACTTCTTTTTGTGCATCTCATGCCTAAATGGTCACAACAGATCAATATTCATGAATTCAGAACCCCAAATGTTTTAAAAACTCTAAAAAGTGTGATATTCGCCATTTTGATGTAATTTATGGAAAATAGAGAACGTAATGAAGATTCTATGTTCTATGTCCTAACCGTTCACTGTAACTCAAATTTCGTGACTTCAGAATCTAAAATACCTTGAAAATTCTAAAAGAAACGAAATTTTGCAGCAATATATCGCAAATAAACAATACGTGAACTTCTAAAAATTTCATCAATATCATGATAAGTTTTTCTTATATTTTGTTGTCTTGAGAGGTCTTAAGGAATAAAACTTAGCTTAGCAAGCTAAATTTGATTTTTATCACAATTTTTTGAGTGCGACCCTGTATTTTTAAAAATGTAGTATTGTTGCCACCACAAACATATGTACCAAATTTTAAATAATCGGTTAAAATGATTACAAAAATATGGCGGATCACATATCTGACAAAAAATAGAAAATGTCTGAAAATTTATAATGAATGGCTTAGGGTACAGTTACTCACATAACGTTCCTTGTAACTTAACTGGTCTATTACTCGATATCAATTTTCAACTATGTTGGAGGAGAATATCCGCAATATCATCTCTGATGAGAGTCTTGTGGTATAATTAGTTTTGCTTGAATTAAGGGATTTTTTGGGGATATCTTGTTTTTGGTAAACTTTTCAAGCGAAATGAATCTGATATGGAAAAAAATCGTTTAATTTGACAACCACTGATTCATTAAAATAGAGTTGTTTTCTAACTCGCCTATTTAAATATCAAATTTCCTGAATTTATCACAGGAAAATTGGGAGATTTATTATAAAGTTGATATTATTTACAAGCCTTTTTATTTTTTGTGTACAACAGTGAGTCTGAATAATAAGGTGGTTTACAATCCATGTAAATAATGTGATTGATTAAAATAAAGTATTGATTTTGTAATGACAGTGGCTTCATATAAATTTACATTTAATTGGGGATAAAAATGCCAGACGATATTGTCTCTCATTTTGTATTAATTATAGTTCAGGTCATCATTTCTAATAATGTAAAATTTAGTGTAAAATTATATGTTGCCTACAAAACGACTTACATATGGAACTGATGTGATAATAAATACTTTTATTCAAAAAGTACATGAAGTGCAATGTAACTAGATAATTATAGTTATTGTTGTTATTTAGTTATTTAATTTGTACCAATTTCTACCACTAAGTAGATCGTTAGAGTTTTTGTAAATAAACTACATTTATTTTTTTATACATCTTTGTTTTAATCTTGCACCTATACTAGTAGACTTACAACAGACAAATATTTTTTTAATATTGTGTTTTCGATTATTCCAGAAAACGATTTAATGCCTAAAGTTGATTATCTAGTCTGTAAAAATTGATTAGGCATTGAAAGAATTACAACGCAAAAAGTTAAACCCCTGTAAAATTATAGAGAGCATTGTATACGAAATCTAATTTTAATCGTTTGTTTGTTGGATATTTTGCCACTGTAAAAATATTTAAAAATTTTGATGAAATAAACCTCTGCGCAAAAAGGATCAGACAGAAGCTGGTTTTTAATACTTCTGTTAGCGCAGAGCTATATTTCATTAACTTTTTTTTAAATATTTTTAGTGGCAAAATATAAAACAAAAAAGAAAGCATGAATATGACACGAATAATGAATTATAAACAATATCTAATTTTAATCACTGAAAAATGTGAAAATTTACAATTTTCGTATTAAAAATGAAACGTAGTTATTACAGAAGATATATACTACTCAAAATAAATCACAGCACCTCGACCTTTTCTCAGTTTTCGATTTTGAACCGAATGCCATAATAGTGGTCCGAAAATTTCAAAAAGTGGCCAAAAATCCAATTTTGTTATAGGTCAATTAACAATCACATATGTAATGAGGGAAAAATAATTTAAAAAATAAATATCCTCAAAGGTGGGTTTCTGAAAAATGATGTATTTCAGCTTTTTTCGGGTAGACGTGATAGCAAACCGTTTAAATAAGGCAGACAACCTAATTAAAAATATATTTACCGTCGGGGGTTGCTGTTAGGGGTTGTTAGTGTAGAAATTGACATATTAATTTTTTTTTCAGTTTAACGTTATCAAAATCCGCTTAATTAACCCAGAAAAAATATATAAACAAATATTTACAAACAGGGGCGATTTTTAGGGATTGGTACGAGTATATAAAATGGCACATTTTTGCTTTATTTCAGTTATAGACAATCGTTTATTTAAGACAGATAGAATGGTAACATTTTGCTCTAAAATTATAATAAAGCATAGTTTATACGTCTCTGAAGATCGCCCTGTATGACAGATATTGTCGAATTTCAATAGGGAGTATTCTACCATGCTATTTTACATACGTGCCAAATTTGAAACAAAAATATTAAGTCTAACGGAAGTTATCGTGTTTACAAGAAACGGTCCACACACATACATACACCCCCACATACACACACGCACACATATACATACAGACCCGCAGACATTTTTTTATTCGATATTTGAATTCAGCCTGTTATGAAACGGATTTCCTTACACAATTTTTTTTCTACCATTATTATTAAAAATTGTCTACTATCTGTGGTGTGTTTATGTTTTATGTTTAATTATGGTCCAGTTATAATACATCTATTTAATTTAATCAAATACGTATAATAACTATACTGCCCTCCTAAGACAAGAGGTCCTATCTGTAAATTTAACGTTTCGAGATATTAAGGTTTTTATAGATTTAATCACACGAATTTTTAATACCTACTTATAATAAATTTTTGAAACTAAAACCGAATTATGTATTAAGGCGTAGAGATTAAATAATATAATATGTATTTCAATCACATTATAGTTTGAGAAAAATATTTGATATTTTCTGAACTTAGGACAAATTGTTTTAGTAAAAGGCATATTTTGTAATGTGCCAATTTTATTGGGGTGTCCTAAATGAAAAATGCATTTTTAATTATAATAATTATAACAGAAAATAGTATTCTAATACATTAAATAAGTTCAATCCAGATTTTCATCATCATCTTCTTTGAAATCATCTGTTGAACCAACTCCTCCCAAAATCGCAGCTGGTTTGGAGGAAAATGTTGTCTCAATTGAGAGATTCGAGTAATTTTCCTTTCTATATAGCGACACAATAACACACCGAGCGGACCACTGGCTTAGCTAACTGTTTCTTTTTATATTTTTTTCAAAAAAAGTCATCAAAATCCTCATATGTATCATCTAAGAAGCATGTTTTCCCTCTTTTAAATCTTAGGTAAATTCAGGAAATGATTTTCAATATATGTTTTGAAATGTAATCCTTAAATTTGAAAAAATTGCCATTCAGATTACGGCTATAATTTCCCGATGATGCCAGATCGGTTGACGAAACGTTCTTTACTATACTATGTAGTATTTTTATTTTTGTTATAATCTTATCAAAAGAACCATTTCATGTACATTTTTCTAATTAAAATATTGAATAACTCTTACATATACTGATACATTTTTTTTAAAAAAAACTTCTTCCTCTAGCTAATGCTAACTTACTGTCCAAATTTCAATTCAATCAGACTTCTCCTTCTTAAGCTATCGTGCTTACAAGAAAAGTGACGGATGGACAGACAGACGCATATTTTGAAAGTTATTAGCAATCAGATGACTAACAAGAGCATAAGCAAATTTCTCTATGAGCAGTACTTTTTTACGGTTTTATGAAAGTGACTGGTAAATATAATTTTATATACTTGTTATTTCTGCCAAGGGTATTATAGTAACAATCTAGAACTATCTATTTATAGTAAAAACTACTTCTACTGACTCAGAATCCTGTTTTATTTTTACAAGCAACAAGTTTTGAATTAGTAGGCAAGCACTTTCAGCACAATTAATTTATTATTATTCTTCAAAATTCGCGTCAACAACAATAACAAAATGCATATTTAGAGCACTTAGAGGTAAGGAGCTAGTAAGTCACGTGGAAAAACGTCACAGTATACTAAGAGAGATAGTCCTAAATTTTGCAGTTGGGACAATTCTTCTTAACAGAATTAGTCGTAAATGTCCTAACTACACAAATTTATAAAGTTAGGACATAAACATCTAGTGTATACACTGTAGGACAATATGATTAAGTATTTCAATGTATTTTGACAATTAGGACAAATAATTCTTTTAATTTTTGATATGTCAGGTTGCAGATAGGTCTTTGAGCTCTAGTACACATGAGAACAAGTATTGGGCGAGTCCAATAGGACAAAAACATGAAAATCTCATTTTTTGCAGATAGGACGTCTTGTCTTAGGAGGGCAGTATAGAACTGAATTTTTTTCGAAACATTCCTTGGACGGGACCATTCTATTGATAATAAATACTGATTAAAAAAGGATATTATAAATATAAAAAGTTATTTAACAATAATTGATTCCGCATCCTCTCGCGTCAAGTGATCGATGCTGCCGGTACTCGCGGAATACATGTCGCACGTTATAAAAAATCCAAAATTTCGAAAATCCGCTTGAGATTGCCTAACTTTTGTTTGTTTGTTATAATGGAATGTCTAAGGCATTTTTTACGTATTTCTCCAAGGCATGATAACGTAAGATTTGTTTCGTAGCTCTACACAAATCTGAACCTACTCGTAAAAGTTTCTGAAAAACACCCTATAATAAAACAACCTTCTATCTGTTTTTAAATTCAAAACTGTCTTTATGCAATATATTAAAATAAAGTACATACCTCAAAGAAGCTGCTGTAAAAATTTCACTTTGAATTATCACGTTCTAGGCACACACTCTCTCTTCAAAAGTTGGTGATTAAATGAGACGTAATACCGGTGAAACGGTGCTATATAAAGAGTCGTGTTTGCGAGCCCCTAGCAGGTGGAGATATCGCCTAATGGCCTTTGTGCAGAGAAAAGATGCATTGACTATTCTTTATACTGTCCCCAAAATATGAAAGCGAAATTCGAAAGTTGAAAAAAAGCATTTTTGGCCGTTTTTTGAAATTTTCGGACCACTGTGGACTGCAGTCACTTAAAATATTAAGTATCCTGATTCTTCCATAAAAGATGTCGAAAATTTTCAAAAACGAAGTAATAGTAGACTTAAAAATAGGCATATATATTATAAAAATAGTTTGAAATATGCAGGTTGATCCATTTACGCATTGCCATAAATTTGTGCTAATCGTGCCTTCTTCTTTTTAAGGAAGACCAGTTATATTATTAAATATTTTAATTTTCCTTTTAAAGACCACTCAAACAATATACCATTTTATGTGTCGATACCATGGGTGAATTTGTACCACTGTGACGTAATGGAACAGCACTTTTAGGTCTGATTTTTGCCAAAAAATCTCTAGTTTACTCAGCTGTTATCAGATTTAACGAAAGCAATTTATATAGATTGGGTCGTCATACTCGAAATCTGCTTTTTCTCATTTCTCAAGTGGAACACCGAGGGGTAAACCGCTGGTGCATTTTGGTGTACAAGACCTATGCATTGCAATGAATTGCAATGCGTAGTTGGTGCATTTAAATGCCGACGGTGAATTTAGATGCATTGTTAGTGAATTGTGGAGCATTTCGATGCATTGCAATGCTTAGCAGTGCATTTCGATGCATTTAACTGCATTTTTGTGCTTTGTAGGGGAATTGTGCTGCATATTATTACGATTTAGGAGGACGGTGCTTGCGCGTGTATCAGTTTCCCAGCAAGCAACAGGTGTATTGGTCGGGTTGCAGTCTGATAGTGATAGTGAGGGTTGTGAAAAAACTTTGTTAGCAATTGAGAGTTGTTAAATAAAATAAAAATGTAAGTAGGTGTAGATTATATCGAATATTATATGGTTACTTGCAAAAAATAAGTTTAATATTTACATTCAAGCAAGACTAATTCCTATTAGTTATTATTCTGAATAATAAAACTGTAGACTGATTATAAATTTGCATTTAATTAAAGAAAATTGCCGGCCCTTTTCTTTTTAATTTTTAATAACAATTTTGACATGGACATAAAAATATAAGAATTACGTGAAAAGTATTACTTTATTATTTGACATGATGTTCAAAACTACCTCGAAAACTACTAATAAAAAATAATTTGATTTAAATGAAAAAAGATGGTGTCTATATATTTCTCACTAAATTATTTATTTTGTAGGCAAAGGAAATTCATTCGATAGACATAGAAAAATCTGTTCAAGACGCATTAGACGACGCTCAAAAAGACATTAAAAAACTAGGAGTGTAGCCAAAAAAGGGCTCATGGAATGTCTTGGATATACCTTTACGTAATTTAAAAAAAGAAAACACTTCTTTGCAGCAATACAAATTATAGCGTTAATAAGAAATTTTTATATTTTGTCTGTTATTGCAGAAACACTATTTACCCGATATTCTGGATTGCTACAAAAATGTAATCAAATAGATATAGTTTAATCCAATCTACGTATACAACATCTAACCTCGTGCCTAATATTGTGAATCACTTTAAATATTAAAAACTCGATTAAAGACTACTGACATCGACGATACATCTTTGGTGTTTCCGAGAATGTTTCAGTACAAGAGTTTTAGTATCTATAATCCCAGTTTAAATAATTGTCTAACATTGCGATTAAAGACTACTGACATCGACGATACATCTTTGGTGTTTCCGAGAATGTTTCAGGACAACAGTTTTAGTATCTATAATCCCAGTTTAAATAATTGTCTAACATTTACCGAATACTGCGTCAAAATGAATGTAATTGTTTTAAAATTATAAAATAGCGGACAAACAAGATCAAATTCTAAACTCATATGCCCGCTTCGTTCCATCGGTGTAAAAATATTTAATTTCATCGCATACATCTACAATTTAGCGTACACCTTACAACATTATTTTGGCGTTTATTTAATAGATATTTTCGAGTTATATATGAAACTGTTTAACGATATTATTCAACTTAAAACTCATACAAATTACACATGAATTAGGAAACGGGCACTTTTAGTAAAATATTTGGATTTATTAAAATAGAGGGAAAATAATTGAAATATCTTGCTTATGACAATGCACATTGATGCATTGTGAAATGTGAAGGGTGCATTTTAGTGCATTGCAACACACAGTGGCTGCATTTCAAAACATTGCAATGCTTTGCGGATGCATTTTAGTGAATTTCGGTGCTTCGCAGATGCATTTTTGTGAATTGCCATGTATAGCGTTATCGCTATAAATAAAATTAAAATGGAAGTAAATATACTTATATTGTTTTTAATACATGTTCATGTTTTATGTGATATTAGTATTTTTTAGTATATTGATATTATATTTTTATATCGAATGTTTTTTATTTTTCTTAGCGACTCCATGGAAACTTCTCCATTATGAATCGAGTTTTCCTTTTTGTTTCTTAGCGACTCCATGAAAACTTCTCGCTTTTGGAACTTCTCGATTTCCAGTGAGTGAGTCGCTATAGTCGCTATATACACCCCCTCGTTAAAAAAGAAAATAGTCAATCAATCAACGTGTCGATTGCAAAACGTACTTTTTTAATCGGGGTAGGCAAAGTGTCACATCTGTCAACTAATACAAAAGCCGGTTTAACTCTATCAATATTGACAGTTATGACTTTGTCTCATTTCTTAAAGGTAAATAACTTATCTGAACGAGATAAAACTTTAAACGGTCCTTCATATAAAGGAGTAAATGAACGTTTTAAACGTTCAATGCGAACGAAAATAAAATCGCAAGAGGCAAGATCTGAACTAACAAAAGTTTTGTAATTGCCATGCGAAGTTGGAGGAACAAATTTTAAATTATTAAAATAAATGCGTAATTTGTCAATGAAATAAGGAATATCTGGGGAATTATACGATTCAACGAAAAATTCGCCAGGTAAACGAAGGGTTTGACCATAAATGACTTCAGCAGGTGAACATTGCAGATCTTCCTTGGGAGTTGTTCTAAATGCTAATAAAATGATGGGTAATTCATCTGTCCAATGTGATGTATTGGCTCTAGCTAACAAGGAAGTTTTAAGTGAGCGATGAAATCTTTCAATTAAAGAGTTGCCTTCTGGGTGATATGGAGTTGTACGTATTCTATGAAAACCTAAAAACTTTGCAAATTCATTAAATAATCTTGACTCGAATTGTACTCCTTGATCAGTCGTTACTGACAAGGGAACACCGAATCGACAAACAAAGTTTTGAAATAAAGTACGCGCAACTGTTTCTGCTGTGATGTCGCAAAGAGGGTACGCTTCCGGCCACCTAGTGAATCGTTCAATCACCGTAAGAATGTAAGAGTTACCTTTGGATGGAGGTAATGGTCCTACCAAATCTATGTGGATGTGGTCGAATCTGATTTTCGGAATGGAAAAGTTCCCGAGAGCACTTCGCGTATGTCGACTGACTTTGACAGCTTGACAGTTAATGCACGATTTTGACCATAAATTGCAATCTGTGTTCATTTTCGGCCAAAAATAGTTATTTGAAATCAACAGTCTAGTGGCTTTAATACCAGGATGAGATAAGTTGTGAAAAATATCGAATATCGTTCGTCTGTAAACAAGTGGGACAAAAGGTCTGACTTTTGCACGAGAAACATCACACCAAATAAAATCATTTGAATCTGGAATTTGTATCTTTTTTAAAATGAAATTGGTTTTAGTTAGTGATGATTTATCTGACAATAAATAGTTGAGATTTGAATCTTTCTCCTGAGCTTCACTAAGCAACTTTAGGTCAAAGTTAACATTAAGGAAGGGAGAATTTTTAAGTTGAAGTGGTAAAATATCTTGTTTTAAGGAAGAAGTGTCGTAAATACGTGACAAGCTGTCAGCTATTACATTATGTTTTCCTTTAACATGTTGTATTTTACAAGAAAATTGAGCTATGTATTCTAAATGACGTATTTGACGAGGAGATCTTTCTGCTTTTGTGAATAAAGCGTTGATTAAAGGTTTGTGATCTGTAAAACAATTAAACTTTCGACCTTCAAGTATAAACTTAAAATGTTTAATTGCAGTATATAATGCTAAAAGTTCTTTGTCAAAAACCGAATAATTGGTTTGTGCTGTGGTTAATTTACGGGAAAAGAATGCTAAAGGAGCAAGAAATCCCTTATTATCTTTTTGCTCTAAAACTGCACCCATGGCAAGGTTAGAACAATCGACTGAGAGAGATAAGATAGTATCGTCATTATTGCAAGGATGAGCTAAAACTACTGCATTACTTATTGCGTCTTTGGCTTTCGAAAATTCGTCTAAACATTGATCAGGCCAACTATTTATCTTTGTAATTTTATCATGAGATAAACTGTTACAAAGAGAATATAGGGGAAGTAATATTTCAGCAAAATGAGGTATGAAACGATGATAAAAATTCACCATACCTATGAAACGTTGTAGTTGTTTGAGAGTTGTCGGTAAAGGGAAATTATTAATGACTTCGACTCTCTCAGTTGATGGTAAAATACCTGATGAAGAGATGTGATGACCTAAAAAGGTTAAATTGTCAACTCCCAAGATACATTTAGATGGTTTAATGTTAATTCCGTATGTGTCTAATCTCTTGAAAACCTTTTCCAAATGTTCCAAATGTTGTACATCTGATTGACTTGCGATTAATATATCATCCAAATAGACGAAAACGAAAGGTAAATTGACAAGTACTTCATTCATAAAACGTTGGAAAGTTTGACCGGCATTGCGTAGACCAAAAGGCATGCGGGAAAATTCAAACAGTCCGAATGGAGTTGTTATAGCTGTCTTATAAACGTCATTTTTAGCGACAGGTATCTGATGGTACGCTCGCACTAAATCAATCTTGGAGAAAATAGTGCAGCCGTGCAACTGAGAGCTAAAGTCGTGGATATGAGGTAATGGATATCTGTTTGGAATGGTAATCGTATTTAGTTGTCGATAATCTCCACAAGTTCTCCAGTCATTCTCTTTTTTCGCCACTAGATGGAGTGGAGAGGAAACTTGAGAAGATGATGGTTTGCAGATACCTAATTCTACCATGTTATTAAATTCTGTTTGAGCTATTTTAAATTTAAGATTGTCTAATCTACGAGGTCGTGAAAAAGGTAAATGACCTTCAGTAACTATATGATGTACAATAGAATGTTTAATAGGTAAATTGTAATCTGGGGAACTAATTAAATTAGGAAATTGTAAAAGTAATTTGTTATATTTATCTGTCAAAGGAAATAATTTAAGTGAATCTAATCTACAATTGTCTAAAGGACTATTTTTAATAAAACAATTAACTGACAAATTAGTCTTGTTATCAATTATTCGAGCTCCTTTAAGATCGACAACTAAACCAAAATGAGACAAGAAATCTGCTCCGACTATCGGTATGTCAACGTCTGCTATATTGAAAACGAAAGGAAATAATCTACGTAAGTTTAGATTGACTTTTAACAATTTCTTACCGTATGTAAAAATGGTTGAACCGTTAGCCGCGGTTAATATCGTATCGAAATTCTTTTTTAAATCTGTGAAAGCATTGCGTGGCACCACAGATAAATCGGCACCAGTGTCAATTAGGAAGTTCAGGTTGTTAGATCTATCGTAAATAAAAAGTCGACGACGTTTGCTGTTAGAAATGTCAAAATCAGACGTCATAGAATTATCAAACTTCAGTCATCTTTGAGAATTATCAGATTTTTTACAATTCTTACTGAATTTGCACCATTCACCTCCACAACGATAGGCATTGGTACCATAAAGTTGATGGTAGTAACAAATAGTATTGTCTGTACGATCAAATTTATTGGAAACATTATTACGGCTGGGTGAACGATTGCGATTAGTGGTACGAGTTTGTGAATTGCTTCTACTTTTGCAATTGTTGCAGCATGAAGTAGAAGGTTGAGGCTCGAAAGATTGATTGGAAAGTCTGGATTCTAAAGAGTTTAATCGAGAATTAAAAATTTCTTGTTTTTGTAATACTTGATTAATTGAATCATGGAAAGTGATTGAAAAATTTTTGATAGTGGTAGTTAAATCTGATAACGGGGTGGACTCAGAGTCAAGAGGATTTTTGGAGTACGATGCAACCATTGAATTTTGACAGGACTCCCAGATCTGATCTGCAATATCTAGAATCTCTTTTGTGTCTGTTTTCCCTGAAGCTGTAATGGCAATATATACTGTTTTAGGTAAACGTCTTTTCCATAGCTTTATCAATAAATCTTGACTAACCATGCTGAATTCTCCAACCATATTCAGCATGGATCTATAGAAATCTGAAGGTTTCAGATCGCCCATTTGGGAACCTGATAACAGATCATTCAGACGTTTTTCCTTACTCGATGATAAACGTGAAATTAAAACTTTCTTTAAATTTATATAGAGATCCGTTTCCGGGGGATTAGATATTATATCGTATATATTATCTATCACATCTAATGGCAAATTAGCTATAACCTGATCATACTTTTTCTTGTCATTGACAATTTTTGCAACAGAAAACTGTGATTCGATCTGGGTAAACCAAATTTCTGGTTTTGATTTCCAGAATGGGGGAAATTTGACAGACGTGACATAATGGGTTTGAGGAAAATCCTCGTCTGAAGGTTGTCTTTGCATAACTAATCGATTGTGATTGATTGATTGATTGATTACTCTCTTAGATAAAAAAGGGAATGTACTTTAACTCACTCACCGACAGATGACAGTACTTGTAATGTACAACTTCAGTTGATTGAATTAGGAAATTACCATAAATTATAGGAACATCTATTCAAATTTGGAACCTCGATTCAAAATTCATCGGGAAAATTCTTCTCTTCATAAAAATGATCAATTTATAACGGTAGTTGATGTATTGAATCTCTTCTTGTATATGTTTATCACATTGGACATAAAATTTTCACTTCTGGCATATATTTATGACGTTGGACATAAAATTTTCACTTCTGGCATATATTTATGACGTTGGACATAAAATGATCACGTCGGACATAAAATTTTCACTTCTGGCATATATTTATGACGTTGGACATAAAATTTTCACTTCTGGCATATATTTATCACGTTGGACATAAAATGATCACGTCGGGGTCACCAAATTTATAGCGTTATCGCTATAAATAAAATTCAAATGGAAGTAAATATACTTATATTGTTTTTAATACATGTTCATGTTTTATGTGTTTTTGGTATTTTTAAGTATATTGATATTATATTTTTATATCGAATGTTTTTTATTTTTCTTAGCGACTCCATGGAAACTTCTCCATTATGAATCGAGTTTTCCTTTTTGTTTCTTAGCGACTCCATGAAAACTTCTCGCTTTTGGAACTTCTCGATTTCCAGTGAGTGAGTCGCTATAGTCGCTATACCATGTCTCAGCGATGAATTTCAATGCTTAATAGTGCATGGTGTATTTAAATACTTCAGCAATGAATTGCGATGAATTATGTGCATTATGTGCATTGCAATGCACTTTAGTATACAAATTCTGGCCAGCGGTTTACCCCTCGTGGAACACCTTATATGCTATGAGATCCATTTGAAAGAGCTTTCCATTGATACAGGGTATCAAGGGTATGTGTCCTAAGATATTTAATGACAAAATGGCACAATTTGACATTTATTAAAGAATTATCAATTTTTGTAAAATTCATGTCATAACAAGTCTTTTCTATTCCGACATTTTGTCGCGAAACAATTTATTATTTTAGTTTAGAACGAAAGATCAATGAATTGTGTTACTTATCATATCATCCATAAATGAAAACCTATGACATTGAATCACTTTGAATCACATCAAGACTTTCATAGATTTTGCAGAGTGAGAGGGAAATATGCTTTTATTTTCGATTTATTATAAATATTTAAAAACCAAACATAGTACAATCCTTAAAACTGTTTTAAATACTTGCTATTTTTCTAACGAATACAACTATATATTTTATATATTGTGAATTTCTGCTGTACTCGAATATCGTAGTTTCTCAATGAAAATAGTTCCTAATTTCATTATAAGGTATGGCATTTATGTTATTTCTTAGAGCAATGGGAAATTTGGAAGTACCTGAAACTATTTTAACGATTATACCATTTATGATTTTTTAAGTACTTATAATAAATCGAAAATAAACGCACTCTGCAAAATGCTATTCTTAATGAAGCCTAGCCTGGGTATTCACTTATTATAACTTTTGTAATGGTAAATAATCTTTAATACCGGAAAATTAGTAGTAAACAAGGGATGACGATAAGCCCCTTATTTGGCTCCAACGAGTACCACTTTGATTCTTAGATATGTCAAGGATTGTACGTTCTCACACTACATATTTAAAAATCTTTGCAGTACTCTCTTGTGCTCGGTGGAAAACAACCAACCAAAAGCACAAAAATGGTGATTTTTACGTATTTTGGTGAAAGAAGTGAAGTTTAGATGGTCTTTATCGATGGTAAAAATTCGAACTACGTAAAATGTATATTGTCGTCGTATCTTCAAACGCTGAAGTTTGAAATTTTTTTTATCCTATCTCGTATTTTAAAAGAAAGTTGTGTTGGGGCCAAAAAGGGCCTCATCACCACTCTTTCTTTCACATAAAAGGAAAAAATGGAGATCCAGACACTTATTTGGGAGAAGAGGCTAAAATTGGGTTATTTTTAAATATTTAAGTCAAATAAAATATCTCTCTAAAATAGGTCAACCTTCTGTAAATCATATCATCAATAAATAAAAACTTAGGGCATTGAATCACATCAAGACTCTCATGCGGAAGATTTTCAAAATTGTGGAGGGTCCACAAGCTAATCCCTACAAAGTGAGGCATACAACCAAGACGGATATACAGGAATTAATGCAACATTCTGCAATGTATAGCTACCCAACCGATGTCGCAAGTTTACGTAAATGGATCATCTTTTATATTTAAAAATATTTTAAACTATACATCTTTGTGTCCACTATCACCTTGTTTTTGAAAATTTTCGATATCTTTTATAGGACCCCGAACTGAACGAGCACTGCTAAAAAGTTCTCACAAGCACTAAGAACTGTTAATAGTAGAGTGCTCGCGATTACTAAGCACTTTGAAAAAGTGCTATAAATTTAGGAGCACTAAGCACTAAACACTTTTTAAAAATTTATATAATGGAGTATCTATTGATTGAGGCTATAATTTCATTGAATTTATGGGTTATTTATAAAAAAAGGTCAACAAAAACAACCTAGAAAGAAATTGAGAGTTTTTTGAGAGGGAACATGTTACAGGAAAAAGTTGTTTCTAGTGCCAATGGAAGTTCAGTTATGAAATTTGAACGTCGTATCTCAAAGTTGATATTTTGCCAAAATTATGATTAAAATAATTAAACTGAAAGTGCATAATAATGATAACAGAACATCAATGGAAATATTATACATTTCTTTGTTTGTAATTTTTTTAAACAATTTTTTTAAATTATTTTAATCATAATTTCAGCAAAAATATCAACTTTCAGATACCACGTTCAAATTTTATATCTGACTTTTTATTGACATTAGAAACAACTTTTTTCTGTAACAATCCCCTTTCAAAATACTTATACTTTACTTTTGGCACAAATTCACGTTTCTTTATTTGTTAACCATCCTGTACGTTATTTCGAAATTCTGACTATAGCTAAGGTCTTTTCAGAGCAAGCAAAACAATTTATGCAGAGTGACATTTTCTCTAAAAATGCAAAATATGAAGCATTGTAAATATAGTTAGGTGTTAGGTCCGTCCAGGGACACACTTATGAATACTATTCTGATTTTCACCTTGGTGGAGAATTATTTTTTAAGGAAAGATACAACTTATCACTATCACATCTCACATCATGCTTTTAGATAGAGTAGGAGGGTACACCATTTTGTACTTCTGATCAGAATATAGATAATAATATAATATGATAAACGATGAAGGTATCATTTTCACGTGAATTTGGTAAGTATGCTTATTGTGCTTGTAATGTAGAATGTAACATAATATGATGACTGATGATGATGTATGAATGAATTTGATAATCCCAGCCGTTTTCGAGCAAAAATGAAACAGGAAACTGTGATATCTTGAAATATCTTAGTAATAATTTATGATTTAGTAAAATCACATTAAGTAATGTATTTAACAATTATTTCCAGTTCATAATAAAACTACCAAGGCTGGTTAAAAACTGGTATATTTTCACATGACAAATACAGACACCATCTACAAAAGACCCAATTGATATAAAAACCATATAAAGTAATATCATAAGAATTCACTTTCTTACTTATATCAATAAAGATATTGCAGAAACCAATAAAAAAAAATATTTGAGACTATTTTGAAAACCGTAATGAACGAAAACAATTTATTATAAAGCATTTTCTTAAGAATTATTATTATTGCACGAGATGTGATATAAATCAAATTTTGGTGTAATTAATTATATATTTTTTCTTCGTCATAAAATAAATTTTCTTTAGTCTAAAAATTTTTTTCTAAATTGTGTGTGAATTCACAAATTCCATGCAGAAATGATTCTTTGCTTGCGAACATTTTAAAGTGCTCATGAGTCATAAAGTGTTTGAGAGCTTTTTGGAGTGCTCTCGAGCACTCACAAAGTGTCCGTAGCCCAAGAATTATTGTCGATGTTAAGAAGTGCTCTTAAGTACAATGCTCCCGAACACAAAAGTGCTTAAAGTGCTTAGACAAGCATTAAGCACAATGCTTAGGAACGACTCTGCAGCCGGGACATCTAAACGATGCGAGGCTAAGACGTCCGTATGCGTCTAGACCGTTTCTTGTAAACAGGTGTGAAAATGAAAATTTTTATTTTAAATGATTCATACGTAAAAAAACCGCTGCCTAAGGAATCACTACTTCCACATCCAGATTTTCTATCTAAGTCACTCACAACGAAAAAATTTTGTACGTGGAAATAATTGTTTATGGAACTTTAATAACATAATATTTGAAATCCTCTACCCTAAAAACCCATAAAACGATACCCCACATCGGTAGTGGGGTGGAGGTAGTTGAAGTAAAAAAATATTTTGAAGTTTCTGGTTCTTGTAAACACACTAAATCACATTTTTTTTTCATCCCCTTTAATAATGGTGCGGGGGTGATAATGGGGGTGGCTAATGCCAATTTTTTCTTGAGACCTTAGCTTCTCTTATATATGCTAAATACCAATTTTATGGACTTTTACCTGCTTGATTTACCTATTTACCCCAAATTTACCCCAATTTACCCCCCAACCCTTCGATGGAACAGGATGAAAATATAATCTAATTCTAGATCTCGTTAAAGTACATATGTGTACCAAATTTCAAGTCAATATCTCAAACGGTTCGAGAGTAAACGTGCGCTCAAAAAAAAGTTACAGACAGACCGACGGACAGAAATTTTTTTTTCGCTCAAACTTAAAATCTCGACGTTTCTAAGCCAATTTGAACAACAAAAAATTTTAAAAATTGTTTTGTCGTTACTATATTTCCACTGGATGTGGAAGTAATAGAATGGTAGCACTTATAAAAACCAGGGTCATATAGGGTGATCGTCAGAGGCGTGTAAACTGTCATGTTTTATGTAAATTCTTTTATTGCAATTAAATGATCCGTTTTCTAGTTACTGTTAAATTGAACTAAGAAATTGACGATAAGGTTTACCATCGAAACCTTGTGAGTTGTGGGGAGGGGGAGAAAAATGTGGTAACATTAAGAAAATCTCCGATGTTTCCAACCTATAAATTTTGTGAAAATCGGAACCCGCATTCCAGTAGGTAAACCAAATGGATGTTCATATGCACATACAATGGTTATTATGAAAATTTATTATAGTACTGCGAATTTATTACAGCATCATAACAGAAACGTGTGTCATCACTAGAAAATTAATGTTTAAAGTTTCTAAAATGTATCAAAAGTTTCGCATTCTGAAGACCAGTGAAATGGGTTATAAAAATTCAAAATATTCCGGTTGTTTCCGAAGATATACGATATAATCTGAAATAGCTTATTTTCTTTTAATTAGGCCCAAATTCATTGAGGGCAATTTAAACGGTGAAAATTATATCCATTTGTTAGACGAAGTATCCGATGAAATGTCATTACTGATCGGAGAAAAACAAAATGGATAAACCAAGATGATTGTGGCCCTCATAATGCTAACGCAGTCAGGATTTTTTTAAAACTGGCATTTTCAAAGAAAATGGTTAGGAACCAATGGACCAGCAAAGTGGCCACCTCGTTCATCTTGCTTGAATTCCATGGATTATTTTGTATGGGTTTTTTTTTTGAACAAAATATACTACAGCGAGTTTCAAGATGTCAATGAATTAAGCAGTCGAATTGTTGAAGCCTTGAACCAAATTACCCCAAATTGCGAAAGCCAGTAAAAAGATGTCTAAGAGAATGCGACTTTGCATTCGGGAGAATGGTAGACATTTTGAATAGCTTTTGTAAATTTACTTGTTTACTCACTAAATTTTTTTTTTTTTTTGTAAATTTTATTCGTAGTTTAAAGAAATACAATTTTGAAACAAGTTGAAATACATTTTTTTATTTGGTGCTCACAATAATATTGAGAAAACAGCAGAATCGGAGTAGCTACGTCAATGCATTAGATTGTTCATTAAATAAGCTTTTAAATAATGAGTCACACCTTGCGTTATTTAACAAAGAAATGTTTTGTAAAGGGCGATTGCAATCAAATTAATGATGATTATTTTTCTGACGAAACGTAATAAAATTGTCAAATGTGACATAGCTTTAAATTTATAATTTCAAATGCACTAAAAATTTTAAACAAAAAGACAGGTTCGTATTTAAAAGAATAAAGCTGATGGTGCCCCGAACAGACGAAACGTCATAATGAAAATTTGATTAAGGTAAGTTATAGTAAAATTAACTTACAATCAAATATTCCAATGAAATTTTTTAATATTACTTCCACATCCAGTGGAAGTATAAGAACGACAAAAAATTTTAAAAAAATTTTTATTGTTCAAATAGGCTTAGAATGTCATGAAACGTCGAGATTTTGAGCGAAAAATATTTTCTGTCTGTCTGTCGGTCTGTCTGTAACTTTTTTTGTGCGCACGTTTACTCTGGAACCGTTTAAGATATTGACTTGAAATTTGGTACACATATGTACTTTAACGAGATCTGGAACTAGATTATTTTCATCTCGTTCCGTGGAAGGGTTGGGGGGTAAATTGGGGTAAATTTGAGGTAAATAGCTAAATCAAGCAGGTACGAGTCCAGAAAATTGGTATTTAGTATATACAAGAGAAGCTAAGGTATCAAACAAATTTTTGGCATTAGCCACCCCCATTACCACCCCACCATTATTAAAGGGGATGAAAAAAAAATTGTGATTTAGGGTGTGTACAAGAATACAAGAACCAGAAACCTCAAAATATTGTTTTACTTCCTAAACCCCCCACTACCACCCCCATGTCACCACCCTCACCCACTACCGATGTGGGGTATCGTTTTATAGGTTTTTGGGGTAGAGGATTTCAAATATTATATAATTAAAGTTCCATAAGCAATTATTTCCACATACAAAATTTTTTCGTTGTGAGTGACTTGGATAGAAAATCTGGATGTGGAAGTCGTGATTCCTTGGGCAGCGGTTTTTTTTTATAGTAACAGCGCTAGGTAAAAAAAAAGGAAATGAGCTATTTTGGATTTTATCGTATATATCCAGAACTAATCGAAATATTTTGAATTTTTACTCATTTTATTGGCCTTCAAACTATGAATCTTTTCTACCATTTAACCGAGTTTGTAACTGTTATGGTTTGCAAGATAGCAATAATATCGTTCAATATAAAAAGTAACCACGCTGTACATGTAAAATAGCATATTGGAATATTCCCTGTTGAAATGGGAAAATATTTGTTATCCGGGTTATCGCTAAAAGCATTTAAACTAGCATATTTCATATAAACTATGTTTCATTATAATTTTAAAACAAAATGTTAGTGAGGTTTTTGCTTAAGCACCAATAATACAAGGCGTACAAGATATCAAGCTTCAATATAAATTGGGTCTTTTAGATTAGAGCGAACTTCATATGGATTAATTTTACTTTAAAATATTATTAAAGTATTTTTATTAAGACTGTTACGAAACAAACTAAAGTCGCAATCAGATATTACCGACTACCAATTTGAACAACAAAAATTAAGACGTTGTTGGCTATGTATATTGTATAATCTCAGTGTAAAACTGAATCGTGCCATATTAGAACAAATGTTAATCAAATAGGTACTCGAAGTAATCCACGCTCAATTCAATTGCCACCTATATATTCACTGGTAGGTTCTTGAAATAATTCTGGATTAACGTTTGAATAAATTATATGAAGTAGTCTGGACGTCCATTTCGTCAAACGTGGCTACAGATAAAGAGTTGTGCAAAGCTTATCTATTTATATTTGAATATAAATTCAATTTGCATTTAATCATGAATTACGTTCTATTGAACCAGACAAAACTAAGATTGAGTTTCACCAGGTATTCATCCTAATTTATAAGTCGCTCTTAAACGTTGATAATAGCCAACAACGCAAATACTTAGCTCAAATAAAATGCAGAATTAGTAGGTTAAATCACAGGTACAATGAACTTTTTCTTATTGATTGGAGAAGGAGAAAAGCATGTTGGTATATTTCGTATATTTTAACTGAATAAAAATTATTTTATTTAACTGATACATAATTTAAATTTTTTAAATAGTAGTAAAAAAGAGACTTCATACATAAGTTTTTTACAATACTTTTTCTAAGATTGTCAAATTTTCATATTTAAATAACTAAATTTCATAATTATTAACTTCATAAAAACATAAATCTTTAATTTGGCATTTCTAAAGCAGAGATCGCCAGGCAATTTCAACTGTTTTTTATGTACTCTTATGATTCGATAGTCCGCTAACCAGCAACATAACGCAGATCAGAATGTATAATGCTGTACCGCTACCTTGGCCGATTATCGATAATTTTTTTATTATTTTATTGAATGTTAATTATTTACCTATTAATATTAATAAAAAATATTATTAGAGTGAAATATATTGATAACAGATCAATAAGAGTACACTGCCATTAGCTCATTAGCTCGGAAGCGTATGGGTCGTGAGTTATGTACATATATTTATTATTAAGATGTTATAGTAGAGGCTATGCAAGTTTAATTATTATTAATATGTTATAATAGAGAGAGACTTACCTACAAATATGTATGATGAGCTAAATAGGTGTTAGATCATAGGTGCCAACCATTCTTTATATAAGATGTTGATGAATACCAAGAATGGTAAACAATATTCAATTACTAAGATTTTAATATTAATTTACGTATTTGTTTTGTGGAGTAAAATGGAACTCGTTGAAATAACAAGAAACAAGTTTATGAATAAAAAAGTCTGGTGAAAATTATAAAATCAGTTTTTATTAGAAAACTGGTCCAAAACTGAGGTATGTCAAGCCAAAATGACATTTACATAAAAAAATACATATAAATATGGAAAATTGCTTATAAGCTCTTCTTAAAAAATTGTTATGTAAAATTACAATAGTCAATTATTCAAAAATTTATCACAAAATAATTAACAAAAATTTCTTCTTTTTATTAGAAGTTGTTCAGACTGGATTTTACCTATTCAAAATTTGATAGAAAAATAGTAAGCTAAATTTTACAAATTACACCATCAACACTGTATGATTTAAAAATTTAGATGTTAAAGCGAAAGTTATTAATAATTTACCCCAATATATCACAACATATATTTTAAAGCGAAAATGTTAATAAAATTTGGTGATCACCAAACCTTGTACAGTTGTACCTTAATAATCAAAATTTCATAATAAAAACTCTGAAGAAAAGTTATTCAATTTTTGCAAGAACCTGTAACATTCAGAAACTCTCATATTTAAGAAAAACAAAGGTCATTTTAATATATTATGTAAAATTTTATCCGCAATGATAAAAATGTAAATTTTCAATTGTTTTTCTGTGCAAAAAATAATGATAGTTAGACTGCAAGAATTTTAATTAAATTAAACACTTAACTTGGAAGATCCTTAGTTTTCTTTGAAGGATGTAGGTACATACGATGACAAGAAAGATATGCTTGGTTCTTCTCCTAACAGGAAACCATTACAGCTTCAAAAAAAAATTGGCTGCTAAATAAGATGGCGAACGTACATCTCCATTCCAGGAAAAGATATACTTCTATTAAAGTTGTGGATAAATCATATAGTGATTATTGAGTGGATATGACTATTAAGTTTAGCTTCAACCATAAACCATTGACAAAGTGAAATTTTTAATTAATTATTTGATGTTGAATGTGATTCGAAATTTAATCATACCTTAAAATTAGTAAGATATTTCAGTATTGAAAGGAAGACCCTACAAGTCGAAAAAACAATATAATAAACTATATTTTACGAATGAAATCTTGATATGAAAAGATAATTTTTAAAGTACTTACGGAAATATTTCCGGCCATCTTGAAATTAATAACCATGAGGTTAATTATTAACGAAATGTTTCCTTGGCTCGAACATAAATATAAACACAGGAATAAGATGAGAATGAAGTTTTTCCTCACATTAATAAATAGACATAGTATCGATGTTAAATGTTACAATAACAAGGTACAGAGTGAAGACGAAAGGTCAACGCTACCTCACTTTGGTTTAAGACTCGAACAAGTGAAAAGTAAATTGCGAGCAGTGAGGAAGTAAACCTCTGCCGGAAATTATATTCAAGAGAACGACTAAACATTACGTGTATTTAATTTATTCAAGCGATAAATCGTTACAGTTGTTAATGTTAAAGATACCAATACTTTAATTTATTAGATTATTAAGTTATTCATTTCGCTGATTTTTGTTTATCTATGTATGAACATTTGTCCATTTGAGTAACTAAATATACTAACAAGTAAAACTGTTACTTAGATGACCAGATATACTCTCCAACGTATATAGAGTTCAACTCTTTATAGAAATTTAAATTGATGGAATTATTAAACAAGATTTCATTTGCAATTTTTGTTTTATTCTAACAACAAAAAAATTTGATTTACTAGGAAATATGAATCAACATATTCCTAAATATACAAAAAAAAACATGGAGCATTATACATGGTACACTGCCCCATTCCAGATCAAACACCCCCTACCATACCAGGCGTTGCCTATCTTCCGGCAACCTCTTCCCTAACCATACTTTTCTATACCTCACCTTTGATCTTTCGTAAATCTTTCCTAAACTTTATCTTTCCAATCCTTTCTATCCTCTTTCTGTATTTTTGTTCCTTTTTTTATTCTCTTTGTCTTTTTGTCACCAAAAATTCCATTTTAACCGATAAACCTTGTTTTAATTAAATTTTAAACTCTATCCGTTTTCTACCACATTTTCCTGGCCAAGTCGGCAGTTCTCGTACGAGTTTTTTCGTTCAGCTTTTCACCCGAGTCAACAGCCAAAATTTATTCACTGTTACAACCAGTAACTAGTTCTAAGTTTTATATGTATTAGTTTTAGGCCTTTGTGGGCAGCATGATTTTTAAACATATTATTAATTTTAAACCCACGCCACGCGCCGTGGTTGTCTGTCTGGCTCCGGGGCAAGTTTCAGGGAGACGCATATGTATATATGAATGTTAATGAATTTTATTTGCTTTGCTTGCTTGGTTAAACGCCAGAGTAAAACAATGTTACTTTTTCATATGTTTTACTTTTTCCCTATTAACTTAGGTTTTAAACATAAATAATAATGAAAGAAAGCACAGTTACTTTAAAAGTCGTAGAAAAATGGTATTAATAAATTTATGTTTTGTGTGTTTGAAAATAATGTGCAATGTCCTCTCGTATCTTTTAAGCTATACAACGCAATGTACCGTTTTGTTTTATCTATATTTCCTCTTTATTTCCGTTCAAACACAAGAGCAAAAAGCATTTGCTTGTTTATCTGCGTTCTTCAATATCACAAATCAAATTTGTAAAATTTATAGCCGCCGATAAATTGAAACAGTTGGGACATAGAAAGCATTAGGTCAAATTGTTGACAAGATTTACGAAATGATGGTGTAGTTTAGTATCTATTGAGAATGTTTGACAAGTTGAAAAATGTGTTGTAGAGTGTGATACTAAATTATAGTCTAACAGTATTAAATAGCAGGGAAGTTTTATAATTTATGTCTCAGCTAGTCTTGCAAAGGTTTCAGATATGCAAAATTTATGGTTTAATTAGGTATGGTCTACTTGAATAAAAACAAATCGATCTCGGCCAGATGCACATTGAGAGTAATTTTTTATCATCCTACATTCTCAAAATGATTTAAATTTTTTGTCTTTTTTATATAATATAATACAATAATATGATAACACGACAGGTAATAACTCAGGGCATTTATTCCTGAAGGCCTGCAGTGACTTTGTTCGGAAGAAGGCATCTGAAGACAAAGAACACACACCCAGTATCCGAGTATACTAAGATTATTTTTTTCTAAAAGGATTCCAAGGTGGGAAACGAAGCAGATACCTCAGAGTGAGAGACAAGTCTCAAATCAGTTTTCTTACGTAAAAGTGGTTTCCGTTAAATTGGCTAAATTTTTTATACGTTCTATATCTCGGAGCCCTGAAAAAAACCGCTGCCCAAGGACTACAAGTGCCTACTTCCACATCCAAATTCTCTAACCAAGTCACTCACAACGAAAAAATTTTGTATGTGGAAATAATTGTTTATGGAACTTTAATAATATAATATTTGAAATCTTCTACACCAAAAACCCATAAAACAATAGCCCACATCGGTAGTGGGGTGGGGGTGGTAATAGGGGGTGGTGATAGGGGGTGGTAGTGAGGGTGGATGAAGTAAAAAAATATTTTGAGGTTTCTGGTTCTTGTACATACACTAAATAACATTTTTTTTTTCATGCCCTTTAATAATGGGGTGGGGGTGGTAATGAGGGTGGCTAATGCCAAAAATTTTTTTGAAACCTTAGCTTCTCTTGTATATGCTAAATACCAATTTTATGGACTCTTACCTGCCTGATGTACCTATTTACCCCAAATTTACCCCCAACCGACGGAACAAGATGAAAATATAATCTAGTTCCAGATCTCGTTAAAGTACATATGTGTACCAAATTTCAAGTCAATATCTTACACAGTTCCAGAGTAAACGTGCGCACAAAAAAGTTACAGACAGACAGACAGACAGACAGACAGACAAACAGACCGACAGACCGACAGATCGACAGACCGACAGACCGACAGACCGACAGACCGACAGACCGACAGACCGACAGACCGACAGACAGAAATATTGTTTTCGCTCAAACTTAAAATCTCGACGTTTCATGACATTCTAAGCCTATTTGAAAAATAAAAATTTTTTAAAATTTTTTAGTCGTTACTATACTTCCACTGGATATGGAAGTAAATGTCTCAGTGGGTACAAAGTCACATATCTTCGGGATATCGAGATAAGGCTTGCTGAAGTTTGCAGAAATTTCGTATAAAACTATCATCAAAAAAATGCTACTGCGTCATGATTTGTCCCCATAAACATACAAGAAATCAATGCAGTTTCAGAACAATACATTTATAAATCACGAATTACAAAGCATTTTCGTATCGAATTCTGAGCCAGGAGGCAAACCAATATTCTTACAACTAGGCGTCGCAACTTGACAATTGATGGTTTCAACAGAACGATGAGGGTGGGGATTTTTAAACCATTCAGTTTGTCAACTTCTTCTATTAAGCTAATTCTGAAACTTACAATTAAAGTTTTTAAATTTTGGGATTAAAATTATTGTATATATTTAAAGAGAATAGTAATAAATTCAATTGAAGTAGGGATGAGCTGCTCATGAATGAGACTACCAAACTTAATGGCTCGCTTTCAATACGTTATTACGACTCCGTACCGACAGTATCTCACCACTGATCGGTGCGCTAGCAAGTAACTCTGAGCCTAAGCAAATGTGCTGAATCCCCGCAACTATGGAAGTAAAGCTACATCTGTTTGTGACAGTACTTAGTCCATGACCAAAATGACCAAACCTCCCAAACCTACTGACTCAGTACCAATCAGCCAGTACTTTGACTGTACCTTTGATATGCTGAGCAGAATAGAAGTACTACGGTTGGAGAAAGGACTCATCTGGTTCGCAGATAATAATAGTAATAGTAATAGAGCTGAAATGGCTGAAGGGATAAACATGGTCATAGTGGGGTCATAAATACAAATTATCTAAAGCTCTAGGCAGCATTCTAACCATCTTCCGGGCAGAAATGTATGCTATAGATCTATAGCTCAGGAATTCATAAATAAAGGCATTCGAAGGGTATATTTAATATATCTTATACCTTTCACTTTAAAATTGCCTGGAAATGCAGACAAACAGTATTTCATAATTCTTAACAGAATTTGAAATATTCTGAAGACTCTTTTGCTCTAACCTACATGATGCTACAATGGTTAATAACCATAAAGCAAATTTCAGAATTTTATCTTAACCCTTAATTTTAACATTCTCTATCTCATTAGTTAAACATATTCGAATATTTTGTGGTATATAATTGTGGGCTTAATTTTGCCAAGGCAATACCCTTTGATGTGCTATAACAAATTATAGTACAAATAACAATACTAGCTTAGTGACTTAGGTGTTTGATACTTCCACTTTTGAGTAATAGCAAATTCTTTTAACCATGAATACAACTAGTCAAAATAAGTAGATTTTCGAACAGACCCAGAAATCATGTCCGGTCCACCTGCCCCCCCTCAAAGGCTGCCTATATATATATTTTTTTTTCAAAAATGGTAGGAGCGAGAGAAATGATCTTGGCGCCATTCGATAGAGTATAAAATTTTGCATGAGTCTCTTCTTTTGCTTTTTGCTATTTTCTTTTTTTTAAGGCCCCACAGCGAGAAAAAGGGGGAGGAGCCTTCCAACAACGACACATGTTTGGCTATATCTCTAAAACGACACAATAAATAAAATTTCTACAAAATATAAAAAATAAAGACCATTATTTTTTCTATCGATTGGTATATTATTTGTATATGTCATTTGTTTAAATAAAGCCGTCAGGGGCATACAAAGTGAAAGCAGTACATGTGAATAATGAATTTATTTAAAATAATTTATTATTGTTGTTTTTACAAACTGCGAAAATATTGATTGTATCTTTTCAAAATTATTTCACATTATTGGTTCTACTATTTTTATTATACAAAACCCCTTAGCAAAAAAATATGGTGGGGGCATTCAGCTATAACAAGTTTTTGGCTGTCGCGCAAACGACCCAATAAATTAGGCACTAGATAAAAAAACTGCATTATTACCTTTTCTGTCAATTGGTACATAATTTAAAAATATTATTTATTTAAATACAGTCGTCAGTGGCGTCCATAAACAAAACAGTGCATATAATTGCATTATAACTTATTTTTAATAATATTATATTGAAAGCCCAATATTTTCACTATTTTTTATTCGATAACACATTAACAAAAAAAATATATATATAAATAATGGTAAAATTAACAAGAAGCATTTAATAGAAAATAAAATACTAAATTATAGTACATACTTAATAAAAGCGATGAAAGTAAATTTTAAATTAAATAACTTAATTGCAACATTCTACACATGAACATAATTTTATAAATTTTAAGTTTTTTAAAAAACATTTGCACTTAGGTCCACAAATTTTGCACTTACATTTTAACAATATATTTGATGAAATGTTCTCATTTTTGGAAGTAGTCCAGGGAGGCATCCATTTATCATTATCCATAGTCCAACCCCATTTGGATGGACATGGGAGTTCTATGATCGATTAACTGAGCTTACCCCAAACAAATCCTGCTTGATAAATACATCTATTGATATGAATTGACAAGGCATTCATTGTTGAGGGTAAGTTCTCAACAGTACGGCTTTTTTGTGAAAATAATTGCATTCGACATAAGTCGATATCATCTGTTTCGGAATACTTATCATAGATTGTTATGACAAATTTTGACAGCATTCTTAATTGATCTTATTTGGCTGCTTTGGATCTGTAACCAAATCTATGAAAGTGGCGGTGACAAGAATCCCAAGCTTCCCAACACTTTTTTTCCTTTTCCAAAAAAGAAGAAATGGTGTCACAACCCATAAATGAATGGAAAAAGGAAAGAGCAAGACATTTTTCTTTGATATGATTGGATATATCTTTACAAGATATATATTTTAGATTGCTATGAGAACAATTTAAAGAAAATATTAATAAAGACTGTGGACCCTGTTGTTCTGATGAATAGCACTCTCTTATCAATATCAAAATGAAAATCAGGAAATATAGATAGAATCTATATGCAAAGAATCTAATTTGTAAAGATATATCCAATCAACTCCAAGAAAATACATGATATATGGTCAAATAATATCACATGCATTCAATATGCCGACGATATCGCATTATATACCACTGGGAAAAATCATCAAGTCTGTACTAATGAATTATCTCACATTACCTATTGCTTAAAAGAGTGGTGCTTTATAAACGGATTTACCATATCTACAAACAAAACAACTGTTATGTTCTTCACCCGAAGACGTATTAGTTTTCAAGACACCATTACATTAAATAAAACTACATTTCCTGTATCTAAATCTTTTAAATACTTAGGAATTATACTTGATACTAAACTGCTGTGGAAAAATCAAATAGAAAATGTTGTGAATAGATGTGAAAAAGGAATCAACATCTTGAAACAAGTTTGTAGTTTTTCCTGGGGAGCAGACCAGGATATAGCCTTACTTTTTTACAGATCCTTTATAAGATCTATAATCGACTATGGCAGTATATTATATGGCACGTCCTGTAACTCACATCTCAAAAAAATCGACAGAATTCAGTTTAAAGCTATTAAAACATGCTTGGGAGTCATGAGCTCATCCCCTAATCAAGCGGCTTTAGTGGAAGCATTGGAGCAGCCCCTAATGTACCGGAGAGAATATTTAGCGTCAAAATATATTTTAAAAAATAAATGCAATGGGCTTATTATGGGAAAAAATTCATAACATTTTTGTTAAAAATCTTACCGACCCCTACTGGGCGAAAAAAAACTCCCCACCACTTTGCAATGCATATAGGCTTTGTCATGACCTCGATCTTCTGGCTGTAAACTCTACCAAAGAAAAAAATGTCTTCGAAATGAATTATGACACCCTCTTCTTTAAGCCAAATGTTCTTATACCAACCTACCCTAAAGACGATGATATATCTGTTTATAAAACTTTCTGTGAGATTCTGTCAAACTTCCCAACTAACTCAATCAAAATTTATACTGACGGCTCGAAAACTGCAGATACGTTAAGTGGAGCTTTCTATGTTCCTTCCACTCAGTTCGAATATTCCTTCACTCTAAATCCCGTACTCAGTATTTTTTCGGCAGAGGCAGCAGCTATTTCTCGAGCTGTAGAATGGGCAATCTCTAAACAATATAACCAAGTCGTCATTTGCACTGATTCTCAATCAGTTTTAAAAAAGTTAAATAATTTTCCTGGAGCTAACTGCATTTACCCGAACCATTTTATTATAAATATCATGGAAAAATTGGCTATGGCATCGACTCAAAATATCAAATTTCATTTTTTGTGGGTAAAATCCCATTCAAATATAACAGGAAATAACAAAGCTGATAATATAGCAAGGCACACCAACGCTGCTATGGCTGAAAAGGAAACTTCTACAGTTTCCTCTGATTTCTATCCTGTCGTCAAGAAAAAACTTTTAGAAAAATGGAACTTCCAATGGCAAGAATATGGAAAACTGTCCAACACGTATTATTTTAAAATCCATCCTAGTATCCCGTCTTCACAATGGTTTAAAAATTGTCACCTTAGTAGAAAAACTATTTCGACTATTAGCAGAATTAAACTTAACCATGGCAGGTTCCCCGCCCATTTGCATAAAATCGGAATACGAGAAGACCCACTCTGCCTCTGCGGCCAATTTGGAGATATTAATCACTTAATTTTCAATTGCCCTTTAACGGATAAAACTCTAAAATCCTTATCAGATATCTGAATGAAAATGGGTTTCCTTCACCTATATGGTTACCACATCTCTTAAGCCTCTCTAAACTTAACTGTATGAAAAATCTTTCCTCCTTTTTTATTAATTGTAATATAGATATCTAGCTAATCTCCTATAAAACCTTTGTTTTTCTCCTACTGTTTATTAACCAATCTTAACCGTGGTCCACCTTGTACGTTTATAAAAATGCCCTGAAAGACCCCTGGGCGAGAAGCGTGTCCTCCTCGTCTAATTCCCTATTACCAATCCTGAGTGAGTGAGTATGAATGATGTTTCAGTTGTGTGTAGGAATAGTGAAATTTTTTTTTTGTTGTTTCATATATTATAATAATCGGTCATAATAATTTTATCTATATCTATTATTTGTTAATTACTTTTTACTTAAAAAACCATACATTTTTTAATATGTTCGTGGCCAAAACACTGTGTATGTAAGGCCATATTTAGAAGGAAAAAAAAAAAAAACTCCAAGAAAAATGTCTTGCTCTCCCCTTTTTCCATTCATTTACGGGTTGTGACACCACTTTTTCTTTTTTTTTTTTGGAAAAGAAAAAAAGAAGTGTTGGTAAGCTTGGGATTCTTTTCTGGATGTCACCGCCACTTTCATAGATTTGGTTACAGATCCAAAGCAGCCAAATAATGATCATGATTTCTCTGTTCGAAAATCTACTTATTTTGACTAGTTCTATTCATGATTAAAAGGATTTGCTATTACTCAAAAGTGGAAGTATCGAGGCATTTTCGAGACGCAAGTCACTACACAGGTACTTTACTTATTAGTACTCTCATTATTCAGCATTACATTTTGACTGCAGAGAAGCATGAAAAGTTTACTAGGCTAAACCCATCAACATTGGACAGAGGATGTATATTTGAAAATATAAGTGATAGTTTTTTTATGAATATCTCCCTCTAGGTCAGGTTGACGGTCTTTAAACTAAAAACTAAACATAATATAACCTAGCAAATTATTGTGCTCTTGTAAACATTTAAAGTTTAAGTGAGGGTTTCTTTATTATTCTTTGATTTTCTTGTGGTGCCTCGTTTGGTTGAACTGAGAATGTATTATTCTTTATTAATTCCTTGATTTTTCAAGTAAATGATAAGTAATTAAGTAATAACTAGAATTTAATTACTTATTACTTAATACCTATTTTGAGTTTATTAGGTTTAAGTACTTTATGTTTGTTGTTGATTCGATGAATTTCATTTTTATGTTTTTAGCAATAAAAGTGGCTTTATTTAACATTTCACATTTTTTCAACAGAATAGAGTTTGAATTTTCGTGGAGCGGGTTTTTGGGTTTTTGCTAAAAAGTTTTTGTCAAAAACCCACCCAGGTTTTGGTAGTATGGGTTTTTGGCATCGCGAATTTCTTGAAAATGTGTCTGATAGTAGCAAATTTAAAAGTGTACCTCTAGTTTCTGAGAATATCCTCATTAGACTAATCTAGTTATTTAAAATTTGTTAAAATAAGCTTCCGTGGTTTCACCATTAAAGTACAAAATAGTTTACTCAAAATTACCGTTTATTTATATTTTAATCGCAGTCGACAATGCTCAACTGCAAGCTACGCTAGTGTGAAATGATTCTGAAGTATTTATTGTCACTGTCTTTCACATATTTCGAATTAAACTTTTATCGAGCTTTTTATATGATTTTATTCAGAAAGGGTAAATCTGAGTATAACGCAATATTCGTAGAACGATTTTCAGGCTCTAGATAAATATCGGTTTAGTAAGAAAAGCAACTTAAAATGCTCACAAGCTAACGCATCAGCGAACTAATGGTATTCGTGCTTACACTGTACGATCAGATTACCCCATTATATATCATCTATTAAACAAAATTTGTTGGCGTTTCGACTTTCCTGAGGTATAGTTTTAGTGCGTGTTAGGATTTCTTGTAAAGCTAACTATTCAAAGACTCCTGTGATGAGTAACTTTTTAAAAATGTAAAAATAAACAAATTTTAATTTTACTAAGAGTATTTTTTTTCCAAAATAATGCACTCTAAAAGTGCATTGTCTGTGTCAAACTAACGAGAAAAAAGAAAATGGAAACGACAAATACAAAAGAGCATAAGGAATAAAAAAGAACACACTCTTCTCCCCAGGGATTTTTCGACTTTATATAAACATGCGCAATTGGATGCGTTGGTTGTAGCCCAGTCGATGAAGGTATTTACCTACAAAAACTTGCAAAATGAATAATTTTTTTTTAATAAGTTCGTGAAAGTGTATAGAATAATATCCTGAAAAGTTTACATTTCGCTTGGATGCAGAACATAAAATAAAATTGAAAAAAACAACTTTTTCATCCATTTTTTCAAAATTTTGAAATTAAATCAAGCTAGGAAAAATAAAAAATACAGATGGATAGATCACGTATTTATGAACAAAAAAATGTCCTAACAAAATTTATCACTAAAGCCACGGTTTTCCTGGAAAAAAATAGTCAAGTGTAATGTTATAATTACGGGGGGGGGGCTTCCTCCTAGCCTCCTGCGCCGACCGAGCCACCAAGGATTGGTTGACGCGGGTGGTGGAGGAATGCGCACCCCGGGAAGGGGGAAGGGGCGAAACTTAGCGTCTGTGATGCCAAGGATGTACCCAAACCCATCAGGACCTTGGTGTGGATTCCAGGACCAGCAATGGAACTGGAGAGAATACTCAAGCGACTGAAGGTACAGAATCCAGGACTGCAAACAAGCACCTGGACTGTCGTGGACAACAAGCCCGATCCTAAGGGACAGCAACTCATCCTACTGGTGGATGAGGCTTCATGGAAAAAAATAGAGGAGCTCCAATGCAGACCTTACTTCAACCTAACCAGGGTTTTGTTCAAAGCCTTGGGGAGGAAGAAGGAAAGGGAGTAGGAGGGAATAAGAGGGAGAAGAAGACACTCGAGGGACGCAGGACGAACCCGAGGGAATGGAAGTCGCGACAGAGGGGACCAGCAGTGACCCCCCTCGGCCTCGGCCGCCTTGCAGAGATTCATTCTACAAAATAGTATAGATATAGCACTGAAACAAGAACCTTATGTTTACAGGGGGCGAATCATCAGAGGACTACAGGTGGGGCAAGGATGGGAAGTCATCAGCCCAGCAGAGAACCACCCAAGAGCTTGCATTATAGCAAAGAAAAATATTAATCTGCTACCTATGTGGGGACTTTGCACGAGGGAACTAATGGTAGCACGAACCAACGCCGAGATGGAAGGATCAATGAAGGGGCTAGCAATAGCTTCGACATACCTTCCTTATGATCAGCCAGGACTACCTCCAACCCAGGAAGTTAAAGAACTGGTTCAGCAATGCAAAACAAATCACCTAGAGCTCATCTTATGCTGTGATGCCAACGCACACCACATCGTCTGGGGGAGCACAGGCAACAACACAAGAGGTGAGTCACTCCTTGAATTTATTATTAGTAATAAGTTAGAAGTAGCAAACCGCGGAAACGAACCAACTTTCGTCACAACAACAAGACGAGAAGTTATTGACATTACAATCACCACACAATGTGCGGGATGAGTGATAAGTGAATGGCATGTGTCCCAGGAACCATCGCTATCGGATCACAGGTACGTAAGATTCAAAATAGAAACTCCACCGGAAGAAGGGAAGATGAGCAGAAACCCAAGAACGTGCAACTGGGAACTCTTCAACGAGAACCTAGAGCAGGGGCGGAAGTAGAACTGCTGAGTGACTTAATAACCACAGATTTCGAGTCAAGCTGCCCTCTGAAAGAGAGAGGAGCCAAGCGTGAAACCCCATGGTGGAACCGCAAACTCTCCTCCAGAAGGGCGGAGGCTCAGAAACTGTTCAACCAGGCCAAAAGGACTGGCAGATGGGATGAATACAAAACGGCCCGTCTGAAATACGTTTACGCCATTAGAGAAGCAAAAACCAAATCATGGAGGAAGCATTGCGAAGAGATAGAAAATACTCCAGAAGCTGCTAGACCCCAGAAAATCTTGCAGAGAGACAATCAGGATAAGATTGGATCACTGCAAAGACAACAAGGCGAGTACATAAACACTGAGAAGGAGACTTTAGATTTATTACTAGAGACACACTTCCCAGGCAGTGTAACCTCCCCAAAAGACAGAAGCGGTCCACCCAAAGACATACCAATAAGAAGGGCGTCAAAGGAGGACTGGAAAACTGCAAATAAAATAATAAACAAAACAAGACTTGTATGGACAATCAATTAATTTGAACCATACAAGTCACCAGGGCTGGATGGAATATTTCCAGCTCTACTCCAACAGGGAGTGGAAATACTTGCAACACCCCTGTGCACATTATTCAGGGCCAGTCTGGCCCTGGGTTATGTGCCAACCGGCTGGCGGAAGATAAAGGTGGTATTCATACCAAAACCAGGGCGTGATACCTACGCCCAGGCCAAATCCTTCCGACCTATTAGTCTAACATCATTTCTCCTGAAAACCCTGGAGAAGCTGGTTGGTAGGCATATCAGGGACGATAAACTGAGTACAAAACCTCTACATCGAAACCAGTATGCCTACCAAACAGGAAAATCTTGTGAGTTAGCAATACGTGAGCTTACTCAAAAAATAGAAAGGGCCCTACACAGCAAAGAAACTGCCTTAGGAACCTAACCCATAGAGGGTGCTTTTGACAATACCTCATTCGACTCCCTAAGTGATGCAGTGAAGAGGCGCGGAGTCGAAAAGTCAATAACAAGATGGATCGACTCAGCACTCAGAAATAGGAAAATTCAGTCCACGCTAGGATCCACGACAGAGGAGGTGTCCGTGACCAGAGGGTGCCCACAGGGGGGGGGTCTTATCTCTTCTCCTGTGGTGTCTGGTCGCGGACGAGCTCCTATCACGACTGGAACAGCGGGGAATATATGCGCAAGGCTACGCAGATGATATCTCCATCCTGGTAACAGGAAAACACGAGGGCGCTGCATCAGAAAAGATCCAGCGAGCTCTCGTTATGGTAGACAGATGGTGTACCCAGGAAGGTCTTTCCGTGAATCCAAGGAAAACCACTGTGGTCGCCTTCACAAGAAAGAGGAAACTCAACTCCAACAAATAGGAAAAAATCGACTACTAGATATGCAGTCAGATAGAATCAGCATAAGCCACAACTTCACAAAGACCTTCAGGGTATACATACCTGATAGGGAAGAGGAAGGAACAAGGCAACTGCGAAGACATCCAAATGATACCATATGGTATACTGACGGATCGAAAACGTCAAGTAGTACTGGAGCAGGTGTTACGGGGGACCAACCAGGGACAGACATCAGTCTGAACCTAGGCAGTACCGCAACGGTGTTCCAAGCAGAAGTCACAGCCATAGAAATCTGTGCACACAAAATGATACGAAGGTCATATACTGACAAAAGAATCCGCATCATCACTGACAGTCAAGCAACTCTCAAAGCTCTGAATGCAGTAGAGATATGTTCCAAAACGGTAAAAGACTGCCTTGAATCACTAGCGAAACTGGCGGAACACAACAGTATACAATTAGAGTGGACGCGAGGACACCAGGGCAATGAAGGCAACGAAAAAGCAGATACGCTAGCCAAAGAAGGTGCAAAAACAGCCTTGATGGGACCTGAGCTATCCTGCGGGATATCGTACAATACCGCAAGAGGAATGATAAAGGAACTATTGAGTCAGAAACATATCTTGTATTGGTCTGGCGCGCCGGGGATGAAGCAGTCACGCATGTTCATCACCGGCAGGCCATCCATGACAAAGACCAACGAATTGCTAAAGCTGAGCAGAAAACAAGATGTGCAGTGGGAATCCTAACAGGATACTGCACACTGAATAGACACCTAACTAACCTAGGTGTGAAAGATAATCCAGAATGCAGAATGTGTGGTGAGGATGAAGAAACTCCTCACCACATACTATGTGAATGCCCAGCCTTAGTGGCTGGGAGGTTCTCACACTTCGGGGGACTAACCGTAACCCCGGAAGAAGTAGCCAGAGCTCCCATTGACCGTATACTCTCCTTTTGGAGAGGAACAGGATTAATGGGATAACGAGACTAACGGGTACAATAAGCTCAAGCTTCAGTACAGCGGGGCTTCGGCACCGCAACCCATAAGGAAAAAAAATGTTATAACTCGGAGCGAGATCCATGCGTGCGCGCGCTTGAATACGCATGACTGTAACATCGACGCACTGAATTACATGTCACTAAATCAGAATTTGTTCAATCTATATGAGTGTTGGATCATTTAAAATATCGAAATTGTAGCTTTCTGATGCCTTTTTCCTTTAAACAATACAAGCAAAGGATGTATGGGCAAAATATACCTACTTATATATATTATCACGCCCGAACTCAATTGTTGCAATAAAAAATATAGAAAAAATAAAAGCCCTTCAAAAAAATTCTTTTTTCATTGAGAACTGTTAAAAAGTATGTATACTTCATGATTATTAATGGTTTATTAAGTTGTAGTAATATGGATTCACAAAAAACTACATATCAAATCATTTTAATTTCTTGCTTAATGGTTTTTTTGATAAATATATATATATTTGAGGCTGTAATATGCCGAGAATTTGACCCATTGGAAAAAATAAAATATAGTGATTTCGGAAAAAAATTATACTTTTCGAATGTTCAAACACGAATTCGTTTACTTGTATGCATTTTTTCTAAAATATGATCCCCTCCCTCCCTTCATTTATACACCACTCCAAATATTTGTTTTATTGGTTTTCCTTGAAAAATAAATGAAATTTGTTTACCTACAAGAAGTACTTTGTTATACAATAGGGTTTTTTTTGCGAATAATAAGCTAAAATTATGATCGTATGTACATTATTGTCTTTTTTGTCTCATGTGTAGGATTATGCCTTAATCAAAGCACATACTTTGAAACTTATCAATTTCGAGCCAATTAACAACTTCCTGGGAAATTGATCCTTTAGGTTTTTCGTGTTCTGAAAAAATAGTTTGCAGATATTACCCGATTTCTCAAGTAATTTTTTCTCTAACATTTCCTTTAGTATCCACTAAGTGTAATTTAGTAATTATATATCGATATACAGCAAACGTTTTTTCACTGTGTTGCGTTTCTGCATGCCAAACTTCAAACAACTCTTGTCGGGCTCTGTTGCTGGCACCAACTAAAATGAAAATAACAGGAAGAGTTGTAAAAAGTAGAGCATCTTACTAGAGAGCTTTTGAAATCTAAGGACTGTGGATTAATATACATGGGAAATTAGAAGGTTCCATGAAGTTCTAGAAAATATAAGCTTTGTCAAACTTTTCATTTTTATTATTTTTATTTCCGATTAATTATTGTCCAACAGCCGAAAAAAACGATAATCATTTCAACAAATAATGTACAGTATACTAGTACATACCATAACTAGTAGGGTCCATAATAAGAAGTCCATTTTCACTTTTCTCTTTAAACACTTGTAACGACAGCAGTAAAAAACAAGTGACTGATACGAATTGAATATGGGTGAGTTTAACTAGTTATGTTTTTATTAGGTCACTACTTAGGTATCAAACACAAGCAAATATTTCTTCTTCGAAGAAGCTTATGGTGGGTAATGACGTCCACTGTGCGACGGGCTCTTCTGAGGAAATAAGGAGACACGTATTCGACGATTTTCAAAAAAAGACCCCTGAAAGGGGTCTTTTCTGAAAGGGCGAATGGGAAAGGGGGAGATTTTTGAGCTTTTCGGAAACGGTTAGATCTAGAAGCGTGAAATTTGGCAGAAATACTTTGTATTGAAATTTATTGGACACGAGTTAGACGAAATTTCGATTTTCACTTTTTGACGGAATGAAATCGGAGGTGGTAGATGCTCTAAAGTGTACTCGTATCTCTGAAATCGTGTAAGTCAGAAACGTGATATTCCAGCGACGGGCTCTTCTGACGAAATAAGGAGACACGTATTTGACGGTTTTCAAAAAGAGACGCCCGAACGGGTGAACGGGGAGAGGGATGTCTTTAAACATGAAAGACACATACCCACCCATGTGTTTTAATGTCAATTAAAATAATTATTTTTTTCGTTTAACTCGCTCTAACACAAAAATAAAATAATGAATTGTTATCAAATTGCGATGCATAATGGGTTTCCACAAGTATTATGTATGCGCAGTGGGTTTCCTCGAGTACCATGGATGCGCAGTGGGTTTTCTCGAGTACAATGGATGCGCAGTAGGTTTTCCCGAGTACTATGGATGCGCAGAAGTTTTTCTTGAGTGCAATGAATGCGCAGTGGGTTTCCCCTGGTACCATGGATGCGCAATGTCAGTGAGTATATAGTACTTCTTTATATGCATAAATTAGTCAATGTTCTTAATTCCACTCGCTAGAGAAGTCTTCCAGGTGAACGAAGTCGTGGGCATCAGCTAGTCCATTATATTTGTGTACCATATTAAAACAGGGCCGAATTAAGGATTGGCGCGCCTCTAGGCGCCCTCTTACTCATAGGGTAGAGTTTACGAAGTTTAAAAATTTATGAGCGAGGGGAGAAAATGTGAAAAAATTGTGATGAGCGGAGGGAAGGAAAATGGTGTTTTAATAAGTAGAGGGCGCAAAAAGTCCACGGCGCCCCTTCGACCATTGGCGCCCTTAGGCTATAGCCTAGTTAGCCTTATGGATAGTTCGGCCCTGTATTAAAGAATAAAAGAATTAGTAAGTAGACACCAAAGTCTTAAACATATACAATTAATAAAATTATTTGTCGTGTCCTAACACATATTTTACTTGAAAACAGATTCCATAAGAACTATATTTTAAAAAGTATATGAATAATTTAAACTGTCATGTCAATATGAAAATGAAATAAGAGTATTTTACCACTGGCTATTTTATTTTTACTGCCGGCTTAGCTGTGAAATAAAACAGATGCTTAAAAATTCGCTAGTCCTCAAAGAATTTTTTACTCAGTGTTTTATGGTGGCTCAACGTGCTTAGTAATCCGCAGATATAAACGTAATAAAATATGACAACTTAATATAAATGTTCCAAGTTTTTATGCTCAGTTTTTATATTTCATAATATACATTATCTCTTATATTACACATGGTGCATATGATTCAATTACTCGCTATTTTAGTAGAATAGTTCTTATGAATTTATGAATAAATAAAAAAACACCACAGGAATATCATTCCGGTTACATTTTCTTCACATATTTTTCCAGCTGTCAGTTTCTAGCTCTCTTTAAACTTTTCATTTACTATCAATCTTCTCATACTCCTGAAAATAGCGGCACAGAACATAACACAGGCACACAAAAAAAGTCAATTTTCTGAGGTTTCACATACAGGGTGTAATTAGTTTCATGTCATTAAAAAGAACTGGTAATGGGGAGTGACCGACTAGACAAACAAAAAACCTTTATGACTTTTTCCTTTGCACTTTGAAAAAAAAACTGACCTAGGTCAACAATTTGAATATTGGGGTAGGAAACATTCGAGAACCACTGCCTTTCTGGGTCAATGGACGTGTAGGTCCCTTTAAATTGTCATAAAGAGTGCAAAGATTACCGACCGACTCGTTCTCGCCGGCACGCGGCGACCCGCGGTTTCAAAGCAAAGAAAGACGGCAACTTTGATGACCGCCTCAACGGAACCAATTATAAAAATGTAAACAATTTTTTATATCTTTTTGCAGAACTGCAAGCAAATGATGGGCATTTCTTTACGTGTTTTTTTAATTTAGAACAAAATATTGGAGTTTTTATTGTTGTTTATAATTTTTCAGATTTAAATGTGGTTTATTAACATTTGTAACCTAATTGAGTGTTCTGGGTTGAAAGCTTAAAAAATGAGGAATTATTGCATGACATTGAGAAATAAAGAGTTAGACGTCTGAGATACGGTAACAGAAAACAATTATGTGTATTTTAAGTTAGGAAAAAATCTGATTTATTTAACGAATTGCCGATAAGGTATCGAAAACTAAAATATTCGATAAATTTAAAACTTACCAATAAATTTGTTGATTTACTGATATTGTTCGAAATGGCTTCCGTCTGCATCAATACACTTTTCGGCACGTCGAACTAAGGACACAAGCACTCCGTTCAACACAGTTGGTAAATTAGGATCATTCTTTATGGTTTCTATGCACATTAAAATACCACACTAAACTATCAACTAACGTTGTCAATAAAGAAAATAAAAATAAAAACTTGGTCCAAAATCCAAAAAGCAAGACAAAAAGAACGAACAAGTAGTGTCTGTACGTAATCAAAAACTTAACGACTTGAACGGTAAGTCAATAAAATAAATCTTAACTGTAAATACGTGGCCCAAAATTCGAAAAGAACAAAAGCAACATACAAAAGCAACGAACGGGTTCGACGTGTGTACTTAACGAAGTGCCCACATAAACTAAAACATTGCACAAGGGAGAGTATAGTTTTCTTCAGATCTACTAAGCACTCAGAAAACGACGACGTCTTTCACCTTTACCGCACCGCTAAAAACCTTACCTTACCTACTTTTAAAAAGCCATAAAAAAGTGTGATTATCAACTTGTGTCCTCGCCGACGCGCGGTCGACACTTTGAAAGAGACTGATTAGCGTATTTGATGGTTAGAGTCGCCGACATACGCGAAGATAAAAGCCTATCCCAATATTCCAGTAGTTCTCAAACAATATTAATGAAAATTTTCGAAAATTTTCGGAACTTTTGTTTATTTTTTTTTCTAAAACTATGAGTTTTATACCCCATGTTGTATAAGGTTTTTTTGTTCGTATAGATGTTCCCCACCACCAATTCTTTTAATGACATGAAACTGATTACACCCTATATATACTCAGATATACTTTTGGGCGCTGAACACGATCCCGATGTCAGTTTTACAAAATTAGGTCAGGATTTTTTGTTAACCACGAAAAGAACAGGTCAGAATAGGGTTTAAAATATAAATTTAAGATTTTAAATGAGCAGACCATGTATTCGATGTATTTTTTGCCGCTGAACACGATATCGATGTCAGTTTCAACCAATCAGGTCATGATTTCTTATTTATCCTGATTTGTTCTTTTCTTTAGTACCGTACTCTTTTGTCTTCAAATGATCTGTGTAGTGGTTTTCTTTTTCGTTTTATTCCTTTCGTTTCGTTTTCAATGTCCAACAGTAGTCTACCATCATATTAACATCCCATCGACCTTAACATCTACGCTCCATTTTCTTTATGTCTTGATGAAAACGTTCACCATACTTTTCATTATAATCACCTAAGTTTTCTGGAAACTGGTCTATATGAGAATGCAGGGAATGTAGTTTCAATTTCATTAGACAACCTAATTTTCCGGATTTGTCTACCACGTTGGATACTATTTCTTTGTAGTCTTCGCTCTTATTGTTTCCTAAAAATTTATTAACAATTTCTTTAAAGCTCTGCCAAGTTCCCTTTCCGTATCTGACATTATAGTGATCAATTTCTTATCTATTAACCTTTTCCTTATTTGAGGACCATTAAAAATATCTTCCTTCAATTTGGCTTCGCTTATCTATAGATATTGTATTCCCAAATACTCAAAACATTTTCTTAACTGGTTGAAACTGACATCGGGGTCGTGTCCAGAGGTCAAAAATACATCGAATACATGGTCTACTTGTTTACAATCAATGTATATTTTAAACCCTATTCTGGCCTGTTTTAACCTGCTTTTCGTGGTTAACAAAAAATCCTGACCTGATGGAGCAAAAATGATATCGAGATCATATTCAGCGGTCAAAAATTCATCGAATACATGACCTACTTATTTAAAATCTTTAATTTATATTTTAAACCCTATTCTGGCCTGTTTTTCTCGTGGTTAACAAAAAAATCCTGACCTAATTTTATAAAACTGACATCGGGATCATGTTCAGCGGTCAAAAATACATGGAAGTATATATGTGAAACCTCAGAAAATTGACGTTTTTTTGTGTGCCAGTGTAATTACTAAAATACATCATTGCGACAAAGTTAATTACCCAAATAAATGGAACAAGGGATAAGTATTACTGTATTCGTTAGGTTTATATAAATATTTTATTTTCAAAGTTCTAAATAAAATAAATTTTTCAGAAAAAATTTGGGGAACCACATTCTGCATTAACATACAAAACACGCTTGGGAAACTCTGGAAATGATTTGAAAGTGGCAAATGTATAATTATTTTAGCGTTAAAGCGATTTGTTTATGACAGCTTTATTACCGGTCTGTTGCAGTGGGCCAGTGTTTGTTTTCGAATGATTTTTCAAACTTGTATTTACAAATTAAGTTTGATATATTTTCACGCGTGCAGTAAGCTATTTCAGTTCAGTAAAATTCACAAATGGATGGTCGTAATTTGTTAACTTGTCCTCTATTAAGTTTCTGAATGAAATCGTTAATTAAGGATACAGCTAAGAGCAATGGATACCCTTGTAAGTTTGGCTGATAAACTGATTAGGAAATATAAATTTAGAGAAAACCCTTTAGAACTCCTCGACCTTTCAAACCCGAAGATAGAATTCAAAATGTGTATTAGTTTAATATTTTATGCGTTTTGTTTATTGATCTTTAGAAAATACACATTTCATAGATAAGTTCAGATGGATAGTTAATCATTTTTCTAGATAAAACATGCATTAAAATTTAGATTAAAATATACCTTGCTAGTTGAGGAGCATAATGCGCATTTACCTACTCCGTGGGATTTTTTGTGAAGGTGCGACATTGTGGATTTTCTTTATTATATGCTAGATAATGGTGTAGAATTGCGCTGTATGGTTTTTATGGCGTTATACATCCAAGATGGCCGCCATGCGAAACATTTATTCTTTACATCAAGAATAACTCCTTCCAGAGTGCTGATACGCAAAATCTGCATATAACATTTTCTATTCTACATGAGCCAAAGAACAAATTTAGTTCTTATACTTTTTTTTTCGTATCTTTTACCAATTAAGAGTTATGATTCATTATACATGTCACTATCGGTTTAAAATATAATTCAGCCATCGGTTATTTATTAAGGGAAGAAAAATAATGATTCTGCTGCTATTTACTCACAAAAACTTTAATAATAACTAGTATTAATACATACAATTTGTAGTAGTACGTAGTAGTTGTATTATAAAATTGGTTCTTAAAATAAATTATGTATTGACAGAAAACAATATTTAATGATACTATATTATTCTCTTCAAAACAATGTATCATCACCATCTAAGTCATCCGATGAATCTTCATGCCTTGTATGCTCATCACAGTTGTCACACATATCTGCGTCTCCTCCACACAAACATAGTTCTGTGCACTTCAGATCGTTGGAAAGACATTTACATGGTGGAGCACATTTTCTCTTAAAACAAGAGCACCGAATAAGTTGAAGAACTGTCTCTGGAGCACATGGCAGCATACACATAACAGGAGCATAATGGTGGTTTTTTAGTTCCCAGCCGAAGTTTAATGGCGAAGGCAGATTAGGGTAGGGCTGGTCAGCACGGCACCATTCTATGGTTTGATAACGAACTCTATCAACATATGGTATCAGTGATGCTCTTATTGGTGGCAAGTTTTATCTTCGAGTTTCTTTCTTTGTGAACATTCACCACCTCAGTTCTCCATATGAACTTTTCTATTAATAGATAGTCTATCTGTATCAAGAAAATTTTCCAAGCCTCCAAGTTTGCTTACAGCTTCGAGAATGTCACCATCTGCTTTACTGAAGACTTTTCAAAAGGAGGTTTTCGCTTTCTTTGCCAAAGTCTCTGTGGCGTGACTTCCGGATAATGCATGCAGACCTAATTATGCTGAAGTTTTCTTTGAGCTCAGGGAATCGGTTACATTGCTGAGATTGATCATTCCTTGATTTTGGCCAACTCCAGTTACAAACATAGTGTTCAGTGGAAGGAACTTATACCACCATAAAGTAAGTATGAAGACATCTGTATCAGGCGAGTAAATATGAAGCTGTGTAGCACTGCGACGACAGGCGAACAAGGAAAGCAAAATTATTTTTGTACCTGCCTCCTCATGATTGCTTTTCAGTTCATATGTTTCAATCCACATTGAACACTTTACTGTTTCCCTGTAAGATACAAATAAACACTTGTTTCTTCTAGTTGCATATTGTATTGCTTTCTCGGACAAGTAAGCTGTTAATTCATCTTTGGTCTTGACTTGAGATAACAATGACTTCATAGATGTGTTCCCAATGTACGTTGTATCACTGATCTTGTAGTGGACTGGTTATGTATTGCCAGTTCTTTTCTTACGCATAGAAGATTTTAGTGAATTTTCTCTGTATGTGTCGAAGACTAAGTGGGTTTCATCATAATGTGATAGTGTATGTATGTTTCTTGCATGGGCATCACTCAAGCGCACTTTCAATATTTCACTATTAGAGCGTTGGACAGCTAACTTGAGACTCTCGCCACTTTGGTCTGTTGCTATGCAATACAGTCTCTCTTTGCTTTTCTCTTCTTTATCACAAAAAAAACAGTTTTTATTGTTATATGCGGGTGTTTTAGATCGTAATCGTTTGCTGGTACTCGCTTCTGAATCACCCGTAGGCTCACAACGCTTTCCTTTTTCGAAAAGTTTTTTGCTTCTGTCCATGTTTGTCGTATGAGTCAGTTTTTTGTAACATTCTTTATGCCATTTTGCATTGGAGTCTTGTAGCTGTTGTACACTTAAATTCTCGATTCGACTACTAATATGCATATACTCTGGATCCAACCCTCGATCCAACCATTCTTCTCTTTGTTTCGAACATTTTAGAAGTTTTTCAAAAAGATACAAAAAAATTGATAAGAACTAAATTTGTTCTTTCGCTCATGTAGAACAGAAAATGTTTTATGCAGATTTTGCGTATGAGCACTCTGGAAGAAGTTATTCTTGATGTAAAGAATAAATGTCTCGAATTGCGGCCATCTTGGATGTATAACGCCATAAAAACCAAACAGCGCAATTTTATTTAACAAAAAATTCAATATACACTGTGACCCATTTAAAATGGAAACACCTCTATAACTTTTTTATTTTTTGTCCGACTTGAACCAAATTTTACCAAAATATAGAACAAATTAGGATCTACTTATGGCCAAAGAAACATTCGCCTTCTGCAAATGCGAAGCCACCTGCGGTACCAAAATAAATGGAAAAAATTAAGAAATCATATTAGGCATTTTTTTATTGGAAAACTTTATTAATAAAAGTTGTTCAGAATTTTCCAGAAATCTAGAGTCCAAAATTTCAGCAATATTAAAAAATATTGAATTTTGTTTTTGAAATCCAAAATTTGGACAAAATTAAAAAGAAATACAAATCACTTGAAAACTACCTGACAGCTTGCATTTAATTGCAAAAAAAATTGTCATAGCACAATATTCTAAAGAAAGAAAACCAATTAAATAATATTTTCGGACTCTTTTAAACAAAATTTTAATATTTTTTAATATTGCTGAAATTTTGAACTCTAGGTTTGTAACGGTTTCTTGCTCAGGTAGCTGGTTTGGAGATTAATACAGGGGCCAGTTTAGTTAATAAGACAGCTCAATCAAAATAAACAATTTATTTTTACAGGAAAAATTCAGCAGTATTTCATAACATACCTTTCGGTACAGGTTATTGGTTTTACAGGTCCGTATCTTTTACGGTTAGCATCACATAAATGAGAGAGAGAGGGGGGCGAGAGTGTAATGTGAAGATGCGGTAATTAGCTGCTACTGGGACGGCATCGGGCGTCTGGTGAGTATCGTCGACTCAAGAAGTTTCCCAGCTCAACTCGCTGGAGGAGACCCTAGGTCAGTCTCACTCGCTCTGGTTCTGGCAACGAAACGACGTCAGGAAATGACGAACGATTCAAGTGGTCCCAGCTCACCTCGCTGAAGGAGTCCTCTAGGTAAGATCGTATTCGTTCCGTCGTGTTTGCGTCGTGAGATGCACAAAACTGTAATCTGCTCAGCTCACCTCGCTGATGAAAAATTGTCAGAAGTGTCCACACTGAATCCGTTGATTTGGAGCTCAGCTTTTATATCCCAGAATCCTCGCTTACTGGTGACGTAGAGCTGCGTATAGATTGGTCTAGGGTGCAAATCCGTGCCTCTAGATTGAAGCTTGGTAATTGTCGTTCCGTGTGTACATTGGTATCGTGTGTAAATCCGGAAACTTAGTAATTTATGAATTTATGAATGCTTCATTACAGGTTTTTGGATAATTCTGAACAACTTTCATTAATATACTTTTCCGATAAAAAAATTTCTAATATCATTTCTTTATTTTTCCAATTATTTTGGTACCGCAGGCGCAGGTGGCTTTGCATTTGTAAGAGGAGAATATTTTTTGGCCATAAGTAGATCCTAATTTGTTCTATCTTTTGGTAAAATTTGGTTCAAGTCGGACATTTTAAATGGGTCACACTGTATGTCTATACAGGATGATCAAAAGAAAACAGTAACATTCGTTGATGATGCGGTTTCACACGTATTTCGAAGAATCAGGCTGAGTTCTGTCTTTAAATATTCCCATAGAAAAAAATCTTGTATGCCATTCTTACCTTTTAGGTAAATACTCTGTACCCATTAATGCCCTGTCAAATCTTTAATTTTTCGGGGTGTTGAGTTGTAGTTTCCGAAACATTATCGGATTCGAATTAATTGTCCAAACAACAATTATGTCGATTGGCAGTACAATTAAGAAAAATGAATATTCGTCGAAAACAAATGTTGAAGATATAGTTTGGATCCCACAGAACTGTAAACGTTGGTCATTATCGTCTTCATTCAGTTCTTGGACCAGATGAATTTTAGATGCATGTTGGAATTTGTAATGCTTTAAAATTATCTGGATAGTAGGCGACCACCTGTCACTGCAGACCTTTTTCGAATATTCAGTCTACGGTCCATTGCAACATTCCATTTCTGATGAGGTTTTCAACATTCCCTTTTTTGTCACTGAACCAGTCTCCCTAAATGTTTTTAATTTCAAAACATAAGTAGTACGCCCGTCTCTCGCCATGCATGTTATTAAATAAATACAGTACATTAAACAGTATGAAACAGTATAGTTATGTCAATAAAACCAAGCTATACTCTATGTTATTCGAATGCAAGCAATGCTTAACGCATTCTGCAGTTGAATTAGTGTATGACCAAAAACCGTGAGCCATTCGATGGCAAACGCGATGAGTTCAGCTTCCAAGGCAACGGCATACCAACGAGAGTATACTTTTTTAGAAATGCTTCTCTGAGAAATTGTATATTTTCTCTATTTCCTCCTGTAACTCCAAGTTTTCATCGTACATGAAGAAAAATGCTTAAGAAATTATTTCTTTCACATCATCTATCCGCGTCTCTTACAGTGAAAAAATTTTGATACTATATCTGTACTCTACTACATGGAAATAATGTTCATTGAACTTTAATAATACAATATTTGACAACATCTGCTCTAGAAATCCATAAAACGATTTGCTACGTCAGTAGTGGGGGTCGTTAACGCCAAAAAAATTTTGAGGCCTATGGTTCGTATAACACACTAAATCACAATTTAATTTTTTACCCCCTTTAATAATAGGGAGGGGGTGGAAATGGAAATAATAGTGAGGTGATGCTAAAAAAAAAATGAGACCTTGGCTTCTCGTACACACACTCAGTCCTAATTTTAGGGACTCTTACTTGCTTGCTTTACTTATTTACCCTCATTCACCCCCTAATTCTTCAACGGAATAAGAAAAAAATATAATCTAGTTCCAGGCCTCGTAATAATACATAAGTATACGAAATGTCAAGAGTATTGTAAACCATTCCAGAGTAATCGTGCGCACAAAAAAAAAGTTACGGACAAACAGACCGATAAACAGACAGAATTTTCTTCCGCTCAAAAATTTTTTAACCAATACCATTACTTCCTTCCACTACGTGGATGTGGAAGTAAAAGGAACGAAAGTATTGATAATTTAAACAGCAGTGCATTAAAGGTAATTTTGATTTACAGGCAGCTATTTTGTGAAAGTCGGTAACTTCTAAAATTGCAAAATTATGTTGTTTTTGTAGGTCATATTGTTGTCAATGGTTATCGCACAAAGGTGAAAATAAAGATTAAGTGTAAATATTCTCTTAACCCAGATAGCACGATTTGATTACTGGAATATTCATTGATTATACGTTTGGAAGATTTGATTATTCCTAAAATAATTTTTAAATATTCCAGACGTTACAGGAATATTCTTTTTATCCAAATGGCACAGTCTAGAGATATTCTACGATTATCCAAAAACACATATTACAGGAATAATCAAGTTATTGTAGGAATATTTCAAAAATATAATAATGTTTTCCCTCAATAGAATATTCCTAGATTATTATTCCACTATTTCACGAATATTATGGGTATAAGCTTATATTATTCTCACATACAGATTAATTCCTATTTTATTGGATTTTTATGTTGCATTACATAATATGTAATAATAAATTGACAAATAACAACTAATTTTAAACTGAAATGGCATTTACCAGTTATATATGATTACTTTCTTGACTTATCATTGTTTAATATACGAGAACGATACCAGAATGGAACGAAACTACAACAAGAGATACGATAATTGCTTACAACTATCGATTTTTAACTGTTGGTTATCGTCAGAATCAGCAGTTTAGCGCATATTGCATGTAAGTTTCTGTCTCAAGGTATCACACAGGAGAATTATGTTAGATTGCCAATACGAATTATTAGGTGAATACTCATAGATCAGTAGTAGGACTAAGTCGGCGACTTATAACCAAATTTACCTACAAAAATTTATTGCAAACTTGGAAAGGCTTCGAAATGAGTCAAATATCAATTAATACGCGATTAATTCTAACAGTTAATTGCCTTCGCTGACATTATTACATAATTGGCACTTGATGCCATTTCTTACCTATAGTTCCAACCGACGTTTGTGTTTTTAATGGGAATATTCCTTTATTATTTTTCCTGGAATATTATTGTCTTCTTCTCAAAAATCATATATATACTAAGAATATTAGAATATTATTCAAAGAGAATATTCTTTTATTATTCTTATAAAATATTTCAAAATCAACATGTTAAATTGTATATATTCTTAGAATAATAGAATAATATTTCAAATATATACATTTCTCAGAAGACATTTACAAATCATTCTTAGAATATCTTGTGCTATCTGAGATACAATAGTGGTAATAATAATATATTGGTATTATCAAAACAAAATTATGTAAGTTTACATTATTACCTATAATATAAAATATGTAACAGAAATTTTACCAAATATTATCGATATTAATTAAAATTAATTTAATAAATATTCAGAGAGTATTCTTATATTATTTTCCTTGAATATTACTGTTCCCTTTTATGTAAGAATATTCTAATATTATTTTCCTCGAATATTGTTGTTTCCTTCTCAGAAATATTATATATACTAAGAATATTATACTATTGTTCGGAAATAATATTCTTAGGTTATTTTCCTTGAATATTATTATTTCTTTATGTAGCAATATTCTTATATTATTTTTCTCGAATATTATTGTTTCCTTCTCAAAAATTATATATATACTAAGAATATTATACTATTGTCCAGAAAGAATATTCTTATGTTATTTTCCTCGAATATTATTGTTTCGTTCTCAAAAGTTATATATATATACTAAGAATATTGTACTATTGTTCAGAAAGAATATTATTTTATTATTCGTATGAAATATTCTAGTATCATGTTAAATTATATATATTCCTGGAACAATACAATATTATTTCGAATACATATACTCCCTAGAGGACATTTACAGATCATTCTTAGAATATCTTGTGCTATCTGGAAAACTTTATTTTTATTACATTTAACTGAATTTGTGGTTATTTTATAAATAATTCTAATTAGAAAAAAACAAGAGGAAAACAGGCGGAAACAAGAAACATTAAATACCAAGTTTTTCTTGTAATTAGAATTATTTATTTTTATTGATTTTACTGAGAACTCCCGTCATTTTTGAGATATTCGCTGTCTGTCATTTTTGATATCATAAAAGTAACTCATTAAGTAGGTTCTACGTGAAAACACTTTTCGTCAATTTTTTCCTAGGGTTACTACTTTATTTATTGATTTACTGGGATAACCTATAATCCTGTTAATTTCTTTCTGATACTTTTTAAAGGTCTCAGTTATTAGAATTGTTGAAATCGGTTGAATATACAGGGTGTTTCGAAAAAATTGGGACAACGCTTAGCGGTAGATACTTGACATTAAAACAAGTCGATTTAAATCAAAAAGTAGTGGTTCAACTCTCTTCGTTTTCAAGATAGAGGGTGGTAAAGTAAAAGATTGTTTTCGTAATTCGTCTCTATCTTGGAGACTACAATACGTATCTACTTCAAAATTGGTAACGATATGTTTTTCAGGTCGCTAATTATAATGGTGATATTGTCGATGTCATAATTTATAGATGGCGCTAGTTACAGTACTTTTATGTGACAGTTTAAGCCGTAACTTTTTTGACGTTAAGTTTTGGACATCGTCTTCTATTATAATCGAAACGCAATTTAATTTCTATAAGAAAATGTGTACTTGTTTAAACGCGATAAAATGCACCCTTTCAGAGAAATACGCGATTTACAACTTTGTCACACACCTGTTCGAAGAAATTCAACACCCCGGGTGTTTTGAAAAGATTGGGACAATGCTTAGCGTAGCCTCTTGATATCAAAACAAGTCGATTTAATCCAAAAAGTAGCGGTCTAACTCTTTTCGTTTTCAAGATACAAAGTGGTAAAGTAAAAAAAATGTATTTTGTCTCTATCTTGGATAATATTATACGTATCTACAACAAGTACCATTGACGATTTCAAGACATCATACTTGACATACACCTACTAGATAAGAAACAGCATTTAGGTACAATTGAATTTGTTCGAACTGGTGTGTGATAAAGTTGTAAATCGCGTATTTCTTTGATAGCATGCATTTTATCGCGTTTAAACAAGTACACCTTTTCTTTAGGAAACCAAATTGCGTTTCGATTATATTAGAAGACGATGTCCAAAACCTAACCTCAAAAAAGTTATGACTTAAAGTGTCAGGTAAAAGTCCTGTAACTAGCGCCATCCACAAAATATGGCATCGGCAATATCACCATTGTAATTAGCGACCTGAAAAACATGTCATTACTAACTTTGAAGTAGATACGTATAATAGTTTCCAAGATAGAGACAAATTACTAATACAATTTTTTTTACTTTACCACTCTGTATCTTGAAAACGAAAAGAGTTAGACTACTACTTTTTAGTTAAATCGACTTGTTTTGATGTCAAGAATCTACGGCTAAGCGTTGTCTTAATCTTTTCGAAACACCTTGTATATATGAATTATTCTATGCAAATTTTACTTTTAATATTTATTAGGGAACCAGCGAGCATCTAGTGCTCTTACAAACTTAATTACCTGACTGTAATATCACACGGAGCTCTACACAGTCCCTGTTTCTAGGATACATTACTTTAAGCGCCATTTAAATAACAAATTTTATGGCATGGCGTTATTGATGGCGTTTGAAGATGATATAATTGAAATTGTACGTAATCTTAAAGTTTCAAACTCGGCATGTATGGACGAAATTAGTTCAAACTTATTAAAAAAATGTATGAAGCATATTGTGAAACCGTTTACTCATATTTTAAATTGTTCCTTAAATGAGGGCATCTTTCCAGATAAACTTAAAATATCTAAAATAATACCTTTGTTTAAGACTGGAGACGAAACAGATATTGATAATTACAGACCCATTGCGATCCTAAGTACTTTTTCCAAAATTTTTGAAAAATTTGTTTCCAAGAAGATTGTAAATTTTTTTACGAAATTTAACTTATTTAATGGCAATCAATTTGGCTTTCGTGAGGGACTATCAACATCGAACTGTGTAAATAAGTTCTTAAATATATTGCACGATAAATTAGACAATCACCATCAAGGCACTGGTATATTTCTTGATTTGAGTAAAGCGTTTGACTTAGTAAACCATGATATACTCCTCAATAAAATGTATAGATACGGTGTTAGAGGACAGGCGTTAAAGTGGTTTCAAAGTTATTTGGGAAATCGGTCTCATTATGTCAATATTGGTCATGTAAACTCCGAATCCCTTATCACACAAATAGGCGTACCTCAGGGATCCGTTTTAGGGCCTTTATTATTTATTATTTATATTAACGACCTCAATGCAGATAACATTTTAATGTTCGCAGATGATACGTCGATTATTATTGGCAACAAAGACCTTGAAACCAGTGTAGGTTACTGTAATAAACAATTGCAAGATATTTACACTTGGCTTATTGATAACAAGCTAATACTAAACACTAATAAATCAGTTTTCATCAGATTTAACTATTCTTCTGCAAACTATGATCGAAGTTTATACATAAGCACTTCAAAAGGTACTTTAAAACAAGTACAGTCCACGAAATTTTTGGGTATTTATATATCTGAAGACTGTAAATGGACTACACATATCGATATGATTTGTAGAAGAATAGCTCCTGTGTGTTATTGTTTAAAACAGTTAAGACTTACAGTGGATACAGATGTTCTAAAAATATATTACTTTGCCCATTTTCATTCAATCATTTCGTATGGCATTACTGCATGGGGTTCTTCTAGTGAATGTACACGGATCTTCAGACTTCAAAAAAAAGCGATCAGATATATAGTGGGTGCAAATGCCAGAGAAAATTGCAAAGAATACTTTAAGAGCCTAAATATTCTAACATTACCTTGTATCTTTATAATGAGTCTAGTAATCTATGCAAAAAATAATAACTTTCAGATGATAAACCACTATCATTCATACTCTACAAGAAATTCTAATTTATTAGAGGTACCACTTCATCGAACAGCAACATTTGAGCGTAGTCCAAAGTTTTTAGCTATTAAAGCATTCAATAAACTTCCCGCTGAATACAAAACTTTAAATTTAAGTTTATTTAAAAAACGCGTTAAAGAATTTTTAATTACCAAATGTTATTATTCTTTAAATGAATATCTTGATGATAGAATATAAAATTTGCAGTCTACTTATTCATTGACTTGCTCTGTATGTTATTTTTATTTCAGTCATCCATAGCCTGATTTTTGCTTTTTGTATTTTGTTTCAATCAATGCTAAATTTCCGTATCACTTCTAATTACTATGTATATTAATTACACACACCATGTTTAATGTTCCTTATTTTAACAAATTTTGATTGTATGTATGTATGTATGTGTATATATGTGTGTATTTATGTTTATATGCGTATGTGTGTATATATATATGTAATATATATATTTTTTTATGTCTCATGTATGTTACTTATACTCGTATGTTTTTTTTTATTATTTTACAGTTTTATGACTTATCCTATATTATTTGTAATAATCTACTGGATGAATAAACATTATTATTATTATTATTATTATTGCAGTATTGAAATTTATGTTTAGTGAATCGTTGACTAAACTTATAACAAAAACTTTTTAGTTGTATGTGAATATTAACTACCTACTCAAAATCAATGTCGGTTGCACAACATTCCTAAGACAAATTGTCTTTAGCAAAATACAGTAAGTCAACTCATGAAAGCTGATACTAATACTCTAAAGGACAAGTATATTTCTTTATCTTTTTAAGTTTGTCTGCAGACAACAAGATTTCCAGTTGAGCACAATTTACAGAGATAGAAATATTGCGAGGCGTACAAAGATTAGGCTTGCTAACGCCTTAGTTTTCTAAATCTTTCTTTATGACTCTGAGACATGGACTAGTAGATAGGCAGACAGACGGTGTATTGATGCTTCCGAGATGTGGGTCTTAACATGATACCTACTATGAGATAGAAGATATAAGCTCATTTACCATACCAGTTTTCCAGCATTTGGCGTATGATGTCAGTTCGCGCCTCAGTGGAGAAAAGCTTTTAATTTAAATAATTGTTTAAATTATTACGAATAAATGTAAGGCAGTATTATTCTAGTCTGATAAGAGAAAAGAAGAAGAATATTTTTTGTTGAAATAAAATGCATAGCCAAGTAAAAATTCATTTAATAAAATTTACATCTGTCAATAAATTTAATAACTTTATTACATTACACATTTGACAACTCATTAATTTGTATAATCGACAACGAATTTTAAAATATATTTTATAATTTCAATTATTCGATATTTTCGTGTGTAGCTCGACATAATTTACAAATTGTATGTGTTATTTCAAATAATTAGATGGTTTATCTAAAATTTTCAGTTTTCCTATTTATATTTTCAAAAATACTATTAATTTCACTACATTTATGAACAGAATCTTAACAAGATCATTTTCTGATAATCTATACGACACATAGAATCTGACAGAATCTGAATCTATAGAATCAGACATATATCTCTGTGCTATCTGCACAGAGAATGAAATCCAAAAAAACATGCTTAATCGAATTATACGTTCAAATTTATGGAATATTGCACAAAATTACCATACTCATACCCAAGTATAATTTCCTCCAGAATTGTCAAGACGTTGCAGTCATGTACGCGCTGACGTCACCCCAACCATGATCTAAACACACAAGGTCCATCCATACAAATTAAGCACGTGTCATTTTGGCGCAGCTTTCTTTTATGTCACACCCAATCCACACTGAACTTTGAGTTTGTAAATAGAGGGGCAAAAGGCTAATTCATGTGACAGTTGTGATCCGTTTGGAATTCCTCCACTAAGCTAGCTTTCTCTGAGGTCAAGCTTCTTGAGTGGTTTCAGGGGAACGTATGTTTAGATCATGACTGTGACCGTGAATGTAATAATGGAATACGCACATACCCGTGGGCATTTATAAACTTATATAGTCATAGGAGACGGTTGGGGAGAGGACACTATAAAACAATTAATGGTTTAGCGAAAATCAGATGGTAACTAACGGGGGAAGAGGATGCCCTCCAAAACATTGAGTTGATGTTATAAAGGAACTAATGTGTTTTGTCTTACTCTTATTGAGGCCTTCCAGGCAACCGTGGTAGACGGTATTTTTAGCGAAGGAACATCGATCAATATAATGCACGCATAGGACAGAAAATATCTGCCAAGACGTTATCATCATCATCATCATCCATAGTGCTACAGCTCTGTGTGCGCCCCGACTTTCTCTAGTTTCTTTCTCCATTCCTGCCCATTCTGCGACTCTTGCTTCAATTCCTTGCACCGATTTTTCGTGCATCCTCGTCGACACTATCCATCCACAGTAATCTTGGCCTGTCGCGGCTTTTAGTCCCGCTGGTTCCGAGACCATGATCTTTCTTGGGAGGTAATTGTCATCAGCTCTATTGACATGTCCTGCCCACCTGAGTCGTCCTATCTTTATGCTTGTTACCATATCCCTACCCTTTGCCACCTGTTTGTATAACACATAAAGCTCAAAGTTGTAACTCCGGCGCCATACACTGTTGCCACATACAGCTTCAAAGATCCGCCTCAGGATTCTTCTTTCAAAAGTTTGGAGTGGGGTTTCGTCAGCTTTACTCAGTGTCCATGTCTCGGATCCATACGTCAGGATCGGGAGTATTAACGTTTGATACAGCATCAGCTTTGTCTTAAATGATAATTGCCGGCTTTTTAGGTGTTTTCCAAGTCCAAAATAGCACTTATTGGCAAGTACTATTCTGTGCTTTATTTCCTCGGACATATTATTTTTATTAGCCAAGACGTTATGAATAAAAAAAAGAAACCCGCCGCATAGTTTTAAATACCCTCATAAGAATTACAAGAGTAGAGTACAAACTGACCCAGTGCTTTAGTACTTGCGAGTTAGGCTTGGAACCAAGGGAATGGTTCGAATCTTGGTTAAGGTATGGATGTTTAGCCCCCGAATATCACAACCTATGCCCGGCGCGCGTGTGTAAAACACATTTTATAACGTTTTTGAAACTGATTTTTTTTAAATACATTTTTGAACGACCAGTATCCGTCAGAATTACTATTTAAAGAAACAAATTTAATAGATCTCTCAGGTCTGTATATGTTTTAGCAGCTTTATACTTTATAAAAAATAATATGCCCAATTAAAGAACTTAATATGCCACGGATATAGAACAAGATCAAATAGAAATAATGAAATATGTATCCCGAAAGCTAACAACCTGACATATTTGAGATTTGTCACTTATTCAGGAATTAAATTATTTAGTTACCTCCCTGATATTTCAGTAAAGCAATTACACAACAAAAAAATTTTATAAAGTTACATTGTAACTTTAGATCCCTAATTTAAAAAATTTATTCGGGAAACGAAATAATTTTTTTGGGGGGGATTTCTCTTCCCCCCGCTCATCAGTTTTAGTTACGTCAGTACTTTTTTCTTAAAATTAGTACCCTTTTTGTGTCGATACCAGTACGTTAATGTTTGATCCACTGGCAATGCTGCACTCAGTGCATTAATACAGGGTGAGTCATGAGGAACTGTACATACTTCTACCGTAAGTAGAGGCACCTAAGACTAATATCAAGTGACCATTACAAAGTGTTTGTTCCCTTTCTTTACTATCATACTGAGTGGTTTATGAATTTTGTCCAAAAATTGTTTTGGTCATAACATTTTAACGGTTAATCCGATTTGCCTCATTTTTTTACAACAATGTACACTGTTGCCTAACAACCATCATACATATTCAAAATTAAAAAAACCCAGGGACGGTTTCAAAAAAAATTGTTGGATTGCTTCGTATACGATAGTTCACCCTGTATATGATTTATCTAAAACATGATATGAAATTTGTATAGGGCACAAATAGGTAGTAAAACCTGAGTATTTGAAAATTTTGTCACACTCTCAACAAATTTTTTATTAACGATCAATTTTCAAGTCAAATAAAAAGTTTGGCAAAATGGAATATTTTAATGTGTACTAATATTTATTAATACAAAAATTTAGCTAAAAAAAAAAAAATAATAATATCTACATACCTCGTGCCTAGGTTTAATAAGTACCATCATTTTAATCAATTTCCAGGCCAGGTCTTACATGTTTATATACACAATACGTATGTATTTAAAAATTATAGGAAAAGAAAAGGAATAACGAAAATATCAAAACATCTTAAACATTACAAAAGAAATTCAACAAAAAAAAGATAAATGTCATAATTATAAAAAATTTTCAGAGTAAAATCCATCTGCCTCAATACACTTTTCTTGTCGGATAGTTAAATGTGTGATAGGCACTTCCTAAGTATTAATGATAATGTTGCAGCAGTTAATAATCCTGTCAATCAGTTCTTGCCTTATATATATCGCGTAGACCAACTCTTTTAATCGCCCCTAAATAAAATAATCAACAGGATTGTAGTCAGGGGACCCCGGTGGCCATGAAATTGGATCCCGCGTCCTATCCACAGGTTTTCATAAGTGTTATCTAAGTGATGACGCACAGCAACGGCAAAATGGGGTGATGCACCATCGTGCTGAAATTTAATTCCTCGAATGCCCACATTAGCAAGCAGATTGGGAAAAATATTTTGCAAAAAATTTAAATAAACTTGTCCAGTTAATGAACCATTAAAGAAATGAGGACCTAATAGATGGTTATTTATTACTTCAACCCAAGGCTTTTAAAAATATTTCGAAAAATTTACAGTTTTCGTTATAATTGATCTTAAATTGAACATTTAGGTTGGACACATTAAATGGGGGAAAGTTAGGTAACACAAATTTGACTACTTATTTCAATTTGACCAATTGGAGAAATCACATACAGAGGCAACTTTTTAGATGAACCACATCAGTCACATTTTTAAGACCTGGCCTGGAAATTGACTAAAATGATGATACTTATTAAACCTAGGCACGAGTTATGCAGATAAATTTTTGTATTAATAAATATCAGTATACATTAAAATATTCCATTTTGCCAAACTTTTCATTTGACTTGAAAATTGATCGTTAATAAAAAATTTCTTGAGAGTGTGACAAATATTTCAAATACTCAGGTTTTACTACCTATTTGTGTCCTATACAAATTTCCTATCAAGTTTTAGATAAATTATATATATAGGGTGAACTATCGTATACGAAGCAATCCAACAAATTTTTGTGAAACCGTCTCTGGATTTTTTAAATTTTGGATATGTATGATGGTTGCTAGGCAACAGTGTACATTGTTGTAAAGAATTAGGCAAATCGGATTAGCCGTTAAAATGTTATGACCAAAACAATTTTTGGACAAAATTCATAAATAACTCTGTATGATAGTAAAGAAAGGAAACAAACACTTTTTAATGGTCACTTGGTATTCGTCTTAGGTGCCTCTACTTACGGTAGAAGTATGTACAGTTCCTCATGACTTACCCTGTATAAATAGGACGTTAAAATAAAAAAAGAGAAGGAAAAACGTAATTGAGAAACTCTAGTCCGGTCCTTTAAACGCTTTTGAATCTTTAGTTTTATTAACGTTCTGGTGGATTTTATACGTAGATAATCCACCATTCAACCAGAATATACTCTTAAGCAACCAACAATGCCATCTGCCCCATTTGCGATTAGAACCCGAGAGAGGTATACAGAGGCTAACCGTATTCAAACTCAACACACCCAACAGTCCAGTGTGCTACCTTCTTGTTATAAGCATTGGTATAGTTCTCCAACTTATTTATATGTGTCTGAAATATAAGTTAGTGTAATATTATTAAAATAGTGGTACTGGAAGATGACTTATATTTGGCGCAATTAGACAGAAGTTATGAATTTTTAGAAAAAAACGTTTCTTATGAAAATTGCAGAGAATGGTGGACGTTATTATATAAGTGCACACATTATATTTACTACTGAGGAAAATAAAGCCTTATACCCTAAAGAGGAAACACAAAGCAGTTAAGGACACGTGTCCCGGAATTATTGTTCCTCATTAGCGTAGCGTAGCAACAAAAAAGATCTGGAAAGGACAGATAGGAACAATGATTGAAGGTTGAAAGCACAGTACACAGTACTCTTATTTGTGCATTGATATCTAGATCGGTCTATTTAAGACCTTCACCGACGCGGCAGTCGGTAAGTCTAAATATGAATGCACAAATAAGAGTACTGTGTACTGTGCTTTCAACCTTCAATTATTGTTCCTATCTGTCCTTTCCAAATCCTTTTTGTTGCTACGCTACGTTGATGAGGAACAATAATTCCGAAACACGTGTCCATAGCTGCTTCGTGTTTCCTCTTTAGGGTATAAGGCGTTATTTTCCTCAGTATTTTTTTGACCCTATTAATTTCTTCTTATTTTATTTGACTCGCCAGATTGAAATAGGGCAGTCCACATAGGACTCTATGTGCCGACTGTCGGTGAAGGTTTTAAATAGACCGATATAGATATGAATGCACAAATAACAGTACTGTGTACTGTGCTTTCGACCTTCAATTACTGTTCCTATCTGTCCTTTCCAGATCCTTTTTGTTGCTACGCTACGCTGATAAAGAACAATAATTCCGAAACACATGTCCGTAGCTGCTTCGTGTTTCCTCTTTAGGGTATAAGGCGTCATTTTCCTCAGTATTTTTTTACCCTATTAATTCCTTCCTATTTTATTTCACTTGCCAGGTTGAAATAGGGCAGTCCACATGGGGATCTATGTGCCAACTGTCGGTGAAGGTCTTAAATAGACTGATCTAGATATGAATGCACAAATAAGAGTATTGTGTACTGTGCTTTCAACCTTCAATTATTGTTATAATCTGTCCTTTCCCGATCCTTTTTGTTGCTACGCTACGCTGATGAGGAACAATAATTCCGAAACACGTGTCCGTAGCTGCTTCGTGTTTCCTCTTTAGGGTATAAGGCATTATTTTCCTCAGTATTTTTTTGACCCTATTAATTCCTTCCTATTATATTCACTATCTGAAAAATCTATTGTATTATTTAATGCAATCTTTTTATACAATATCGGCAATTATGCAGAGAGGCGCATCTTTGCATTCCGCGGCAGTCTAATTGAGTAAATATTGTGACTACTTTGGATAATTTAACAGCCAAGTACTTCTCACGATGATTGCAAACGAAAGAACTTGAGATTTTTAAGATGCCTTCTCCATTTTAATAGCTAACGTTACAATAAGGTGCGCATATGAAATAATATGCAAAGTTGTGTATCAATATAATCCTGATTTTAAATAAATAAATAATTTATTTTCCTTAAAAGACAATTAACAATTATTTAGGAATAATCAACAGACAACGTGTAAAAAATACAAGTAAAAAAAAGACATTACATATGTAATAAAAAGACCAACTAAATTAAATTAGGTGTAAACAATTAAATTTTTAGAGATATTTGAAAAATATATATATATTTTTTCAAATATCTTTAAAAATAAGAAATAAAGTTTCACAAATACCTGTCTACTAGTGTCTACCTATTGATGCAAAGTACCAAGGATACGTACCTTATTACCAAATATCAATTTGAAGTCGGTGCAAAAAAAATACTAATTATTTCTTCGACTAATTCGCCTCCATGCAAGGCTCTGTTTCATTGCGAAATTGTATATAACATGATAGGAAGTTATAATAATGCATTGTTGTTTGTGAAAAATTATGACTATAAATCGAGAACTAAATTATCAATTGATATCACCGGCGCCTCCGCCAAATCTTCAAATATGCTCGTAATATAAAAAATTGTTTCCAATGTTTGTTCAGCTTACATTATTTATATAACTTCATAAATGTAGTGCGAGTCCACCGCCGGACCATAGCCTACAGTTTGCAGTAGGCTGGACAGAAATTGCTTAAGCTACGCCAAAGTAATCATTGAACAAAAAATAAAAAAAAACATACTGGTCGAATTGAGAACCTCCCCCTTTTTAAATTTTATGAAGTCGGTAAAAAATCTGATAGTGTGTAAAAACACCACTCTAACAAAAACAATTTAAGCTTACTTATAAATAAATAAGTAATAAATAAATATAATTTTTCACTAGACTTTAATATAGTCAGGTAAATGTTTAAAAATTCGGGTACCATTTTGAGACTGAGTTTTCGGTGATTTTATATTTTGCAACAGGCACACCTTTCTGCCGAGTGTTAACATCATAAATGTCTTTTTTAAGCTGAAAGTTGTCTTTGTTAGAAAGTAGATAAACAGATATTTCTAAAATATATATACTAGCAAGAGTTAATATTTTATACTCACTGAATAAGGTTTTACATGAATGGGAAATATTTCCAATACAACGCAAAATACGTATTTGGTCACTTTTATTAGGTGATGCTTATTTTGAAAATAAAGTGTAAAGTTCCAGCTCAAGCGTTCATCAATGTACAGGGTTATTCATTATATTTAGGCCACCCATTATTATCGTTATTATTGGAGGTAGAAAAAAAAGTTTCGGACGAAAGTTGTAGGGCTGTAACTGAATCCCTTTAATTAGTTAATGGAAACACAGTGGCGTGCAGAAATTGAGGGGTAGAAGAAGCACTATTATTTTTTTAAATAGAACACCCTGTATATTATTGAATTTTTGAATTATTCTCGTTTTTCTGATTTCAACAATATGACATATCATAGTCCTATCTTTAACCGTTTTCGAATTATTGAACATTGAAAATCGTATTTAAGCTATTTATTATACGAAGGAAAATTACAATTATTAAAGTAGTCTATAAAATGACAGACTATTATATGAAATGCTGACAGACCTAATAACAGAATACTTGTCATATTCATAGACTACTTTAATAATTGTAATTTCCGTTCGTATAATAAATAACTTAAATACAATTTTCAATGTTCAATAACTCGAAAACGGTTAAAGATAAGACTATCATATGTCATATTGTTGAAATCAGAAAAAAAAAGGATAATTCAAAAATTCAATAATATACAGGGTAGGGTGTTCCACTTGAAAAAATATTATTGCTTCTTGTACCCCTTAATTTGCACGCCACTGTGCTCCCATTAATTTATTAAAGGGGTTCAGTTACAGCCCTACAACTTTCGTTCGAAACTTTTTTTTCTATCTCCAATAATAACGATAATAAAGGGTGACCTAAATATAATGAATAACCGTGTATACACCAAAAAATGTTACATCTAAATGTTTGTTTTGAAAAATTAGTACAGTAGAAATTATATTGCTGACTCTTATATATTATGAGCTCCTGATTACTAAAAAAATGTTTGCGCCCAAAAATTCCTTGTGTGTCAAAAGTTATAAGTTTCTGACGCGCTTTCACAGATTTTCAACTTATCTACTTAATATATCTTGTACTAGTAACCGAATGGGATTTAGTCATTTATCTGCTTGTGAACGGTTAATTGTGCGCGAACTGAATACGTATCCATATATGTCACATTCTGTAATTTTTTTTGACCCACATATAGGATTCGAAATTCATGGTTCTGAAACCTAATAGTTCAAATAATTTTAGAAATGGCCAATTTCTTACTAATATTTTTCTGGTCCTATTTTGTGTAATACTAAATACCAATTTTATGGACTCTTACTTGCTTGATTTACCTATTTACCTTTCATTTACCCCAATTTACCCTCCAGCCCTTCAACGGAATAAGAACAACATATAATCTAGTTCCAGATCTCGTTAAAATACATACGTATACCAAATTTCAAGTAAATTATCTTAAACGGTTCCAGAGTAATCGTGCGCAAAAAAAAGTTACAGACCGACAGACTGACAGACAGAATTTTTTTTCCCTCAAACTTAAAATCTCGACGTTTCATGACATTATAAGCCTATTTGAACAATAAAAACTTTCAAAATTTTTTTGTCGATACTATACTTCCACTGGATGTGGAAGTAAAATGGTCGTAGTTCGTAGTTCTTTGACCTTTTCGTTTGTGATACTTAAGTACAAATTATGCGAATAAAAGAACTTAAAATAAAAGGGTATTTGGTACTTTAGATTTTGTTACATTCATAAAAGGGCCCGAAGATTACTTATTTTGGCCAAAAAATGGTCATTTCTAAATTTATTTAGGTATATGGTTTCGGGCCCTTGAAATTCAGATTCTGCAAGTCAAAAATCATGACAAAATATGATATTGATGGTCTTCCAAGGAAATATATAGGGAATAACAGTGTCTAGATTAGAAAGATAGAGAAAGAAGAGATAGAAAGATAGAAAGTTTTTCACATTTTTTACAGGCTTTTGATAGCTGTCATGTGTCAAAAATAAGCTGGATTGCAATTTTCGCAGTTCTTCATTAAAGTGCTCAGTATTACGAAAATTTTGAGCCCAAATAGTGATTTTGGTTGAGTTACCAAGGAGGAGTCGAATTTTGACCTAAAAGACCCGTAAATTCCACATTGTGCGCAGTATGTTAAATAAAACGGTCAAAGATGACGGACGAAATAAAATTTTTAATTCTCCGTCAATTATCAAGGAGGCATTGTACGTCACTTTTTTTCGATTGTACGATATTTTATGTACTTTTAGGGGATAGAGTTCATTTTTTTTAACTTTCAAAAAAAGTGCATTTTTACAATTTTCAAAAATGTATTTCCTTTGACCCTCCCTTTTTTCAGCCAATTTTCATCGGGATAAAATGAAACATACTATAGAAAGTCTCGAACAACTTCAAAGATTTAATACTAAATGAAACTTCATTAATTTGAAAGGGAAATTTATTAAGCATACGCATGGTAATAATAATAATAATAATATGCCGATGAAGAGAATAGCACAAAGAATAACGAGCGCATTCGTCGTTTAGAAAAATTTTTTTGCGTATATACTTCAATCACAAGTGACATTATGAAATCATCAGTTAGTCAAAAAAAATTTCTAGCTAATAGTAAAAATAAGGATAGCTTTATAAAATTATTGCGCAGAGTTAATAGATTAATGACTTTAATGTTAATATATGCAGAGAAGACGCCGATAATACAATCGTTAAAACTGTTATTGATTTGAAAACTGAAGACAATCAAGTTATAATAGTTGGTGAAGATATTGATTTTGTGGTTATAATGACTCAACTAGCATGGAATCATCATGAAAAAATCTATTTCTACAAACCTCAGTAAAATAATTGACAAAAATTTTGATGAAAATATAATTGTCTGCTATTCCACCTACTGAAGAGATAACAGAAAAACTCTGTTTAAAAGTGTATTTCCAAGTCCAAAAATGTTAGGTTCTGAAACAGAGCGGGTGGGTTAAAACTGAGAATGGTATAATGGATGATGTTATGAGTGAAAGTAATGCTTTTCCTAAAAATTTACTAAATGATATTTCTTGCAAATGTAAGAAAGGCTGTAAAAATAATCAGTGTAGCTATAGAAAACTGAATATATAGTGTTCTATTCTGTGTATCTATTGTAAAGGAAATAATTGTGCCAATGTTTCTTCTACCTTTAATGAATCGGCTATCGATGAGAAATGTGGTGAAATTATAGTGTACGACGATAATGAAACTAATATAGTGGTTTTGATAAAAATTTGGTGAAATAAAGGAGGGTCAAAGAAAATACATTTTTGGAAATTATAAAAATGAACTTTTTTGAAAATAAAAAAAATCAACTCTATCCCCTAAAAGTATTTTCATTATAACCAGGAGGACATAACACATAAGAATCAGCAATAAAATTTCAGGTGGAATGTTGTCGCCGAAAAGAATTAATTCAACTGCACTAAATAGTATTATTATTGTTGAATTTTAAAGGTTTAGTCACCATGTGATAGTTATGACTACACTGCACTACACTGCATTTTTGTCTTATTGGTATTAAAATATAGATCATGAGAAATAATTAGAAGTGTTAAAGTTTAAAAAATAGTTAGCCATATTAAATACACAATCTACAGTATAAATGAAATCTCTTTACTGTTGATGAAATTATTTCCAATCAGCTAGACACGAAAATAAATATAAGATATTATTCATACAGTGTGTGCGATTTAAGACCTGCCTAATAGTCGATCTCGAAATTTCGACCCATTAGAGGAGCATACTAGGCCTTGAAAATATGAAAATTACAAAATTTTCAAAACAGTCAAATAAAGCTCATCGAGCACTGTATCTCAAAAAAAAAAAAAAATTAAAATCGGCCAACGCGGTCTTAAATCGCACACACTGTATATATACACACTGAGGTACACTTTTCATGAGCATATCATCTTGTAACTTCGAGCATGGATGGTAATGTGACTGCTTTAATGCTGAAATTTACGTCATTAAACTGTGTATACGGAGCTGGAACAGACGCATCCCAACCACAAGTTTGCATCTCTTGACCCTGTCGCTGTAATTCTAAAACGATTGAAAACTGCCAGAAGGTAGTAACTTGATTGGGCAGGAACAACATATTGACTCTGAGTTGGATATCGGATCACTCTGGCATGGAAGATAACGAGATAGCTGAATTGTTAGCTAGGGAAGGTGTGAAACCAGGACTTGCATATCTTCAAGCACCACCAAAATAACGATCTAAGCCTGAAGTGAAAAATGCTTTAGTATCAACGTAACTATCAGAATTAGTTCATGCAGAGGAGTTTATTACATATTCTTTGAAATTAAGAACTAAAAATGTAGTAAACAGGTTAAACTTAGGAACTATAATAGGCCTATATACTAATCACTGCAAATTAAATTAGTACATTTGAACTAGCGAAAAACGCTAAATGCCGTATTTAGAAAAGGATGAAACGATAGAACACGTTCTATATAAGTGTTCCGCTGCAGAAAAAAAACCGGTTCTCACTGCTTGGCAAAATGCGACTGTTACCAGAGAATTTAGATGAAAAACAACTGAACTTACTAGGTAAAACAATCAGGACTGAGCTACAATAGACTAAATGGTCGCAGTGGAGGATCCGATTATAAGCCTCACTCGCATATCAACTTGATCTAATCTAACATCCACTTGTATCTCAAGAATTAGAAACCGAATTAATTTTTTTGGGTGGTGAGAATAGTTTCAAAATGTGAGGTTTTGACGTGTTCTTTATTATTATTATTATCTCACTCCCAACCAATAACCAACGAATCGAATATTACGAATCGCATTATATAGCATATTTAAGTGATTAAGTCTAAAGTTTCATCAGTTTTTAAAGTAATCCAACCCTCCTATTCTTTGATGTATTGAATTGATGTGATATAGCCATTTTGGGTTGGTGTCAATATAATTATTCCCTGATATTTAATTTTGCTTGCTCTAAATATGCGCATCTCTCCCATATCATCGTTAGTTCTAAGCTTATCAAATGCGGTAAGTATAGTGTATGGCTTTTTATAGTTTTCAGTTAATAACTTGTGCCTTACTATTTTTCATGTCCCGCTCAACAGTATTCTTCAAATTCATCCAATTTTGCCCCGAATAAACCCGCTGGTACAATTAGCGCAAGAAATAATATTTTCTGGAATATGGGCCCAAGTACTGTTCCTTGTGGAATGACATATTTTACAAATATATGTTCACTAATCCATCTCTCTATTTCAACATACTATTTCCTTCTTCCTGAATAGCTTCTGAAAAGATTTAATAAAACCAATCTCTTCAAGTTTATTAAAAAGCTACTATGAAAAATCATGTCAAAAGCCTTCACAGCATCTAAAAATATGCGCAACGTGGGTTTTGACTGATCTGCCGCGTTGTTCATCATTGGTATCGCATCTTTAGTTGATTCATTAGCTTGAAACAGTGCATATATCAGGTATAATTTCATGTTTATCAAAGTAACTATTCTTGCCTGTCCTTTTGCCTGAAAGGTTGCGGTGCAAGAACCCCTTATTGAGAACCCGCCCATAGCCTCGTTGTTCCATTAGTCCCGTTTCTTCCAAAAAGGCGAGTGTACGATCGATAAAAGCTCTGACTATAGCTTCCGGGGTTACAAATGACCTGCCAAAGTATGATAGTCTTTCAGTCATCCAAAGCGGGGGAATTCACCTAGTATGTGGTGAGTATATTCTTCATTTTCATCACACATCCCTCACTCTGGATTATCCCTACCCCTATACTGGTTCGATGTTTAATTAATGTTTAGTATCCTCTTACTGGTTCGATGTTTAATTAATGTGTAGTATCCTCTTAGGATGCCCACAGCGCATCTCAGTACTTTCTGCTTTTCTGCGCAGCTTTAGCAATTTATTGGTATTTGTCTAGAATGGTTGGTCAGTGATGAACGTACGCGACTATCTCATCCCAGTCCTACGCAAATTGTATATCTGACTTAATAGTTCCTTTGCCTTGGTGCCCTCGCGTTCACTCCAGTTGTACACGGTTGTGTTCCTCCAGTTGTACACTGTTGTGTTCCTCCAGTTTCACCAGGGAACTAAGGCAGTCTTTTACTATTTTAGAACGTATCCCTACTGCATCTAGAGCTTTGAGAACTGCTTGGTTGTCTGTAATGATGCGAATTTTTTTGTCAGTATATGGCCTTCGTATCATTAATTTTTCATGCACAGATTTATATAACTGTGGCTTCTGTTTGGAGCACTGTTACGGTACCACCCAGGTAATAATTCTTTCTAATACTTTGTTTGTTAAAATTCGAAATAAGAAACACATGTATAATTTTTTACGTGGTGTATATCTCCACTACTATAATAATTTCTTTAAATTTTGTGGGATATACACCCATTTCAAAGATATTATTAAAGATATATCAGAGCGGTTTTAATACTTTCGCCTGCGATACCACGGGGATACATTTTTATTTCAGTTTTATTTGTTAGTGCAAGAAGAAAAGAATGCTAAAGTAACTTTTGAGATCAGTTCAATGGAGGACTTTGTTGTTATTTTATTACCAAGGGATTTTGTCAAGTTTGTATAATGATTATTAAATTTGTTAGCCATATTGCCTTTTATTTGTACTTTCTTCCTGGGTATCGCCTATAATATATTTAATATCTCTTTATGACTTTCTGCTGTCTGTTTATTACTTTATACTTTCCCACAGGGTTTTACTATTAACTTGACTAGTGTAGATAAGGCTTTTATTGCAATTACTTTTAGCTCTTTTTATCATGTTATTTATTTTATTTCTGCAATAAATATATAGTTGACACGATACATAAACATACACAATAATGATATTGAGTTATTAGTAAAGTTTCTGTACGTTTTTCCTTTTTAATAATGAGTATAATATCCTGCGTAATCCAAGACTTTTCTCCTAATTTTCTCGTTAAACTATTTTGTTGTACATTGGTCGATTAAATATTCTAACCAGTACATGGTTTTTATTTCTAGAGACTTTGGGTGGTTGAATAACACTTATTTTGTTGGATTTTGTATTTAAATAACTTTCGCAACCAGAACTTAAAAAGAAGATCTATTATATAACCGGCTTAGTGGCTCACTGATTACATGTTAGTCTTGACACCTCCCATCCTGAAATCGGGCAAGAGTGCCAAGCTCGTCGAATTACATTACTATCGTCGGCGATCTCAAAATTGGTAGAGTGGAACTCTGCTCTAGAGGAACTTAAGGTAAATTCGGGTTCTGAAAATTATCGTCCGAGAACTGTCAGGAGTTTGCGTAGTTACTTTTGACACGTTTGGATTTGGAAACTGAGCAAACTCCTGACAGTTATCGGACGGTAATTTTAATAACCCGAATTTACCCTTTATATGGACCGATGATCATCAGTATAGCTTCAGGAAAAGTCTGAGCACAGTGCAACAGGTTGTGCGAATTGTTAAAGATGTGAAAGTTCAATACAATCTTGAATAAAGCACCACCATATCATGATGCTCTTCAATGTTGACAAGGCTTTCGATACAGTCTGGATTCCGGGTCTGTTATATAAAATGCACACTTATAATTCTCCATGATAAACAATAAAACTGTTTCACTCGTATCTCACAAGCAGACCGTTACAGGTGCGAGTTAACAGCAAATTGTCAACACTGCGAGACATTCGTGCGGGCATCCCGCAAGGATCGGCCCTCGCGCTTAAATTGTATAATCTCTATGTTTCCGACTTTCCTGTTTTCCCGAATACGAGACTGGCCAAGTACGCGGACGATACGGCCATGTATGCGCATTGTCATACGCTCAAACTACGAATATGTTAGCGGACTAAGATCTGCCCTAACATACGCAGCGCCAGTGTGGTGCAGCACTGCGGTCATGACTCTGAAGAAAGCGTTGGAGCAAAGTTTATATTTCAAATTCTTGAAGACATACCTCCCTCAGAGATTTATACACACGTTGTAAAGACACCATTAGCGGACTACATCTAACAAATCTCAAAAATTGTATTCATTCCAACTGGGTGATAGTCAGCTAACAAACAACATTACGCAGATCAGAGAGTATCTTTAGAATAAAACATACCCTGCGCTGCTCATCTTTAGACAACTCAACTAACCCAACATTCTCTCTCTAACCCTTCTTTAACAATGACATTCATTCCTCATTTTCCGCTCTATTCCCTCTCCATTTCTTTTTGTTATTTTTCTAGATTATTATTCCTAATTGTTATATTTATTTGACATTAATTGGTAAAATTTTAAGCTATAAATTAAGCTGCTTGACATCTGCTCCGTTTTGTAACCACCATTTTCAGCAGCGGATCTTTTGGTTTAGTTCCTTTTCTCATATCAGCATATCAAAATTTAAAACAGTGCGCTTTACCTGCAGTTAATATTAAAATATCCATTTTTATTTTCAAGTGGTGTTTTTAATGTATTATCGAGACGATACCAGTGAGTTATTCCGTTATTGAGTTAGACAACATAACTAGTCGTTGTTATCTTTAATAAATTCGAGTCTCACCTGGGCAGATGGCAGTGTCGCAGGGAATGATTGTTGCGCTGTTGTTTGTGTGTACGTGTCCCGGTTGAGTGGTAGAATAGCTAGCTATAGCTGCTCCGCTAGGACGGTGATATAAGTAAAACTTTTACAAATTAAAGAATGATAAATTTTATAATTGCGAAAATGTAACTGACATAAATGGGGCATGCAAAATGCACTAATAAGTAGAAAATAATTTTTAACGTTGTAAATAGAAAACCATTGGGCACTCATAAAATATTACTTCGTTTAATCATCTTGATTTACGTTTACATTTTATGAGCAACCAATGGTTTTCTATTTACAAACAGAAATTATTTTCCACTTTTTGGTGCAATTTGGTTTTAAAATAAAACCATTATTTTTTAAGATTTTTTTCAATTCATTTATTTCTAACTTTTTAGTCTTCGTTTCGTAGCTTATCGTATTCTACTTGTCAAATCTATTCATTTGATATCCATGTCAAGGGAGTTATGAAGAAAAAAAATGTAAGCCACCATCTTGGGTTTAGAATTACGTCTCGTAGCTTATCTATTCATCAAAATTTCATTTGATACCCATGTCATCACGTAGCTTATCGTATCGTTCATTAAACCGTTTCATTTGATACCCGCCCACACAGCACAATCGGGATATGGGATGACAAATTGACGTACCTGTATATCCCAGTACATAAAATAAATAGAGAAACGGATGTACCTTTTAGGATATCCTATTTTAGGACGTTCTCAAAACAGCCTAGGTTATCCTTTTATGGTTGTCAACGGGCCATCATGAATAGGTTCAATTCCGTAAAATCTACAAAATAATACATCGGGATTAAGAACGGGCATCCGATGAAGAGCCCTAAATCTCCTTAAAATGTACCCTAATATTAGGTCTCTAATATATTTAAATAAAGTGCCATTTTGATTTTCGGCTGGCCAAAGTGACCGGCAAGAAAATAGAAAATACCCCAAATTCACAGCAACCATGCTTTATTAGTTTTTATTTTCTCAAACATTTAATAATAATTATTGTTAGTGGCTGTATGAAATATTTTATGTTATTGTATCATTGTGTTTTTCTATTTAGTTCAGCTTTATTTGAGTGTCTTCATTCATAAAAAGTGAGTACAAATGTATAAAAATATAACATAACCTATTCAACTTCATGTTATGAAAAACTTACTGATTATGATAGCATGTTTAATTAGTTGTTAATGTCGTGTTCAAAACCACAAAAATTTAATACAATTTTTTATACTTTCAGAATGCCAAAGGAAGCTAAAAAAATTAAGATTTATACACATTCCCGTATTTTACAGTCACTGAGAAACCTACAAAATAAAATATTAATTTGGCTTAAGAAATAAATAGTGAAATCAGCTTGGAGAGAAAATGTGAATCACGTGAAAGTATTGTCAAATATCACAATAAACCTGATGAAATTTAATTTGAGAATGACGACAAATAATGTGCCTACTTAGTTAATAATTTTAAAATTAACTAGCAACTAATTGTGGATGAAAACAAGTAAGTAAATGTTGTGCTTTAAGATAATTATTTTAAACTTTTATTACACTTTTAAACGAAAGATATGATACGATATCAGGCCGAACACAGGTGGACAGTCTGCATGAAAATACAAAAACCCATTACAATCTTTTATCTTGAAATTCTATTTGCCAGAGTGTACTTTATGGGTTTTAATTTATAATTCGGTAAATTATTATTATTCACTGAGTGCTATAGGTCATACCAATATCCTTCAATAATTTCTATTATTTTTATCTTGCCCATTTTCATGTATTTTTTAATAATAGTGGTTCAAATAATAATAACTACGTTTATTTTAGCTGCATCCATAAATGAGTATATCATGGAAAACGAAGCAGAGAAGCTGTTAAAAGATTATCCAAGAAGTGCAAAAGAGAAGAGCGAGGCAAAGAAGAGAATAGAGAAGTAGGAGTGCGCTAAATCCTAAAAATTCATGTTCGGCTATTATTAAAATTGCAAAAGTTGACATAATTACAAATGAGTGATTTTGAAAATTTTGGTGTGACATAGCTATTAAACCAATTCGAAAAATCTCATGTTCACATTTTTTTATTATTGTTTTGGTTCATTTGATTCATTTGAGTGCATTCACTGTACTCTAGATGCAAAAATAAAAATAGCTCTAAAATGTAAAAATATACAGAGTGTTCCATTTAAAATTTCAAAGTTGAGGTTATTTCCAGGGAAACCGGAAGTCACGGAAAAGTGTCAAATTATGAAAAATTTGCCGTTTTTGGTGTATATTACTCCTGCCAAATTTAAGACATATCTTGAAAACTCTGAAAACTATGGCTTGTCTAATGAATGCGTTGACACCCGGTATAAATCCATAAACACAGATTACCGAATATAATAAAACCATTGAAATGAGATTTCTGTTAGCTGAATCTTTGCAGGATATATATACCGCTACAAAATAACTAATATAGCTATCATTAGTTGTATCTCTGCGTATCTGAGAGTTTTTATAAATTAAGGCTCTACAACTTTGTGATTTATTCATGACTTCCCTATTCTCCGGCTATTAAAATGATGTATTATGTTGTTACAGTGTTCTATTTTGTGGTTTAATGATTTTTGCGATTTACAGCGGCAAATCTTTATTTTTATGAGTATTGTTTTAAGTGTTAGTACTATTTGTGCAATAACGTAAAGTCATATCCGTTCCCATTTTTATATCATTTTTATACCGTGCACACCTCAGACAATATGCATCTGAAGTAGTTTTCCACAAGCACCAAAATGCTACCGATAATAAAAAATTCACAGCTTATGACGAGACAATTGCATGAGAGAACAAATCTATTTGTGACCTGTTCATGACTATCTTCTTAACGTGAGAATTTAACTAGTCTGCACTGTTCTCCGGTATCATTATCACACCCTGTAGTAAGCATGATTCATGCTGGCCGAGTTCAACATCTAAAGAAAAAAAAAAGCTAAAAAGACATCCTACGATAACACAGGCACCTCCATCGACTCATCTAATCATTTCATTTATTTGTGCTGGCTAGTATAGACTAGAAATCCAATTTTACGTATATCTACAAAATCCTTAGAGGCATACCTTTGAACTTACTACCAGCACTCACATTTTACAAATAATATTTTCCGAACCCTAATCAAAACTTTCTTCGTTGTTGTCATCTCCATATGCCCTAAATAAATAATTACAAAATAATTGACCAATGCAATGCAATTTAATTTAACATCACCACCGTATGAACCATATAACGATAACAAATTTTCATATTCAGTTAAATTATTAATGGGCTGTGTATAAGATGGGTAACAAACAACAAAACACATTCATAATATAAAAAAATAAACAAATTAACAAATAAACAATTGCCGTTGCCTAAAATGTGAATAACATGTCATTCCATGATGAAAAGAGATATTCTTCAAAAAATACTTTATCTTAATAAAAAAATAATGAATAAAACAAAAGTGAAAATTAATTTGAATTCGTTTTCGTCTGAATATACGACACACTGGCAATTGCTGGATCTGAGCTCTGACTGATTTACTCGGATCTCTTCGGTCAACTGCGGCCTCCACATGCTCAGTACATTGATATCAGTACATTGATATTTCGAGCCCCGAGGTTCATTTATTTATTTCAACTTCTATTTCGTTATTATGTATGAAAATAACAATTTAAGAAAATAAAAATCAGTGATAACCCATCTGTGGATAAAGAGCTTTATTTAAAAAAATCATCAAAATCGTTCCAGTCTGGCGAAGTCGGAAAAGAAATCGGCTTGCGTTTTAAATATACAGATAATCATATAATATTTTATGAATCATAAAAATTAGATCGTAGTGTTTTGATGTCATTAATAAATAGTCATTTTCACCTACAATACATCTAGAGTATTGATAATACCGAGATAATTTTGTTATAGAGACTGCTGAAAGCATGTTGCTTGGTAATAGGCCGAGGAAGTTGACCGAGGGCTATTATCTTTAAGCAACACGCCTGAATTATTCTCTACAACAAAATTTTGAGTATTTAGTAATGTTCGAGGTGTAAGATAATTTTTTACTACTTTTTGCCAGTTCATTCAAACTGGGTTCTCCATTCAATTCGTATCTTCTGATAGAACAAAATTCGAAAAACATTTTCCACGTATACTTTTTACTTTTTATGGTGTTTTTGTGTATATTTTCTAATACAATTTGATTGATTGAATCGTTTGAAACATTATCAAACTTATGAGACATTTTTCTAAATTGATTTTCAATTTGACATTAGAACGTATCATTTATGCCTTTAGCCCACAGAAATTAGTCAAAAAACGAGGAAACCTAGACAAAATGAGTAAAAATCTGAATTTTTGCACAGACGTTCTTGTGTGTGTCCCAAACTCAAATCCACGAAAATCACAAAAATCACAACATGGCTATCCAAGATATTGAAGGTCAAAGTCTTTTGCAAATATTTCGCGTCCTATGCATCGGATGTCCATGAGGTCAATGTGAAAGTTGTAGAGAATTAAATTATCTACAAGTCTTTTTTATTTTTTCTCAACTCCCCCTCTCTTTTCGAGATATTCAAGGCCCAAAGTTTCAAAAACGTGGTTTTTGACAGCAATAAAGTTAACAAGAAAGTTGTAGAGAATTCAATTATCTACAAGATAGGTATTTTGCATTTTTCCCCAAAACCTGGCCTTTTTCGAGATATTCAAGGACGAAATGTAAAAAAACTGTTTCTTGCATGTAGACTTCACGAATATCTCGCTCCCTATGCATTAGAGCGCGACGAAGTCCACATGCAAAAAACCGTTTTTTTTCAAACTTAGACCTTGAATATCTATCTCGAAAAGGGCGAGGTTTTGGGAAAAAATGTAAAATACCAATCTTATAGATAATTAAATTCTCTACAACTTTTATGTTAACTTTATTGCTGTCCGATTTTTTGACGCGAAATATTCGCAAAAACCACGTTTTTGAAATTTTGACCTTGAATATCTCGAAAAGCCCCCTGCCTGGGGGGGGGAATAAAAAAAACAACTTGTAGATAATTTAATTCTCTATGACTTTCACATTGACCTTATGAGCATCCGATGCATAGGACGCGAGATATTTGCAAAAAACTTTGACCAAAAATTGAGATTTTTACTAATTTTGTCTAGGTGAAATGCTAATTTCTGTGGGTTACCTGGCTGATAACACCACATGCATGCGTGTTATCGCTGTAATCTTTTACTGATTGCATGAAATGACATGAAATGCAACATTTTGATTGGTTAATAATACATTTAGTAAAAAATTATCAGCTATAATATCCCAAGGATAATACGAAATAATTTGATCACAGTTTCCGAAAGCACTTGCTTGGTAATATCCCGACGCCGTAGGCGGAGGGATATTACCTAAAAGCAACGTGCTTGAGGAAGTTGTGACAAAATTATTTATCAACGTTCGAGAAGTATTCGGATAGAAAATTTCTTGCAATTTATTTTATTTGTATGTTCAAAACTATTTATTAAAAACACAATTATTAAAAGAGTATTATGTATTATTCGGTGTTTTCCTCTATTATTATATTCATTAAATCCTTATTTGTAGTTCCAAATCGACATTGTCAAAATAGTTATTTATAATACAAGTGTTAAAAGTGAGTGGGGAATATTGCGGAACGAGCGTAGCGAGTGGAGCAACCCCACGAACAAAATAAAATCACTTTTAACATATGTATCATACAATATTTTTTGTAAAACTATTATTAAAACAAAACGCCGTCTGTGGGGTTGAACTCCCGATCTATCCTTCGCTTATCGGACGCGTTGGCATTGAGCCACCCGTTCGTTTCAATTATATGTGACAATAAAGTGTAAATATCAAGTCAGGTACTGGATAAAGGGTAACTAAGTAAAACAATTGTAAGTTGTTTAGTGTTTATTAGTAACTACAATTGAAACTGTCTTTAAATATCGTAAATTTTGTGGCAAAAAAATGGATTTTGAAGAAAATACGGGAAATTAAAGTAATTTCATAATTCCACCAGATGTTAAAGAAGCCGCAACTTTAGCTCTGTTGCCCCAGAAATCGCGGCAACAATATGGTATAGCATATAAAAGACTTATTGAATGAAGTAAAATGAAGAAAGTAGTAGACAAGTTCACTGAAAATATACTTTTGGCTTACTTCGAAGAAAAATCTAAGTCATGAAAGGCGTCAACACTGTGGTCTAATTTCTCTATGATAAAAGCTAGTTTGCAAATCAAGAACAACGTGGATGTACAGGTCTCGCAACGTAGCTTGATACCCGAAATGCGCAGTAGAGGACATGAGATGGAGAGCGCTGTGTTCCGAAGAAGTACACTCGGTGCTGTCGCTATCTCACCTAAAGTCTACTGCGCATTCATCTTTCAAGTATCAAGCTACGTTGCGAGACCTGTAAGCAAGTAATACAAGCTAATAGCGTTTCTAAAACGAAAAAGTGTAGGATATCGGCCAAAAAAATCGAAAATATTTACTAGCGAACAAATTAATAGGTACATTTTTGAATGAAGGCTCCAGACACCAAATATCTAAATAAATAATTTATAACTGTTCGAATAAATATGTATTGTTTCTAAGTAATATATTTCTTCTAAATTTATCAATACAGCTTTCTATTGTCTTGAGAAGAATGCATATTTACTATATGGTATATAGATAGCATTTTATTTTTAACACTAGTGTTAAAAGTGTTTTCGACGCTAGTGTTAAAAGTATTTCTAACACGTAATATTATAAAAGTCGATTTTTAGTTCACCTATCAATGAATTAAAAATGTCATTTTTAATGACAGTTTTACAAAAAATAAATTTTAAATTATTGAACTGCCAAACTGAATGACATAAGTAAAAAGATCAATAATAGTTATTTACGTAACCAGTTATGAAAAGAGTAATTTTACATGACGAATGTAATATTTGCCAAAACGAGCGAGCGAAGCGAGCGAGTTTTGCAAATTACATGAGTCAAGTAAAATTACTGTTTTTATAACATGTTAAGTACAAAATTTTATCTAATCCCGCTCTAAATTAGAAAAGAAATGACACTTTGACAATTTATTTTAAATACTATTTTACGGTTCCCATCATAGCTACCGCTTGCAGCCGTACAAATAAATTCTGTGTTTATCGCTTTACCTGAGCGCTAGTACGGATTGACGTTTGTATAAACAAACTTTACTTGTCAATCTGCTGAATTTTTTGAAGCAAATTAAGTTGAAATTGATTGATTCAGATGTGGATATTCCATTTGATATACTTAAAACAATCGGCTTTAGCAGTAAATTCAGTAACACCTGGTAAATAAATCAAGAAGCAGGTATGAAGAAGTATATAAGAAATTAGAAAATTGGTGTCAACAAATAGGTTCAATAATCAGTTACGTAAAAATTTTTTTACGTAACTAGTTATGTAATGAAAATGACAGTTATGAAAAATGTGACGTTTCGTAACGTCAAAAATGCATTTAAAATTTGACTTTTCATAACGGGGTTAGATAAAGGATCTTATCAGTGTAGTTTTGTTCTGATTGGTTGTTTCAGCACACGTGATTAGAAATGGGCGAATTTAATAGGATTGCTATTTGAGCTAAAAATTTTCAAATAAACATGAAATACAATATATTAAGTACCTCTTGTAATAGTGAAAATGATGCAGGAAATGTGCTTAGTGAAACAAAAAGAAAATGGGATAAGAAATGGTCCATCCACAGATGACAATAAGTGCCAAATGATTTTTGAATTTTCTGATTAACGATGATAATATAAGAATGTCTTATTCTCAATAGAACTCGTGGTATAATAGACTCTGTTAAGGTCATTACGAAAACCTAAACAATTAAAATATTCTAATTCAGACTGTGTCGTTATTAAGGAATATTTTAAGCAGTACCTATTAATTAAATGCAATTTTATTATAAATATGTAAACTGTGACGTGCAAACATTTTAAGAAATATGTGTTTTAATAATTTTTAAAATACATGGAAAAATGTATTTTAGATACAAAATACAAAATAGGCTTGAAACGAGTATTTTCGATACAAAATACAAAATACGTGAAGATCTGGTTGTATCGGAAATACAAAATACATGAATTTTGCAAATACATTTTTAAAATACAAATACATGGTTAAGGCTGAAAAAAAATTATATTTATTTTTGAAGTGATTTATTACACTGAAATTATCTCATAAGAAAATTTCACAAAATATGTCTATTCGCTCTCATAAATTTCTTTTGGGATTATTTATCATAATGGACAATTCCAATAGTAATATCCATTGAAAAATAAAAATAAGAACGTCTAATGCTCTTTCTAGTGTATTCACATCTTGAAGAATTGGTTCCTTGCTAATTAGTAATTAGTAATCATTGGCAGTTGACAAAGACAAGAAGACACAAAAATAAAAGATTGAATTGACAAAAACAGTAGTATAATAGTACAAATACTAGAAATAGTCTTCTGGTTGTTGAATTTACTGGATTCGTAGGTGAGAAGTACAGAGCACAGACGGAGTTTTTTTAAAATATGTCAATATTTTAGGTATAATTGCTAACTTTTTGCGTATGTATTTTGTATTATGAAGAGTATTTTGAAAATACATATTTGTGAAAAAAATGTATTTGCGATACAAAATACAAAACATATTTTAGGTGGATATTTTCGATACAAAAATACAAATTGTATCGAAAATACTGCCCAGCTCTACAGGGTGGTTAAGCAAACATTCCCCATTTAACTTCGTCATTTTTGGAGTTACTAATAATAAAAAATCCAAAAATTACGTCAAAAAAACAACTGAGTTTCATTTTGAAATATATTTTTATATCATCTGAAATACGATTAAAAAAGGTTTTTAATGATATATATCCTAAAAACTATACTAGATATTAAATTTTATATTTTGGTACAATGGTATTTTCCTATTTCTTTTTTATTGAATAATATCATAGAATATGTACACACAAGCCTTCCAATACAGATTTCCGCGAAAATGATTATCAATTTTTTGAGAAAACAGAAGTTTAAATAAATGGAGCAACAGGTGTTTTAAATTGGTGACGTAGGTAATTTACCGATGACGTAGGTAGTTTGTATGGATTTGTTGATAGAATGGTTTTATACAAAACGGTGTGGTGTTGCGAAGTTGAAATCTCTTCTCTAGTTCTAGTAATGATAATTGAAGAAAATAGGAGTATAAAGCTTATTTATTAAATCAGTTTTAATATATTTATCCACGAAATTTAATTTGTTCGTGTAAAAAATAATAATAGGCGTGAATTATTAAATATTTTAAATAATTTTTAATGCCGATTAGATTTTTAAAAACATATTTAGCAAAACATGACAACAATGTCAACGTTTAATCAAATGGCAGATGTGTTCTAACGTCACCGTCGTATTGATTTGAAGCATTTCAGTTTCTTTCATCGAGGTATTTGCTGTAATTTACAAATAGTAGATAATGACATTTAAAAGGTATTTTCTAAAAAGTTGTGGAAACACAAAGCTAAGTGCTTCTGAAAAAAATTTGTAACTGTTCCGAAAAAATTGATATTCGAAAAACTTGGTGGCAAGCTTCTAATATTTTTGATCCCATCCCTTCAAAAATCCAAATTTTGTTATAGAAAGAATCTATCAAGTCATAATCAACTTTGTGCAAATTGGACGAATCTCCTTTCACAAAATTCAACTCCACCTTAATAGTTTATTGATAAAGTAAAAATCAAACGCCACATAAACAAACAACAAATAAATCTAACAAATATATCTCTTTTCCTTGTATTGTGACAAGAAGTGACAGCTGGCGGCACGAAAGGAATGTTGCCACATAATCCTCGCCGTGAGTTTTGTTTACATTTTTAAGATAACTTCTACTTAATAACAAATATAAATACCTTTTAGTTCCTTCTAAATACATGTATATAATATTTGTTGATATTCAAGATATTGAAAAAAATAGAAGTGTTATAGGTAAAATAATGTAAAGTAAATACACAATTAGGCATTCATATAAGATAGTTACAGTCTAAGCGAAATTTGTCTACGATTGGTTAAATTATTTCCCGCCAAATAAAATCATTTGAAATCTGTGTCTAGACGGGCGTATTCTTATTTCTTATTTTTATTTAAGAAATTATTGTTTTGGTTGAAATTGATTATGCAGTAATTGTTAAAATAATAACATTACTTAATATATATCACCAAAACTAAATTTTAAAAAAATGGAAAATACTCCATTATCAAGTCATGGTAGTCTGAAAAATATACAACAATTATGGAAAGTTCTCCATTTTTAAAACAAGAAAAAAAAAGAACAGAACTAACGTATTGTTTACTTTAAATGACATATTTTTGTTTTCCACAACTAATTTGATAAATTGTAAATATGAAGTAAAATTAGGCAAAAAGTTTATAAGATAAACACCATATTCTATAAATATCACTACAAAATATACGAGGCATTCCATTACAAAATCCCAAATAAAGTTCATATCACCGAAATGCGATTTTCAATTGTTTTTCTGACAGGATATTTGGAAAATATATACAATATTCTGTAATATTCATTTTTAAACTTAATAACATTTATGTAACTCCAAAAATAACCAAGTCAAATGGGGTTCCAATGTTCGCGTGACCACGCTGTACATAACTAAATATATATTAAACTAATATATATTAAAATATATATTTTAATATATATTATATATTAAAAAAATATATATTAAAATGCTTAATGAAAGTAAAAAAAAATATATAAAAAAAAATTAATTACATAATATAAATAATTACCAAAAATATCCCGGAGACACACACGAGTTGATTTTAAATAAAACAGAGGAAAGTTTACAAATTGTCACCAAATTCTTCTAGGGCTATAAATAAATTCAGGACCTAATAAAATATTCTCATCAATTGCATCATATTGTGACCTGTTTTTGACTTACTTCGGAAGTGTATGCGAGCCAATACACTCCCTCCAGATATACATTCAGAAAAAATATCTTAAATCCCACTTTTGAAATAACAAATATCACAAGGAAACACATTCTAGACGCCCTAAAAAATGACGTAGGTCAAATCCCGATGGCAATCTAGACATGTTGCTATGAGAGCCTAGTAGAAACTTTGTACATTATATATAATAAATGTCTACAAACAAGTCGCTTTCCTGTAGGGTGGAAAATTGCTCAAATGATCCTTACTTATAAATTTGACAATAAAGATAATCTAAAGAATTATAGTGCCATTTCGTTATTCGACCTTCTTGGTAGAAATTTCTAAATCGCTAGTTGCTAAAAAATTCTTTCCTGTGTTAAAAAAATTGTCTCAATGTTAATCAACATTGCTTTTATAGTCAGAGATTTGTACTGGCTAATGTAACACGTTATATGCAAGATATATTTAATACCATGGAGGATGATGCTTCGGTATGTCGTTGGAGTTTATCATTCTAAGCTAATTATAATATTTAGAAATTTTGTTGTGCATGATCAGCTGTTGAATTTACTTTCGACTTATATTCATAATATGGCGCGATATGTTGCTGTAGATAATTTTAAGCCGGCATTAATGAGACATCCGGAGTTCCCAAAAATTTTTCTTTAGATCCTTTCTTTTTTTAATCCCCGACCCCAAGAGAGGGGTGTTGTAAATTTGACGCAAATGTTTGTATGTCTGTCTGTCTGTCTGTTTGTGGCTTCATATCTCTTCAACGGGTGATCTGATTTTGATGCACTTTTTTTTTATTTGAAAGAGTATTTTGTAGAGAAGTTTTTTTCCATATTAGATTTTGATGTTTGGTCGCCATCTTGATTACAAGCTTTTATTTAACTTGCCTTGTTCTTGTGGGACAAATCTTGCAACTATATTTTAAAATAGTTATCCCCAACCGATTGAGCTGAAATTTTGCATACACGTTTATTTTGGATGACAATGCATGGTTAGCTAAGTGGCGTCATTCCAAATCCAATATGGCGGACTCTTAAAGATGGAGGATCAATGGCACCCCAATAGTGATGCCGCCGAGACGAGACATTTCTCGGTTTCGTCTCGTCTCGTCTCGTCTCGACTTTTCGAGACGAGGCCAAATTTTTTTCTCGTCTCGAAAAATCGAGACGAGACGAGATTTTTAAAGTCGAGATCTCGCCGAGACGAGACGAGATCGAGAATTTCTCGACTTTTTTTTTTATTGTAAAATTGTTTTACATTTGATCTTCGAATGAATAATATAAACTTGAATTAAATTGAGAATATAAATATTAACAATACAGATTCATCAATCACGTCTGTATCGTATTACGCCCTGCCATTTTTTACTGGTGCTACGTCTTGGAAATGAATATAATTTAGGCAAGTGTAATGTTGCCGACTTCCGTATTTCTTAAGCTGAGTTCGGCTTGCACACACGGTACTAGAGTGGAGTGAGAGTGGATTTTCACCACGTGATCACAGAGTAAAAATTGCGAGTTGTATTTATTCGAACCCGAAATACTCCAACTACTGTCAAAAGGTATTTTCTCGCCAAAACTTCAATATCTATGATTTAGATTTATTTGTAACTTATTGTAATCAGTTACATAAATAACTATGAATAATATAATTTTGCCTGTGATTCATTTTGCATGGGAAATGTATTTCGAGAATGATTCTTCTTCAGAAGAAAATATTTTAGAAAAAAGTGGACAATTATGCAGAGCTGACAGTTTCAGATATGGATGATTATCAGTTTAAAATGCATTTTCGGATTCTCCAAACACATTCGAAGATTTACTTAAAGTTAATAACTTAAATATGCATCATAGTAATATGGTTAATAATAATATAATAATAAATAGGCTGACGTTAAATAAGAAGATTAAAAAAAAAAGAAAGAAAAAAATATATAATAATAACGCCTCCATGAAATCAATCTAAACTCACTGGTATTATTTTGCAATAATATTAAATTGTTATGTTTGATAACAACACCTTTATCTGTGACTGGAGAATGGGTATTTGATGAAATTCTTTCCAGCAAGCATTAATTAACAATTCGTACACGTACTCCCAACATTCGCCAAACCAAAAAACGTCAAGTTAATTAGATGTCAAATTCTACTTTATTTTTCGAACTTTGGCTTCACGAGGTGGGTAAGTCGAACTCAGTTTTAGAAATGGTTGTTCGAAATTTTTGCAATTAATCTTATGTATTTACTTACTATAGAAACTAGCAACAACGTATATATTTTCAGTATAATACGAACTTGATTAATTTAAATTATTAAATCTCATATCTTCTTAGAGTATGCGGTATAGAGACAAAAAAAATTTTAAAATATGGAGAAAATTAAAATTCACAATATTTCAATATTTCTTTTAGTTAAAGGTAGGTTTAAAAATAAACAAAAGTCAAATATTCATATAAATTGAAGTGTAACTTTATAAATTAAATAAATAGAGATTTCACTTGTGAAGAAAAAAATGGAAATTTCACATTTGTCGAGACGAGACGAGATCTCGATCTCGAGACGAGATTTTGGGCAGACGAGAATATGTCGAGACGAGATGGCTGAAGAATCTCGTCCCGACAATGTCAAGGCGAGACGAGAAAAACCAATTTCTCGACGAGACGAGTCTCGCGGCAACACTACACCCCAATGATATGGGTATCAAATGAAAGGGTTTGCTGAGAGGAATACGAAAATAAAATGACGTCACACTAAATTCAATATGGCGGACGCAACTGAATTTTAAAAGAGTTATCCCCAACCGATTGAGGTGAAATTTTGCACACACGTTTAATTTGGATGACAATGCATGGTTAGCTAAGTGACGTCACTCCAAATTCAATATGGCGGACCAGTTATTTTTTATTCACCTCCATGATACGGGTATCAACTGAAGGGGTTTGCTGAGATGAATACGAAAATAAAATAACGTCACACTAAATTCAATATGGCGGACGTCCCAAGATGGCGGAAAATTTTTTTAGTTTTAACACTGTAAGTTGATCGTATAATGTATTCGCTCATACGTTATATTCTAAGAAATGGTGAAGGATTCAGTTTAAACTATAAGTTTTATGTCGGATAGGAACGACGCAATGAATATACACTTCTCAAAGAAATTAACGCACCACCAAAAAATAACCAAAAGTTTGAAGTTAATTAATTTTTAACCCCCGACTCAAAAAGGTAAGTTTGACGCGTATGTTTGTATGTTTGTCTGTCTGTTTGTGGCTTCATATCTCTTCATATCTCTTCAACGGGTGATCCGATTTTGATGCACTTTTTTTATTTGAAAGAGTATTTTGTCGAGAAGGTTTTAGGCCATATTAGATTTTGATGATAGTCGCCATCTTGAATTCGCCATGTTGAACTTCTCTAGAAATTGTCCGATTGAAGTAAAATTGAAAATGTGCAGACAATTATGGTAGCGGAATATGATTTCGGCCTCATTTTGATTCGGTAATATGAAACTGGTACGATAAGATACATTGATCAGGGGTTTTTAAAAATTTTCAATTTTTTAACCCCCGCCCTAAAAAGAGAGGTGTTATAAGTTTGACTCGTATGTTTGTATGTTTGTTTGTCTGTCCGTCTTTCCGTCCGTCCGTCCGTCCGTTGTCTATCTGTCTGTGGCTCTATATCTCTTCAACGGGAGATCCGATTTTGATCCAGTTTTTACTAAAATTAAATATAACATATAAATATATCTATAATAGAACCGGTCTTGTAGACCGTGTGCGACTAGTAGAATACAAAATTGGACCGAGTCGGCTTAAAGGTTAAAAAGTTTTGTGTGGGACTCGTGATATAATAATACGCTGTGTTGTATGTATATGTTTAGTTTAAAAAGTATAAAATAAAATTAAACTACAAATTTAAAAAAAAAACCGACACAAAAATATCGACTAAATAACTAATATAAAAAAAAAATAAATTAACACAACTTTAAAAATTATGAAATAATTTTGATTCCATATACGAACTCTTATGATTTATTTAAATCCACCTTACATTTTCTTTATGTCCTCGAGATTTGCTTTCTTATACGCATGAATATGTCGGGGGCTTCTGTAAAGACGAACTACTAAATAGTTATATTCAAAACAGCAGCTCCCGATATATTCATGCGTATAAGAAAGCAAATCTCGAGGACATAAAGAAAATGTAAGCTGGATTTAAATAAATCATAAAAGTTCGTATATGGAATCAAACTTATTTCATAATTTTTAAAGTTGTGTTAATTTATTTTTTTTTATATTAGTTATTTAGTCGATATTTCTGTGTCGGGTTTTTTTTAAATTTGTATTTTAATTTTATTATCATTGTTACTAATGATATTGACACTTGTTCCACGTCTCCCAAACATGGTGTTCACACTGATTGCTTAAAAATGTGTAAAAGAGTAAACTCAACTTTATAAACTGCATGTTTTAATGAATGCAATTTTTAATAAATTTAAACAAATGTTTCTGTATTTTGTTTTCAAGTTGTTTGAATCCTGCAGTGAGGATTTTATACTAAAACAGTACTTATATGAAGTTGATAATATCCTAACTTAATCATAAATATGTTCAATATGTTCAAAGTATTAGACAATGTATTTCTCGAGTTTATAGTGGATAGTTTCAATACTGATAGCTAAGTTCCAAAATTGTCTCAGTAATATATTGAATAGACCAATTGTTTAAGCAAGCTTTTATTATTATTTAGGTGTGCTATAACGAAAAAAATTAAATTAGTTGTCTTAAAACTTCTCGCGCGCGAGAAGTTCATATAAGCATTAATTTTGTTTGACAGATATTGTAAGCACTTAAGTATTTTCTTTCTATTCACGCGACAAGCTTTTAAAACAATTACTTTTATTTTTTTCGTTTTAGTACACCCAAGTAATAATAAAAGTTTGTTTTTAAAAAGTTTTTTTTTACATGTAATTTTGTTTTTAAGTTTTTAGTTACGTCTTAATTATTATTAGTTTAATATTCATTGCGTCGCATAGTGTGAAATTAATGAGTTTTCATTTTCAAAATTCCACTCCACGCTCAATTTTTGATCAATTTGGATGAAACTTGGTGCAAAACGTTTGTGAAAGCTGAATTTTTATCAGATAACTGCGGGTATTACTATTATGGTATTCAGGCCTATGATGGAACGTTTACGTTATTTAACATACACCTGTTATGTTGAGTGCTGACCAAAAAATATATAAGAGTGAGAGAGACAGATAACCGTAACAGAGACGTTATGACTAACGTAAACGTTCCATCATAGGGCTGAATGCTGCCAAAAAATTACATCATGTAATTTTCATTTTTTTTAAATTTATTTAGTTTTTACAGCTTGTAATTAACCCTTATATTAAAATTTTGCTAAATTATAATCAAACCTATAGTCTAGCGGCCACACTAGTGACAACTGTTGCATGGAGGTGTATAGAGAATTTCTCTTCAAAACCGAGTCTTAGATGTCTAAGGATAAGGTTTGGTTTGGGTACGCATTTCTGGTATGGGAATGTTTCTCCCAATATTGCCGCAAGATGGCCTCCTTGTCCATATGTACTTTTACCAGAAAATTATCTATATCTCGAAAACTAGTGCTCGTAGCGGAAAATTACAAGGTATCAAAATTGATTGATTGATTTTACATGTTATTATTACATGTTATTAAACCATGAAAAAGTCGTATTTAAAAAAATTATTGTATTAATAAAAACACTACATTATTTGCAACATTACTAAGAATGATGAAAAGATTAAGCGACTATTAGTAACAAATAGTATTTTAATGTGACTAATGAAAGTTAATTTCAATTATTATGGCACTTTGGAAGTTCACAAGCACAGAACCTGGAGCAGCCAACTTCATTCTTCCTACATATACAGATGTTTGGCCGTGCACAAGTCTTACATGAACAAATATGAGGGAAATCAGGAGGAAGTTGCTCGGTGATAATTTGTGGAATCCATCCTGTTTCCATTTGCTCGTATCCATAGTCACCGGGATAAGGTATACCTAGATCTTCTAATAGACCATACCACTGGTTAGCCTGTAAATATGTCCGCTTGATGTGTAGCGCCGTACTAGATGAAGTCGGTGGAAGTTTGGTGAAGTCTAAAAGTTTTCATTCGGTGGTACTTAAAAATTCTTATGTCATTAATTTTCATAAAGTCTTTAGATAACATCCTTGTCAAAAACTCTTCAGCATTTATTGTATTTGACGGTTCTTCTTTTCCAAAGTCTTTTAACAAGTATGCGCAGTCTTCGGCCACTTTTAAATTTGCGTGCTTTGTGCCAAATTTGCTTGTAGTGTCACATCTACTTAGTAAGTGAATAGCAGGAAGTACTTCAATGACATGGTTTGAAACAGCCTGACATACATCATGTACTGGAATAAATCTTAAAGTCTGCCCTACCCCAGAATAAGTCCAAAGTTCGTTCAAACTATTAGTTTTAAACTCTTTATGAAAATAGTAAACGGCACACATAAATACATCTGTGTCTGATGATGCTATCAAGACAGTTTCAACATTTAAGTGCTTAACGGCATGATTTATGTGAAAAAAATATCCTTTCATCGGCTTCTTCAAGTGTACAACATAACTGAGGTTTTTCTGTAACAATATCTGCTTCTAATTTGTGTGCTTCTTCTCCAGCCATACCACTCAAATTAACTGTTGAACTTGATAGTCTGCCCCTATGTTGAATAATATAGTTTCGGCAAAAATGTTGAAACTGTGTCTTGTTTTGAATTGAAGCCCAAAAAGCATCCATGTCTATCGGCAAAGGTGTCACACTGCTTGGGATTGTCATGTTGATTGGATCTTTTTTCATGCGTCTTGATCTTTCTGCAGTTTTTATACTATTCTCGCCATACAGATCGAAGACGATTTGGCGGATTTTGACAGATAAATTATTCTCTTCAATATAGTTTCAGCAAAATCACCAAAATTTTTAATTGAACTTGCAGTAGCCGCAGCTATGGTGTGGTATTATGGTATTTTCTATACACCTCCGTGAAGTATTTAAAAAGAACAAAATTCTTACTGTGACATCTATATATCTGTTAAAACTATTGACATATATTCATGCAAATAAAAACAAATTTATGCATAATGGTGATTTCCATAATTATCTCACTAGAGGAAGACATTTAATTTATTTAAGTAAACATAAAAACGAATTTTATAAAAAGTCACCTATTCACTCTGGTTGTCGTGTCTATAATCTTCTACCGAACGAAATAAAAGATCGCATATCTTTAGTCAGTTTTAAGAACGGTTTAAAAAAACTTCTGACAAGTAATTCATTTTATTCCATTAATGAATTCATGCTTTTTTTTACAGACCAAACTCGACTCGTAATTTAAATGTCTGTTATGTTTTTTTTATTCGATTTAAATGCTGTATGTCCGTTTTACCTTTTAGCTACATATATACGTTTTTTATTGTATTGTATTGTATCCTTATAAATAGTGAGGTACTTTGTACATTAATGTATTTACACTTTCATTTTTTGTTTTTCATTTTTAAGCCATTGATATGGCTACTGACATGTCTTATCTACAATTATGTATTATAGCTCAAAGATCAATAAAGATATTTCTATTTCTATTTCTATTTCTATTTCTATTTCTATTTCTATTTCTATTTCTATTTCTATTTCTATTTCTATTTCTATTTCTATTTCTATTTCTATTTCTATTTCTATTTCTATTTCTATTTCTATTTCTATTTCTATTTCTATTTCTATTTCTATTTCTATTTCTATTTCTATTTCTATTTCTATTTCTATTTCTATTTCTATTTCTATTTCTATTTCTATTTCTATTTCTATTTCTATTTCTATTTCTATTTCTATTTCTATTTCTATTTCTATTTCTATTTCTATTTCTATTTCTATTTCTATTTCTATTTCTATTTCTATTTCTATTTCTATTTCTATTTCTATTTCTATTTCTATTTCTATTTCTATTTCTATTTCTATTTCTATTTCTATTTCTATTTCTATTTCTATTTCTATTTCTATTTCTATTTCTATTTCTATTTCTATTTCTATTTCTATTTCTATTTCTATTTCTATTTCTATTTCTATTTCTATTTCTATTTCTATTTCTATTTCTATTTCTATTTCTATTTCTATTTCTATTTCTATTTCTATTTCTATTTCTATTTCTATTTCTATTTCTATTTCTATTTCTATTTCTATTTCTATTTCTATTTCTATTTCTATTTCTATTTCTATTTCTATTTCTATTTCTATTTCTATTTCTATTTCTAACTAACTAACTAACGAATATCCTGAATTTACAGAATCTGAAATTATTGATTGCACCTTCTCAATGTTTGTGACAATGCCAGCATCTGGTATTTATATTTTATTCAATAGCCTGAAACCGAAACCTTCAGGGATAAATGGGAATATAACTGAAAACAAATGGTCTATTTAATATAGGTATTAGATACATTCAAAGAATATATTGTCCAATATTTGTAAGTTGAAAACATTATTCCTACGATTAGGTTTGACATGAACAACATCGTAGATATAGATATTAAATTGTTGAAATAGTTTTATTATTTGTTAAATTTGCGAGGGTATATTTTTCAATATATTGGCAATATCGTCTGCCATTTGAGGCAAATGTATAATCTAATCTGAGAACAGGAAATTGGAGATCCTGCTGTTATTAAGTTTGACAAAAACACGAGCGTGGGGTATATTACATTGTTTTGAATCATTTTTTCATATGAATGAAAATTATTGTAATAAAGAAACTATTTTAAATATTTATGTCAAGCAGATTCATATTTTTTTATGATTATTATTTGTTATGTTTAAGAAGGTTATTAATATTAGGGTTCTGTAAACCTTGTCGCAACTTAACTATGATCGAAGTGTGAAGGTTACATGAAATTGGAGACGATACTTGACGCAAGACAAAGTGACTATCGAAAGACTACATACAACTTTCAGTGGAGAGGCACTAGAGATTACATTAAACTGTGTACACTGTGTTCTAAAAGCCATCTTCCCAACTTATCACAAAAATCAATTATTAAAAAGTGATAACAAATAAACTTAATAACGTTTTTTATTTTCCTCACTTATCTAATAGTAAGGAATTTAGCGCTCGTTAGTATGCATTTTAATTAAAGGAAGGGTGTCGACTACAAAGCATACAAAAACGATAATCAGAGTCTTCTGTAAAATTTTCTGCCATATTCGAATTTCGAGTTTGCCAATTAATTAGGAATTGCGAAATTGGAAAAAATAATATATTTACAAGAAGAGATTTTTTTGACCGACTCGGTGGCGCAGTGCTTAGCTGTTAGGCTTGCGACCACGGGGTCCCGGGTTCGAATCCTGGCTAGGGTATAGATGTGTGGTGGCGTTTTTCTCGTGTTGCCGAGACGGTAGGAGTGGGCTAGACTGCGGTTGTGTGAGAGTCTCAGCTGCGGCAGATGGCAATGTCGCAGTGAACGGGTGTTCTGATGTTGTCTATGTGTGTGTCCGTCCTGGTTGAGTGGTAGAATAGCCATCGGCTAAACTCCGCCAGGACATTAAAATAAATAAGGCGATTAAAAAAAAAAAAGATGAAAATACTGTTTTCCCGTGAGATGAGTTGGGCAATCTGACGTACGAAAAAAACGTATTTCATTTCGAGGAAATGCTATTTTTTCTACTCATACATACAGTGTGTCTCATTTAAAATGAAGACACCAGGATATTTCCGTAATTTTTGGAAATCCAGATTTGAGCTTTGGCACAATTGTAGTCCTATATAAGACGTACATTTCAAGACTACCAACTTAAATTTAAGTAACAAACTGAGACAATGGCAGCCCCCCCAAATGGGGCCCATTCCCGATATTTTGCTTCGCGTTGAAGATATCGAAAAAAGTTATTAGAGAAAGTTGTTCAGAATCTAATTTACCAAATTTCGTTAAGTACGAAATTCGCATTTTTAGATTTTTCAGTATTACTTTAAACTGTTGTTTCTTTTTTACTTATTTCAGTTACCAAAAGTTAATTGTTTGTTTTATTTTCTTCTAAAATGTATTTTTTGTCAAATAGACACTTGTTCAATACATTTTTTTGCAATTCCATGGCATCCTATTAAATTGAAAACCAAAATTGTAACCGTGTGTGGACTTTGCGGGAAAATATTAAGGGAAATGATGGAACGTTGTTACCATTCCACAGAAGAAATCTGTAAATGTATTTACACAAAACTCCCCTTTCTGTTTGGCATTCTTTTATCAACTATCTTTTTTTGAATGTCACCCTGCACATTTTTTTACTAAAACATCTGATCAATTGGCATGTATTGGCATCTTTCTAACAAATAACTCTATTGCACAGTGAGTCAAAAACATCCCCGTAGTCCATGTAGCACTGTGATTTTTCAGTAAATTTAGCTTTAATAGGGTTTTCTCGGAGAAAAAAATTATTGCTGAAGTACTTAATTCACTTAAAAAAATGATTTATGGCATATTTATTATCTTTTTAATTTTACTAATAGTAACAAAAAAAAAACTTGAAGTTTGAAAAATATTGGGTTCATTTTAAACAGTCATAAATTAGCGCATTGTGACGTCAGCCCCTTGAAATCCAATAAAATTTCATTAGCTTGAGTAGGAATTTTCTACCAAAGGTTGGTACATTTACAGAACTTCTACTACTTTGTTTATAAATCTCAAATAAGATAATTAGTTCTTTTTCAAATAATACATACCTGCTTGTTTTTACATTTGGCATTTCTGCACTTAAAAAGTTCGCATTTGTTATAAAAAAATTATTCACCATTTCAAAGTCTACTTTAGGTAATTTATAAGCGACACCTTTCACATATCCCTCTTCCACTTTACTTATTTTGATCGTAGAATTAATAAAACATAAACCAGAAACTGATAAAATGATAATATTTTCACTCCAAATAATCCAAACATCATAATATAAAGTTTTAGGTTAGTCATCTGATGTGTACCGTCACTGCAGAAGCGGGTAATAGCCCATGCGAAAGTTGCAGGACTGCCAACATGATGATGATACTATCTCGAATTACCCCTGACGCAAAAAACCTCCCCTTTTCTTCCATTTTTCGTTGCTAGGCATGCGAGGACTTGTTGGATCTGCTTTTTTTTGAGGAAACTCAATATGTCCTGTAAAATTTCGCAACCAGACATCCTAACGACCCCGGGGGTTGAAGCCACCCCCTCCCTCAATACCGGGATATGCAAAAAACATCCGAACGTACCGAAAATATTTTTTTACACGTTTTCAAGGGCGGGGAACACGATGCTGATATTTAGTAGTTTGAAAAATTAGGGATGGGATGGGAAGCTAAATAATATCAGCATCGTGTTCCCCGCCCTTGAAAATGTGTAGAAAACAATTTTCGGCACGTTTGGATGGTTTTTTTGCATGTTCCAGGGAGGGGGTGGTTTCAACCCCCGGAGATCGTTAGGATGTCTGATTGCGACTCTTTACAGGACATATCGAGTTTCCTCAAAAAAAAACCGATCCAACAAGTCCTCGCATGTCTAACAACAAAAATGGAAGAAAAGGTGGTTGTTTGCGTTTAGGGCTAGTTCGAGAGGAGTAGGGACTGCGCGAGTATCACCATCGTGTTGGTCGTCCTCGAAAATGGGGGAGTAGACATATTTTGTCGCTACCCTTGCACTTTTGGGGTTTTAGACTTTTTTTGCAAGTTTCGTAAAGGTTAAACTTAAACTACAAAATATCAACGTCCGACGTTTTTACGAATAACTTGTGTGACATTTATCTGGATTCTGATTGGCCAATATTTACAAGTCTACTGCTTTAGACCAATCACAGTACAAGCAATAAAAGAAGAAATTCCGAGGAGTTTTAGAGGAAAGCTTCCTTTAACACACTAACACACAGTTAGAACCTATTACCAACTAATTATATCCATAATCTCATTGGTTTTCCGGGTAGATACGTAATTCTGGTGCACAAAAATGCCCGTTTTAAAAAGCTGAAATTATCAGCAAGTTGTTTTAACGATATTTTCTTTGAAGTAATTCTTATTGGAAAAGTAAATTGTTGTAAATTAATAGAACGTTCTATTGCATCATTTTCAAGACATAAAATGTTAAAATAAAATTTTTACTTAATTTTGCTAGGAATCGATTTTAATTATAGTTTTGAAAAGGGAAGATGCTATTTCAAAAAATGGTACAAGTTTTAGATCGATCTTATTATTAAGTTCTAAAATTGAAATTTAAAATAGAAATACATTTTTGTCAGTGAATCTGTACGTACGTATTCACGAACGGAAACATTCTACAGATCGCAATTCTCAGCAGATTTGCTTGAATATTTTTTTAGTCACTTCGTCTATTTTCAAAATAGAACCCCATTGAATTTCATAATGAGCTGTCAAGTAGTTTTATTACACAGCACCACAAAAAAAGAAAACTATGTTGTACCAGAAAAGATATCATCAAACCACCACGTATTTTGGCTCGCTGAATCCGAACCTGAGGTCCAAATTAACCTCTACCTTGTCATCTTTTTGTAAATCGCGTTTTTTTCGCATTTTTCTGTGGTAGTACCGAAAAATAGGTGAAATTGACAAGATATTGAACATTTTTATTAAGAAAAAATGCTTACAATCCAACATTTCCATTTTGAACCAAACCTGAGCAAAAATAAAAATACAAACTTTTACCCCGACCATTACGTATCTTTTTATTATTTTTTATTTTTTCTCAGATCTTGTTCAGAACTAACATATGGACTTGGATTGTAAGCACTTTTTCTTAATAAAATTTTTCAATATCTTGTCAATTTGAGCCATTTTTCTGTACCACCACAAATAAAATGCGAAAAAAACACGAGATTTACAAAAAAATGACAAGGCAGTCAGATTCGGATTCCGCTCACCAAAATAAGTGAGGATTTGATGCTCCCTTTTTTTTTTTTCGGTACAACACCTTTTTTTTTATTTTGTGGGGCTGTGTTATTATACATAATCCTTTAACACCGTCACACGAGTTTTCGTCGACCATCTCGCGTTTTGGGTGTCTATTGGATTAATAGAACAATTATTTTTTCGTTCAATTCGCTCTAGCTCAAAAATGGAATGAAATGATCTCAAATTTTCATCATATTATCACTGCATATTTGTTAACAAAATGTCAAATTTTAATAAGTATAGAAAATTTGATTTTTTTTTCTAAAGTTGTGACAAGTTGTTGCAGGGATAAATATAGCAAGAGAAAGACTGTTTTCTTTCGAAATAGATACCAACTATTCAGGAAAAAATGGAGATAAAGGATGGATATAACTTGTTTTATTTGAAACTTTTTTTCTACGATTAGCAGTTCTCGAGAAAACTGTATATGAGTGATTGTTAGCCCGGTGCGATGCTGCAATTAGTTACTACTATATGTCCACGTTTTTTTTTTTTAATCGCCTTATTTATATTAATGTCCTGGCGGAGTTTAGCCGTAGGCTATTCCACCACTCAACCAGGACGGACACACACACATAGACAATATAACAACACCCATTTCCTGCGACATTGCCATCTGCTGCAGCTGAGACTCGAACTCAGGAGAGGAGAGCGACTACTTAACACCTTAAGCACTGCGCCACCGAGTCGGTTCATCATTAAATAAATTTTGCAATATTTCCTCCATCATTTTACCTTGTCTTCAATCGCCAAATGTGCCGTTCCTTCACTGTTGTAAAGTGTTTATAACAAATTAACCACAAATGTTAAAAAACAACTATAATAAAGATTATATAGTTGGCGTAATAGATATAAGATATTTCCTCTTAGTTGTAATGGAATTTCTGTCGAAATAACGTTACAGCTCCCTTTAACATTGTGTTTTATTAATATTTAGTATTTGTTCGCTGTTTTGCGATCAGTTTAAAATATTTTTGAAGTTTTGAGTTATAGAGTGGTATGCTACAGTGTGCGCGAACCTTTATCTGGTGGGTAAATGTAATTAACAAGATTTGTAGTGTATAAGGTTCTCTCGTATTCAGCTTTTAGGCGAGAAGTGAGTGCGGGGAGGAAAAGTCAGACTATCCTTGTTCTTCGAACGCGCAGTAGCGGTGGAGTTATCTCTTTCTAGAAAGACGGTCTGTACTGGCCCGAAATATGGCCAGAAGTATACTATCACCATGGAGGTAGAATATAAGTAAGGAGTAGCCATAAAGCTTATATCCTACAGTGAGAAACGGCCGCAGAAGGCGTGGCTTGTGATCATACTGTCATGAACAGCTCGCCAGGTTCTGATTTAAAAAAAATTTTTACAGCATTTGAGGAGAAACATGTTAGTTGACTTTATACATTGACACTACCATATATTAAGCCAGTAGAGTAATGAATGAGATGACGGTTTCACATTTCAAGCAAATATAATATAATATAATCTAAAATACAATCTAGAATAAATAGAAGATAGGTTCAACATATCTTTTGAGTACAGACCTGTTTTAACCTATGAAAAGTGATTCCAAAACATTTCTTCTTATCGATACTCCTTTGATTTGTACAGCTACTTGGCGGACACGAAATCATATGTTATGGCGAAAAACACTATTTTCTATCAAAAACATTTATTTTATAATAATATTAATCTAAGATACATGGCATGTTTTGTTGACGTTTCGATCATACTAAAATGAGGAATGTGCTGCCACATTCCGCTTCTTATGGCGACTCCATATTTATTCAACCTCCTTGACTATCACCTGTAGTGTTATATTCTACAACTTATCCTGATTACCACCTTGCAAAACGGTGACTCAAAATACGAAGTAATTACTCCCTAGGCGGATCATTGCGAGCTCGTTCCAGTTACGAGTTCTCTTGCTTAATTATTAACATTACACAAATTCTTACAATATTTTGAATCAAGCTCAGCATCTGGTGTGATTTCACACCAGCTGCTCATTGGCTAAAGACATTTTTTCGTGGGGATCGTGAGTTACGAGGCCACCTTATACTCTACCAATCTTGTGTAATTAAGATATCCAGCGCCGCGGTGAGGAATTTTGATAATTGACGGTAGAATAGGGGCGAAAATTGATTATCTTTGATCCGACCTTTGGAGACACCGTTTGTGTTTCAAAGATTCTGTCTGGCTTCGTAGCAGTGGTGAGATGACATGCCTTATTCACTTTTATCTTTGTAATCCTTAAAGTTTTCGATTATTTTATGTAGACGGATTAATTAAATGTATATTTTAAGCTTGTAAGTGGACATATTTTTTGAGAATAATTTTGTTAACCCGTATGTTTTATATTAAAAGGTTAAACACATGTTTTTTCGATAATTATTTAACGTAAGGGCTAACTAATTATTATTATCGGCCCATTTGGCATACTGGTGTGGATGCACTAGATGCACTAGATAATACAATTGTATATAAGCACAAAAGTTGGTTCAGGAACTGATGGTGGAAATTCTGGAGTGAAATGGTACCTAGGCTGGAACCAGGCTCAAAGCCGAATCTGTCCAGAAGGTCTACTGCTCACCTCTGGAAGACGTAAGGTGAGTGTTTTTCTATCTTTTATGTTATTATCTTTTGATTAAATCTGTAGAGATTTAAAGCACTCACCGAACGTACGTCCAGAGAGTCCTAGAATTTGGGGTTTCTGAACTAACAAACCATTTCCTTTCTTCTTCTTGCCTTTTGTGTAGCTTCATTAATGGATTTATTATATCGCTATCTTCGTCTTACCTAAATTAATCATTAATTAAGTGTCGGTTTATTCGGTTTATTATCTTATTCCGGTTAACTGCTGGTAAAAAAAATATATATCTAAATATCTATACCTAGCAAACTGTTGCTACTTATGTCTATCTGTCCGTACAAGTTTTAAAATATGATTACCGAGTGATATAAATGTCACAGAATTTGCACAAGTTGTCGTCACCTCACCATTGCTATAATTTTGTCTAACTTAGCCAATTTGAGAAATATTAATTTTTTTTGAGAAGCCACCAATATGATTATCTTTTTGGCAATTTTGCCATATTTTAAAATCATGTAAAAATTGTATCTTTTTGGCAATATTATTTTATCTTAAAGTAACGTAAAATTTTTTAATTTTTTTTGGCAAGTTTACCATAACGTAACAATCTTGTCTTTTGGCATTATTTTTTTTTCTTTCAAAAAGTAGATTACCTTTTTATCTCGTTTTATCGTGAGTTAATTTTCTTGGCCTTTAGCCTCATAAAAGTTATATTGTAATTTTTTTCCTAATTTTTTTATAAATTATGCTAAGTACAGCCTAACTTGGTATTCATTTTTGATTAATATTTTCCTGACAGATTTTCGTGTGAACTTCATGTTCAATTTTCTTTAACACGAAAATGAATATTTTCAAATATTCCTAATTTTTGTAGTCAAAATTTATCGTATCTAATATATGGTTTACTTTAATTTAATATTATCTAGTCATTTTTCAGAGTAATTTGTATCGCAATTTTGGTCATAAAGTGATTGAGTAGTTTTATCGAAATTTTTGTATCTGCGTACATAGTACCTATTATCGTGTTTGCTATTGTAATTTCATATTTCTATCTTGCCCGACTGGTTTTAACCACTTATTTTTCCAGTTTTTATGTAAAAATCCCTGGATCAAGAACTTCCATCAGTCTAATGTATGGAATTTGATGGTTTGGACCAGTGGTGGCTGGTGAAATTTCAATATATTTTTTTCGTCTGTGGCGTATGGGACCCATACGAAATTTGGGAAATAACATCTAGAGAAGCACTTCTCTAATGACCCCTAAAAATGTTTGAAGAAGCAGTTTGCGAAAAATTTTTTGAAAATTCGTTAACCTCCCCTGGGTCTAGGGACTCCTGTTTATTTTTATTTTTTTTGTCATATGCATTTGACTTTTCATAAAAACACAGCAATAGATTTTGGAGTTTGTGAAAATATTTTTAAGTGGTGATTGTACTTTATAAGAGCTATATTTCTCCAAAGTTTCATTGAATATTATCTATTATTTTTCAAAGAACAGTGATTTGTTTAGAAATGCATAATTTTGCAATAAATAATTTTCTTTTAAACAATAATACCAATTGGAACGAATTATAGTTTATGTACTTTTATTGTGCAGGTCATAACGAACATTTTCCTACTTTTTGTTTTTTTTTGCATAGGTCTTATAGATTTCGAGATATTCAAAGAAAACCGATGGAAAATACGGTCTAAAAAATTAAACAGTACACCGATCTCGCAGAAACTGCAAAATTGAACTGTAAATTTAAGTTGATCCCTGAACACGCTAAAACAAAAAAAAACTGACCTGACCAGACAATTCACGTTGCGAATTTTTTAGTCCTAATATGACTTCACTAGTGTGCACTTTTGGTCTTACCAATGATTTTCTATACTGTAAACTGTGAAGTAAAATCCCAATTCTCTCAAATTTTGATTTAGCTGATAATATGAATTGGTTTTAAATAATAAATTAAGGCCAACATGGACCGATTCAGAAACAATTGAACTACGATTTTCTTGATTCCTACGCGCCGGAGCTTCGCAATCAACGTCGGCACGGCACCGGCTAACAGTTTTCATCTAAACGCGCGCAAAACATCATCAAAATCCGGCGGTGCGTCCAAGCGCGTCCCTAAAATTTTAAACGCGAAATTTCAAATACTTTCAAACACCCTGAACTTGAAATAACATGAATTTATTAAAAAATATTAGATACTAATATTAGTGTTAAATTATTTTGTGATCAATTGAGTTTGTAAAACTTTGGCGTACCTATATTGAAACAAATATAAAGAACTACAAAGTGAATAAGAGATACAAAACAAGCTTAAATACAGTCACAAGTTCAATAAACATTCTTTTTTAATACGTACAACGTAACAGAGATTGTAAATATTAAATAAGCAAATAAGTTGTAAATTTTAAGTCTTAATTTTTATTTAGAACTCCTAATTACAGTTTAAAGCGGCCTATTCTAATACTGATGTAGTGTAGTAGCTAAAGTAGTTAATGGTTTAATATGTACTTAAATGTGTAGTGTGTTAACTTCTAGTTAAAAACAAAACAATCACTTAGCTGTGTTTCTCTGAAAAACAGTTAATAATATTATATTGTGTGATTCTTGAAACTTTAAAGTAAACTTAAGTAAGTAATTTACCTTAATTATTTCCTACAATATTTACTTTTTATAATACTCTTCGCGAAAACGAGTGTATTGCATTTGATCGGCACATTTATAAAACAGTAAATATCCTCATAGAGAAAAAAATTTCATATTATGTTAGTGAACGAATTTTGAACATTTTTCAAAATGTCCGTCTGTCCGTCAGTCACGTTTCTTATAAGCATGATAGCTTAAGAAAGAAAAGTCCGATTGTATTGAAATTTGGAAAGTAAGTTAGCGTTAATTATTGTTTTTGAAAAAAAATAAGTCAGTAAATAAAAAAGTTGTTAATCATTTTAATTAAAAAAAAAATCTTAATTTTTGTCATTTGTACTTAAATAGACATCTTGCGAAATGTTATCTCTATAATTTTTTCTGTTTATACATTTTACTAATATACATTATATTTCATAATGATATATCTAATCCGTTGAAATATAATTCTGAAATGATATATATTACAGACATTCAATTTTTATAGTAATGTGTGATGGCTCAATGGCTAAATCTTTTGCCTTGAAATCCAAAGGTCTTGTCTCACAGAGATTCTACCAGTTCAAACTGGACGGTAGTCCACTAACCCGCAACATTACCCGAATCAGACAGCAAAACGCAATACTTTTCAGTATTCCACATACCCTACCATATCAGGCTCTGCCTATCTTCCGGAAACCTCCCTAGCCACATCTTTCCTCTACCTTTATCTTTCATCAACTTTACATCTTTAACCCCTTTCATCTCTTTTTCATGTTTGTACAATTTGTTATTTTCATCCCTTTTGTTCTTTTTGTTTCCTTTTTGTTTCCTCCAAATTCAAACCCATATTGCCCTACCTTCCTTCCCGGACCTCAGACTGCAAGGTCGTCATTTGCTCGAACGGGTTTTTTTCGTTTGGTTCTGTTTTCCTGTATCAGCAACCAAAAATTTCGTAAAGTGAGTTTAGTGATCTATAGAGTTTATTTCTTAAATTAGTTTTAGGCCCATGTGGGGATATGTTATCATCTTCATTAGATCTTAAGTCTACCTATGGTAGACAGGTGTTGCTAACCTTACAATTATTCTTAAGCCAAATCAGACCTACCTCGCCCAGCCCCACACTCACCTCGGCGATGTTCGCCGTGGTTGTCTGGCTGGTCCCGAAGCTAGGATCTGATGCGACATGTAATATTGACAAAACTCTAAATAAAATCTTGTTGAGCTTGAGCTTGAGCGTTTGCCTTGCAATCTAAAGGTCTTGTGTTCGAATCCCTGACAAGGTGGTTGATTTTTTTCATTTCTTTTTTTTTTAATATATTTTCACAACAAAGTTGGTATCACAAAATTTAGAATGTCCAAAAACTAACATTATTTACAAAAAAAAATGCGAAGAGTATCCTATAGAATGTGTAACACTTATATAAAAAGCTCAGTAAATCGGCGAAGAGTATAATGCTTCCACTAGTTTTTATTGCAATACTTTTCTTTTTATTTGGATTAATGTAGATGTGAGTAGGTACCTGATAAATCTATAAATATTTTTTCGCAAGAACTTCCACTAGAAGCAATATACAATTTTTTTAATATGTGCGACAAAAACATTTAGAAGTGGAAATTTCAAATATTTGAATAAGTGGATAGTTTTGAAACTTTTTTATCCGGTGAATTTTTGCGGTGCTTCCCGATGAGCTAGGAATCTGAAATATGGCATGAAGGTAACATTGTTACAAGTATTAAGCAAATGAAAATGTTTTAGGTTTTTTATATGTAAAACCATTCTATGAATTACTTTTTTATGGCACACTAACGTACAGGATGTGTCGCAAACTTCGGGAGAGGATCCCTTTTTTAAACGTAGAAGTAAATTCGTATAATTACAACAAGATGTTCTAAAACGCTTTGTTGAGGATATTGAAATTTACTTAGAGAAATTGACATGAACATGTGATAATTATATTAGATTGTTATTAACCATAAACCGTTAAAATAATTAATATTTTTAAATGTATACATTTCAAATAGGTACTGTGTACTTCATTATCTTAATGAATATATTTTGTATTCGATATTATATATTCCCAAAGTACTATAAACTCGCTAATGCGTGAACCGCCCCGGGTTGCGTTGGTATGCAAGTGCGAGATAAGGAGCATGTTTGAATTTGATGTGATAGTCGTTTAGTACACTACCCAGGGGTAAGAAATATGTAAAATTTCGGAATAATTTCATATGTAATGATAATTTTTCCTCATGTGACATTATTGTAGTTAAAGGCATGGTTTTCAGTTTCTCTATGGTCCGGATAATTACTCTTAACTTCAAGAGGTGAAAATCATCTCTAAATTTAAATATTCAATATTTGAAAAAGCATTACTAATTTATTGTTAAAACGTAGGATACTTATGTTTTTGGGATCGCTGATTACGAATCTGAAATCAAAATTAAAATATTCAAAATGGCGGCTCTATTATGACATATCGACATTTTTTTTCTATACAATTAAATATCGACCTTATACAAATATATAAAAAAATAAGTTCATTCTCAGTTTATAAGCTTCATTTTTGATGTCCTCCATATTTTCCCTTAAACTAATATTTATTGAGATATTTGCAGAGAAACAAGAATGTTTTCTAAAATCCGTTTACAGTTTAACGATAAAATTTGAGCTTCTAGGTCATATTAACGGAAAACAGTATATGGGAATATATTTTTTTAATTACTGACTAAGCAGCATTAACAAATGCCGACGTTTTTATTTAAAAAATGTGAAAAAATACATTGTTTCTGTCATAACTTCTTTGATTTCTATGTTATAGAAATGGGTATATCATTTGAAAGCCCAATTAAGAGTCTTTCATTTTGGTTGTTAGCGTTTTTGGTTTACGTGCCATAGTTTCTAAGATATTTAACATTTAAACTAAGTACTTTCTCTTATAAACGTTTGAACGCCACATTTATACTTCTCTGAAACCATTAACGCTACAGAAATTAGAAAAGAAAAACGAAATTCATCCTCAATTTAGTAGCCTTTTTATTTGTCTCTAGCATATTTTCGCTCAGTGTAATGCCTTTCGAGTTATTTGACGAAAATCTATTTGAAATGCCTCTTTTTCAAACTAAAATCCCAATTGTCTAGTCGTTATAACCTAAAGACTATTAATTTATATGAAAAGTTGCATATAGCCTTCTCATTGGGTATATTGATAGCCTATTTTATGGCGAAATCTGATTCGTGATGATGCAAGCTTCATTTTGATACCAAATAAGTGCATACAATTATATTATTTACATGAATTTTACAGACTTTTATCAAATGTGGAAGTTGCCTCGATCCATCTCTGGTTTTTCGTGAATCAATTCAAACCTTTTGTAACTATGATTTTGGATGAGTGTTGGTTAATAGCAGGCTAATTTGTTTGGATCAGTCATTCGAGGGCTACCAGTAAAAAAACTTATATACGCAGTAATTGGTCTTATGGCTGCATACCAAAATTTAGATTTTGTTGTGTTGGTTGTGGGTATGATTCCTACCTCTAACATTTGGAAAAAATCTATTGATGAGACTCTTGTGTCAATAACTATAGTTTAATATAATCTCTTATCAATTTAGATCTGTCAAACACGCAAATACTTATATCTGTCATATTAGGCGTTAAATCGATTATATTATTCGTGTTTCAACTTTAAATTTTACCAAAATGGAACATCATCTCATATTTTTTATTTAAAGTATCTCTTATCTATTTTAAACCTCTGATATTTTAAGTAACTAAAAACATTTAATCAAGAAACGCGGCTAATTATTTCCTTTTGGCGTAGAAGTTGCTTTTAAATACCTATTAATAGTGCAGAAAAGTCTAGAAAAAATGATTACTTTGGATAATATTGTAATAATTAGCTGAAAGACTTTATAGCTCGTCTGAAAAACTTATATGTAACATAAGTAAAATTTCATAACATCGGTCGTAAATTTAACGAAATGTTTATCACAGTATAGCAACAATGTGTTGATAAATCTATTTTTGAAAAGAATAAATATTTATTAGAAGTTTATATATCCAATTTCTATAATAAAAATTGATAGTTTTTTTAAGCATATAAATATAAAATCACTGATGAATAAAGTTTTTGTTGTCGGTCGTTTCTGTAACTACAATCAGTTGTTTAGGGTTTTTTTGTCATAATATTATACAAGATGCCTTCGAAAGCCTTGTCAAATTCCCAAAGTGTGGTGTACTCGTTATAGTCCTTCCCCTGACAAGGATTTCATTGACCAATGAAATGTACGGACTTTGACTTCAGAATCTTAATTTGGGACATATGTAGGTCAGGAATCCATGAGGTGGACATCCCGGAAAGTGGGAAGAAGTCCGCCATATTGGTTTTTATGCCAAACCGGATGTGCACTCTATCTCCGCAACCGCTGATCCGATTTTAATGTTCTTTTTTTAGTTCAACTACAAATTTTACGCTGAAAGATAAAAGTTCTTATGAATTTTTTCGTATCTTTTAAGATAACGGAGTTAAAACTAATATTAAATAAAGAATTAACATTTCGTTATTTACACCCGTCCACTTTTTTGTTTCACAATAAAAAGAAAAAATACTAAAATAAAGGCTGTAGGGAAATTATTTGGCTACAAAATGACGCTTCGCTTAATTCATTATCTTGAAACATGACAAAGATACTGTCATTTAAGTTGCGCAGTCTCGCATGCAGCGCTCCCAAATTTAAAACGAATTGATATACCTAGGCATCATGCGAAACATTTCAACTATGCTGTGCTTGCCTACAGTCATACTCGTGTAAACTATTCCTTCTTTCGCTGTGTATTTTTTCAGAGATAATTAAAGTGCTTTTAGCTTGTGTTCTTATCGAATAAGAAATCTTCTTTGTTTTCTTTGTTTTCGAGATCTACTTTTATTATTAGTTTTTAATTTAAGTTGTTACTTGGTTAAAAACCAAAATTTTTCTGAAAGATTTTATGGCCACAATTCGAAACTTTAAATTCAAGGAAATAAAAACATTCAACTTGTTATTCCAGAAATTTGTTTCGTATATTAGTAATATTTGTAAGAATGCTTCAAAAGTTGATATAATGTTTGATAGTTATCTTAAGAAATCAATTAAAAGTGGCGAACGCATCCGAAGAACTACATGATCAGTTTCAAATAATCCAGTAGAGCTAGGATTTACTACAGATGAAACTCCAATACCTGTTTCATTGGATTGCTTTTGGTCTTCTTCAAATAAGTCAAAAATGCAAGAATATTTTAGGCAAAAATTTCAAACATGTTTTTTTAACTATGATGTATTTTTTTTTTGTATGTCTTAGTTCGTTTGAAAATGATGAAAATAATTCCGTATATCCCTGTATATATATTCCAAAAAATGGAAATAATTCTTTCAACTATTCCAGCTTAGAAAAATTCACCTTTAAAAAATCTCGAAGAGGCTGATCATAAAATTATTCCTCACATAATTCATTCAACTGAGGCTCGAACAATTATTTTATCTTCGCATACTGATGTATTTATATTACTTTTACATCATTTCCGAAAATGAAATAAGTTAGAAATGTGGCTTAGAACGGGCAATCGAGACAACGTGCATACCAATTCATAAGCTTGTAGAAATTCATGGAACTGAATTATGTAATGTACTTCCGGCGGCTCACATACTAACCGTATGCGATTACTCGAGCAAAATTGGTTCGAAAAAATCAATTTTAAAAATTAATCCCATAAAGTTTCTCCTATAGAATCTTGCATGGCACAGGCCGAAGAATTTCTTATGTTAACGATAAAGCCTAGATCATCTTGCAAAACGTTTGATGGACTAAGGGCTTGGTTTTATTATAACTCCAAAAATGTTGTTCCAGAGAATTTACCACCTACCTCATTCACTTGCGCCGATCATATTAAAAGGGCATACTATTGTGTTGATTCTTGTGTTAACGATAAAGCCTAGATCATCTTGCAAAACGTTTGATGGACTAAGGGCTTGGTTTTATTATAACTCCAAAAATGTTGTTCCAGAGAATTTACCACCTACCTCATTCACTTGCGCCAATCATATTAAAAGGGCATACTATTGTGTTGATTTGTATTTTAATTGTGATAGAGGAATTAACTATGATCCATTAGATGTCACTAAATACGGTTTTGAACTAGAAGCAGATAACGAATTTTTAAAACCAATTTGTAATATACGTTGCATTCCGGAGAATTTTCTTTTGATGTGCTCTTGCAAAACACAATGCGAGAAAAAATGGAGTGCTTTGTTCAAAACTCTGCAAATGCAATAATTTTAATTTGTGTAAAAACGAATACCTAATTAAATTTCAATTTACAGTTATTGCAAAGTTCTTATTTTGTTTTATAACATAAAAACCAAAATTTAATGTACAAAATCATCTCTCCTACATATTTATTACAACTAATGCAACTAATATATACGTTTCAAATGTGTTGAGCCCTCACTTTAATCGCGAATATTCCAAAAATAATGTGGTGGAAAAAACTGAAAATAAGATGTGTTCATTTTATGTATTTTGTAAACTACTTACTGAATTTGAATAACTTGAGTTTAAACATTTTGAAGATTATTTAATTTTTACCACTAAATGTACCCATTTTTAACGCGGGACTTTGGTAAAATTAAATTTTAGATGGTCATTTTTCGAAATTTACTAATTATTTTGATGCAAAATTTTGTCGTGGTATGAAGGAATATCCCTTTTATATGTGGCAATTTTATTTTTTTTTATCCAAATCCTTCATTGTTATTTACAAAAATGTGTCATCATGTCTTCAGTTATAATAGGCGAAAATAGGACATTTTTCAATATAACTTCACCAATGTAAGCTATTCAAATTTCAAAGACTGGTTTGCAATGGAAAAAATATCCGCTACTCCATTTATGAAATATTCACGGTTATAGTGAAAGCTCAATACATTTAAATTGTATATTAGTAGCACACGCCATTGGACGAAAATAGCCGTATCTCTCTTATTTTTAGAGGTACTTAGCTAAAATGTGGGACCACAACTTATATTAAACAAATATTTAAAAAATATAGAATGAGAAAAGGTGGAGGTTGTGCTTAAAAAAATTTTAATTATGAATTTTTACTTCTTTTAACCTCCCCACAATAAAATTTTCCAAAATTGAAAATTGAGATAACATCAAATCTTCAAGTTTTGAGGTCTCAGGAACTCAAAAAAGTGGTTTTTGAAAAATGTCTGTGTGTGTGTGTGCGCGTGTGTGTATGTATGTTAGCACAGCAGCGGCGAAGCTACTAAACGGATTTGGATGAAACTTTGCACAAGGGTTTCTTTAGTGCTCCAGAAGATCTGAAAAGGTTTTGGTTAAGATCGGATTACATTTAGTGCCGTTTTGGCACAAGAAGTTGTTTATTTTATGATTACTTACAATTTTTAGTTGATCCATTGAAAAGCAGTAAAAATTCCAACTTCAACGATATATCACACTTGCACCCTTTCGATTTCGTTTCCGTTAAAAAAATCAAAAATAATTCGTTATATTTGCACACATGACAGCATCCAAAAAATATTATAGGGCATGTGCATCATATAGCTAACGTAACCTCAAATTTTTAAGTTTTTCAGGTTTATTCTCATTTTTAATATTTGTATATAATAGACTGCTAATTACAGATTAGATTTCCAACCTACAAAAAGAGTCCTATTTTATTAGGAGAAAGTATTTAGGACTTCATAAACATTACACTGAATTAGATTTTAGTTGAAAGTATGGAAACCAAGCTGAAATTTTAATAACAGCTACGAAATACTCATAAATCTTAAGAAATGTATATTTTTGAGGTTAGCTGTGACATCACGTCATTATTGTTAGGGGAAAATATATTTTGCCATCTGTCAAAAATATTTGGTAACCTTTGTGAATGTTGGTTTATAGGTTATGGTATGTGACGTCACAGCTAACCTGAAAAATATATATTTCTTAAGATTTAAGAATATTCCGTAACTATTATTAAAATTTCTGCCTGGTTCCCGTACTTTCAACTAAAATCTAGTACGGTGAATGTTTATGAAGTTCTAAATACTTTGTTCTAATAAAACAGGACTCTTTTTGTAGGTTGGAAATCTAACCTGTAATTAGCAGTCTATTTTTATCAATATAGAAGAATTATTTGCGTGAATTTTTAAATATTTGCTTGGAACCACTGTGGCTCCAAGCTAAAAATGCGTATACAAATATTAAAAATGAGAATAAACTTGAAAAACTTAAACATGATGCAGATATGTGCCTAAATATATTTCATAACTTAAAAATCAACATTCGTAAAGGTTACCAACCCAAATATTTTTGACAACGTCAAAACTTATTTTAGTTGGTTTTTTAAAGGTAATAATTGCTTATAGCCGTGTTCGGATATTACATTTTTGAGAATGTCAAAATTTATTTTTTAGTTGGTTTTTTAAAGGTAATAATTGTTTACCTACGATCACTACTGTAAATAGTAAAAGACACACTACCTGCCATCTATGTAAGTTGAATTTTATATATTGTAAACAAAACGCACTGTAAACAAATCGCACGGGACACGCAATTATAGGTGGCTTATATCGCTGACGCGGAGTTTAAAAAAACAAATGCGCCTACTTAATTTTCAAACGCTGCCAAAAATGACATAATATTTGTTGAATAATATTTTTGACTAGTAAACTAAATCCAGATTTTACTAAATAACTAAATAAATATGATCGTAGGTAAAGTATAGTACATAATTCGAGTTGTGAGGCAATTACGCACTCATGGAAATGCGCACTCGCCGCTACGCGGCATCGTGCTTAACTTTTCCATTCGTGCGTAATATGCTTCTTACGTCACTCATTACGTAATATACAATTATAGCCGTGTTCGGATATTACGTCTGATTGATGGGACGCGTCACAATCGTTCATTTAATGCAAATCGAGCTAACTGAGCTAAATCTAATATTCGAATATTACAAAATAAAGGACTCTGACGAAACTCGACTTGCTCGGACCTTTTTGATCGAGCAGGAAGGTTTTAATTTGACGTATGCGTAGTCTGCTTGAACTATCCATAATGTTATTGACTTGTTGAGGTTAGAGTGTCATTTGGGCTAAATTCTGTGTTATTATTTTTGTTCCCTTTTCAATATTCCACAAAGTCTTCGAAACGTTATCTGTTAATGCCCCTATAATATCCGGCAATTGATTAACATGCAACATAACAACACATGAGAGGTTATGTTTTAACAGATTGCTTGTACCACTTCAGTTCGTTCGATATTTGTTCATGAAATAAATGGCTTCAAAGTCACGTGTAATTTATTTGTTTGCTCAGTGCTCTGATTTCCAATGTAATATCCAAACACAGCTGATTTGGATCCACCATGTGGGGAGGTTCCAGTCGCTTCCAGTAGCTGCCGATTTTTTGTATCAGTTTTAACTCCGTTATCTTAAAAGATACGAAATTCTTATCTTTTAGCGTAAAATTTGTAGTTGAACTAAAAAAAAAAGAAAATTAAAACCGGATCAGCGATTGCGGAGAGAGAGTGCACATCCGGTGTGGCATAAAAACCAATATGGCGGACTTCCTCCCACTTTCCGGGATGTCCTCCTCATGGATTCCTGACCTACATATGTCCCAAATTAAGATTCTGAAGTCAAAGACCGTACATTCCATCGATGAGTGAAATTCTTGTCAGGGGAAGGTCTATTACTTTAAAAAAAACGTTCATATAAACACATGTTCTAAAATGCTTGACCTCCGAAAATACATCATTTTTAAAATATTGGTAATTTGAGTTCGAAATTTTCACCACGTGATAGATTAGTCATGAAGAATATTTTATTCAAAAATAATAATATGCTGTGAAGAATGTTTAGGTATTCTTTATTTCTTTTACCGAACGGAAGTATTGTAATCGTAAAAAAACACTCTGAGCTGTCTTCGGACTTTCACGTTTTAGACCATGCAGAAAATTAATATTAACATTTTTCAACTCCATCATTCTCTCTGTCTATGTGTCTGCAGGTCTGTCCAATTATTTATCCGTATATCTGTTTCGTGTCTGTCTGTTTGTTGGATCTATGTATACAGGAATATGTGTCGAAAAATAATATTTAGTGAAAATATACAGGGTGGATACTCTAAAAATTAATGAATGAAATAAATGTGACAGAGGACAATATCTGAAATATAGCTAACACAGTTGTCAAGGAAGAAACCTGCTATACCCTTAGCAAAGAATATACAGGGCGGACGCTCTTATAAAATAATTAGCGAAAAAAATGTGGCGGGAGGACAATGATATGTGGAATGTAGTAAATATAACTGTCAATAAATGCTATGCTTTCAGCGAAAAATATACAGGGTGATCAGGTAATCACCCAAAGGAACGATGATGGTGGAAAATAATATTTGAAAAATATCTGACGCTATAACCGAGGAGGAAACTTTATATATTTTTAGTGAAAAATATATAAGGTCTAAATAAATAATTATGAAACGACGGAGAAAAATAAGATTTGGAATGTAGTTGATACTATTTCCAAGAACAAAATAGGTATACTTTTAGTTAAAAAAACATATACATGGTGGTGTGGCGTTGTTTAAAAGGTTTATGTTGCCCAATTAAATTTTAGGTTGGCCACAACTACGAGTAACGTGGTTAGCGTCACTGGTTTTACCCTGACTAGCACTGTAAAGGTGTTTAGAGCAAAAGGGCAGTAGGTTCAAGGTTCAGGCGCCATGATTAAACTAGCGTAATCAAGAAAAGAACGCTAGAGGTTAAAGAAAATAGAAATTAGGTAACAATATTACAATAAGCTTAAATTTAAATATATTACGATACACAATATCAGCATATTGCAATAAATAAGATACATATAATACACGAGCAAAAGATATTAAGATAATAAAATACCAAAACTAACAAATTTCCATAAAATCCGTATTTTGAGAAATTTATACGGAGTCAGAGAAACTAATATATTACACACGGAACAAAGTAGTTAATACGCTACACACGGAATAAGGAAAGTACAAAGTACAAGGGACATTTGCTTTCGCTTGAATCTATTAAGCATTATTTATCCCATCCCACCAATATATAACCTCTACGAGCTGTCAATTTAAAACGGGACACCCCAAAACTCAAACAACTAAATTTACCAACAACGGCAAGAAAAGATACAGGTACTGTCACGCTTATCTGTGCAGCGATCATCTGAATCCTTTAAAATAATAATCCAAATTACGTGACTTTTACTTGACAAGTCAAATTTAGGAATACTCAGATATCGCCACACATCGGCGTGTGAGCATAACAAAAAATTATGCAACGTGAATTACTAACATATCATGCCCACCAGGCTATACTACCAGTAAGGTAATAAGATATACAATTCACAGAAAATGACAGCGCTCAACACAAAATGGTTAAACTAATATCGGCAAAACTAGTACAATATTACTTAATGGGGCACTGTGGTTCAGGTTTTGCTGACATAACCTAATGAAAAGTTATAAATAATGAAAATTTTGCTGATAGCATTTACACGGTGACTCAAAATATATTAGCACAATAAAATAAAAAGACAATTACTTAACCTAAGTTTTTAATATATTCTTCCTGTTGTTTGGGAATATCTAGTATGGAATAATACTACTATTTGCCAACATGAACAAAAACTACAAATAGCAAAATGTGCATATAACTAAGGTTAGATGGTATTTGACGGTATAATTAATCAACCTTTTACCTTATGCGTCCATAAGGCTTTCTACTTTAATATCCCCGTTATAGGTTTTACAAAATTTCAGACACGTCCGTGATATTAAACGGTTCAAGCGAAAAGAAAATATTTTTCCGCGTATTATTTGGTATCACGTGAAGCAGCCGTTTTAATGACGGCGTCATGAAAAAATAGTTCCTTAAATTTTACGGGAATATTAAGTTAAGAGCAATTAAAGCAAGGATGTATATATTGTTTAGATAATTCTACAATTAGTGCAGGAAAAATAAATTTTTACCTCGAAAAAATTAGTACAAGCAAGGAATTTGGTGGAGATGTTCCACTTGCCATCCTAATGAATATACTAAAAGTCCGCTAAAATCCAAGCTGTGCCTCGCCCACCATAATGAAAAATGGCGGCTCATTTTCAGATTTTTGTATATAAATCCTTTACCATTACAGATAGGAAAGAAGTTTCAGACAAAAAATGTAGGCAATAATAAAATAAACATTTTCTGGTATTAGCATTTTTTCTCTAAATCGAACGGTTTTTGAATTATGAAGTGCAGAATGTCATTGAATTTTCAAAAATCCCAATTGTGTACAAAATACACTGTAAAATGTGTATTTATAGGTTGTAAGTAAAACAATAAACATTTTTTTTTAGGTATATTACCATTACAGAAGAAAAATCTACTGTAATTATGAAGCATATCATAAATAGAATAAAATACGAAAATACATTATAACATTAGTTCATCATTATCGATGTCGTCGTCAGGTAACATATCTCCTGAGTTGCTACAAGATAATCCTTGGCAATATCCACACATGGCAGAACACTTGAACCCTGCTGATTAGCACTTACAACGTTTTGTGCATCCCGATTTGCAACTACAGGATATGAGCTTCAGTGAATTGCTAGGGGCTAGATCTAAACATGTCAAACTGGTTTCAAAGCCCCATGGCTTAACTGCCAACCCCAGGCAGTCGGCTCTAAATTATTTCTCATTTACTGCTGGACTTGGAGGTATGTGCGATATGAGTGATTGGCAGCTGCTGCACTTGTAGGAGGCAACACTGCCAAGTTAAATTTGGAATGTAATTGCTGCTTACTGATCAGACGATTGTATGAAAAATATCTATACTCGTCAAGCGTCTGGGACTTTGTTGCCCCATAAAAGGCAAGCAGAAATTTTTCCCCTGCAACTGCAATTCATCTTGGGATACATAAATAATGCAACAATCTGTCGCAGATTCGGGTTTTGTTCTAAAAGGCGTAAGCCTTTAATCTTGCTCTTTCTAAAGTTTAATCTTGCTCTTTCTAAAGGGCGCGGAGGTTGTGTCACAACCTGTAACAGCATATATGAACATCAGACAGTGTAATGTATTCCTATGCAAATTTCGCTGCTTTGAAATGTAAAAAATTGATTTTTTCCCCCCCTGAGCCTGGTCGAAGGAACCAAATATGCATCTCATCTATTGACGAAGTAATTAGGAGGACTAATAAGTCGGTGTCCTGGCCAAAAACAACTACTCGAGAACCATGCCTTGCTTTCTCAATAGCTGCTGCTACGATCGACACATCAGCATCAGCTTCGGTCTCTTCTACCTGGACACCCCGACTTCTTAACTGGAAGAACTATAAGAAGTTTTTTATTTGCACTGTTTGCAAGAAATTCCGCTTGCGTTGTTGTGGTGATAGTATTCAAAGTATTCTCACTTATGTTTATATCTACTGATGTCCTTGTTGCCGCTCTTCTTTCTTGTTCGTTCCCCTTCGTTGTTGGGTATACAGGATAAACATCAAATACCAAAAAGCAATTACCGCCATACCGGCCAATGATGTGTGAGGTGTAATTGTTAATGATGCCTTGATAGGTTGTGGGCCTGAGCTAGACAATACTGTGAAGAATATGTCCCCCATCTAGGACGTAAATACAGTATTTCTGGTGATTCCTCCATTTTAAAAGCTGCGACAAGTGATGATTTCTTGCCTTTCCTCATACCAACCTCATTGAAAAGAGAAGTAGGAGAAGGTGCGAGTTCATATTTGAAACATTCTTTTAGCTCCTTTGTTCCTTTAACTACACACACAATTCGGTTGAATAACTGTTGTGGGTTCACAGCAACAATATTTTCTCTAACTTTGATTGATGAGTTCATTGGCGATGTAGCCTTTACTTTTCTATTTCTTCGAATTATGATCTCACAAAAATTGTTCCCAAACATTGACGACATTGAACGTAGGCCCCTCTGAAGTGCAGTTGATCGCAGTCTATAGTATGATCAGCTACTGAAGATAAACTAACCAAATTTTCACAACGCTGCGCTGGTTAAAAGGACTATGCTGTTGCGTCCAGTTTATAAAATAATTCAAAAACCATTCGATTTAGAGAAAAAAATATTAATATCAAAAATTGTTTATTTTATTATTGCCTACATTTTTTATTTAAAACTTTTTTTCCTATCTGCAACGGTAAAAGATTTACGTACAGTAATCTGAAAATGGGCCGCCATTTTTCAATATGGCGGGCGTAGCACAGCTTAGATTTTAGGGGACTTTTAGTATATTCAATAAGATGATAACTGCAACATCTTCACCAAATTTCTTACTTGTACTAATTTTTCAAGGTTCGCAGACTTTTAGGCGTATTTTTCTTGCACCAAAATTTAAGGCTGAATATATTTAAATTTAAGCCTGGTTTGACCATATTTAACAATTTTTATAAAATACCGTACACCATCTATTATCTGAATGCGTAAGCATACTTCAACACTTTAATTAGTAGATATCCTAGCATCGAAGTATTAGTACGGGAGCTTGTTCAGAATAAAATATTAAACCAAATATGGTATGATATTACTCCAGATATTCTACGGGTAAAGATTTAGATACTTCATTAAAACTTAAAAGTTTTAATAGTCTTTTAAAAAGAGGCATACAGGTCTTTCTCTAGGTGAGCCCCTGTCTTCTTATAAGGGTTTTAAATCAGTTTTGTAGAGCACTTCCAGTTCATTTACGGTTATAAGTAATCTTCGAAATAAGCTTTTAGAATATTGTATACAGGTTTATTGGTAATTCGATACATTACTTTAGAGACGTGATAAAACATGACCTAAGGAGTAAATTTAACCCCAATATGCATAATGCAAAACTCAATAGTTTTTGAGATATTTCAATTTTTGTTTCTCAAAAAAGTAGATCTTAATGTCTTAAAAGTTAATTTTCATAAAAACTACTTGGCATTTTTTAAACTTTTTTACTGGATTATTTATCCAACATTATAGTCATCAATTTGGTATGAAAATTATCCGAAAAAATTTCGACCACATGAAAATTTCAAATAGAAACTTAAAAAAAAAACAGCTACGAAAATTACTTGTCAGTTTTTTAAAAAATAGTCAACGGAACATGCTTACTAATTATATTAAAAACTTCTTTATTTCAATAGCTATTTAATAAGACACAAATGTTCAATGTACCCTTCATAGTCTTAATAGATCATTAAGATCTATTCTTTTGAGAAAAAAAAATGAAATATCTCAAAAACTGTTGAGTTTTCCATAATGCGTATTTGGGTTAAATTTACTCTTTAGATCATGTTATATGACGTCCCCAAAGGAATGTATCGAATTACCAATAACCTTGTATAGGATTTTACAAGTACATTGTTACTTGGGTATGTTTATTCACGATTCATATTATATAAATTACATAAGACGGCAATTGAACATTTTGTTACATCCGAAGAAGATATTCGCAGTAGATAGCGCCTCACTGAAACTTTTCAACGTTTATATTCTACCACCTTTTGTTCTGTATCAACTTTAGCTATTTTTGGAGCACAGTGTAATATACTTCATTAAATATTTGAAAAGGACTTCAGTGCAAATGTTTATTTTATTACGCTTAGCAAAAAAGTCTTTATTTGGCTTTATCAAATAAATATAACAAAATAAGGTGATTTCTTTTCTTTGAGTTGGGGAGAGCTTGCTTAATTATTCTCTTAACAACCGATCGTGTTAAATTAATTATTCGCCAGTTTCTCGAGCATTTCAACTTGTGTTAAGTTTTGAATACCAAACAATTCTTCTACGTTTTAAATGGTTTTGGTAGTTCATAAGCTTTTTTTACAGGATTTCATTTAATTTCATTGTTATACTTTGATTTAATTAACTAGATTTATTATAACACATAAAGAATTTTTATGATCAACGTAGACATAAAATTGTACAGAAATCCATTTCATAACATGCTGAACCTAAATATCAAGTAAAGTGTGTGTAATTGTGCATGTGCAATGTGGATATGTGCGTGTGTAATGTGGATTGTATATTTGTGTGTATATTAATAACGCTGCAGTTACAGTTCTACAATAGTTTAGAACCATTGTGCCCAAATAGTTTACAGTGGAGTAATTCCAAGCTTAAGGAAACAATTTAACAAGGTTTATTCAACAACAAAAAATTATTAAAAGATATGAGGAACACAGATGTTATTATTTATTTACAAACATGAAATGATGTCACTCATTGTCTATCAATATGTTACAATCTTCTGATCATAATGACATACAAATAACTTAGTACTAAATTTCACTCAATTTAGACCCAGCAACCTTTACTAAAATTAATAAATATTTACCGACAGTTCTTGAATAAAAAATAGTTCATGGCAAAGATAAAATATAGTGTCATATGCCACTCTAAAACAAATAATAGGACAGTTAGTATGTCAACTGTCACTCTGACATTTAATTTGGGACGTGACTCCTTCAAAATATTGATAACTTTCCCCACAAACAATTGCTTTTATACGTAATCGCAGATTCGGACTGTCTCGTTCTATGAAACTAATATCGGACAGATCTCAATATTAAGTAAGTATATAAGATATAAAGTTCTAATGACACACACACCTCATATATTTCTTCCTCATCCACTTAGTGAAGTGGAAGAATAGTGACTATATGTATATATGAAACTATATGCATATTAGAGCCATTTTTGGGAAAATTGATATTTTAGATTTTTTCTTAAGGTGGGCAGTTCGGTGAACGTAATTCGAGAATTTCTCCTACATCCCTGAACTGATTCAAAAATTTTTTTGATGAGCTTTTAGAGACAATTCTATATAATGGTACTAGACTATTTAAAATTAATAAAGAAAAAAAATTTTCTCGTGCGAAAATCAAAAAAAAAATTTTTTTGTTGATTTTATTAGTCTGGTACCACCGCCACTCTTAATTTTAGAATTAGGCGTAAAATGAAAAAAAAACATCTGTAGATGTTTATTTTATAAATGGACTCTAGATGTCGAATTTAAACGAAATCTGTCGATATCGGCGCTAGGTTAAGCGACACACACACACACACATGCAGACATGTTTTCTAAACCAGTGTTTAGTATCTGGGAGTGATATAGAATCATAATACTCGAAGTCGAATTTTCGGACGATTACAATACTTTCTTCACTCGTAGTGTCACCTGAAAGTAATAAAAGCATACCTACTAAGTGTGGTAAGTTTTTATATGCTTAATTCTTAAATCATATTTTTTTATTATTCTGAATATCAAATAAATAAAAGACGAACACAGTGAATTGTTCTTTATCAAATTTGTAAATTATTTTATAACTTGGATTTATAGCAACATTCTTATTCAAAATCGCTATATCTAATCACATACAGACAGAATTTTTACAGCTAAACATTTAAAATAAAATTACTCACATCAAATAAAAAACAAACACAAGCTTGTTGCATATTTACGCGAGACATCCTGCATGCATTCAGATACACAGACATTTCTTTATTCTAATTGTGATTGGAGACAAATTACTAAAATTTATTTTCGTATTTAAGTCTTATCTCGATTAAAAATATGATGGAAAACACTACATTGCAAATATTTCCGAAACATTTCACTTTTACATTTCCAAATATTTTTGTTAAAATATACCACATAAATTTGGGTGACGCCCAATTTCAGGATGCAGAGCCTGTGTCTATAATATGGATCAATTTAATTGTATTGCTAAAGTGAAAATCAAATTGTGCCCTCAAACTTTGATGTTGGATCGACTGTATATTTTTTTAAGTGATAGGTTTTAAACAATTTTTAAGAATGGAGAATTATGTGCATATAAATTGTCTTTTAATTATGTATACATCCAGTATTATCAATGAAAGAAATAAAAACAGTATCTTATTATTATTATTTTGTAACGATTCACCTGTACTATTTTTAAATATTTGTATAATAATTTACATAATCTTTCAAAGGATGTGGTAGCTTAATTCAAACATCTAAAAATAAATAAATTAGTTTGTTTAAAGATGAATAATATTTATACCCCTTCATGAAAGTAACCTAAATAAGTAAATCATATATTTATTAACTGTAGACAATAAATAGCTTAATAGTTTTATCAATTAATTTATTATAGTATACATATTACAATTTCGCAGAAATGTATTTAGTTTTATTGTTATGTATGTCAATCTAGTTCAGCATTAATTACCATTGTTTATTTTGTAAAGCTGATTTTCTATAGGAGAAACTACTAACTTTGGTCGAAATGGTAAGATGTGAAAATTATTTGAATTTTTGAAGAGTTGTATCTTGAAAACTGTTGGGTCGCCGAGGTCGAAAACTTGGATTCATCATTAGGCCTTAACCATAATAAAACATATTAAAAAATTATAACTACCCGATTTGTTGTAAGTTCACCCGCTTTTGGATGACAGATTGACTGGACTATATGAAGAATTCAGGATGACTGATTCATTCCTTGTCGTCATAAGAATATATGCATCATAATTCCCTCTGAAAGGCATACCGACTAAAATCACAACCAAAAATCTGTCACTAACTGCCGACCTACTACTGATGAACCCTTAGGAAAGATGCTCAGGGACAAAGTGTAGCAAGAAATAGAAAGGGTTCAAGTTTTAGGTTATGTTCTTGAAGGTAAAGTGCGAACTGATCCAAAGTTGTTCCCATAAAAACATTGAACATTGCAGTTTGAGTATAGTATACAGGTGTTTTCTTGTTGGTGAGAAATATTTTATCGTTTAGGTTATAAGTTTCTGATATTAATAAACATCAATATACAATAAAATATACAGTTTTAACTTTGGATGTTTGTATATTCGGATTTTGCGGAAAAATACTATAAGATTCTAAAGGGTTTTGCCTTTGAAACAGTTTTTTAAATTCTGTTGACCAGTGAAATTAATATACAGTGTGTCCACAGATGGAGTCCAATATTTTCGAAATGAGTTAAAATGACGTTTTATTACGAAAAAATTAATTCTGACCTGATATGTTCACTTTAAAAATCGAGATTATTCAGTTTTAAATAAGAAGAATAATTTTTATTAAAAATGACGCGTTTTGTTAAATAAAAATACGGTCCACGGCAACCAGCACGGTAGCTCAGTCAGTTAAGGTGTATTGTGCGGCAAATACGCCATTCTATCGCGTACTAAGTTCGACCCCCAGTCCCGGAACTGACAATGCCGGAAGGTATGGATGTGTGTAACCCCCTTCCGGACAGCCTTGGCTTTGAATTTGGGGGTTGTTTACTATAGGTTGCATGTTTTATAAAAGCTATTCAAAAATATCACCACGAACTTTTGTACTTAGTTCTACTCGACCTCTCAACTCACGGTACTGTTTCGAATTTGGTTTAGTGGTATATCTGGAAATAGCGTCTGTTATTTTATCTTTTAAGATATCGACTCTATTATGATTCCTGTGTACATATAGTCGAGGTAATGGATCTTTGAACTGACGTCACTAATACAGGTAGCAATCAAAAACTATCGTTTGTATATTGCCGTCTCATTCCTTACAATAGAACTTCCTGGAATGGATATGAGGGTGTATGTCTTCCACACTCTGCGACCTACGCACGGTCGTCCTCCACGTTAGACTGCATGAAAGCGCATCGATCTAGTGATTCAATTGCCAGTGGGGCACGAATTATTTGTTCTTCGAAACGCAATTAATTCATTATACCCGAATTCACAAGCTATAAATCTGATTTTTTGTTCTAATTGCATATACTGCCAATGTTAAAGTAATTCTTTATGTCTAGCCTAGTCCAATTTATTATTATAAATCATTAATATTATTAATTATTATTATACTCTTCGCAAAAACGAAGAGTATATTGTATTTGATCGGCACATTTCTAAAATTATAAATATCGCTCGTAGAGAAAAAATTTTCATATCATTGTGTTAGTGAACGAATTCTGAACAACTTTTAAAATGTCCGTCTGTCCGTCCGTCACGTTTTTGTAAGCACGATAACTTAAGAAAGAAAAGTCCGATTGTATTGAAATTTGGAAAGTAAGTTAGTGTTAGCTAGAGGAAGAACCCTGTTATTTTTGAAGAAAATCGATCAGTAAATAAAAAAGTTATTAATTATTTAATTTAAAAAAAATATATTCTCTTAATTTTTGTCGCTTATACTAAAATGGAAATCTTGCGAAATATTATTTCTATAATATATTTTTTTTTGTTTATGAATTTTACTAGTATATATTTCATAGAAGTACAAGTTGAAATATGTATGATTGTCAAAAGACATTAAGTATCACAGACAATTAATTTTGTTAGCAAGATGTGGTGGCGCAGCGGCTAAAGCTTTGCGTTGCAATCCAGAGGTCCCGTGTTCAAATCTCAAAGAGGTCGGATATTTTTTTAATTTTTTTTTTTTTCATATAATTTTTTTCACAACAAAGATGGTATCACAAAATTTAGGATGTCCAAAAACTAACATTATTTAATAGAAAACTGCGAAGAGTATCCTATAGAATGTGTAACAATTATATATAAAAAGCTCAGTAAATTGGCAAAGAGTACGTTTTTAGCTTGTTTTAATAATAAATTTACTTCGACTATGGTACGAAATCATTGCCATCCTTTATCGAATTAGTTCCCGAAAAATAAGATGATAACGTCAATTCAAAGATCCGTTGCTTCGACCATACACTTTTTGTTTAAGATAATCGCAGAAATAAAAGTCCATAATCGTGAGATCAGGGCTCTTAGGTGGCTAAGGTATCGGTCCGTATCTGCCGATCCATTTATTCCCAAATTGATTAGTTAACCACTGACAGACAATGAGAGAGGAATAAGGTGCACATTTATCTTGTTGGAAGTACACTTTAATCGACTTGCTAGGGGTAAATTGTTCAAATAATTAAGAAAAAAGGTATTGAACATGTGAAGAGGTTGGTATTGAATGTTGATTTAAATTTTGCTAATATTTGGTTCAACGATTCCAGAGTATGTGAATGGCACACCAAACGTCGACTATTTTTGAATGTTGTCTCCTACAGTGTATACGAAAATTTGGATTATCGCTGCTCCAATATCTAGAATTTTACATACTAACTGGCCCATTAGTACAAAAGGTTATCGAAAAAATTATATTTTCAACAAAACTTCTATCTCTTACAATACTTTCTCCGGTCCACAAACAAAAGTCCAAAAATTTTGAATTATAGATAACTTCTAAGTTGTAATTAAAAGTCAGTTTAAATGAGCAAATCTTATTTTGCTTGTTACAAAAATCCGATTTTCATCAATTAAATGAGAGATATATAGTTTAGGATGTAAAGAAATGCCAGATTTTCTTCATTTTTGATGACTACTAACTTGATCGAAAATCATGAAAACTAATTTTACGGAGTCTTTTGCTATAGAACGAATGACAATAGAAAAAGAAACTATTGTTTTTCCTAATATCATGTAAAACATCATTTTAATATCAAGATATTTGGAAATTATCCATAATCAAATCAAGTTTTTGGCTAGCCCTGTAGAGCCGGCAAGGATCTGTTAACCAAAAGAGGATTATTATTATTATTATTATTAATGGTAAAGCAGACTTTTCCATCAAGAATTAAAAACTTTTTCCTCTTCCGGATTCCATCCGTGGACACACGGTATATGCAATGGCATATATTAATTTGGAAAGTAATAAAAATCTGATGAATAGTGAACGAATACTGAATGAAACAAAACACATTGGAGCGATGTACGGTAAATAAACAGGACACTATTTTCGTTAGTAAGTTGGGTATTTACGTTTTTGCAGCTCTAAACACACCTACTCACATTTCAGCAAACACATTATCTGACAAGAACAGTGCGCACAGAAGCTACCGGCTTTCTCTGCAGCGTTCATTGCATAATATGGGACGATATGTTACAGAATAGTGACGACATGATATCATTTATTTATTTATTCAAATAATTATTATTTATGAAAGGCACACATTTAGATGAGCTATTAATGGTTTGTTATATGTTCAACTGTATACACAATGTAACGAATTTGCCCTTTACGATTGTATTGGGAATAACGTGTTATATCACGAAACAACATCACATTTGATGTGCGAATGGTAAATCTGATATTGACAATTCTGATCGTATTGTAAATGAGCCTTCAAACCAATAAGCGACGGGAAATGAATTTTATGGCATGCAATACTTGGTTCATATGGAATCGGGTTATAGTCCAATGACAATAGACCTATTTAATACTTTTTTACTGAAAGAGCTTGATGAGTATAATAAATAAACTAAAAATTAGAATTTACTGACGCCGCCTTCAAGTTTGAGAAAATTATTAGTCAAGAACGCTAGGGATAACCAGATAATCGAGTTGTGATGTCAGATAGCTGCGGTATCGATGTTTCTAACGTAAACAATATTATGGGTACTAGCTGGCTTGGAAATACTGTACTTTAAAACACATTTAATTTAAGCAAAACCATTGCAGTAAAACAAAAATTTGATGAGACTTTTACTTGTTTTTGAACAAATGTGTTATCATGTAAAATATTTGTACATACATATACTAATTTTTACTTATTACATAATCAATGGAAATATTCCATTTCAAGTGGGAGTCTAAATAAATTCCCAATAGTGGAGTCAATTTAAGGATCGAAATAGGTTAATAAGGAATTCTCTAGCTACAGCAATTTTATTGTTTTAACTTGTTGTAGGTAAAATAACAAGTGCTCTGAGCAATTTTTTGCTAAATCCGTCCATTGCTCCTTGTAGAATTTTAACAATTTATTTTTCAACACAGAAATTTTCTGCTACTTTTCCTATTATCTCAGGTCATAGTAATCGTATCGCAATAATAAAAATAACAAACTGTTCGCTATAAAATTTGAATAAGACTAGGCATATGAAAAAACTTCTTGATCATTTGTAAATTTGTAAAAAATAAAAACCACCAAAAATTGCCTTTTTTAACAGTTTAAGAAATACGATGTAATAATCCATTAATTTTAACGAAAGTTGGTGGAACCGTGCCTTTTATTGAACTAAACCTTCGTGCCAAATTTTAGCACAAAATATTTTTATTATTTATTATATTTACAACGGCTAAAATTTCCATCACATTTTGTTTAAGTGCATCGATTCGTAGTAGGACAATTTTTTTTTAAAGTGTAGGTTTTTACTTGTACTTCACGGTGGTGTTTGGAAAGAAAAAAAATTTAAACTTAAACCAATTTTTTGGAATTTAATTGTAATTATGGATATTGCACGTATAAACAATTTCAAGTAACTACGTGATTTTTTTGTGAAACCAAAAACGATAAGCTAATTATGAAAATATATGAAATAACCAACGTTTAAAAAAAATAATGATGTTCTACTTGCATTTGAATTCGTGATACGTTAGTTTTTGCGTTTTAGTCGATTATAAGTAAACATATTGATATTTTTCTTGAAATTAGCGCATATTGTACCAACATGATTATATTTCTCTCTCTGCTAGTTTAAAATTATCCACAACTAAAATTTTTCAAATTACATCGCATAAAGAACCATTGAGGACAAAACGCATATTCAAAAAAAAATTATCTCCACACTATTTGAATATTGTAACCAGGCAACTAACTTAATTAATGGTATATATACATCACTCCATTTTCATCATATCGAGTTTTTTTTTTTTTATTTTTAGTCTTTTTTCGTATATTCTGATTCTATTATTTAACAAAATATAATTTGTTAAGTTTTTATTCATCAAAAATTCAACAATCTTTATTTTTTTATGTTTTCACCTCTTGTCATATCTGATTTTCTGTTTCTTTTTAAAATTTTTGTGTTTTGTGTTTATTTTCAATTTTTAATTTAACGTAAAATAATTTGTTTAGCCGTTATTTAATTAAAATGCATTGGAAATTTTAATCTAGGTAGATTATTTCTATGTTTAATAAAATAATTCGAGACAATATTGATTATTTGTGATGTGTTATCTGAAGTACGAAATAGTTTTTGTAATTGAGCCACTTTTGCTTCATTGCTTCAGAGTAATATGAAGAAATGTTGTTTTTGCTAGTGTGATATGAAATGTGGATTTCTAAGTGTAGTCCCGCGTGACTCGTAGACCCCCGAAGGAGTTTTTCTGAAGAATTTGTTGCCACTTTCAGATTTTTCGCTGATAAATACGTGCTACTGCTTCTCGTTGTTCGAACAGAAATGACGTTCTCCTTGTGGTCTCTGGTCAATAATACGAAGCATTAGCAGGTTTAAATTATAAAGTATTTAGCTTAGTATACTTCTGAAATATCCATGCTTTCAAAAAGATGTGCAAGTTTTTTATGATCGACAAACTACAAAGGCAAGGATATTTGCTGCTGGCATAAGTTGTATCGTAGCACTATATGGTTCAGATCCAATGAAAAACACATGTTTATACGTTCTGCGTTTTGATTTAAAAAAAAAATGCACTTCAAAAACATCATGCAAATTATGTTCTCCCACCAACCGAAGAAGCTGCAAACGAGCGTTCATTGAGGGTGTATTTTCAAATACAGAAATGGTTAGGATTTGCAGATAAAAATCCTGAAGAGTATGGTTGGAAAGATACCATAAATGGATTAATGCCCTGACAACAACCAAAAATCCTTTGCCAGATAATTTATTGAAGACAATTTGCTGTATGTGTAGATCGGGTTGCAAATCAAAACTTTGTTCATAAAAAAGGATAGTGATTAAACGCACAAATTTGTGTCATTTTTGTAATGAATTAAATTGCAACAACTGTTCTGAAATAACATTGAAACAAACTGAGGACGAACTTGACGACAATGAAGACGATGTTTTATCGATTTCTGACATGGATGAAGCAGATTTTAAAAATTCATTTGTTACAGCGAAAGACATTGACAACAACGAAGTAAGCAGTGTTTCGGAAAGTGAGGATGACTTTCAAATTGACAGTGAAGAAAGCTCCGTCAATGAAGATGAATCAAATGATTCAGATTTTGTTTGTAAAAAACGGAAACTACAATAATATTTGTGTATAATTAAAGAATATTTCTATTCTTCTTCTGTACCACTGCATTACATCTCTATCAACGTTCCCTTACATATGAAATAAATGGTATGGCCAGGCCGTACGTACTTTCTCAGCTGACTTACAAATTATTTGTTTATCAGTAAATAACCTTTATACCTGATCCCACAAAATAAATATTTTGAAACTAAACTTTCTAATGCATTTTAATTAAATAACGGCTAAACAGTATTTTATGTTACATTACATTAAAAATTGACACAATCATTTTAAAAAGAAACAGAAAATCAGATATGACAAAAGCCGAAAACATAAACAAAATAAAGATTGTTGAATTTTTGATGAATAAAAACTTAACAAATTATATTTTGTTAAACAAAAGAATCACAATATACGAAAAAAGACTAAAAATATTTAAAAAAACTCGATATGATGAAAATGGAGTGATGTATACCATTAATAAAGTTAGTTGCCTAGTTAGAATATTCAAGAAGTGGGGAGATATTTTTTTTTTCGAACATGCGTTATGTCCTCAATGGTGCTTTATGCGATGTAATTGAAAAAATTTAGTTGTGAATAATTGTCAACTAGCAGATAGAGAAATATAATCATTTTGGAATAGTATGCGCAAATTTCAAGAAAAAAATATCAATATGTTTACTTATAATCGACTAAAACGCAAAAACTAACGTATCAGGGATTCAAATGCAAATAGAATATCACTCTTTTTATAAACGTTGATTATTTCTTATACTTTCATAATTCGCTGATTGTTTTTGGTTTCCCAAAAAAATCACGTAGTTATTTGAAATTGTTTATATGTGCAATATCCATAATTACAATTAAATTCCAAAAAATTGGTTTAAGTTTAATTTTTTTTCTTTCCAAACACCACCGTGAAGTACATGTAAAAACCTATACTTTAAAAGAAAAATTGTCCTACTACGAGCCGATGCACTCAAACAAAAGGGGATGGAAATTTCGAAATTATTGTTGATTTTTAGCCGTTTGAATAAATATTTTGCGCTATTTGGCACGAAGGTTTAGTTCAATAAAGGGCATGGTTTCACCAACTTTCGTTAAAATTGATGGATTATTACATCATATTTCTTAAACTATTAGAAAAAGGCAATTTTTGGTGGTTTTTATTTTTTTACAAATTTACAAATTATCAAGGAGTTTCTTCATATGCCTAGTCTTATTCATAATTTTATAGCGAACAGTTCGGTATTTTTATTATTGCGATACGATTACCATGACCTGAGATAATAGGAAAAATAGCAGAAAATTTCTATGTTGAAAAATAAATTGTTGAAATTCTACAAGAAGCAATGGATGGATTTAGCAAAAAATTGCTCAGAGTACTTGTTATTTTACCTACAACGAAGTAAAATAATAAAATTGCTGTAGCCAAAAAATACCATTCAAATTTTATTTTGACTCCACTACAAGTATTTTATTTTGTTGGTGGAGGAGATATTAATTTCAGACTTGGGAGGTGAAGGGCATGAATAATATTTTATTGAAATTTATAGTAAGTAGGCTATGAGTAAACCATTACTATTTCTACGAAATCTTTTTCCACTTTGGATTTAAAATTACTCCAGCTGTCACTTACATAGAAAATAGCACCATCGTCAGCAAAACTAATCATATCTTCAGTCATCTCTGATTTAAATAAATATTGAAAATTATTGGCCCCGGGACAGTTCCTTGCAGCACTCCATACTCCACCACCCGCGTACTACTTATATTATCATCAAGATAGACATATTATTTTCTATTAGCCAAGTAGCAGCGCATTAACCCTTATGAAGTAACCTTAAAGCCAATATCCTCCAATATTTCTAGTAGCTGGATGTGGCTAACCATATCGAAAGCCTTGGTAAGATCATCCAGAATGCAAAGCGAAGGTTCACTGTTGTTTATGGCTAGACCTATTAGAGATATTAAGTACGCTATTGCATCCTGTGTCGATATGTCTTCCTTAAATTCAAACTGTTTATCAGATATCACCTTTTTTGTCCAAGTAGCTGGTAATTCTTCTTGCTAATATCCTTCAAATATTTTTGCAATGTTTGAGATTAAGGAAATTGGTCGATAGTTAGCGACATTAGTTTGAAAGAATGTAGTAACAAATGTTTGTTTGTGATGGAGTATCCTCTAGGTAGGCTAGAGATGCTTGAAAGATTTCCTCGTAAGGGAGGATTTCTTATAATATATTGGCATGATCAGATCTTCAATATATAGAAAGAATGGTTATTTTCTTGCTTTTCATATTGAATGTTAGATGTAGTACATGTATAAAGAAATTGACAAGTCTGTTCGTAAGGGGACCCTTGTTGATGTTCTAGCTTGGTCAGATTTAGATCAATGATATATGAAAGGAACGAAAGTTATCTGCTGAATACCCAAAATAATATTTTATAACAATGATGTAAGCAGAAATACAAGATTTTTATTTTTAAAACCATATTCTAGTTCTCAAGAATATATAGTAGTGTTTTGTACAGACCTTTCAGAAACACCTTGAACTTTTTAAGAGATTTTTAAAAACTAATATTCAGAAAATAATTTGATGTGGAACATCCTGTACTTGCAAATATAATTTTATTATTTATTTCATCTTTCTGAGCTTACATCGGCATAACTAAATTTTATTCCCTGATTATTTCAGCAAATGACACTTAAAAATAATGTTTTTTTTATTTTATGAGGTTTATAAAAATGTGCTAATTAAGTTGCTTCATCGTAACTAGGTACTTTGTAGAGGATAATGCCACGTAATAGCCAATAATCCTTGATAGGATCGTTTACTTTAGACATAAAACTTATTAGGGGAACTGTATAAGTATAATGTCTATAATAAGATGTTAAGAGTAGATAGTCTTATATTTCCGTGGAAGTAAAGATATTTTGAAACTGAATTAAAAGTGGCGGTGCCGTGATTAAGAAAATGATTTCAGAATTCGACAATTTCTCCTGCATCGCTGAACCGATTCAAAAATATTTTTGTTAGGCTTTTAGAGACGACTTTATAGAATTGTGATCAATTTCATTATGTATCTATTGCAAATCAATCATTGAAATTTGAATGTTATATTGAAAAATGTATCACTTTTTAGGACTATTTTAACCACACCAGTTTTTAATCCATTATATCTCGAAGGATATGCACTCTATGAATATAATTATAGTCATCGATATAACACAGCTTTTTTCGTACGGTGATTTTTTTTCCTAATTTTTTATCTTAAATTTTCGGGGCTATTGTTGTTACTTCATGCTTATGCCTTTGGTTAGAATCTCTTCGAAAAGTGGAATATTTTTTTTAACTTAGCATATCTTTAAAACCGTTCAACATAAGCTATCAAAGAGTATGAGCGGATAGCAATGTAAAAAGTGTCCCCGCACCTACCGAACTAAAATAGCTTCCATAAGATGTCTCGTATGCTGACTGTCTTGTGTACAAAGTTTTAAGCTCGTGAACTCTGCGTGGGGTGGAAAAAAAAATAATTTACCTCTAAATGTTTTTTTTCTCATCTCCTATTAGACGGATCGCTTTGTAATTTGGCACAAATAATATTAGTGTTAGGAGAGTTTATTTTAAAAAATATTACTCTTCTACGATGATTTTATGCATTAAAAAAAAATTAATACATTTTTTCAATGGCCTGAAGGGTGTTTGACACTATTACTATATTTTGATATAATATGCATTTAAACTATAATTACAACATATAACAGTTATAGTTTTATTAATGCGGTGGAACAGGATAAAAATAAATAAAAATTATCTGAACTGGCAATATTACGAGTATGTTATTTAATATTTAGGTGGGTAATCATATAATTCATTCAGACAAGAGTAACTGAGTGATGCAGAAATTGCACCCATATTGCGAGCAAAGGAAAAAGGAACCCGACCAGAATGGAAGGATGTCTCAAACAAAGGAGTAGGATTGAAGGCTTTGTGGTCGCAATGGGATTCACTTAGAAGAGCATTAGACGGGCTGTTATTATTATTACATATGAACATCTGTAAGACTTATTTTATTAATTATTAGGAACATGATAACTCATAAAAACAAAATTATTTATCCAAGTCACTTTCCTCATCTAACTGTGGCGGTAAAGAGAATTTTATTGGTTGATTCGATTATAGTACCTCCAATTTTTTTACATATTATACATTGTTACTGTTTTTGCGTTTTAAATTAAGTGAGCTGATTTTGCTCTCAGAACTATTGCTATCAGTTGTAGAACTTTCCATTTCGTGAGTAAAACACTAACTACTATCTAAGCTGTTTAAAAAGGGAAAAATTAAGTATTAGGTACAATACAAATAACATAAGTAAACCACGAATACGATACACACACTTCAAATTCCGGAGATAAGATGCTTTATATGAGAACGTAACAGTATGAGATGGAGCTACGGAGATTTGTAAGACAGATGCGGCTGCGGCAGAGCGGACGCGTGAGTAGCCAGCGGTCCGGCAGCCAATTGAAAAATGACTTATTTTGTATTTTTAGTGCCTCTTCAACTGTCACAGCACGCACTTCTGACTGCGGGATGTCTTTAAAGGCAGCTCCTACTTCGAGGGCATGCACCAAAGCCTCGCTAATACTTTGATGGGATATTCTAAGAATTCGCCTGACCTCTTCGGCTGATGCCATCTAAAAAGGCTCCCACGGCTAGTTGTTCCTGAAATTATCTTGGTGTACTCGGATATGCCAGGTGTGTCAGTCACTCTATCGCAACTTCGAATTCTTGTAAGCTTTCCCCAACCTTTTGCGTCCTTGATTTTAACTGAACCTGGTATACTTGGGCAAGGTGTTGGTCACCATATCTCAAGTCTAATGCAGCTTCCAAGACTTTGAAGTCCCTTTGTTTCTCCACCGGGATGGTCTGAAGTAACTCTGAGGCTTGGCCCCTTAGCACCAGAACTAATGCCATAGCCTTTTTCTCGTTTCCTCAGTTATTCGCACTTGCAGCCGCCTTCAAATTGTCTCTTGTGCGTTGTCCATGAGCTTTGGCCGTCAAATGAGTTCTCTCTCAATTGTCGTTTAAGGCGCTCCACTTCTCCTTCGACCTCACTCATCTTTTCTTTGATGTCGCTTACTTCCCCTTAGACTTTTTTTTGCGAGGAGGGGAAACCCACACGGGATGCCTATCCCAACTAGGAATAGGTCTGAGTGTCAGCCTTCAACTGACTAAAATCCTTCCTCTTAGAGCTCGTCTGTGCAGAATACTCCGAGGGCACTGCAGCCTCCTGGGCTTATTGTGCTCGCCTTGTTTTTTTTTAGTTTTTAGTTTACACTGTCCATTTTAATATTCATGTGTCATAGAGAAGGTGATACAGGTCTGAAAATGGACGAGTCTTGATGGTTTCCGGGTCTGTTTATGTTTGCCCGGAGATATTATACCTTCTGCGGACCAATGCGTCGCAGTCATGTATAATATGTTCTACAGTTTCTGGTACCCTACCACACAGTCTGCAGTTTAGGTCGCCAGAAAACTTTCCAATTAGATGCAGGTACTTCTTAACGGGAAAGTGTCCCGTCAGAAGACCTGTTATGGTTCTCAACTGAATCCTGTTCCACTTTGACCTGACTGACTTCTGTTTTTACCAAACCTACTTTATCTTCGACCTTGTTTATCTCTTATTTGATTTCGTTAGTGATTGAATTCTTAGCGTCTTGTTGGATTTTCATTTGATCGTTCAGGATTTTCCTCAGTTCTTCCTGGCCTCTTTCTTGTTCCTCCTTTTCTTCTTGGCGTTGTCTTTCTTATTCTTCTTTCTCCTCTTGACGCCTTATTTCCAGGTCTTCCATTATTTCCTTCAATTCGTGTCTTTCTTGACGTCTTCTTTCTTGCGCTTCTTTTTCTTCTTGTTCTTCTTTTTTTTTGCGATGTCTTATCTGAAGTGAAATAACTAAACATGAATGAATTATATGATTACCTATCTAAATATTAAATAATATACTCGTAATATTGCAAGTGCAGATAATTTTTATTTATTTTTATCCTGTTCCACCGCATTAATAAAACTGTAACTGTTATATGTTATAGTTATAGTTTAAATACATATTATATCAAAATATGGTAATAGTGTCAAACAGGGTTGTCACCCTTCAGGCCATTGAAAAAATATATTAATTTTTTTTTAATGCCTAAAATCATCGTAGAACAGTAATATTTTTTAAAATAAATTATCCTAACACTAATATTATTTGTGCCAAATTACAAAGCGATCCGTCAAATAGGAGGTGAGAAAAAAAAATAAAACATTTAGGGGTAAATTATTTTTTTTCCACCCCATGCAGAGTCCACGAGCTTAAAACTTTGTACACAAGACAGTCAGCATACGAGACATCTTATGGAAGCCATTTTAGTTCGATAGATGCGGGGGCACTTTTTACATTGCTACCCGCTCATACTCTTTCAGCAAGTGGTTTACAATGGACATGTAGTGAAAACACATTTTTAAAAAGTTATTTAACTCCTCCGTTTTTGAGATATTAAAGGTTAATGAGGATCTGCTGCATCGGTAACCCAGGATTTAATGCAGCGCGCACAACGCTCAAACTTATTACACTTCTATGACTACCAAAACTGTTATAAGTAATAATTTTTTGTTTTTCAAAATTTACTTTAGACATTGAACTATATTTCACTCGCATCTGTCTTCAATAATAAAAAAGCATCTTCGATACAGACTTTTTCAATGCTGCTACTGAAAAATCCATGTAATCTTGAATGAAAATATTTTTTTTGTACCAAATATTTTGTCCTTGGTACAATGTTATTTATGGCAATCGATTTATTATTATACGTGTCCAAATTTTTAAGCCGAGTCAATTGTTAGAAACAAAGTTATAGCATGTTATAACATGGAAACAAAAGTTCTTTAAGAAAATAGATAAGTATGTATTTGTCAAATAGTGTAAAATCTATGATTAGACAAAATGAAGTATCTGGAATGATACAAGCGAGACATACATTGATTGTAGTTACAGAATAGTTTAATCTGGGTCAAAGTGTAATTCATAGACTTAATCGAAGTTTAGAATGCCGCATTCTGTTGCATTTCATAATCAAACTACACCCCAACGATTTCTGTGTACCATGACCACCTATTAAATAACTCATAGCTTGGTACTAGACTTCTCAATCCCAGCCATTCGAAGGCATTTGATAGGGGTTAATTTAATTTCTAGAATTGTTTTAAGGAGACCAGTTTTACTAACTGCAAACCAAGTGCCTTCCAACAGCTCAAACTTATATTCTCTTATATCTCTCTATTCGATTCTTTTGACATCAGAGAACTTTTTTCACGCTTATGGCTGCTCGAAAGAAATTTTACTTCCTCATCCAGTGGAGGTAGGCTTATAATGTCATTAAACATCGAGATTTTAAGTTTGAGCAAAAAAATATGTCTGTCCGTCAGTCTGTCTATCTGTCTGTACCTTTTTTGTGCCCACGATTGCTCTGGAACCGTTGATATCGACTTGTGGTACACGTATGTATTTTAACGACTGTAACTTGATTATATTTTAATCTTATTCCGTTGAAGGGCTGGGGTGGTAGATTGGGGTAAATAAGGGTAAAAGGTAAATTAAGCAAGTAAGAGTCCATGAAATTGGTATTTAGCTAAAGTCTCAAAGAAATTTCTGGCATTAGCCACCCCCATTACCACTCCCACCCTCCTACCACCCCCACCCCACCGCCGATGTGGCATATTGTTCTATAGGTTTGTGGGATAGCCGATTTCAAATATTATGGTATTAAAGTTCCACAAACAATAATTTTCACATAGTGGAGTGCAAATATAGTATCAATATTTTCTTCGTTGTGAGAGACTTGGGTAGAAAAGCTGAATGTGGTATTTTAAGTTTATAAACACCCTACAGGTTGCATGGTTATTCGAGTGTTCATGTTACTAAATTGATACCAATGTTACAAAGATAGATGGGGTGATAGCCACGTCTACACAACCCCGCGTGTGTGTCTAGCTTCTACGATTTTCAATTAGAATACCATGCAACCTGTACGGTGTTTATAGATCTTCTATTATTTTCTTAATCCTATATTAAGTGGGTTATATCGAGTAGTATTATAGATATTGAAATTTGGTAAATGTATGTATTTTAACGAGATCTGGAACTAGATTATATTTTGATCTTATTCAGTTGAAGGGTTGAGTGGTAAATTGAAGTAAATGGGGATAACTAGGTAAATTAAACAAGTAAGAGTCCATAAAATTGGTACTTAGTATACATAAAATAAGTTAATGCCTCAAAAGAATTTTTGGCATGGAAAAGATAAAATTGTGATTCAGTGTGTGTACAGGAACCAAAGGCCTCAAGATGTTTTTCACTTCATCCACTCCCACTACCGATGTGGCATATCGTTTTATGGGTTTTTGGGGTAGAAGATTTCAAATATTATATTATCAAAACTGCATAAACAATTATCTTCACATAGTGAAGTGCAAATATAGTATTTTCGTTGTAAGAGACTTGGATAAGAAATCTGGAAGTAGAAGTAGTCATTCCTTGGGTAGTGCTTTTTTACTTCATGAATGTAATACTGATCTGATGTTTGTTTTCTAATATTATGAAATGGGGGTCATTAACGGGATATTCTCACTCAGTAAAATTTAAGAAATACTTTCAACATGTTCAACTTGTCACAATAAAGAGTTGCCTGACTAAATGTCAGTTCTCTAATCCCAACAGTTTCTGAGATTTAGTTATTTGAATAATTCGTACTTCTAGCGATATTTATAGCATTCAAATTTGATTGGTTTTGGTCCAAATAGGTAGGACATGATACAAGCGAAGAGAAGCTCCAAATTTATTTTTGAAAAATAGTGTTAGCAATATTCGCCTATTTTATGATTTTATATTTTTATAATTTTGGAATGTTTGGTTGGTTTTGTTTTATCAAGTCTAAATGCAGGAAACATACTAATCACTTAATATAAGGAGAGATAGAGAACACGACGGTATGAATACTTGATGGAATAATAATATTTCAGATAGATACTGGACTATCTTGTACTCATTTTGTAAAAACGAGCAATAAATATGTGTTTGAGAAACTCTTGCAAACATCTATTTATTACTAACAGTAACAGCCATTTCTATCTATGATATGGTGCGCTGGTTTAATAAAAAATGAGATAATTTTAAATATGCAGAAAGTTGCTGCAATAAATAGATATAAACCAATATTTATAATAACAACAAGAACAATAATAATAATAAGCAGTCTGTTGACAGCAAGTGTAGAATGTGCGACCTAGCAGAAGAATAAGTTAGTCACGTGGTGGCGAGGTGTTCTTCGTTGGCACCATCAAAGTACATTCACCGATACAACAGAGTGGACAGATATCTCCACTGGGTTATATCTAAGCACTTCAGTATGCCAGTGCTATAAAATATTGTAAATATAGCCTTGAAAAATGCTTCAATATCAACGGCATTACATTCATGTCGCACTTGAAGATTATGACGAACAGATAAAGGGGAGGTGGCGAGTCCCTTATTTGGCCGCAGCGAGTACCACTTTTATTCTTACATACGTCAAAGATTTTACCTACTCAAATTACATATCTAAAAATCTTTGCAGTACTTTCTTGTGCTCGGCGTAAAACAACCAAAAGCACAAAAATGTTGATTTTCACGTATTTTGGTAAAAGGAATGAAGTTTAGCCGATTGGTAAAAATTTGAACTACGTAAAATGTATATTGTTAGTCGTATCTTGAAGTGTTGGAGCTGGAAATTTTCTTTATCTTGCCTCTTATTTTAAAAAAGTTATTGTTGGAGCCAAAAAAGGTCCTTATCGCCACCTCTTCTTGGCGCATATCGATCACATATTACGGTACACAATAAAGAGGAAAAATCCTGGTTGCTGATCGATGTCTCCATCCTGAATGACACCAACATTCCAACATGTCGCTTAAGGAAGCGGAGAAGTAAAGCAAGTACAAGAACCTCCAAATAGAAGTTAGCAGAATGTGGAGCGCAAAGACCACAGTTATGCCAATTATCGTAGGAGACCTCAGAACTATTAAGAAGGGCCACAACTGGAGTCTACAACAACTGCAAAGTTTTTGCAGTAAGAGTCTCTGTGAACCCTTGTAGAGCTGTGCACTCTGAACTGCTGGAGCAAACTTCACCAACGTCGTCTAAAAGACCCAAAAATCTGAACAATAACAATAACAATAGCAATAGCGATAGCAATATCTATAGCAATAGCAATAGCGATAGCAATAGCAATAGCAATAGCAATAGCAATAGCAATGGGTATAGCAATAGCAATAGGAATAGCAATAGCAATAGCCATAGCAATAGCAACAACAATATAGACCCGGAGCCGGTGACACTGAAAGCCCCCTCATAGCGGAATCGAAAATTTTTGATGTGAATTGATAGTTAAAAATTATACGAACAAAATAAGCTTGGTATGCGTAGATTTAAAAAGCCGAAAAAATGTTAAAAAAAATTAATTATTATAAAAATGCAATAATGTTTTACCGTCATCGCGGATATTGATTATTTGTAGTGTCTTCGATAGAAAATGTCGTACTCTTTCAGAAAAAAATTACGCAAACCACTTTATTTGGCCGGACGGGTGTGGCATACCTATTTGAAGTATGCGAAGGGGGATGAAATTTCCCCCTTATAACGTGCAAACTTTTTTTTTATTATTTTTAAGTTCGTTTTGATGTGATCTTTAAAAATATCTTGGTATGCGGGCCCAAAAACTGCCGGAAGTATCCGGCATACCAACTTTATTGTATGATCTCGATTCACATCTATTACAAAAAGTAGTACGTTAAACAAATTTGTTTTGGAGTAAAATTTTTTATAGAATAAAATGTCTTGTTCCTTTCTTAGATTTATAATTATATAAGGATAAATATGATGAAAGGAATTATAGGAAAATTTTTACTTTAGATGGTTCAAACAATAAAATAAAGTTGATATAATTAACAAGAGTTTATGCCCAAGCATAGTATATTTATTAATAATCATCAGAGTCAATATCATCAATATTATAGTCTTTCATCCTCCGATTCTTCACTTTCTTCTTCATTTTCTTGGACACTAAGAATTTCTTCAACTTTTGAAGGTGCTGTTGGGCCTTTATACCACAATGGTTCAAGTCTATTGTTTTCATTTAATTGCCATCCTCATTCGGTTGGTTCATATAAAATACAAGTCGGTTCGGTAGCATTTTGCCACATTGTATTTATAAATATAGGGCGCAAAATTTTTTGCGATAAGGTTTTCCAGCATGGAGGAATATTACTGGAATTGAAATTTATCAGGTCTTTGTAAAATTCAATTTATTACACAATTTAGGACCATCTGTGCCCCAAGCATTTGACAAGATCGCAGAATTTATTCTAAAAAAAAATATGCAAAACAACCGCGTCAGAAATACATTTAATTTTTGACAGATATTTTTCTCCCTCAATAAAAGATTCAGAAAGATTAACTTGGAATATATAGATTAGCAATCAAAAATGATTTGATGAAATTTGATGAAATTAATTCGATATACAGTGTGTGCTCGGAAAGAGTTTGCTTCTCTTGGAAAGTCATAAGACATTGTCAAAGCTATCATAAACTATACATGGTGTTCTAAAAACTAAGGAATATGAAATCGACCCTAAGCAAAGTAATCTTTTTAATTTTTTTGGAAAATTTTATTTGACAGTTTTTTCAAAACTGATGAAAAGATTAATAATTGAAGATATGTCTAAAAAATATAGATACTGGTCGAACTAAGAACCTCCTCCTTTTTTAAATTTCTTGAAGTCTTTTTTTTTATGATTACTAACAGGCTGAATTTTCGTGAGTAACTTCGTTTTGACGAGACGCTCAACTTTTCTCTTTGCGACAATTCTCGGTAGTGGTAGCTAATAAACTGCGCTTGGGTGTATATATGTCGATTGGGTGATTGTTCAAATTTTATTACTAACAGTTTTTTAGTTAAATCTTCAGATACAAAATCGATGGTTTGACCGAAGCGTCCCCACCCCCAACATGTCTAAATAACGAGGTCACAAAAAATTATTGCTAACCAGCTGATTTTTTTACTATTGCTTAATAAATGGTATATTTTTTCAGTCCGACGCTCGGTTCCATGATAACACTTTTCTCATTGCTGACTGTAGGATAAAGATAATACATGTAGTCTCTGCCCAAATAAAATAATGTCCTACAAAAAAATTGGTATGTATCGCTAGTCCGACAAAAATTATTTTATATAACGAATTATTTTATAATTGCGATTTTGGTAAATTAATATACTTTTAATACTTAAGCGGAATTCTGATATCTACCAAATTCTGCACATAGATTCAGATCATCAACAAAACAACATTTCCCTTGTTTTTAAACCCTGATTTGCAAATTTACGTTCGTTGCAAATTTTTGAATTTTTCATGCATTTTAATATGTTTTATTAAATGTTCTTTATAATTCTAATGTAATATTATTTTGAATTGTTTGCATAATTCAAAAATAACACAATTTATATGAAAAGTTTATGAAAAAAATTTCAATTCCAGTAATATTCCTCCATGCTGGAAAACCTTATCGCAAAAAATTTTGCGCACCATATTTATAAATACAATGTGGCAAAATGCTACCGAACCGACTTGTATTTTATATGAACCAACCGAATGTGGATGGTAATTAAATGAAAACAATAGACTTGAACCATTGTGGTATAAAGGCCCAGCAGCACCTTCAAAAGCTGAAGAAATTCTTAGTGTCCAAGAAAATGAAGAAGAAAGTGAAGAATCGGAGGATGAAAGACTTTATAATATTGATGATATTGACTCTGATGATTATTAATAAATATACTATGCTTGGGCATAAACTCTTGTTAATTATATCAACTTTATTTTATTGTTTGAATCATCTAAAGAAAAAAATTTCCTATAATCCCTTTCATCATATTTATCCTCGTATAATTATAAATCTAAGAAAGGAACAAGACATTTTATTCTATAAAAAATTTTACTACAAAACAAATTTGTTCAACGTACTATTTTTTGTAATAGATGTGAATCGAGATCATGCAATAAAGTTGGTATGCCGGATACTTCCGGCAGTTTTTGGGCCCGCATACCAAGATATTTTTAAAGATCACATCAAAACGAACTTAAAAATAAAAAAAAAAGTTTGCACGTTATAAGGGGGAAATGTCATCCCCTTCACACATTTCAAATAGGTATGCCACACCCGTCCGGCCAAATAAAGTGGTTTGCGTAATTTTTCTAAAAGAGTACATTTTCTATCGAAGACACTACAAATAATCAATATCCGCGATGATGGTAAAACATTATTGCATTTTTATAATAATTAATTTTTATTAACATTTTTTCGGCTTTTTAAATCTACGCATACCAAGCTTATTTTGTTCGTATAATTTTTAACTATCAATTCACATAAAAAGTTTTCGATTCCGCTATGAGGGGGCTTTCAGTGTCCCCGGCTCCGGGACTAATAGCAATAGCAATAGCAATAACAATAGCAATAGCGATAGCAATAGCAATAGCAAGAGCAATAGCAATAGTAATGGGTATAGCAATAGCAATAGGAATAGTGATAGCGATAGCAATAACAATAACGATAACAATAAAATAATAATTTATTTACCAACGAAAATATAAAATACAAATTTTAAATTTTAACACAATGAAAACACAAAATATAAACTTTAATACAGAATCAAGCAGTACATGACAAATAAAGATCTATTCTAAGTAATCCACTGTTAATGTTACATAAAATTTCATAATCTCGTCTACTCTAATTAACCTAAAGAATTTACTCGTAAGAATATTAATTCCAATTTGCCGAAAATGGATGAGGCAAGTCAAAAATAGTACATAATATAACAACTAATAGTTGCTTATAAATTGAGTAGATGTATACATTTTATACTAATAAAGCGCAGTAAAAAGCCCAAAATTTTAAAATAACAAAACAAAAACCATGCATTTTGGTTACAATTAATTTTGGTATGCTAATAATATACACATGATTTATGGATAGTAAGAAAAGTTCTATTCATTAAGGTAAAAAATTTCTTATAAGATGTAAATCTTTTTAAATTTCTTTTTTTGTGGATATTATTTTGTATATTTATTATTTGTGGAAGTTTATTGCAGATGATGGCACAAATATAGTAAGAACTCTATCCGAAAAGTGTTGAAGTTGATATAAATTTCATTTGCGGATCTGATATGATGAGAGTTCCAAATGTAAAGCTCTCGTTTTTATGCGCGGAGAGAAATTAATATGGACTTTAGTGTTAGTATATTGAGCTACATAAGCAGACAGATAACATTAACATACATTAATCTATGCAATACTCCTGTTTTGTCGAGTTTTAATTGTGTGATTTTGCGTATTCGACTGCTGCTACTAAACAGCGAATTCAAAAAATTCAAAATTGTTGCCTTAGGTTCATTTATGGGATCAGAAGACACCATTCAGCGAGACACAGGTTTTTGGTAACTAACTGGTAGAACATGAAATAGTCTGTTATAGGTTGTATCATAAAATCATTATTTCTAACAGTCCCACTTATTCGTTTAGAAAGATTACATTTCATCTGACATGCACAATTTATATACAGTGTGTTTCACTTCTCATGAAGACACCCCTGTCTGTATCTTTTTTATTTGTGACCGAATTCATTTCAAATTATTATCAGGCATACAACTCTATAAGATGACTTTATTCAACACATAAATGCCGCCTAGATCTAAAACGCCGGTCTACTGCGATAAAAAGAAAATAGCAATTTTCGAGAAATCATAGTAGGCTTAGAGATAGACAAAAATTTTGTTAATGAAAGTTGTTTGGAATCACTTGATATGCCCCCTATAAAATTTTGTGAAAATCGGAATATTTTCAAAAACAAATTTTTGTTTCACTTCTCGTGAAGACACCCCTGTATCTTTTTTATTTGTGACCAAATTCATTTTAAATTTTTATCAGCCATACAACTCCATAAAACGACTTTATTCTACACACAAATGCCGCCTGAATCTAAAACGCCGGCCTACTGCGATAAAAATAAAATAGCAATTTTCGAGAAATCATAGTAGGCTTAGAGATAGACAAAAATTTTGTTAATAAAAGCTGTTTGGAATCACTTGATATGTCCCCCTATAAAATTTTGTGAAAAACGGAATATTTAAAAAAATAATAATAATTTTTGTTTCACTTCTCTTTTTTATTTGTCACCGAATTCATTTCAAATTTTTATCTGCCATACAACTCCATAAGACGACTTTATTCAACACATAAATGCTGCTAGATCTAAAACGCCGGCCCACTGCGATAAAAAGAAAATAGCAATTTTCGAGAAATCCTAGTAGGCTTAGAGATAGACAAGAATTTTGTTAATAAAGGTTTTTCGGAATCACTTGATATGCCTCCCTGTAAAATTTTGTGAAAGTCAGAATATTTTCAAAAAAAAAAAATTCTCTTCTTTATTTGTGACCGAATTCATTTCAAATTTTTATCAGCCATCATTTCAAGTTTTTATACAACTCCATAAGATCACTTTACTCAACACATAAATGGCACCTATATCTAAAACGCCGGCCTACTGCGATAAAAAGAATATCGCTATTTTCGAGAAATCATAGTGGGCTTAGAGAGAAAATTTTGTTACTGAAAGTTATTTAGAACCACTAGAACCCTGTAAAATTTTGTGAAAATCGGAATATTTAAAAAAAAAAATTTTTCTTTCACTTCTCGTGAAGACAACCTTGTATCTTTTTTATTTGTAGTCGAATTCATTCTTCAAATTCAAATTTTCATCAGTTATAGAACTCTTTGAGACGATTCTATCTAACACATAAAGAGAACTTTTTACAGCAAATGAAAGTCATACACTATTATTGAAATTATTTATTATTTAATTACACGTGTATGCAAAATTTCAGCTGGATTGGATAACGGGAGGTGGGTATTGATTCATTCATACATCATACATATATACAGATTTCCAAGTATTATAAAACCATTGAAAAAAAGAAAACAATATTACATTTAAGTTGATATGTAATAGTGTAATAATAAAAAGTGTCCCTTTTAGCGTTTTATTAAATGCTGATTTTTGTTCACAACTTTCATTTGTTGGAAAAAGTTCTCTTTAGGTGTTAGATAAAATCGCCCTATGGCTGATGAAAATTTGAAATGAATTCGGCCACAAATAAAAAAGATACTGGGGTGTCTTCACGAGAAGTGAAACAAAAAAATTTTTTTTTTAATATTCCGATTTTCACAAAATTTTGCAGGAGGGCATATCAAGTGATTCCGAACAACTTTTATTAACAAAATTTTTGTCTATCTCTAAGCCTACTATGGTTTCTCGAAAATAGCAATATTCTTTTTATCGCAGTAGGCCGGCGTTTTAGATCTAAGCAGAATTTGTGTGTTGAATAAAGTCGTCTTATGGAGTTGTATAGCTGATAAAAATTTGAAATGAATTCGGTCACAAATAAAAAAAATACAGGGGTGTCTTCACGAGAAGTGAAACAAAAAAATTTTTTTTTAAATATTCCGATTTTCACAAAATTTTACAGGAGGGCATATCAAGTGATTCCGAACAACTTTTATTAACACAATTTTTGTCTATCTCTAAGCCTACTATGATTTCTCGAAAATTGCTATTTTCTTTTTATCGCAGTAGGCCGGCGTTTTAGATCTAGGCGGCATTTGTTGAATGAAGTCGTCTTATGGAGTTGTATGGCTGATAAAAATTTGAAATGAATTCGGCCACAAATAAAAAAGATACAGGGGTGTCCTCATGAGAAGTGAAACACACTGTATAAAGCATAATGGTATATTGGCATCTTCTAATCATAAAACGGCTCTTTTTGAAAAGTCATTTACATTTAGTGTATATAAACTATATAATTCACTTCCCCTCTACTGAAATCGTGCACAGGTTTCACTTTTGCCAAAAATTTTAAAAAACATCGTCTGGTTCAGCCGTAAACATAAAAAAGTCGTAATTTTTTTTCCTCAGTTTTGTATGGGCAAAGGTATTTTTCTACTCGTATTAAACTAAAATGTCTTTGTTTTGTCATTTATCTACTAGCAGGTTTAGTGTAATACTAGCTGATCTGACATTTCTGTTTTTTCAGCTGAACTTCGAATTTTAAATTAATAAAATATTATTATTCTTCATTTGTGTACTACTAATATGTGAATAAAGATTATTATTATTAGTAAATACGTCATATTAAAAATTAAAAATGTTCATGAAGTATTGAAATATCCTAAATATGTGGGAATATCATATTATAGATGAGAAGAGAATTGCATCAAAATATTCATAAGTTTTTTTTTACCCAATTCCAATACAAGTTCGTCCATTGGAATTAGAAGTTTAAGCACGTGGTGAACTTTTGTACTTTAGTATGTCATAAAATCAAATAACGTGTATCCGGAAGACTCGCTATTGCAAGTTATTCAGCATATTTTTTCATTATACAATGCTGTGTTTAATGAAGTTCAGTGCCATGATGTGCTTTTAGTTCAAAATGAATATATAAGCAACCAGGTAAATTAAAACTTCTGCCACGAACTGGTTAGATATCATTAGAGCATATTTTCTGTTTATGTTGCATAAAAAGAAACAAATTATAAAGAAAAGTTTGTATTCATGGAGTTGAGAAGTTAATATTTCGCTGCATTGTAGTTGTACAAAAGTTAAAAATAATAGAGGTTAATTGTTAAAACTTCTCAACAACACAATTATTAACTCAAATACTTTTGAAAGTTTCCTTTAAACTGTAATTTGCATTTGTTCGATTTTATTTTCATCAGTACTATTGCTACTCCACCGTGACCTGTCAATATTATAAATTTTAGAATTGATATAAATGAACCGTTTATATTTTTGCCGATTCGTTTATACCGGGTTTGTGAGGATTGCCCTAATCACACATTCGCATGTATAATTTAATTTTTCATACGAAGAAGCGCGGATTTATATGGGGGTAATTACCCCCCCAAGATCCCGTAAACCATCAACTTTCGTTTTAAAAAATTGTAATTTTTATTATTTTATTTTATATTTCTAAATATATATTCTATTTAGTTGTGTTTATACATTTTTTTTTTGAGATTTTCTCGCCCCGCTCATCAATTTTAATTTTTGAGGAAAAACATTTTTGTTATTTTCAGCACGCGGCTATGTTACCCCCCCCCCCCAAGCCCAAGGCCCAGATCCGCCCTTGCATACGACTAACAAATAATATGAACATTAAATGGGTGATTTTTGGTATATAATGCCATCAATTAATCCCACAGGGAACCAGAGCTGGGCGAGCACTGCCACAAAAGTGCTCGCGAGCCCCAAGCACTAAGCACTCAAAAATAGTACTTTATTTTTTCGAGCACTAAGCACTGTTAATAGTAGAGTGCTCGCGATTACTAAGCACTCTGAAAAAGTGCTTTAAATTCAGAAGCACTAAGCACTAAGCACTTTTTAAAAATTTAAATAATGAAGTATCTCTATTGATTGAGGCTAGGATTTCATTGAATTTAAGTGTTATTTATCAAAAAAAGGTCAACAAAAACAACCTAGAAAGAAATTGAGAGATTTTTGAGAGGAAATATGTTACACGAAAAAGTTGTTTCTAGTGCCAATGAAAGTTCAGATGTGAAATTTAAACGTCGGCGTCGTATCTCAAAGTTGATATTTTCGCTAAAATTATGATTAAAATAATTAAATTGAACCAAAGTGCATATAATAACATAACAAAATATCAATAGAATAGAAATATTATATATTTTTTTATTTTTTAATTCATTTTTACTTCCACATCCAGTGGAAGTATAGTAACGCAAAAAAAATTATTGCTCAAATAGGCTTAGAATGTCATGAAACGTCGAGATTTTAAGTTTGATAAAAAAAATTCTGTCTTGTCGGTCAGTCTGTCTGTAGCTTCTTTGTGCGCACGTTTACTCTGGAACCGTTTAAGATACTGACTTGAAATTTGGTACATTTATGTATTTTAACGAGATCTGAAACTAGATCTTGATCTTATTTCGTTGAAGGGTTTGGGGATAAATAGGTAAATCAAGCAATAAGAGTCCGTAAAATTGGTATTTAGTATATTATATATAAAAGAAGTTAAGGTCTCAAAAAATTTTTTGGCATTAGCCATCCACATTACTACCCCCACCCCATTATTAAATGAGATGAAAAAAATAACAATGTAATTTAGCGTGTATGCAAGATCCTAAGGCTTCAATTTTTTTTTTTCATCCACTCCCACTACCTCTCTCCCACTACCGATGTGGCATATCGTTTTATAGGTTTTTGGCGTAGATGATTTCAAATATTTTGTTATTAAAGTTCCATAAACAATAATTTCCACATAGTGAAGTGCAAATATAGTATGAAAATTTTTTTCGTTGTGAGAGACTTGGATAGAAAATTTAGGTGTGGAATTTTAAGTTTTATAAACACTACGGGTTGCATTATAATTCGAGTCCTATGAACAAACAAACATCAGCGTACCTGCCTTTCGAGATTATTTTAGTGGGTTGCTGAATTGATATCAATGTTTCAAGAATAGATGAGATGCGTCAGAGACGCGTCATCGCGCGTGTGTGTGTGTGGCTTCTACGATTTCAAATTAGAATACCATGCAACCTGTACGGTGTTTATAGATCTATTATTTTCTTTGGTTTTCTTGAGTCAAATGGATCGCAGTGGGTTACCTGAACTAGTATGGTTGCGCAGTAGGTTTCCTCGAGTATTTTGGATGCGCAGTGGCTTTTCTCTAGTACTATAGATGAGCGGTATGTTACCTCAAGTAGTGTGCATGCGCAGTGGATTTTCTTGAGTAAAATGAATGCGCAATGAGTTACTTCAAGTAGTATGAATGCACAGTGGGTTTTCTCGAGTAAATTGGATGCACAGTGGGTTACCTCGAATAGTATGGATGGGTAGTAGGTTTCCTCGAAGAAAATGCATGTAGAAGAAGTAGAAGCTTTACTTCTATCGTGTAGTCCACGGCACACAATGATTTTTTATATCTTTATCATGCCATTTTCTGCGTATTAATTCCACATCCAGTGGAAGAATACCGATGCGAAAAATTTTTTTGGAAATTTTCAATGTCCAAATGGGCTTAGAATGTCATGAAACGTTAATATTTTAAGTTTGAGCAAACAAATTTCTGCCTGTCTTGTCGGTCTGTCTGTTGGTCTTGTAACTTTTGGGTGCTCACGATTACTTTGGAACCGTTTAAGATATTGACTTAAAATTTGCCACACCTATGTATTTTAAGGAGATCTGGAACTAGATTATTTTTTGATCTTATTCCGTTGAAGAGTCAAGGGGTAAATTGGGATAAATTGGGATAAATGGGGGTAAATAGATCAAGCAAGCAAGAGTCAGGAGAGGAAGAAAAGCCATGGTCTCAAAAAATTTCTTGGCATTAGCCACCCCTATACTACCCCCACCCCATTATTAAGGGGATGAAAAAATATTCTGACTTAGTGTACCTATGTACAAGAATCAAAGTCATCAAGAATTCTGTTCACTTCATTCATCCCCACCACTACTACTAGGTTTTCGGGGTACACGATTTCAAATATTATATTATTAAAGTTCCATAAACAATTATTTCCACATAGTGGAGTGCAAATATAGTATTTTCGTTGTAAGACTTGTATAGGAAGTCTGGATGTGGAAGTAGATTCCTTAGGAAGTGGTTTTTTAAAAATTATTTTAATCATAATTTTGGCATACGACGTTAAAATTTCATATCTGACGTTTTGTTGACAATAGAAACAACTTTTTCCTGTAACAATCTGTTCTCAAAATACTTATACTTTACTTTTCACCTCGGTGGAGAATTATTTTTTATAACCCAGTGAAATTAGACATTTCTGATCCAACAAAATATATCCTTAATTTTTTTTTAAATCGATTTATTTTGGTGTTTTAAAGAAAATATTAAATTAAAAAATATTTTATTCATTTTTTACGTACAATGCCTAAACCATCTGTTGTACATAAAAAGTGGAAGAAATCATTTTTATGCGGAATTTCATTATCTTTCATTTTCATAATAATCTCAATTGGCCTGCGAGCCATAGAAAGCGTGATATTCGCAAAAAACATTTTTTGTGAACGTTGACCTTAAATAATTTTTTATGCCGTAGTGATCTCGTTGTCGATTTTTAATATTTTCTTTAAAACAAGAAAAAATAAATCAATTTAAAAAAAAATGAAGATCAGATCAGAAGCCATATTTTTGTCTAAAATGACTGGAGTATTAATGAAAGAGACAATTTATCACTATCACATCATGCTTTTAGGTAGAAGGTAGGGAGGTACACCATTCGTTCTTCTGACTAGAACATAATATAGTTAATAATATAATAAATGATAAAGATATCATCTTTGCGTGAATTTGGCAAGTATGCTTATTGTGCTTGTAAGGTAAAATATAACATAATATGATGACTGATGATGATTATAGATGAATTTGATAATCCCAGCCGTTTTCGAGCAAAAATGAAACAGGAAACCATCATTGACTTGGCACACACTCAATTTAGAAAAAATTGTTCGAGACTATTTTGGAAAAAGTAATGAATGAAAACAATTTATTATAAAGCATTTTCTTGAGAATTATTATTATTGCACGAAATCTGATGTAAATCAAATTTTGATATAATTAATTATACATTATGCAGAAATGATTCTTTGCTTGTGAAAATTTTAAAGTGCTCACGAGTCATAAAATGCTTGGGAGCTTCTTGGAGTGCTTGCAAGCATTTTAGTGCTCGCAAGCACTTTAGTGCTCGCGAGTGCTAAAATAGTGCTTACGAGCCTTTCCGAGTGCTTGCGAGCACTTTCGAATGCTCCCGAGCACTAAAGTGCTTGCGAGCCTTTTTTGAGTGCTCGCGAGCACTTTGCGGGATTACTAAGCAAAGAGCTTGAAGCCCTAAGCACTAAGCACCGATTTTAAGAAGTGCTCTTAAGCACAGTGCTCCCGAGCACAAAAGTGCTCAGAATGCTTAGACAAGCACTAAGCACAGTGCTTAGGAACGGCTCTGCAGGGAACTATGATGAGAGAATTCATGTCAATTATACCCCCTCGTGTACCAATCAGAAAATTATGCATGAATCTATTTGTGCACACTAAGAATTCCATAGAGACCGGTAACTATTAAAAAAAAATAAATAAATAAATAAACAGACGCCGTAAACAATAGTAAAAACGGGTTTTGTGGAATTGTGTTTGACTGTGTTAGTTTTGTAGTAGAATGGAAAGTAATTAAGAAGATACTGTCCCCTGTACTCCACCAGAAATAACTGAGCAGAAGCAACAACATCTAATTTACTACCACAGAAATCAAAAAGTTTTTATGATAAAGCGTACCAAAGTTTGATGGACTGGCGCATTCAGACAAAAACTAACTCGCTTTTTGAAAATGTATTATTAGCCTATTTTAGTGACTTAGCTGACAGATACTCATTATGGTCATTGGTCATTTTATTCCTAAAAGCAGTTTTGAAAATAAAACACGACGTAGATTTGGAAAAGTATGGAAAACCACGTTCTTTTCTTAAAAAAAAATCTGAGCGATATGAAGCTAAAAATGCCAAAGCTTTGAAATTAATAAATTTATAAAGGAAGCAGCACCTGACAGAGTTTATCTTTTACATAAGGTAAGATTGCCAGGTACTAAATGTCTCAAATCTAACATATTAATTTATTTAAGGTAGTATTAGTCGTGGGAATTATGGATGCATGTCGCTCTAACGAGCTCTACGAAATGAAAATTGAAGACGTGAAAGATCTAAGTACAACATGATTAATAACTGTACCTAAAACGAAACCCAAAGTGGTAAGAGGTTTTGTCATTACTGGTCAATTATATGGGATTGTAAAAAAGTGCATGAATCTTCGGCCGTCGCACGTGACAAGAAGCTCATTTTTTTAAATTACCAAAGAGGTAAATACACCATTCAACGAATTGGAAAAAATAAGTTTACTCTACTTGAAAAACAAATAGCAACTTATATGAATTTGCTAAATCCTGAACTTTACACCGGTCATTGCTTTCGGAGATCTTCGACTACACTATACGTGAATGGGGGTGGCGATATTACAGAATTGAAGCGTCACGGAGGCTGGAAGTCTTCACTCGTAGCTGAAGGATACCTCGACCAATCTGTTAAAAATTAAACGATAACAGCCGAAACTATTTCAAAGCAAGCGAACAATGCCTACGGCTTCTACTTCTACAGCTGCTAGAGTAGTTAATGCCGATAGTATTACTACCGTTGAAAATAGTGCTAATCATACAACACGAAATATGCCCTCATCAGTTCAGATTATTAACTGTAGTAACATTAACTTACATTTTGTTGAAAAGAAATAAATAATTTAAAAATTAATATTTTTTATGCATTTATATATTATATATGTATCACTATATTTTATACACAATTTAGTCGTATATAAAGTATAGTATACAGTTCACTATAATGGCTATTATTACCTCGGATGGTTACAACACTCGCTCGCTGCGCGTCGTTTGGAAGCTATATGACCATATCTATGCAAAGTCTCACCGTTTTTGAGATATCGGCATCTTTAGATATTTGTGCGAAATAGTTGAGTTGTTACTAATACATGTAATTTTTTTATGATACTAAATACTTTCAGCTTTCTTAAATATTTTTTTTTAGATATTCTTAATATGCACTTTGCTGAAACAGCATAAGAAGAAATGCCGAAGTATTGGTATAAAAATTGTGTAGGAAAATTAATTTATATGTTGAAAACTCTACATTGGTTCGAATTTTTTTCTATTTTAAGCAAAATTTTCTCAATAGCTGCACTACTTCAAGATATTCAAATAGTTTTAAAAACTTCTATTGCATATTCTTTCCAATGGTATACCAAGTTATGACAGAATTAGTTCATTAAACTAAAAAGGAAACATCTTTGCAGTCATTACATTTTTCATAATGAAAAAAATTAAACAAGTATTGATCATTTTATTGTATTAGTACTGCTTTTTACTAGGCAACTAGGCTAGAATGGTATAGCGACTATAGCGACTCACTCACTGGAAATCGAGAAGTTCCAATATCGAGAAGTTTCCATGGAGTCGCTAAGAAAAAAAGAAAAATATTCGATAAAATATATAATAACACATATACTTAAAAAATATAAAAATCACATAAAATATGAACATGTATCAACAAAAACAAATATACGTATATTTACTACAATTTTAATTTTATTTATAGCGACAACGCTATAAATTTGGTGACCCCGACGTGATAATTTCATGTCCAACGTAATAAATATATGCCAGAAGTGAAAATTTTATGTCCAACGTGATAAATATATACCAGAAGTGATCAATATATATATCCGACGTTATCCTATGACTTACATGATGAAATCTACGTTATTTAATTAATTTGAAAGAGAGATAAAATCATTTCCACTTCAAAAGATAGAAAAATATCTCAGATATAATTACCGAAGTACAACACTTTCCTGTTTTGGAACAATTTTTATCAATAATTTCAAGAAGAGATTCAATATATCAATTACCGTTATAAATTGACCAAGATGATTTTTATCGTTTTATAAATTTGAAGAATTTTCCTGATGAATTTTGAATAGAGGTTCCAAATTTGAATAGATGTTCCTATAATTTATGGTAATTTCCTAATTCCATCAATTGAAGTTGTACATTACAAGTACTGTCATCTGTTGGTGAGTGAGTTAAAGTCCATTCCCTTTTTATCTAAGAAAGTAGTCAATCAATCAATCACAATCGATTAATTATGCCAAGACAACCTTCAGACGACGATTTTCCTCAAACCCATTATGTCAGTCTGTCAAACTACCCCCATTTTGGAAATCAAAACCAGAAATTTGGTTTACCCAAATCGAATCACAGTTTTCTGTTGCAAAAATTGTCAATGACAAGAAGAAGTATGATCAGGTTATAGCTAATTTGCCATTAGATGTGATAGATAATATATACGATATAATATCTAATCCCCGGAAACGGATCCCTATATAAATTTAAAGAAAATTTTAATTTCACGTTTATCATCGAGTGAGAAAAAACGTCTCAATGATCTGTTATCAGGTTCCCAAATGGGCGATCTGAAACCTTCAGATTTCTATAGATCCATGCTGAATATGGTTGGAGGATTCAGCATGGTTAGTCAAGATTTATTGATAAAGCTATGGAAAAGACGTTTCCCTCAAACTGTATATATCGCTATTACAGCTTCCGGGAAAACAGACATAAAAGAGATTCTAGATATTGCGGATCGGATATAGGAGTCCTGTCAAAATTCAATGGTTGCATCATACTCCAAAAATCCTCTTGACTCTGTTATCAGATTTAACTACTACTATCAAAAATTTTTCAATCACTTTCCATAATTCAATTAATCAAATCTTACAAAAACAAGAAATTTTTAATTCTCGATTTCCAGTGAGTGAGTGGGGTGTATATAGCGACTATAGCGACTCACTCACTGGAAATCGAGAAGTTCCAAAATTGAGATGTTTCCACGGAGTCGCTTAGAAACAAAAAGGAAAACTCTATCCAAAATGGAGAAGTTTCCATGGAGTCGCTAAGAAAAAAAGAAAAAGATTCGATAAAATATATAATAACATATATACTTAAAACATATAAAAATCACATAAAATATGAACATGTATCAACAAAAACAAATATACGTATATTTACTACAATTTTAATTTTATTTATAGCGAAAACGCTATAAATGGCCCATTGCACCTAGGGATCTACAATTTATCGTGGACTCCAAACCATAGTCCTCGGTCATTAACTTTAACCTACCCTGGATCATCCACCACCTTCTGGAGGTTCAACGGCACGAGATTGTCTCTGTTGGTAGCCTGCCGACTATTAGATGAGATCTTTGGTCACCCATTCAAATCCCGGATTCGCTCAGCGTTGCTGCGCTTCGCCGATCGAGTGTCGAAATTATTTCCAGTTCTAACTAAAATAAATGTCACTAAATCTAATAATTAATTCATTTCGTTTTCAAAATGAGAACCTCCATTTCTAACAAATTTACGTATTTGAGTAGTGGTGTCGCCTAACCTCATTTCTTCCCTTACCCTGGCACCTGCTTCATTAATTCTCTGTACAAGGTGGTCACGGACGGTCATTTCAATCTCATAAACTAGTTCTTCCATTCGACCCCAGAAATGAAAATCAAGGGACGCCAAGTCTGGAGACCTCGCTGTACACAATATTGGCCCATTTCTCCCAGTCCAACGATTAAGAAATGTACAGTAATTCGGTAATGAGCAGGCCTCCGCCGTTGTGAAATATCAGGCTGTCTCTTACATTTGGAGGTATGTCGTCTAAGATATCTTGTAACTTATTCTGCAAAAACTCTAAATAACTGTCTCCCTTTAAATTGTCTGGAAGATAGTATGGATCAATCAAAGCTCTGCCAATTGCCGCTGCCCATACATTCACACTGAACTTGTATTGAAAAGACGTTTGTTTCTTCATGTGCAGGTTTTCGTCGCATCGTCCAGTAATGAAGATTGTGAAAATTTGTCATTCTTTCTCGAGAGAACTTCGACTAGTCTGTCCACAAAATACTTTTAAGAAAACGTTCATCTTCCAGATCAGCGTTCAACACAAAACGGCAAAAGCAGTTCTCCGTATTGGCTCACCTTCTTCGAGTTCCTGAACAGGCGTGTAGTGAGTGGAATTGATGTATTCCTTCAATCCTAAAAGTTGTCCAAACTTTCCATATAGACAAATTCAGTTGACGAGTTACTTTCTGAATACTGCTGGTAGGAACTGCTTCGATATGCACCCGTTCCCTATGTTGGAGGTTACCTGTTTCACGTATACGTCGATGTGTTACAAAATACTTGGACATTGGGAATTCTTGTTGGAAATCGTTCCCGATAAAAATCTTTAGCTGTTGTATTTCCGTCGGCTATTCCGTACATAAAGAGAATATTGGTATTTTCGGCATTGGAAAAAGATGCCATTGCAGAAAAATGTGGCAATACTATGAACAATTAAATAAAACAGCGTTTGACACAAACGTTCAAATGTGTCACTGGTATCAAGCAAAACAATTTTTTGCTTCTGGTCGCCTGATATCTACCCATTGTTTATTTTATATCTTGTTCACTGTACGTGTAAATACGTTTGATTTTAATTCAGTATGTCACAAACAGAAAATTGTATTTAAATATTGGTAAAGAAAATCACCGATTTGCGGCTGAAAGAATTTATTATGATTTTGTTTAATATTCTTTCCTTATTAAAAACGTAATGTCTAAAAATATGTTTCTTTTTTAGTTCAATGAACTGTAATTCTGTCATAACTTCTGTCCATTGGAAAGAGTATGCAGTAGAGAAGTTTTTAAAACTATTTGATTCTCTTGAAGTAGTGCCACTATTCAGAATTTTTTTCTTAAAGCAGAAAAAAAATCGAACCAATGTATTTCAACACATAAATTGTCCTACACCATTTCTATACCAATACTTCGGCATTTCTTTTCGCGCTGTTTCGACAAGGTGCATATTAAGAATATCTAAAGAAAATATTCAAGAAAGCTGAAAGTATTTAGTATCATAGAAAATAACACGTATTAGTAACAACTATAGCATGCATATTGCTGCTTCATAAATTATAACATAATTTAACTCAAGCGTGAAAAACCGCGGAAGTTTTAAATATTGTTTCTTTAATTTACTTCATAAACAAACACAACGGTATGCAACCAGAGTTACGTCTAAGCTGTACTCAAGGTAGCTGGGTATTCTAACTTAGCTTTAAGAGTGGAAAGAGTAAAGAGACGACACGATTCACATACTACGAGTAAGCGAACAGAACTAAAATTTTCCCCGTTACATGAAGGTACTTGGTACTTCGTATTTTGTCTGCTAAATTTTTGAATAGTGATGTGACCTCATTAAGTTTCTTTTTACGACTTCAACATCGAAAGGGTTGATAGTTCCTCTTCATTAACATGAAGCAGTCCAAATTGTTTTTCGCCGGTTTGATCCGTAAGTAATTTATAAAGAACTAATTTTTTTTGTAACTTAAATTTGGCAACGGCCATTTTGCAGCAAGTCACGCTTACACTTCATTTCTTTCCAGGGTTTTAAAGTTGGATACAAGTCTTTTCAATTTAGATGCAAATCTTCTAATATTAGATGCAAATCTTTTAAATTTGGATGCAAGTCTTTTCAATTTAGATGCAAATCTTCTATTAGATGCAAATCTTTTAAATTTGGATGAAAATCTTTTCAATATTAGATGCAAGTATTTAATTTTGAATGCACATCGTAGATATGCATTTATTTTAATTTGGGTTGGAAACTTTAATTTTTTTTAACCATCCAATGGGGTTGTCTTTCTTCTCCTCTACGTAATTAGAAGATGGAATGTCTAGGACAACTTTTTACGGAGATCGCGACGATAGTATGGTAGAATAGATGTGATTTGTCCTTATGGAATTTCTGGATGCGTCGAATATGGTACTGGGAACTTCTTGACTTAATATTGGGCTCATTTAGAAGTCAGCGATTACGTCAATGTGGGTTGGATTTCACCATCATCATCCCTCACTTGGAGTCACTACTTTTATTCACTGAGAATTCCAGATAAGTGTCGCAAATAAAATTTTTATCTGATTTTTTTATATATATGTCTCATGCTTTTATGGTTTAACATTTTTAGAATTCTTTAAAGTATCAAATTGCAAATGTTTTTTTTTTAACTATTTCTATTTTCAATTTTCTCTTTAATATGTTTTCAACGAACAGTTAGTATTTTCAATTATTATTAAGATGTAAATTATCGGCGTAACGTCTAATTAAAAATAAATATATAAAAAGTTCTGTAAAGACTTTGTGATCACAATTTCTACGAAACGCTTATATTTAAATAATAAATTTTGACCTTTAAACACCATATTGTCGGTTCATGTTTAAGACAATATTTTAAATAATATCTACATAACATATTATCGTCCATTCGTTTTCTCTTTTGTACAAAAATTTGTTTAATTTTAAGGCCTCAATTTAGTTGTTTTCTAACAAAAACACATCCAGTTTGGTTGGTTTATAATAAAATCAATTTTATAATCACATTGTCCACTTATTTCAGGTATTTTGAAACAAAATATTTTTGTATAAACTATTTTGATACAAACCATTTTGATAATATCTTTAGGATTATTAATGTACACTTTTTTTTTAGTCAACAATTTATACTTTCTTTATAATTTGATTAGTTTATCTTTCTTGTAATCAAACTTCAGTTTTAGTGTAAATTACAAATATAGAAAGATTGGCGCCCCGCCTCTCTGGGAAAATTATCTTTATATGAGTCAAATTAACATCTTTTTAAGAAAAATTATAAGAACATCTGTCATATATTAATTACAATCTATCAAACACGTAAAACCATTTGTAAAGTGTTTTCTGACCCATGACTCATCTGCCGAGTCTCTGAGCTACTGGGGTAGTAACATTTTTTCTCTAAATAACAAAGTTCAGTCTAAATCTCGAACACGTTGCAAAAAAATAATTAATTTATTAAACAGCGAGGAATAAATGTTACACAACTTAACTATTAGTAGAGAAGAAAATATTTAATAATGCCGATATCTCAAAAACTGTGAGATTTTGCATAAGGGTAAATATGGTCATATATAAACGACTCAAACTATGACCCAGTGAAAACTTTCTGTACACAACACCCTGTATATGTCGCGGTAAAATATTGAATTGTATAAATAAGATATAACATTATGTTTTAGTTTAAATGGCACATGAAATGAGAAAGAAAATAATAAAAAAGTGGTTATTAGAAAACTCGATTAATTATAGAAAGAATAATAAAAAAATAAGAATGAGAATTGAACAAATATATTGTTTAAAAAAATGCAATTTAAGTAAATTATAAGTAATAAATGAATAAACAAAAAGAGGCAATTTTTTATTGTAGGGATTTTAGTGTTTTAAATTTCCAACATTTTAAAAAGAAGAACGTTAAAATTTTTACATTACTGACTGGTTTGCAAATAAAATTGTAATGGTCCTCCACTCTTTCTTTAATAAATATTATAAAAGGTTAATTATTCATACACGGGTAAATTTATGTGACATCTGCACACCTGTATGCTTTCTTTGATTAATAGTGAAATATCTATGAAATTGATTTTTAAAATAAATCTCCCATTTCTTTCATGTAGAATTCACATTGTTTAGGTAAGTGCACTGATGAATAAATAGAATTTATAGGTCTAATTTTATTGGCCAGGTGTACATGTGTACAATCTGTAGCGAATGTGTCACGAATTCCCCGCGGATTTCCCACGTCAACTTGATTCGCTATTGTTATGAAGACAGTTGGAAATATTTCAGTTAAACAATGAATAAAAAGTATGTTATCGGCGGCTATCGTAAAAGGTTGATAATTGAATAATGCATATTTAAATTTACTTTACAATATAGCAAATTTAGTTTTAATTAGTTGAACAGAGGCAGGTCTTTAGTAGTAAATAATTGCTATTTTTAAACGCTGCTATTTTAAACAGTTATTAGAAAAAGTCCATCAGCACATGAAAATCCTTAAACAAATATTCATATAGAGGTAGATCGGGAGCGCTCTGTCCTTATCGGGTTCTATGCCATCAGTACGTATTCGAAATGAGGCAGTACCACTTATATAAAACTGTAACAAGCGATTATCAAATCACTAGTTCTGTGAATGATAAAGTCACGCATTTAGAACGTTTAAAGCTGGGCACAAGTGGAACAAAATTTAAGTGAATAAATATACTGTTGCCGCCAATCCCAAGTCAAAAAGCCATAACATAGACTTCTAAGAAACTGTGAATCTTTTTGAACCAGTCGATTGAAACTGTTACGCCCTTTAAGGGAGGCGTCCACCTTGCCGTGTTTGGTAGGCAGATATCAATGAATGACTAAATATTTTAAGCAGGTTTTCGTTTTATTAATTTTCCTGGACGATTCAATCACATCCAAACCTTCTCAGGTATTCTGTTTCTCTATTAACTTTAGCAAACTGCACACTTATAAAAGCGCAGTTAATCGAATAGGAGAATGCTATAACCCAAAAATTTAGGGAACTGCCTAAAATCTTTTGGCCTTTTTTGGCCAACAAAAGCGTACCACGTTTATCGCGTCTGTTACGTTTTTGTTAATACTGTCTATGTCTAAATGAGATAATCATATATAGTAACCACTTTATTGAAAAAAATACCTGAAAGATTAATAAAGAGAGATATATAAGTGGAAATGGAGATGGATTCATCTGAAATTTTCACATAAATTATTGTTAGTATAGTGGAAAATTTTTGCAAAAGTTTAAAAATGAAATTCACCTCAATAGAGATGGGTCACCTTGGTGTCAATTGAAATACGATATACCGTAATCACATTTCAGTTTTAGCCCAGTCGATGAAGGTCTTTATTTACTCACAAAATTTTGCAAACTGAGTAAACTTTTTTTTAATGAAAGTGTATAGAATAACATCCTTGAAAGTTTACATCTCGCTCGGATGCAGAACATAAAAAAATGTGAAAAAAAAATTTCTCATCCATTTTTTCAAAATTTTGAAATTAAATCAAGCTAAAAAAAAATAAAAAATACACATGGATAGATCACATATTTATGAACAAAAAATGTCCTAACAAAATTTATCGTTAAAGCCACGGTTTTCCCGAAAAAAAAAAGTCAAGTGTAGCGTTATAACTCGGAGCGAGATCCATGCGTGTACGCGCTTGAATACGCATGACTGTGACACCGACGAACTGAATTGCGTGTCACTAAATCAGAATTTGTTCAATCTACATGAGTGTTGGCTCATTTAAAAGATGGAAATTGTAGCTTTCTGATGCTTTTTTGTTTCAAACAATACAAGCAAAGGATGGATGGATGGGAAAAATATACTTATACAGCGTGATCTACCAAGAAATGCGGAAAATAAAATGGTGTACTAGTCTTCAATGTGGGAAAACCCCTGCAAAATTTTAGAGGATTCTGAGGTAATTTAGTATTTTAACACGTTGACTGCCATCTCGGTCTATATGACCGAGGTTTTTATTGTCTATGAGGCAAACTCGGTCCATAAGACCGAGTACTTACATTGGCCAATTCGGGCCAATTCGGTCTATAAGACCGAGTCATGTTTTTGAGATATCTGGATCTTTTCGGGATGTCGGAATCTCCCAGCGACTCGGTCCAGCACACTTCTATCGTTATAAATAGACCGAGATGGTCGCTACTCCTGAATAGGTCGACGAACTTACTTGTGAAAGAACGTATTCGAGTTGTTTACATTTTCTTAATTGGCATAAAAAGTGAAGCCGGCCGGCGAAATAAAAAAAAAAGGTCTACACACGATCCAGCGGCAGAGAGCCAACATTTTCTGCACTCTGTGAAGATAATTGGAATTCCAGCGGGCCAGTTCACTTTTACGAATGAGTTCAAAGCATGCCGACAAGGCTGGCTCTCTGCCGCTGCATAAAAAGTCATTGACCGGTTTAACTAAATATCTCATATATCTGCTTGTTGTTTCAGCATGGGGTCAATGTCTTCGATTTATTCCGCTATTTTTGTAGTGTGATTTGATTAAAACCAAAAAGTCACTTCTATCTTATCCAGCTTTGCTGTCAGTAGTGCCAATCCCATCCCAAGTCTGATAAAGTGATATGGTTGTACCGCATTACGTTAAATTAGTTAAAGTCATTGGCGGCGCATTCCTACAAAAAAATAAGGTCATTTTTCGGTCTTTTTTTTTTAATTTTTCATTTATTCAATTCCTTTCGGTGGGGACAACCTAGTGTTAAATTTTCCGCATGTCATGGTAGATCACGTTGTATATATTATCATGCCCGAACTCAATCGTCGCAACAAACAATATAGAAAAAAATAAAAGCCCTTCAAAAAAAATTCTTTCTTCATTGAGAACTGTTAAAAAGTATGTACACTTCATGATTGTTATGGTTTATTAAGTTGTAGTAACGAGGATTAAAAAAAAAGTACATAATTTTAATTTCCTTGCTTGATGATTTTTTTGATAAATATATATATTGGAGGCTGTAACTTGTCGAGAAACTGACCCATTGGAAAAAATAAAATATCACTATTTCAAAAAAAAATGTATACTTTTCGAATGTTCAAACAAAAAATCGTTTTTTTGTATGCATTTTTTCGAAAATATGATCAATCAGATCATGATAAGAAATTGCGATTTTTACGATCTTATCCTATAACTATGAAAATATCTTTGATTGTTTTTAATATAAATTCTGGAACTTTTCCAATACATTAACAAATGTATAAGGAATCTATTGGATATAGCTGAAATGTGGATAGGTGTACCTGTAATAATTACAATACAGTAAAGGCACGTAAAAATTCATAGGAGCGATTCAGTGGCTGTGTGGTGTCTGTGAATGCGTCCATAATTATACAGGGTTGGGCAAATGTGTGGAAACACCTGATTTCTGGCTAAACTATTAAGTTCGATTAAAAATAGTAGATTGTAATACAAGTGTGGCAAGGGCTTCATTGCAAAACGATGTATGAAAGTAGGAACACGAGCGCAGCGAGTGTTCCTATCATACGAGTTTTGCAATTCTGAAAATTTGACTTTCAGCACAATCGTAGAAAAATATCTTTAACAAAAGTTTTTGTACCTTTTTCATTTCATTTAGTGACGTACTTTGATTTCCAACAGCTACCCCATTTTTCGATACATGACGTCATCGGCAGTTTTTTTAAATGGAATATTTTCTTTTTTTTTCAATATTAAAGTGCTCTATATTTTGTAATAACAAATTTAATTTTCATTAAGTAAAAAATATTTATTATTCTTTATTTTATTATTTTATTTAATATTTAAAAAACCAAAAGTCGCATACCCCCCCCCCCCCCTCCAACCCTACATCATTATAATTGACGAAAAATTGTCTATCTAGAAATGTAAAAATATACAGGGTCATCCGTTTAAAAAACTGACGATGACGTCATATCAGGGTAGCAGTTGAAAATCAAAGTACGTCACTGAATAGAATAAAGATACTACAAAAACTTTTGTTAAAGGTATTTTTTAATCGAACTTATAGTTTAGCCAGAAATCAGGTGTTTCCACACATTTGCCCAACCCTGTATACATATATTCCCTCCATACTCACTATTTACCCTCCTATTCATTAATAAAAATGTTTAAAACGTGTAGTCAGAAAGAGAAAAAAGCTTTATTTTACTCTATAGAACAGCTAAAAATTTTTAGAGGTTCATAGTATGCATTTAACCCTGCGCTGGCCGCGCAAAATGGCAGTTACTTCACTATTCTTTTTCCAGGAATACCGTGGCTGTAGCGATAAATTTTATTAGGATATTTTTTCTTCAGAAACACGTGGTCTATCCATCTGTATTTTTTATTTTTTCCTACCCTGACTTAATTTCAATATTTTGAAAGAATGGATAAAAAAAAATTTTTTTTCGCTTTTTTTTTATGTTCTGCATCCGAGCGAAATGTAAATTTTTCAGGATATTATTCTATACACTGTCACGAACTCATTAAAAAATATATATATATTCAGTTTGCAAATTTTTGTGGGTGTCGCTACAAAATGTTCTCTGTCGTCTGGGCTATTTCTTTGTATCTTCATAAAGTTAAGCTAGCAGTACAGATGCGGTGCAATTGTTAAGTTATTTCTTGAAACGGTACTGTATATTTTTATGTTTTTTGCATCATCACAAACCGGGCAGCATCGCTAATATCATTATGAATGCAACTCTGACCTAGAATTTCTTTGAAACATCTTATATTTCTTCGATAAACATAAAATTACCGTGAAATCGTAAAAAATTCACTGTCTGTGAATCTGTGATGTGTGTCTATTTTTGCAATTATGTCAGTAAGTACACAATTACTATTGTTTACGTAATTCTTGATATTTATAGAGAACTGTTTAATTTTACGGCATTCCCGATATTAATAGATTAAAGTGTCATTTCAACAAAGACGATTTTTATGGTTTTAACTTTAAAAATCCGGCTAACATCAGCATCCGTTTCTCGTATTATTTATTTTTTTACTGTCGTAGAAAAAACAAAGTATGACTCATTCGTAAAATAGTTTTCTTGGCATTCATATAAAAAAATACCACTGTGTGCACATACATCATAAATATCTATTTTTTACAGATTTTGTTTCATATTGGAAAGAAATGACAATAAGGAAAAAGACTATTTAACACTTGTTTTAATTCGCGTATTTCCAGATATGCACATTACTCTTGATACTCAAAATAATGCTGTTGATCTTTTCTTGCAATATAAGTCGGTGCGATTTCCTTCCATGCTTTAGTGATATTTCAATTCTCTATGTGCCTTTACCAACATGTGCTTTTATCAACGCAAAATATATCTTCGTCAAAGATATCTTATTAGTACAGTGAAATTAAAATTTTAATTCGGACAAATTTACATAAAGCTGTTCTCGACGGGAATGTATTCCAGGTAACCGTATTATTACCATATTAAAGGTGCCGGAACACTCATAAAATTCAGTCGCCATCTTGGATTATATAGTTTTTAGAGATTTTCTCGTAAACGGTCAGTGTTTTGAAAATTGTACAAGATAGAAAATTTACTTAAAATTGAAATATATGTAAAATGACCCATAGTTTGCTATACTTTTTTTAATAATAAACGAATCAACACAATTAAATTGACTGCAGATTAAAAAAATAAATAGTTTAAATATGTTTAGTTAGTTTGATTAAAAAATAGCATGATTTTCAACAATTTGAAGACCTAAAAGATAAAAATTTCATTAACTATATGCCACTATCTGTAGAAGAAAACTTTTACCACAAAACCTAAGGCAGTTCTAGTTCATTATCGTCTTGAACCGTCATGTTTGAACAAGAATTTCCTTGGCAGATTTTACATAAAGCCGTAAAACACAAAGTTGATTTTCTAGCTACAAGAATATCCACAACCAGTTATGCAGCTACAAAGTATTAAATTCATAATGAAATTTGGAACTGGAGGTCTCACTGTTGTAATAGGAACCAGATCTGTTTGAATTTCTTTCCAGCCGCAATCTTTGGGATTTAATGATCCACTTCTGTATCTAATAAAAAGCACTCATTATGTGATATTTCGCAGCATCTTTTGTGGGTGAAAGTCTTGCAAGTTCAAAATTTCCATGAAGATTGTGATGTGTCGTAATGGTGTTGTATGCATAAAATCTCAACTCATCAAGAGTTTTAACATTTTCTTTTTTATTACTATAGAGTCGCATTATAAAATTTTCTCAAACTGTAATTAGTTTATCTGCATCCTCATCAGGTCTGTTAAATATTTTAATATGCTTAATCAAATTCTTATTCCTTTGGACAAGTTTTATAGCAGCGTTTTTACCTTTTTTATAAAAAGAAGATGTTGTACCACAACCGGATATGGCATGTAGAAATACCAAAATTTCCTTTATTGGGCCTAGCAGGCATTGCACATTCGAAATACTTGTGAATCGATCTGGTTTAGATGCTGACTTGGTCTTAGCATATGAAGGTTTTTATTACAATGGTGTATTAAAAGGACCATCTTATCAGTATCATCATCTGCCAGTGTTATAGCTGTAGATACAATTACTGTATCAGCATCATCTGGGGCCTGTATAACGGAGATTCCAAATTTTCTTAAAATCATTGTCAATCATTGTTCAATAAAATGTTTTTTATTTTTCCTATTCGAGACGAAATCAGCTTGATAAATTGAAGACATTGTCTCATCAATCACAGCAATTTCGATGTTACATTTTGCTTTAACAGATCTTCTTCGTTGTTCTTGGTTCTTAATATTTAATGTGCCACTATGCCACGAATGTAATTTTTCCTACATGTTTTATGTACAGAAATTTGTTCAACACCTTCAAAATGTTTCCACTTATCATCATTTCTCGTTTTGCTTGCAATAATTAGTGTCACAAGTCCTTCGATTTAACACATACACTCTCATATTTTAAAAGCCATAACACTGCATAAGATACACGTATTAGCTTCCATATTGCCTTATAAATATTTACCAGGAACAACAACAAATAACAAATTTTTAATCGATCACTCTGTCAAATATAATCCAATGCACTTATTATAACTTACTAACACACTATTTATATTAAGTATAATACTAATAAGTACTCATTATTTAGCAAACAACTACGGGCCATAAACACAAACAACAAGTAGTAATCTACTGTGAAGATTGGCCGCAGTAATCCATGTAAAACGCGGGGTTTGACGCTCGGAATGCCCCCCCCCCCCCAGCGGGATCACTTGTATGTTATGTTTTTTGGATCGCTGATTACGAAAATCGGGATCCCGTGGCTCTAAAAGTAGTGAGTCACCCCTAAGAAATTCCAAGAAATGCCTTTTGGGTTTTTTTCACGGTAATGTGAATAATACTGTAAAATAATGTTATGAATGTACGAAATATTCATTTATCAACAACATTTCTACCTTCTCTTTCTATTCTCTGCAAGTTTTGGGGTAATTTTCACTCCTAAAGGGGTGAAAAAATTTTTAGTATTTTTTTCGACGGAAGTTTATCAAAAATTACAACGCGGGGTTTGACGCTCGGAATGCCCCCCCCCCCCAGCGGGATCACTTGTATGTTATGTTTTTTGGATCGCTGATTACGAAAATCGGGATCCCATGGCTCTAAAAGTAGTGAGTCACCCCTAAGAAATGCCAAGAACCACCCCTTTTGGGTTTTTTTTCGCGGTAATGTGAATAATACTGTAAAATAATGTTATGAATGTATGAAATATTCATTTATCAACAACATTTCTACCTTCTTTTTCTATTCCCTGCAAGTTTTGGGGTAATTTTCACTCCTAAAGGGGTGAAAAAATTTTTAGTATTTTTTTCGACGGAAGTTTATCAAAAATTACAAGCAAACTAAAAAATGTATATCTCTACCTATTTTCTAAGTATTAGTTCAATTTAAAGGCGATATAAGGAGTAGTTTTCACCCCCCAGGGGTTGGAAAAAAATTTTTCATTGTACAATCCCCATTCATCTAAACTCAAATCAAAAAGTGAAAGAAAAAAAAATCCATCATTTTTCCATTTTACGTCAATTTGGGGGTAGTTTTACCCCCTCTGTTTAACTCTAAGCATAAAACTTGTCCTTATTTTAGATGGGCATACTGAACTAGAAGAATATCATTACAATTACCACATTCATACCATTATTTTACAGTATTGTTCACATTACCGCGAAAAATGAGGTGGTTTTTGGCATTTTAGGGGTGACGCACTATTTCTAGAGCCGATTTTCGTGCTCAGCGACCCAAAAAACATAATACAGTCCCGATGAGGGGGGCATTCCGAGCGTCAAACCCCGCGTTTTACATGGACTATAGACGCAGTGCGCGAATCTGCATAAATCTTGCGCCTCTCATTAAACAATTGCGTGTTTTAGGGTTCCGGCACTTCTACCTTTGGGGACTTTTAGTATATTATTAAGTACATGTACCTATACCCATTTCCGGTGAAAACAGCTTTATGTAAATTTGTCCGAATTTTCAGTGGTTTTCAAGCTAATTTGACTGCGCTATACTATGCTTTGTATGTGTATAATAAATTTATTTTAATTTCAATAGTAGTGGTATCAGAACTGATAGGGAATCAGGTAGAATAACAATTTTCTGCTATTTTGAAGTAATTACAAACTTGAGAGCTTCATATATAGCTATCGCTTCTGCTGTAAAAACGGAGCACTCTGTTTTAAGTTTCATTTTACTCTCAATATTTTTTGAAGGTTCAATATGCGCATTCTGTTCCACTTAAAGAGTTAAAAGCATATGTATACGCTAGCCCGGAACTTGTATATTTTTCTAGTGTTATGTTTATAGAATTTATTATACTCATCCTCAGATTTTTCACTGTAATAAGATATAGATGCACTCAGATCCGTAAATAAGGAAAAATAATTATAGCTGTTAAAACAGTTATCATCATAATCAGTGTTTGAGAGCAACTGAGAACATTTACGTAATACAGAAAGAAGCGAGCGGTGGAGAGTTCTTTTTCAACACGCTTTTATTAGGTCGATCTTTTATTAGGTTCACCCACTTCTAATTGTTATATCATTATGAAACTTGGCAATTGTGTGTAGCTCTGATGACAATACAATATAGTATACTCAATATTATAATATGTTCAAAATGGTCTCCTCCCCAAGATGGCAGATTATCATTTTATTTATAACCCCTTGATACGGACATCAAAAGATAAGTAGAAAACAAATATGTGATCAAAACTTAAAAATTCAAAATGGCGACGTCAACATGGTGGATAGGTTTTATCAATTATCATCGGATTCGACTGAGTTATCGAGGTTGCAGATTACAGTTATCCGGTCCAAATTTAATAATTCAAAATAATGGCGTCAAAATGGCGGATAAGTTTTGTAATTTATGTTCTGATTCGGATGAAAATCGATATCTGGGGATTTTCGAGGTCGCAGATTAATAAATATTTAGTCGAATTCTTTACATAAATGTCGAAAATGACAAAATTATCTCCTTAAATATAAGACTAAAAGGTAAAGAAATAAATTAATACTTTAAAAAACTAAAAAACACGCTTTTATAAATACTGCACTAAAAAGCAAAAAATAATCATCGAACCTGTTCTCTCTGTCTACCCCATAAAGGCCTTAGTGTAATTAAATATAGTATTTTAGTATAAAAGCGTTGTTCGTTACAAACACGGCTTGTACTAAGGTCCTTACGGGATAGACAGAGAGAACAGTTTCGATGATTATTTTTTGCTTTTTAGTGCAGTATTTATAAAAGCGTTTTTTTTTTTAGTTTTTTAAACTATTAAATTATTATCGAGTATTTATTGGTCAAATCGAAGATATTGTGTGTACGTACATCAACTTAAACTCTCTTTCTAACACGCGCTACTACAAATGAGGTTAGAAAGGGTCCATCTCTATCGGTGGTGAGTTTAAGGTGACGCTGATCGTACATGCTGAATGCACATGTGTACTTACATGTGGGGCGTCGACAAGAGTCGACTTCATATACACTGAAAAAAGTATTAGTGTAATTTTACAAGCATGTAGTTCTGTAACCAGTGATAATGATTAGAATTTTACAGATTGGATGTTAAATTGCACCATTGTTGTAAAAATGCATGCGCAGTGTGATATGATTTTACTCATACTCATAATTCTTCATAGTACGTTATTTTCAGTACTACAAGAATGGATTAAATTTATTATTTTTAGGTAGGTAACCTATAAAATAGAGAAACCCTTTAACCGTTTCAGAGGTGAAACGCGTTTTCACATTTTTTAACTTCCTAAATTACCTAGACTTAAATACAATAAAGACACATATATACAATATGCTATTGTAGATAAAAGTAAGTACATGCTTTCCCTGACGTAATACAAACAGAAAAAAATTAAGTGTAAGTAATAAAAACCACATGTTAGGAGAACATTGTTTTTACTGTATAAAACATATACCGGGTGATTTTTTGAAAACGAGTCACCCATAATAACTCGAGAACCGTTAAAGATTTTTTTTGCAGTAAACGGCATTTTCTTGAATGTCAAGGGGGACACATTTTAACGAGAAAAGGTGTAATCCAAACCTCACCCCCTCACCTCTAGCCAAGTTTATAATTTCAAATGGCACCCCTAATTTTTTTCATCGATTTCTAATAGCAGAATTTTGTTGGAATCCAATCGTAAAAAATAATGTGACCTTGAAGAGGAAAATTTTTGGGATAAATGCAAAAAACTGAATTTTTATGAAAAAGTGATAAAAGCCATAAAAATCTAGGTAATGTGATATTACATTTGGAAGGCGCACATTGGCAATTGCCTTTATGTTAAAAAAATCTCCATTACCCCAAACTACCTCCACTTCAAAATTATTTAATGTGATACCAACTTAGTAGACTACGTAGAATTTATTACAACCATTAAAAGTGTCACTTGTTATTTGTGTAAAACGAAGTAGCAAACATAAAAAATCTGACAAAAAAGAGTCTCTCTTTATACTAGCTGGACAATAAACAAATGCACATTGAAGGTAAGGGGGGCAAATATTTCTTTGAATTATTTTTATCACATTGATTATTATTTGTCTAAATCTTCCTGAATATAAGTGGGAATAATTATTTTAATAAATAGGTACATGAATGCTTACATAATCGATGCCAATTACTTGTTTTTAAGTAAGAAAATGCTGTAATCGTTTCGCCAGTCACTCCTAGCTTCCCTTTTTTTTACATTAATTAGACTAATTTTATGATACACCAGATGTTAATGCTGCAACTAAGCTATTTATAAATAAATTAAAAATTAATATAGAAAATAATACCAAAAAGGTAAAAATCACGAATAACGAAAAAAGAAGTCAATGGATTACCAAAGGGTTAATTACCTCAATAAATAAAAAGAATGAATTGCATAAAAAACTGAAAGCTCAACCAAACGATACTAATTTAAAAACTGAATATAAAAATTACAGAAATAAATTAAATTTACTTATAAAAAACACAAAAATTCGCTATTACAAAATGCAAATAAATAAAAATAAAAACTCCTCAAAAAATATATGGCAGTGCGTTAAAAATATTTGCAACGAAAATTATAAAAAGGAAAATAAGATAGATATGATAAAACTAGATGACAATTGTATAGTAAATAACAAAATAGAAATGGCTAACTTATTTAACAACCATTACGCTAACGTAGGGAAGAATCTTGCAAAAAAAATAACCGTCCCTGAAAACTATATCGACCACCTTGACAGGAAAAATAATTCCATATATCTTTACCCAACTAACCCGGTAGAAGTAAAAGACATTATTATGAACTTAAAGTTAAATAAAGCTCCAGGTAAAGATGGTTTAACAGCGGAAATTCTAAAAGAAATCAATGATATAGTATCAATACATTTTGCACATTTAGTAAACAAGGTTATTGCAGAAGGAATATTTCCTGATGAATTAAAAGTAGGAATTATTAAGCCACTTTATAAAAAAGGGGATAAAACAAATATTATAAATTATAGACCTATTTCATTGATTTCAAACCTCGCAAAGGTTCTGGAAAAAATTATAAAAAAACGAATTACTAACTTCACAACGAAATTTAAAATCCTATTCGATATGCAATTCGGTTTTCAAGAGGGTCGCTCAACACAGGATGCTATAGCATACGTTACGCAAAAAATATATCAAAAGCTAGATAGTAGCGAACCTACAATTTGCATATTTGTTGACCTAGAAAAAGCGTTCGACACGGTCAGTCATTCTAGATTATTAAACAAATTAGAACATTTAGGGTTTCGTGGTAATGCACTTAAATTAATGGAGAGTTACCTTTCAAACAGAGAACAATATGTACAAATTGAGCAGTCACTAAGCCAACAAAGAATTGTAGAATATGGAGTGCCCCAAGGTACAGTTTTGGGACCTATACTGTTCAACCTCTATTTAAATGATCTGTTGACATTACCATATAAAGGAACGATACTTAGTTTCGCGGATGACACAATCATTATGCATAGCGCAAAAACCTGGACACAATTAAAGCAAGTAATCGAAAAAGAATTTAAATTAATAAAGAATTGGTTCGATAAAAATCTACTAACCATCAGTTGCGAAAAAACTAAGTATCTTCCTTTTACATCATATCAATCAAACTTACCTAATCTTGGTCCATTACAAATTTATCCTGAAAAAAATAAAAAAATAGAAATCGAAGAAGCCGAATATATTAAATACTTAGGAATAATAATTGGTAAACATTTTAGATGGGATATGCAAGTAAACAACACTATAAAAAAAATAAGAACTTTACTTTCAAAATGTAAATACTTGAGACAATTTCTAGACTTACCTCAGATGTGTGTGTTGTATTATGTCCTTATTCAATCTCAATTAACTTATGGCATTATTGGTTGGGGAGGAGTTAATAACAACTACCTAAAAAACTTAGAAATTCTACAGAAACGCTTCTTAAAAATTAGTTTCCAAAAAGATAACACCTATCCATCCAATAATTTATATAAAGAAAGCAAAATATTCGACATCAGGCAGCTTTACTGTCAAAGCATACTAATATTTCAATTCAAACATAAGAACGAATTGAAATATAAAACACATAGCCACGACACTATACACAAGAATACCATTAGTGAGAGAATAAAGGTCAAAAAAACAATAGGAGAAAGAAGTTATAAATACCTGGCACCTAGGATATTTGATCTTCTTCCATTTGAAATAAAACATATAAACTCACTAACAAAATATAAAACAAAAATAAAATCATGGTTACAGGAAACTCCGCGAATGTTTGTACATCAGATAATCGATTCAAAGAATACTTACCATTTATAAAATTACAATACTCTGGCTTATATGCATTACCTAATTGACTATTCCGTTCTGTATTAACTCTATAAAATAAAAAGTTCAAAATTTAGTTATAGTAAAATAAATCTTTTCTATGTTCCTTTAACTTATTTAGATGTTACATTGTTAAATATGCATAAAACCTATACCTAGAAATACTAAGTACACCGAAATGTTTACTCCAACTCTAGTTTTAAGTTTATATTTTCTTGTTTTAATCAGTCACAAGCGCATGAACAATGTTCTTTTAGTGAAATGATTGAATTCATCATTATATAAACTCTGCATCACTTGGAGCTCGTAAATAAATATTTAATGTTAAATAATTAGGTGAATTATGTAAAAATATGTATGTGTGTATTATGTGTATTCAACCCACACACAAGTACATCTGTACTTTCGTGGGTTCTGCATGTTTATTTTTATACAAAATTATATTTAATACTAATTTATAAAAAATGTTAATTCTATGCTTTATACTAATTGTATTATTATACTCTTATTTTTAAAAATAAACATTATATTATTATATTATTATTATATCACTTGTGGCAGGCCTATTTTGTTTCGTTTTTGTTGCACTGAATCGTACACGCACTAATTTATTTTCAAAGTTTCATTGCGCATCGCAACGCTCCGTAGTTGTTTAAAAAGTTTAAGATAATTTTCAAAATGGTTTACACTCTCGCTGAAAGAATACAAATGATTTTAATTTATGGTGCCGAAGAAGAGTCCGCTCGAAAAACGGCCGATACTTTTAATCAGCGGAATCCAGGTAAAAATGTGCATCGTAAGTATGTAATAGAATTAGTTGAAAAATTCAAGAAAACTGGCTCTGTAGCAAACAGAAAGAGAACAAATGGCAATGTTTTGGATGAGGCAGCTGCAATTGAAGTGTTAGAGCACTTCAGTATGGATCCTACCAACTCACTCCGGAAAGTTTCCGCTTTAACTGGACTTTCGTATAGTTCAGTTCGGAAGGTAACGAAACTACACAAATTGCATCCCTACAAACTTCAGATCCATCAAGAGCTTGGTGAAGACGATTACGACCGCAGAGTTGAGTTTTGTGAAGTGATGACTAATATGATTAACAATAATAGAAACTTAGTAAAAAATATCTGTTTCAGTGATGAGTGCACATTTTTTTTGCACGGATTTGTGAATAAACATAACTGTCGCTACTGGAACGATGAAAACCCTCACATTTTTAGAGAAGATCATAGTCAAACACCAGAAAAGCTGAATGTATGGGCAGGTATTCTTGGGAATACCATTGTTGGCCCAGTCTTCATTGACGGAAATTTGAATGGCGATATTTACCTCGATTTAATGGAAAACATTATTGACCCTTTAATAGTAGATGCGCTGGAAAATCAGCATGACGAAGAGGGGAATTTGAATTTAAGTGAAGAACTGCTCTACTTTCAGCAAGATGGGGCTCCACCTCATTGTCGCATGACGGTTCGCCAATGGCTAAACGACAGGTTCCCAAATTGATGGATCAGACGAAGAGGACCTATTGAGTGGCCAGCCAGATCCCCGGACTTGACCAGCCCAGATTTCTTTCTATGGGGCCACCTTAAGTCAGTTGTATACAAAACCGCGCCCGAAAACATTGCAGATTTGCGGCAACGAATTACGCAGGAATGTAGATCAATTCCGAGTCCTGTATTTGAGAAAGTGCGAGAAGAATTCGAAAGCGGCTGTATCACTGTATGGACAGAAATGGCGAACATGAGGTTAGTAAAATAGCTTATGAGTCTAAAAATTATGTTGCGTTTCATGTTTACAGTAATAATTACCTAAAAGTTCAATAATAAGTTGGTATCACATTAAATAATTTTGTAGTTTAGGGTAATGGGGATGTTTTTAACATGTCGGCAATTGCCAGTGTGCGTCTTCCAAATGTGATATCACATTACCCAGATTTTTATGGCTTTTATCACTTTTTAATAAAAGTGCATTTCTCTCAAAAATTTTCCTCTTCAAGGTCTCATTATTTTTTTACGATTGAATTCCAACAAAATTCTGCTATTAAAAATCGATGAAAAATATTTTTGAAATTATAAACTGGGGGTGTCTGGGATAATCTTATCACGTGATAAAATGTGCCGATGCTATTGATTACACTGCTACAGTATTCTATTAGGAATGTGAATTCACACATTTGTTGCAACGTTACAAAAAGATCTGCAAATTTACGCGAGGACTAGTAAGTTTGCACTCAGTGTGGATAATTATATTGTAATTTAACAGTTACCGTAAAATAACGTTAGGACAGGGATAAATTCCATGAATCCTAACGTAATGAGACTGTAATTTTACATGCACTTTTTTCAGTGTAGCACCAAGAAAAATCCGAAAGGCACAATTTTGTATCGCATCTTTAAAGAGTGACTGACTAGCATTTCCAACCATATATTTCTTAGTAATTTTACCTCGATCCAAGTCCGGGAATGTGCTTTCACACCGAAGTACACATACTATTTTTTCTGAAATCACAATCAACATTATTATAAATTAATGAATTTGTATTAATGCATAACATTTCTTCATTACAATCTAACTGCTTACTAATAAATCCAATTTTGAGTGAGTTGGCTTGTCTGCTTGTATTTATTTACTATCTAAAATATACATAAAAACCGTACGGGAATGTTACTTTCCCGGCCTAGGCCAGAAAAGTAACATTCCCGTACGGTTTTTTTGATCGTTGCTTGGCAACGGATCTTTTCCGGTCTGTTTTCTGATAGTTTCTTAGCAACGGACTAAAATACTGGAATTGTGCATTTTTCGATCTAAAATCGCGCCGAAAATGTAGACATTGGCGATCGATTTCAGAAAAAATCGGTTCCGTAACGCATAAAAATGATTTCCCTAACGCCCTATATACTTATACATATTTAAAGATTTGTTTTGCAGAATGGACCTGTTATCTACATTAAACAATAATTATTCAAGTAAGGATAATATCGATTCAATTTCCGTTTAGGTTTATTATTCCTAGAGCCCATAGTCCCTTCTGCATAATATAATGCGTCCTTGTTACTGCTTATAGCATAAAATTATAGCTGATTTATATAAAGGGTCAGATTTAACCTTTCGGAAGGCGAATAATCGACGCATTTGCTATTTTTAGAAAACCGGAAACTCGGAGAACAATTGGGGAAAGTTTGTAATGAAATAGATCTTTAGAAGTTCATCGATACTTTTAACACGGCAAGTCTTTCATAAGAAAAGCCTTTTTTCCATTAAGTGGTCCGAGTGTATCAACAATTTTAGGCTACGGCCAACAAAAAAGGGATGAATGAAGTATGGATGTGCTGAGAGGTCCTGAAGTGGTACATTTAATATTGATCATGAAAATAGGTAATTGAATTATAAATCTTAAAGTACTTTAACGTGAACAAGTCTTGTGGACATAAAAAGAAAAGAAATGTATGAAATATGGATGCACTAAGAAAAGTTAAAGTGGTACATTAAATATAGATTTGTTGTATTATGAAAATGATGAAATGCAATTATTATTCTGGGAATATAATTCACATGCCACGTGTCTTTGCTTGCTCCAGTTAAAACCACTAACCTACCTAGTTACATAGCTATTAATAAGCGACAATAAAACACTGTTGCGTTGCTATGCCTGCAAGACAAACTTCTTTTAAATTTTTTGTCATGTAATTCAGATTGATATTCAAATTCAAAGAGAGGATCTGACTGATTGGCCTTAACCACCGCCACCTATTGAATGGATCTATTGTGATGCTCTGATTCTAGTTTCACTTAGCGCTTCTTGTTCAGCTTTGTCTTTTGTATCAAACACCATAGCCTTGATAAGTGTTGCATAGTATAGCTATCTGCCATTGGTCTTTTTTTTTCCTTATGGGCTGCGGTGCCGAAGCCCCGCTGTACTGAAGCTTGAGCTTATTGTACCTGCCATTGGTCTTTCCTCACGAAATAGTTGGTATCTCGGTCTAGCTAGGCCCACACAATGGCATAACACAAATACTGAGGTTTTCTCTTCTTCTTGACAGACTCTGCATGTTGCAACCTCTGCCAGGTTATCAACCTCTCATATGATAGATAGATAGCGTTTATTTAACCACATTATATACATGTTTGTACATTTGTAGCAAGTCAACTAGGCAAAACCAATAATAACAAAAAAAGAAAAAAAGGGTAAATATCACAGATTTTGTAATCAGTACGGTATAAAACGAAAGCTATCTTACAGTACATTGATTATCATATAGTAATAAGTAAGAAAAAAGTAATAAGTAGTAAATAATAATAATAATAAAAGTCTCTAAGACTAAGTCTCCTCCACATCAATATAAAATGCTTGACTGTAGATACTTATAAATTAATATTTATTAAAGTGATGACTTTGAGTAATCATCAACTGAATAAAAACAGTGATTCAGTATAATTCTTTTAACAGCGTTTTTAAAGGGGTCTAAATTGAGTAATTTAACTTCAGGTGGTAGTTTATTATACAGATTAAGGTTTAGTGAATTGTTTTCTGATTTTTTTAGCCTAAAACGAGGGTTCCTTAGTAAATCTGCAGATCTTGTTCTGTAACTGTGGATATCAGAAGGAGTATCAAAACTAGTAATGTTTTTATGTATTTCGATAAGGGAAAAATATATATATAAAGATGGTAAAGGCATTATGCCAAATTTTAAGAATAGTGGCTGACAGTGTTCGCTATTGTTATTAATTCCAGCAATTGTTCTAACCGCTCTTTTTTGGAGCCGAAATATTTTTATGGCATTACTTGAATTTCCCCATAAGATTACTGCATATGAAATGCGAGAATGAAATAGTGCAAAATATGTTGAAAGTAGTGTGTTAACACCCAATACTAACCTCAACTGGCGTAATACAAAAATTATACTCGAAAGTGATTTGCCTAGAACGTCAACATGACCACACCAATTCAGTTTATCATCTATTGTAACGCCTAACAGCTTAACGTTTTCTCCATGTGTGATGCTGTGATTAGACGATGCAACAAGTTTCTGTGATTTATTACTGTTTAATTTTAATTTATTTGTAGTAAACCATTTGTCAGCAATTTCCTCAATTTGCCGTAAGTTATTACTAAGAGAAGTACAATCCTTATTTGAAGCAATCAATGTTGTATCGTCTGCGAAGAGAACACAATTATAAGCCTGAAGAAATTGACAAATATCGTTGATAAATAATATGAATAGGATGGGCCCCAGTACAGATCCTTGAGGCACGCCGTGTTTAACATCACTTAAATCTGAGTTAATATTATTAACACTGACAAATAGCTTCCTATTTGTTAAATAGGACGTGAAAAGAGATAGGGGCAAACCTCTTATACCATAACATATTAATTTCTAAAGTAGCAGATCGTGAGGAACGCAGTCAAAAGCTTTAGAGAGATCACACAAGGCGATTCCTGTGTGCTTTCCTTTCTCAAAGCCACGAACTATGTCATCCACCACTCTCCGTACTGCTTGCGTTGTCGACAACTTGGGACGGAAACCAAATTGATTTGCTGAGATTACAGAATTATGCTCAAGATACGCGGACAGAGCCCATTTTAAAAGAATTTCAATTAGCTTCCCAAAAATGGGAATAATCGAGATTGGACGGTAGTTGTCTAAAAACTTCATGTCACCCTTTTTATAAAGTGGAAGCACTTTTGTTATTTTAAATGCATCCGGGAAAACTCCTTCGCTGAAGCATCTATTTATTAAAGCTGTAAGGGGGCCTAAAATTATATCAATGGTGTTTATAATTATCTTACTATTTAAATCATAGGCATCAGTACATGGAGACTTTTTTAGAGCATTTACTGCATCAAGTACGTCATGTGTGGTAACTGGTCTGAGAAAAAAGGAATCAGCAACGACAGGAATTTCTCTTAATATATCATTTACGCTTATATCACTCTTTGGAAGTGCTTTAAGAATATCTTCCGCTGCTGTGCTAACATGTTTATTGAAACCATCCTGTGTCAAAGCAGGATCTATTTGGGTTTTCGATGAATAAATATTGTTACGCTCATAGTTTATTAATTTCCAAGCGTCTCTAGATTTGTTGTCAGAGCTTGCAATATGTTGATCATAGGCAGCTTTTTTTGTTATATATATCTCGTGCTTATAACTTTTAAGTAAGTCTTTGTAAATCTGGAATTGATTAGGATCTTTAGTTCCATTGCAAATTGTCTTGACACCAAACAATGTGTCCCGCATTTTATGTAAGGACTCGTTAAACCAATTGATTGGTGGCTTGTTATTAATAAAAGGGCATTTTTTAAGTGGAAAATGTTGATCGACTAGGGATTTATATTTGTCAACTAGAAAATTCGACAAAAAGTCTATACTATAATCATTATTGTAAAAAATGTTCCAGTTGAGACCGGAAAGAGAAGCGCGTAATTTGCCAATACCACTATTTGTGATACGCCTTCTGTACACTTTTCTAGGAGAATCAGTAGTAGTTTTAACAGTCATATATTGGCCTAAATGATCTAAAAGACATGGTTCAATTACATTAGCTTAAAGCATAAACATTTTTTTCTAAAGTAAGAATATTGTCTAAACAACTAGATGATTGCACGGTGACTCTTGTACTGTCATTGATAACTATATCAAGACCAAAAGAATCAACGAGTAATACAAAGTCAGTCAAAAGTGAACTTTTCTTATGAAAGTTTATATTGAAATCACCCATAAGTACAATCCTAGAATTACCAGTAGAGTATGTCTATTAAGCCAGAAGATCCACCACTATAGTCTAAGAGCTGAGCACGAAATTTCGATATGACTCAGGTCATGAAAAGTTTCCGTAACAATAACGTCGTACACTAAGGGAGGACCTTGATAGCTCGAGTGCGGTGGGGCACGGGTGAGAGCGGTGAAAGTTGACTTTTTTTAACAAAAATCGGTTACGCTTAAAAATTTATAGAATAAGACATTGTGAATTACGTAATTGAAATGTGAAGTTGTTGACATGTAGGTTGTCAACTTGCCAAAAATTTGTAAAAAAAATTACTGCAGTTATAATACAGCGGTGAGAGTATAACACATGGGGTTTATTCTGAATAAGTGCGGGAGTTTTGAAACTTTTGGAATTTGCAATTTCGATGCCCTGAATGAAATAAGAAAAAATACAAAATGTGATTCCAGCCGACGGCGCCGCCATATTGAAAAAATGTCGCACAAAAACAGTTTCTTTGAAATATCTTGCATCGGGTGCCTCATACGGCAAAAAATGTTCTTCTGAAAATAAAAGAGCATTAAATTTTCTACAAAATATGTTCTATACATACATTTTTTCGTTAAACTGTTAAACTGAATAGTTTCGGTGCAGCAGCCGATCGAAGTCAAGCATTCTTGACAAAATTACAATTTTTTGTAATTTCTCAATTTAGTGTGACTTTTACGAAGGAGTATTTTTGTGTTAAGACAAAATTTGATTTCATACCTGAAGATTTTCAGATATAGTTGATTTTACTTGTCTACTACGCATAGCTCAATGTTCAATACTCGTTTCCACACCACCTTGAGGTAAAGTATACGGCGCGTTTTTTTTATATGGGCCAGTAACAATGCTGAAATATCCTGCTTCTGAAATATCCTGCTTCTGAAAAGCTACTTACATTTCTTTCCTGTAAATACAAGAAAGGGTGCAGTGCAGTATGTGGTTGTAGAAAGGCAGGGTTAAAATGTTCTGTAATTTGCAAATTTTGTAACGGACAAAGCTGCGACAATGCACCAGCAACAGTCGACGAGCTTCATGACGACGAGGAAGTCGACTCTCCAGTTGAAACATTTCTTGCAAGCATGGAGAACAATCAATATGTAGAATCAGTGAACAGCGCAACGGAAGCAATTTCCAAAGAAAGTATTTTTGAAGACTACAACAAACCTGGACCTTCGACATCAAGCACCTAAAACGCCTCAAGAAGTAGGCTAGTCGTAAATTAGGCCTATAGGGGACAACCACGTAAAAAAACGCGCCATATACCCTACCTCAAGGTGATGTGGAAACGAGTATTGGACGCGTAGCAGAAAAGTAAAATCAACTATATTTGAAGATTTTCAGGAATGGAAACAAATTTCGTCTCAACACAAAAGTACTCCTTCATAAAAGTCGCACTAAATTGGGAAATTACAAGAATGTTTAACTTCTATTGTCTGCTTCACTGAAACTATTTAGTTTAGCGAAAAAATGTGTAGGGTATATTTTGTAGAAAATTTAATGCTTTTTAATTTTCATAAGAAAATTTTTTTTGCCGTATGAGGCTCCCGAAGCGAGATATTTGTGTGTGTGCCATTTTTTCAGTATGGCGGCACCGGCGGCTCAGATCACATTTTGCACTTTTTCTTATTTCATTCAGGGCATCGAAATCTACAAATTCCAAAAGTTTCAAAACTCCCGTACTTATTCGGACTAAACCACATATTTTATGCTCACACCTCTGTATTATAACCGCAATAATTTTTTTCTTAATAAATTTTTGGCACCCGTCAGCAACGTCAGCAACCTATCCCTTACCTACCTGTCAGCAACTTCACATTTCGATTACGTAATTCACAATGTCTTATTCTATGAATTTTTAAGCGTAACCGCGATGTTTTTGGTTAAAAAAAGTCAACTTTCACCGCTTGAGCTGTCAGCAAATTCCCAAATCAGGGTCCACCCTTAGTGTATGACGTATTGTTACGGAGACTTTTCTTGACCCGAGTCATATCGAAATTTTGTGCCCAGCTCTCCGTCTATTATCCTAATATGGCCTTTCTATTTTGGTGTAGCAGTCCGTGAATTTGGCCGATCGTTCTTTAATAAACTCTTTGGCATGTCTCTGTCGTGGGAAACTCTTCCACCACATTTATTCTGCAGCCATTTACTAATGGCCCCTCGTATGTGTGGTTTAGCCCTACAAGGACGCATCTTTTCAGATCAGTTCATCAGCCTTTTCACTTCCCCTGGGTTTCTTGTGTCCTGTACTCACGCCATATAATTTTATTCTTACTTCCTGAGTCAATGAGGCCATTTATGCAATCCCATATTAGTCTCGAATCAACCTGCATGGAATCATTCGCCTTTAGCTCCACGTGGCTATCGTAAAATTGACAATGGACTAATAGACCTCATTATTTTCATTGCACATCACTGTAAAGCAGGTATTTCACCCTGAAATACTGTGGTATGCTTTCCTAGAATTCTCGGAATTGATTTCGATCTTATTTGAAAAATTGGCAAATATATACTTGGGGACTGTGGTATCCGTGGGCATTCCTAGAGTAGGATCTGCCTTCAGATCTGAGTATAACTTTTGGTGCTCTGTCTCGTGCTGTTGCTTTATGGGCGTTGTGTCTTGCATTAGTCTGTATACTACTGAATAAATATGTGTGGTGGTGGCAGGTCTCAAAAGGCTTCCAATGTAGCCGTAGGAGCAGTTTTTATGGTTGTTCGATGTGACGCTTCCTTTGTCATTGTTTCCACAAACACCAAAATATTTAAATACTACATCCGAATTCTATCACTAGACGCGCGTAGCACCAATGTTGGTATTACATGTGAATGAATAAATTTTCTTTATAGTCATCTCCAGTGTCATTATCATATTTGTAAAAATATGCATTAGATGTTAAAGTAACTAATTCATTTATATCGGTTAAGCAAAAGCTATTTTAGACCCAATACGGAACTCCGTGGGACACCCAGTCTCACTTTTATGTATTCAGATCATGTTATCTATTTATTTCGTCACTTTAAACAGAGTCAAAAATTCCCATCAATGGGACCCTCATTAAAAATGTCACAGAGGATCAAAGGTAAAAATAAACAGTTTTATGCGATTATTTTGTCATCTAATATAAAGTTCTCCACTGAACAACATGCAGCGTGTCTGCTCATTGCCTTAAGTGCAATAGGTTATGTATCACATTACCAATTAAATTCTGAATTTTTAGCAAACCAGCGTTTTCTTTCATTGAGCCAGTTACTATAATCTCGAACTCACTACTATTTAAAGAACTTTTAAAAAATTTATCGATTAACCCCATAAGGTTTATTGGACAAGGTGGAGGAAATATTTTTGTTCTACTAGCCTAGGGATAGGACTTAAAAACCAGGTCAAACATCAAAACAAATAAATCTTTATTTAACAAAAATATACGAACCGTCCCTTTTAGGGGACATCACGCAGAAAAACCACTATAATATATGGTAAACTCTAAAACAGTTTTTGGGATGTAGACCCACATTGCACTTGATACAAACAAAATTGGCTTTCTTGCCACACGTGGCACATCTCCTATCTGTTGGGCAAAAATCTACGATGTGATTTCGTTCACCATATCTCACGTGCTGTATAGGTTTTGGAGGCATTTTACCTTTTGTAGATTTCACACCATGCAACAAAATCAGACACAAATTTCTTCTAAAATTCAATAAACTTTTACAAACGGTGTCATTGGGACAAAATTTTTTCATTAGTAGCCAGGCATCCACAACGGATACGTCGAATAGATAAGCGAAAATGGGCTACCACCTACGTTGTCAGATTCGAGATCTATAATTTGCCACCAAGTCCATCCAATTTGTCAACTCCCCATTCCTTTATTATAATTGTTTATAATTTCTGGTTGAGATACAGTTATTTTTGACTTTTCATTTCTTGAATATCGGAGGACATTTCTGGTTCCAACACCATCAAAATTTGTACCAGCACACACAATTTTGTTATCTTTCCACTGGACCACCACCATATTTTCCGAAGAGCGATAGTCGAAATGTCCTCGTTTTTTTTGTATTCCAGTCCTTGCTTTTTACACCTCTCAATTGACAGTTTCTCAACCGATTATCTTGAAGTGTTCCGCTGGCACAATATCCTTTATCAGCAAGGTGACACAGTAAGTAGTTGTCAGTATACAATTTGTAACCCTCGTTGGAAGGTATGTTTGCAAGGTCTAGTAACGAAAGGACCACTTGTCCTAATTCAAAATCGTGTTTTATCGTTTCTGTTGATTTGCCAGTATATATATCGAATGCTAGGAGATATCCGTTAGCTGTACATAAGGCCCAGTTTTTGAATCCGAAACTTATGGGCTTGCTCTTGATGTATTGTTTAGTATAATGTTTTCCATAGTATGGAATAATGCTCTCATCAATGCTTAAGTTTTCTTCTAATCCACCAAATTTCCTAAAACTTTCATTTAGGCTAGAAATCAGTGGTCTCAGTTTATAAAGTTTATCGTGTTTATCGATTCGGGTATTATCGTTTAGATGAAGGTTTCGTAAAATGAATTCAAAACGATTCAGTCGCATGCTGTCAGATAAAATTTTTGGCACGTCATCTTCTCTGGCCCAATACATTCTCTTGTTGGTGTATTTTCCATATCCAGAAAGCAGCATACCACCAAAAAATACATATAGCTCCTCTTTATTGAGGTTCAATGGCTCATTTGTATTTTTAACTATTGCATAAGCATTACTCTGTCCAATAATGTTATCCAGAACATCTTCATCAAAAGAGAGTGAGAAAAAATCTATAGAACTTTTTTTATTTTGGAGATCTGCTGGTGGATTTTTTACAATGCAGTCTATATTTATCGTAAAATTAGGTTCCACTTTAGTCCATTCAATTTCATTTTCCTTTCTAGCTACTTTTTTGTTTTTAGTTCTTGCAGTGGATTTCTGATCGGATTTCTGTTTCTTCTTCGGTGAATTATTTTTTGATAAATTTGGGCTTTTCTTCAATAAAGGATTTGGTTTCTGCTTTTTCACAGGCCGATCTCGCGAAGTTTGACACGACTGCATAGTCCCGCATCTCAAGATATGCATTTGGTTTTTGGTTTTTAACAGGCGAAACCAAAGTTTGGTGCGATTGTATAAGCGACGAGAGCGAAAGATCTTCACTTGAGTTTTGCACAAAAGACGATGAAGGCATGTCGCCCACCGGCTCAAGGTGTGTGGAATGGTGTAAACAATCTCAGCTTCGGCTTTTAGCATTGCAGGTCCCAAATGATTTATATTGCCCTCATGTTCCTCATCTGGATAGTCGCTGTCCTGATCTGTTTCTTCTCCATCTTGAGGTGGAGTAATATAAATATCAGCAGAGTCAATATCGTCGTATTCCAGAGCTGCTAACAACTCATGTAGATGCAAGCTAAAATAATAAATTTTTATTAAAAATTGCCATTGTGCATAACGTCCCTCTAAAGGGACATAATTTTTAAGAGAAAATTGCATCAATAACTGTAAATATATGGCATAACTTAAGATTTCACACGATTTTAGAATGCTTTGGTAATCTTGTAACATGATAATAACTAAGAACAACATCTAAATGATTTTTATTTTTACTGATTTAGAATATACTTACCCGCCGCGCCTCTGGCTATACAAGCTTGGGTCCATCTATTTGTTTATTCACAATATTTAATAAGCAAGTCTTTATTAAAATACAGAAACGTATACTTTAAAACAATATCACATCAACTGTGATGTCAAGCACATTAGAGGTTAGATTAATTGTCAGGTAAGCCCGCGAAAATTCAAAATATTGACATCCCTCCTAAGGGATGCTATGCGCTAATGGGTTAAATGTAAATGTTCTTATTCTTTCTAGGTTAATCATACGCACCATATCACAAGTGATACATGCCAAGTAAAACCTCGATCCATTAATGATAACCAAATGGCGACCGGAAAATGATCTCTTTGACAACAGGTATACGACCAGATATCAGCATGGTAGTTCAGTCGGTTAACGCGTATTGTGTGACCAATATGCTACTGACACTAGCTATCGTATACCGAGTTCTAGCTTCACTCCCGGCACTGACAATGTCGGTGGGTGTGGTAAGGATGTATGTCGCCGTTTTTCCAAATGTCGTTCTGGACAGCCCTAAACTATGGACTTAAAGTTGTCTAATATATGTGGTGTACTTTGTGTTTCTGATTTGAAAATTTAAATATCTTAAGCAAAAAATTCAGAGAACTTTTTTGTAGATTTTTTTGTCGTAAATTTAAAACACTGCAAAATTATTTGTAAAGGTCATATCAGTTAGGACTTTTGACGTATTGTTTAAAAATGTCAATACACAGATTTCTTCGGACTATGTAAGATTAAAAGTTTCGGAGAGGTATGGAAGGTCGGTCGCACATTTATAAGATAAACTAGTTAGTTTAAATGTTAAATATTGACACCAAATGCTATCCTATCCGTATATGTAGTATTTGCAACGGGTATCGATTTACATCTATTCTAATATTAATTTTCCATTTATTAATTTTATATTGGAAACATTAAGTTATATTATTCAACGCCATATTATAAAATGTTTATCCATAAGCACATGTACGTACACGTACAGGCAAATTAATGTAATGTAATTTAATGGCTTACGATAACTCTGATTGAAGTTTCTGCGAATGAGATTGATTTTATACGTACCAACTGTTGCTTTGTTTAAATTGAAATCACAGAATTTACATAATCTCATTCAATTTAATATTATAGCTCTAGCCACCACAATGATTTGCATGTGTCCGATTCGGAGGCCAACCAATGAATTTGGGATTGATTTCGAAAATACTAACGATTTAAAGCGGGATAAGGGAATTCGTGTTTAATGACAATGATAATAACCATTATTAAGAAAACCTTATTCAATATAAAATACAACAAAGCAACCAGTTTTTATGTTCTAAAAAATATGTAAAGACAAAAATTCATAAATTCCATTTTAACATCGAAAGGGCATACAATAAAATTCGAATCAAGCCGCGGGTTATTAGCAATAAAAAAATAAATGTGTACTGATCATAAAATCATAGCTCATCCACCCGTTGCTTAAGTGCACCCTTGTGCCGAAAACGTGTCAAGGGCAAAAACAAAAACTAGGAACATAGTACTTCAATACTGATAACCCAAGTAGCACAGTTTGGACTATAGAGTTTTCGCAACTAAATATTGGCTGTTAAAACGTTAGGATGACCGTCGTGTGGCTGTAATTTGGTCTTCAAATCCCAAAGCCTTTTATTTCAAATATTTTTGTTGCTATATCGTTGTGGCAACATAATTGAACAAACAAATAGCTGCAATTGGCGGAATCAGCAGAAATATGCCTTCCACAACTATCGCAACAGCTCAATAGCAGCTGTAACAAATAGTTGTAATTTTTGGTTGCAGTATATATTTTCTAGCAAAAAAAATGCCGTTTGACGGCTAAAGCGATATTTTTCACATTTGTAGCTGTGGATTGGCTTTTACAACTGCAGATAATAGCAAGAAAAAAGTCAAGGTTATTTTGCTGTAGACGTGCATATAATTTGACAAATAAAGCAATTTATCTTTAAATATTCTATAATACGAATATATAACCAAAACAAAGTAGTGTTATTTTGACAAACATGACTGATAGTAAATTTGTTTTCAAATTATTGCAACTGAAAAAGATAAAATACAATTCAACATATTACAGAAAAACTAACACGGCAAAAAGGTACGTAGTATACCTGCAGAATTAACAGAAGTTATACATCAGTCTAAAATCAGAGCAATGCCATCAGCTATTTCAATTCCAGAATCAGAAAGTGACAATAATTTATGCGATATAACTAAGCAAATTTCGAAAATAGAAAAGAACCAAATTTTCCTCAAAAGAATTAACGCACGAGCCGGCTATGGCTAATCTGCGGTGAGCTAGGGTGTGGGTTTCCACAAGGAAAAAAAATATGAATATCTTGGGAAGGGTAAGCCAATTTAAAACAGATATTGACCAACAAAATGTTAAGATGTCTTCAGGCGCCACGTAGTTTAAATTATATATACTCGGGAATTCGGCTCCTGACAAGGAAACTACGAAACTTCAATTCTTTTAAGGGAAATGTTCAAACTAAACAAAATTATAAGTTATATTTAAATTCAGTGGAATGAAACCAATGTATCAATTTAATTAAATAATGCATATATTACTAAGCAGAAATTGGCACATAGAAATGACAAATATTATTAAATTATATTCATCAAAGGGAACTTCTAATACGCTGCTAATTTTTGTTGAACTAAACTTCCTAAATAGGGACTTAAATCACGCGGGATAAGTAATATAATAAATTAATCTAATAACTCAGTATTCAATAGACGTACGCTGAACTAATAATTGAAACTGAAATTAAGGGCGCAGAAAAGTGCATCACGAATGTTTTATAATATAACGTAATATATTGCCAAATGTGACATGAATGGAAAGGTAGCAATATTATTGTTAGCGGCCTGAGATTTGCAAGATCGACAGCTACCGCGGCGGGAGGCTGAGAGGCGCATTGTTTGGGTGATGACATCATCGTAAGTGCCTTCTCAGCAAAAACATAGAACGCCAGGAATTGGATTTGGCAGTGGAGAGACATTCGATAGTAATCAATATAGCATGAGACATTATTATTCAATATTTAGTGTGTATTGGTTTATTTTATTATTATTATATTTATAATTTTCATCCGTGTTTGCTTCTTTCTGGTAACTCTTACATCTCAGAAGTGCGGATAAAGAACAATCAACAAAACAAAACATGAATCGATTAAGTGACCAGTGGTCAACGCCGAGTTCATCCCGGGCCATAGTGAGTACACCTGTTGCTTCCGCCGAGCTGACGGAAAGTTCCCATACCCCGCCGATGACAGTTGAACACATGCAGAGACAAATCGAGCAGTTGAAGGAGATTGTAAGTACAGGCTCATTTTTTGCTGATAAGTTTGTTCATCAAAGACAAAATTGGACTTTTTATAAAGATGACAGATTACTGTCTAATTTTGATCCAACTGATGATAATCAAAATATTAATGACTGGCTAACCAAAGTAAATGAGTGTGCACGTATGTATTGTTGGGACGAGTTAACCACGATTTATTTAGCTTTGGGTAAATTAAAGGGAATTGCTAGAGTCTGGTATGATGGTTTAAAAACTACGCAGTATTCGTGGGCTCAATGGGAAAATTTATTAAAAACCACATTTCCTAGTAAATTAAATTTTGGTCAATTGTTTCATGACGCCGCGTCTTACAAAGCTCAAATTGGGCAAGATTTGCATGCATATTGCTTTACGAAATTGACTAAATTAAATAAGCTACGGCTACCATTAACAGACGAACAAATTATTGATGTCATTATAGATGGAGTTCAGGATAACCAGACTAGGTTAACTTTGCGAGCAGCTAACTGCTCAGCATTCGTTGACTTTGCAGCGTATATCAAAAATTTTCCAAGTGTTAAACAAGAAACGAGCAATAAGGCACGTATTGAAAATCGACAGCGAGGTTTCGATGACAAGAGAAAAGGAATTCTAAAGAGTCTGACCAGTTAATAGATAAATGTTATTCGTGTAATGAAATTGGTCATAAGCGAAATATTTGTCCAAAAAGACGAAAACTTAGAGCAGAATGTTCTTTTTGTCATAAATTAGGTCATGAAGAAAGCACTTGTCGTAAAAAAAGGTTCAAAGAACAAAGTAACTCTAATAAAAAGGTGAATTTTATCGGAACTGCTAATGACAGTATATATTATAAACGTGCAAAAATTAATAACAACACTGTTAAATGTTTCGTGGACCTTGGCAGTGAATGTACGCTGATAAAGCAATCAGTTGCTCTTAAATTTGATTTGACTCCGACTAGAGTAAGCAAAAATATTGTATTACATGGTTTTAGTGGTGCGTCATTCGTACCGCAGTTTCAGTGTCAGGGCCTTATGACCATTGATGAAGTAAGCCTTACCGTAGAAATGTATATAGTTGAGGACACGTACATGTTTGTTGATTTGTTAGTCGGACATAATTTTACTGAGGACGCATCTGTGTTGATTATTAAAACACAAAAACAATTAATGATTACAAAACTACCGACGCATGCTAGTTTTGCTACTAGTTCGAATAAATTTACAGTTAATCAAATAGCTGAAAACACAAACATACTCAGTTTAGAAAATATTAATTGCGGTGAGATTAATAAAAAACAACGACTGAAATTGTTAAAATTGCTGCAACATTTTAGGTCTCGGTTTTGTTTTAATTTAAAGGAAATTGGTCATACGAGGTCGGCTGAAATGAAGATTGAATTAAAATTTAATAAACCTGTTGTGTATGCGCCTTACCGATTATCTATCACGGAACGTGAAAATGTAAAAGGCACGATAAAGGACCTTTTAGATGCCAAAATGATTCGTGAATCACAATCAGAATATGCAAGTCCAATACTATTAGTCCGCAAAAAGGATGGTGGAACTCGTATGTGTGTCGATTTCAGAGCACTAAATAAAATTACAAAAAAAATAAAGTATCCTCTCCCCCGAATCGATGACCAACTTGATCGATTGGGCGGTTATACTTATTTCATAACTTTAGATTTGTCTTCGGGATTTTATCAAATTCCATTAAGTGAGGATTCCATTGATAAGACGGGTTTTATTACCCCGGACGGTCATTTTGAATTTCTCCGTTTGCCTTTTGGCCTATGTAATGCCCCAGCGGTGTTTCAAAGGCTTATGAATCGCGTTTTTTCCGACATAGCAATAATTTACATAGATGATATTATAATACCAGCTAAGACTTTTAAACAGGGAATCGAGCGTTTAGAACTAGTTTTGAAAAGATTACAGGAGCATAATTTGACGTTAAAATTATCAAAGTGTAGTTTTTTCCAAACATCAATTAATTATCTTGGTTTCGAAATTTCTCAGAATGGCATCCGACCAGGTGCTGAGAAAATAACTGCAGTTAGCAAAATGCCCAGTCCCAGGAATGTAAAGCAAGTTAGGCAATTTTTAGGCCTCGCCGGTTTTTTCAGAAAATATATAAAAGCGTTTGCAATTATAGTAAAACCTCTCACCAAATTACTTGAAAAATATGAACTGGGAATGGACACAGGAACAGGAAGATGCGGTCCAAAATATTAAACGACATTTAACTACTCGACCGATTTTAAAAATTTTCGATCCAAATTTAAGCACCGAAGTTCACACTGATGCGTGTAAAGATGGGGTTTCTGGAATGTTACTGCAATTTGAAGGCAGTACGAAACACGTTGTTGCGTACTTTAGTCGACAGACTACGTCCTTAGAAAGTAGGTATCACTCTTATGAATTAGAAACGTTGGCGGCCGTTGAATCCTGCAGGCGTTTCAGAGTATATCTAGTGGGAATAAAATTCAAGTTAGTAACCGATTGCAATGCAATTCGTAGTACTGCCACAAAAAAAGATATAATACCCCGTGTCGCGAGATGGTGGCTCCAGTTACAAGATTACGATTTTGAAATCGAGTATCGGGCCGGAACTAAAATGACACACATTGATTGTTTGAGTCGAATTCCTCAGCAAGTCTTAACCATTAATATTACAGAAATAGAGTGGATATTAGCCGCTCAACTCCAAGACGAGGAAATATGTAAAATTCGAGATATTCTTTTGACTCAGGAGTATACCACGATAATTATGAATTAAAAGGAAATGTTGTGTATAGAAAAGTTGGAAAAGCAAGTAAGTGGCTTGTACCACGTCTAAACAAAATGCAAATTTGTAGATTATGTCATGACGACCAAGGTCATTTTGGACTAGAAAAGACTTTGAATAAAATTCAGGAGAACTATTGGTTCCCGAAACTGCGTCAGTTTGTTACCAAGTATGTTAAATCTTGTCTTAATTGTCTTTATTACAAAAGTCATTCGGGCAAAATGCCTGGTCAGTTGTATCCAATAGCAAAGGTTACTATTCCATATCATACGCTGCACATGGATCATTTAGGTCCATTTATTAAATCCCGAAAGGGAAATACGCAATTGTTAGTTATGGTAGACGGATTTACCAAATTCACAATTCTTGAGCCTGTACGAAACACCAAAACCAAGCATGTGGTGAAGAGCCTTAAAGCCGTCATCGACATTTTTGGCGTCCCCACACGCATAATTACTGATAGGGGCACAGCATTTACATCGCATACCTTTCAACAGTTTTGTTTAGATCTGGGTATCAAACATGTTCAAAATGCCGTTGCTACACCGAGAGCAAACGGCCAATGTGAAAGGGTAAATCGCACTGTGTTGAGTTCATTAGCAGCCCTCACTGGTAACGTGGAAGATGACATGTGGGACACGCAAGTTAAGACAGTTCAGAGGGGGTTAAATACTACAGTACATAAGGCCCTAGGAACAACGCCGTCCGAAGTATTGTTTGGTAGCAAACCAAGAGGACTTACCGATGCTATCCTACTGACAGAAATTAAACAACAGATGGATCGTACTGATCTGGCTTCAATTCGTAAGCAGGTCAAAAATCGGATTGATCAAGGTCAAGAGGATCAGAAAAGAAGGTATGATAGAAAGCGAACAACGGCACGTCAATATAACGTTGGGGATCTTGTGATGGTACGGAAGACAGATGCGCCTGCTACAGGCCAAAGCCGCAAGTTACTTCCTAAGTATAAGGGTCCATTTCAGGTAACTGCAGTGTTGCCAAATGACAGATATGCCGTTATTAAAGTTAATGCCAAGACCAGCTTGACGATTACAGCCGTAGATAAGTTGAAACCCTGGATAACCATGAAAGAACAGGTAAATTCTTGAATTCTTGACAAATTTAAACAATGTTTGGCTGTGTGAGAACATGTGGATGTTTGCCCACAATTTTCATAGATGTTTGCCTATGAATTGTTCTCGAGTGAATGTTTGGTAGTGTGGAGAACACGTGGATGTTTGCCCACGATTTTCATGGATGTTTGCCTATGATTATTTGTTCTCGAGTGGATGTTTGCCCACAATATTCATAGATGTTTGCCTATGAATTATTTCTTTTCAAGTGGATGTTTGCCCACAATATTCATAGATGTTTGCCTATGAATTATTTCTTTTCAAGTGGATGTTTGCCCACAATATTTATAGATGTTTGCCTATAAATTATATGTTTGCCCGTGCTCAAGTGGATGTTTGCCCACATTTTTCATAGATGTTTGCCTATGAATTGCACGAACTCGGGTAGATGTTTGCCTACCTTTCCCCCATAATGTTACTTATGAGCCATGCCCATTTTTGTAGAAAACACCTATACAAAAGTATTTGCTTAAAAAAAAGAGGGTGGTGAAGCTGCTTAAAGTTTGGCTGATGCTTTGCTAAATACTAATAGTTAACTTTCATGCATGTAACCTTAGTATTTTTGCTTTTGCACATGCTAATAGGTTTGTTCAATCCCGCATTGAAGTAATTGTTATTAATATCTATTAGGGTTCTGGATCCAATTCTGAGCTGATTGAGGACAACCAGAGTCATCAGGATGGCCGACTGTTAGCGGCCTGAGATTTGCAAGATCGACAGCTACCGCGGCGGGAGGCTGAGAGGCGCATTGTTTGGGTGATGACATCATCGTAAGTGCCTTCTCAGCAAAAACATAGAACGCCAGGAATTGGATTTGGCAGTGGAGAGACATTCGATAGTAATCAATATAGCATGAGACATTGTTATTCAATATTTAGTGTGTATTGGTTTATTTTATTATTATTATATTTATAATTTTCATCCGTGTTTGCTTCTTTCTGGTAACTCTTACATCATATTACTTTTACACAGAGAAGGTTAGTTACTCTTGAGTTTTAAATAAACTATTTTTAAAATAAACAAATGACTATGTACGCTACGCGATGACGTGAAATAGGTACCTAAACAAATAAATATACCAAATTAATACACTAAATAAATACACAAACATTTACGTGATTAAAATAGCAATTTGGTAAAAGATAAAACTTCCTAATTCAATAATATAAAAGAAAGGAATAATAATAATGGGTGGATCTGACCTCTGCAGTTGACGTTTACGTGGACGGTCGGCCAGCTGATCGCAGGTCGGGTGTTCCAGCGGGTCGAGGGCAGTGGAGGAAATTACCAGTCGAAAAACGCTGCGAACTGATAAGCCGGACTACAGGAACGTCTAGCAGCTATCTCCTATCTTTCTCGAACCAGTGAATATTTAAAACCAGATCCAAAGGACTATTATGGAATTTATTATTATCCCCAATTAAATAAAACCAAAGCAAAAACGCCTAAAAATAATTCCCACAAATGAGGATAAATTAATTAAATAAAATGTATGCATACCTCTAGATGTTGTTGAGGCGTTTCAAATAAAATTTAATGCACGGCGTGGAGAGTGCAAAATTATATTCCGTCAACCAAAAGACGATTTTCATACCTCAGACGAAATTAATCCAAATGGAAAAATCTTTTTAATCCGAAAGAATTCGACTAGTGTTTTCTAAACCACTATTAAATTTTTCACAATTTGGGAATTTGCACAACAGATATTAACGTATAGCCGTTCACAAGTGTAATGACTCCCTTCTCTCTTACCAATTAAAAGTGTTCATCGCACATGGATGAATTAGAATTCAAAGTAGATGGCTCTACCATGGTGATTATAGAATTATTCAAATTTAATTAATAACTAATTTTATAGAAGTAACCTTTTAAAATAACTAACTTTAATTGAACTAGCTTAAACTATTTTTGAACCGTAACAAATTATTAGTTTGAAGTGTACGTGGCACATTTGTTGAACTTAATGCAGAGTACGTCTACGGAGAGTATGAACAACACGTTAGACGAGCTGATTGGCTCTGCCATTTTTAGTTAGGTATCTTTCCGAAACTAGGCCAATCAGGTGACAGCTTAATGGAGCGTAATTTAAAATGCTAGTTTATTTATGTTGGCAGTATTTAAAAATAACATATTTTTTACGTATGGCAATTCTGGAAGCGCACGCGCCGTCCGCTTAGAACTTTAAATGGCTACCGATTGTCCATACTCTCCCTAGACGTACTCTGACTTAATGTCAATTAATTCTCCTTCTTCTTCAATAGCCATTAAGCTGTCAAACAGCTTCTATAACTGATTTGCAACCAAACGGAAGCTAAATAGTTACGATAGTCTATATGGCTGCTTAAAGATTATTTTAATTTTTCACTTCATCTTAGCGGTCATATTTTCTGTTCAAGGAGGAGTGATGAGTGCATGAGAAACGCAGCCATTTTGAACAATATTTAATTTTTTGACATTTAATATCATTTTTGTAATATAAAAGTATTTTAATAGTTTCTAGTAGACATAATATTTAGAAATAAGTAATTTTGAACCATTTTCCGAATAAAAAATTAAAAATCATAATTTTGAGGTCATTAACAATTTCTATTAAATCAGGAAATTTCTGAGGCGCTTCGTACATACGGAGGTACAACTTCCATATATCACGAAGACATGACAATCGCATGTAATTTTATTCAGATCCATCGCCAAAATCGCTGATATATTATTTTTACCTATAGGTTAGGTGCAATGTTAAAGTATACATCCATTCCTGTAAACAGTTATTACAGCCTAATAATTTATCATGACCAGATTTGTACATAAAAACCGTAATCCAGCTTTTCTAACGTATGTTTATACCAAATGAAATTAACATCTAAATAACCATTTCTTATTTTACTGTAAATTTGCCACAACTTTATGGCCATTATAACCCTTTAAATGCCAAAAAATATTGTAACCATTTTAGTTGCCACAACGTTATCACAACCTCTTTAAAACGTCAGCGCAGCTAGCCACGATAGCCAAATGGCCATAACTTTAGCTGCGACAACGTTAGCGCAACCAATTTACAGCTACTTGTGTTACTTGGGAATGCAAGAAAAATAAGCCTAAAGGTATGCGAACCTTGAAAAAATTTGTACAAGCAAGAAATTTGGTGGATATGATGTAGTTATCGTCCTATTGAATATACTAACAGTCCCCTAAAATCTCAGCTGTGATACGCACGCCATATTGAAAAATGGCGGCCCATTTTCAGATCTTTGTATATAAATCCTTTACCGTTGCAGATAGGAAAAAAGTTTCAAAAAAAGATGTAGGCAATAATAAAACAAACAATTATTTTGTACACAATTGGGATGTTTGAAAATTCAATACCATTCTGCACCTCATAATTCAAAAACCGTTCGATTTAGAGAAAAAAATGTTAATATCAAAAATTGTTTCTTTTATTATTGCCTACATTATTTATTTGAAACTTTTTTCCTATCTGCCACGGTAAAGGATTTATATACAGAAATCTGAAAATGAGTCGTCATTTCTCCACCAAATTCCTTGCTTCTACTAATTTTTTCGAGGTCAAAATTTATTTTTCCTACACTATGAAATTAGAAGCGGATCCTTCTATATAAAAACTAAAGCCTCGCAATGTCAACGTTTAGGAAGGGAAGCCACCTGAAACTTATCCCAACAATAAAATGGCGGTCATGTTTCCCAAAATAGCCACCATAAAATTTAAATTACATTAATTTATTTTATTATATTAAAGCTTGGTGTCCAATACCAAACCGTAACATCAGTTAATATGAGAACGGATTTGGTCTCGTAGATGACTATGTGTATATTTCCATCCGCCCCCACAAAAAGTACAAGTAATTTCAACAGGATAAGTTGGAGTGGTTTCAGAAATCAGAAATGACATATTTATTACATTAGTCAAGGATCAATTTCTAAACACTCAGATTTTGACTTATTACGAATATACAGACGTATCACAGACTCCGATCTAAAATAAATAATAGTCCGGTGCTGGTTCGATTTGAGGTCTTTTTTTTAGTAAATCGGAATATCTTGGAAGGTAACACCTAACATCAATTTTTTTTAAAGTAAAAATGTTTCGACAAACATAGAAATAAAGAAAAATATAAAACATGTAAGGTTGTATTCGTGTTCCATATTGAATACCCGCAGTTTTTTTAGCAAGAAATTTTTTTTATCATCATCCCCAAAAACTTTAATGATTTGATAACTAACTATAATATATTAAAATGATTAAGACAATTTAAATGTTATGGCTGCTATTTTGGGAAACATGGCCACCACTTTGTTGGGGGATCGATTTTACATTGACTACGGGTGTGGACATGATGTATGGTAGGTTTGGTGCTCTTCCTATAAATTACAGTTTTTTTCTTCAGAAAAAGTTGTTTACATAGTCGACTATTAAGTTAGTTGGTGAAGATGGAGTGAGAGATCTACACAAACTATACCAAAGGATATGGGAGGTAGGTATGTGGCCCGATGACTGAGATCCGCAATCTTCGTGCTACATAAAAAGTAAATGATGGTCTGTGATAATTACCGATTGTTGGCATTTTTTTGCAAAGAACTTGTTTGTTAAAGAACTCCAAGAGCTGTGCAGCCTACTGGGCTTATTGTGCACCATTATTAGCATAAATATCACACCACTGAAAGAATGCTGTATATTTTTCAGTGCAGACTTCAGCATATTCGAAAATAGTTCCTGAGCAAGATAGTTTTGTTGACCAACCCTCCACCCCCACCACCGCCGCTGCATAAAGAACACTGAACTTAAACTACTTATCGAGAAATATTAAAAACAAATGTTTCCTCAAGTCATCATATATACATACATACACCACAGGTGCGGGAGGACCTACACATTTGGAGACAAGGGACACACACGCCCAATATCCGAGTATACTGGGATTAATTTCGTCTTTCGAACCCTTGGGAGAGAGCCCAGTGTGTTTGGCTCTCAACCAAGCAGACACATAAAGATGACACATCAAGATAAATCCTGAATTTCTTGGGAATAATTTCATAATTAAACTTATTTCGCAGTAAACAGAGTTCGAACCTGCTTCACTACAATTGCAAACTAAACTATTTTATCATTTTAGCATTTTATTAATTCACATTCTAAGTTAAAGTGTATATTTGACCGTATTTTGTGTAGTTTATTTACATTTCATGCTGAACATCAAGGCGTTACATTCGCACCTGGCGTGAAGCATCTAGGCGGCGGTGAAGGCAAGTTCATTCAGACAGCTTTGAACTATATGTTAAATGGTGCACTCTCAAAACAATGTAGCATATTTCTTAGTAGAGCGAATTGCTTTTGATAATTTATATTACAACTTTTGGTTAGCGATTCCGTTGGTAGTCTTGATAAAATTACACGGAAAAATTAAAATAAAAACCTATTTAAAATAATTAGCTTTGAAGTTTTAGTGTAGTAGTCTATGTTTGAGTGGTATGTTATCGTGTTATCTGTCACGTGCTATGTCTCTTGTTAGTGTTAATGCTAGTACCCGTCATGCTTGTAAAGAATTTTTGGATGGTTTCACTTATGTGCTCTGCTGTCCGCGGTATCTGAGTAACACTATCTAGCTTCTCTGTTATAATATACTGGTTTAAATTAGTCAATAAGCAAAGGATAATATTCTACGTTGTCTGGATGCTCTATAATTGGGTATCATAGGCCAGATGCTAAAGGTATCAAACATTGAGTTACCTTCCTCGTTAATAAATCAAAAGAATATTGCATATCTGTGTACCTCCGTTTCGTAGATTATGGTAAGTAACTATGTAGAAACAAATATACTGTGTGTTTAAAATGTGTTTTAATCGTCTTCCATGTCACCTCAATGACCCCCTTAAGTCGAAGAGATCTATATTTATCTGAGTAAAGGTTACGGGGCTCTACAATTTATAGTGGAATCAGAACCACTTCTTGAGGATAATTTACTATGAAAAATTAGCAAAGTGCAAGCCAGAAGCACTAACCACTGTGCTACCACCCCCCTGTGGGCTGTATCATAGAAGACGAGTATCCAATATCAGATATCTGGTTTCTTAATACTTGCCTACTATATGAAGCAAAAATCCGTAGCTAACTCCGGCAAATGTAAAGTTGGCGTATCAAAGAGTTGTTTTTTGTGGCTGACCTCTCTCTGACAAACAAGGATAAGGTCATACATATGCTGGAAGATCTTATTTCGTGTAATTTTTAGTCCCTTGAGGTAAACCTGAAAAAAGTAAAAAGTCCAAAAGTTCTGCGACCGCAAGACATCTTCTCTCCCGTTTTCGAGGGCGGGGAACACGATGGTAATAATATTTTCTGGTCTACCCTCCAACCACCTCTATTTCCGATTTTCCGGTGCTAGGCTTGCAAGGGCTTGTCAGATCAGGTTTTCTTTGATCAATTCGAATAAAATAACTAAACATTGACCACAGGTGACCTAACCCACTCCCAATACCGAAATGCCACAAAAACAACGAAAATCAGCTGGAAACCCCCTATCCGACCTACCCTTCACCCACTACTTCTAAACCTGAAAACCTTTTCTGCTAGGTGCTAGGCTTGCGAGGGATTGTCGAATCGATTTTTTTATCAGTTCAAATAAAATAAGTAAAGGTGACCTAACCCACCCCCGGGGGTTGAAGCTACCCCCGCCGCCAATAATGAAATACCACAAAAACAACGCTAATAAGCTCTTATATTTTATTAAGAACCGCTGCCTAAGGAATCACTACTTCCACACCCAGATTTTCTATCCAAGTTTCTTATAACGAAAAAAACAAAAAAGCAACTACGAAACGTCTAATATATACCAATGACTCGTTTCAATTGATTTCCTACAAACCACTGAAGGAAAAGTTCACTTCGTGTAAAGGCTGCTTGAGCTCCTTGGTTGCTTGGGTCTCGTTTGATCCAGGTTTACTTATTTTATTCGAATTGATGAGAAAAAATCCTATTCGACAGGCCCTCGCAAGTGTAGTACCGGAAAATCGGAAAAGGGGGTGGTTTTCCAGATTTAGGGATAGTGGGTGAAGGGTATGTCTGGAAATATTATCATCAACGTATTCTCCGCCCTCGAAACGGGGTATACCGCTTTCCAGCTGATTTTCTTTGTTTTAGTGACATTTCGTTATTGTGACCTAACCCACGGGGGTGGGTTAGGTCACATGTGGTCAATATTTACTTATTTCATTCGAATTGACCAAAAAAAACCCGATCCGACAAACCCTCGGTAAATATTGTCACCATCGTATTCATTCTCCGCCCTCGAAAACGGGAGTATACCACTTTCCAGCTGATTTTCGTGGTATTTCGTCATTGGGGGTGGAAGTAGTTTCAATCCCCAGGGATGGATTAGGTCACCTGTGGTAAATATTTACTTACTTTATTCAAATTGACCAAAAAATGCACGATCCGAGAAGCCCTTGCAAGCCTAGCACCAGAAAATCGGAAACAGGAGTGGTTTTTTCGGTAGTGGTTGGAGGGTAAGTCGGAACATGTCACCAGTGTGTTCCCCGCTCTCAAAAATGGAGGTCTTGTGGTCCGGTCGCAGAACTTTTGGGACTATATCACGGAATTTAATTATATCCAGGATATTTTACTTCTTGATAGTATCTTGAAGTAAATTCGATTTCATGATAATAACACGAAATTACATTGAATTATACATTTTACTTCATGATAGTATAACGAAGTAAATTCGATTTCGTGATAATAACGCAAAGAATCTTACAAACTAGCACATAAATGTAATTTCACACGAATGGATGACTAATTGATTTATATTCGCATACATTTAAAAATTCTAAACTGCGTCCAGATGCAATGCATCGTAAAAATATGACCTTAATTGGTACTCTCATGTAGAAAATGTTAATCAAACGGACGTGCGATAGACATCCAAATGCTCACTTAACAATATCCGCTTTGACGTCTTGGCCATTATATGCATGTAAAATCATCACAGCATATTTTATATTTACAGCACTAGGATGTGAAGCATTCCCACATCCTAGCGACTGATTCCATAATTTAAAATGCAGATCGAATAAAAAAACTCGTAAATGTTTTGTTGTTGATGCTTCAGTTACGTTCACAATTTTCATTAACTTTAGTATAACTAACTTAGCATGTTGGCGCTGTTTCAAATTATAGTTTAAATATTGAATATTTAAAGGTGTATAAATAACATTTGAGATGAAGGCAAATTATGATCGTAAAAAATTAAACAAAATCTCTGATACAGCAACTACTTAAATAATTTAAACTTATTATATCTGGTTAAGTATGGTAGTTCCCTTCTCACAATATTTAATGTCTATCAATTTTAATTGAAGTACCGGAAGAAATACTAAAACTTTTGTGAGTTAATGGGGCTTATACAGGATGCTCTAGAGTCTTAAGAAAGCCTGCAGTCGTGAACAAGTAATAATAGAAACAGTAATAATAACCCTCTACTGCATGAATTACCAAAAATTCATAAACATTTTTGGAAAAATCAGAATCAAATAACTTTGACCTCAGGAATCATAAGCAATGGGTTTGAGTATTTCTGCTTTATTAAAACTACTTTTTTCCAAAAAAAATTTTTTGTTCCCAATTGGGAACATTATGGATATAACGTAACAATCAATTCATAAAATAAAGTACACAAACAGTGAATAAATGAATTATTTTATGTATGAAATTCTTTGAAACAATTTTTTTTTGAATTGCAGCATAGATGAACTTTGCACTTTTGGCACTTCACACGAGACTTGCCCTTAGAACTCTGAAGCTTGCATCTCTCTCGTTCAATTGTCCACTCTGGCCAGTGACTAATGTGGTCACTCTGGACAAATTGGTTTGGTCTTGGTTCCAGACATCTTCTCTTTTGGAGTAGTCCTGGTGTAGAAGAACTTGGCCGTCCTCTTTTGTTAGGCATGCGAACTCCTATGGAGCAAAGCTGTTCTGCCAGAAGAGTCTTGAACTCGAGGAGAGGCACAATTTTGTCAGTTGAACCCTGTTGTATTTTTATTCTTCTATGTAACAGCCAGGAGTTTACCACCACTACATCTATCAAGTGATAAAATATTCGGTGATACCATTTCCGACTTTTCAGCTTGATAGGGTTAAGGCCTAATAGCGAGTCTTGCAAGTCGATGCCTCCCATATGGCGGTTATATTCTTTTATTATGTCTGGACAATCTATTTCTTTTCTTGTATTTTCAGATTTGAAAAATCTCTACTTTGTGGATGGGCCGAGTTCCACAATGTTCGGAAATTAGAGTCACAATTTTATTGTCGTACCACCGCAAAACATGGATGTCGATCCCATCAAATTTTGTGGTGTGTTCATTGATTGTGCCTCTTAATTTTTTCCTTCATTTCCTTATCAGTCAGTCCTTGATAATTGGGCAATCGATTTCTGCGAACTGTAGCCACAGAATGAATTTTACGGTTTGCCAGGTATGATACCAGTGGCAATGAAGAAAAATAATTATCGTAAAAAAGTGTATGGTGCTTGTCACGTGGGATAGGTCTACTCAGTCAAAGCACTACGTTACTTGAAGCTACCAAATCAGGCTCATTTTCAACAGTTGTATAGCCGCTTTTCCCAGCAAATAGTTCAAAATTGTAAGAAAACCCAGATATTCCACTGAGAACCCACATCTTGTGAAGTTTTTTTGGATTATAAGTTTTTATGTTGACTCTTCCTTTAAATGGAATTATTTGTTCATCACAAGAAAGATGCTCCTCAAGGGGAATGGTCAAGCAGGCTTGTCTTATTGCTTCTATAACTGGCATAATTTTATCTAAAGTGCTTGTACTTTCGCTGTTGTCTGCGAAATGTAAAAACTTTTTGATGAGCTCGAATCTATTCACTGTCATAACATCAGCAACTTGTGAAATTCTTGTTCGAGGGGACCAATATCGTCTCGTGTTAGATTGTCTGATAAGCGACATCCAAATTATCACGCCCACAAAACGTTGTATCTCTTCAGAGCTAATACATATTGGTCTGTTCAGTTGTACTTAGGTGCTATATATACAAGTTTGATGAACAACTGTAGTAAAAAAATCTTGCGACAAAAAGTAAGTAAAAAGTTTGTAAGGTGTATCCAACCTTAAGATTTCATCAGGAAGTAACACACTCCCACCAAATTTTATATCGGCCTCGACCTTACCCGTCATCGACTTCTTCCATTTCTGTTTTACTTTTGTCTGCTTCTTCCCTTTTTTGTTTTTGTTTGATTGATTACAGTATTGAATTAGGGGAAGGTCATCTTCGTCTGAGAACCCATCATCTGCATCCTCTTCATTATCTGAAAGGGCACCTCGTTGCACCAATAATTCATCATTAGGAGTGTCATCATCATCAGACAGCTCGCTGTCTTCCCTCCCAGATGGAATATCGCGGGGTTGGTAATTTTGTATTACATTTTTTTTTCCCATAAAATACTTTAGGATCCATAATCTGGAAGAAAATGATACATCGTAAATTGTTTACTTGTAATAAATTTGTTTTGCCAATGCATAATGTTCCCAATCTGGTACACTGGTTGAAAAGGGTAGTTTTTGTATTTCCCCATGTAAAAGCAACGTTTGAACGATCTAGGTTTGTATATTGACACTTTATGTACTCATTTTGCATTTGAGTTACAATAAACTTACCTGTATTATATCGTAAAACAATGGAAACTGCACTCTTTTAGAATGATAACCTCAAAATGGAGGCATTGTGAAATAAATTTATAATTTTGAATCGCAGGCGCCATCTATAAAAACGCGCGTGGATTACTGGGTTTGGTTATGTTCCCAAGTGGGAGCAATGTGCTTACAGAGAACGAATATTGGAATATGGAATAAGATAGGAAATTCCAAAGTTTGTGTTCCCCATTGGGAACAAAATGCAGTAGAGCGATAATATACTCTGCGGAAAGTACAGACACCGGCTCCCAAAGATTTGGTCTTCCGAACTTTCGGGGAAGAACAAGATGTCTTTAACTAATATGCTTGAAGTTCTGATTCTGATCTACTCTTTTGGAGTAGTTAAGTGGACCCTAGTTGAGTTGCGCCAATTGGATAGGAATACCCGCAAGATGATGCATGTTCATAATAGCATCCATCCTATGTCGTCCGTTCCTGGAGTGTTCCTCCCATGCCAACGGGGGGCCGAGGACTCTTGAGTCTGCAGTGTATGCATGGTAAAGTAGCGCTGGGTATGGCGTGCAATATCCTCAGGAACTCGGACTCACTAAAGCTGTCTGTGAGAGATCATGAAACTACAGAAGTTAGCGCATTTTTATTTAAGGCAGCACGTAAGGTTGCAGATGATCTCGGTCTCGTATTCTACTTCAGGCGAGGAGGCCGGCGAGGTACTAGAATCAGTAATTGAGCTCGCGCCAAATCGTCTGATAGCCCAAATTAAAGCTGCCGAGTAGAGGAATCTGTTCAAAAAGTACGTCGATAAGCCCATGCAAGGAGTATTCTATAACAACATAGAGACACTGAGTTTATCGACAAAGCTGACCTTCGCATTCTTACGGTCAGCAGGGCTAAAGTCGGAGATTGAGGTTCATTGTGGCCTGGCAAGATGGTGTTATTAACACCTTGGTCTACTGCAGTCGCTTAATGGGTGTGGAGGTCCCTGACGTTAATTGTAGAACCTACCGTCAGGCCCCGAAGTTGCTAACTACATGTCCGATTTATGCTACTTCGGCCTACATCTATAGGCATAGCGCGGCTTTACGAGTGCTGTACTACCACCTACGGCCTTTGTATTAAATAGTTCAAACACCAGTGTCCCCGGAGAGATCGAGTCCGTTGTCGAGAACGAGAAGTGCCGAATCTATTGGAAATACTCGTTTCCGACGATCAGGCAGATTCAAGCAAACAAGCTCTCGACAACCAAACCAAGATGATGTATGTCATCGAGTTCTCGGCACCTGCCGAGACGAATATAATCTTGAAGGAAGGCTGGAATTTACAGTAACTGAAGAAGCCCCGAACGGCTAACTGCAGGAAGCACATTCCTCCTTTATAAAGGCAAGGACGCTAAAGATCCTAAAAACTACCGGTCAATAACTTGTCTACCAACGATGTGCAAAATCATCATCGCCACAATAACAAATAAAATCTACAACCACCTGTTAAAGTATCACATAAGGGTTGTTGAAAGCCTCCAGATGCTGTAGGGATCAGCTATTAGTGAGTAAGACCATCACGTAGATTGCAAAGAAGCGACACGGAAAGCTCTGCATGACATGAGTGGACTGGAAAAAGATGTTTATAGCGTTCCTCACACTTGAATTGTTGTGTCCTTTAAAACTTACCGTGTGTGCCCAACAATAACAGACTTCGTGGAAACCACAGAGATGGAAAACGGAATTGTGGCTTTACTACTCCAAAGGTCACATAAGAACAGTTAACATGGAGACTAAACGAGGAATATTCCAAGGAGATTCTCTCTCGCTTTTACTGTTTTGTCTGGCACTCGCCCCCCTCTCAAAGCAACTAAACAAATAAAATAGAAAGTTGACTTTGAAATCAGTGGCCATATAGAGTAAACCATCTGTTTTATATAGAGGACCTAAAATTGTTTGCTAAGAATGAAGCTCAAGAGTTGAATATCGTTATATTGTTCAGTAACCATATCAAGATGGAATTTGGGTTAGACAAGTTTGCCACAGTGGTCCACCAGCGAGGTAAACATATGGAGAGTCAGAATATGGTGCTGGGTGAACAATCTGCAATACGAAGTATGAATCTTGGGGAAGCATATAAGTACTTTGGTGTTGAGGAGTGCGTTAGAATCGACAACGACGAGATGAAGAGTAGGATTGCGAGGTAATACTACCTTCGCATTAGACAAGCTCTTAAGACCGAGCTAAACGCCAAGATCAAAACCACAGCAGTAACACTATTGCTATCCAAGTAGTTACCTACAATTTTGGAACTGTCTATTGGCTTCGAAGTGACATCGCGAAAATGGATAGGAAGACGAGGGAAATTCTAACAATGAGCGGAATTCATCACCCAAAAGCGGATGTGCACAGGTTATATGTTAAAAGGAAAGACGGAGGCCGTGGATTAATAGAGTTAGAATCTGCTTATGATTCATCTATCGTGGGACTGAGCGCGTATACTCGACATAGGAAGGACAAATTCTCCCAGCTAGTTAAGGAGCAAGATAAGGATAAGAAGTTGTACTCCATCCAGAAGAGAGCACGAAAAATCCAGGAAGAGTATCTGGGAGCCGAAACCACCGACGAGGACGCCAAGAAGAAAAGTAAAACCAGCATCGAAAAGAGGAATATAGACGTACTCTGTGCAAAGCTATTGCATGGAAAATTCTTCCGCTGTTTCGACCGACCAGCAGTAGACACAAAGACGTCTATGCATGGTTGAACGACTCGGGTTTGAAGGGGTAAACAGAAACTTTAATAATAGCAGCACAGGACCAAGCACTAAATACTAGATATCACCAGAGGATGATCTTGAAATAGCCTGTTGACAGCAAGTGTAGGATAAGCGGCCTTGAAGCAGAACATGTCAGTCACGTGGTGGCGGGATGCATTACGCTGGCACCATCAGAGTACACTCACAGACACAACAGAGTGCCCAGATATCTCCACTGGGTTATGTGCAAGCACTTCGATATACCAGTACCGCCAAAATATTATGAATATACCCCTGAGAAATTTGTCAATAACAACGACGTTACAATTACGTGGGACTTGCCGGTTATAACTGACAGAGAAATTCGCACTAATCGACCAGACATCGTCGTACATAATAAAAGGAAGAAATCCTGTTTGCTGATTGATATATCTATCAAGAAGGGCCATGACTGGAGTCTACAGAAACTGTCTGGTCAACCGACCGCACAAGAAGTCGAAGATCACGCTTTTGGAGACGGCGTATATTTTAAGGAAAGTCTTGGGCTAGGAGTCTCTGTGATCTCTTGTTGGAGTCTGCAATTTGAGCTGTTGGAGTGAAAATCTCTCCCATCGCCTGGACGGCCCAAAACCTGAAACGGGCTCCAACAGAGCCGAATCTCAATCGTGCATGAGGGATTTGATGAATAGTTTCCAGATACGGCTGAGAAAGTGTGTCCCTCATAAGTCTATAATAATAATAAAAGAATGGATGATTCCTTAGCTGACGCTTTTATCTATACATAAAGCAGGAGTAACAAAATTTGCGTGCATGCATACCCATATTTATTTTATCTATTCAGTGAATTTTTTGGGTACTTTCTAACTTTCAGAAAATTCCAATATGGCGGCCAATCTATACGTATATAGAAGGTAATACCTGCGTTAAAATGAAGGTGCTGCCAAAATGGCAGGATCTGCGGGAAAAAATCTTGGAACAAAGTTGCAGAGAATTAAAGTAAAGTAAATAGAAAAGTAAGTGGGGGGTGTATCTTGTATTGTTTTAGCAATATATGCATTTAAAACCGATAAATATGCATTATATCAAAATTTACACATGCTATAAAAGATGGCAACATGCTCTCAGTGAATTTTTTGTAGAAAATTTAATTTTCTACAACTATCTCCTCTACAATTTTCATGTTTCTTACCATTTTGGCAGCGTTTTTATTTTAAACATACATATATTGGCCGCCACAATGAAGCCGTCATTTTTAGTTTTCTGTGGTCGGAAAGGTACTCCCTACCTTTATGCCAAATTTCAGTTTCTAGCACATAGAAAAGCACCCAAAAACTTCACCGGATATATACATACACACGTACGTAAGAACAAAGACAGTTACACTCTACTTTATAGAAGTATAAAGATGATTACTGTTAGACAATTATTGTCACAACACTGAACGTGGTTATGATTCTACAATGTATATTTAACAAGGTGGTGCATTATATTGGATTTTGGAAAATCTAAATGCCTCTACGGCGAAAAGTTGTTATTGATAAAGACATTTTTTTCGCTTTTATCAAAAAAATTGATCAGGGTTTGTCCTCCTCCCACAAAGCCGAAATAATTTCTATGGGAATAATGGCACTTGAGGATTAGAAAATTAACTCTAATCGATATTTTTTTATTAGAAAAAACATTTTTTCTTTATCTATGGGAAGTCTTCCTCAGTCAGACATTTTTAATTAAAAAAAGAGAATAAATGTCACAAGTCTCCTTTTTCATCAAATGTTACGAGAAATGTTCATTATTAAATTTCTCATTTAAATATCTATAGTGGAATTATACAATACGATGAAATTCTATTAATATGTACTTATTTTTAAATTTTCTAAAGGGAAATTTTTGAAGGTGTTGGGAGGGTATTAGCGAAAAATTCAAAAAAGTATAGATATCATCTCTTATTAAAACACTTATTTAGCATACAGTAAATTTCAGTAAATATTTATCATATTTTATGTAACGTTATTTCACTAATTAAATAGTATTTGCCACCTATCACATACAGTTTCCAATTTTACAGTAAATTACTTCCACGTCCAGTGGAAGTATAGCAACGACAAAAAAATTTAAAAAAATTTTTATTGTCCAAATAGGCTTAAAATGTCATGAAACGTCGAGATTTTAAGTTTGAGCGAAAAAAAAAAATTCTGTCTGTCTGTCGGTCTGTCTGTCGGTCTGTCTGTAACTTTTTTTTGTGCGCACGTTTACTCTGGAACCGTTTAAGATATTGACTTGAAATTTGGTACACATATGTACTTTAACGAGATTTAGAACTAGATTATATTTTCATCTTGTTCCGTCGAAGGGTTGGGGGGTAAATTGGGGTAAATTTGGGGTAAACAGGTCAATCAAGCAGGTAAGAGTCCATAAAATTGGTATTTGGTATATACAAGAGAAGCTAAGGTCTTAAAAACATTTTTGGCATTAGCCACCCCCATTACCACCCCCACCCCCTTATTAAAGGGGATGAAAAAAAATTGTGATTTAGTGTATGCACAGGAACCAGAAACCTCAAAATATGTTTTTACTTCATCCACCCCCCACTATCACAACCCCCCACCCCGAGGTGGGGTATCGTTTTATGGGTTTTTGGGGTAGAGGATTTGAAATATTATATTATTAAAGATCCATAAACAATTATTTTCACATACAAAGTTTTTTCGTTGTGAGTGACTTGGATAGAGAACTTGAATGTGGAAGTAGTGATTCCTTGGGCAGCGGTTTTTTAGTATTATTTATCATATTTTGTGTACCGTTACTCCGATAACTAAATAGATTTACTCTATTTTACAAATTGATTTCAATAGATTTGAGCAATTTATGTTTTACCGTATTATAACAAGTGTTTATTAGTTTGTAAGATATTTTGTGTATATTAGGTTAAGGGTATGGGCCATACTTATTAGTACACTCATTAGGTTATATTGTGTGATATATTGTACTACGTACCGAGCTATCGTTATTAAATAAGAACGACGTTGTCTTTACATATTTGACCATCCTGCACCATCCAATTATCTAAACCACCCCCAAGGACCTGATTAGTCGGCCGTGTGAGCATAGTTGCCAACCCTACTGTTTTTTCAGTAGATCTACCGTTTTTTGGTTTTCTTCCCAGTTTTTAATCCGACCTGCTAAATCTACAGTTTTTTTGCATATGGATCAATTATTTTATTAAGGTATTACCACAGAGTACAGTAACTATACAGAGGCGAAAGCAAGCCTTCCCGCCAAAACCAAATTTATATACTCATCGCCATTTTTTAAATGGTACTTATATAAATCAACCTCACTTTTATGTTGACACTTAACATTAACTGATAATTAAAATTCTCATAAATAAAACCTAGTGCACACCTCAATCGAAAATAGGCGCCAATTATTATAAACAATTCAAATGGTAATATTTTTCAATCCAACTCGAAATACACTGTTTTCTCGGTGTATCCTTAAAAATAAAGAAAACATAGAAATAGATTAACAACACATTTCTCTCAATGTAGATGCAATTGGTACATAAGGTCACAGAAATTGAGCCATCAAAACTCAAAGGTGCCGCCAAAGCTTTCTCCTCTGTGTAGTTACTGTACTCTGCGATTTAATATATAGTAAAAAAAAAAAATAGTAGATTAACAGTTTCACTAAAATAAATTCCCAGTTTTCTATAGTTTTTTCTGGCTTATCTACAGTTTCCTCATCTAATAGAGTTGGCAACAGTGTATTGCAGAGGAGGTACTGCACGATAAACATTAAAATTTTGTTCGGGGCACAGAGTGACCGCCCTACCCTGCGTTCGCTGTTTAGCAGCCTTTGGGGCTCCTCTTTACAAGTGTGCCCAGGCCCAGTAACAAGGCGTTTTAATTTTTGCAAGTAAAATTTCACCCACTTATAGCGACGAATCAACCGAATATATAACTATTACCTATCTTAAAAGATTCAAAACCACCAAGAGAAAATATCTACCAAAGGAAAAATTCACGCCATTTGGTGGTCGAAACAGTGTTGTCAGATTTCTTGTGATTATAAACTTGCGTTTTCGTATTTGACAGTGTTCGAGACAGTGTTATTATTAATTATAAACTAAATAACCAAAAAAATACGCAAATATCAAACATGTAGAATGCAATCGATATTTTTTAATCACGTACTTATATATATGATAAATTGTTGGTACTTTCTTGGCAAATTTCGACATTGAACAATAAATATAGAAATTTACCTACGATAAAGTGCAGAATTTTAACTCGTCATATTGCATACTCTCGTATTTCGACAGAGGTTAGTTAAATAATGATCATCTTTCTCAGTGTGCAAAGCTTACGTTGCATAGCATCAGATGATCCTTGATAATTGGGGTCATTTGTATCTAGTACACGTACCTGTCTGTGCCCTCTAAGCTAATGAAAACTAATGTAAGGTTAGTATATCTCTCTGATCATTTATTATATCCATCAAAAGAGAAATATCTAGTTATCTGTAGTCCCTTTGCTAGAATAACATCCACGAAAAATAAGTTTTTCCTTTATTTTGTAAAGAGTAATTTATTAAAAGTGAATATGTGATATTTAAAATTAGGGTATTTTCAGTCAGTGGAATTTGGTAATGTCTTTTGAAAATGTTAAAGTTCTCACAATGGACAGAATCTTTACCAAATATTAATCCTCTATTCACAACGTCTTGGCAGACTTTTCTGATCCATGAATTATTCTAGTTGGCCTCTCTTTGCTGCATGGCCCATCTGTTGCCGTTATCTGTTAGGCGTACAGCCTCGCCAACATTTTTCCCATCAGCTCCTTGTTGATATCAGTTCAACAGTTAGAAGGGAGTCCTCTTCGCCTTTTTGGTTTTCCCTGAGCTGTCAACCGTTGAATATTGTCCTTTCTTCGATTGATGTAACCAAAAAGCGAGAGGATTCGAGGGAACACGATGCTAGGAGTCGCTTTGGAGGACGTATTTCTTATAGAATCGAGATGATGCTCTGATCGGCTGCCCAGGGATTTCGTAACAAATGTCTCTAGACCTACATCAATACGTCGTCTGCCTGCCTCCCAACGTTCCATGTCTCAGAGGCGCAAAAAAAGTTGTAGAGTTAGCAAGACTCATCTTTGTGCGCTTCGTGCGTTTTTTAACTATTTAACGTCGGCCTATTTCCGCTACCAGGGCCTATCACCGACGCCAGGAGACGAGCTACCCCCAACCTAGAAATTTTGCCGAACCACTTTAATTAAGAAGAGTAGGGATCTTTTACTTGCCTAACATTTAATAGACAAGGGACCGCCTGCTTTACATCCCCTCCGAAGGATGGTATATCCACTACGTAATCCTCGTCTGAAATTACGTAACTTCCGAGTATACACTGATATACAAGCCTCTAGAAGGTGGGACGAGAACGCTGTATTTCCCAAGATGGGACCCCATCTAAGTACTAACCGCGCTCGACGTTGCTTCAACGGAATATCGACTGATATTCACATTGAAGTCGTCTCTACGCTCGCCCCCTTTCGTGCTATTTCTATTACGCTAAATCTTGTTCAACTGGCAAGGTGCAAATTTTACCATTTGTATTTTTCGTTGAATTTAATATTTGCAGTTGTCAATATTATCCACAACGGTCCAAAGTAGACCATCTTGTTTTCTACCTCCAGCGAAATTTGTTATTATTTGTAAGATTGAAATTGATTGATTTTAGTTCATCTGGCTAGGAGTGGTGATACGATGCGTTCGAGGAGAAGTCTCAAATTTATTTCTTGCAAACAGTTTTGGCAATATTAGCTCATTTATTTTGTGACCATTTCCAAATATTACTAATAATACCTTTATTAACTCCAATTGAAGGAAACAAACACGGGTAATTTGAAAAGTAGAAAAAAAATTTTTATTATCGTCGTTCTTAGCTCCAAGTACTTACAAATACAAAAATAATAAAATATTTAACAGAAAGTATATTGCTGTAAACATATCTGTGTATGCTGATGACTGAAGAGACTGATTTTTCGAGCATACGAGTTCTCCAGCCACAACATTTTTTTTTTAGGTTTCTTGTATTTGGTCCATCATAATTCGCAATTATGGATTTCCATTGCAAGTGGTCTCCTGCTCGATCTTCCCAAGCATTTACACTTATGGCAGTTTTAATTGTTTCATATAGGATATCCTTATACCGCTTCAATTGCCCTCTGCTTCCACATTCCTTACTTCAGCTCCCTGTAGAGTATACACTCAAATTCAACAAAAAAAATGGCTAACTAACATTATCGTTAATTTTGTTGAACCAAACTATATTGATGGTATTTTTAAACAAGAGGTGATTGTTATTTTAATTAATAAAAAGTTGTCGTACAACAAAACAAACATTAACTTAAAAAATAGCTGAATAAGACTATTATTTTGTTCGTCTGACTATTATTTTGTTGAATTCTGTCAAATTTAACTAGATAATAGTATATTTTATTTTTAACTATTATCGAATTGTAATTCTAACCCAGTATTAGTTCGCTGTACTATTGTACTTGGTAGACAAACCAATATTATTGTCGTCTTCTAGAAGTTCTAAAAGAATTACCATAAAATTTACTTGTTTACCACGTAGTCTATTACAGAAATTATTCCCAGATGACGCCACATACAAATCACTGACAATAATCAATCATGCATTATCTTACACTCTTATGAATTTATAGAAAATTAATAACATGATTGCAGTGTTCAAATTCTCTCAGGGATCATCGATATATTTGGATGGATCTTATAAACGATCTCTAATCTTTGGTTTGGGTGGTCTGATGTCTCAATACTGAGATTTTGGCTAACCAAAAAAAACTTCATCATACAATAAAGTGTAGATCAACCTAAAAATTAGTTCGTGAACAAAAAACAAAGTCGTTGTACTATTTAATTGTAGACCAAATTGAAAATGGTTAGTGAACATAAAAAAATGTCATTGTACTATTTAATTTGTTACAAGAAGATATGATTATTAAACTACTATTTGTTTACGAAAAGATGTTGTATGACTATTCTTTACTGATTGATTTAACTATGAAACTAGATAGGCGCGATTTCATATGCTCTTTTTGGTTGAATTTACCTATCATTTTCTTTGAGTGTACACCTGAGCAGTCTGTTTTACACTATCTGAACAACATGTTCAGCCTGCCGAAGGCAACTTTGGGGTTAGAATTTCTATACTGTTAACATCGAACTCTATGTAGTACTATGCCCACCCGTTACCTAAGTGATATAAGTTGGCGATGGAAATGTTTCATTTACCACTCATAAAGCGACAGGTTCTTCAGCCTTTTAGTAATTTTATATACCCACTATAAAATTTCGCAACTAATTGGTAACCTTATAAACCTCCAATATAAACTCAAACTCACAACCTTATAAAACCGTTATAAATCAACAGTTACTTAAAGTGATGAAATTTGTTCATTGAAACCAGTGTTCAGATCCTGGGAGGCACCAAGTGTATTTAAATTTAACCGTCTGTCGGAATATGGCTTTAGTGATATAGTCAGATTGTGTTTTGAGCATTTGGTCAGCAGTAATTGTCCATTGTCATGTTTCCATATTGCTCCTGGTCAATTCACTCGCCGAGGAAGATAATACGTATTTAGAGATTTTACTCAGTCTCCTCGAGCTTTTGACAGAAGGCTTCCATTGCTTTTAGTTCTGCGTATATGTGCTAATGCTGTTAACGAACTTGTATGACAAATATAATACTTAAATCCTCATAAGCAGATAAAAAAATACTGCAATAAACCAAATATAGTCCATTACAAATGGATAGATATAAAGAAGATTTGAAACACATTCATCATTTCAGCATCACGTCTCGTAAAGGCAAATCAGAAGTCGTCGTGCAGGGCGTGACATGTTGCATATGAATTGAGCCTCATTCATGAAATGGAGGAATCGAGGGGGATGTATTAGGGTACGTTATCATTGCTCAATCAAAAATTAGTTTTTCTACTCCCATATATAAATTTGCTGTTTTTTGTACAGTCTGTAGAATGGATAAGTAAGCAATTCTAGTTAACTGAACGGATATATTGCATATACTATCTAGGATGGATGTGATGTGAAACCGACCAATCACAGTCTGTGTATTAAGTACATAGGTAACTATTCGTTTTAAATTTAAGTTAGTGTCAAAGTAATTGTCAGTGTGTATTTGTGTAATATATTAATGTTTAATAAATTTTGTAGTTTTTTTTAAGTTGGTTGTAGAAAAAGTACACTGTACAACTCAAGTGGATTTATCCATATCGCACTCGAAAGAGAGAAGAACTTCTTTATCGTGCGATATGGAGATCATATCCACTCTTGTTGCACAATAGTAGTTTGTGCAACAAGAGTGGAATGATATCCATATCGCACGATAAAGAAGTTTGAGCACGACGCCGTAGGCGGAGGGCTTCAAATCTTTTGAGTGCGATATGGATAATCCACTCGAGTTGTACAGTATACTTTTTCTACGACCAGCTTAAAAAACTACAAAATTTATCAAATATTGATATATTACACAAATACACACTGACAGTACACACTGACAGTTACTTTGACAGCTTACGCACTAATTTGATTTCAAAACGAATAGTTGTCTATGTACTTAATACACGAACTGTGATTGGTCGGTTTTATCCCAGAACTGATATGAGATATGAGATATATCCGTTCAGTTAACTGGAATTGCCTACTTATCTATGCTACAGACTGTACAGAAAACAGCAAATTTACATAAGGGAGTAGAAAAATTTTATTTTAAAACGAATAGTTGCCTATGTACTTAATACACGTGATGTGATTGGCCAGTTTCATTTCATATCCATCCTAGAACTGATATGAAATATATCCGTTCAGTTAACTGACTTATCCATTTTACAGACTGTACAGAAAATAGCAAATTTACATAAGGGAGTAGAAAAAATATCAATTAAGTCATATTAAGAATTTGAATTTTTTTTATAGGTTTACGTGCTTCTACTACTTGTTTATTAGAACTAAAAAAATACATGTTCTTTGTTTTCATAAAGTATCCAAATGGGAATTCCTTATTAACTGAATGTCTGGTAACGTTAGGAAGACTCAATGATTGTCATTATTTACTTACTGTGTAACAAATTAATTTTAGAAATCCAGTGAACATTTTGCTTACGCCATTTTTAAAAGAAAATAACTATTTTTTGTGAAATCATAAATCCGTAGTGCAGCTAGGTGTGATCACCTTACAACTGCTACTATATATTCTGAGTATTGTGTTTTTCTTTTTATTAACATTTGAATATCCGGTATATTTTTCTCATTTCTGCCAAAAATGGATTTACTGTATTAATCTCAGTATGTATTATTTGTGTAAAGTTGCGTCAGTGCTAAGCAAACAACAACGATGTAAATAAAATTCATTACTTTTGGCAATTAATAATGGGAAACTGGTTCAATATGAAGGACACACCATTTTGCGAATTTGATTTAATATTTATTAACTTCAATGATAACGCCGTTCACTATCTACAATTTGTCTACATATCTGTAAATATATACTAATTAATATTTTTCTTTATCAATTGCTTTTTATGACATCAAGTAATGGCTCCACAATATGTTGACTTGTTTAATAAAATATCATGAGATTTTGTTAAAAACTTTAACAATTTATTTATTATTATATAATCGCATTTAAGAGTATAACACCCTTATAACTTTATCTACAATCGGCATGAAAAATAGGCTTTTTGCTGACATTTTGAAAGCGCAAAGTTGTCGTTTGCCGATGATCTATGAATAATGACATTTTGCCGCTCGTCTCCCATAACAACGAGCGGCAAAGTACTTTCACGCTCGCTCGAGTGCTCCTTCCTTACACAAGTTTGCTCCGAACATTAACAATGTATTTTTATGACATAATATTGCACCAAAACTGTTGTCAATATAATTAAAGTTGATGTAAGAGTAACAATTAATTACCTAATTTATTTATACGAAGAATACGAACTTTAAAATAATTGATAAAGCATAAATAAATTGGCAGCTATTATGTTTTGTTCGTCTGTTTATTTTGATCACATATGCAAGGCATACTCAAAAAATGTTGATGAATTGCCGTTTTCAGCCAAAATTCAACTTAATTATTATTTTGATATTTTCAAACGATTGTAGATAAAATCAAAATTTCAAAAATCATAATCATATCTAACTTGGTATCTCATAGATAGCTACAGAAGCCCTGTGGCAAAATTTTATTGGATTAATTCCAATAAAATACGCTAAAACATTAACATTTGGTAATATAGATTCTGAATTTTTGTACATATACATTAGTTCCTTTAAAAGAAAGAATGTTCCTTATTTTTTATCCGCTACAATATATGAATATGGATATTCCAATTCAAAATTAACTCTTTCCTTAATAAACCAATAAATTCTGTGTTATAAAGTTGTTGCTTTTATTTTGACGTGAAACATGAATAAGGTGTACCTACTTAAAATGTTGTATAATTTAGACAATAAATCATTCTCGTGCACGACACATATTAAAGTCAAACTTTAAGTTTTCACGTTTATATACCATTATAAAACGCAAAATAGGTCCACATAATGTGGAGTCAGAAACATGCAACTATTACGGACAAAAACCTACTTAATTTATTAACAGTATATTATTCAATGAGTGAATAGCATTACATGCGAACAGAATACTATACTTCTTTTTCTATGACTACTCAACAGGAAATTGCACTTTAAGGTAGATTTGCCGAAAATAATAATTATGACAAACGGCGAGGTTGTTATGTAAAAATGCGAAAACGCACTTTTTTATTTTTTAAGCGGGGGAAAAAATAAAATAGTCCAATCAACGAAGGAAAAATAGGGGAATTAATTCGTGTAGTGGCCAATTTTTGCATAGTTGTCGGCGGGACTACTCTGAGCAACATACTAAAAGTCCTGACCGGTGGGAGGTGTGCGGGAGGGTGGGGAGTAGTTTAAACGTCCCCTTTTCACGTCTTTCTTGAATAACTCGAAAACTACGACCTCTAGCGAAAAAGTATTTTTATACAAAATTAAACTAAATAAAATTTTCTAGGAATAAGTTCCTATTCATTTTTTATGTAGGATCAATACTTTACGAGAATAAAAAAAAAACTGGGTTTTAATGACAAAAATGGAATTTTAATAGTAAATGAATTTAAAACTAACAGAAAAACTATATTATTAATAATACCTAAATATTATCTTAAATCAAAACATTTTAAAAGTCAGCAAAATCATCATCATCGTCGTCGTCGTTCAAATTGTCGTCTAATGGTTCACCATTCGTACACGTACCATGGCACGTGCTGCACACCATTGAGCATGGAATGCCGGCTTTTCGGCAACCACAGCGTCTCCCACACCCAGCCGAACATCAGTAAAAGATGGAGTTCAAGGTCTCTTTAGGAGTTACTGGTTCTTTGGTGGTAAGCGTGTTAGCGATCCATTTTCCCCTCGGTTCCATCCCCACTGATTCGTGGGTAAGCCATTGCTGTATCTGTAAGTAAGTAAGCGAACCGCTGTAAGTAACAAGAAATTTTGTAAAAGACAGTTAATATACCTGCAAATAAACTCTGAAAGAGTGTTGTTGCGCACCTCTTTTGGTTGGTGGCAGTATGGCTAGATCAGGTTTTGGCTTGGTGGATGATTTCAGGAAAGCAGCATATCGGTGTTTATTCAAGTCACGCTAATCTGCAGTTGCTTGGTAGATCGCTAAAAACATATTCTCATTACATTTTACGCGGTGAAGCAGAAAAGAAAGAAAGACGTGAAAAGGGGACCTTTAAACTACCCCCCACACCCCGAACACCCACCACCGGTCAGGACTTTTAGTATGTTGTTCAGGACACTCCAGCCGACAATTGTACAAAAATTGCCCACTAAATGAATTATTTCACCTAATCGGCCTTCATTTAACATCACACTTTCATTTTATACCATTAAAACATAATTTTAAAAAATTCGCGATTTTTCCACCCTCTATATCTCGTAAAGTATTGATCCTACATAAAAAATGAATAGGAACTTAGTTGTAGAAAATCTAGTTTAATTTTGTATAAGGGTGTTTTTTCGCTAGAGGTCGTGTTTTCGAGTTAGTCAAGAAAGACCTGAAAAGGAGAACTTTAAGGGGACCTCACACATCTCCCCCACACACACCCCACTTTTACCCCAATATACTTTTAGTATATTGTTCAGGACACTTCCCCCGACAACTGTTCAAAGATTGGCCACTACACGAATTATTTCTACTAATCGGCCTTTTTTGAACTTCGTTGACTGGATTAAAAAACGACTTTCAGCTTAATCGATAACACAGGTTTACAAAAAAAAAAAGTTGTTTGGATCTGGGGTCAGACCATACGTTTCTTATGTATTTTTCGACGCTGAATTCGAATCTATTTTTAGCTTTGTTCTATCACGTCCTGATTTTGAGATATCCTAACCTAAAAGTGCAAAAAACACGGTTTTTTGACATATTTGAGGTTATGTAGCTTTGCGATTTTTTTTTCTTAAAAAACCATGTATGGGATCTTAAAGTATAAATGTTCCTCTTTAAAATGCCGTTGAGTTTGAAAATTGTCTGTTCATATCATATCTTTTCCAATACATTTCATTAGTATGGAAACCTTATGGTCATTATTTAAATTGCAATATCTCGGCGAAAAAAAAAAAAGGTATTTGAGCAAACTCAACGGCATTTTAAAGGTGAAGATTTGTACTTTAAGATCCCACATATGACTTTTTGAAAAAAAATTTCTCGAAACTACATAACCTCAAATATGTCAAAAACCTTGATTTCTGCACTTTTACTTTTAGGTTACGATATTTCAAAATCCTGACGTGATAATGCAAAAAAAAAACATACAAATCCCGATTCCTAAACCCAAACCAAAAAATTCAAAACACACCAACCAACAAACGACAAAAAATGACAGCGATTTAAAATTTTTTATATTTTCTGGATTAAAAGGAGCCATTTTGAATTTTCAATAGGTGATACCTTAAATCTGAACCCGACATTTGAAAGAGCACCCTTTCAAACGTAAGTGCATGAAATTTCATAAAATCCATTGACTTTAAAATAATTTTATACACTTTTTTTAAACAAAAAATGACAGCTATTTAATTAAAATTTTTGTCATTTCTTCGAAAAGAAAGGATCTATTTTATTTTGAATTTCCAAGAAGTGATAACCCAAATCTGAGCCCAGCATTTAAAAGAGCACCTTTTAAAACGCAAGTGCACGAAATTTTATGAAAATCTATTGACTTAAATACTAAATTTTTGTCATTTTGTCTTCACCTTTAAAATGCCGTTGAGTTTGCTCAAATATCTTTTTTTTTTTTCGCCGAGATATTGCAATTTAAATAATGACCACAAGGTTTCCGTACTAATTAAATGTATTGGGAAAGATATGATATGATCAGACAATTTTCAAAATTCGATATCTCAGCGAAAAAAAAAAGATATTTGAGCAAACTCAACTGCATTTTAAAGAGGAAGATTTATACTTTAAGACCCCATACATGGTTTTTTAAGGAAAAAAAAATCGCAAAGCTACATAACCTCAAATATCTCAAAAAATCGTGTTTTTTGCACTTTTAGGTTAGGATATCTCAAAATCCTGACGTGATAGAGCAAAACTAAAAATAGATTCGAATTCAGCGTTGAAAAATACATAAGAAACATATGGTCTGACACCAGATCCAGACAACTTTTTTTTGTAAACCTGTGAATCTTTAATTTCGTTTCTTAACATTTTTGGCGCGAGTGCTTTAGTTTCGGAGATATTTAACTTTTTTAAAGTAGTATTTTGACTTAAAAACGTTTGAAGCCATCCTAAACCTCCACATCTCCGAAAAAACAAACAATTAGGGACTTTTTAAAAACAACAAATTGTTCCTCAGTTTATGAGCTTTTACTCAGAGATTTTTATTTTTACTAGGAGTGATACTTTTCGAGTTATTCGACAAAAACCGTGTTGAGGCGCTCGTTTTCGCAATCTACAAAGAAGACTAAACACAAAATCTTTAAATGTTTAGATCTTTTTTATTAATACATTAGTTGAAGGGATAGATGATGTGATTATGGAAAGAAGGAGAATTGCATTTGATGTATATCATGAATTGCACCGGCGGAATTGAAAAGTCGGGCCCACAGAGGCGCGTGAAAAGTGATATATTTAAATTTTGGCGAAATCGATGGCCTGCTTATTATTAATAAAATTAGTTGCAATTTTCGTTCCGGTAATTTTAAAATTGAAAGAATATGCATGCGTATGAAAGTTTGAATTTAGTTATTTGTCCGGGGTCCACGCACTCCAAAATCAAGATGATCTGTTGCGACATGACGTACACATGCACTCTATAAGTAATAAAGGGAACATTACCTGAGACACTAAAAGACACTTGTCGCATTAGTTTTTGCTCTTGCACAACTTCAGAAATCGCAAAAAATATGGCGGACTGAGAATTACAAAAATTATGTTTTTCAATGATTATTCTCCGTTAAAAAAAAACTATGAAACCTACCGATATGATTTTTGGTATGTATACTCAAAAGATATATGCGATTTCAACTAAGTTATTGGTATTTTTGAAAACGAATTTTTTTTTTGGAAAAACATTATTAAAATCAAAATGGTGATATTTAAGTAATAAAAATTTCGATATGCGGAAAACTATGTTAGATCGAAGAAATTTTTGTGTACAACTGCTGCATTTTTCTTTGTCATTTGCTCAGTCTACAATTATAATTTAGGTTTTGTTGCAATTTGCACCCAAACCCAACAACAAACAACAACAAGCATTTATTAATGTTTCACAAGGTACAATAATGCGCCATTCCGGAGTCCGGCCCGGAACCAGCCAGACAACCACGGCGAACATCGCCGAGGTGGGTGTGAGAATGGGCGGGTAGGGTCCGGTTTGGCGGTACGAAAATTATTTGCTGAGTTAAAACTCCTGTCTAGTGGAAAAAGGCTTAAATTTAACGGTATCGCATAACGTAGTACACAAGGGTACTTAAAAATAAAATTAAAAACTGTAAAAAACTATCGATTTCGCGCACACGCGAACACTTAAAAATTTTGATTGCTGGCACGGGAAAACAAAACTCAACGAAAAAACCCGTTTGAGACAATTCCACCCTGGTAGTCTTCCTGACGCCAGGAAAGTGTAGTGGATAGTTAAAAGTGTGTAATGTTATGTGAAATTTTAGTTTGTTAAGAATTTATTAGTCGAGACTCAATTTAGAGACAAAAAATAGACAAGGAACAAAAAAGGTAAAAACAAATAAAGGGAATAGAGAGGGGTTGGTTGTAGGTTTTGGTGAAGATTAAAGGTGGGGAAAGGAGAAGTTGCCGTAGAAGGAAGTGTGGTTAGAGAGGTTGCCGAAAGATAGGCAACGCCTGGTATGGTAAGGGGTGTCGGATATCGAAAAGGATCGCATTATGCTGTCTGATTCGTGTTATGTTGCGGGTTAGCGGACTATCGCCCAGTTTGAATTGATAGAATTTTTGGGAGATTTCTTGGACGTAGTCCGCTAGTGGCGTTATGTCGTGGCAACGATTATATAGATCTCTGAGGGAGGTGTATCTGCCCGAATCAGAGATGAGGCGCATAAATTTGTGTTCGAGAACTCGGAGTTTCCTCATTGTCGTGGTCGGTATGCTGCACCACACCGGCGCCGCGTATGTGATGGCCGGCCTGATCACCATCGTATACAACATTTTTTTTTTTTGTCTTGTTAACCCCGATCAAAGTTGTTTCCCAATATCGATCCAATAATTGATTTTAATTTTAAATTGTGAATATTTCTCCATCTTCTTATGAGGGTTTTCATTTGTCCAGTAATGGCTGTATCTTAAGTTAATTATGCCACTTGCTAAAATTCATCCATAAAATCCGTAAATATACAAAAAATTCCTCTAGAGGGACTTTCTTAAAAACACTTTTGAATTATCAAAACTCTTATGCACAGAGTTTGCACAACAAGATCCATACCTGTTAAGTTTCTGAACGCTTATGTATCTGTCATGATCATTTAAAGGAAGGAACCGCAAACGGCAACTAAAGGACACCGTATCGTTTTATAGGTAATTTGGCGGCCTGTCAAATTTGATGAATTTTTGATATGTTGTAGTTCAACTGATTCTAAACAATAACTTCCTTTGGTAAAACTTCAAATTATGGACAGTTTCTCCGATAGATGGCTCCAAAAACTGGACCTACCCCCGATACTATATCAACGATTTTTCAGAACGTAGCACAGGTATTGAAATTATGACTACTGGAAATGAATAACCAGAATATTTATCAATATTTGGTCTTAGATCGATGTGCCTGAACTTCCTGTTTTGCCGGAAGTGACGTCAAATCACGTTTTTCGAATGCACAACACCTGTTTACTTCAGTTAAATACATCATAAATATAAGTAGCTTCATTAAAATTCACTATCTTAGTAACTAAGTAAGTACTTACATTGATTGATAGAACATTAATGCTAGCTTGATACCGGGTACATCATAATCTTGGTACTTAGAAAACAAAGTTGATTTTATTTTTCAAGATATAAAATTGCCGCTGTGTCTAGTCAATGAAAATAATTATCTGTGACACCTTTAAGTAGAATAGGAAGGTTTTTATTTATTTATTTTCATCATTCATTAACAGAAATCAAACCAAAAATTTTTTGATTTCAAATTAATTAACAGAGAACGGCATTCCCCCGTAGCACGTGTCGGAGCCAGTCAGATATACACGGTGCGAGGCGCAATGAAAGGCTGGATGATTAGATTAAAAACACTTAAAAAAATTAACACAAGCTTCATTCGCCACAAAGCGAACTAAGTTGTCTAAGAAATGAACAAGGTATACAGAACAACTAATTAAAAATAATTAATGTGTGCAAAAAGCTCTAGTGTAAATAAAATATAAAAAGTATCATTGACTGTGAGGGAAGAATCGCTAACGATGCGAAATTGCATCTAATTTTTTTGTGCAAATTCTTCTGCTGTTCAAAAATTACTAATAATCGTTCTAAAATTGTGGCAGTGAATAGGGATTTAAAATGACAAAAACAACGATTAAGAATATAAGTAACTAATTTAACTGCACTCTAGTCACTAAACTTCGACAACGTCCATTGCGTCACGGTCTCCAGCATCTTCAATTACCTCTAAGCATCGAAATTAATAATAAACTGGAACGCACACTGAATGCTTTAGATATACGAAATAACTGAAGCAGAAAGAGAAACTCGCGTGCACTATTCTGCTCTTTCTTGACAAGATCTGATTGGCTGAAGGAAATCAGTGGGAGGAAACGTTAACCGTCTGTACGCAAGCGGAAAAAGGACGGAATAGTGCACGCAAGTTTCTTTTCCTGCTTCACTTTCTCTAGTCGAGTGCACGTTCCAGTATGTTATTAATTTCGATGCCCTTAAGATGCGCATGGATGGATATTTTACGTGTACTTCGTGTCGTGCATATCCTAAATATATACTACGCATACGTAGCAGATTGGATGCGCAACGATGGAATTTGAATGGTGAGTACATGCTAAAACTCGGTCCATGTACGTAATTTGCTTGTCGCTATATTTGCTGGTTGCTTTTCTAAGTTTCAAAGTAAGTTATTCTTATTATAAAACCTAACATGCCGCACGTAGGATTTACTTTCTGCATGAATAAAGTTTAGTTAACTTGAAATCAAGTTTTTTTGGTTTGATTTCTATTAACGAATGATTAAAATAAGTACCTAAATATTTTAAAAAATAGAAATAATCAGCTATGCAAGTTTTGCTAAAAATAATAAAGTTTAATGTAGGTATACTTAGTAAATAAACAAAAACTGACTATTCTACTTAAAGGTCTCACAGAGATTTAGTTTTCATTGACTAGACACAACTGCAATTTTATATCTTGAAAAATAAAATCAACTTTGTTTTGTACCAAGACTATGATACACCCGGTATCAAGCTAGCATCAGTGTTCTATCAATCAATGCACATACTTACTTATTTACTAAGATAGTGAATTTTAATGAAGCTACTTATGTTTATGATGTATTAAATTGAATTAAACGGGTGTTGTGCATTCGATAAACGTGATTTGACGTCACTTCCGGCATAACCGGAAGTTCAGGCACATCAATCTAAGACCAAATGATGGTAAATAGTCTGGTTATTGGAGCCATCTATCGGAGAAACTGTCCATAATATGAAGTTTTGCCAAAGGAACTTATTGTTTAGAATCAGTTGAACTACAACTCAAAAATTCATCAAATTTGACAAGCCACCAATTTGCCTATAAAACGTGCGGTGTCCTTATATTATTACAAATGTCAGGAGAGCTGGTTGAAGCCTATTGTGTAGCCATTGATTTTTCAACAGTGCCAGATGCGTTTCACCTTCCCAGGCTCCTCAGTGCCATACGGTAGAGAAAGAACGAAGATACAAACGCTTCAATCAATACTCCATAACTTTCTGTTATGGAGTATTGGTTGAAACGTTTGTATTTTCGTTCTTTCTCAACCGTGTGGCACTGAGGAGCCTGGAAAGGCGAAATGCATCTGCCACTATCGAGAAATGGGCTTTAACCAGCTCTCCTGACATCTATAGTTCTATGGTTTGCTGCACTTAAAAGTGCAGAGTATAAACCAGACTGAAAAACGCCAGGACAAGTCTAGTGCGCCATCTATAGTACTCTTAGAGTAATCTAGAGTAATCTAGACTAGATTAACTGTGAATATTATTACAGGTAAATAAGCTTTCTCTGAAGACGGCGGAGAGATCCTACCGAAACGGCAGAATAAAATCCCTCTCGTTTTTACATTTTAACACGTTTTCTTTTTTATGATGAACCCGACTCTAAAAAAATTTCTATATTGTAAAATAAATTATTCAGCGTAAAAGCATAATTTAATCACGAAAACTTTACATATTATTTTTTCCGTACATATCCCTAAAGTTATATCATAGCCTTCCTTACTTCCGCATACTATCTGAACTAACTATGCACTTTTTTGTTTATGATATTTACTTAGTAACCCATTTTTAAGGTATCACTCAATCAGTTCTTTCCTCCCTGTTTAATTAAAATCAGTAAAGGGTGAACAGTCTCTCGTAAAGGTAATTTGCATTTGATTATACTCTATACAATTTAGTCAAAAGCAAATGTAAGAATAATGATCATTGTGTTGGAGTGAATACCAAATAAACTAGTTTAGTTACCGTAATATAATTTCGTAGAAAATGAGACAAAGTAATCGGCATTTACAAGCCAACACGTTCGGTGCAAATTAAATTACACAGCCATACAAAATCTGCGGACCAAAAATCAAATCAAAAATTAGTTTATTTAAAATTAAAATAATACATTTGACCCTCCCCAGACACTCGCTTCGGAGCCAGTCAAACATCCACGGCACTAGTCGTCGTGGAAATTGAAAGACTGGATGAAGTGCGGCCAGGTAAAACTAAGAAGAACTGAAAAATAATATAATATCTCCTGGTCACAGGGTGCAACATAAATATTAATTAAAGTTAAACATATAAAAAAGATAACTCAAAATAATTGAAATACCATACCAGTGTATACTTTTGTAATTGGACTCTCTGAAATCGACCCCGGAGTCAGAATTTTCAGATTCGCTCACCCCAAAAAGTGATCTGTCCAGCGGATCATGCCAGGGTATCCTTATATATTTGGTAAAGATTCACTGATCCGGTCCGCCGGACAGACCACTTTCTTTTGTTTTGGGGGTGTTTTTTGGGGGTTGTGAGTGAAAAACGAGCCAATCTGACTATTGTCAGAATTATTATTCTGACTTCGCATTCGGTTTCAGCGGATTCAAATACATAAGGATACACTGATCTGGTCTGCAGGCCAGAATACTTTTTTGTTTTGGGGGTGTTTTGGTGAAAAACGAGCCAATCTGGCCATTCTGACTTCGGATTTGGTTTCAGCGGGTCCAAATACATACGTATAAACTGAGCTGGTCCGCAGGCCAGACCACTTTTTTGTTTATGTTTTTTGGGGTTAGAAGTGAAAAACGAGCCAATCTGACTTCGAATTCGGTTTCAGCGGGTCCAGATACATAATGACTCACTAGTGTGGTCCGCAGGCCAGACCACTTTTTATTTTTGTGTGTGGTTGTGTTATTATTATTACTTGATCTACAGCAAAATCCCAAATTTCACCATCACATGAGAATTGTCATACCAATTTTCCCAACATGGTGAGAGAATTTTAAATCATAATTGTTTACCTGTGTTATGGTCTAAAAAACGTTAAACATATTCCCAAACAACATTCTGACGGAGCGCTAACGCCAACGTTGGAATTTCCAGACAAACAGAGCGCGTCATTCATATCTATACCAATCTAGCCAATAAGATATAGGTTGCTACGATATAAGAGACTGACTTGCAATCTTTGGAATTATCAATTTAATTCTCGCCAAATTTTTCGTCAAATTAAGTTGGTCGTTTTATTTATTTTTACGTCGAAGTTAGTTGAAAATTCTTACTAAATCTGAATTTTTGGTTGGATTAAGACAACTTTATAAATTCAAAGATGCCTACATACTTTTATTGCATTGATAATATTTAATCTTAATATGGCAAGAGTGGGATTTCAGTAAACCAACAGCTTTCTGTACCTTTCTTAATTTGTTGAATAGAATAATATAAAATGTTTGTCATTTAGAGCAATACAATATTAATTTTAATATGAAATTTAGAATACCGGCCAAAGTTGAAACCAAATTGAGACAAAATAAATAAATAACAAACAAATATATAATCTGTAGATCTAAAATAATAACCCTTTAAGAATAATATTTATCTTAAAATATTTTTATTATTTTTTAAGAAGTACGATACTGTCAACAAAATCTGTAAAGATATTTATATGAAACTTGTCTCTTTATCGTCGCCTCATTTTTATTATCTATCCTATTAGATGCTGTGTTTGCCACCACTGGATTTACATCTAGGAGAAGTGGCCTTAATAACAATGGCACGCCTCAAGTCCGTTGGCCTACAACCAAATGTAGGCTGTGGGGAGACCAGAAGTCGCCTGTGGAACGAGGCTGTCAGGAAGACGCCTCTTCTACAGGCATGCACAGATGGCATCTCTCCCCGATTTGTCTTTGATAGACCCTACACAATACAGACAAACAGTGAAAACGAGACCGCTGGTGAAGGTGTGATTAACATTTTCACAAACGGATCAAGGAAGAAGGAGGGGGCAGGATGTGGAATATATTCCAGAAGCCTGCAAATCCAATATAAATGGACTATGGATGAGCGAGCCAGCATAGTACAAACTGAACTGGCGGGCATAACCATAGCCGCAAAAGAGATTGTCCGCAGACAAACTACGGGCAAAACAATCAGGATCTACACAGACTGTAGACAATCACTACTAGCCCTGAGAAGTTACAAAATAACCACAGGAGCAGTATGGGAATGTCATCAAGCACTTGTGGGTGCCTCCAGTACGAACAACATCTCGGTATGCTGGGTGAAAGGACACGCACAGTGCAGTGGCAACAAAAAAGCCGACAAACTGGCCAAGAAGGCAGCAGGCCAACTTATTTTTGGACCAGGCCCGGCCAGTCTGTTACCGATTACGGCGATAATACAATTAATTAAGGAGAACACCCACAACGAATTTAAGAAGCTGTGGGATGAAACAAACAGCTGTCAGCTTGCTAGGGAACTACTAATGTATCCCAACAAGAAAACAGCAATGGACTACCTGGCAATGACCAGAAGGAATCTACGTTTTATAACAGGAATCCAGACTGGACACTGTCCGCTAAGGAAACATCTATACAATATGAGATTAAGCGAAACACCTCTTTGCAGAGGTTGTGAACAAGAAGATGAGACGGTTCAACACGTACTCTGTGACTGTTCAGCCGTCTCATCAATTAGAGAATCCATCTTGGGAGAGCGTTGGCCTACCTTGGCCAATGTAAGGGAGATGCCCCTAGGCAACTTCACCACCTACTTCGAAAGAATAGGTTGGCTGGAGGCCTAGGCGAGTGTCTGCCTAGAGGGAGGATGTACAAGGGGTCCAATGGGGCCTAAGTGCTGTGGTTTTTGACCACCCTCCTGCTAATTCCATATTCCATATTCCATAGATGACCACCCAGTATATTTTTAAAGTAAGGAAAAGTATATTTAAGTTTTTCCCTGTCAGTAGTAAATACATTTCAGATCATTTATTTTCTTAGAATCATACTACCTTGTATTTTTCACTAAAAGTACGTCAAGTTTCCACTCGGCAATAGCATCAACAACATTCAAAATATTATTCTCCATTATCGTTTATGATTTAATAATTCTTTAGGGTGACCGCCCTGTATATCTCTACTAAAATAGGTTTTAACCTTGACAATTGTGTTAATTGCATCCCGTATTTTATTGTCTCCATCTCATTTTTTCCATTAATTATTTTCTTATATGTTTCTTTAAAAATATAGCAGGATTCTTCCTTGAGTTAGCTACATGTCGAATATTATTGTTTTGCGTCATATTTTTTTCATTAATTATTCTTTAAAAATGTTCGCCCTGTATATTTTTATAATAAAAGTATATAACATTTTTCCATTGACAATAGTGTCAACTAACTACCAATATTATTTTCCTCCATTAACAGTTTTGTTGATATAGCTCCAAAAGATAAACATCAGACCGACAGACTGACAGGCGGAATTGATTACTTTAATTTTCACAATCTAAATAGTCTGGAACCTGAGAATCCGAAGAAATCTCATACAGTACTTTTTCGCGATTCGGTATGCGTGGGAAGTTATAATTATGAGAAATGTTGCACAAGTAATCTTGTGAATAAATAAGTATTTTCCATAGCGAATTGAATTTTTTAAATATAAATTTTATGTTTTTAATATACATGCAAACAATTATTCAACTTGCTACCTATTTCAACCAACAAATATGACGAAATCAGTATTTATCATGTGCATAAACTTGCAAACTTGCAAACTTGCATAATCTCTGCATTGGTTGTTAACGTTCCAAATAAATACACTATTTCCGGTTCAAGGTTGTCATCACTACAACAGCGATGTTCAGTTCATAAAATTTCACCATTACCTACCGGTCATAAGCCGTACGTATTCAATGTCTTGCCAACGTTTAACCGAGGTAGTAATTAACTAGACCTGTTTAGTTATCGACGTTTACTCAGTTTTGGTTAACATCTAAAAGAAATTAAGCTTGTTAAGTCGCCTACCAACATCTAACCAACGTTGGTATGGATGCGATAATAGACATGATCAGTTAACCTACCAACGTCGGTTCGACGTTGGTAAATTGAGTAAAACTTAATCAGTCATACATAGTCAGTTATCAACATCTAATAAAATGACGTTAAAATACATCAAACCTAATTAAGTAATTTTCTGACATCAATCCAAAGTTGTAAATGTGTCAGACTAAAGTAGTCTCTCTGAGAGAGAACGTTTCTTCGACGATAACTCACAAGATCTTCGGCTACTATTTTCACTAATGCTGATATTGAAATTAGTAAAAAAGTAGTCGACAGTTGCTGAAATTTTGCTGGGGCCCATAGAACATTTTTCGCGTAGAACTCCATGAATTTTATATACCAAAAATAAACAAAGAAATAATTACTTATAGACTAACAACAAGAGCGAGAGTACGAGAACGAGAGTGGTGTTAAATATTATTTATAACAATTAAACTACTCAGTAGATCATTAGGAAATTCAAAAAGTTCTATTCCAATAGCATTCCACTATTCCACAAATCAGTTAAAGTACTGCGTTAAGTACTGCGACCGGAGTGTTTCCATATACAAGTATACAGACCAACTGAAGGAAGGAGAGAGAGTATTTCAATTCTTATAAAAAAATTTAAAATTTAATAAAAGTTCAAATCAATCTAAAAATTGTACTATTTTTTAGAGTGGTATCTTCCCTTTTCAAAAAGCTGTAATAAAAATCTATTCCTTACAGTAATGGTCGTTACTGTTAGAGGCAAGCGGCACCAAAAGGAGAAAACTAAATTTGAGACCTCATGTGTTAAATGGAACAGTACTGAATTTTTCCAGTGACGTCAAGTATCTAGGAGTAATCCTGGACCAAAAACTTACCTGGAACCCACGCCCATAAAAGGACACTTACCAAAGCAACGACGGCTATTTGGACGTGCCGTAGTCTATTTGGTAAGATTTGGGATCTGAAGCCAAAAATGATACATTGATTCTACCTTTCGGTTGTCAGACCCATGGTTACCTACGCAACATGTGTATGGTGGCCAAAAACAGATGAGAAAATAGCACAAGGAAAGTTGCAGAAATGGCAACGCCTTGCCTGTCTAGGGACTACAGGAGCAATGCGCTCGTGTCCCACAGCAGCTATATAGGCAATGCTGGACTTACTTCCTCTGCATTTCCATGTAAGGAAGGAGTGCCTTTCGGCCTTACGGCTGCATCAGGCACTTAAATTCAGACCAGGCGACCTGGTTGGTCACTTAAGGATTCTGGAGCTAATCCAATTCGAATCCATGACCAAACCCTCTGACTCAATGCCAATCAAGCATGACTTTGACTGCCCGTTTGATGTGCTGATTGGAAGCAGTCAGGCGAGCAGGGTCGAAGTACTGCGGTTGGAGAAAGAGTCACACATCTGGTACACAGATGGATCCAAGATGGAGGAAGGGGTTGGTGTGGGCGTAGCAGGGCCTAACTGCAGGCTATCTAAAGCCCAACAATCGTCCAGGCAGAAATCTATGCTATAGATCGATATGCCCAGGAATTCCTAAATAGAAGCACTCGAAGGGTAAAGATCTATATACTTTCAGATAGCCAGGCAGTCTTAAAGTTTCTCAGGTCCTATCCCTTTGAGTAAAAAATTGTCTGGGAATGCAGACAATCCCTCAAGTAACTGGCAAAAAACAACAAGGTTACCTTGATGTCGGTGCCAGGGCATGAGGGAATAGAAGGCAACGAATTGGCTGATAGCCTCGAAAGAAAAGGGAGTGAGGCCCCATTTTTTGGACTCGAACCATTCTGCGGCTTATCTAAGGGAGACATAATGGAGGAGGTCATAAAATGGGAAAAGGAACAAAAGAAGTCCTACTGGAGGAATACTCCGGGCCAAAGACAAGCGAAAAGGTTTATAACCTATTCAACAAAGAATGCCACAAGTCTTCTCGAACTTGAAAAGTCCGACCTAAGGCTGATTACAGGTCTTCTAACTGGCCATTACCCCTCGAGATATCGTCTCAAGAACATGGGCATGGCAGAAGATGACCAATGCAAATACTGTGAAGCTGCAACTGAAACTACGGAACTTATACTTTGTGAATGCAAGGTACTAATCCGCATTAGACTAAAGTATCTAGAACAGGCGGAATTAACGCCTGAAGACGTAGGGAAATTAGCTCCCAGGAAAATCGCAAGCTTTGCAAAAAGTCTTGGAATCCTGGGCAACAACTAGTTGCAAGGTAATTCACAAAAGACCTTGTCGAGGTGAAGAAAGGCCAACCCAGGGCCAAGCGACCCCTTAAACAATCTACAATACAGAATTAACCCATTCAAAACGTCAGTGAAACTGAGTGCTGTTGCGTAGACCGAGAATAGAGCATACACTCAGCGGGTTGCGCAATTAAATGTAAAATCTTCTGATATAAATTTGTGTGATAACGAATTGCTTTTTATAGTTTATCAACCTCTGCGGTTGTGGTAAATTCTAAACAGCTTTATAAAAATATGCAAAAATTTCAAGCCATGTGTGTCCGTAAACTTTATTTAAGCCAGACAAAAGTCGCCTACTTCTTAAAGGATCTTTTTTATCTTTTGTTCTGTGGGCGATATATAATATCCTTCCCTGAGTTTCAAACTAACTTTATAGACGGTAATATTCCTCAGAAATAGAAAAAAAGTTCATAAGTGTCTTTTTGTTCTGTAATAGATTTCATTGAAATAACATAATATCGTATAAGCTGGAAAAATTTACATGCGAAATAGGCATCTATATGAATTGACTCTTTTAGTTGTCACTGTAAAAAGATAATGCAGAAATAATAATTTTTTGTTATCGATTTGTCTGTCTCTTATAACACCGGCACACACATAAAAAAAATTCTAAACTGATGACCATATATCAGTTTATATGTATTTTGGTGCGCTGAATCCAAATTTGATGATAAAAAAGCCCTGAGTCGTCAAGATTATTTTCTACTGTTAATTTATTTTTCGAATGTCCCATTATTTGAGGAGTAAATTGACAGTAGGAAAAAATCTTTATAACTTAAAGCTTTTTATCATCAGATTTGGATTCACTATAATACATATAAAATGATATGTCTGGTCATCAGTTCATATTTTTTTTTGTGGAGTCAAAATAGTTGTCAGAATAAATTTCGGATGGACTTGTTTTGCTGCAGCAATTTTCTAGTCTTAATTTGGTTTAAGTATGACAAGTGTAATAAGAAAGTTTGAATTAAATCAGTCCATTGCTTCTTGTAAAATGTATACAATTTTTGTTTTAACATTGAAATTTTCTGTCATTTATTTTTATTTTCTCCCGTCCTAGTAATAGCCTCGCAAAAATAAAAATACCAAATTGTTTGCAATCAAATTTTGAATGAAGCTTGATGTAGGAAAAAAAAATTGTTGATTTGTTAACTGGTAAAAAAATTAAAACCACTAAAAATTGCCTTTTTTGGATCACTTAAGAAATATAATGTAATAATGCATCAATTTCAACGAAAATTGGTGAAATTATACCTTTTATTGAACTAAACCTTCCCACCAAATTTTAGCGTAAAATATTTATTTCAAAGGCTAAAAATAGAAACGAATTTGAAAATTTCAATCACTTAGTGTTTAAGTGCATCGACCCGTAGGAGAACAATGTTTTTTCGAAATGTAGGATTTTACATGTCTTTTACAATGGAATTAAGAAGAATTTTCTTATCTTCATTTAAACCGACTTTTGACAATGGAATGAGACAAACTGTGGACTGCACTATTAGAAATGGGAACAGCTAGACATATGAGATTTCATTATTCGACAGCTAGATGAAGAAAATTCTGCTTTGGTAGAAGTCTACTCTGACAAATGTAATGTTGGCAAAAGCATCAGATAGGGTCATTATCTTTCGTCTTAAATTTTCTTTAACATCTCTAGCGAGCACTTAAAGTGATATATGCTGGGCTGGATGCTGGCAGGTAGGAGTAGCTTGAGATTTACAGATAAAATCACCTTAGTTGCAGCAAGTGCATATATTTGAATGATAATATTGAAACAATAAGCTCTGAATACGATTTAAGTGTATATTTCAACCAAACGAAAATTATGATTAGAGACCTAGCAAATGAAAATCATTCAGATGGATGGCAGGTTGGAGTAGCTCGATATTTAGAGACAAAATCACCATAGTTGCAGCAAGTGCATATATTTTCATGATAATATTGAAATAATAAGCTCTGATTACGATTTAAATGTATATTTCAACCAAACGAAAATTATGATTATAGACCTAGCAAATAAAAATCATCCAGATGAATTAACCATAAATGAATGAATGTGATGTAGTAAACAAGATGGTGTACCTTGAAGTCCTTGTTGTCAATTCCTGCACCTGCGAATATGAGAATCGATAGGAAATATAGATGGCAGCTTACAACTCAATTTGCCCTTTTATAAATTCGTTACGAATTACGTTTGTAATAAGGTATAAAATATCAAAAATACATATCTAAGAGAGTAGTCATGATAAATACCTATCAAAATAGGCAACTTATTTAAAACACTAATATTTTGAATTCATATAACTTGTAAAATTATTCTTAATATACAAGGATACGATGATGGTCGTATCGTCCGCATACATAAAAACTTTTGTGTGATTACTGTCTTCCCCATTAAAGTGATAAACACCAAAATCTCATATATCAACAGTCAAATTTAGTGAGATGAATATTTTTATCCGTATTATTTTCAACAATATTAATAAAGATATAAATCATTTTTTTCGATTAGTTCATTTAAACAAATATTATTATTCCTAGATTATTAATATTTTCCTTATCTATAATCATTTATGATAAGCATCTCTTATTGGATTTTAATATTTTCTGTTTCGTAATTTTACTTCCACATCCACATAGTGGAGTGGAAGTAAAAAAAAATTTGAATTTTTTGTTGTTTTCGGATATAATTATTTTCTAGGCTAAATCTTAGTAGAATGCAAACCATATTTATTTAATAATAGTATTGTAGTATTTAGAAAAGAGAAAACAAACTATATGTATAAGAAATAATTTTGGAGGGGGGCAAAAGACCTCGAAATATTCGGACACTTTTCGATTTATTGCTTATAATCCTTTAAACCATGCGTTTTTCGAGAAAGTCGTCCATATGAAAGTTGTAGAGCATTCAGTTTCCTTCAATTTTCATTGGTAAAAAATATTTTTTGACCCAATACTTATCGAGATAGAGCAGTTCAAAAATGGAACAAATTTCTCAAAATGTAAAGAAATCGAGTAAAATTCAGGTTGTTGCTTCATAACTTTTATTTTTCAACACATATACATACTACGTATAGCCCTGGCACCTTCCGACCCCCTCAGCCTCACATAAAAATATTCAAACTCCAGATATTTACATTTCTCGTCAGTTTCTCTCTTTATGTACGACTTTTACTCATTGTCTCAAAGCCACAATCAATATCTTCGGAAAATATAAAACTTTCTAGTATTAATAAGTAATGATCCAACCTTTCAAGCTTCAACTGAAATGCGTTTTTAATACGCAACATTCATTAATGATCGTAAAGAATGACGTCCAACCCTAGATAGATAGATGAAGTAATGGTAGTTATAGAACAAAATCATTGCTTATAGTTATGTATTTAAGAAAACTTTATACAATTAACTCAATATGTACATTGAACGTGACTTAAAAATACTCCGTCCGCCTTGATCTTTTAGGTGCAAGTGGCAAATTGTCATCGCTGTCGTCATCATTGATCCCTTCCTCCTAGGCACCAATTTCGTTAAATAGGGTAGGCTGCTCCTCACATTTTTCATCTGTATATTCTGCGTTGAAGTCAGCCTCTGACGAACTCTCACAAGCAGTGACGGTGCAGTGCTTGCACATCACCGAGCACCGGAGTCCTGCTTTCTTGCAGCTGCAAGCCCCCATACTGCATCCTGTTGTGCACTTGCATCGTATTATTTTGAGTAGATGATTCGGAGCAGCATCCATTGTTATTTTTGTGGGAATTACACCTGTAAATAAATAAATTATAATAATAGTTTATTTGTATAATGTTGTGATACAATTTAAGCACAGACAAAAGTAAATACGTTAATTTTTCCATTGTACAGTAATTTAGAGCAACAGTCAAATAATGGTCTGGTAATCTGAAAATTTTATAGGACAAAAGAAACTATGGAAGTGTAATACTAACCTTGTTTGATCAAGCTCCAGCCCCAGGCAGATGGTACCTTGCGTTAAGTCTTCATTCCCTAGCCATGTCTGTACTTGGAGGTGTGTCCTGTAGCAATGATACTTGGCGGCATCACGTGTAGTTGGCAACCTGGCTAGTTGGAAGAAAATAATTATAAATAGGAAGGGGGTGGGTTGTGGAGGGGTTTCAGGAATATATATATATAGATATAGAAGTTATGAAGCAGAAACCTGAATTTTACTCGTTATTCTTACATTTTGAGAAATTTGTTCCATCTTTGAACTGCTGTATCTCGGTAAGTATTGGGTCAAAAAATATTTTTTACCAATGAAAATTAATGCTCTACAACTTTTATTTGGACGAATTTCTCGAAAAACGCATGGTTTAGAGGATATAAGCGAAAAACCGAAAAAAGTCCGAACATTTCGAGGTTTTTTGCCCCCCTCCAAGTTTCCACAAGCTCCTTGATTAGATTACACACCCCACACCATCCCCAAACAATTTCCCAAAATTTTATTAAAGTCGGAATTGTGTCCAAGTAACTCCCCTCATATTTACTTGCCGACTGAACTATGTTGGAGTAAATTATTTTTAGTTTAGTGGTTGGCTGCATGGCTAATAACCAAATGCCAAAAAAACGCCTCATTTTCTGAATCGTCGTTGGTATCTCGGAATAATTTTAGAGTCTGTTTTGTATAAAGCCTCACAATCCTGCATTTGATTTTTTTTATACATTCAAATAAAGCGGTAATAATCACATTAAGCGGGCAGAGCCTATCTTGACAAAAATTTAAATCATTTTTTTTTTAAGATTGTATTTAAATAAACTAAATTTCCATAACTTTGACCGTAAAAACACACAGATATTTTCCATTTTTATTTTGATTTAAATTTCCTCTTTTCAAAGATAACGTACGTAATAAATAATATAATGACTTCTCTGTAAAAACGATTTGGTTAAAAGTAAAACCCGCTGACTAACGCTTTTATCTAAAAATGTGAATATATTTACATACATTTTCTATATTACTCTGTGTATATTTTTCACTCTTTGGCGTTCCTAAATTCAGGCTGTTGCGGTAACGTTAATATCGGCAGCCCGTCAGATGCCTTATCTACTCGAAAAGTGAAAGGGTGAATATTTTCTTACGCTATATTTATTCTCGACGATAAATCAGATTTGAATTTATGGCGTTATAAACATTTGTTATATACTTTTATTACTAGAAAGATTTCTCGAATCAAACTTTTTATTACTTTTATCGCTTAAAGAGTCTACACACTAGGGTGGTCCTTATCTTGAGACATTTGATTTTTTCGATCTCACCCCCGCAAGTGGTTCTGATTATTAAAAAAATGAACTATACAAAATTTCAACTCGATCAGATTAGCTTCTCAATAATACCTTACAATCGAAATTTTGTACACTAGTGGCTATATAAAAATGGCCCCTCAAATTTTCATAGTGTAATTTTGGCTTTAAACATTATTTGCTCATTTTCTACGTCGTTTCCAAACGACGTCAAACTGATCTTCTCAAATTTAGTGGGGCAGCTTAATGTCGAATTTCACGTTAATGTGGACACATCGGACAAAAGCACAACATTTTTTCCAGGTACTAGTTAGGTAGGTAGCTTTCAGTTTTTGATAGGAACCCACTCCTCCGTTGGCCATCTTGCCGTTTTGAAGGTTAATGGTTTATGGAAAATCATATAGCAAATGGTGAAAGAAGAGAGACCACGGGTTTCCTGGTTCTAGAGTTTCTGGCTAGAGTATGGAGGTTTAGTACCGTTTTTAGCTAGCTAACGAAACTGTAGCAATGGCCTAGACTGAGTGAACAACGTGGTTAGTCGCTGTTATCTCTAATGAGTTCGAGCCTCAGATGCAGCAGATGGAAATATCGCAGGAAATCGTTATTGTTAAAAAACGACTAATGAAAAAGAGTTTGTTGAGGTCGTACGCCTAACAGACAACCGCGACTGATACCGTGTTGCTATAAGACATCCATTACAATAAAGGGAAGCTAATTCGATTAATTCATGGGACACAAAACGTGCATCCTAGCATTTCAACGATAACATGAATGTTCTGGTGCCTGTTTATGCCAACCAAAGCTTCATTATTCCTATTCAACTATTAAATATATGAGAAAAATGAAAGTAAATGACGTTTTATAAAAATAAATTTTCTTCCAATTATGTACAGTGTACACTCAAAGAAAATGATAGGTAAATTCAACCAAAAAGAGAAAAGAATAGTCATACAACTTTATTTGTTTTCGTAAACAAATAGTAGTTTAATAATCATATCTTCTTGTAACAAATTAAATAGTACAATGACATTTTTTTATGTTCGCTAACCATTTTCAATTTGGTCTACAATTAAATAGTACAACGACTTTGTTTTTTGTTCACCAACTAATTTTTAGGTTGATCTACACTTTATTGTATGATGAAGTTTTTTTTGGTTAGCCAAAATCTCAGTATTGAGACATCAGATCACCCAAACCAAAGATTAGAGATCGTTTATAAGATCCATCCAAATATATCGATGATCCCTGAGAGAATTTGAACATTGCAATCATGTTATTAATTTTCTATAAATTCATAAGAGTATAAGATAATGCATGATTGATTATTGTCAGTGATTTGTATGTGGCGTCATCTGGGAATAATTTCTGTAATAGACTACGTGGTAAGCAAGCAAATTTTATGGTAATTCTTTTAGAACTTCTAGAAGACGACAATAATATTGGTTTGTCTACCAAGTACAATAATACAGGGAACTAATACTGGGTTAGAATTACAATTCGATAATAGTTGAAAATAAAATATACTAATTTGACAGAATTCAACAAAATAACAGTCAGACGAACAAAATAATAGTCTTATTCATCTATTTTTTAAGTTAATGTTTGTTTTGTTGTACGACAACTTTTTATTAATTAAAATAACAATCACCTCTTGTTTAAAAATACCATCAATATAGTTTGGTTTAACAAAATTAACGATATTGTTAGTTAACCATTTTTTTTTGTTGAATTTACCTATACTATTTCTTTGAGTGTATGTATGACATTTCGATGTAATCAACAGTTCACGAGATACTATTGAAAATAGATGAAAATTGGGTCTGATGGTAAATTTTAGTTACCATGGGGCACAGGTTAGCGTTATCCGATTGAGTTAAAATTTTGTATACTTCATTTTTTAAATAATTGGAACCACTTTAGGGGGTGAGGCCGAAAACTAAGAAAAAAATATCGATGAAAATTGCGTCTGATGGTGAATTTGAATGGCCTTGGGGTACGGGTTAACGTTATCCGATAGAGTTAAAATTATGTATACTTCATTCTGTAAATAATTGGAACCACTTTAGAGGGTGAGGCAGAAAAAATTGTAAGAAAAAAATGTCTCCAAGTATAGCTAAAGTCCACCATACTACACTACTATTTCTCCATTTCAATCTGCATGGAGGTTGTGTGGGGATAAATTGGGTATGCGTTCCACACGATACAATTTTTCACTATTCTGACCAATAGTCGAATAATGAGCACTCCGAATTCGACACATGCTATGCAGATAGTTGAATATTTTGTAAAAACAGCTCAGAACATATAATTTTGAGGTTGAGCTGTGATTTTAAATTGCGAAATTGGGGAAAAATGTACTTTTTAATTTTTTTTGAATGTGCACTTCATCTGTTTCCATCTAGTTTTTCCAGTATCAACTTATCTATCAGAAAAGTGAATCTATTATAATTAGATTCAATAGCTTAATCTTGAAAATGCCTACAAATATCATACTACTACTTATTTTTGTTTATAAAATCCGTTCTACTTCATTAGCCTGCTATCTTATGCAAAAACTATTATATAAGGTTTATTCCTGAGTATGGTTTCAAATATATAACTGAAGGAATGTTTTTGAATCAACGAATTGTGTGATTAAATATTCACATAAATAACAAAATCATCAATCACCATTTTACTACGAAATCGAAAAACTTCACGGCACGATGAAAGCTCTAAGAAGGATTGACATGCTATTAAATTATAGCCTAGCCTGATAGAACAAAAACAGGATTGGGCCCTAAAAGTTCTGAAAAATTACTTTAAAGTAATAGAGTCCAGAGCATAGTTGCAATAAAAAATTCTGCCTAATAGAATGTCGAATAATTAATTACTCTACTTTATAAAGTTCGTATACAACCCTTGATTTTTCATGATAAGCATGTCCTGCCTGTGTAATGTATAGGGGTCGCAGTGTTGCTTTCAGAGTGCACAATGGGGGTAAACTGGCATAGCTACACTGTGTAAATTTTAATGATGCGTGACTTTTTATGCTTACACAAGAATATACAATTAACTTAGAGAACCGTTTCAACACTGCGTTGAATTTGTGTTAATTATTTTTATGTCAGCGAATTGAAGGCAGCAGAATATTTTAAATTCCTACGAAATTCACACAATACCTTTCCTTCTCTATAATTATTGCTAATTTGAAAACTACTGTTAGACGTCTGAAAGAAGTTCTATTTGCCGTTGCTTTTGCAGATGTTTTATGGGTGTAACATAAAAGTATATCATAAACTTAATAGCAGATTCTAGGTAGCAAATAATGATATAACTCACCTTCTCTCTATTCCAAAAGGCTTGAAAAATGTTATTAGCCTATAATGTAGAAAACAAAAAATACTGTATGCTGTATCTGCTGAATTTCTGCATAAATAAAAATTCAGAAAATGACTCAGACATTTTAAACATTTAACATATATCACGACTAAACATATTGGAAGCAATTGATAGACTTAAACCTAATAAGTCTATGGGACCGGATGTTATACCGAGTTACGTAATTAAAGGTTGTAAGGACATATTAGTTGAACCACTGCACATAATTTTTAATATATCGTTAAAGACTCAAACATTTCCAGACAAGTTTAAAATTGCCCGTATTACTCCAGTTTTTAAGAATGGAAATCGTTGTGACGTAGGTAATTATCGTCCCATCGCCATTCTCTCAAATATATCTAAGGTATTCGAAATAGTTATCTTTCAATATATATTGGTACACACACGTGGAAGGTAAATTATGTAGGTTTTAATCCGGATTCAGAAGAAATTGGTCGACATGTGGTCTTAGTTAGTTTTGTTGATTTCACAACAAATGCCTTGGCGAATAATAACCAGGTGGATGTTATTTATACCGATTTTGCTAAGGCATTTGACAAAGTTGATCATTATGTTATCTTAAGTAAGTTAAAACAATTTCCTTCTTCCAGTGATTTAATACAGTTCGCTTTCTCATACTTGTCAAACAGACAACAATTTGTGCGAGTTAATAATTTTGAATCTGATATGTTTACTGCTGATTCGAGTGTCCCGCAGGGCTCACACCTGGGGCCTCTTTTGTTTTTATTATTCATAAATGATATTGTCGAGTCAGTGAAAAACTGCGAAATACTACTCTTCGCTGATGACATAAAAATGTTTAAAGTAATTCAAAATCCTATGGACTGTACGTTAATGCAAACCGATATTCATAAAATATTCGAGTGGTCAATTAATAATTGTTTACCATTTAATACACAAAAATGTAAGATTATGACTTATACACGAAATAGACGAGTCATGCAATTTCAATACCTCATTGATAATGTTCATTTAGAGAGAGTTGAAGAAAAAATTGATCTGGGTGTTCTATTCGATGTCAAGTTATCATTTAATAATCATGTCACGTCTATTACCAATCAAATATATAGAAATCTTGGCTTTATATTACGTAATTCGAAATCTTTTAAAAATATAAAAACATTATTATTAATATACACAACTTTTGTACATTCAAGACTTGAGTATTGTTCTGTGATATGGAGCCCTTTTTATACTAAATATATTCAAACTGCAGAAGATATACAAAAAAAAATTTATTAAACATTCTGAATACATTCTTACCAGTACATATAGTAGTAACTCTAATTACTTAGAAAATTTATCTAAATACAACCTAATGACTCTCCATAATAGACGAATTTATTTCAGTATTGCCTATTTGTACAAAATAATTAACAGTTTAGCTTATGATTCAACCACTTTGGAAAAAAATTGTATTGATGTTCCTAATATTAAAACAAGGTCGTATAAAACATTTTATCTTGCTTCGGCAAAAAAAAAGATGAAGTCAGATCTCCTATATTTAAAATGATGAGTAATTATAACAATTTTTAGGAATTTTGTGACATATTTGGTGACTCCATCCTATCGTTTCTATATAAATTGAGAAACAATATCTATGTCTCTAATACTAGTCACAATCACTTATGATATATACTGTTCTATACTACCTGTATTTCTTTGTATTTTTATTACTTGTTGCCCAATTTTCTAATTTGTAAATTATACGAATGTTTATAGTTCATAGTTATAAATAGTTGTAGTCATAGTTTTAGTTATAATCTTAGTTAGAGTTATAATTTAGTTTAATTGTTTTCTATATTGTATGCGTGAGTAGTATAATTGCAAGAAGAAGTAGTTGCCATTCACGCATGTGTTATATTTTTATATTTTTTATATTTTTATATTCTTACATTTTTATGTTTTTAAATTTTTATATTCTTATACTTTAAACAAATATCTGTAATTGGGAATCTATTCCTGTGAGTATGTTTTCAACAAATAAATAAATAAATATCTCTTTTCTGAGAAAGTCCAAATTAAACTCGATAATTTTTCTGATCACCGGCCCATTATTAGAGTATTATCTGTCAAAGATCGTGGAAAGAATTTTAAATGACCAGCTTACATACATATCTGAAAAAATTGTATTGCAAGAGACCAATTCTTGTTTTTAAAGGTAAGTCGACAACATCAGCATTGTAAGTGAAATTAATAATAACAAAGTTTCTGTTTTGATTTTACTGACTTTTAGCAAAGCCTTTGATAATATTAATCATGAACTTTGCACAAAACCGCATCATATTGGGTATGATACGAATGCCATTGGCTTGATAAAAAATTATCTAACAGGAAAAACTCAGAAAGTGATGTTAGATAATTGTGTGTAAAGTGAATTATCTGTTCATAAAGGTGTCCCCCAAGGATCCATCCTTGGGCCTTTTTTGTATAATATTGATTGATTTAAAAACTCAATTGAGCACTCTGACAATAACATGTATGCCAATGGCACAAAATTACTCAACTCCTTTTTACCTGAACATATTGTAGTTGCAGTTGACCAAATTAATGGATATTTAAATAAAATCGTCAGGACAATTAATGCAAATAAATCTGGTGTGCTGTTTCTTTCTCTTTGCAAGAATAGCAAAAACAAAATATAAAATAAGACTAAAACCAACGAAATTATAAAAATTGCTCTTCAGGAAAAGCATTTTGGGTACAAATGACAAATATATCCCATACTTTATATTTATACATATATTTATTAAGTGAAATGTTGAAAGTACTCATTACACGCTTTTATTTAACTTGCTTTGTATATTAGTGTTTAGTTCAAATCTTGCAAGTCAATTTTGAACCACTTAGCGACATCTAAATGAGCTGAAATTTTACATACATGTGTAGTTCTAGTGACAATACAATAATAGGGTAACAAAAAGTGTGTTTTTTAGTTTTAACACTATGATTTGACCACATAGTGTATTCACTCAGACGTTGTATTCTAAGAAGTGGCGAAGGATCCGGTATTATTTTAAGTAAGAACGAGGCAATGAATATATAACAATTAAGACGTAACTAAAAATTTAAAAATAAAATTAAATGTAAAAGAAACTTTTTAAAAACAAGTTTTTATTATTATTTAGGTGTACTAAAACGAAAGAAATAAGTTATATTGAATTAATTGTTTTAAAAGCTTGTCGCGAGAATAGAAAAAAAAACTTACTTAGGTACTTACAATCTCTCTCAAACATAATTAATGCCTGGTGAACTTCTCAAGCTTTTAAGACAATTAATTCAACATAACTTATTTTTTCCGTTTTAATATACCTAGATAATAATAAAACCTCGAATAAAAGCTTGTTGCTAATAAGTTTTTTTGCATTTAATTTTATTTTATATTCAGTATATGTTGATGTTCAGAGTTAAGTGTTAGAGAACCATAAAAACCGCTGCCCAAGGAATCACTACTTCCACATCCAATTCTCTATCCAAGTCACTCACAACGAAAAAACTTTGTATGTGGAAATAATTGTTTATGGAACTTTATTAATATAATATTTGAAATCCTCTACCCCAAAAACCCATAAAACGATACCCCACATCGGTAGTGGGGTGGGGGTTGTGATAGGGGGGTGGTAGTGGGGATGGATGAAGTGAAAAAATGTTTTGAGGTTTCTGGTTCTTGTACACACACTAAATCAAAATTTTTTTTCATCCCCTTGAATAAGGGGGTGGGGGTTGGTAATGGGGGGTGGCTAATGCCAAAAATTTTTTTCAGACCTTAGCTTTTCTTGTATATACTAAATACCATTTTTATGGACTCTTACCTGCTTGATTTACCCATTTACCCCAAATTTACCCCAATTTACCCCCCAACCCTTCGACGGAACAAGATGAAAATATAATCTAGTTCTAGATCTCGTTAAAGTACATATGTGTACCAAATTTCAAGTCAATATCTCAAACGGTTCCAGAGTAAACGTACGCACAAAAAAAAGTTACAGACAGACAGGCAGACCGACAGACAGACCGACAGACAGACAGACAGAAAATTTTTTTTCGCTCAAACTTAAAATCTCGACGTTTCATGACATTTTAAGCCTATTTGAACAATAAAAATTTTTAAAAATTTTTGGATGTGGAAGTAATATAAGGTCAACTTCGTCCTTAATAAAGACACGTATTATTATTTTTAATATAGAAGGAAATCTCAATTGAAGCATGTAGTACACTCAGCGTTAAAAATTTTCACAGAAATAGAATTTCTTAATTTCATATTTTTTCTTCTCACTATTTCACAAGATTTTAATGAAACTAGTATATATATATTTTCTTTTAATGAAACTACTAGATATATATTTTCTTTGCAGGTACAATATTAAGTGTATACGTTAAATTCTCAGATAAAGAGGTTTTAGAATGCTAGTAATTCTGATAGAAGCATAAATATTTTCTTTCAAACTTTATGTCAAACCTAAAATTGACCCCAATATTAGACATTTTCATTTCCCTCTTTATTAACAAATAAATTTTTGTTATTTGTTTCAGCTTTGCCGTTGAAAAGACTGTGTCCCTACTACAATTTCTAGTCGTATATTTTGTAAGTATTTTATAAAATAGAATGTATAAAATTTATTATGTTTAAGGTACATTGCAATTTTCCTAATATACGTAATGCGTGATCTTTCCAAGTGCTCAATATTTGAAGTGGGCTTTGACAAAAAAATCTTCTAGAAATGTTAAATCATCTCTATCTTTTCTCTTTAGTTTCTATTTTCACTGACTTTAAATAATACTTAAAAATACTTAAAAAGATCCATTGAAAATTTCGTACAAGTACATGCCTGTGGCCTTTTTCTTAATTTTAATTACGTGTTCGGTATTAACAAAACACCCTGTATGTTTAAATTTTGTATCATGCTGTAGTCTAGAGTATTGTGTATATGTTCTATTCCATATTTCTACAGAATTAAGTGCAGAACAATTAACAATGTGTAGAAATTTAATAATTATAAGTTATAATAGAAGCTGGAACTTCAGAAATAGTGGTAAATTGGTAAATACATTTGTCTGCCGTATAGTTAAGTTAATGTAGTTCGATTAAAGTATAATAAAAAAAAATACTCTAAAATATAGTCAAGATGGTGGCAGACCCAGAATAACACAGTGATTAAAGAAACATGTAACGCACGGATTCTTCAAGAGAGAACTCTAATGGTACACACACGCTTACACTTCAACAGTCGGTCTTGGTTTATTCGACCTAGCCGTCATCCACTTTTGCCACATATTAGGTTAGTTTATATATGAGTCGAATTACAATTCCACTCCACTGCGATCATTTGGTCTGTTGTGTCTCACTCCTGATTGTATTTCACCCCACAAGTTCGAATTTTGGACAAAACTGATACCTTTGTTGTGTAAGAAACAAAATCGTCCGGCAACGGTTGTTCTTTTCCAAATATAGAAGAATCAGGTTCTCTCTGCAGCAGAGTAGGTACATAGAACATGCTCTGCCGCTTCTTCTTACTCTAAACACAGGCTGCATTCAGGTATGAAGTACTTTTCTCTCAGCTCACACTTTTTGTTTTCGCGGTGCTTGAAGATATTCCAAGAACTGCTTCTGGCTCAATCAATGCCAATGCCGCATCTTCCCTTGCTACAGAAGCGGTGCTACTTTATTGTCTTTCATGCCAGTGTGGCTCGGTATACAAAGAGACATTTTATTATCTACGTCCAATCGGTTTAGGGCCTTCTGGCAGTTCCAAACCGTCTTGGAATTGCAACGATGTAATCGAAGAGCTCTAAAATCTGCTTCTCTGTCTGAAAAATTTTGTATTGATCTGTGTCTGAGATGCGACCGTTCAACTTTGCATCACGCAGCTCAATGGAAGCTAATTTCAGCCTAAAAGACATAGTCCGATCGAATTACCACGAATAGTATTAAAATGTGGCGAAAATACATAACCACGATTTTATTGTTTTAAGTTGATGGGTTGAACATCCACAACAAGCCCTTATAGTTTTCAAACTGATGTCATACCAGATAAGGGGTATCGTAAAGTTTAAAAGTCGTTTTTTCGCGTTTAAATAGAAGGCTAATAATCTGAGACGAAAGTTCAAATAGGAAAGTCATGGGTTTAAAAAAAACCTATAAAATGAGCCCTCGAACGTTAAGATAGCTCAGGAGTAAATTCAAAAAAACCGAAATTTTGAAAAAAAAATTTAATTTCAGCAATATTTTAGAGAATTGCTTGAGATTTTACTAAAGTATGTGCTATATAGGAGGGAACATCTGATAAAAATTTCAGATCGATATCTGCATTATTTTTTGATATATTCAATTTTTTTGAAAAAAAAAGGGTCTTCGAAAAATGGCTATAAATACTTCACTTTCTGTCAGATTTTGCTATGTATGACAAGAAAAATTCTATTCTTCGAGAGTTGTTCAATTTTTACATTTTTTTTCTACATGGTCATCATTCAGAAAAATGTGGTGAAAATTTAATTTGAAAAAATAGAAAATTTATTTGCATAAAAAAATCCAGTTAAAGTTAAATATCTTTTGAATGGAATGCAGTGTCGAAAAATCGTGTGTACCATTTTGAAGTGCTATTTCTTTAGTTCACTTCAAAAAAAAAAAACATTACTCTATGATAAATTGGTTTTCGAAAGATATGAAAAAGCAGTGTACGTGAGCGTAGCGGTGCGCGGATTGGGCAGTCATAAAATGAGTTCAGGCATAATAATTGAGATAATATATTAGCTACTTAGTTTATATTTTTTATATTTTTAAAATGTGACGGAATTTGTAATTATATACACAATTATTTAAGAATAATTATTTTTATTTCATGCAGAATTTTTAAAAATTAAATTAATTTCATACAGTCGTCAAATAAATCGCTTACATATATAATTATAATAATACACTTCATTCCGTATTGACATGAAAGGGCAAAGTTCAGCTTAGTACAGACGCTGTAAAAGCTATTCTTCAACAAGGCAACAAATTTTAAAAATAGAAATATACGTAACAATATACATACTATTATTTATATATGTATATATTTATACACACTTATCTAAATAACGCAATTTCCTTTATTTTTTCCTTTCCCAAGGTGGCAATACTTTATGATAGGCAAATGCTTTAGACATTTTTGGGTTTGAAATGTGTAGCTTGTCGCGGCGAAACTTGTAACGTTGAACTTAAAAACATTGAGCTACCTGACGACGATGACGATGTAAATATAGATATAGATGGTGAAGTAAATCCAGACGAACCAGATGAAAACGAAGATTTAGATTTAGTATTAAAAGAATTAGGTTGGATGAAAACGATTCGTAAGTTGCTTGTTTATGAGATATACTGTTTATGGGCCCCTGTCTCACAGGAATTTCTTCTGAACGCATGCAGAAAATTCAGAACTATTGTTTGAAATTCGTATATGGAATCGGAAAATGTGAGCCAGTCAGTCACAAATTACCAGAGGCCAAGTGGTTAAACATGAAAAATAAGCGTAAGCTACATTGCGCTACATTATACCGTAAAATAATACTGTTTCATAATCCTAGCTACCTATTCAGAAAAATTGTATTTCGGACTGATGTAGACAACATAAATATTAGACACAAGGGTACTCTAACACCGCCGCGCCGGTTAATAAACCGCGATAACTGAAAGTTCGTTTTCTCAAAATATTTCACTATTTCACTATTTGTTTTGGACCCTACTAATTCCTTCCTATTTTATTTGACTCGCCAGGTTGAAACTGGGCAGTCCACATAGAGCTTTATGTGCCGACTGTCGGTGAAGGTCTTAAATAGGCCGATCTAGATATGAATGCACAAATAAGAGTACTGTGTACTGTGCTTTCAACCTTCAATTATTGTTCCTATCTGTCCTTTCCAGATCCTTTTTGTTGCTACGCTACGCTGATGAGGAACAATAATTCCGAAACACGTGTCCGTAGCTGCTTCGTGTTTCCTCTTTGGGGTGTATGGCGCTGTTTTCCTCACTATTTGTTTTGAACTAATTTCTTCCTACTACATGTAACTCCATCCTAGCTGCAGTTAAGTCTCTCTCTGTTTCTTCTTTTCCCAAAAATGTCTAACGCATTTGCTTATCAAGTAGCACTTCAAAATGGTACACATGATTTTTCGACACTGCATTTCATTCAAAAGATACCTATTTAACTTTAATTGGATTTTTTTATGCAAAAAATTTTTCTATTTCTTCAAATTAAATTTTCACCACATTTTTCTGAATGATGACCATATAGAAAAAATTTGTAAAAATCGAACAACTCTCGAAGAATAGAATTTTTCTTCTCATAGCAAAATCTGACAGAAAATGAAGTACTTATAGCCATCTTTCGAAGACCTTTTTTTTTTTCAAAAAAATTGAATATATCAAAAAATAATGCAGATATCGATTTGAAATTTTTTCAGATGTTCCCTCCTATATAGCACATACTTTAGTAAAATCTCAAAAATTTCTCTAAAATATTGTTGAAATTAAATTTTTTTTTCAAAATTTCGTTTTTTTTGAATTTACTTCTAATCTATTAAAGCTATCTTAACGTTCGAGGACTCATTTTATAGATTTTTTAATGCCTATGACTTTCCCATTTAAACTTTCCTCTCAGATTATTAGCCTTCTTTTAAACACAAAAACCGACTTTTCAACTTTACAACCCCCCACCCCCCTTATCCGGTATGACATCAGTTGGAAAACTATAAGGGCTTGTTGCGGATGTCCAACCCATCAATTTAAAACAATAAAATCGTGGTTATGTATTTTCGCCATGTCAAATTACAATGCGACTGTACTAACAGTCGCATTGCTATCCAGGCTATCCAGTTATTCTTACTTTTGGTTGCATACCGGCACGGTGGCTCAGTCGGTTAAGGCGTATTGAGTGGCAAATATGCTGACCGACTGTCTATTGCATTCTTGGTTCGAGCCCCACCCCCGGTACTGGCAACACTGGTGGTATGGATGTATGTCTGCGTTTTTCCAAATGTGTAACCCCATTCGGATAGCCTTGGCTTTGGCTTTGGGGGTTGTCTACTATATGTGGTATGTTTATGTGTTTATGTTTATGTGCAACTGTATACTATAGCTCTACTTCCTTCCGGAGTTTTGGAGCCATCTCTGAACTATCAACTCTCTACTGGGTCTTGTTCTGATCTCATCCACGTCCTTTAAAAAACATAATGTATAAAGACAACTCTTAGTTGGTCATGGTAGACATCACATTTGGAAACTCATAGGATGTCGTAGATAATTATGTCATCTAACAGCCTGTTGTGTGCTATGATACAAGCCTGCGACATATTAATAATCAGTTGTTCAAGTTTGCCACACATTAACCGACCGTCGATCAAATCACGTCTGAATTTCGCTTAAACAGACGCAAAACTGCATGTGTGTGGTGAGAGTCACCATTCGCAGCCGAAGGCTAGGTTTTCGGCAACTATGAACTAGTTTAATATTTGACGTTCAGGATATCCTGGCATAATGCTTTTTCACATTATCGCAATAAACAGAAATGTCAAATTCAGAAGAATTACTTAGAAAGCTTGTGGTGAAATTATAGCTGAAAATTTTAAATCTTCACAACTACGTCTAATAGCTAAATATTTTAAGGCCACAACGAATAGCTTCTCAATGCTTATGACTGTTGTATTTTAATAATTACTTTCTCGATTTATCGTTTTAAATATTTAAATAAAATATGAAAAGAGTGGACAAAAAAATGTTAAAAAATTTTTATTGCTCAAATAGACTTAAAATGTCATGAAACGTCGAGATTTTAAGTTTGAGCGAAAAAAAATTTCTGTCTGTCGGTCTGTCTGTAACTTTTTTGTGCGCACGTTTACTCTGGAACCGTTTAAGATATTGACTTGAAATTTGGTACACGTATGTACTTTAACGAGATCTGGAACTAGATTATATTTTCATATTGTTCCGTCGAAGGGTTGGGGGGTAATTTCGGGTAAATTTGAGGAAAATAGGTAAATCAAGCAGGTAAGAGTCTATAAAATTGGTATTTAGTATGTACAAGAGAAGCTAAGGTCTCAAAAAAATTTTGGCATTAGCCACCCCCATTACCACCCATTATTAAAGGGGATAAAAAAAAATTGTGATTTTGTGTGTGTACAAGAACCAGAAACCTCAAAATATTTTTTATTTCATCCACCCCCACTACCACCCCCCTATCACAACCACCACCCCACTACCGATGTGGGGTATCGTTTTATGGGTTTTTGAGGTAGAGGATTTCAAATACCATATTATTAAAATTACATAAACAAATATTTCCACATTGAAAATTTTTTCATTGTGAGTGACATCTATAAAAAATCTGGATGTGGAAGTAGTGATTCCTTGGGCAGCGGTTTTTTTATTAACTGTACGTTATCTACTAGTTTTTTTATCATTTTTATCAATAATACTCGAAATTGTACTTTTTATAACTTAGTTTGCTACTTGAAAGTGCAGTAATTTCATTGAACTCCTGAATATATTAATGGGTTTTAACAATCTTTTTGCCTATAATTAATGTTATATTTTACCAAAGTTAATTTAATCTGAACTTTACCACAAAATAATTATTTTTTGTGATATGTATAATACATTATTTGTTCCATTTTCCTAATGCTTTTATGAAAATTTACAATCGGAATTTAGAGCTACTTATGCTGAAAACCCCAGTCGCGCATATGAGACTGTTCAGAGCAAAAAAACACTTTTATCCTAAATTTTTTGTATTATCTCTAAATGGATCTTTTGAACTACCGAAAGTGAAATCCAACAAAAAGCATAAAATATTACCGATTCATTTCGTGTTTCAGGCTTTAAAAATCAATGAAATCTTTAAAATATGTATTTCTGCGTATATGATATGACTTAAATAATGACAATGTGTTATTGTGTCGCTGATTTGATATAATTTAGGAAAAACGCATGGATTGAAGGTTAATACAACAAAAATCTATTAGTTTACTAATTTAAGGAATATCAATTGAATTTTGTTTTGAAGTTTGAAGTTTTTGCAAATATCTGAATTATCTAGTAACCTTGTCAACATATATTTACCTTTTAATTATTGCATGGAATGTATCCTGTTTAGGAGGAAAATCCCACTTCCCAAGTTCAAACCTTAGTCAGCAGTGAATTACCTTTTAAAATAGTTCTAATTATCTTGGTATCTCTTTAAATTATTCTCTCAGGTGTTCTTTGCATAGTCCCTCTACTATGGAATCATTTAATAATGTAAAGTAAATATACACACCTTCACTTACTTAACAGAAAATGTAATTATTTTTTGTGATAATCCAGTTCATCGTTTAAATTATACAAATATAGTAAATAAGTAAGTAATATAGTAAAGTAAATTATTCAACGAGCGTATAATGATAGCTATTATTACATGCGATTAAAATACTATACTTTTTCTACGCCTACTCAACAGGGTAAGTTTGCCAAAGATAATAGTTTTGATAATTTTGCACAATGTTTATATAACAAGTTAAACTAGTTGTATTTCACGAACCTGATGGTAAACATAAAATTAGAGGAATTCTACATGTGCATGACAGATTACACAGACACACAAAACAAAAAAAGCTTTGCATTACCCAACAAAATACTATACCTATACGTATATTGGGGCACTGAAACCGAGTTGACCCACGTCTGGATTTTGACATAACCTCAAAAAATGGGTAAAAACCAGCGCCAGAACTGAAGATAATAAAATAAATTAAAATCTTAAACGAGCTAAACACTTTACCTATATGTATTAACCCATCACGTTAGAATTTTTTCAACACCTCAAAAAAATCTTAGAAATTGCGTTAGGATTTTATATGGCAGCGTATTGTCTTACTTTTGAGTCCCGTGCAATGACATTATTTTCTTCCTCGTATTTTCTGGTATATCCCGTTTCAACATCCAACAATAGTCTGCCGTCATATTCTCATCCCTTCCTTCCTTGATAATGATGCTCCATCTCGCGAATATGTTGGTGAAACCGTTGCCTTTGCTATTCATTATAATCTCCTAGATTCTCAGGAAATACATTTATATAGGAGTGCAAGAAGTGCAATTTTAGGTTCATTAGGCAACCCAGATTCTTTAAATCCTTAAGAAGCTCAGCCACTATGTTTCTGTAGTCTGGGTTCTTCGAGTTTCCAAGAAATCCTTCAATGACGTTTTTAAAACTTACCCATGCTGCTTTCTCAAAATTTTCATCTGTTAAGAGTTTTTGAATTTGAGGTCCATCAAATAATCCCTCTTTTATTTTCGCATTAGGTAGTTGAGTAAATTTCTCTTCCAAGTATTTGAAACACGTAGCTTCTTTATTAGGTCAGTCAGTTTATACATCCGACCTTGCAAAAGGTCATGTAATTCTAATTTCTTAATATGTTGTTAGTACCTATGTCAATAGTAAGAAACAAAGACCTGTGCAAGCTGCGCAATGCCCAAAGAACAGTGAAATTTTTGCACTTATTTCGGTTCTTGCTTGCTCAATATCTCCTGAAGTATGCG